>JAQQAF010000007.1:26530749-28000749 GCA_029747655.1 Ensete ventricosum | reverse complement strand
GCTTCTTTGGCCCAACATGTGATTCTCTTTCTTCGTTAATTAGCCCTGCGATAGTTCTTGTCCGTGATTAAATTTTTTCTTGTGTTACTTATCTTAAAAGTATATTAGTCTATAAATTCATCAATTGATTTCATCATCAAAGTCCATGATTCATCAGTCCTTTTGAGACAAGACCCCCAACGGATCCAACACCCTCTTCATATTTTGGTTCTATAGTAGCTCAATTGGATCATATTGAGTTTTATTAAGACAAAATTTTGATTGAGATGCAATAGATTCATTAGCATCTAGATACTTTTGATGCACATTTCATACTCAAGACCAAATTTTAACTGAGATGCAATATATTCATTAGCATCTTGATACTTTTGATGCACATTTTGATACTCTATTTAGGCAGTTTGGATTACCACCACCGGAATAGCTTGTATATTTGGATAAATAATGATAACTTTTTGATGATGTGGTAATTATGTATATTAAATAATGAGAAGTGTATTCTTTGATGATATGGATGTATTATAATGATGTTTTAACTTACTATAATGGTGTTTTAACTTATGATGATGATGTTTATTTTAACTTATAATAATGATGATGTTTGGTAATTTAATAGAAATTATGCATATGATGTGTGCAATAATTATTTTGATATTTTAACTATACATATGATGTGTGCAAAGATTATCTTAATATTTTAACTGAAATTATGCATATGATTTTTATAATACTTACTTTTGAAAACTACTAGGATTTATGATTAAAATTATTTCGACTTGAATTTAAAGATTAACACTTAAATATTATAATTTAAATTTAAGTTTGTTATATTTAAAAATAGCATATAAACAGGGGGAGCCTGGTTAAAGCTCCATCACCAATCGGTTGTCATCATCAAAAGGGGAGAGATTTTTGAATCTTGAATTTTGATAATGAAATCAATTGATTAGTCTATGGACTAATATACCCTAAGTAACGCAGAAAATTTCAATTACGGACTTAAACTATCGAATTACAAATTGTTAAAGTAGGAGAATTAGGCGTTGGGTCGGATAAGTATCATGTCAGAAATTGGACGTTGAGCTAGAGGATTAGTCGTGCCAAAGATTGGACTTCGTGCTTGGGCATTATGTTGAAAGGATCGGGTATTGCATTAAAAGATTGAATGTTTTGGGAAAGTGAACATGATGATAGATCGGGCGATATGCCAAAAGAAAGGGTGATGCTTCAGAGGTTCAAACGAAGTGTCGAATGATCAAATAACATGCTGGAATGTCGAACAATATGTTGAAAGCTTCGAGATTGTGTCGGATATATGTTTGTATTATTTAAGTCCTGATTGAGGTCTTTTAGGATCAAATTATGTTGGTATTAGGCCAAAACTATGCCAACTTATTGAGAAATATAATAGGCTTGGACCAAGGCCAAATTGGACCCATCGAAAGCTAAATTATTGACCTTGAGTAGGCTTGGGCTGTGGTACCGCTTGAGACAACCGACAAGCAATGTTTGTGCTTGTCAGCACTACTGACGGTGGTACTGTATATGTAAGCGGTGGTACCACTTAGCGCGATGGTAGTACCACCAAAATTCAAATTTTATGGTGGTAGTACCATTCAAAAGTTTGAAATTACAATGTCAAAAGTTACGACTGTAGGATCATCCAAATCCCAAACTTTTTAGTGATTTAGATTTTTTGGCTCCATTTTGAAACCATTTGAGGCTATAAATACCACCACTAAGGCTTAGATTGGAGCAAGAAATTAGTGGTGAAGTTTGTAAGAGTTGTAGCTCTCTTTAAGCATTGGTTAAGTCTCTTACTACTCATTGAGTTTAGAAATTATTCTTAGTTGCAGGTGGTGTGAGGTCTCTTGTAAAAGTGTGAGTATGGAGATTCTCTCCTAAGCCTTTTAAAAGGAGAAGAATTATAACAAGGGTAATTAATATTCACCTATTGGAAAGAAGATTGATAATGGAAGTCAGTGGCCTTGAAGGAAGAGGAATCGGGAGTGGATATAGGTCGAGACGATCGAACCACTATAAATCGGTTTATTGTCACATACTGATTTACTTACTCACAACCCTTACTCTTTTTGCTAATCATATTTATAATATAGATTTATTGAGCGACCTTTTAAATCAGTTAAATTTGCTATAGTACTAATTCACCCCCGAACCCCCCCCCCCCCCCCCCCCCTCTCTTAGTGTCATTATAATCCTAACAGAGTTAATTATTATGAAATAATAATTAATTGAGTCAAAAAGAGTTTGTTAGGACTCTAGCTAGGGGAGTCCTATTTTAGTTCATTGAAGAGGGCAAATACGGGTATTCATGTAAATCCTATATAGTCGACCCCTATTAAAGAGGTGAGGAGGCTGGCTTGGTTAGGATTAGTTTGGATGATGATATTTTGAGGGAAGAATAAGATACATGTCACCATAATTAATCACCCCTTATCCTAGTTAAAGAGGGGTTGGTTAAGGAGGGGTTAAGTTAGAATAGGATTATGATTAGTTTGGAGGTTGCTTCTTAGAGTTGGAGTTGGAGTTGTTGGAAGTAGGAGTTGCTTCTTTGAGTTGGAGTAGGAGTTGTTAGGAGTTATCAGGAGGAGTCTTAAGTAGGAATCCTATTAGAAGTTGGGATTTAGACGCCCTATAAATAGCCTTGTATTCTCCCCTCTTTCATTATGAATAGATCAATTATGTTTCAGCCATAGTGTATAATTCTAAGGAGGGAGGAACCCCTATAGAGTTCCAAGGAGACTGATCGCCTATAGAGATCACCCCAAGCTTAGAATCCATAAGGTTCTAACACTTGGTATCATAGCAGCGTTCTTAGTATCTTGCTACCCCTTCTACAGCCATCCATCAGCCCCCCATAGTCATCCGAAGTAATTCCTACAATTGCTTGAAGATTGTCACCAAATTCCTCCGTCATCTCCACTATTGCAGGACATCCTTCGATCTCCCCGTGAATTACAATAGGTTTTGGTTTCCTACCTTACTGTTGTTGCAATTTAGTTATCCCTATTCAAAAAATCCAAAAAATTTCTTCATATTTGCTGCACAAACTTTTCATCGTAAAGTTTCCATCTTTACGATGAAAGTTATGCTATAGAATTTCCGCCACGTAACCTTGCCTAATTGATCTTGCTGTTGCATTTTTATTGACCAAATCTCTACTAAATTTTTACGACGACTTTAATACTTCCTAACTTCAGATTTTCCTTTGGTTTCGTCGAAAAATTATCAATATAACCTGTTGATCTTTTACGTCCGAGCTATTGCACTTTAGACATAAAAATCTGCTGTAGTACCTTTCCATGATCTTTGATTTTGCCGAACCTCTTGCTGTCGTTTCCTTCCATAAAATTTTTGTCGGCATTATCATTCCCTGGTTAATGTTGTTTGGTTCTTGAATGTTAAATAGGATTTTTGGTTAAACATATAGCACTTATATTATCACACTTTATAGGAATATTTTTTAATTTTATTTCATAATCTTCTAGTGTGTTTTTTATCCAAATGACTTGGGCATAACATGCACTAGCTGCAATGTATTTTGCTTCCATAGTAGATAAAGCTATTGAATTTTATTTCTTGGAAGTGCATGCCCTAAAAATTGAAACAAGTGCATGCCCTAAAAATTGACATATTTCAATAGTGTTTTTTCTATCTATTTTACATCCACCAAAATTGGCATCAGAATAAGCAATCAAGTCAAAGTTCTTTGATTTTGGATACCATAATCCTAGTTTAGATGTCCCTTTTAAGTATCTAAATATTTGTTTAACTACTTTCAAATGAGAGTTTAGGATTAGATTGAAACCTTGCACACACTCTAACACTAAGCATGATATCCGGTCTAGTAGCAGTTAAATATGATAAACTTTCTATTATTCCTCTATAAGTTTTTGTATCAAAGTTTTTTCCTTTTTTATCTAAGTCCAACTTTGTAGATCTGCTTATGAGAGTGCTTAATACTTTAGCATTTTCCATCCCAAATTGTTTTATCAAGTTCAATATGTATTTAGTTTGACTAATAAAAATATCATCATCAAGTTGTTTTATTTGTAATATTAAGAAGAATGTTAACTCACCCATTAGACTCATTTTAAATTTTTGGCTCATTTCTTTAGCAAAAGACTCATATAAAGATTCATTTATAGATCCAAAAATAATATTATCAATATAAATTTAAATAACAAGTAAATTATTTTCAAAATGCTTAAGAAATAATATGGTATCAACCTTACCTTTTGAAAATTTATTCGAAATAAGAAAAGAACTAAATCTTTCATACCAATCCCGAGGGGCTTGTTTTAATCCATAAAGAGCTTTTATAAGTTTAGAAACATGATTAGGAAGAAGATTATTTTCAAAACCTGGGGGTTGTTCAACATACACTTCTTTGAAAATAAAATCATTTAGAAAATCACTTTTAACATTCATTTGAAATAACTTAAAATTTTTAAAAGAAGCAAAGGCAAGGAGCATCCTTATGGCTTTAAGTCTAGCCACAGGAGTGAAGATTTCATTATAATTGATTCCTTCTTTTTGGTTGAAATATTTGGCCACTAATCTAGCATTGTTTTTAACTACGAGACAATTTTCTTTTTGCTTGTTTCCAAAGACCCATTAGTACCAATCACTAAATGATCATTAGGTCTAGGAATAAGCTCTCATACGTCATTTCTCTCAAATTGATTAAGCACTTCATGCATTGCATTAACCCAAGAATCATCTCTTAGGGCCTTATTAATGCACTTTGGCTCGATTTGAGAAAGAAATGAAGCATTCACACAAAAACTTCTAAAGAAGATCGAGTTTAAACTCCTTTTGATGTTTCTCCTATTATAAGTTCCATAGGATTATCATTCACATACTTCCAATCCTTGGGTAAGAATTTAGAAGAAGATTCATCCAAGTTACTTTTAGGAGTATTATCATTTAAATTCAAGTTACCAAGTTCAACTTCATCATCAAAATCAATCTTTTTAAATTTAAAAAATTCATTAAAAAGAACATGAATGGATTCTTCTATTACTAATGTTCTTTTATTAAAAACACGATAAGCTTTTGAATAAAAGAATAATCTAGAAAAATACCTTCATCGGATTTTATATCAAATTTACCTAAAGCATCATTTTCATTTAAAATAAAATATTTACAACCAAATATTTTAAAATAAGAAATATTAAGATTTTTTACCATTCCACAATTCATAATGAGTTTTAGTGAGTAATGATCTTACAAGAACCCTATATAAAATATAGGTTGCTGTATTAACGACCTCGGCCCAGAAATATTTGGGTAGATTATGTTAATACAACATTGTTCTAGTCATCTCTTATAAGCTCCTATTTTTTCTTTCTACTACTTCATTTTGTTGTGGATTCCGTAGAATAGAGAAATTATGGATATACACATTCAAATCACAAAAATTTTAAAAATTATTATTTTAAAATTCTCTGCCATGATAACTTCGTATTGAAGAAATCATACATCTTTTTTTATTTTAAATAATTTTACTAGATTTTGTAAAATATTTAAATGTATCACTTTTATGTGCTATGAAATAGGTCCATGTATATCTACTAAATCTATCCACTATAACAAATGCATATTTACTGCCACCTAAACTTGTAATATCAATTGGTCTAAATAAATCCATATGGATCAATGAAGTGGCCTAGATGTGCTTATTTTATTTTTCAACTTAAAGCTACTCTTTATTTATTTTCCTAATTGACAAGTATCACATATTTTGTCTTTAATAAACTGAAAATTAGGTAGGCCTCTTACAGTTCGTTTGTAAAAATTTGGTTTAGAAGTTTCATGCTAGCATGACCGAGTCTTTTATGCTAAATCCTGTTATGATCAATTGACACTAAGAGGTGGGGGGTGTGAATTAGTGGAAGTGTAAATTTTTAGTTTAGATGAAAACTTTTCAATTAAACCAAGATAGGAAAACCGAAGCTTTTCGTTCTAAGTGAAATGAGTGAGTGATTAAAAGAATGTTGCTAAGTTAATAAGCAAACCAGAAAGATAAGCAACGTTTGAAGGAAATAACTTATTGTGAAAACTTTGCTTTCAAAGAGTTGAATTAAATCGAAAGCATCAATACAAAAATATATAAGCAATAAAAGCAACAAAACACTCATAATTTTTATAGTGGTTTGGCAGCCAATGGCCTACGTCCACTCCCCAATCCTCCTTCTTGAAGCACACCGATGTCCACTACCGATCTTCTTTGGGTGAAGACCAAACCCTTACACTTTGCTTATAAGGGAGACAAGATTACACTTCCTTACCCCTTTTATTTTTCTTACAATTCTCACACAATATTTTCTTAGAATATAATCCCCAAAAATTATTATGTAGAATGCAAGAAAACTTGGGGTATTTATAGCCCCCAAGTAGTTTTAGGTTTTTGGAATAAAAAATCAAATATACCTGAAAAAATTGGGTACGAGCAGTTTACCTGCTGACCTGGGCGGCTCCGCCGCCCGAACGCTAGGGTACAGACGGTTTACCCCGGTCTTGGGTAGGTTAACCGCTAAAAGTACCCAGATTCTTAGGTACGGGCGATTCAACTGCCTAGTATGAGCGGGTCAACCGCTCGGAAGCTTGGTCGACGACCCATTGCTCACCGGCGTTTACCCGTCAAAATTTATGCAAAAGTGGTTCCCTCCACTTTTTGAATTCTGGCTTCAACCATCAGTTGACCATTCCCTTGGTCAACTAATTGAGCCCAACCTAAGCTCAACGAAACCCTATAGTCGACCCGGTTGCCTTATTGAGTTGATTTGGATTTCATCCAAATCCCACTCAATTAGGACCAATTCCTAACTACGACTCAATGATTACAACACTTAATGACCAACAACCTAAATCAAGACATAACTCCCACTAATCCGGCAGCCTCCAACATTCTTACGGCGAGTACTATGGTCTTCTTCTGGCAATCTCCCAACATGTTCCCAACGAGCTTCCCGATCCCTTCGGCGAATCTCCTAGCGAACTCCAGCGAGATCTCACTACATCATCCAAACCCTGGCCCAATGCTCAAGCTTGATCTGAGCCCATCATCTAGTTGTAACTTCATTGATCCTATCATAGGTAGTTCTGCATGATGCTAATTATGACTTAATTAAATATAATCATAATTGTCAAACATCCATTACAAGACTATCCTAACTCCCGGTAAGCTTTTCGACTACTCCTGATAATCTTTCGACCAGTCTCGATCTTCTTCTAGTGAACTCCCTTGTGCCATCCTAGCAAACTACCGATACCCTCGGTGAGGTCCCGACACACTCTTGACGAGTTCCCAATCGCATCGACCCGATACATGGACTTGACATTAGCCAATCTTGATTGTAATAATCATTATGTCGTAATTAATCCTGCATCAATCAATTCTAACAATCCTGTTAGATCATAACACATTAATTAATTTTATCATCAAAATCTGAGATTCAACAATCTCCCCCTTTTTGATGATAGCAATCAATTAATGAGAGGAGTTAATCCTAACTCCCCCTAAATCCATGCCACTTAAATTTAAGAGAATCACACACTCTTAAATTTAAGCAATCAATATTTTATGCAAATTCAACATAAATTTGCATCAAGTCATCAAATCATAATAAGAATTATGCACTCATATCCATATCCAAGATGTCCAATCTATATCCATATCCATATCATGTGTTATCAGTGTATATCATTAATATCACGAGTCATCAATCAATATCATGTGTCATCAATGTATATTTCTCCCCTTCATCAACAAAAAGGTGAAAATAGGGCTAAGGATTTTAAGGCACATGAGTCTTTGCTCTCCCTTTGTAAAATACAATATGAGTCATAAATAATTTTCTTTCTCTTGTGAAAAAGAAGAAAAGAAAATAAGGGAGGAGTTATAAAACATCACTAAGAAGAGCTTTTAATAAATTTCAAAAAGAATATTAAGATGAGCTTAAAAGTCCAAGTTGAAACTATTTTAACCACATTATATGCAATACATTATATTATAAAATTATGATTATTATTCCAAATCATCATGTATATTTTCAAAAACCAACATGCAATATCATCATACATGATTTCACACCATTATATCTTCTCCCCCTTTGTCATCAACAAAAAGTAGAAGTGTAATTAGCAAGTTTTTGATATATGAGAGCTTAGCAATTTAGCAAATTTTTCATCACTTTAGAACACTTGCAAAATAGAAGCAAGGCTAGAACACTTGCAAGATCATAATAATTCAATCGATCATATCAAGATTGCAAGGTTATATTAATTCAGTCGAACATAGCAAGATAAAAGCAAGGATTGGAATACTTGCAAGGTTATAACAATTCAGTTGATTAATAATAAGATAAAAGTAAAGCTAGGACACTTCCAAAATCATAATAATTCAATCGATCATAACAAGATAGAAGCAAGGCTAGGACACTTGCAAGTTTCTAATCCTTTTTATTGCCATCTCAATCTTTGAATTTATCTTGATATGATCAATTGAACTGTTACAACCTTGCAAATGATGTCTTTCCTGCCTAGATGTAAAGAATTGAGTCTAGTTTCAAGATTTTGACTATTGTTCACTGAATTGCTTATAAATTCATGTTGGAAACTCTAGTTTATGCAAAATCTATTTCATGAGAAACTAGACTCGCATGCCCTTCTGTCCATACCATCTTGAGTAATTTGGAGCATAATTGATTATCCAAATGTTTCATGCTATATGCTTCTTAAATTCTACTGGAATCATGTGTTTGTTGATCTTTGTCTATTCTTGTTTATCTTTTGGAAATAGATTCTTCTTCAATTGAGCTTTGAATTCATAACTCTTATGCCTTGCCAATCCGAATGCTCTATATGAAAGTTTATGTTTACATCTTACTGTTTTATATTGGCACATGTATTTTTCATTATTCCACATATGCTTCCAATATATGCTCATTTTTATTACACTTGTCCTTTTGTACTCTGGTGTTTGTGGGATATTATGGACCTTTGCCAGAAATGGTAAAGGGTATGTTATGCTGGGAGCCTGTGTTGCTCTACTATGTTATGCTTGGAGCCTGTGATGCTCTATTATGTTTGGTGGTCAGATGGACCATATTATGTTTGTGATCCCACATCACCATCTATGTTTTTGATATGCCATCGGATCATATTCTGTCTATGATCCAATTAAAACCCTTTCTTCAATTGAGCCTTACATTATTGTTGTAAATTCTTATGCATTCCTATTCTTTATAATTTGCGTATCTGAATATAAATTCTGAATGTTTAAGTTGACATCGTACTTGCTACATGTTGGCATATGTATATTTCGTTGTTCCACATGTGCTTCCGAGATATGCCACTTTTATTGCCATGTCCTTTTGTACTATGGTGTTTGTGGGATCTTATGGACCATTGCTAGAAATCGTAAAGGGAATGTTATGTTGGGAGCCTGTGATGCTCTAATATGTTATGCTTGGAGCCTGTGATGCTCTATTATGTTTGGTGGTTAGATGGACCACATTATGTTTGTGATCCCACATCACCATCTATGTTTTTGATATGCCATCGGATCATATTCTGTTTATGATCCAATTAAACTCTTTCTTCAATTGAGTCTAACATTATTGTTCTAAATTCTTATGCACTCTTGTTCTTTATACTTTGTTTATCTGAATGTAAATTGTGAATGTTTATGTTGACACTGTACTTGCTTCATGTTGGCACATGTATATTTCTTTGTTCTGCATGTGCTTCCGAGATATGCCACTTTTATTGCTCATGTCCTTTTGTACTCCGGTGTTTGTGGGATATTTATGGACCTTTGCCAGAAATGGTAAAGGGTATTATGTTCAGAGCCAGCTATGCTCTTGTCAGCCCCTATGACTTCACTCAGACATGGGTGGATGGAGCTCCCAAACGTGGGAGACTTATGTTTGGTGGTCATTCAGCGATGAATGTTCTACATATGCTTATGGTCCCACTTCACCCTCATTGTCTTTAATATGATATCCAAAGCATTACTTTTGAGTTATTTGTATGCTTTGGATAAGAATGAAATGTATGTTATGTCTGATATGATATTGAGCTTCTGTTCCTCATTTGTTCATTTGATAAGCTTTGAGATTATCCATTTACCATTGATATGCTTCGCAATATGTTTACGTCCTTGACATGCTTTCGAAATGTTCTATATGTTATTGTTATGTTCCGAAATGTTTCAATTGCTAATGATATGTTTCAAAAACATTTACCCTACATTGATATATTCAAAATGTTCCATTTGCCATTGATATATTCTGAAATATTTCATTCGCCATTGATACGCTCCGAAATGTCCTATGTGCCTTTTATATGTTCCGAAATACCTCTTACGTTATTGATATGCTCCAATTACTACGTATTCCGTTTGTTATGAACCAAATATGTTTCGAATGAAATGACATTTTAACTCCTGTATCTATTGAGTTGATATCCATAAACTCTTGTATATCTGTTTTGTATCTTAATACCAGCTTGTTTGTATTCCATTCGCTCTTATCTTGGATTTGTTAAACGCTTGCTGAGCTTTCTGGCTCACTCATTTGTTATCAAATCTTTCAGGTAAGCTTGACACTCATTGAATGTTAAGATTGTAAGCTAGTAAGTTCTTTCTTCTCTTTTGAGAAATGCAAGTTGGTAAATTTTTATTTCCTTTGCAATTTTCAAGCTAGCAATTTACATCATGCAAGCAAACAAGTTTTGCTCCCCCTTTGTCATTGTAAAAAAGAAGAGATGGTGCAAAAATTTTCCCATTATATCATTTTTCAAATCATCACATGAAATATATAAAGAAAAATTAACATAGTGGTGAGATGTACAATTCATAAAGACAAATTGTGACTATCAAGAGACAAATTATAAGATAAACAAATAAAATAACATCTATTGATTCATTCATAAGAAATATCAAGTTGTCAAGTTCATGATTTGTATAAAAAATTTATTTTAAATAATACGAGAACACATAACAAAAGATTTTGATTCAAAAATATTTCAAGTTGTAATTCCAAGAAATCAAAACTACAATATAGGTAAATCACTCATTCAATTTTAAAATCATCAAAATCACTTTCAAGAGATTCAAAATGTAATTAATAAACTTATTAGTCTCTTGAAATGCTATTGATTTCCTTTCTCCACTTTGTATGAGCAAGAAGGTAGAATCAAGGCAGAGAAATGAAAAATATTATATCACAAGAATGCTCAATTTTAAAGATGTAAATTTTATAGATGTTAATTTTGAAATTAAGTTTAAAACTTCACGATATTCAAGGAGATTCAAAAGTTTAAAAGCTACTCATTCATTTAAAATCATCTCATGCAATTTCAAGTAAAGCAAAAATAATAATTTATTGTAAATTTTGATAAAAATCATCAAAAATCTCATCAAAAGGCATGATAGTAGCTCAAGCTCAAATTGTAAATCAAGTATTTTGCATGCATTTAGAAAGTCCTAATTTTCTTCTAAGCAATTGTTCCTCATTCAATGTTATTATATCCAAATTTACTTCTAATCATATTAATAATTTTATCTCTCTTTTATTTTGTCATTGTCAAGAAAGAAATATGATGGCATAATTTCTTTTTAGCATTCATATTCAAATTACGTCAAAAAGTACAAGGAGATCATGTTATTAAAGATAAAATCAAAATTTTAAATATCAAAAGACATTATTTCGTTTAATAAGTTTCTTGCCCCTTTTTTTGTGAATAATAAAAATGAGTTTTAGGGGATAATCTCAATTCATCTAAGATAAATCTTTTTAATAAAAAAGAAGAATGATCTTGATAAAAATTTTAATTATTATTATTAAAATTATAAATCTCCTTTTTATTAAAAAGAGAAAGTTATAGAGATCAACAACGTGATTCCCATAACGTAAAAGTCAAGTCAAGAAATTAAAGAAATATTCATGATAATACAAATCTCTTTCAATTTTTAACTTATCACAATTTAAGAAATACTAATTTTGGTGATAAGTTATGTCATTCATGAGTTTTAAAATAAATCATGTCAAGATAAATATTGATATCAAAAGACATTCATGAATATTAAAAATATTATTTAATTTAATAAATCTCTTCTTAGATGATAAAATAGAATCTTAAGAGATCAAAGAAGAGTCTTTATTTATAAAGATATCATTTTGTAGATATCAAGATCATAAGTTAATTTCAAGGAAGAAAAAGTAGAAGATCTTGATTTATTTATATGAAACTTCAAGTTTTCAAGAATATGGTTCATAAGAAGATTTTTAAGTAATAGATCCGAAGAGACAAATTATAATTCATTCATTTGACTTTCTTTGAACGAATTTATATAAGGAATTCAAAGTGTAATTTTTTTTAAACTTGTCAAGATTATGATAAAATCATCAAAATATTAATGATGTTGGATAGATTCATCAATCTCATTTTAAAATAAAATAATTTGTAAACTTATCTAAAATCATTATAAAAAATCACTTATTTGGAAAATTTCAATAAAGTCAACATAGATTGTTTTTCAAAAGAAAATAGCTAAAGTTTTCTAATTCATTTTTATAGTTAAAGAGATTCAATAATAAATGTATCATTTTATCTTGTTGAAGGATTCATGAGAAAAAAAATTCTTTCATGAATAATTGTCCTTCTTTTGAAATTTATTTCTAGAATGCAATGTCATTTAAAGTCCAAAAACAAAATTTCATCAAGATCATTGCAATAAAATATTTTCAAACAAAAGCTTTGATTCATTTTAAATCTAATGATTTTTATATGTTGAAAAATTATATCATGTTATCAAGAAGTTTTTCCTTTAAAGAAAAATAATTTTTTATATGACCTTTAAGTTCAAATTCTATGTTTGGTCATTTAATCTCAAGACAATGTATATAAATTCAAGCACACAAATTAATACATTAATTATCATCAAAATCTTTCTTTCATACATATAACTTTTACTTAAGATAGCTAAACTTTTTTCGTTCTAATTCTAGCATGCTCTAGTTACGCAAAGATTATGCATCATTGAAAGTAATCAAGATTAATTATAACAACAAATCATCTTTGAGATTCAATACCAATAATTTTATTGTCAACAATTTTTCTTGTTATTTGCTTAGGCTAGTGAGCTTTGAAAGAGTATTGGATCTCAAGTCATGTGCCTTGAGCATCTACTTTCAAGACAATACTTAGTGCTCCTACCCTTCTTAGGATGCAACTTTATATTATAGAAGGTTTTGATATAGGTACCCATTTGAGTTTGGGTCATTCATGGTATGTTCTTTCCATTTTTTATAATGGCTTAAGGTTGTTTATGGTTCCTTTAGGAACCCAAATTAATTTATGTGGACTATAATTTTTAAATGGACATTTGTAGGCTTTATGTCCTAATCTATCACAAAAACTATATCTATTTTTAGATGGCAAATTTAATGTAGGTCCTTTCACAAACATGGTTGGCTTTTGTTGAATGTTACCAATAAAGCCTATATCATTTCTTCTATTAATATGATCCTTATTAGTAAGGATCATATTTAGGGATTTATTTCCTATTTAAAAAATTTCTAATATTTGTTTAACCATGATATTTTTCTTTTTAACATCATCTAGCATTTCACATTTAGAGCAAAAATTGTGTGATGGTAAAGTATTATGCAAGGTTTCATGTTTGGTGCATGTATTGTGTGATGGTGCTACTTCATGCATTTCATCACATTTACTAACTAATGATGCATGCTCTTCCTTAAGTAATTTATAAGATTTGCTAATCTTTATAAATTCATCAAAAAGCTCATGAAAAGAAAGCAATAACTCATTAAAAGTAAAGAGCTTTCGGGGTGGTTACTTACCTCAACATGGTTGGCCACGAGCGTGAGATCTTTCACTTCTTCTTAATTGTGTTCTTCATCTTTGGAGTGCCTCGACATCTTGCGTTCATAGCAAGAGGTTTTATCCATCCTTGGATTATTTTTAGGGTTTAAGTTCATTAATTTTTCAGGTTCATTTGTCAAAAGTTCATGTCCAAGGTTCTTATCACTCAAGATTTCACTTGATGAGTCATATGTCATTCTTAGTTCACAATCCTTTCTTTTCTTTGGAATGTGTTCTTCATGCTCATTTTTGTGTGACATTTCATTTAATGAGTCATTTAAATTAATTGTGTTGTTATGTGTCAATTCCAATGTAAGCTAAATTTCAAAAGTCGAATCACAACAAGAAACCCAATCAAATTCATTATTATCTAAGGCGCAAAACAAGGCATTTATAGCCTTGGCATTTAAAGAGAAAGTTTTCTTCTCCAAATCATTCCAATCGTTCATTGAAAGAGAAGACTTTTCGAATCTGTTCTCAATAATAGTTCATAAATCAAGATCTAAAGAAAGCAAGAAAACTCTCATCCAAGTTTTCAATAAGTGTAGTCTGTCCCATTGAATATGAGAGAGTGAACGATAGAAAAACCCTCTTGAAAGCTAAAAAGAGCCATTCTCTTGGATGTTAAACCATATGAGAAAAACGTGGCTCTAATACCGATTGTTAGGATCAATTGGCACAAAAGGAGGGGGTGGGGGGGAGGGTAGGGGGGGGGAGGGGTGCGGATTAGTGCAAGTGTAAATTTCGTTTAGATAAAAACTTTTCGATTAAACCAAGATAGGAAATTAAAAACTTTTCATTCTTAGTGAAACGAGTGAGTGATTGAAAGAAAGTTGCCAAGTAGACCGAAAAGATAATCAATATTTGAAGGAAAGAACTTATCGTGGAAACTTTGCTTTCAAGGAGTTGAGTTAAATCGGAAGCGTCAATATAAAAATATATAAGCAATGAAAGTAAGGAAACACTCACAATTTTTATAGTGGTTCGGCGCCAACGTTCCTAGATTCAATAGAGGATGGACTTCCCTCGATGGGAAGAAGGAGACCCAATGGGATGGATTTCGGGCGCCGAACGTTACATCCGTCATCACCAAACATCGGAGGATTCCATGATGGACACCGCTATCATCCACCTTGAAGGAGATGCTATATGATAGTATAATTGGCTTGAATACAACTGTGAGACTCCGACGTGGATATAATTCAAGTATGCGTTGCTGAACTGCTTTGGGCCGACCAAGTACGAGAATATCAATGAACAACTTGCCAAGATCCGACAAACCTCCATGATCCAAGAATACCAAACCAAGTTTGAGGGATTATCTTACCTTGCTCATGATTGGTCTAACAAACAATTATTATGGACATTAATCAAAGGACTCAAGTCGAAAATTAAAGGAGAGGTTAAAGTCTGACAGCCCCGCACTATAAAGGCTGCAATCTCTTTTGCCCGAATGCAAGAATAACGGCTCAACCAAGATGCCCGGAGGATGAGAACCGCTCCTAGACCCATAATATACGAACCTCCTTCTACTTCCAGCCATCCTTTGCTGCCAAAAAATTAATAAGAGAAGGACTACGCGACCGATCGACAAAGGGTCTTTGTTGGCATTGCGACGAACTGTGGAGCCGCGATCATCGTTGCAAAATGGGCCACCTCCTACTGATTGAACCTCTTGAAGACATGGAGGAGGAGATCTAGAAGCATGAGGAAGAGGTCATAGATGAAGAATAATAGTCAGTTGATTTTATGATGCATACTCTTACCGACTATGCGAACCCACAAACGATGAAAGTGGGAGGACTTCTGAAGCAACAACCGATCACCATTCTTATTGACACCACGAGCACCAACAACTTTATAAATAGCAAGGTTGCTACCCAATTAATGCTCCAAAATAAAGATTATAGCAAGTTAGATGTTGAGGTCGCCGATGGCCAAATTTTTAAGTGCGACGAAAGATGTCTGGGGGTGAAATTGCTATGATAGGACCAAGAGATACTTACTGATTTCTTCCACCTTCCTCTTGATGATTATGAGGCCATTCTTGACATCAAATGGCTGACTACACTAGGTGATGTTCCCTGAAATTTTTCTAAATTTATTATGAAAATTTTTAGCTATGAGAAACAGGAGATCCTATGTAGGAAACCCGAGAGCGACGTAATGATGACTTGCACGCAACAAATGGAGAAAGTTTTGAATAAAGAAAACAATGGCTTCCTGATGTAACTTCAGCAACACTCTATGGGGGAACCATCAAAATTTGAAGACCCAAATATACTCTAATTGTTTGCTGAATTTTCAGATATTTTCATTCAACCGTGCAACCTACTTTCTAATCGTCAGCATGACCATCGAATTCTGATTCTCCCGGGCAAACCAGCAGTAAACTCTTGGCCATATCATTATCCTCACCTTTAGAAAGCTGAAATAGAGAGTACTAAAGATGAGATGCTTGAAACAGATGTCATGCAACCAAGTTGTAGCCCCATACTCTTCGCCAGTGCTAGCTTTACCCGACTTCGATATAGTGTTTATTATTGATACATCAAAAGCTAGAAATTATGTTATCCACATGCAAGATGACCGACCCCTAGCCTACATCAGCAAAGCCCTCACTCCAAATCACCTGAAACTACTAATCAACGACGAGGGAATGCTAACCTTTGCTGAATTTGTGGCTTGGTATGATATAGGGCAACAACATAAAGAGGAGATAAAAGTAAGTCCTAAAAAATTAAAGCTTCTGCTCCCTCCAAACTCAGATCGAGCTCACCTTACCATGGACTTTACTAGAAGGCATCTACCATCACAGAGGAAGGCTTGACTATCATTAAAGAACAACCACATGCCAGCCCGCATAACAAAAAAATAGCCACTCGACAAACACCAGAATAGAAGGTGATTTATTATTAAAGATCGAGTCTCTCTCCATATCAATCTCTAATAGTAGGACTTTATGAAGACTCGAGCCTCACGGAAGTGGTCTCCTAATTTCTTTGGACCCTACAAAATTGGAGATCACAATAGAGTCGTGACTTATAGATCAGATCAGTACATTAATTTAAAAAGATAATTGATCCTCAAAGTATCTCATCATAAATGAAAGTTTAGAGAGGATAACTCAACCCCAATTTATCCACCCAACATCCAAGTCGATAAGGAGATAGAGGTTCAGCTGATGATTGCATGGGATCACGGGATCGCGACACAATACCGTCCAGTCACTATTACTGATGCTGGACCCCAACAGTAGGATGTGCCTACTATAGGGCCACGAGGGACCCTCGTGAGGAATTACAGATCATGACCCAGAGACATTGAGCTCAGCCTTGAGGACAAGACTGATTTGAAGAGGGTGGGCGGGTCTGTTAGGACTCTAGCTAGTGGAGTCTTAATTTAGTTTCATTGAAGAAGACAAACATGTAAATCCTAAGGGCATTCATGTAAATCATATCTAGTCGACCCCTATTAAAGAGGTGAGGAGGTTCACTAAGTTAGGATTAGTTTAGAGAAAGATATTTTGAGGGAAGAATAAGATATATGTCACCCTAATTAACCACCCCTTATCCTAGTTAAAGAGGGGTTGGTTGGGGAGGGGTTAAGTTAGAATAGGATTATGATTAGTTTGGAGGTTGCTTCTTAGAGTTGGAGTTGGAGTTGTTGGAAGTAGGAGTTATTTCTTAGAGTTGGAGTAGGAGTTGTTAAGAGTAGGAGTCTTAAGTAGGAATCCTATTAGGAGTTGGGGTTTAAAAGCCTTAAAATAGCCTTGTATTCTCCCCACTTTCATTATGAATAGATCAATTATGTTTTAGCCATAGTGCATAATTCCAAAGAGGGAGGAACCCCTATAGAGTTCCAAGAAGGCTGATCCCCTATAGAGATCATCCCAAGCTTAGAATCCACAAGGGTTCTAACAGAGTTCTAATAAGTGTAGCTCACAGTTAGGTTTGTATTGGACCTAGAGGGCCATGGGATATTATGGCCTTTGCTATAAATGGTAAAAGTATGTAATGCTTGGATCCTGTGATGCTCTACTATGTTTAGTGGTCATCCATAAATAGATGGATCATATTATGTTTGTGATCCCACTTCACCAACTATGTTTTTGATATGTTATCGGATCATATTCTATCTATGATCTAATTAAAGCCATTTCTTCAATTGAGCCTAACATTATCGCTTTGAATTTTTATGCACTCCTATTCTTTATTCTTTGCCTATCTGAATGCAAATTGTGAATGTTTATGTTGACATTGTATTGCTTCATATTGGCACATGTATATTTTATTGTTCCATATATGCTTCCGATATATGCCAATTTTATTACTCATGTCCTTTTGTACTCTGGTGTTTGTGGGATATTATGTACCTTTACCAAAAATGGTAAAGGGTATTATGTTCAAAGTCAACTATGCTCTTACTGGCCCCCATTGACTTCACTCAAATATGGGTGGATGGAGCTCCTAGATGTGGGAGGCTTATGTTTGGTAGTCATTCAGCGATGGATGATCCACATTATGTTTATAATCCCACTTCACCCCTTATGTCTTTGATATGATATCCAAAGCATTGCTTTTGAGTTATATATACACTTTGGATAAGAATGAAATGAATGCTATGTTTGATATGATATTGAGCTTCTGTTCCTCATTTGTTCAGTTGATAAACTTTGAGATTATCTATTCACCATTGATATACTTCAAAATATATTTACATCTTTGATATGCTCTGAAATGTTCTATATGCCATTGTTATGTTCTAAAATGTTTCAATTGCTATTGAGATGTTTCAAAACATTTCACACTCTATTGATATGTTTCAAAATATTTTATTTGCCATTGATATGTTCTGAAATATCCTATGTGTTTTTGATATGCTCTGAAATACCTCTTATGTCATTGATATGCTCCAATTACTCTATACTCTATTTGTTATTAACCAAATATGTTTTCAAGGAATGACATTTGAATTAAGTATCTAAATAGTTGATATCAATAAATTCTTGTATCTCTCCTTTGTATCTTGATACTAGCTTATTTGAAGCCATCTGCTCTTGTCTTGGATTTATTAAACGCTTGTAAGCTTTTTAGCTCACTCCTTCGTTATCAAATCTTTCAGGTCAACTTGACACTCATTGAACTGTTAAGATTGATCTGAGACAGTGGAGAGCTATACATATTTTGGGCAAGTATTATCGGATGATATATTATAGTTTTTGTATAAGTATATTTTGTATGTAATGATATATTATCGATGAATTTGATTAATGTATCATGTAAAAGCTTTAAATGACCTCTCATGATTTGAAGTTATTTTGGAACGTTAAAATTAGTCTACAATAAAGTGAAATTATGGTAAATGGTTGGTTTTGCAATTGTATAGGTTCGTTTGCTGATGAATTATAAGTATAGTTAATATTTGTTAAGTTGGCTTTAAGTTTCATAAATGATTGAGTGATGTGATGTATGATTGTAAACTGCATAGGATTTTATATATTTGAATTTTGAAATTTGATTGTTTCTTAATATCCTCAAATGTTAGTTTAGATCCTGGATTGGAATTGATGATTACAATAATATCGATTTTAAGAATATCATACTTATCAAATGTGATATAATTCGGGGGGCGTGATAGATACCGTCGACGCGGTTGGGCAACGAGAAGCAGTGACAACAGTGGAGGAAGGGTAGCGGTTGGAAGATTATCACGAAAAGTAGGGGAAGCAGAGATGGCAGCGATGCTCACCATATGTTAGAGTGATCAATCGCTACTGGCAATGTTGTGCAGCGAGAGATCACTGCTGGCCGCGACCAAATCGTTGCTGGCCATAGTAGATCGGCGAGAGATCGCTGCTGGCGACTGATGAGAGTGTCGTCGATGCGGTTGGTTAGTGGGAAGCAACGACGATGGTGGAGGAAGAAGAGGGTAGCGTGAAGCAGGGGAAGCAGCGACTGAGGAGGAAGCAATAACAGCGAAGGAGGGAGCGCCTATCGGCATGGCTGCAGGCTGTAGAAGGCTGGAGATGAGATAAGGGAGGTAGCGAAGTCATTGTTTGCTGGTTGTGCACTGCTGAGGGATGGTTGGCGGTAGCGGCAGGGAGGAGAGGAAGGCAGCAGCATGGGGATCTCGGTGGCAGAGGAGGGCGCGGTAGAGGGCACGACTAGTAGCGACATAGGGCGCGGTTGGGAGCGGTTGCGATAGCAAGTGGGTGAGGCGGCAATGCAACGAGAATAAGAGGAGAAGGTAGCAACGGTGGCAGCGGGTAGGGGAAAGCAACAATGACAATACTATTGTGCATGGCAACGCTGCAATAGTGGAAGGCAGTAACGTGGGTTGCAACAGGGGAGAAAGGGGAGATGGTAGTGGCAAATGATAAAAGATGACGACGACAATGACAGTGATGACGATGTAGATGACAAGGGGAGTGATTGCGGAATCACAACAAGAACGCCGAGGATTGCTGCTATGATACCAATTGATAAACCCCCCCCCCCCCATAGGATTCTATCATGGATGGAGATGGAAAAGGGGGATAAACGATCACTTCGAGGGGATTGGGCCTCCTCTAGGGTTTTACCTTTTGGTTAAAACAAAACTTCTTCATTGATTGATTGATAAAAGAGTTTACACCACTATTTATAGTGCTATGCCAAGGGTCCCTCTAGGTTTGGACTCAGAGTCCCACTAAACTTGGACTCTTAACTAACTGATAGAAATCAAATAAACTCCTAACTAAAAATAATAACTGACTCCACCCTAACTGGAGATAATAACTAACTTTAACCAACTCATAATTGACTCGGTTGGGCTCACTCGACTCGTAACCGACTCCGACTTAATAGACAAACATGACTCAATTTGAATTAATTGGGAACCGATGGACACGATCCTGTTACGGTCCTATCAATGATATAGGTAGCTATATCATTATGAATGAAATGGTTATTATTAAATTCCTTCATTCATGATCATTAAAATTCTTAATTATGGTCCAAACGTTTTGATCTTGAATTAATTCATGAACATTACGAAATTGATGGTAATAAATATTTCTGATGGGAAAACATCCACATATCTGAGTTTTTTGGTCACTGGGTTCAATCTCAAGTCAAAAGGATTTCCTACACCATCTAAAGCGAGAGTTATGAGCTGAGAAGTAGTAAAATACTAAGAGAAATCGTTGCTAAAATTCTCGACAACAATGGCTAGAGGTATGCAATTTTTATTTTCGCATTAGTTTTATTATGTTTCTATTATGGTGGTTTAGAAACACATTTTGGTTTCAAATTTTTTTTCTTACATTTATTATGAGAGCTATTATTAACCTCTGCCTTGATATATGAAGGTTTTCATTTTTATATCATGAATATGGCTTGATTCGATTTCTCTTTTAAAATTTTTGGTGTTGAAAATCATGAGGATACTAGATTTTTAGTATTTTAGTGAAATGAAAATTCATTATTGGTAATGCTCATATTATGTATAAATATTTTATTAATCATGCTTATGAGTCAATTTTACCTATTAAAAATGTCTAGTAATCCATATAATCTTAATTAATTAGGAAATAGTCATAGAATCCTTAATTAATTAAAATTATATATAAAGTTAAAAATAAGGATTACATAAGGAATTAGATATAATATTATGATTGATTATATTTAATATAATATTTACTATCTCATATGATCTTTTATTATATTTTTATAATTAATCAGGATAAAATATCAAATTATTTTTATAATTTAATAATTTGATAGTTTTATCATAAAGATCATTTAAATCTATTTGAATTAAAAATTTACCCATAAGCAATTTTTATGTCTTGAAATTCATTTTTTTATGTTTTACATTAGTAAAACATGTAATTTAGACTATTAAGCCTCAAATTTTAACATAAGTATTTTGGATTTTATGTAATTTCAGAAATTATTAATTTCTTTGATATCTGATGTGACATTTATGAAATTTTAGATTTTGATGATGAAATCAATTGATAAAGATTATGATCTAATCAACATTTAAGTGACGTAGGACTAATTGCGATCATTGAAAGACAAATCAATTAAAGAAGCAAGAATCAGACATTGGGCTAGAATGAAATATGTCAGAAGATTGAACGTCGAAATGGAGGACTTCGTTCCGTAAGTTCAAGTATCGGACCAGAAGGTTTGGGCATTATGCCAAGAAGATGAGGTCAACATGTCGATGGATTGAGCAATACACCAAAGGAGAGGACGATGCATCGAAAAGTCGGACAAAATGTCGGATGAACCAATGATATGTCGGACAACATAGGATTCATACTTTATAATTGATTGTGTCTTGATCAAAGTAGTTTAGGTCTTAATTGAGTTAGTTTTCGGTGTAACTATGCTAACTCAATTAAAGAGCCATTGGGCCTTAGTGGGGGCTGATTTGGGCCTATTGGAAGACCCATTCCAGTGACCTGAAGTCAGGTATCGCGATAGCACTGCCAGACTAAGCGGTGGAACTATTTATGAGCTAGAAAGTATGAAATATACTTTTCCAATAAACCAAGCGATAGTACCACCAAGTGTTAGGCGATGGTACCACCCAGGCTGATGATACTATCGCTAGAGCCCAGTCTCCAAGACTATGGTACCACCCATATCGTAAGAAATTAGAATTTTAAATTTTGGCTCCAAGTTTTGAAGTCATTTGGGGAGCAAGAAAAGAGAACTAAAACTTGTGTTTTGTAGTGTGAAAACCCTATTAGAAAGTTGAGTTTCTTTCTCTAGAAGTTTAGAGGTAGTAGTTCTAAGAGAGAGTGTGAGGAAATCCTTATAATAGAGGGTTTTAAAGGTTCTCTCATGAGCCTGAGAAAATGAGAAAGAGTTGTAAGGAGGCTAGTTGATATTCACCCATTGAAAGAAGATCAGTAATAAATGCTGGTGGCCTCGAATGAAGAGGAATCGGGAGTGGACGTAGGTCACGTGGATCGAACCACTATAAACTCGGTTTGCATTTCCTTTATGCTCTTCATTACTATTGCGTGCGCATTTTCTTTTATGCTCTTCACCACTATTGCTTTGTGATTGAAGTACACTTTCCAAGTCAAAGCACACTTTCAATATCAATTTTCATCAAATAAATTTTCAAAACTTCTTCATCTAGGTTGGATAGATAATGATTATGCTATTAGGAAGGACGAACCACTTGCAGTCACCAATATCAGCACTCTAGCTGAGGTCGCGCTATATGAGTGATGAGAGTGATCCAATCGGTTCAGCGTAATGTTTATCAAGACTAAGATAATTGTTGGTATATGTGGTCCTATTGACCAGCATGATAAGGTCTGAGATTTGCTAAAAGCTATTGATGAGCAGTTCGTCACTTCTGAATCGGCACTATCAAGCACCCAAATTATGAAATTTTCATCCCTTAGACTCACTAATATAAAAGGTGTGCTTGAGCATATAATATAAATGTGGGACATTACGGCTCAACTTAAGAAACTTGAGGTTGATACGTCATAATCTTTCTTAGTGCACTACATTCTGAACACCCTTCCACATTAATATGGGCCTTTTAAGATTTCATACAACACATAAAAGGACAAATGGTCAATTAATGAATTAATGGTCATGTGTGTTCAAGAAGAAGAGAGGCTAGTGATGCCGTTAGGTGAGAGTGCATTGGTGGTAACCACTCTCAAGAAGAATAAAACTAACAAAAATCTAGTCAGTCAGAAAGGTAATCAACTAGGAAAAGATAGAATACCACCGCAAGATGATATTAAGGAAAAAGTAAAGTGTTTGTTATGTAAAAAGAGGGACACATAAAGAAGGAATACATGAAATTCCAACAATGTCTTGAAAAGAAAGGTAAACCAACCTTATTTGTTTGCTATGAATCTAATATAGTTAATGTTAATATTAACACTTGGTGGATTAATTCTAGATCAACAATCCATAGTGTAAAGTCTTTACAGGGTTTGTAAAACCTAAGGAAACCAATGGAAAGTGAGGAAAGCATCTTATCAGGCAATAAATAGGCTCACATGTAGAGGCAATTGGAACATGCATTTTAACCTTTAGTAGTGGCATTATTTTGGAATTAGAAAGGACCTTTTATATGTCGCCAAGTTTCTCACGAAACTTGATTTATGTTTCTAGACTCGTACCATTTGAATATTCCTTTAATTTTTAAAAGTTATATAAATTTGATTGTGATGGAAATAGTATTTTGTCTAATGGTCTTTATCATATTTTCCTACAAAATAATGACACTCATAGTTTAATGTATGTTCACGTTGGCACTTAAAGGTGTAATATCAATTATAACTCCTCTGTGTTATGGCACTAGATACTAAGATATATCTCCATAGAGATATTTAAGAGATTAACTAATGATGGGGTACTTAGTACTCTTGATTTTACTGATTTTAAGACTTGTGCTGACTATATTAAGGGAAAATAGACTAACAAGTCCAAGAAAGGTGCTAATAGGAGTTCAAACATATTAGGGATCATTCATATTGATATATGTTGTCTAGACATAGACATATATGATCAGAAATACTTCATCTCCTTTATAAATGATTACTCACGATATATATATATATATATATATATATATATATATATATATATATATATAGATATTTGCTTCATAACAAAAATGAAGCATTGGATGCCTTCAAAGTCTTTAAGGCTGAAGTTGAGAACCACTGTGGCAAGCAAATTAAAATTATGAGATCAGATAGAGGTGGAGAATATTATGGTAGATATATCGAGAATAGACAAGCACATGGTCTTTTTGCTAAGTTTCTTTAAGAATATAGGATTGTTGCCCAATATACTATGCTTGATTCTCCATACCAGAATGATGTTGCAGAAAGAAGAAAACCAAACATTATTAGACATGGTGTGAAGTATGTTCAACAACTCCAATCTTCCTAAATTCTTATGGACTGAAACACTTAAGATGGCTGTGTATATATTAAAGTGAGTTTCAACCAAGGCTGTCCCAAAGACATAATTTGAATTATGGAAAGGTTGGAACTGAGTTTACGACATATGTGCTTTTGAGGATGTACGTCTGAGGTTAGGATATATAATCCATAAGAGAAGAAACTGACCCGAGGACTATTAGTGGATATTTTGTTGCATATACCAAAAAGTCTTAAAGTTATAGGTTTTATTGTCCATCTCACACAACTAGGATTGTTGAATCAAGAAACGCTAAGTTTCTTGAGAATGACATGATCAGTGGGAGGGATTAGTTCAAGAACATAGTTTCTATACATGATCAAATAGAAACTCAACCTTCCATATTGAATGATAGATTGTTTATAGTTCATAGTAATCCTCAAGTTCTAACTAGTGTTGAACAACCAATCATAAATGTTTCATAAATTATTGATAGTATTCTAATTGATTAAATAATTCAGGAATTACAACAAGCTCTTGAACAATAAGTTGAACCATAAGTTCTTCAGGGAGATATTGGTACAACATTAAGAAGATCAACTAGAAATAAAAGATTAGCAATTCCTAGTGATAATGTTGTATATCTACAAGAATTTAACTATAATATTAGAGCTAAAAATGATTCTTTTCACAGGCCATAAGTTGTAAAGAGTCAGACTTGTGACATGATGTCATGGAGGAGATTAATTCCGTGAATAGCAATGGAGTTTGGGATCTTGTAGAGTTGCCTAATAGGACAAAGGTCATTGGTTATAAATGGGTCTTCAAGACCAAGAAAGATTCGTTATGCAACATTGAGAGATATAAGACAAGACTTGTTGTAAAGGGACTTACTCAAAAAGAGGGAATCAATTATGCAGAGATATTTTCTCCTATATCTAAAAAAGATTCTCTTCATATTATTTTTGTTAGTTATAGTAGCCCAACAAGCTAATCACATGAGTGATGACACATGTGACATACTGCACAATCTTTTTGTATTATTATTTATTAGCATATTCTCAAATTATATTATTTGTTGCATATATATATATATATGCAACAAATAATATAATGTGAGAATATGCTAATAATATATATATATATATATATATATTGTGATGTCTTTGGTTCTGTACAATGAGAATCAAATTGTATTGAGATCATGATAATGAGACTAATTCACCTTTAAACATAGATCATAAATAATCTCAGTCATAGGACTCGAGAGGGCCATCGAGATAATTGGACAGACTGATGTAGGCGATTGGTCTCAAAGTCACTTATGTTGGGATACTAAAGGTACAATGTAGGTGCTTATTGGAGAATGAGTTCACTGATTGATCCGCTTACGGTATATTGTATGGTTAATGATGCTGGTTACAGGTGTCTTGCAAGCCAATCACGTAAGTGATGGCACGTATGACATGTTGTGAGATCTTCTTATAATTATTATTGGCATATTCTCACATTATATTATTTATTGCATATATACATTGTGATGTACATAGTTCTATGCAATGAGAATCAGATTGTGATGAGATCACGATAATAAGATCGATTCACCTTTAATCATAGACCTCAAATAATCTAGATCATAGGTTACTCAAAGGGATATCAGGATAATTGGACAAACTAGTGTACTGTATAACCATCCATATGATGGAGGCAATTGGTCTCGTAGCCACTTGTCTAGGGACACTAAGGATATAATACACGTACTCAATGGAGAATGAGTTCACTGATTGATCCACTTATGGAATGTTATATGGTTAATGATACCTAACGTCAAACAACGATTTTATAGTTCCAGTTGTATGTTTGGTCCTTAGACTTGAGACACTAAGGATGCCTTGTATAAGTACTCATTTCTTTGATACCAAACTTACAGGTTTGGAAAGTTTCAAATATAGTACAATCGATTATCGGGATTACTAGCCAACCTTACGAAGGTAATTGAGTATCAAAATAAGATCATCCACTCTCGGTATCACGAGAGGAATATCTTGTGTATACTCGCTCTGACAAATCCTTGGCAAGGGTCATTCGATTGAGAGAGGAAGAGTTCTCCGGGAGAATCCGATTAGAGCGAGATTTGGACGAATTCCGTATATGACCTGATAGTATAATGTCTAATATATAGTCTTTGGGATATTAGATAGATGAGAGATTATAAATACATGGTAACTAAGGACAGATAGATCCAATGGATAAGATCTCCTGTATCGTCTAGAGACTATAGCGTAGTGGCCTAGTGCATCCATAGTTGATGAGTCAAGTGAATTATTGTAAGATAATAATTCACTGAGTTAGAAGAAGTGCTGATAGAGAGGACTCACGGCCAGCTCGGTATTAGGCCTAGAGGGTCACACACATATGGTGGATGCTTCAGCGAATAGAGAATTGGATAGAGACCAATTAGCCCCTAAACTCATTAGATGAGACCTGACATTAGTGGGCTCCTTGCATGAGGCTCAATTAGAGGCTAAAGGAGATTTTGGATAGAGATCTAATAATCCAAATTTAGTGGGTAATTAGATAGAGATCCAATACCCACTAAGGCAGGATCCTTTAGGGTTCTTATGGGTGGCTCTATAAATTGGAAAGGGGCAGCACATAGATGATAGGTTGCACCTTTGGTCACCCCCTTCTATTCTCCTCCTCTCCCTCTCTTTCTTAGCTGATCAGATCCACTCTAGTGTGAAAGGGCAGCAAAGAAGATAGAGGATCTTCTTCCTCGTTCATTGCGAGAAGTTATGCAAGAGTTGCAAGACTTGGGGCTGCGATTGGAGGAGTATCATTACAGTGATTCATCATATGGATACCACTAGAGAGGAGGACACTTGACCTCCTTCATACTCTCTATTCATATTTGGAAAAATAGGGATATACGATCTCCCTAAGTAAACAATCTCACACATAATATAGTTTTACAATTTTGGGTTTCTCGTGATCTAATCTATGCACAATGATTTTGATCTACCTGGGAAACCTATTTTGTTTTGATCTTCCAATGCATATGTGATGCTCCTGCTTGATTTCTCAGTAGTGGTATTAAAGCCAAGAGTCCTGGGTGCATGGGTAACCCTGGCGGCCAGGGTTTTCTGGCCACTAGAGGTAACCCTACGACTAGGGATTTTGTTTTGGGCAGCCAAGGTGTACTGGCTGCCCATGCCAGATTGCAGCCATGGAGAAGGCTGCAAAAGAGATCCTTGGGGGCTAGGGTTTCATAGCCTCCTAAGGTTTCCTTATGGCTAAGGATTCCAAGCCACAAGAGGAGTCCTAGTGGCTAGGGTTTTCTAGTCGCACAAGGAGTCCCAAACTACCATTTTAAGAATCCTATGGTAGGGTATCCTAAAAATTTTAAAAAAATAATTAATTAAATAGTTTAATTAATTATTATATATTTAGTAATCCTATATGTGATGTGATGTATACATGTGATGTATGATATGGATGAATGATCATGAGCCATGTGATGTGTATACATGTGATTATTATTATTATTATTAGGGCTTGCGAGCCTTTGTTTTTCTCATTTATTGTTGGGCTTATGTGCCTATGATTATTTTGTAATTACATGAAGAGGCACGATGGGAGCGTGGAGGTGACAATGGGATCCATGATGCCATGGCGGGAGGTCACGATGCATGGTGATACGATGAGGATCTGACGAAATCGATGATGATGAGATCAACAATCACACATAGATCTTATTGTGAGTGATTAGGCCCATTGGCTCGGGCTTAATCATATTAGGTGATGGCTCATGGTCATCCGATGTGACTTACATATGTGATATATGTTATACACATAATATATATACATATATGCATGTAATGTAGATATATATTAAATATGTATATGTGTGATACGACATATTAGGAGACCGATACAAAATAAAAACCCCTTCAACGATAATATTAAGTTGGTGAGCATAAGGTAATAAGATTGACCTACATCACCTTCCATCGTTATAGGAAGAAATTGAATCACGACATAGGTTGAGTTGGTCGAGTTACTCAAGGCTCACCTATCTACATGATCGAGATCTTGCTTATGACATAGAGATGTCACCGATGACCCGAGGATATGGTTGATAGGACTCCAGCAGGGTTGAGTCCTAATCATCCAAGAAATAATTAATAAGAACCTTGTAAGATTGTAATAAAACCCCACTTCTGGGGGTTCTATCAACGGTATACTTGGTCGAGTCACTCGAGAGCATATCATCGAATCAGACTCATCTTGTATTAATGGTGATCACTGAACTTCATGGCCGATCGAGCAGTCGAGACCATGATAGTTCAGAGGCCGAACTGTTGGGAAACCTCAGCGGGTGCATCACATGCGCAGCGGAAATCAAAACAAAATATCAGTTCTGCGGCCTATCAACCATGAGTCTCCCCTCCTATTTATAGAGAGCCACCAAAAAAACCTAGAGCTCATGCCTTAGTGGGTATTGGATCTTCATCCAATAACCCACTAACCTTGCATTATTGGATCTCTATCCAATAATCTCCTTAGGCCTCTAACTAGGCCTTAATCGAGGAGTCCATCAGCTTAGGATCTCATCTAATGAGAATAGGGGCTAATTGGATCTCCATCCAATCCTCTATTCGCTGAAGCATCCACCATATGTGTGTGATCCTCTAGGCCCGATACCGAGCTGGCCGTGAGTCACTCCAATCAGAACACCTTCTGATATAGTGAATTTTTATCTCCATAATAATTCACTCGACTCATCGACTATGAACGTACTAGGTCACTACGCCATAGTCCCAGACGATACAGGGGGATCGAATCCATCAGACATGTCTGTCCATAGTTACCGTGTATCTATAATCCCTCATCTAACTAATATCCCAGAGATCGTATATTGGATATGGTACTGTCAGGTCACATACGGAATCCATCATAGTCTCGCTCTAATCGGATTCTCCCGGAGAACTCTTTCTCTCTCAATCTGAATGACCCTGGTCAGGGATTTGTCTAAGCAAGCACATATGAAATATTTCTCTCATGATACCGAGAGTGGATGATCCTCTATTAACACTGAATTACCTTCGTAAGGTTGGCTACCAATCCCGATAACCAACTGTACCAGATCTGAAACTTTCCAAACCTGTAAGTCTCGCGTCAAAGAAAGGAGTACTCATACGAGGCATCCATGATGTCTCAAGTCTAAGGACCAGATACACAACTGGGACTATGGAATCTCTCTCTGACATTAGGTATCATTAACCATACAATATTCCATAAGCGGATCAATCAGTAAACTCATTCTCCAATAAGCACCTGTACTATATCCTTAGTATCTCCACACAAGTGACTATGAGACCAGTCGCCTCCATCATATGGACGGGTATATAGGACATCGGTCTGTCTGGTTATCTCGATGTCCCTCTCGAGTAACCTATGACTGGGATTATTTAGGATCTGTATTTAAAGGTGAATCCATCTCATTATCGTGATCTCATCACAATCCGATTCTCATTACACAGAACCAAAGATATCATAATATATATATATATATATATATATATGCAACAGATAATATAATGTGAGAATATGCCAATATTAATCATAAGCAAAATGATCACACAGTGTGTCACACGTGCCATCACTCTCGTGATTAGCTTGCAGGGCACCTGTAACAAGCACGAACATGATGGGAATCATAAGGAGTTGTGATTGACAAGAGTCGTCTACCTTTCGGGCTTAGTGTAATTGGTCGAGTCAGTTGAGGTTGCACTATGACGCCAATTGGATCCCGATCACCACTAGAAGTCTGTCGGAGACTTCCGTTTCACGTGCCGAGAGTGTTGCATGATTCGTTAGGAAAATAGTAGGAGTACATTAAGATAGAAGTTCATATCTTAATTAGTTTTTCCATAAAATCTGCATATTATTTATTTGTGTCATATGTTGTTTGTCAGAAACATATCGCTTGCAAACCCCCTATGTGGCATACTTGATGCCAATTGCCTCATTGGTCCAAACTACACGGATTGACTCCGTAATTTAGGAATTATACTCACGGTGAAGAAAATCGTGTACATCTTCGATACAATTATGTCCACACCAGAAGAAGGGGCAAGCGAGGATGAGATCGCTTGCTATGTGAAGTATATATATGGTTTCACATTGGCGAAATGCTACATGCCTTCATGACTCCTAAGTTACAGAGGCAACATGGGAGCATGAGATGTCAATTCTATACTTCTTCATCTTTGTCAACTGTTTAAGGAACATGAAAGAACTCAAAGATATGAGATATCCAAGAGTCTCTTCCCAGCCAGGATGATAGAAGAGACATCGATTCAGAACCATGTCCTAAAGATGATACAATGGATCGAGAAACTTACATGTCTAGAAATAATCCTAGAGGATAATTTGTGTGTTGATCTTATACTTCAGAACCTACGGTATTCCTTTTCTCACTTTAACATGAATTTTAACATTAGCAAATTTGAGATGACTCTCCCTAAGCTCCTTAATATTTTAAGGGAAGTTGAGAGTGCCATCAAGAAAGAGTAGTCAATTCTCTATATTAGTGAGACTAAGAAGAACAGGAAGGCCAATAAGACCCTTAAGAAGGGCATGGGCAAAGAAGGACCGGGTAAGGCAATGGTTGCTAAGAAAGACTTGGCAAAGGACAAAAGACAATACTTCCAATGCGACAAAGACGGGCACTAGAAGAGTAACTGTAAAGACTACCTTGCAGACAAGGCGAAATAGAAGCTTGAAGAAGTTTTAGGTATATTCATGATTAGCCCCCACTTGTCAAATTTTCATGACAACACATAGGTTTCGGATACCAGGAGTGCTTATCATATCTACAATTCGTTGTAGCTTTTAGCAAGACCTAAGAGATTGGCCGAAGGTAAGAGGAACCTTAAGCTGGGTAATGAAGCAAGAGTTATGATAGTTGTCATTAGGTTGGTCACCCTACATTTGCCTAGTAGAGCTATCATTGCATTAGATGCATGCTATTTTGTTCTTGCTGGTTACAGGTGCCCTGCAAGCCAATCACGTGAGTGATGACACGTGTGACACGCTGTGCGATCTTTTTGCTTATGATTAATATTGGCATATTATTACATTATATTATTTGTAGCATATATATTGTGATGTCCTTGGTTCTCTGCAATGTGAATCGGGTCATGATGAGATCATGATAATGAGATCGATTCATCTTTAAACATAGATCCTAAATAATCCCAGTCATAGGTTACTATTAGGACTCTAACTAGGGGAGTCCTAATTTAGTTTCATGGAAGAGGACAATCATATAAAATCTAAGGGGCATTCATGTAAATCCTATCTAGTTGACCCCTATTAAGGAAAGTAAGGAGGTCGGCTAGGTTAGGATTAGTTGAGGAAGATATTTAAGAGGATAGTAAGATGCAAGTTACCTTAATTAACCATACCTTATCCTAGTTAAAGAGGGGTTGGTTAAGAAGGGGATTAAGTTAGGAAAGGGTTAGGAAAATAATAAGCAACCGACCACCCCTAGTTAGGCCAGTTGGAAGTTAGAATTAGAGTTGCATTAGGAGTTGCTTAAAGGTAGGAGTCTTGAAGTAGGAGTCCTCTTAGGAATTAGGGATTAAAGGCATATAAATAGCCTTATAATCATCCACTTTTTATCATGAATAGATCAATCTTTATTTAGCCAATGGCTTGAGTACCAAGGAGGGAGGAACCCCTATAGAGTTCCAAAGAGGCTGATCCCCTATAGAGATCACCCCAAGCTTAGAATCCGTAAGGGTTCTAACACTTGGTATCAGAGCAGCGTTCTTGGTATCTCGCTGCCCTTCCACAGCCATCCGTCAGCCCCCCACAGTCATCCAAAGCAATTCCACAATTGCTTGAAGATTGTCACTGAATTTCGCTATCATCTCCACCACCGTAGATCATCCCTTGATCTCTCCATGAATTGCAACAGCAGGAGAAGGATATTGACATCTCATATTTGGAGCACACACAATTGCATCTCAAGATTCAATCGATGCCAAGTTGGAGGCGTTTGAATCACGCGTGAAGGACAGATTGCGCGCCTTATTCGTCGAATTTGGATTGAGCCGATCTCCGAGCCCAAAAAAATTCAGCAAAGTGCAAGTTTAGAGAGGCCTCTTAAAAAGGAAGTATGAGCCACTGATATGAGGCAGCCACACATGAGAGAGGACTTTCCTCGATGGGAAGAAGGAGACCCGACGGGATGGATTTCGCGCGTCGAACATTACTTCCGTCATCACCAAACACCGAAGGATTTCATGGTGGACACCACTGTCATCCACCTTGAAGGGGATGTTATATGATGGTACAATTAGCTCGAGTACAATTATGGGACTCCAACGTGGATACAATTCAAGTATGCACTATTAAATCACTTTGAGTCGACCAAGTATGCGAATATCACCGAACAACTTGCCAAGATCCGACAAACCTCCACGATCCAAGAATACCAAACAAGGTTTGAGGAATTATCTTACTTTGCTCGTGATTGGTCTGACAGAGAATTATTATGGATGTTCATCGAAGGACTCAAGCCAGAAATTAAAGGAGAGGTTAAAGCGCGGCAGCCCCCCACCGTGAAAGCTACAATCTCTTTTGCTCGAATCCAAGAGGAACGACTGAACCAAGATGCTCGAAGGGTGAGAACTACTCCTATACCAACAACATATAAACCTTCAGCACCCCCTGCCCCCAGTCATGCTTCGCTGCCAAAGAAATTGATAAGAGAACTTTGCGATAGATCGGCAAAAGGCCTTTGTTGGCATTGCAATGAACTTTGGAGCCACAACCATCACTCCATGGTAGAACCTATAGAATAATCTAAAGAAGATGACCTTGAACTTGAGGAGGAGAACATGAAGGAGGACCCGTAGTCGACCGATTGCATGACTCACACTCTAGCAGCCATGTAAACCCACAAGCAATGAAAGTTGAAGGATCTCATAAGCAACAGTCGATCACCATCCTCATCAAGACCAGGAGCCCCACTAACCTTATGAATGGCAAACAAGCTTCAAGGAGAATTACAGATCGAGACCCAAAGTTCATGGAGCCTCAGCCTTGAGGACAAGATTGATTTGAAGATGGCAGGTCTGTCAGGACTCTAGCTATGGGAGTCCTAATTTAGTTTCATGGAAGAGGACAATCATGTAAAATCTAAGGAGCATTCATGTAAATCCTATCTAGCCGACCCCTATTAAGGAAAGTAAGGAAGTCGGCTAGGTTAGGATTAGTTGAGGAAGATATTTGAGGGAAGAGTAAGATGCAAGTTACCTTAATTAACCACCCCTTATCCTAGTTAAAGAGGGGTTGGTTAAGAAGGGGATTAAGTTAGGAAAGGGTTAGGAAAACAATAAGCAACTGACCACCCCTAGTTAGGTCGGTTGGAAGTTAGAATTAGAGGTGCATTAGGAGTTGCTTAAAGGTAGGAGTCTTGAAGTAGGAGTCCTCTTAGGAATTAGCGATTAAAGGCCTATAAATAGCCTTATAATTATCCACTTTTTATCATCAATAGATCAATCTTTCTTTAGCCAATGGCTTGAGTACCAAGGAGGGAGGAACCCCTATAGAGTTCCAAGGAGGCCGATCTCCTATAAAGATCACCCCAAGCTTAGAATCCGTAAGGGTTCTAACAGTTACTCAAGAGAGACATCGAGATAACAGGACATATTGGTGTATTATATACCCGTCCATTTGATGGAGGCGGTTGGTCTTATAGCCACTTGTGTAGAGGCACTAAGGATATAGTACAGGTGCTCATTGAAGAATGAGTTCACTGATTAATTCGCTTATGAAATATTGTATGGTTGATGATACATAATGTCAGACAGCGATTCCATAGTCCCAGTTGTGTATCTGGTCCTTTGACTCGATACACCAAGGATGTCTTGTATGAGTATTCCTTTCTTTAACACCAGACTTACAAGTTTAGAAAGTTCTAGATCTGGTACAGTTGGTTATCGGGATTAGTAGCCAACCTTACGAAGGCAATTGAGTGTCAATAAAGGATCATCCACTCTCAGTATCACGGGAGGAATATCCCATATGTGATTGCTCAGACAAATCCCTAGCTAGGGTCATTTGGATTGAGAAAGAAAGAGTTCTCTGGTAGAATCTGATTAAAGCAAGATAAACTGATTCCATATATGACCTGATAGTAGCATGTCCAATATACGGTCTTTGAGATATTAGTTGGATAAGGGATTATAGATACATGATAACTGTGGATAGACAGGTCCGATGGATTTGATCCCCTATATCGTATGGGGACTATGGCGTAGTGGCCTAGTACATCCATAGTCGATGAGTCGAGTGAATTATTGTGAAGATAATAATTCACTATATCGGAAGGAGTTCTGATGGGAGTGACTCGCGGCCAGCTTGGTATCGGGTCTAGAGAGTCATACGCATATGGTGGATGCTTCAATGGATAGAGGATTGGATAGAGATCCAATTAGCCCATATTCTCATTAGATGAGACCCTATGTTGATGGGCTCCTTGATTAAGGCCCAATTAGAGGCCTAAGGAGATTATTGGATAGAGATCCAATAATACAAGATTAGTGGGTAATTGTATGAAGATCCAATACTCACTAAGGAAGGAGCCCTAGGGTTTTTTGGTGGCTCTCTATAAATAGGAGGGGAGACTCATGGTTGATGAGCTCAGTTTTAACCACCACCTCCTATTCTCATCCCTCCCTCTGCATAAGAGTTGCGAGATCAGATTGGAGGAGTTTTACTGCAGAGATCCATCGTGTAGATACCGCTAGAGAGGAGGACGCTTGACCTCTTTTATCTTCTCCATCTGGATCTGGAATACAGGGATATATGATCTCCCTAGGTAAAATCAATCTCTCACGTATCATAGTTTTTCAGTTTTATATTTTTCTCGTGACCCCAATCTTTTGCACGATGATTTGATTTGCGTGGGAAATCGATTTTTTTGTTTTGATTTTTGCTGCGCGTATGATACTCCCGCTGAGGTTTCCTAACAATGGTATTAGAGCCAAGGTTTTCATGTGAAAGATTGGTGTTAAACTGTGTGTGATGAGATTGAATTACATAGGATCGTTCTATGCGTTCTTGCTACGTTTTTGTAGCAAACACGGCGAGGAGAAGGGGCAGTTGGCCATAGCTAGGCCATCTGCATGGGTGGTTGTCCATGGCCCCATGCAAAGGGGTGACTGACTCTAGCCAAGTCCCCCTGTAAGGGGCCGATTGGATGCTGCCAGGGCTAGCAGCCCGCAAGCGGTCGCACGCAGGGGCAGCAGTCGCCCATGGGCACAGCCACTTGTAGCGCGGCGCCCGCAAGGGCGGCCGACTATAGGGTGCCCGCAAGGGGCAACCGCTAGCGGCCAGGGCTGCAGCCCGCAGGGGCAACGACACCGACCGCAGGAGTGGCTACCGATGGGCAAGTGTAGCTGCCGCTTGTGAAGGGGCAATGGCGACGGTGTAGAGGGGGCAAGAGGGGTTATGGCAATCTTTTTATGAAAAGAACAATCCTACCCCTTTGAATTCGAGAAATTTTGAGGATTGTCCTCATGTACAAAATTTCTAAAATACCCTCACCAATTCTAAAAATTTCGAGGACTATCCTTTCTCACCCAAAATTATAAAAATACCCTTGATAATTTTAAAAATTTTCAAGCATGTCCTGATTTCTACAAAAATAATTAATTAAATAGTTTAATTAATTATTATATATCAAGTAATCTTACATATGATGTGATGTACATATGATGTATGATGTGGATAGATGATCATGAGCCATGTGTTGTGATGTGTGTAATTGTGATTATTATTATTATTGTTGTTGGGGCCAGCGAGACTCCATTATTCTCGTTTATTGTTGGGTCTGTGTGCTTGTGATTATCTGTAATTACATGGAGAGGTGCGACGGGAGCGTAGAGGTGACAGCGGGTCCCATGATGCCATGGCGGGAGATCATGACGCATGGTGATGCGACGAGGATCCGACGGAACCGATGATCATGAGATCAACAATCACAGGGCATGGAGATGCGTCGATGCACACATAGATCATATTGTGAGTGATTAGGCCCATTAGCTCAGGCTTAATCATAGTAAGTGATGGCTCATGATCATCCGGTGTGGCTTTCATATGTGATGTATTATACATCTACTATAGATATATATATATATATATATATATATATCTCTATAGTAGATGCATGCGATGTAGATATATATTAAATATATATATGTGTGTGACACGACATATTAGGAGATCGATATTAAAAAAAATCCTCCTACATTAATATTAAGTTGGTAAGTGTGAGGCAATAAGATTAACCCACGTGGCCTTCTATTGTTATAGGAAGAAATTGAATCACGACATAGGTTGAGTTGATCGGGTCACTCGAGGCTCACCTATCTATGTGATCGATTTCTTACCTATGACATATAGATGTCATCGCTAAACTAAGGACATGGTATGACTTGGTCAAGCAGTCGAGAGTATATCCATCAAATCAGACTCATCTTGTAACGAGAGTGATGACTTAACTGAACTTCATGGTTGGTCGAGTAGTCGAGACCATGATGATTCGAAGGCCGAACATGACGGGAATCACAAGGAGTTGTGATTAGCAAGAGTTGTCTACCTTTTGAGCTTAGTGTAATTGGTCGAGTCTCTCGAGGTTTAAGATGCCGATTGGATCCCGATCCTCACTAGGAGTCTACCGGAGACTTCCGTCTCATGTGTCAAGGGTGTCGCGTGATTCGCTAGGAAAATAGTAGGAGTATATTAAGATAGAAGTTCATATCTTAATTAGTATTTTCTGCAAAGTCTATATATTATTTATTTACACTATATCTTGTTTGTCGTTTGCAAAACCCCTATGTGGCATATTTGATGTCAACCACCCAATTGGTCTAAAGGCTCCACAATTTGAGAATTGTTCTTACAAAAGAGAAAATCATATATGTCCTTAACACGATTGTTCCCATGCTGGAGGAAAGGACAAGCGGGGATGTGATCGCTCGCTTTGTGAATTATAAAGATAGTCCTAAAGGATAACCTATGTGTTGATCTTATACTTCAGTGCCTACTAAATTCCTTTTCACAGTTCATTATTGACTTTAATATGAACAAGTTTGAGGTGACTCTACCTGAGCTCCTCAATATGTTGAGGGAAGCTAAGAGTATCATAAAAAAAAAGAGGTTAGTTCTCTATATTAGTAAGACCAATAGAAAAAGGAAGGCCAGTAAGACCTTTAAGAAGGGCAAAGGCAAAGAAAGATCGGGTAAGGTAATGGTTGCCAATAAAAACCTGGCATAGGACAAAGGACGGTGCTTTCACTACGGCCAAGATGGGCATTTAAAGAGAAAATGTAAGGACTACCTTGTAGATAAGGCGAAACAGAAGCTTGGAGAAGCTTGGATACTGGAACTGCTTATCATATCTATAATTTGTTATAGGTTCTGGCAAGACTTAGGAGATTGGCTAGAGGTGAGATGGACCTCAAGATGTGTAATGGAGCAAGAATTGCTGTTAGGGAGGTCACCCTACATCTGCTTGATGAAGCTATTATTACATTAGATGCATGCTCCCTCTATTATCAAAAATATTATTTTTATATTTTATTTGACAATTAGTGGATATAAATTATTTTTTGAGAATAATAGTTGTTCAATAATTATATATGATGAGATCATCACTAGAGGTACCCTTATAAATGACTTATATGTGTTAGACACTTCTCCACACATCATGAATATAAATACGTCTAAGAGGAAAAGAGATGAGGTAAATAATGCATACCTATGGCATTGTAGGCTAGGTCATATACACGAGGGAATGATTCAAAAGTTACTGAAAGATTTATACTTAGATCCTGAGTCATATGCAACTTGTGAACCTTGCCTTTGTGGGAAGATGACCAACTCTCGTTTTAGTGGAACTTGAGAGAGAGTCATTGAGTTATTGGAACTCACACACAGTGATTTATGTGGTCCTATGTCGACTCAGGCTATATGTGGTTACTCATATTTCATTACATTCACTAATGATTTCTCTATGTATGGACACATATACTTGATAAAGTACAAATCTAAACCTTTAAAAAATTCAAGGAATATAAGAATGAAGTCAAGAACCAAGTTGAAAAGAGTATTAAGACTCTTCGATCAGATCAAAGAGGAGAGTACTTGAGTACGAAGTTCATCCATTTTCTCAGGGACAATTAGATTCTATCCCAATGGACATCTCCTTATACACCTCAACTCAGTGGTATCTCAGAAAGGAGAAATCACATATTGTTAGACATGGTACAATCCATGATGAGTTTCACTGACCTACCCGTCTCATTCTGGGGATATGCCCTAGAGATCGCAGCTCACCTTCTGAATAGAGTTCTATTAAAGTCAGTAGTATCTACACTATATGAGATATGGAAAGGAAAGAAACTCGATCTTAAGATGGTTAGGATTTGGGCCTGTCCTGCCCACATTAGAAGACACAACCCCTATAAGTTATTGGAATCAAGGACAGAACGGTGCACATTCGTGGGATACCCCAAGGGAACTTGTGGGTATTATTTATATTATCCCGAGGACCGAAAGGTCTTTGTTGCCAAGAGAGTTATGTTTCTTAAGAAGGAACATATTCTTGGTGAAAATAATAGGAGTGAGATAGAGTTGAGTGAGGTTAGAGAACCTAGCTTAAGCACCATTTCAGAGTCTGAGTCTGTTCAGGTACCGAACACACAAGTTTCAACTTTACGTAGGTTTAGCAGAGTATCATACCCTCCTAAAAGATATATAAGACATATTAGTGTAGAGGACTTTTAGGATATTAATCCTCAGACTTACGAGGAGGCTATTATGATTATAGACTCTGGGAAGTGGCAATAAGCCATGAATTCTAAGATGGATTCCATGTACTTTAACAAGGTTTGGAACCTTATAGATGCACATGAGGGTATCGTACCCATTGGCTGCAAATGGATCTTCAAAAAGAAGATCGGAGTAGATGGAAAGGTGGAGACCTATAAGGCGAGACTAGTAGCTAAAGAATATCATCAAAGACAAGGAGTTTACTATGATAAAATCTTTTCACCTATAGTCATGCTTAAGTCCATTAGAATTCTTTTGGCCATTACAGCACACTATGACTATGAGATCTGGTAGATGGATATCAAAATGACATTCTTCAATGGTAACCTCGCAGATGAGGTGTATATGATACAGCCAGAGGGATTCATATCTAAAGAGAGTCTAGATAAAGTGTGCAGGTTGTTCAAGTCCATTTATGGACTCTAGCAAGCTTCCTGAAGTTGGAACATAAAATTTGATGAGACGATCTGATCTTATGACTTTGTTAAGAACAAAGATGAGTCTTATGTGCACAGGAAGGTAAGTGGAAGTGCTATCACCTTCTTGGTGTTGTATGTGGATGACATGCTAATCATTGGGAATGATATAGGATTGCTCTCCATAGTAAAGATTAGCTATCCAAAAACTTCTCCATGAAAGACTTAGGGGAAGCATCCTATATTTTGGCGATTTAGATCTATAGAGATAGACTCAAGAGGATGCTTGGCTTATCCCAGTCCAGGTATATAGACTCCATTGTCAAAAGGTTTGACATGGAGAATTACATGAGATGTCTCATACCAATGAGACATGAAATATCAATTTCTAGGAGTATATCCCCAAAGACTCCTGAAGAAAGGGTAGACATCGATAGGACACATTATGCCTCAGTAATAGGGTCTATCATGTATGTTATGCTATGCACTAGGCCTGATATAGCACATGCTCTGAATGTCACAAGCAGGTATCAGGCAGATCCAGGTTTAGAACACTAGAAGGCAGTAGAGTGTATCCTTAAGTACTTGAGAAGGACTAAGGATCATTTCCTGGTATATGGAGGAGGTAGCCTCAAGGTTAAGGGCTCCACGGACTTAAGTTTCCACTAAGAGGAGTTGGCTATCTTGTATGAGGACAACACAAATTCTAGTTCCCGATGCGTCAATCATAAACACTTTGTCGGATTCGGGTAAAGCTATCACCGGCGAAGAGTAGGATTTGGCCGAATGACCCATGTTTCAAGTATCTCATTTTTATATAGCTTTCTTGAGGTGAGTATAATGATATTGCCAAGTGTTTGCTACTGATTTGCTTGGGAGAATCGGCATTCGGTGGTCTTGTCCTTGGGTAGGAGGTAGGCTACGCAGTTTAGCGAAGACGTCTGAAAATTCAACAAGTAATTGAAGAAAGCTTGGGTCTTCAATTTTTGTCAGCACCCTCATATGTTGTTATTGGAGTTGCATTAGGAAGCCACTGTTCACTTTGTTGAATCTTAGATTTTGATGATGAGAACAATTGATGTGTGTTGATCTAATATATGTGAGAAGAAATATTGCAAGTCTAACTATGGTAGGATCAATGAAGCTATAATCAGATGATGGGCCATGATACAGCCTAGGCATCGAGCCGAGTTCGGACGATGCGATGGGATCTCGTCGGAAGTTCGCTAGGAGATTCGCCGAAGGAATCGGGAAGCTCACTGGGAATGCGAAGGGAGATCGCCTGGAGGATTTGCAATAAAATTGCCGGCGGTTGCCAGAGTATACAAGAGTTAGGTCTTAATTAGGCTTAATTGGTCATTAAGTGTTGTAATCACTGAGTCGTAGTTAGAAGTTAGAGTATTAATTGAGTTGGATTTGAAAGGAATTCAAATCAACTCAATGAGGCAACGGGATCCACTACTAGGTTTGGTTGAGCTCAATCAGTTGACCAAAGAGCTGGTCAATATAAAAGTCATGTCGGAATTTGAAAAGTGGAGGGAAGCACTTTAGCGGAAATTTCAGCGGGTAAACCGTCGGTAAGCAGCGGTTGGACTGCCCGTACCACAGAATCCGGGCGACGGCTAGCAGGTGTCGGCGGGTAAACTGCCCAAATGGCGATTGGACCGCCCGTACCATATATTACAAGCGGTGGCCAATGGCTGACGCCGGGTAAACCGCTCATACCCAATTTCTTCGGGTATATTTGATTTTTGGCTCAAAAAATCTTAAGCTACTTGGGGTCTATAAATACCCAAGTATTCTTACATTCACCAACAACACTTTTGGGCAATTAAATTCCATGAAAAAGAAAGTGTATGTGGTTTGTAAGAAAAAGAAAAGGGAAGGGAGAGAGCTTAGAGATAGCAGCTTCTTAAGTCTCCTTTGTAAGTAAGTGTAAGGGTTTGATCTTCACCCAAAGAAGATTGGTAGTAGATGCCGGTGTGCCTCAAGAAGTGCTGGTTACAGGTGCCCTGCAAGTCAATCATGTGAGTGATGGCACATGTGGCACGTTGCGTACTCTTTTTACTTATAATTAATATTGGCATATTCTCATATTATATTATATGTAGCATATATATTGTGATGTCCTTGGTTCTGTGCAATGGGAATCAGATCATGATGAGATTACGATAATGAGATCGATTCACTTTTAAACACAGATCCTAAATAATCTCGGTCATAGGTTACTCAAGAGGGACATCGAGATAATCGGATAGACCGGTGTAATATATACCCGTCCATATGATTGAGGCGGCTGGTCTCATTGCCACTTGTGTGGAGACACTAACGATATAGTACAGGTACTCATTGGATCTCCATCCAATCCTCTATTCGCTGAAACATCCACCATATGTGTGTGACCCTCTAGGCCCGATACCGTGCTGGTCGTAAGTCACTCCCATCAGAACTCCTTATGATATAGTGAATTATTATCCTCATAATAATTCACTCAGACTCATTGACTATGGACGTACTAGGCCACTATGCCATAGTCCTCAGACGGTACAGGGGGATCGAATCCATCGGACCTGTCTATTCACAGTTACCGTATATCTATAATCCCTCATTTAACTAATATCCCAAAGGCCGTATATTGGACATGGTACTGTCAGGTCACATACAGAATCAGTTTGTCTTGCTCTAATCGAATTTTACCGGAGAACTCCTTCTCTCTCAATCTGAATGACCCTAGCCAGGGATTTGTCTGAGCAAGCATATATGAGATATTCCTCTCGTGATACTGAGAGTGGATGATCATCTATTGACACTCAATTGCCTTTGTAAGGTTGGCTACCAATCCCAATAACCAGTTGTACCAGATCTGGAGCTTTCCAATCGGCGGTACCGCCTAGTAGCGTGCAATCCATATATCAGTCAGCAGGCGGATCAGTACGTACCACCCACATCGGGTGGTACAATCAAAATCGCCGAACTTAGTTATATAACATCCCTCATTTTTGAACTTTTATACAATTTATTTGTAATGTAAGAAATATGTTTTGAGTTGTTTATATGACTTAGTTATAAAATTTGAGGACCTGTTTGTAAAAAGTCAAAGGACCTAATCATAAATATTAATAATACAAGGATTAAATTGTGAAATACATAAAAAAACAAAGCCTATTTAATGCTGGTTTGGGGCTCATGCTTGCAAACCCGTTGTATCGTACTTGTAGAGCCTGCAAGCTGCCTGTCGTCCACCATGTGCTGCCAAAATGCTTCCTCCTATCTTCCTTCTTCTACCTTCCTCATCCTCCTCCACTACTACTTCCTCTTTCTCCTTCCTCTTCCTCGTCCTTCTTCCTTCTTCCTCCTCTTAATTATACTTGCTAGGGTCACATGATACTGAAATTTTCAATTATCATGATTTAGATTCAAACACCCACAATTGTGGTTGCTTTCCATCTGACTGAATGAATTTTGGTGCAATCAGTTTCTTTGGTGAGTTAGTGTTGCTTTGATCTTGGGTCAGAGAAATTAAAAAAATATAGAGAATCTGAAAATTTCTAATAATGAAGACAAATGTCAGTTTTTAAATATTTTGGTAGTCTTAAATGAAATAAAATGCACAGCTACCTTTCTTGCATTACGGGAGTTCTCTCTTGGTGATTGTTATTTATCAAATCTTAAAAGGATTAGTGACCAGTTGACACTCCTATAATATGGGTTATTTCTTTTTTCTTTTTCAAAATTTGCTGTGGAGTAGATGTTAATACAACCAAAATATAGAGATTTGTGGACTTTCTGCAATCTTGGGGTGTGAGTTTTATCAATTGTTTTAGTCTGTTCATTTCCTAGGTAACAACAATAGCAATGTCACTTGGTACAATGACTTTTCTTGGTTTTCAGCTATCATGTTCTTGTGCATTTATGATATCTATATTGGATATTTACAATGTTTTTTCCTTATCACAGTATTACTTCTCTATAAAAATTAATCTGTGATTATAAATCCACAATGCAAAACACTGATATGCAACTTGAATCTCACTCGAATTGGAATGGCCATCAAAGCAACCAGTAAAAGTACTGATAGAACATATAAGCTGCTTCTTAACTTGAGTTCGGGAAAAGATGCCTTTTAGTCATATGTTAAAACGAATTTATCCATTCTTTTCAAGAACTCAATCGATTGTATTTAGATGACTATTTGAAGCTTTTATTGTTAATTTCCACCAGCCGAGCCTTTGTAGAATCATTATGTTTGGGAATAGATGTATATGCATTACTGAATCATGAAATTTTATGATCATTTTCTATTGTGTATAAAATAAATTGCATTGCTAGTTAATTCTTTATGTTGGAGTTCTTTTATTTTCCATGTACTAAGGTATCAAATGTTAAGTACTGACCCTATGGTGGTCCATCTTGGATTCATGTGCTATATATATTGTTGTCTTCGTTTTTTCAAATTGTTTTGCGTACCAATTTTGATTTACTATCCTGGACTGATTGGTGTACTATGGTATAACTAAGCAATGTATTTCAGATATGACTGATGATTGGACCTGCACATGTCGGTCCATGCCAACATACTGATACACATAGTATGCCGGCATATATTGTGGTGCATTTTTCATTTTCTGTGTTTTTTTGGGGCGGTGTGAGAAGAATGAAGAAAAATGGACACAGGGGGTAGAGGAGAAAGAGAAATACTAAAGATCAAGCGATAGCAGGCGGTGGACCGCGTAACATGAGTTTTGGGCAATGACTACATTACAGCATAGAGATTACAACACGTGTCAATAGTAACAACAGTGCGGAGAGGAGAATGAACATGCAAGGTGTTGAGATCCCTAAAAGGGGCGGTTAGAGTAATTTAAAAAAAAAAGGTTTAGTTTAGATCCTTGTAAAGAAAAGAACAAGATCTTAAATCTTTTTCTTAAAAAATAACTAGACCTAATTGTTTGAAATGGTGTGGTTTGCGTCTTAAGTTATGCAGTATGTACTGGTCGATATAAATCAAATCGGACATAAATGAATTCATCTCAAGTTTTGTTTTTATCTTTTTCAAAGAGATTTTATATTTTATGTTCATTCTTTCTTGTTATGAGTACATATGTTTTTAACACCGCCAATGTCGGTCCCAAGCCCGAATGAGAAAGGTGGAGGGTTGCACAAGGCCATTAAGAGTCAATGTGAAAAAAAAAAACATATCAAAACTCATAACTAAGATGTTAAACTAAGGTTCATCGTACCAGTCCGTACCGATATATCGAGTTCAGCTTGGGACGGTATGGTACTTTGGTACTGGGCGGTATGTATATATATACACATACACATAAAGCTAATAAACAAAAGTGGGCGACGGATCGGGAGAGGAGCGTCGGCCCCTAGCTTCTCCTTTTTCTTCTCCTCTTCTCCCTCTTCTTTCTCCCCTTCTCGGTTGATATCGCCCGAAATAGGTCGTCGACGATCGAAATCGATCGTTACCGCCCGACAATAGTCGACAACGATCGAAATTGACCGCTACCAATCGATTCCGAGTGGTAACGGAATAGAAACAACCCCAATCGGCGGTACCGCCTAGTAGCGTGCAATCCATATATCAGTCAGCAGGCGGATCAATACGTACCACCCACATCGGGTGGTACGATCGAAATCGTCGACCTCAGTTATGTAACATCCCTCATTTTTGAATTTTTATAGAACTTATTTGTAATGTAAGAAATATGTTTTGAGTTGTTTATAAGACTTAGTTATAAAATTTGAGGACCTGTAAAAAGTCAAAGGACCTAATCATAAATATTAATAGTACAAGGATTAAATTACGAAATACACAAAAGAACAAACTCCACCGCTTCTACATCTCTTCCTTCTCCCTTACCTAAGTGGGTGGTTAAGAGAGGAAGGAAACAAAAAAAAAAGAAGAAGAAGAGTAGAGGAGAAGAATAGATTTGGGGGTTTTGGGATTTTGACCAAATCCTCACATTTGGGGTCCAACTTTTCAAAGGCAAGTGTTCTAACTTTTTCTCTACTGAAATTTTATCTTTGCTTTTGCCTTGATTATGAAAAAAATTCGGAATAATTCAAGCCTTGCAATCCAATATCACTCTTGTTGGTTGCAAAAGTTTGAATCTGGAAAATTTTTGTGATTTTGACCTTCCTGCACTGTTCTAGTCGTAACTTTCTATACTGATCTTTGATTTGGACAAAACCTAGTTCATCCGAAAAAAGACTTACAGATCTTTCTTTTGATACCAAGATTGAAAATTTTGGAGTCCAATAGCCTGCTCAAATATATGTTTAAATTGATTCTATGAAATTTGTAAAACAGAGATTGTAACTTCTGATCTTTTGTTACTAACTTACTTGTAACTCTCTGTGGAAAACTCTGATTTATGCAAAACTTATTTCATGAGAAACTAGATTCGTATATCCTTCTTTGCCTACCTGATTTGAAGGATTTGCAGAACATTTTCCTATCGAAACATTTATTTTAGTTGATCCTACCGATTCTGAAAAACAGGGACTGTAAGTTCTGACCTTTTGATACTAAACTGCTTATAACTTTCTATTGGGAATTCTGATTTGAGCAAAACATATTTTGTTCGAAACTAGACACCTGTATCTTTCTTTGGATACCTGGATTGATAGATTTGGAATACAACTCGAACTCGACTTTATGATTCTGCCCCGACCTAAACTTCAGTACTTAGTAGGGTATGGCATCAAAGCCAGTAAAACACAGGACTTGTAACAAAAGTAAGTAAAACACAGGACTTGTTGCAGAAGCAGAAGCACTAACACCAATAACAGAAGCATAAGCAATAGAATCAGCAGTTAAGTATCTAGGAGCGATCGATTCTTAAAGTTTAGTGCGATTCCTCCGGTCGAGGAAATGAAAATAGAGTTCTTGTTGGATCAGTTAAGTCGACGAAAGAATCTTAGGTGAAGTCGTTAACAGCAATAGGTTCTGTTCCAATTGACAGTGTTGGTGACTCGAATCCTACAATTGCAGACAGAATAGAATTAGAAACTGCTGAAGCTAGTGCAGTTCCAGTTGTATGAAGCAGGTGCTTACTATGATGGAGTTTGCTGGCGAAAGAGCTTATTGGTGGAGCAGGGTTCAGAGCAGAGGATAGGACTTACTTTGAAGCGGGAACAAGAGAATCAGCTGTCTGAGCAGAATCATATGTTACAAAAGATATGAAGCTGTATCATAAGCGCCAAGTGCTAGCCTAGCTTGCTTCCGTCCAAACTGACGCACTGGGCAAGTAGGCAAGTAACTACTAATGTTATGCGGCGCCGACAATACATACCCGGTCATCCGTTGATTTTGATCCCATAGATTTTTGCAAAACAGAGATTCTGTTCCTTGATCTTTGGTTTCCAAATCATTTGTAACTCTTTGTTAGAAACTTCAACTTGTATGAAAAGTATTTTAATCATCCACTACAAGGAGTGTCCAGAACTCATTGAATTGTATACTGTAGCCCCAAAAAACAGAGCTGCTCCTTGATCCTGCAAGTGCATAATGCATGGTGTAAGGTTTTGTACCAGCAAGTTGTGTTTCCAGGTTCCAATTTTGCATTCTGCATAACTTGATCTGCAGTTTGCAACCATGTAGTGTGATTCCTACCATTCAACTTTAATCTGCAGTTTGCAACAAAATAATTCCTGCCATTTACTTTTTTCTTTCTTTGTGAATGTACGATGAACTTGAATGCACACTTGTAGCAAGAAAATGAAAAATGATTAGAAGATTTGCGATGATATTGTCGGCATAGTTAATTGCTTGTTGATAATTGCTTTCTGTAGATGTGGTTGTTAATTCTTGTACTGTTCATTTAAAGTCTACTGGAAGATATCAGACTTATGTAGGTTGTTTGACACCTAAATGTTTTAATTGATTTGGCTATTGATATTTGGTAATTTAGGGTTTGCGTTTTGGTTGATTTTTGAAATGAAAATTAGGATTCTTTTGGATGATTGGGTTGGACGCTTACGTGATTTTGAGTTGAAGGATGAGGCTTTCGATTTAGGGTAAGGGTTGGTCACCTTTTATATAACTTTGATACTCTCCTATCCAAATCCAAAGCCCAAAAAAGAGAAACAATGTTGGGTGTCATCCTCTTTTTGTGTATTTTGTTTGTCAAATTTTGTTCTCTTTCTTAATTTATTAGTTTGATGAATAATATTGACAGTGTTAGCGGGCAGTTTCGAATGGTATTTGTAGTTTTCCAACATGATGATAAGAGATTGTAGACATGTTTCTACTGTTGTTAGTGGTGCACCATTCCATTTGAGTAATGAAGCAATAGCTTGGAATGTGATATGAATTGATTTCTTAATCTATAAGGAGATTGTTTCATCCCGAGTGGTCGGACAAGTTCTGTCACAGCTAAGCGCATTGTTGGATGTGCTTTTCTCATGATGAACTTATGAGACCTTCTATTCTAGTTTATGCTTGCCTTTTCATATTATGATTCTTATAAGCTGATTGTGTGACACATGATTAGATTTCTTGACGTCCTGTTTCTACTAAGATAATCCCTATCGACTTGAAAATTACACATTTCAGATGGTCCATAGCTAGGGAACTAAGGATTGAAGGTGTTCTGTTCCGGCAAGGTGAAATCCTTAATTGATTATCTACTAAAATTATAGTTAGAAGTTTACTATAGAGAGTTGATGGGATGTATTTTTAATTGTTGGCAATGTGTATTATTATTTTTCTCTGTGTATTACAGATGTTTGTATCATAAGTTTATGTAGCTTATAATTGTTTGTATTACTGATGTTTGGAAGATATTTTCCTCTCATCTTATGACTTGGTCATATTGAGCATAACATGTTCTTATCAATCCAAAATACGTGGATGTTAGCTTCTTTTGCAGAATGTTTGGTGCAAATGAAGTGGATTAACAGTGTTCTCGGCAATTGCCCTTTTAGTAGGTGTTACTGTCCAGAGGTTGGCATATGCAGTGTGCTAGTTCGATTACAATAGTAAGGCTATGTTGAACGAATTGGAAAAGTACATATAGGAGGCAGAATTCAGCCATAGCCCAGTCTTCAGGTAATGGAAGAGAAATGTGACTTGCTGGCTTCTTGTAAACCAATTTCACTCTTCCCAAAATGTATTGGTCCACTCTCGTATGATACCAACTTCAACCTTCCCAAAATGAAGTGAAAAAATCCTTACGAAACTGTATTTTACCCATAGTCAAACTGATTTAAGATATTTCTAAAAGTTTGAATCTTTAGTTATGATATGTAGTTATAGTGGTTTATGTTCTATGAAAATTCAAAATTTTTACTTTTTTGGCTTTCATTACTGTATGTTACTTTTGCATCCTTTATTGGGTATCTTCTTAAGAGCTATATGACAGAAAGGTGATCTGCAAGTCAAGTGCAGGTTGTTTTTATGTTACATGTGCTTCAATGTGACTATAAAGCATCTCTAAATTTATTTTTTAAAGCAACATGGAATCTGGAACTTGAGTACAGCAGTTAGTTCTCCAGATTCTTTTATATGTATGCTATTCTGTTGTTTTATAGCATGCTAGTCACAGTTCTATGTCATCTTTTGATGTGTTCGTTTTATTAATATTTTGATGTATTGTTGTCTCTGGACAAATAAATCAAAATAATCTTCTGTGAGGCATTTTAGTATGCTAGTCTACGGTAGGTGTTATATATATCGGGTTTCATTCTTTTGTTTTGTGTTTTCTTTTAAGTTTTGATTCATCATTGGCCCTAGAGAAATGATAGTCACACCATCTTTTACAAATAGGTACTTTGACAAATTAAATAGAAGCACTGCTTATTCTTGTGATAGAAATTAAAACTCTTTTACGGTACTTTATCAAATTAAATAGAAGCACGGCTTATTCTTGTGATAGAAATTAAAATTTTCTGGATAATTTTTCATCTTCGTTGAGTTGTTAGGATCAATAGACGCCTTAGAGGATTTGCATTCTAACCCTTGTTGATCATCATATAAATATTTTTCTAACAAATACTTGACTTGTTATTAGCAAAGAATTATATATGTACTTTCCTTCCGGAGACCTAGATGATGGATAGCAAAATTAGTTGCTAAATAGAGATGATTTTTCAAAAGTTATTACAGTAGAAAAAGACTAATGCTATTGGTAAGTTTTGTTAGTTTTTGTAGGGAATTTTGTTTTTGAAAAGGTTGAGTTCCTTTTTAAAATGGAACTCTCTCTCTCTTTTATATATATATATATATATATATATATATATATATATATATATATATATATATATATATATATATATATATATATATATATATATATGTGTGTGTGTGTGTGTGTGTGTGTGTGTGTTTGGAAACTCAAGTGATTCGACCAATTACACTAAACTCGAAAGGTAGACAACTCCTCTCAATCAAAACTCCTTATGGTTCCTGTCATGGTCTTCGAATCATCATGGTCTTGACTGCTCGACTAATCAGGAAGGTCAGCTAAGTCATTACCATCTTTAAAAGATGAGTCTAATTCGATGATATGCTCTCGATTGCTCAACCAAGTAATATTATATCCTTAGGTCACCGGTGACATCTCTTTGTCGTAGGCAAAAACTCGATCACGTAGGTAGGTGAGCCTCGAGTTGCTCGAACAACTCGACCTATGTCGTGATTTAATTTCTTCCAATAACGTTGGAAGTCCATATTAATCAATCTTATTATCTCACGCTCACCGACTTAATATTATCGTACGAGAGGTTTTTATTTTGTATCGATCTTGTAGTATGTTGTGTTACACATATACACATGTTCATATTTAATATATATATCGTATTCAAATATATATATATATATATATATATATATATATATATATATATATATACATATATAGTAGGTGTATAATATATATGATATATATAAGCCACACCGGATGATCATGAGGTGTCACTTAATATGATGAAATTCGAGCCAATAAGCCTAATCATTCATAATAAGATCTATATGTGCATCACCGCATCTTAATGTCTTATGATCGTTAATCTCGTTATCATCGGTTTCATCATAACCTCGTCTCATCATAATGCATCGTGATCTCTCGCCATGGCATCGTGGGTCCCGTTGTCAACTCCACGCTTTCGTCACACTTCGCCGTGTACTTATAAAATAATTATTTGTGTGTAGGCTTGACAATAAACAAGAAAAAGCGGAGACTCGTAGGTCATAATAATAATAATAATCGTATTTATATACATCACAACACAAAACTCATAATAATCCATCTATATCATACATCACATGTACACATCAAATCATATGTAGGATTTTTAGATATATAATAATTAGTTAAATTATTTAATTAATTATATTTTTAGAAATCAAGATATGTTAGAAATTTTTAGAATTATCAGAAGTATTTTCAGAGTTCTAGATAGAAAGATAGACCTTTAAATTTTCAGAATTGTTAAGGGCATTTTTAAAATTTTGGGCATAGGATAGATCTCGAAATTATCAAATTTAAAGTAAGAATTATCCTTTTGACCCTTTCAGCGGTTATCGTTATTTCCCCTGTGCAGGCGACAGGGCTGCGCCTCGTCGGCGACCACCCCTACGGCACGCATCGCTACCTTTGGGCAGCACCCCATAGCGGGAGGGTGGGCGTTGTTAATCCTCACAAGCGTCGCCCCTACAGGAGGCAACCATGGTCATGGGTGGCGGCCTCAACAGGGGCCTAACCCACAGGTGGCTGCCCCCTTCCTCACTGCCTTCCCTACGAAAACACAATATGATTGTGTAAAACAGTACTGCACGATTCAATCTCATCACACACAGTATAAAATGAATCTTTCGCGTGAACAACTTTGGCTCTGATACCACTATTAATTAGGAAACCAAACGAGTGCATCACATGTACAACGAAAAATCAAAATAAAACAGGTTTCTCACGTAGTTCAAATCGTCATGGAAATGATTGGATCACGAAAAAGCCATAAAATCAAAAAATTGTATTGTCTGAGATATTATTTACCTTGGGAGATCGTATAAATCTATTTTTTCCGATTCGATTGGAGAGGATGAAGGAGGTCAAGAGTCATCCTCTCTGGTGATATTCACACGATGGATCGATGCAGTGATACTCCTCTAATTATAATTTCATATCTCGCAACTCTTACGCAGAGGAGAATAAGAATGGGTGGCTAAAGATGCAGCCTATCGTCTATGTGCCTCCTCTCCTATTTATAGAGAGCCAACAAAAACCCTAGGGGTCTTATCTTAGTGGGTATTGGATCTGCATCCAATTACCCACTAACCTTGCATTATTGGATCTTCATCCAATAATCTCCTTTGGTCTCTGGGTCTCGTTTAAGGAGCCCATCAGTGTAGGGTCTCATCTAATGAGAATAGGGGTCAATTAGATCTTTATCCAATCTTCTGTTTGTCGAAGCATCCACCATATATATGTGACCCTCTAAGCCCGATAACAAACTGGCCGTGAGTCGCTTCCATCAGAACTCCTTCTGATATAGTGAAATATTATCTTCATAATAATTCACTCGACACATCGACTATAGACGTACTATGCCACTACGCTATAGTTCGAAGACGGTATAGGGGGATTGAATCTATCAGACATATCTATCCATAGTTATCATGTATCTATAATCACTCATCCAAATAATATCTCAGAAATCGTATATTACAATTACATTAAAATGAATACTATTACTTATAAAATATTATTATATGATTGATTCAAACAGTTTGTTATGAAAAATCAAGTTATTATCTAAAATTTGCTTGATTTTTGAATATTCTCTCTTTTCTTTTCGCATTGTGTAATGAATGATAAAATTAATAGTATTATTTGTATCATCAAATAATATTGAAAGATGGTTGAAGAATTATATTTTAATATGAACAATTAGTAGAAATAAACGGGGTTATTAAATCCTGCAATCGACTTTTACATACAGACTAATATATTTTGCTCATGCAACCTTATTTGTTTACTTTTTTTTATCTCCACAGCCACCATATATAAATATTATTGATATATATATTAATTATAATTATAATATAATAAAAATTATTTATATATAAATTATTTGACCTGTATTATTATCTAGTTAGACATATTAAATCGACATAAACATCGAAACAGGGTATATGAGACCATCCCAAATAATAAGATCTATATAATATCTCATGTAACAATATAATGAATGAATAATAATATAAAAATTATAGTATTTTGAGATGACATAGTAATATTTGGATTTTAGAAAAATATCATTTCGATACTTAATTCATCTGAATTAAGATTATTTTTATATGTATTAAATATTAAAATTAAAATATCTACTAAATATTATTGTTTATATTATGAATTAACACTCATAACAATTATATTAACAAAATTACTATTATTTTAATATATTAATTAAAAACGATAATGTCATCAGGAAGAAGTTTTTGATAATACAACTGAAAAAAGTAACACGTCTTATCTCTTTAACAAATAAATTAGTGACGCTACAGATATTTAACTCGAATGATATATCTATATATAACGGTGTCTCATAATTTTCAAACAAAACGCTTGCTCGGTGGGATTTATATAAGCCGAGCCCCCTCGCTTGCGCACCTAACAACGCTTCCGTGCCCCCTCGCTTTCGCACCTAACAACGCTTCCGTGCCCTCCCTCGCGCTCTCCTCTCGGCTCTCGATCTCGTCGTTCTGTCCTCGTCGGAGCTTCTCGCCGGCGAACGGCTGGGAGCGAGCACCCTCCTATTCGATTTGGTGGAAGAATTTAGATTCTTATTGCGGTGATCTCATTCCTTCTCTTTTTCTGAAGGTTTCGTTTCGCTTTGGTCTTGAACTGTCTAAGTTTCGACTCGGGTTCATGACTTTGTTGAATTTTGATTTTTCTTCGTTGTGATCGATCGTAATTGACGTTTCCAGCGACCAAAGATTTGAATTTTTTTGTTGTTCTTGATCAATTCTGGTTTATCGATCATCTAGGTTTTCGAGTTTCTCTCGAGAAGATCAATCTTTCCTGTTTTCTTGATCGTTTCTGGCCAATTCGTCGATTCTCTTTCTGGTTCCCATTGGCAAAATGGCTTCTCGTTCTAGGCGTGTGGAGTACGACCGCTTCATCCCGTTCCGGTCAGCGATGGACATGGACTACGCACGCTTTGCCCTAACCATGCCTTCGCGACCGCAGCGTGATGGTTCGAGAGAATCCCCATCGAGCGTGGCGTACCAAAAGCTTCTTGATGAATGCATTTTGAAGAACAGATCTCGTATCCTCGCTTTCAAGAGTGCACCCGAAGCGCCGGCCAGCAATCTGCCCCAATTTGACGAGCCCATTCGGCCGCAGAAGAAGCAGCAGAGGCTAATCCCTAAAGAACCAGAACGGATTTTGGAGGCCCCCGGCATGTTGGATGAAGATGGTTTGAATCTCCTCGACTGGGGAAGCAATAATGTGTTGGCGATTGGCCTTGACGACACAGTGTACCTCTGGAACGATGCAAACAAGTCAAGCAAGCTTCTTCAAGAAGCTGTAGAAGACAGAGGACCTATCACTAGCATCAGCTGGTCGCCGGATAGCACAGTTCTTGCTGTCGCATTCGGCAATTCAGTTTTTTCCTTGGTTGATCCAGCAACAGGACGAGATGTGAATGTGATGGAAGATGATGAGAACCAGACCCCTGTATTGTCACTTGCCTGGAGAAGTAATTCAATCTTGACGGTTGGAAGATCTGATGGCACTGTTGTTGATTATGACTTTAGAAAGGATGACACATCCATCTGTTTCTATAGTGGGCATCGTCTTGGTGTTTGTAGTCTTAAATGGTCTGGGTTGTCAGGGCGGTATTTGGCGAGTGGAGGGCATGACAAACTAGTGCATATATGGGATGCCTGCATGCCGGTTTCACGTCACCATCCATGCCGACATCGGTGGCTTCACCGCATCAGAAGCCACACTTCCATTGTGAAGGCCCTTGACTGGTGCCCAACTCGGAGCAACCTGCTGGCTTCTGGTGGAGGTCACAGTGATCATTGCATTAAGTTTTGGAACACTGTTAATGGTGCTTGCCTGAACTCGATTGATGCTGGCTCTGAAGTTTGTGCATTGCTGTGGGACAAGAACAAATCTGAGTTACTAACCTCCCATGGTTTTCCGAAGAATCAACTCACCCTGTGGAATTACCCATCCTTGACGAGAGCGGCTGAGCTTTTCGGTCATTCATCCCGGGTTCATTTCTTGGCTGGGAGCCCATTGGGGGGTGTAGTTGCTTCTGCAGCAGCAGATGAAAGACTCATGTTTTGGAATATCTTTGAGATTCCAAAAAAAACAAAACCTGAATTGCCCTTTGCACAATTTAATGTCATAAGATGAAAAGGCTGGTGGGTGGAAAAGATTATGAGAGCAATATGAAAGACTTCTCTAGTGCTTGACTTGAAAATCCATTGTCGGCAGAGTTGCACAGAGAAGTTTGGTGGAATTAAAGTGACTACACATTTTTATAGAAGTACGAGTGCAAGCGCCTAAGGTAAGTTAGAAGCTTACAACATTTTACACCAGATTACGAGAGCAATATTGTAGACTTTTCTAGTGCTTGACATGAAGATCCATTGTTGGCAGAGTTGCACATTGAAGTTTGGTGGAATTAAAGTGGCAACACATTTTCGTAGAAGTATCACTGCAAGTGTCTAAGGTAAGTTACAAGCCTTACAACAGTTTACAGCAGATTATGAAAGCAATATCGAAGACTTATCTAGTGCTTGACATGAAGATCCATTGTTTCCATTGTTGGCAGAGTTGCACAGAAAAGTTTGGTGGAATTAAAGTGGCAACATATTTTCATAAAAGTACGAGTGCAAGCGCCTAAGGTAAATAGAAGCCTTACAACATTTTACAGCATTTCAGCAGGCTTAGTTACGACTTAACTATGTGGTTGCAGCTGCAAACTTGATTTCTATATCCGATTTTTCTATCAGTTTTACATAGTAATTGATATAATCTTTGCCAGCTTGATGAAACATGCTTTCTATAACCAATTCATCATTGCTGTCACATTTTATTAAGCTTCAAGCCTTAATAATTATAAAAATGTGGTGTTTCATCCTCTCGTTACTGTATCAGAAATCTTGTGTTGACTTTATTCCTTGGTTTCTTATGTTAATCATGCATAAATAGATCAAAGGGGTTAGATGGTTATATTGTTTGATTTTGCTTTGATTTTTCAAACTTCTGTCAAAGAGGTCAAAAAAATTTGGAAAATTGTGGAGTTGCACAACTAGAATTGTGTTTGACAATCAAAGGAACTATCCTGATCAACGATTCAGTGTCATGTGAAAAAATTGCTTACGAAATGGATATTTTCTAACTGGAAATGGTTCCAATGTATTCATACATAGTGAATAATCAACGAGGACAAGATAAATTCAAGATTGAAATCTGACCCTAAATTATTCTGATTTGAGTAAGATGTGTCATAATTTCTGTATAGAGCAGTTACTAGACCTATGAGAACTGTAAACCAAATTGAATACTGTAATAATTCTTAAGAGATACCAAATGAATAAATCTATGTGCTTGACAAAGATGAGGCATTATAATTCTGTTTATTACTTTGTTTTTCTCAATGAAATAAACAAAGGTATCGAATTTACATGGCTTTCCATGGATATACTTGGTCCTCTGCAACATAGATACGCTTCTGATCCTAATGCTAGTTCTAAAATTTGGATATACCAACAGTTACAAATGCTTGATTACAGGGATAGTGTAGTACCAGTCCTTTTGGATAATGGGTCTTTATTGAATCCGAAGGTTCTGATTTATGATTATTTCAGTATGCTAGAATTATCTTTGCTGAATGTGCTTATTTTTGTATTCTTGAATCTATTTGTGTATCTAATCTGACAAATACGTACATGAACTTAATTTTACCAATATGCTGGCAGCTGGTACGTTATAATACATAATAGAAATTGCTCTAATTTACTATCTAATTTTGGGCCCCTGTTAGTGTTGGTGCGATCAGTTTCTTTGGTGAGTTAGTGTTGCTTTGATCTTGGGTCGGAGAAATTAAAAAAATATAGAGAATCTGAAAAAATTCAAATATTAAAGACAAATGTCAGTTTTTTAAATATTTTGTTAGTCTTAAATGAAATAAAATGCAAAGCTACCTTTCTTGCATTACGGGAGTTCTCTCTTGGTGATTGTTATTTATCAAATCTTAAAAGGATTAGTGACCAGTTGGCACTCTCATAATATGGGTTATTTCTTTTTTCTTTTTCAAAATTTGCTGTGGGGTAGATGTTAATACAACCAAAATATAGAGATTTATGGACTTTCTGCAATCTTAGGGTGTGAGTTTTATCAATTGTTTTAGTCTGTTCATTTCCTAGGTAACAACAATAGCAATGTCACTTGGTAGAATAACTTTTCTTGGTTTTCAGCTATCATGTTCTTGTGCATTTATGATATCTATATTGGATATTTACAATGTTTCTTCCTTATCACAGTATTACTTCTCTATAAAAATTAATCTGTGATTATAAATCCACAATGCAAAATACTGATATGCAACTTGATTCTCACTCGAATTGGAATGGCCATCAAAGCAACCTGTAAAAGTACTGATAGAACATATATGCTGCTTCTTATCTTGAGTTCGGGAAAAGATGCCTTTTAGTCATATGTTAAAACGAATTTATCCATTCTTTTTAAGAACTCAATCGATTGTATTTAGATGACTATTTGAAGCTTTTATTGTTAATTTCCACCAGCTGAGCCTTTGTAGAATCATTATGTTTGGGAATAGATGTATATGCATTACTGAATCATGAAATTTTATGATCATTTTCTATTGTGTATAAAATAAATTGCATTGCTAGTTAATTCTTTATGTTGGAGTTCTTTTATTTTTCATGTACTAAGGTATCAAATGTTAAGTATTGACCCTATGGTGGTCCCTCTTGGATTCATGTGCTATATATATTATTGTGTGCGTTTTTTTAAATAGTTTTGCGTACCAATTTTGATTTACTATCCTGGACTGATTGGTGTACTATGGTATAACTAAGCAATGTATTTCAGATATGACTGATGATTGGACCTGCACATGTCTGTCCATGCCAACATACTGATACACATAGTATGCCGGCATATATTGTGGTACATTTTTCATTTTCTGTGTTTTTTTGGGGTGGTGTGAGAAGAATGAAGAAAAATGGACACAGGGGGTAGAGGAGAAAGAGAAATACTAAAGATCAAGCGATAGTAGGCGGTGGACCGCGTAACATGAGTTTTGGGCAATGACTACATTACAGCATAGAGATTATAACACGTGGCAATAGTAACAACAATGCGGAGAGGAGAATGAATATGCAAGGAGTTGAGATCCCTAAAAGGGGCCGGCTAGAGTAATTTAGAAAAAAAATGGTTCGGCTGAGATCCTTGTTAAGAAAAGAACAAGATCTAAAATCTTTTTCTTAAAAAATAACTAGACCTATTGTTTGAAATGGTGTGGTTTGCATCTCAAGTTATGCAGTATGTACTGGTCGATATAAATCAAATCGGACAAAAATGAATTCATTTCAAGGTTTGTTTTTATCTTTTTCAAAGAGATTTTATATTTTTTGTTCATTCTTTCTTGTTATGAGTACATATGTTTTTAACACCGCCAATGACGGTCCCAAGCCCGAATGAGAAAGGTGGAGGGTTGCACAAGGCCATTAAGAGTCAATGTGAAAAAAAAAACATATCGAAACTCATAACTAAGATGTTAAACTAAGGTTCATCGTACCAGTCCGTACCGGTATATCGAGCTCAGCTTGGGACGGTATGGTACTTTGGTACTGGGCGGTATGTATATATATATATATATATATATATATACACACACACACACATAAAGCTAAAAAACAAAAGTGGGCGACGGATCGGGAGAGTAGCGTCGGCCCCTAGCTTCTCCTTTTTCTTCTCCTCTTCGCCCTCTTCTTTCTCCCGTTCTCGGTTGATATCGCCCGAAATAGGTCGTCGACGATCGAAATCGATCGTTACCGCCCGACAATACTCGACAACGATCGAAATTGACCGTTACCAATCGATTTCGAGTGGTAACGGAATAGAAACAACACCAATCGGCGGTACCGCCTAGTAGCGTGCAATCCATATATCAGTCAGCAGGCGGATCAGTACGTACCACCCACATCGGGTGGTACGATCGAAATCGCCGACCTTAGTTATATAACATCCCTCATTTTTCAACTTTTATAGAACTTATTTGTAATGTAAGAAATATGTTTTGAGTTGTTTATATGACTTAGTTATAAAATTTGAGTACCTGTTTGTAAAAAGTCAAAGGACCTAATCGTAAATATTAATAATACAAGGATTAAATTGCGAAATACACAAAAGAACAAAGCCTATTTAATGCTGGTTTGGGGCTCATGCTTGCAAACCCGTTGTATCGTACTTGTAGAGCCTGCAAGCTGCCTGTCGTCCACCATGTGCTGCCAAAATGCTTCCTCCTATCTTCCTTCTTCTATCTTCCTCATCCTCCTCCACTACTACAACCTCTTTCTCCTTCCTCTTCCTCGTCCTTCTTTCTTCTTCCTCCTCTTAATTATACTTGCTAGGGTCACATGATCCTGAAATTTTAAATTGTCATGATTTAGATTCGAACACCCACAATTGTGGTTGCTTTCCATCTGACTGAATGAATTTTGGTGCGATCAGTTTCTTTGGTGAGTTAGTGCTGCTTTGATCTTGGGTCAGAGAAATTAAAAAAATATAGAGAATCTGAAAAATTCTAATAATGAAGACAAATGTCAATTTTTAAATATTTTGGTAGTCTTAAATGAAATAAAATGCACAGCTACCTTTCTTGCATTACGGGAGTTCTCTCTTGGTGATTGTTATTTATCAAATCTTATAAGGATTAGTGACCAGTTGACACTCCTATAATATGGGTTATTTCTTTTTTCTTTTTCAAAATTTGCTGTGGAGTAGATGTTAATACAACCAAAATATAGAGATTTGTGGACTTTCTGCAATCTTGGGGTGTGAGTTTTATCAATTGTTTTAGTCTGTTCATTTCCTAGGTAACAACAATAGCAATGTCACTTGGTAGAATGACTTTTCTTGGTTTTCAGCTATCATGTTCTTGTGCATTTATGATATCTATATTGGATATTTACAATGTTTTTTCCTTATCACAGTATTACTTCTCTATAAAAATTAATCTGTGATTATAAATCCACAATGCAAAACACTGATATGCAACTTGAATCTCACTCGAATTGGAATGGCCATCAAAGCAACCAGTAAAAGTACTGATAGAACATATAAGCTGCTTCTTAACTTGAGTTCGGGAAAAGATGCCTTTTAGTCATATGTTAAAACGAATTTATCCATTCTTTTCAAGAACTCAATCGATTGTATTTAGATGACTATTTGAAGCTTTTATTGTTAATTTCCACCAGCCGAGCCTTTGTAGAATCATTATGTTTGGGAATAGATGTATATGCATTACTGAATCATGAAATTTTATGATCATTTTCTATTGTGTATAAAATAAATTGCATTGCTAGTTAATTCTTTATGTTGGAGTTCTTTTATTTTTCATGTACTAAGGTATCAAATGTTAAGTATTGACCCTATGGTGGTCCCTCTTGGATTCATGTGCTATATATATTGTTGTCCTCGTTTTTTCAAATTGTTTTGCGTACCAATTTTGATTTACTATCCTGGAAAATTTTTGTGATTTTGACCTTCCTGCACTGTTCTAGTCGTAACTTTCTATACTGATCTTTGATTTGGACAAAACCTAGTTCATCCGAAAATAGACTTACAGATCTTTCTTTTGATACCAAGATTGAAAATTTTGGAGTCCAAAAGCCTGCTCAAATATATGTTTAAATTGATTCTATGAAATCTGTAAAACAGAGATTGTAACTTCTGATCTTTTGTTACTAACTTACTTGTAACTCTCTGTGGAAAACTCTGATTTATGCAAAACTTATTTCATGAGAAACTAGATTCGTATATCCTTCTTTGCCTACCTGATTTGAAGGATTTGCAGAACATTTTCCTATCGAAACATTTATTTTAGTTGATCCTACCGATTCTGAAAAACAGGGACTGTAAGTTCTGACCTTTTGATACTAAACTGCTTATAACTTTCTATTGGGAATTCTGATTTGAGCAAAACATATTTTGTTCGAAACTAGACACCTGTATCTTTCTTTGGATACCTGGATTGATAGATTTGGAATACAACTCGAACTCGACTTTATGATTCTGCCCCGACCTAAACTTCAGTACTTAGTAGGGTATGGCATCAAAGCCAGTAAAACACAGGACTTGTAACAAAAGTAAGTAAAACACAGGACTTGTTGCAGAAGCAGAAGCACTAACACCAATAACAGAAGCATAAGCAATAGAATCAGCAGTTAAGTATCTAGGAGCGATCGATTCTTAAAGTTTAGTGTGGTTCCTCCGGTCGAGGAAATGAAAATAGAGTTCTTGTTGGATCAGTTAAGTCGACGAAAGAATCTTAGGTGAAGTCGTTAACAGCAATAGGTTCTGTTCCAATTGACAGTGTTGGTGACTCGAATCCTACAATTGCAGACAGAATAGAATTAGAAACTGCTGAAGCTAGTGCAGTTCCAGTTGTATGAAGCAGGTGCTTACTATGATGGAGTTTGCTGGCGAAAGAGCTTATTGGTGGAGCAGGGTTCAGAGCAGAGGATAGGACTTACTTTGAAGCGGGAACAAGAGAATCAGCTGTCTGAGCAGAACCATATGTTACAAAAGATATGAAGCTGTATCATAAGCGCCAAGTGCTAGCCTAGCTTGCTTCCGTCCAGACTGACGCACTGGGCAAGTAGGCAAGTAACTACTAATGTTACGCGGCGCCGACAATACATACCCGGTCATCCGTTGATTTTGATCCCATAGATTTTTGCAAAACAGAGATTCTGTTCCTTGATCTTTGGTTTCCAAATCATTTGTAACTCTTTGTTAGAAACTTCAACTTGTATGAAAAGTATTTTAATCATCCACTACAAGGAGTGTCCAGAACTCATTGAATTGTATACTGTAGCCCCAAAAAACAGAGCTGCTCATTGATCCTGCAAGTGCATAATGCATGGTGTAAGGTTTTGTACCAGCAAGTTGTGTTTCCAGGTTCCAATTTTGCATTCTGCATAACTTGATCTGCAGTTTGCAACCATGTAGTGTGATTCCTACCATTCAACTTTAATCTGCAGTTTGCAACCATGTAGTGTGATTCCTACCATTCAACTTTAATCTGCAGTTTGCAACAAAATAATTCCTGCCATTTACTTTTTTCTTTCTTTGTGAATGTACGATGAACTTGAATGCACACTTGTAGCAAGAAAATGAAAAATGATTAGAAGATTTGCGATGATATTGTCGGCATAGTTAATTGCTTGTTGATAATTGCTTTCTGTAGATGTGGTTGTTAATTCTTGTACTGTTCATTTAAAGTCTACTGGAAGATATCAGACTTATGTAGGTTGTTTGACACCTAAATGTTTTAATTGATTTGGCTATTGATATTTGGTAATTTAGGGTTTGCGTTTTGGTTGATTTTTGAAATGAAAATTAGGATTCTTTTGGATGATTGGGTTGGACGCTTACGTGATTTTGAGTTGAAGGATGAGGCTTTCGATTTAGGGTAAGGGTTGGTCACCTTTTATATAACTTTGATACTCTCCTATCCAAATCCAAAGCCCAAAAAAGAGAAACAATGTTGGGTGTCATCCTCTTTTTGTGTATTTTGTTTGTCAAATTTTGTTCTCTTTCTTAATTTATTAGTTTGATGAATAATATTGACAGTGTTAGCGGGCAGTTTCGAATGGTATTTGTAGTTTTCCAACATGATGATAAGAGATTGTAGACATGTTTCTACTGTTGTTAGTGGTGCACCATTCCATTTGAGTAATGAAGCAATAGCTTGGAATGTGATATGAATTGATTTCTTAATCTATAAGGAGATTGTTTCATCCCGAGTGGTCGGACAAGTTCTGTCACAGCTAAGCGCATTGTTGGATGTGCTTTTCTCATGATGAACTTATGAGACCTTCTATTCTAGTTTATGCTTGCCTTCTCATATTATGATTCTTATAAGCTGATTGTGTGACACATGATTAGATTTCTTGACGTCCTGTTTCTACTAAGATAATCCCTATCGACTTGAAAATTACACATTTCAGATGGTCCATAGCTAGGGAACTAAGGATTGAAGGTGTTCTGTTCCGGCAAGGTGAAATCCTTAATTGATTATCTACTAAAATTATAGTTAGAAGTTTACTATAGAGAGTTGATGGGATGTATTTTTAATTGTTGGCAATGTGTATTATTATTTTTCTCTGTGTATTACAGATGTTTGTATCATAAGTTTATGTAGCTTATAATTGTTTGTATTACTGATGTTTGGAAGATATTTTCCTCTCATCTTATGACTTGGTCATATTGAGCATAACATGTTCTTATCAATCCAAAATACGTGGATGTTAGCGTCTTTTGCAGAATGTTTGGTGCAAATGAAGTGGATTAACAGTGTTCTCGGCAATTGCGCTTTTAGTAGGTGTTACTGTCCAGAGGTTGGCATATGCAGTGTGCTAGTTCGATTACAATAGTAAGGCTATGTTGAACGAATTGGAAAAGTACATATAGGAGGCAGAATTCAGCCATAGCCCAGTCTTCAGGTAATGGAAGAGAAATGTGACTTGCTGGCTTCTTGTAAACCAATTTCACTCTTCCCAAAATGTATTGGTCCACTCTCGTATGATACCAACTTCAACCTTCCCAAAATGAAGTGAAAAAATCCTTACGAAACTGTATTTTACCCACAGTCAAACTGATTTAAGATATTTCTAAAAGTTTGAATCTTTAGTTATGATATGTAGTTATAGTGGTTTATGTTCTATGAAAATTTAAAATTTTTACTTTTTTGGCTTTCATTACTGTATGTTACTTTTGCATCCTTTATTGGGTATCTTCTTAAGAGCTATATGACAGAAAGGTCATCTGCAAGTCAAGTGCAGGTTATTTTTATGTTACATGCGCTTCAATGTGACTATAAAGCATCTCTAAATTTATTTTTTAAAGCAACATGGAATCTGGAACTTGAGTACAGCAGTTAGTTCTCCAGATTCTTTTATATGTATGCTATTCTGTTGTTTTATAGCATGCTAGTCACAGTTCTATGTTATCTTTTGATGTGTTCGTTTTATTAATATTTTGATGTATTGTTGTCTCTGGACAAATAAATCAAAATAATCTTCTGTGAGGCATTTTAGTATGCTAGTCTACGGTAGGTGTTATATATATCGGGTTTCATTCTTTTGTTTTGTGTTTTCTTTTAAGTTTTGATTCATCATTGGCCCTAGAGAAATGATAGTCACACCATCTTTTACAAATAGGTACTTTGACAAATTAAATAGAATCACTTCTTATTCTTGTGATAGAAATTAAAACTCTTTTACGGTACTTTATCAAATTAAATAGAAGCACTGCTTATTCTTGTGATAGAAATTAAAATTTTCTGGATAATTTTTCATCTTCGTTGAGTTGTTAGGATCAATAGACGCCTTAGAGGATTTGCATTCTAACCCTTGTTGATCATCATATAAATATTTTTCTAACAAATACTTGACTTGTTATTAGCAAAGAATTATATATGTACTTTCCTTCCGGAGACCTAGATGATGGATAGCAAAATTAGTTGTTAAATAGAGATGATTTTTCAAAAGTTATTACAGTAGAAAAAGACTAATGCAATTGGTAAGTTTTGTTAGTTTTTGTAGGGAATTTTGTTTTTAAAAAGGTTGAGTTCCTTTTTAAAATGGAACTCTCTTATATATATATATATATATATATATATATATATATATATATATATATATATATATATATATATGTGTGTGTGTGTGTGTGTGTGTGTATGTGTGTTTGGAAACTCAAGTGATTCGACCAATTACACTAAACTCGAAAGGTAGACAACTCCTCTCAATCAGAACTCCTTATGGTTCCTGTCATGGTCTTCGAATCATCATGGTCTTGACTGCTCGACTAATCAGGAAGTTCAGCTAAGTCATTACCATCTTTAAAAGATGAGTCTAATTCGATGATATGCTCTCGATTGCTCAACCAAGTAATATTATATCCTTAGGTCACCGGTGACATCTCTTTGTCGTAGGCAAAAACTCAATCACGTAGGTAGGTGAGCCTCGAGTTGCTCGAACAACTCGACCTATGTCGTGATTTAATTTCTTCCAATAACGTTGGAAGTCCATATTAGTCAATCTTATTATCTCACGCTCACCGACTTATTATTATCGTACGAGAGGTTTTTATTTTGTATCGATCTTGTAGTATGTCGTGTTACACATATACACATGTTCATATTTAATATATATATCATATTCAAATATATATATATATATATATATATATATATATATATATAGTAGGTGTATAATATATATGATATATATATAAGCCACACCGGATGATCTTGAGCTGTCATTTAATATGATGAAGTCCGAGCCAATGGGCCTAATCATTCATAATAAGATCTATATGTGCATCACCGCATCTTAATGTCTTATGATCGTTAATCTCGTTATCATCGGTTTCATCATAACCTCGTCTCATCATAATGCATCGTGATCTCTCGCCATGGCATCGTGGGTCCCGTTGTCAACTCCACGCTTTCGTCACACTTCTCCGTGTACTTATAAAATAATTATTTGTGTGTAGGCTTGACAATAAACAAGGAAAAGCGGAGACTCGCAGGTCATAATAATAATAATAATCATATTTACATACATTACAACACAAAACTCATAATAATCCATCTATATCATACATCACATGTACACATCAAATCATATGTAGGATTTTTAGATATATAATAATTAGTTAAATTATTTAATTAATTATATTTTTAGAAATCAAGATATGTTAGAAATTTTTAGAATTATCAAAGGTATTTTCAGAGTTCTAGATAGAAAGATAGACCTTTAAATTTTCAGAATTGTTAAGGGCATTTTTAAAATTTTGGGCATAGGATAGATCTCGAAATTATCAAATTTAAAGGGATAGAATTATCCTTTTGGCCCTTTCAGCGGTTATCGCTATTTCCCCTGTGTAGGCGACAGGGCTGCGCCTCGTCGGCGACCACCCCTACGGCACGCATCGCTGCCTTTGGGCAGCACCCCATAGCGGGAGGGTGGGCGTTGTTAATCCTCACAAGCGTCGCCCCTACAGGAGGCAACCATGGTCATGGGTGGCGGCCCCAACAGGGGCCTAACCCACAGGTGGCTGCCCCCTTCCTCACTGCCTTCCCTACGAAAACATAATATGATTGTGTAAAACAGTACTGCACGATTCAATCTCATCACACACAGTATAAAATTAATCTTTCGCGTGAACAACTTTGGCTCTGATACCACTATTAATTAGGAAACCAAGCGAGTGCATCACATGTACAACGAAAAATCAAAATAAAACAGGTTTCTTACGTAGTTCAAATCGTCATGGAAAAGATTGGATCATGAAAAAGCCATAAAATCAAAAAATTGTATTGTCTGAGATATTATTTACCTTGGGAGATCGTATATATCTATTTTTTTCGATTCGGTTGGAGAGGATGAAGGAGGTCAAGAGTCATCCTCTCTGGTGGTATCCACACGATGGATCGATGCAGTGATACTCCTCTAATTATAATTTCATATCTCGCAACTCTTACGCAGAGGAGAATAAGAATGGGTGGCTAAAGATGCAGCCTATCGTCTATGTGCCTCCTCTCCTATTTATAGAGAGCCAACAAAAACCCTAGGGGTCTTATCTTAGTGGGTATTGGATCTGCATCCAATTACCCACTAACCTTGCATTATTGGATCTTCATCCAATAATCTCCTTTGGTCTCTGGGTCTCGTTTAAGGAGCCCATCAGTGTAGGGTCTCATCTAATGAGAATAGGGGTCAATTAGATCTTTATCCAATCTTCTGTTTGTCGAAGCATCCACCATATATATGTGACCCTCTAAGCCCGATAACAAACTCGCCGTGAGTCGCTTCCATCAGAACTCCTTCTGATATAGTGAAATATTATGTTCATAATAATTCACTCGACACATCGACTATAGACGTACTATGCCACTACGCTATAGTTCGAAGACGGTATAGGGGGATTGAATCTATCAGACATATCTATCCATAGTTATCATGTATCTATAATCACTCATCCAAATAATATCTCAGAAATCGTATATTACAATTACATTAAAATGAATACTATTACTTATAAAATATTATTATATGATTGATTCAAACAGTTTGTTATGAAAAATCAAGTTATTATCTAAAATTTGCTTGGTTTTTGAATATTCTCTCTTTTCTTTTCGCATTGTGTAATGAATGATAAAATTAATAGTATTATTTGTATCATCAAATAATATTGAAAGATGGTTGAAGAATTATATTTTAATATGAACAATTAGTAGAAATAAACGGGGTTATTAAATCCTGCAATCGACTTTTACATACAGACTAATATATTTTGCTCATGCAACCTTATTTGTTTACTTTTTTTTATCTCCACAGCCACCATATATAAATATTATTGATATATATATTAATTATAATTATAATATAATAAAAATTATTTATATATAAATTATTTGACCTGTATTATTATCTAGTTAGACATATTAAATCGACATAAACATCTAAACAGGGTATATGAGACCATCCCAAATAATAAGATCTATATAATATCTCATGTAACAATATAATGAATGAATAATAATATAAAAATTATAGTATTTTGAGATGACATAGTAATATTTGGATTTTAGAAAAATATCATTTCGATACTTAATTCATCTGAATTAAGATTATTTTTATATGTATTAAATATTAAAATTAAAATATCTACTAAATATTATTGTTTATATTATGAATTAACACTCATAACAATTATATTAACAAAATTACTATTATTTTAATATATTAATTAAAAACGATAATGTCATCAGGAAGAAGTTTTTGATAATACAACTGAAAAAAGTAACACGTCTTATCTCTTTAACAAATAAATTAGTGACGCTACAGATATTTAACTCGAATGATATATCTATATATAACGGTGTCTCATAATTTTCAAACAAAACGCTTGCTCGGTGGGATTTATATAAGCCGAGCCCCCTCGCTTGCGCACCTAACAACGCTTCCGTGCCCCCTCGCTTTCGCACCTAACAACGCTTCCGTGCCCTCCCTCGCGCTCTCCTCTCGGCTCTCGATCTCGTCGTTCTGTCCTCGTCGGAGCTTCTCGCCGGCGAACGGCTGGGAGCGAGCACCCTCCTATTCGATTTGGTGGAAGAATTTAGATTCTTATTGCGGTGATCTCATTCCTTCTCTTTTTCTGAAGGTTTCGTTTCGCTTTGGTCTTGAACTGTCTAAGTTTCGACTCGGGTTCATGACTTTGTTGAATTTTGATTTTTCTTCGTTGTGATCGATCGTAATTGACGTTTCCAGCGACCAAAGATTTGAATTTTTTTGTTGTTCTTGATCAATTCTGGTTTATCGATCATCTAGGTTTTCGAGTTTCTCTCGAGAAGATCAATCTTTCCTGTTTTCTTGATCGTTTCTGGCCAATTCGTCGATTCTCTTTCTGGTTCCCATTGGCAAAATGGCTTCTCGTTCTAGGCGTGTGGAGTACGACCGCTTCATCCCGTTCCGGTCAGCGATGGACATGGACTACGCACGCTTTGCCCTAACCATGCCTTCGCGACCGCAGCGTGATGGTTCGAGAGAATCCCCATCGAGCGTGGCGTACCAAAAGCTTCTTGATGAATGCATTTTGAAGAACAGATCTCGTATCCTCGCTTTCAAGAGTGCACCCGAAGCGCCGGCCAGCAATCTGCCCCAATTTGACGAGCCCATTCGGCCGCAGAAGAAGCAGCAGAGGCTAATCCCTAAAGAACCAGAACGGATTTTGGAGGCCCCCGGCATGTTGGATGAAGATGGTTTGAATCTCCTCGACTGGGGAAGCAATAATGTGTTGGCGATTGGCCTTGACGACACAGTGTACCTCTGGAACGATGCAAACAAGTCAAGCAAGCTTCTTCAAGAAGCTGTAGAAGACAGAGGACCTATCACTAGCATCAGCTGGTCGCCGGATAGCACAGTTCTTGCTGTCGCATTCGGCAATTCAGTTTTTTCCTTGGTTGATCCAGCAACAGGACGAGATGTGAATGTGATGGAAGATGATGAGAACCAGACCCCTGTATTGTCACTTGCCTGGAGAAGTAATTCAATCTTGACGGTTGGAAGATCTGATGGCACTGTTGTTGATTATGACTTTAGAAAGGATGACACATCCATCTGTTTCTATAGTGGGCATCGTCTTGGTGTTTGTAGTCTTAAATGGTCTGGGTTGTCAGGGCGGTATTTGGCGAGTGGAGGGCATGACAAACTAGTGCATATATGGGATGCCTGCATGCCGGTTTCACGTCACCATCCATGCCGACATCGGTGGCTTCACCGCATCAGAAGCCACACTTCCATTGTGAAGGCCCTTGACTGGTGCCCAACTCGGAGCAACCTGCTGGCTTCTGGTGGAGGTCACAGTGATCATTGCATTAAGTTTTGGAACACTGTTAATGGTGCTTGCCTGAACTCGATTGATGCTGGCTCTGAAGTTTGTGCATTGCTGTGGGACAAGAACAAATCTGAGTTACTAACCTCCCATGGTTTTCCGAAGAATCAACTCACCCTGTGGAATTACCCATCCTTGACGAGAGCGGCTGAGCTTTTCGGTCATTCATCCCGGGTTCATTTCTTGGCTGGGAGCCCATTGGGGGGTGTAGTTGCTTCTGCAGCAGCAGATGAAAGACTCATGTTTTGGAATATCTTTGAGATTCCAAAAAAAACAAAACCTGAATTGCCCTTTGCACAATTTAATGTCATAAGATGAAAAGGCTGGTGGGTGGAAAAGATTATGAGAGCAATATGAAAGACTTCTCTAGTGCTTGACTTGAAAATCCATTGTCGGCAGAGTTGCACAGAGAAGTTTGGTGGAATTAAAGTGACTACACATTTTTATAGAAGTACGAGTGCAAGCGCCTAAGGTAAGTTAGAAGCTTACAACATTTTACACCAGATTACGAGAGCAATATTGTAGACTTTTCTAGTGCTTGACATGAAGATCCATTGTTGGCAGAGTTGCACATTGAAGTTTGGTGGAATTAAAGTGGCAACACATTTTCGTAGAAGTATCACTGCAAGTGTCTAAGGTAAGTTACAAGCCTTACAACAGTTTACAGCAGATTATGAAAGCAATATCGAAGACTTATCTAGTGCTTGACATGAAGATCCATTGTTTCCATTGTTGGCAGAGTTGCACAGAAAAGTTTGGTGGAATTAAAGTGGCAACATATTTTCATAAAAGTACGAGTGCAAGCGCCTAAGGTAAATAGAAGCCTTACAACATTTTACAGCATTTCAGCAGGCTTAGTTACGACTTAACTATGTGGTTGCAGCTGCAAACTTGATTTCTATATCCGATTTTTCTATCAGTTTTACATAGTAATTGATATAATCTTTGCCAGCTTGATGAAACATGCTTTCTATAACCAATTCATCATTGCTGTCACATTTTATTAAGCTTCAAGCCTTAATAATTATAAAAATGTGGTGTTTCATCCTCTCGTTACTGTATCAGAAATCTTGTGTTGACTTTATTCCTTGGTTTCTTATGTTAATCATGCATAAATAGATCAAAGGGGTTAGATGGTTATATTGTTTGATTTTGCTTTGATTTTTCAAACTTCTGTCAAAGAGGTCAAAAAAATTTGGAAAATTGTGGAGTTGCACAACTAGAATTGTGTTTGACAATCAAAGGAACTATCCTGATCAACGATTCAGTGTCATGTGAAAAAATTGCTTACGAAATGGATATTTTCTAACTGGAAATGGTTCCAATGTATTCATACATAGTGAATAATCAACGAGGACAAGATAAATTCAAGATTGAAATCTGACCCTAAATTATTCTGATTTGAGTAAGATGTGTCATAATTTCTGTATAGAGCAGTTACTAGACCTATGAGAACTGTAAACCAAATTGAATACTGTAATAATTCTTAAGAGATACCAAATGAATAAATCTATGTGCTTGACAAAGATGAGGCATTATAATTCTGTTTATTACTTTGTTTTTCTCAATGAAATAAACAAAGGTATCGAATTTACATGGCTTTCCATGGATATACTTGGTCCTCTGCAACATAGATACGCTTCTGATCCTAATGCTAGTTCTAAAATTTGGATATACCAACAGTTACAAATGCTTGATTACAGGGATAGTGTAGTACCAGTCCTTTTGGATAATGGGTCTTTATTGAATCCGAAGGTTCTGATTTATGATTATTTCAGTATGCTAGAATTATCTTTGCTGAATGTGCTTATTTTTGTATTCTTGAATCTATTTGTGTATCTAATCTGACAAATACGTACATGAACTTAATTTTACCAATATGCTGGCAGCTGGTACGTTATAATACATAATAGAAATTGCTCTAATTTACTATCTAATTTTGGGCCCCTGTTAGTGTTGGTGCGATCAGTTTCTTTGGTGAGTTAGTGTTGCTTTGATCTTGGGTCGGAGAAATTAAAAAAATATAGAGAATCTGAAAAAATTCAAATATTAAAGACAAATGTCAGTTTTTTAAATATTTTGTTAGTCTTAAATGAAATAAAATGCAAAGCTACCTTTCTTGCATTACGGGAGTTCTCTCTTGGTGATTGTTATTTATCAAATCTTAAAAGGATTAGTGACCAGTTGGCACTCTCATAATATGGGTTATTTCTTTTTTCTTTTTCAAAATTTGCTGTGGGGTAGATGTTAATACAACCAAAATATAGAGATTTATGGACTTTCTGCAATCTTAGGGTGTGAGTTTTATCAATTGTTTTAGTCTGTTCATTTCCTAGGTAACAACAATAGCAATGTCACTTGGTAGAATAACTTTTCTTGGTTTTCAGCTATCATGTTCTTGTGCATTTATGATATCTATATTGGATATTTACAATGTTTCTTCCTTATCACAGTATTACTTCTCTATAAAAATTAATCTGTGATTATAAATCCACAATGCAAAATACTGATATGCAACTTGATTCTCACTCGAATTGGAATGGCCATCAAAGCAACCTGTAAAAGTACTGATAGAACATATATGCTGCTTCTTATCTTGAGTTCGGGAAAAGATGCCTTTTAGTCATATGTTAAAACGAATTTATCCATTCTTTTTAAGAACTCAATCGATTGTATTTAGATGACTATTTGAAGCTTTTATTGTTAATTTCCACCAGCTGAGCCTTTGTAGAATCATTATGTTTGGGAATAGATGTATATGCATTACTGAATCATGAAATTTTATGATCATTTTCTATTGTGTATAAAATAAATTGCATTGCTAGTTAATTCTTTATGTTGGAGTTCTTTTATTTTTCATGTACTAAGGTATCAAATGTTAAGTATTGACCCTATGGTGGTCCCTCTTGGATTCATGTGCTATATATATTATTGTGTGCGTTTTTTTAAATAGTTTTGCGTACCAATTTTGATTTACTATCCTGGACTGATTGGTGTACTATGGTATAACTAAGCAATGTATTTCAGATATGACTGATGATTGGACCTGCACATGTCTGTCCATGCCAACATACTGATACACATAGTATGCCGGCATATATTGTGGTACATTTTTCATTTTCTGTGTTTTTTTGGGGTGGTGTGAGAAGAATGAAGAAAAATGGACACAGGGGGTAGAGGAGAAAGAGAAATACTAAAGATCAAGCGATAGTAGGCGGTGGACCGCGTAACATGAGTTTTGGGCAATGACTACATTACAGCATAGAGATTATAACACGTGGCAATAGTAACAACAATGCGGAGAGGAGAATGAATATGCAAGGAGTTGAGATCCCTAAAAGGGGCCGGCTAGAGTAATTTAGAAAAAAAATGGTTCGGCTGAGATCCTTGTTAAGAAAAGAACAAGATCTAAAATCTTTTTCTTAAAAAATAACTAGACCTATTGTTTGAAATGGTGTGGTTTGCATCTCAAGTTATGCAGTATGTACTGGTCGATATAAATCAAATCGGACAAAAATGAATTCATTTCAAGGTTTGTTTTTATCTTTTTCAAAGAGATTTTATATTTTTTGTTCATTCTTTCTTGTTATGAGTACATATGTTTTTAACACCGCCAATGACGGTCCCAAGCCCGAATGAGAAAGGTGGAGGGTTGCACAAGGCCATTAAGAGTCAATGTGAAAAAAAAAACATATCGAAACTCATAACTAAGATGTTAAACTAAGGTTCATCGTACCAGTCCGTACCGGTATATCGAGCTCAGCTTGGGACGGTATGGTACTTTGGTACTGGGCGGTATGTATATATATATATATATATATATATATATACACACACACACACATAAAGCTAAAAAACAAAAGTGGGCGACGGATCGGGAGAGTAGCGTCGGCCCCTAGCTTCTCCTTTTTCTTCTCCTCTTCGCCCTCTTCTTTCTCCCGTTCTCGGTTGATATCGCCCGAAATAGGTCGTCGACGATCGAAATCGATCGTTACCCGCCCGACAATACTCGACAACGATCGAAATTGACCGTTACCAATCGATTTCGAGTGGTAACGGAATAGAAACAACACCAATCGGCGGTACCGCCTAGTAGCGTGCAATCCATATATCAGTCAGCAGGCGGATCAGTACGTACCACCCACATCGGGTGGTACGATCGAAATCGCCGACCTTAGTTATATAACATCCCTCATTTTTCAACTTTTATAGAACTTATTTGTAATGTAAGAAATATGTTTTGAGTTGTTTATATGACTTAGTTATAAAATTTGAGTACCTGTTTGTAAAAAGTCAAAGGACCTAATCGTAAATATTAATAATACAAGGATTAAATTGCGAAATACACAAAAGAACAAAGCCTATTTAATGCTGGTTTGGGGCTCATGCTTGCAAACCCGTTGTATCGTACTTGTAGAGCCTGCAAGCTGCCTGTCGTCCACCATGTGCTGCCAAAATGCTTCCTCCTATCTTCCTTCTTCTATCTTCCTCATCCTCCTCCACTACTACAACCTCTTTCTCCTTCCTCTTCCTCGTCCTTCTTTCTTCTTCCTCCTCTTAATTATACTTGCTAGGGTCACATGATCCTGAAATTTTAAATTGTCATGATTTAGATTCGAACACCCACAATTGTGGTTGCTTTCCATCTGACTGAATGAATTTTGGTGCGATCAGTTTCTTTGGTGAGTTAGTGCTGCTTTGATCTTGGGTCAGAGAAATTAAAAAAATATAGAGAATCTGAAAAATTCTAATAATGAAGACAAATGTCAATTTTTAAATATTTTGGTAGTCTTAAATGAAATAAAATGCACAGCTACCTTTCTTGCATTACGGGAGTTCTCTCTTGGTGATTGTTATTTATCAAATCTTATAAGGATTAGTGACCAGTTGACACTCCTATAATATGGGTTATTTCTTTTTTCTTTTTCAAAATTTGCTGTGGAGTAGATGTTAATACAACCAAAATATAGAGATTTGTGGACTTTCTGCAATCTTGGGGTGTGAGTTTTATCAATTGTTTTAGTCTGTTCATTTCCTAGGTAACAACAATAGCAATGTCACTTGGTAGAATGACTTTTCTTGGTTTTCAGCTATCATGTTCTTGTGCATTTATGATATCTATATTGGATATTTACAATGTTTTTTCCTTATCACAGTATTACTTCTCTATAAAAATTAATCTGTGATTATAAATCCACAATGCAAAACACTGATATGCAACTTGAATCTCACTCGAATTGGAATGGCCATCAAAGCAACCAGTAAAAGTACTGATAGAACATATAAGCTGCTTCTTAACTTGAGTTCGGGAAAAGATGCCTTTTAGTCATATGTTAAAACGAATTTATCCATTCTTTTCAAGAACTCAATCGATTGTATTTAGATGACTATTTGAAGCTTTTATTGTTAATTTCCACCAGCCGAGCCTTTGTAGAATCATTATGTTTGGGAATAGATGTATATGCATTACTGAATCATGAAATTTTATGATCATTTTCTATTGTGTATAAAATAAATTGCATTGCTAGTTAATTCTTTATGTTGGAGTTCTTTTATTTTTCATGTACTAAGGTATCAAATGTTAAGTATTGACCCTATGGTGGTCCCTCTTGGATTCATGTGCTATATATATTGTTGTCCTCGTTTTTTCAAATTGTTTTGCGTACCAATTTTGATTTACTATCCTGGAAAATTTTTGTGATTTTGACCTTCCTGCACTGTTCTAGTCGTAACTTTCTATACTGATCTTTGATTTGGACAAAACCTAGTTCATCCGAAAATAGACTTACAGATCTTTCTTTTGATACCAAGATTGAAAATTTTGGAGTCCAAAAGCCTGCTCAAATATATGTTTAAATTGATTCTATGAAATCTGTAAAACAGAGATTGTAACTTCTGATCTTTTGTTACTAACTTACTTGTAACTCTCTGTGGAAAACTCTGATTTATGCAAAACTTATTTCATGAGAAACTAGATTCGTATATCCTTGTTTGCCTACCTGATTTGAAGGATTTGCAGAACATTTTCCTATCGAAACATTTATTTTAGTTGATCCTACCGATTCTGAAAAACAGGGACTGTAAGTTCTGACCTTTTGATACTAAACTGCTTATAACTTTCTATTGGGAATTCTGATTTGAGCAAAACATATTTTGTTCGAAACTAGACACCTGTATCTTTCTTTGGATACCTGGATTGATAGATTTGGAATACAACTCGAACTCGACTTTATGATTCTGCCCCGACCTAAACTTCAGTACTTAGTAGGGTATGGCATCAAAGCCAGTAAAACACAGGACTTGTAACAAAAGTAAGTAAAACACAGGACTTGTTGCAGAAGCAGAAGCACTAACACCAATAACAGAAGCATAAGCAATAGAATCAGCAGTTAAGTATCTAGGAGCGATCGATTCTTAAAGTTTAGTGTGGTTCCTCCGGTCGAGGAAATGAAAATAGAGTTCTTGTTGGATCAGTTAAGTCGACGAAAGAATCTTAGGTGAAGTCGTTAACAGCAATAGGTTCTGTTCCAATTGACAGTGTTGGTGACTCGAATCCTACAATTGCAGACAGAATAGAATTAGAAACTGCTGAAGCTAGTGCAGTTCCAGTTGTATGAAGCAGGTGCTTACTATGATGGAGTTTGCTGGCGAAAGAGCTTATTGGTGGAGCAGGGTTCAGAGCAGAGGATAGGACTTACTTTGAAGCGGGAACAAGAGAATCAGCTGTCTGAGCAGAACCATATGTTACAAAAGATATGAAGCTGTATCATAAGCGCCAAGTGCTAGCCTAGCTTGCTTCCGTCCAGACTGACGCACTGGGCAAGTAGGCAAGTAACTACTAATGTTACGCGGCGCCGACAATACATACCCGGTCATCCGTTGATTTTGATCCCATAGATTTTTGCAAAACAGAGATTCTGTTCCTTGATCTTTGGTTTCCAAATCATTTGTAACTCTTTGTTAGAAACTTCAACTTGTATGAAAAGTATTTTAATCATCCACTACAAGGAGTGTCCAGAACTCATTGAATTGTATACTGTAGCCCCAAAAAACAGAGCTGCTCATTGATCCTGCAAGTGCATAATGCATGGTGTAAGGTTTTGTACCAGCAAGTTGTGTTTCCAGGTTCCAATTTTGCATTCTGCATAACTTGATCTGCAGTTTGCAACCATGTAGTGTGATTCCTACCATTCAACTTTAATCTGCAGTTTGCAACCATGTAGTGTGATTCCTACCATTCAACTTTAATCTGCAGTTTGCAACAAAATAATTCCTGCCATTTACTTTTTTCTTTCTTTGTGAATGTACGATGAACTTGAATGCACACTTGTAGCAAGAAAATGAAAAATGATTAGAAGATTTGCGATGATATTGTCGGCATAGTTAATTGCTTGTTGATAATTGCTTTCTGTAGATGTGGTTGTTAATTCTTGTACTGTTCATTTAAAGTCTACTGGAAGATATCAGACTTATGTAGGTTGTTTGACACCTAAATGTTTTAATTGATTTGGCTATTGATATTTGGTAATTTAGGGTTTGCGTTTTGGTTGATTTTTGAAATGAAAATTAGGATTCTTTTGGATGATTGGGTTGGACGCTTACGTGATTTTGAGTTGAAGGATGAGGCTTTCGATTTAGGGTAAGGGTTGGTCACCTTTTATATAACTTTGATACTCTCCTATCCAAATCCAAAGCCCAAAAAAGAGAAACAATGTTGGGTGTCATCCTCTTTTTGTGTATTTTGTTTGTCAAATTTTGTTCTCTTTCTTAATTTATTAGTTTGATGAATAATATTGACAGTGTTAGCGGGCAGTTTCGAATGGTATTTGTAGTTTTCCAACATGATGATAAGAGATTGTAGACATGTTTCTACTGTTGTTAGTGGTGCACCATTCCATTTGAGTAATGAAGCAATAGCTTGGAATGTGATATGAATTGATTTCTTAATCTATAAGGAGATTGTTTCATCCCGAGTGGTCGGACAAGTTCTGTCACAGCTAAGCGCATTGTTGGATGTGCTTTTCTCATGATGAACTTATGAGACCTTCTATTCTAGTTTATGCTTGCCTTCTCATATTATGATTCTTATAAGCTGATTGTGTGACACATGATTAGATTTCTTGACGTCCTGTTTCTACTAAGATAATCCCTATCGACTTGAAAATTACACATTTCAGATGGTCCATAGCTAGGGAACTAAGGATTGAAGGTGTTCTGTTCCGGCAAGGTGAAATCCTTAATTGATTATCTACTAAAATTATAGTTAGAAGTTTACTATAGAGAGTTGATGGGATGTATTTTTAATTGTTGGCAATGTGTATTATTATTTTTCTCTGTGTATTACAGATGTTTGTATCATAAGTTTATGTAGCTTATAATTGTTTGTATTACTGATGTTTGGAAGATATTTTCCTCTCATCTTATGACTTGGTCATATTGAGCATAACATGTTCTTATCAATCCAAAATACGTGGATGTTAGCGTCTTTTGCAGAATGTTTGGTGCAAATGAAGTGGATTAACAGTGTTCTCGGCAATTACGCTTTTAGTAGGTGTTACTGTCCAGAGGTTGGCATATGCAGTGTGCTAGTTCGATTACAATAGTAAGGCTATGTTGAACGAATTGGAAAAGTACATATAGGAGGCAGAATTCAGCCATAGCCCAGTCTTCAGGTAATGGAAGAGAAATGTGACTTGCTGGCTTCTTGTAAACCAATTTCACTCTTCCCAAAATGTATTGGTCCACTCTCGTATGATACCAACTTCAACCTTCCCAAAATGAAGTGAAAAAATCCTTACGAAACTGTATTTTACCCACAGTCAAACTGATTTAAGATATTTCTAAAAGTTTGAATCTTTAGTTATGATATGTAGTTATAGTGGTTTATGTTCTATGAAAATTTAAAATTTTTACTTTTTTGGCTTTCATTACTGTATGTTACTTTTGCATCCTTTATTGGGTATCTTCTTAAGAGCTATATGACAGAAAGGTCATCTGCAAGTCAAGTGCAGGTTATTTTTATGTTACATGCGCTTCAATGTGACTATAAAGCATCTCTAAATTTATTTTTTAAAGCAACATGGAATCTGGAACTTGAGTACAGCAGTTAGTTCTCCAGATTCTTTTATATGTATGCTATTCTGTTGTTTTATAGCATGCTAGTCACAGTTCTATGTTATCTTTTGATGTGTTCGTTTTATTAATATTTTGATGTATTGTTGTCTCTGGACAAATAAATCAAAATAATCTTCTGTGAGGCATTTTAGTATGCTAGTCTACGGTAGGTGTTATATATATCGGGTTTCATTCTTTTGTTTTGTGTTTTCTTTTAAGTTTTGATTCATCATTGGCCCTAGAGAAATGATAGTCACACCATCTTTTACAAATAGGTACTTTGACAAATTAAATAGAATCACTTCTTATTCTTGTGATAGAAATTAAAACTCTTTTACGGTACTTTATCAAATTAAATAGAAGCACTGCTTATTCTTGTGATAGAAATTAAAATTTTCTGGATAATTTTTCATCTTCGTTGAGTTGTTAGGATCAATAGACGCCTTAGAGGATTTGCATTCTAACCCTTGTTGATCATCATATAAATATTTTTCTAACAAATACTTGACTTGTTATTAGCAAAGAATTATATATGTACTTTCCTTCCGGAGACCTAGATGATGGATAGCAAAATTAGTTGTTAAATAGAGATGATTTTTCAAAAGTTATTACAGTAGAAAAAGACTAATGCAATTGGTAAGTTTTGTTAGTTTTTGTAGGGAATTTTGTTTTTAAAAAGGTTGAGTTCCTTTTTAAAATGGAACTCTCTTATATATATATATATATATATATATATATATATATATATATATATATATATATATATATATATATATATATATATATATATATATATATATATGTGTGTGTGTGTGTGTGTGTGTGTATGTGTGTTTGGAAACTCAAGTGATTCGACCAATTACACTAAACTCGAAAGGTAGACAACTCCTCTCAATCAGAACTCCTTATGGTTCCTGTCATGGTCTTCGAATCATCATGGTCTTGACTGCTCGACTAATCAGGAAGTTCAGCTAAGTCATTACCATCTTTAAAAGATGAGTCTAATTCGATGATATGCTCTCGATTGCTCAACCAAGTAATATTATATCCTTAGGTCACCGGTGACATCTCTTTGTCGTAGGCAAAAACTCAATCACGTAGGTAGGTGAGCCTCGAGTTGCTCGAACAACTCGACCTATGTCGTGATTTAATTTCTTCCAATAACGTTGGAAGTCCATATTAGTCAATCTTATTATCTCACGCTCACCGACTTATTATTATCGTACGAGAGGTTTTTATTTTGTATCGATCTTGTAGTATGTCGTGTTACACATATACACATGTTCATATTTAATATATATATCATATTCAAATATATATATATATATATATATATATATATATATATATATATATATAGTAGGTGTATAATATATATGATATATATATAAGCCACACCGGATGATCTTGAGCTGTCATTTAATATGATGAAGTCCGAGCCAATGGGCCTAATCATTCATAATAAGATCTATATGTGCATCACCGCATCTTAATGTCTTATGATCGTTAATCTCGTTATCATCGGTTTCATCATAACCTCGTCTCATCATAATGCATCGTGATCTCTCGCCATGGCATCGTGGGTCCCGTTGTCAACTCCACGCTTTCGTCACACTTCTCCGTGTACTTATAAAATAATTATTTGTGTGTAGGCTTGACAATAAACAAGGAAAAGCGGAGACTCGCAGGTCATAATAATAATAATAATCATATTTACATACATTACAACACAAAACTCATAATAATCCATCTATATCATACATCACATGTACACATCAAATCATATGTAGGATTTTTAGATATATAATAATTAGTTAAATTATTTAATTAATTATATTTTTAGAAATCAAGATATGTTAGAAATTTTTAGAATTATCAAAGGTATTTTCAGAGTTCTAGATAGAAAGATAGACCTTTAAATTTTCAGAATTGTTAAGGGCATTTTTAAAATTTTGGGCATAGGATAGATCTCGAAATTATCAAATTTAAAGGGATAGAATTATCCTTTTGGCCCTTTCAGCGGTTATCGCTATTTCCCCTGTGTAGGCGACAGGGCTGCGCCTCGTCGGCGACCACCCCTACGGCACGCATCGCTGCCTTTGGGCAGCACCCCATAGCGGGAGGGTGGGCGTTGTTAATCCTCACAAGCGTCGCCCCTACAGGAGGCAACCATGGTCATGGGTGGCGGCCCCAACAGGGGCCTAACCCACAGGTGGCTGCCCCCTTCCTCACTGCCTTCCCTACGAAAACATAATATGATTGTGTAAAACAGTACTGCACGATTCAATCTCATCACACACAGTATAAAATTAATCTTTCGCGTGAACAACTTTGGCTCTGATACCACTATTAATTAGGAAACCAAGCGAGTGCATCACATGTACAACGAAAAATCAAAATAAAACAGGTTTCTTACGTAGTTCAAATCGTCATGGAAAAGATTGGATCATGAAAAAGCCATAAAATCAAAAAATTGTATTGTCTGAGATATTATTTACCTTGGGAGATCGTATATATCTATTTTTTTCGATTCGGTTGGAGAGGATGAAGGAGGTCAAGAGTCATCCTCTCTGGTGGTATCCACACGATGGATCGATGCAGTGATACTCCTCTAATTATAATTTCATATCTCGCAACTCTTACGCAGAGGAGAATAAGAATGGGTGGCTAAAGATGCAGCCTATCGTCTATGTGCCTCCTCTCCTATTTATAGAGAGCCAACAAAAACCCTAGGGGTCTTATCTTAGTGGGTATTGGATCTGCATCCAATTACCCACTAACCTTGCATTATTGGATCTTCATCCAATAATCTCCTTTGGTCTCTGGGTCTCGTTTAAGGAGCCCATCAGTGTAGGGTCTCATCTAATGAGAATAGGGGTCAATTAGATCTTTATCCAATCTTCTGTTTGTCGAAGCATCCACCATATATATGTGACCCTCTAAGCCCGATAACAAACTCGCCGTGAGTCGCTTCCATCAGAACTCCTTCTGATATAGTGAAATATTATGTTCATAATAATTCACTCGACACATCGACTATAGACGTACTATGCCACTACGCTATAGTTCGAAGACGGTATAGGGGGATTGAATCTATCAGACATATCTATCCATAGTTATCATGTATCTATAATCACTCATCCAAATAATATCTCAGAAATCGTATATTACAATTACATTAAAATGAATACTATTACTTATAAAATATTATTATATGATTGATTCAAACAGTTTGTTATGAAAAATCAAGTTATTATCTAAAATTTGCTTGGTTTTTGAATATTCTCTCTTTTCTTTTCGCATTGTGTAATGAATGATAAAATTAATAGTATTATTTGTATCATCAAATAATATTGAAAGATGGTTGAAGAATTATATTTTAATATGAACAATTAGTAGAAATAAACGGGGTTATTAAATCCTGCAATCGACTTTTACATACAGACTAATATATTTTGCTCATGCAACCTTATTTGTTTACTTTTTTTTATCTCCACAGCCACCATATATAAATATTATTGATATATATATTAATTATAATTATAATATAATAAAAATTATTTATATATAAATTATTTGACCTGTATTATTATCTAGTTAGACATATTAAATCGACATAAACATCTAAACAGGGTATATGAGACCATCCCAAATAATAAGATCTATATAATATCTCATGTAACAATATAATGAATGAATAATAATATAAAAATTATAGTATTTTGAGATGACATAGTAATATTTGGATTTTAGAAAAATATCATTTCGATACTTAATTCATCTGAATTAAGATTATTTTTATATGTATTAAATATTAAAATTAAAATATCTACTAAATATTATTGTTTATATTATGAATTAACACTCATAACAATTATATTAACAAAATTACTATTATTTTAATATATTAATTAAAAACGATAATGTCATCAGGAAGAAGTTTTTGATAATACAACTGAAAAAAGTAACACGTCTTATCTCTTTAACAAATAAATTAGTGACGCTACAGATATTTAACTCGAATGATATATCTATATATAACGGTGTCTCATAATTTTCAAACAAAACGCTTGCTCGGTGGGATTTATATAAGCCGAGCCCCCTCGCTTGCGCACCTAACAACGCTTCCGTGCCCCCTCGCTTTCGCACCTAACAACGCTTCCGTGCCCTCCCTCGCGCTCTCCTCTCGGCTCTCGATCTCGTCGTTCTGTCCTCGTCGGAGCTTCTCGCCGGCGAACGGCTGGGAGCGAGCACCCTCCTATTCGATTTGGTGGAAGAATTTAGATTCTTATTGCGGTGATCTCATTCCTTCTCTTTTTCTGAAGGTTTCGTTTCGCTTTGGTCTTGAACTGTCTAAGTTTCGACTCGGGTTCATGACTTTGTTGAATTTTGATTTTTCTTCGTTGTGATCGATCGTAATTGACGTTTCCAGCGACCAAAGATTTGAATTTTTTTGTTGTTCTTGATCAATTCTGGTTTATCGATCATCTAGGTTTTCGAGTTTCTCTCGAGAAGATCAATCTTTCCTGTTTTCTTGATCGTTTCTGGCCAATTCGTCGATTCTCTTTCTGGTTCCCATTGGCAAAATGGCTTCTCGTTCTAGGCGTGTGGAGTACGACCGCTTCATCCCGTTCCGGTCAGCGATGGACATGGACTACGCACGCTTTGCCCTAACCATGCCTTCGCGACCGCAGCGTGATGGTTCGAGAGAATCCCCATCGAGCGTGGCGTACCAAAAGCTTCTTGATGAATGCATTTTGAAGAACAGATCTCGTATCCTCGCTTTCAAGAGTGCACCCGAAGCGCCGGCCAGCAATCTGCCCCAATTTGACGAGCCCATTCGGCCGCAGAAGAAGCAGCAGAGGCTAATCCCTAAAGAACCAGAACGGATTTTGGAGGCCCCCGGCATGTTGGATGAAGATGGTTTGAATCTCCTCGACTGGGGAAGCAATAATGTGTTGGCGATTGGCCTTGACGACACAGTGTACCTCTGGAACGATGCAAACAAGTCAAGCAAGCTTCTTCAAGAAGCTGTAGAAGACAGAGGACCTATCACTAGCATCAGCTGGTCGCCGGATAGCACAGTTCTTGCTGTCGCATTCGGCAATTCAGTTTTTTCCTTGGTTGATCCAGCAACAGGACGAGATGTGAATGTGATGGAAGATGATGAGAACCAGACCCCTGTATTGTCACTTGCCTGGAGAAGTAATTCAATCTTGACGGTTGGAAGATCTGATGGCACTGTTGTTGATTATGACTTTAGAAAGGATGACACATCCATCTGTTTCTATAGTGGGCATCGTCTTGGTGTTTGTAGTCTTAAATGGTCTGGGTTGTCAGGGCGGTATTTGGCGAGTGGAGGGCATGACAAACTAGTGCATATATGGGATGCCTGCATGCCGGTTTCACGTCACCATCCATGCCGACATCGGTGGCTTCACCGCATCAGAAGCCACACTTCCATTGTGAAGGCCCTTGACTGGTGCCCAACTCGGAGCAACCTGCTGGCTTCTGGTGGAGGTCACAGTGATCATTGCATTAAGTTTTGGAACACTGTTAATGGTGCTTGCCTGAACTCGATTGATGCTGGCTCTGAAGTTTGTGCATTGCTGTGGGACAAGAACAAATCTGAGTTACTAACCTCCCATGGTTTTCCGAAGAATCAACTCACCCTGTGGAATTACCCATCCTTGACGAGAGCGGCTGAGCTTTTCGGTCATTCATCCCGGGTTCATTTCTTGGCTGGGAGCCCATTGGGGGGTGTAGTTGCTTCTGCAGCAGCAGATGAAAGACTCATGTTTTGGAATATCTTTGAGATTCCAAAAAAAACAAAACCTGAATTGCCCTTTGCACAATTTAATGTCATAAGATGAAAAGGCTGGTGGGTGGAAAAGATTATGAGAGCAATATGAAAGACTTCTCTAGTGCTTGACTTGAAAATCCATTGTCGGCAGAGTTGCACAGAGAAGTTTGGTGGAATTAAAGTGACTACACATTTTTATAGAAGTACGAGTGCAAGCGCCTAAGGTAAGTTAGAAGCTTACAACATTTTACACCAGATTACGAGAGCAATATTGTAGACTTTTCTAGTGCTTGACATGAAGATCCATTGTTGGCAGAGTTGCACATTGAAGTTTGGTGGAATTAAAGTGGCAACACATTTTCGTAGAAGTATCACTGCAAGTGTCTAAGGTAAGTTACAAGCCTTACAACAGTTTACAGCAGATTATGAAAGCAATATCGAAGACTTATCTAGTGCTTGACATGAAGATCCATTGTTTCCATTGTTGGCAGAGTTGCACAGAAAAGTTTGGTGGAATTAAAGTGGCAACATATTTTCATAAAAGTACGAGTGCAAGCGCCTAAGGTAAATAGAAGCCTTACAACATTTTACAGCATTTCAGCAGGCTTAGTTACGACTTAACTATGTGGTTGCAGCTGCAAACTTGATTTCTATATCCGATTTTTCTATCAGTTTTACATAGTAATTGATATAATCTTTGCCAGCTTGATGAAACATGCTTTCTATAACCAATTCATCATTGCTGTCACATTTTATTAAGCTTCAAGCCTTAATAATTATAAAAATGTGGTGTTTCATCCTCTCGTTACTGTATCAGAAATCTTGTGTTGACTTTATTCCTTGGTTTCTTATGTTAATCATGCATAAATAGATCAAAGGGGTTAGATGGTTATATTGTTTGATTTTGCTTTGATTTTTCAAACTTCTGTCAAAGAGGTCAAAAAAATTTGGAAAATTGTGGAGTTGCACAACTAGAATTGTGTTTGACAATCAAAGGAACTATCCTGATCAACGATTCAGTGTCATGTGAAAAAATTGCTTACGAAATGGATATTTTCTAACTGGAAATGGTTCCAATATATTCATACATAGTGAATAATCAACGAGGACAAGATAAATTCAAGATTGAAATCCGACCCTAAATTATTCTGATTTGAGTAAGATGTGTCATAATTTCTGTATAGAGCAGTTACTAGACCTATGAGAACTGTAAACCAAATTGAATACTGTAATAATTCTTAAGAGATACCAAATGAATAAATCTATGTGCTTGACAAAGATGAGGCATTATAATTCTGTTTATTACTTTGTTTTTCTCAATGAAATAAACAAAGGTATCGAATTTACATGGCTTTCCATGGATATACTTGGTCCTCTGCAACATAGATACGCTTCTGATCCTAATGCTAGTTCTAAAATTTGGATATACCAACAGTTACAAATGCTTGATTACAGGGATAGTGTAGTACCAGTCCTTTTGGATAATGGGTCTTTATTGAATCCGAAGGTTCTGATTTATGATTATTTCAGTATGCTAGAATTATCTTTGCTGAATGTGCTTATTTTTGTATTCTTGAATCTATTTGTGTATCTAATCTGACAAATACGTACATGAACTTAATTTTACCAATATGCTGGCAGCTGGTACGTTATAATACATAATAGAAATTGCTTTAATTTACTATCTAATTTTGGGCCCCTGTTTGGGAGTACCTAACTGGAAGAGGAAAGTAAGTAGTGTGATGCATCCATCATCCTTATGTTAATCGATAGACTTCTAGAAAGATCTCATCAAAATAGTTGTAAAGTAAGATTATATGTGGGTTATGACTATTCTTAACACAACTTATGATGGCCTTGTTCGTCTAAGTTTGTGGGGTCCAAATTATTGTATTTGGTCTAGTTGTCTCGACATGACTATTGACTGTTCTAGGAAGTTTTGTTGGAAAAATTTCAACCTAGCAAAGCCTGACCATTCTAGTAAGGTTGGTTTGAAAATCTTCAACCTAACAAAGCAACTCTCATATTACAAAATCTAAGTGGAATTGGGTCCAATAATTCTTGTTTGACTGAGCTCAAGTTACAGCATTAGTAGACCAAACAATGCTTCCTATTTATTATGACCATACAATATGATTTAACCCAATCCGTTATAAAATGGGTGGTATGTATTGGTTTGATCGTGAATTGGTAAATAGATCGCCCCCCCCCCCCCCCCCCCCCCCCCCCCCCCCCCATATTAGCAGCCAGTCCTGACCTATATATATATATATATATATATATATGCAAAGCCTATTTATTGCTGGTTTGGGGCTCATGCTTGCAAACCCGTTGTATTGTACTTGTAGAGCCTGCAAGCTGCCTATCGTCCACCATGTGCTGCCAAAATGCTTCCTCCTATCTTCCTTCTTCTACCTTCCTCATCCTCCTCCACTACTACTTCCACTTTCTCCATCCTCTTCCTCGTCCTTCTTCCTTCTTCCTCTTAATTATACTAGCTAGGGTCATATGATACTGAAATTTTCAATTGTCATGATTTAGATTCGAACACCCACAATTGTGGTTGCTTTACATCTGGCTGAATGAATTTTGGTGCGATCAGTTTCTTTGGTGAGTTAGTGTTGCTTTGATCTTGGGTCAGAGAAATTAAAAAAATATAGAGAATCTGAAAAAATTCAAATATTGAAGACAAATGTCAGTTTTTTAAATATTTTGGTAGTCTTAAATGAAATAAAATGCAAAGCTACCTTTCTTGCATTACGGGAGTTCTCTCTTGGTGATTGTTATTTATCAAATCTTAAAAGGATTAGTGACCAGTTGGCACTCTCATAAAATGGGTTATTTCTTTTTTCTTTTTCAAAATTTGCTGTGGGGTAGATGTTAATACAACCAAAATATAGAGATTTGTGGACTTTCTGCAATCTTGGGGAGTGAGTTTTATCAATTGTTTTAGTCTGTTCATTTCCTAGGTAACAACAATAGCAATGTCACTTGGTAGAATAACTTTTCTTGGTTTTCAGCTATCATGTGCTTGTGCATTTATGATATCTATATTGGATTTTTACAATGTTTCTTCCTTATCACAGTATTACTTCTCTATAAAAATTAATCTGTGATTATAAATCCACAATGCAAAATACTGATATGCAACTTGAATCTCACTCGAATTGGAATGACCATCAAAGCAACCTGTAAAAGTACTGATAGAACATATATGCTGCTTCTTAACTTGAGTTCGGGAAAAGATGACTTTTAGTCATATGTTAAAACGAATTTATCCATTCTTTTCAAGAACTCAATCTATTGTATTTAGATGACTATTTGAAGCTTTTATTGTTAATTTCCAACAGCTGAGCCTTTGTAGAATCATTATGTTTGGGAATAGATGTATATGCATTACTGAATCATGAAATTTTATGATCATTTTCTATTGTGTCTAAAATAAATTGCATTGCTAGTTAATTCTTTATGTTGGAGTTCTTTTATTTTTCATGTACTAAGGTATCAAATGTTAAGTATTGACCCTATGGTGGTCCCTCTTGGATTCATGTGCTATATATATTGTTGTCTGTGTTTTTTTAAATAGTTTTGCGTACCAATTTTGATTTACTATCCTGGACTGATTGGTGTACTATGGTATCACTAAGCAATGTATTTCAGATATGACTGATGATTGGACCTGCACATGTCGGTCGATGCCAACATACTGATACACATAGTATGCCCACATATATTGTGGTGCATTTTTCATTTTCTGTGTTCTTTTGGGGCGGTGTGAGAAGAATGAAGAAAAATGGACACAGGGGGTAGAGGAGAAAGAGAAATACTAAAGATCAAGCGATAGCAGGCGGTGGACCGCGTAACATGAGTTTTGGGCAATGACTACATTACAGCATAGAGATTATAACACGTGGCAATAGTAACAACAATGCGGAGAGGAGAATGAATATGCAAGGAGTTGAGATCCCTAAAAGGGGCCGGCTAGAGTAATTTAAAAAAAAAATGGTTCGGCTGAGATCCTTGTAAAGAAAAGAACAAGATCTAAAATATTTTTCTTAAAAAATAACTAGACCTATTGTTTGAAATGGTGTGGTTTGCGTCTCAAGTTATGCAGTATGTACTGGTCGATATAAATCAAATCGGACAAAAATGAATTCATTTCAAGGTTTGTTTTTATCTTTTTCAAAGAGATTTTATATTTTTTGTTCATTCTTTCTTGTTATGAGTACATATGTTTTTAACACCGCCAATGTCGGTCCCAAGCCCGAATGAGAAAGGTGGAGGGTTGCACAAGGCCATTAAGAGTCAATGTGAAAAAAAAACATATCAAAACTCATAACTAAGATGTTAAACTAAGGTTCATCGTACCAGTCCGTACCGGTATATCGAGCCCAGCTTGGGACGGTATGGTACTTTGGTACTGGGCGGTATGTATATATATATATATATATATATATATATACACACACACACACATAAAGCTAAAAAACAAAAGTGGGCGACGGATCGGGAGAGTAGCGTCGGCCCCTAGCTTCTCCTTTTTCTTCTCCTCTTCGCCCTCTTCTTTCTCCCGTTCTCGGTTGATATCGCCCGAAATAGGTCGTCGACGATCGAAATCGATCGTTACCGCCCGACAATACTCGACAACGATCGAAATTGACCGTTACCAATCGATTTCGAGTGGTAACGGAATAGAAACAACACCAATCGGCGGTACCGCCTAGTAGCGTGCAATCCATATATCAGTCAGCAGGCGGATCAGTACGTACCACCCACATCGGGTGGTACGATCGAAATCGCCGACCTTAGTTATATAACATCCCTCATTTTTCAACTTTTATAGAACTTATTTGTAATGTAAGAAATATGTTTTGAGTTGTTTATATGACTTAGTTATAAAATTTGAGTACCTGTTTGTAAAAAGTCAAAGGACCTAATCGTAAATATTAATAATACAAGGATTAAATTGCGAAATACACAAAAGAACAAAGCCTATTTAATGCTGGTTTGGGGCTCATGCTTGCAAACCCGTTGTATTGTACTTGTAGAGCCTGCAAGCTGCCTGTCGTCCACCATGTGCTGCCAAAATGCTTCCTCCTATCTTCCTTCTTCTATCTTCCTCATCCTCCTCCACTACTACTTCCTCTTTCTCCTTCCTCTTCCTCGTCCTTCTTCCTTCTTCCTCCATTTAATTATACTTGCTAGGGTCACATGATACTGAAATTTTCAATTGTCATGATTTAGATTCGAACACCCACAATTGTGGTTGCTTTCCATCTGACTGAATGAATTTTGGTGCGATCAGTTTCTTTGGTGAGTTAGTGTTGCTTTGATCTTGGGTCAGAGAAATTAAAAAAATATAGAGAATCTGAAAAATTCTAATAATGAAGACAAATGTCAGTTTTTAAATATTTTGGTAGTCTTAAATGAAATAAAATGCACAGCTACCTTTCTTGCATTACGGGAGTTCTTTCTTGGTGATTGTTATTTATCAAATCTTAAAAGGATTAGTGACCAGTTGACACTCCTATAATATGGGTTATTTCTTTTTTCTTTTTCAAAATTTGCTGTGGAGTAGATGTTAATACAACCAAAATATAGAGATTTGTGGACTTTCTGCAATCTTGGGGTGTGAGTTTTATCAATTGTTTTAGTCTGTTCATTTCCTAGGTAACAACAATAGCAATGTCACTTGGTAGAATGACTTTTCTTGGTTTTCAGCTATCATGTTCTTGTGCATTTATGATATCTATATTAGATATTTACAATGTTTTTTCCTTATCACAGTATTACTTCTCTATAAAAATTAATCTGTGATTATAAATCCACAATGCAAAACACTGATATGCAACTTGAATCTCACTCGAATTGGAATGGCCATCAAAGCAACCAGTAAAAGTACTGATAGAACATATATGCTGCTTCTTAACTTGAGTTCGGGAAAAGATGCCTTTTAGTCATATGTTAAAACGAATTTATCGATTCTTTTCAAGAACTCAATCGATTGTATTTAGATGACTATTTGAAGCTTTTATTATTAATTTCCACCAGCCGAGTCTTTGTAGAATCATTATGTTTGGGAATAGATGTATATGCATTACTGAATCATGAAATTTTATGATCATTTTCTATTGTGTATAAAATAAATTGCATTGCTAGTTAATTCTTTATGTTGGAGTTCTTTTATTTTTCATGTACTAAGGTATCAAATGTTAAGTATTGACCCTATGGTGGTCCCTCTTGGATTCATGTGCTATATATATTGTTGTCTTCGTTTTTTCAAATTATTTTGCGTACCAATTTTGATTTACTATCCTGGACTGATTGGTGTACTATGGTATAACTAAGCAATGTATTTCAGATATGACTGATGATTGGACCTGCACATGTCGGTCGATGCCAACATACTGATACACATAGTATGCCGGCATATATTGTGGTGCATTTTTCATTTTCTATGTTTTTTTGGGACGGTGTGAGAAGAATGAAGAAAAATGGACACAGGGGGTAGAGGAGAAAGAGAAATACTAAAGATCAAGCGATAGCAGGCGGTGGACCGCGTAACATGAGTTTTGGGCAATGACTACATTACAGCATAGAGATTACAACACGTGTCAATAGTAATAACAGTGCGGAGAGGAGAATGAACATGCAAGGAGTTGAGATCCCTAAAAGGGGCCGGTTAGAGTAATTTAAAAAAAAATGGTTTAGTTTAGATCCTTGTAAAGAAAAGAACAAGTTCTAAAATCTTTTTCTTAAAAAATAACTAGACCTAATTGTTTGAAATGGTGTGGTTTGTGTCTTAAGTTATGCAGTATGTACTGGTCGATATAAATCAAATCGGACAGAAATGAATTCATCTCAAGTTTTGTTTTTATCTTTTTCAAAGAGATTTTATATTTTATGTTCATTCTTTCTTGTTATGAGTACATATGTTTTTAACACTGCCAATGTCGGTCCCAAGCCCGAATGAGAAAGGTGGAGGGTTGCATAAGGCTATTAAGAGTCAATGTGAAAAAAAAAAACATATCAAAACTCATAACTAAGATGTTAAACTAAGGTTCATCGTACCAGTCCGTACCGGTATATCGAGCTCAGCTTGGGACGGTATGGTACTTTGGTACTGGGCGGTATGTATATATATACACACACACATAAAGCTAAAAAACGAAAGTGGGCGACGGATCGGGAGAGGAGCGTCGGCCCCTAGCTTCTCCTTTTTCTTCTCCTCTTCTCCCTCTTCTTTCTCCCCTTCTCGGTTGATATCGCCCGAAATAGGTCGTCGACGATCGAAATCGATCGTTACCCGCCCGACAATAGTCGACAACGATCGAAATTGACCGCTACCAATCGATTTCGAGTGGTAACGGAATAGAAACAACCCCAATCGGCGGTACCGCCTAGTAGCGTGCAATCCATATATCAGTCAGCAGGCGGATCAATACGTACCACCCACATCGGGTTGTACGATCGAAATCGTCGACCTCAGTTATGTAACATCCCTCATTTTTGAATTTTTATAGAACTTATTTGTAATGTAAAAAATATGTTTTGAGTTGTTTATAAGACTTAGTTATAAAATTTGATGACCTGTTTGTAAAAAGTCAAAGGACCTAATCATAAATATTAATAGTACAAGCATTAAATTGTGAAATACACAAAAGAACAAACTCCACCGCTTCTACATCTCTTCCTTCTCCCTTAAGAAACCTAAGTGGGTGGTTAAGAGAGGAAGGAAACAAAAAAAAAGGAGAATAAGAAGAGTAGAGGAGAAGAATAGATTTGGGGGTTTTGGGATTTTGACCAAATCCTCACATTTGGGGTCCAACTTTTCAAAGGCAAGTGTTCTATCTTTTTCTCTACTGAAATTTTATCTTTGCTTTTGCCTTGATTATGAAAAAAATTCGGAATAATTCAAGCCTTGCAATCCAATATCACTCTTGTTGGTTGCAAAAGTTTGAATCTTGAAAATTTTTGTGATTTTGACCTTCCTGCACTGTTCTAGTCGTAACTTTCTATACTGATCTTTGATTTGGACAAAACCTAGTTCATCCGAAAATAGACTTACAGATCTTTCTTTTGATACCAAGATTGAAAATTTTGGAGTCCAAAAGCCTGCTCAAATATATGTTTAAATTGATTCTATGAAATCTGTAAAACAGAGATTGTAACTTCTGATCTTTTGTTACTAAATTACTTGTAACTCTCTGTGGAAAACTCTGATTTATGCAAAACTTATTTCATGAGAAACTAGATTCGTATATCCTTCTTTGCCTACCTGATTTTGAAGGATTTGCAGAATATTTTCCTATCGTAACATTTATTTTAGTTGATCCTACCGATTCTGAAAAACAGGGACTGTAAGTTCTGACCTTTCGATACTAAACTACTTATAACTTTCTATTGGGAATTCTGATTTGAGCAAAACATATTTTGTTCGAAACTAGACACCTGTATCTTTCTTTGGATACCTGGATTGATAGATTTGGAATACAAATACATACCCGGTCATCCGTTGATTTTTATCCCATAGATTTTTGCAAAACAGAGATTCTGTTCCTTGATCTTTGGTTTCCAAATCATTTGTAACTCTTTGTTAGAAACTTCAACTTGTATGAAAAGTATTTTAATCATCCACTACAAGGAGTGTCCAGAACTCATTGAATTGTATACTGTAGCCCCAAAAAACAGAGCTGCTCCTTGATCCTGCAAGTGCATAATGCATGGTGTAAGGTTTTGTAACAGCAAGTTGTGTTTCCAGGTTCCAATTTTGCATTCTGCATAACTTGATCTGCAGTTTGCAACCATGTAGTGTGATTTCTACCATTCAACTTTAATCTGCAGTTTGCAACCATGTAGTGTGATTCCTACCATTCAACTTTAATCTGCAGTTTGCAACAAAATAATTCCTGCCATTTACTTTTTTCGTTCTTTGTGAATGTACGATGAACTTGAATGCACACTTGTAGCAAGAAAATGAAAAATGATTAGAAGATTTGCGATGATATTGTCGGCATAGTTAATTGCTTGTTGATAATTGCTTTCTGTAGATGTGGTTGTTAATTCTTGTACTGTTCATTTAAAGTCTACTGGAAGATATCAGACTTATGTAGGTTGTTTGACACCTAAATGTTTTAATTGATTTGGCTATTGATATTTGGTAATTTAGGGTTTGCATTTTGGTTGATTTTTGAAATGAAAATTAGGATTCTTTTGGATGATTGGGTTGGACGCTTACGTGATTTTGAGTTGAAGGATGAGGCTTTCGATTTAGGGTAAGGGTTGGTCACCTTTTATATAACTTTGATACTCTCCTATCCAAATCCAAAGCCCAAAAAAGAGAAACAATGTTGGGTGTCATCCTCTTTTTGTGTATTTTGTTTGTCAAATTTTGTTCTCTTTCTTAATTTATTAGTTTGATGAATAATATTGACAGTGTTAGCGGGCAGTTTCGAATGGTATTTGTAGTTTTCCAACATGATGATAAGAGATTGTAGACATGTTTCTACTGTTGTTAGTGGTGCACCATTCCATTTGAGTAATGAAGCAATAGCTTGGAATGTGATATGAATTGATTTCTTAATCTATAAGAAGATTGTTTCATCCCGAGTGGTCGGACAAGTTCTGTCACAGCTAAGCGCATTGTTGGATGTGCTTTTCTCATGACGAACTTATGAGACCTTCTATTCTAGTTTATGCTTGCGTGACACATGATTAGATTTCTTGACGTCCTGTTTCTACTAAGATAATCCCTATCGACTTGAAAATTACACATTTCAGATGGTCCATAGCCAGGGAACTAAGGATTGAAGGTGTTCTGTTCCGGCAAGGTGAAATCCTTAATTGATTATCTACTAAAATTATAGTTAGAAGTTTATTATAGAGAGTTGATGGGATGTATTTTCAATTGTTGGCAATGTGTATTATTATTTTTCTCTGTGTATTACAGATGTTTGTATCATAAGTTTATGTAGCTTATAATTGTTTGTATTACTGATGTTTGGAAGATATTTTCCTCTCATCTTATGACTTGGTCATATTGAGCATAACATGTTCTTATCAATCCAAAATACGTGGATGTTAGCTTCTTTTGCAGAATGTTTGGTGCAAATGAAGTGGATTAACAGTGTTCTCGGCAATTGCCCTTTTAGTAGGTGTTACTGTCCAGAGGTTGACATATGCAGTGTGCTAGTTCGATTACAATAGTAAGGCTATGTTGAACGAATTGGAAAAGTACATATAGGAGGCAGAATTCAGCCATAGCCCAGTCTTCAGGTAATGGAAGAGAAATGTGACTTGCTGGCTTCTTGTAAACCAATTTCACTCTTCCCAAAATGTATTGGTCCACTCTCATATGATACCAACTTCAACCTTCCCAAAATGAAGTGAAAAAACCCTTGCGAAACTGTATTTTGCCCACAGTCAAACTGATTTAAGATATTTCTAAAAGTTTGAATCTTTAGTTATGATATGTAGTTATAGTGGTTTATGTTCTATGAAAATTTAAAATTTTTACTTTTTTGGCTTTCATTACTGTATGTTACTTTTGCATCCTTTATTGGGTATCTTCTTAAGAGCTATATGACAGAAAGGTGATCTGCAAGTCAAGTGCAGGTTGTTTTTATGTTACATGCGCTTCAATGTGACTATAAAGCATCTCTAAATTTATTTCTTAAAGCAACATGGAATCTGGAACTTGATTACAGCCGTTAGTTCTCTAGATTCTTTTATATGTATGCTATTCTGTAGTTTTATAGCATGCTAGTCACAGTTCTATGTCGTCTTTTGATGTGTTCGTTTTATTAACATTTTGATGTATTGTTGTCTCTGGACAAATAAATCAAAATAATCTTCTGTGAGACATTTTAGTATGCTAGTCTACGGTAGGTGTTATATATATCGGGTTTCATTCTTTTGTTTTGTATTTTTTTTTGAGTTTTGATGCATCATTGGCCCTAGAGAAACGATAGTAACACCATCTTTTACAAATAGGTACTTTGACAAATTAAATAGAAGCACTGCTTATTCTTGTGATAGAAATTAAAACTCTTTTACGGTACTTTATCAAATTAAATAGAAGCACTGCTTATTCTTGTGATAGAAATTAAAATTTTCTGGATAATTTTTCATCTTCGTTGAGTTGTTAGGATCAATAGACGCCTTAGAGGATTTGCATTCTAACCCTTGTTGATCATCATATATATATTTTTCTAACAAATACTTGACTTGTTATTAGCAAAGAATTATATATGTACTTTCCTTCCGGAGACCTAGATGATGGATAGCAAAATTAGTTGCTAAATAGAGATGATTTTTCAAAAGTTATTACAGTAGAAAAAGACTAATGCTCTTGGTAAGTTTTGTTAATTTTTGTAGGGAATTTTATTTTTAAAAAGGTTGAGTTCTTTTTTAAAATGGAACTCTCTCTCTCTCTCTCTTATATATATATATATATATATATATATATATATATATATATATATATATATATATATATATATCTGTGTGTGTGTGTGTTTGGAACCTCAAGTGATTCGATCAATTACACTAAACTCTAAAGGTAGACAATTCCTGTCAATCAGAACTCCTTATGGTTCCCGTCATGGTCTTCGAATCATCATGGTCTCGACTGCTTGACTAATCATGAAGTTTAGCTAAGTCATTACCATCATTAAAAGATGAGTCTAATTCGATGATATGCTCTTGATTGCTCAACCAAGTAATATTATATCCTCAGGTCACCGGTGACATCTCTTTGTCGTAGGCAAAAACTCGATCACGTAGGTAGGTGAGCCTCGAGTGACTCGAACAACTCGACCTATGTCATGATTTAATTTCTTCCAATAACGTTGGAAGTCCATATTAGTCAATCTTATTATCTCACGCTCACCGACTTAATATTATCGTACGAGAGGTTTTTATTTTGTATCGATCTTGTAGTATGTCGTGTTACACATATACACATGTTCATATTTAATATATATATCATATTTAAATATATATATATATATATATATATATATATATATATATAGTAGGTGTATAATATATATGATATATTATACAGGTTTTTAAAAAGGTTGAGTTCTTTTTTAAAATGGAACTCTCTCTCTCTCTCTTTTATATATATATATATATATATATATATATATATATATATATATATATCTGTGTGTGTGTGTGTGTTTGGAAACTCAAGTGATTCGACCAATTACACTAAACTCGAAAGGTAGACAACTCCTGTCAATCAGAACTCCTTATGGTTCCTGTCATGGTCTTCGAATCATCATGGTCTTGACTGCTCGACTAATCAGGAAGTTCAGCTAAGTCATTACCATCTTTAAAAGATGAGTCTAATTCGATGATATGCTCTCGATTGCTCAACCAAGTAATATTATATCCTTAGGTCACCGGTGACATCTCTTTGTCGTAGGCAAAAACTCGATCACGTAGGTAGGTGAGCCTCGAGTGGCTCGAACAACTCGACCTATGTCGTGATTTAATTTCTTCCAATAACGTTGGAAGTCCATATTAGTCAATCTTATTATCTCACGCTCACCGACTTAATATTATCGTACGAGAGGTTTTTGTTTTGTATCGATCTTGTAGTATGTCGTGTTACACATATACACATGTTCATATTTAATATATATATTGTATTCATATATATATATATATATATATATATATATATATATATATATATATATATATATATAGTATGTGTATAATATATATGATATATATAAGCCACACCGGATGATCATGAGCTGTCACTTAATATGATGAAGTCCGAGCCAATGGGCCTAATAATTCATAATAAGATCTATATGTGCATCACCACATCTTAATGTCTTATGATCGTTAATCTCGTTATCATCGGTTTCATCATAACCTCGTCTCATCATAATGCATCGTGATCTCTCGCCATGGCATCGTGGGTCCCGTTGTCAACTCCACGCTTTCGTCACACTTCTCCGTGTACTTACAAAATAATTATTTGTGTGTAGGCTTGACAATAAACAAGAAAAACGGAGACTCGCAGGTCATAATAATAATAATAATCGTATTTACACACATCACAACACAAAACTCATAATAAGATATACCACGCAAGGGGTTTGCCAGCGACATGTTTCTGATAAATAAGATATAGTACAAATAAATAACATGCATATTTTTTGTAAAAAACTAATTAAGATATAAAATTCTATCTTAATATGTTCCTACTATTTTCCTAACGAATCACGCGACACCCTCGACACGTGAGACGGAAGTCTCTAGCAGACTCCTAGTGGGGATCGGGATCCAATCGATGTCTTAGGGTAACCTTGAGTGACTCGACCACTTACACTAAGCTCAAAAGGTAGACAACTCTTGTCAATCACAACTCCTTGTGATTCCCATCATGTTTGGCCTTCGAATCATCATGGTCTCAACTACTCGACTAAACATGAAGTTTAATTAGGTCATCACTATCGTTACAAGATGAGTCTAATTCAATGATATGCTCTCGACTGCCTGACCAAGTCATACCATATTCTCAGGTCACCAGTGACATCTCTATGTCATAGGCAAAAACTCGATCACGTAGATAGGTGAGCCTCGAGTGACTCGACCAACTTAACCTATGTCGTGAGTCAATTTCTTCCTATAACGATGGAAGGCCACGTGGATCAATCTTATTGCCTCACGCTCACCGACTTAATATTATTGCTAGGGAGGTTTTCGTTTTGTATCGGTATTGTAATATGTCGTGTCACACACATATTTAATATATAGCTACATCGCATATATATATATATATATATATATATAGTAGGTGTATAACACATATCACATATGCAAGTCACACCGGATGATCATGAGTTGTCACCTAATATGATTAAGCCTGGGCCAATAGGCCTAATCATTCATAATAGGATCTATGTGTGTATCGGCACATCTCCATGCCTTGTGATCGTTGATCTCGTCATTATCGGTTTCGTTGGATCCTCGTCGCATCACCATGCGTCATGATCTCTCGCCACGACATCATGGGTCCCGTTGTCACCTCCACGCTACTACCGTATCTCTCAATGTAATTATAAAATAATCACAAGCATATAGGCCCGATAATAAATGAGAAAAATGGAGGCTCACAAGCCCCAATAATAATAATTATCATATTTACACACATCACAACACATGGCTCATGATTATCCATCCACATCATACATCACATGTACATATCATATCACATCTAGGATTACTAGATATATAATAATTAATTAAATTATTTAATTAATTATTTTTTTAGAAATCAAGACATGCTAAGAATTTCTAAAATTATCAGGAGTATTTTTGGGATTCTAGATAGAAGGATAGATCGCTAAATTTTCATAATTGTTAAGGGCGTTTTCATAATTCTGGGCATAGGACACACTTAGGAATTTCTCAAATTTCGAGGGGCAGAATCATCATTTTGCCCCTTCCAATGGTCGTTGCCGCTGCCCCTGAGCAAGCGATAGCGCTGCGCGTCGCCGGCGGTCGCCCTGCCCACGGGTGACTGCCCCTACTGCAGGTGCAGTTGCCTTCGGGCAGCAGCCCCCAGCGGGCGGGTGGGCACTGCCTATGCCCACAGGTGCCACCCTTACAGGCGACAACCATGCATGTGGGCGGTAGGCAGCTACCCCTTACAGGCAGCCCCTGTCGCAACCTGGCCGTGGCCGGCCGCCCTTGCAGGTGGCTCTAGCTGTAGCCGGGCGCCCCTACAGGTGGCCTGGCCGTGGGTGGCCGTCCCGACAGGGGCCTACCCGCAGGTGGCTGCCCCCGTCCTCGTTGCCTTCGTTGTGAAAAAATAACAAGAACACGTAGAATAGTTCTACGCGATTCAATCTCATCACACGCAGTATAAAACCGATCTTCGCATGAACAACCTTGGCTCTGATACCACTGTTGGGAGGCGACTGTTTTATTTTTTTAATATATATGAAACCAATCTTTTGCAGTATAAAACCAATCTTTCGCATGAACGAGGCGTCGTTCTACCGGTAGGCAAGGCGACACTGTTTTGTTTTTTTAATATATATTAATATAATATAATATAATATTATATTATATACTGAGCGGTATGCACTGTGCATACCACTAAATATTGGGTACCGTACCGGTACCTAGATAAACTAGGTATGCCTGTACGGACCGGTAAGGTGAACCTTGGTTACATGACATGTCATATTTAATTTTTGTCTCTTTGTATTTATCTCCCTTAAGATTCAGAAATTTTATTGTATGATCGATGGGCAGCTACTATCATCTGGTGGGATGATGTATGTTTGATTGTAGTTATTGGAGTCATATGATACTGAAATTTTTATTTATCATGATTTAAATTCAAAAATCCATATTTGTGGTTGCTTTCCATTTGGTCAAATGAGTTTTGGTGCTATCAGTTTCTTTGGCAAGTTAATGTTGCTCTAATCTTGGGTTAGAGAAATTAAAAAAATCATAGAGAATATGAAGAAGTCAAAAATAATAAAGACAAATGTTAATTTTTAAATATTTTGATGGTCTTAAATGAAATAAAATGCAAAGCTAGCTTTCTTGCCGTATGAGAGTTCTCTCTCAGTGACTATTATTTGTCAAATCTTAAGAAAGATTAGTGACCAAATGTCATTTCTATAATATTAGTTCTTTCTCTCATCGTTTCAAAATTTGCTATGGAGTAGATGCTAATACAACCAAAATAGAGAGATTTGTGCACTTTCTGCAAACTTGGGGTGTGAGATTCAATAGTATTTCTAGAGTAATTGTGATCAAAATCTTTGTTAAACTTGCTTAGAAGTATGAGCAGAATTATTGTTAAACACATTTTCATAGAAGTTTGAGTTTAAGCACCTTAGGTAAGGTAGAAGCCTTACAACATTTTACAGCAGATTCGGAGCAATATGGAAGACTTTTCTAGTGCTTGGCATGAAGATCCATTGTTGGCAGAGTTGCACAGAGAAGTTTGGTGGAATTAAAGTGACAACAAATTCTCATAGAAGTATCATTACAAGCGCCTCAGGTAAGTTAGAAGCCTTACAACAGTTTACAACAGATTATGAAAACAATATGAAAGACTTATCTAGTGCTTGACATTAAGATCCATTGTTGGCAGAGTTGCACAGAGAAGTTTGGTGGAATTAATGTGGCAACACATTTTCATAGAAGTATCACTACAAGCGCCTAAGGTAAGTTAGAAGCCTTACAGAAGATTCAGCAGATTATGAAAACAATATGGAAGACTTATCTAGTGCTTGACATGAAGATCCATTGTTGGCAGAGTTGCACAGAGAAGTTTGGTGGAATTAAAGTGGCACCACCGTTTCATAGAAGTATGAGTGCAAGCGCCTAAGGTAAGTTAGAAGCCTTCCAACATTTTACAGCGTTTCAGCTGGCTTAGTTATGACTTAACTATGTGGTTGCGGCTGCAAGCCTGATTCTTGTATCCAATTTTACTTTCAGCTTTGCATAGTAATCGATATAATCTTTGCCAGCTTGATGAAACCTGCTTTCCATAACCACTACATAATTACTGCCACTTTTTATTAAGCTTCAAGCCTTAATAGTTATAACAATGTTGAGTTTCTTCCTCTCCTTACTGTTTGATAAACTTTGTGTTGATTTTATTCTTCGGTTTCTTATGCTAATCATGCATAAATAGATAAGCTTTAAACTTTTGTCAAATAGGTTGAAAAAATTTGGAAAATTGTGGAGTTGACCAACTAGAATTGTGTTTGACAATCAAAAGAACTGTACTGATCAACTATTCAGATGTCATGTGAAAAAATTGCTTACGAAAAGGATAATTTCTGATCTGAAATGGTTCCAATATATTCATACATAGTGAATAATCTCAAAGGACAAGATAAGATTGAGAGTGAAATCCAAGCCTAAAATATTCTGATTTGAGTAAGATGTGTCATAATTTCTGTACCGAGCAGTTACCAGACCTATGAGATAAACTGTAAACCATATTGAATACTGTAATTTTTAAGAGATACCAAACAAATAAATATATGTGTTTGATAAAGATGAGGCATTATAATTCTGTTTGTTACTTTTTTTTTTCTCTGTGAAATGAATAAAGGTATCGAATTTACATGGCTTTCCATGGATATACTAGGTCCTCTGCAACATAGATACACTTCTGGTTCTAAGATAGGCCTTGAAAAATAGTGTAACGTGGGATATAATGCAAGTTCTAGAATTTGGATATACCAGCAGTAACAGTTGCTTGATTACAGTGATAGTGGAGTAGTACAGTCCTGGATAATCGTTCTTCATTGAATCTGAAGGTTCTGATTTGTGATTGTTTCAGTGTGCTAGAATTATCTTGTTGAATGTGCTTATTTATTTATTTTTGAATCTATTTGTGTATCCAATCTGACAAATACATACATGAATTTAATTGTACCTATATGCTGGCAGCTTGTACAATATAAATCATAGTAGAAATTGCTCTTATTTTCTATCTAATTTTGGGACCTTTTTTGTGAGTACCTAACTGGAAGAGAAAAGTAAGTGGTGCGATGCGTCCATCATCCTTATGTTAAACGAGAGACTTCTAGATCTCATCAAAATGGTTGAGGAATAAGTCAGATTATATGTTGGTTGTGATTAGTACGAGGTGACAATCCTTCATCTCGTTGTCAAGCTGTATCGATTAGGATGTTTTGTTACATGGTTTACTTAAGGCTAAGATGCTCCATATTGATTGATAGATAGGGAAAATAAGCAGGATCAGATTCAGTTTTTCTTTCTTATACCAATTTGGTGATCAAACCAGTGAAGGCCCCATTTATTTTCAGTTTTGTACAGTGAGGTTGCGCCTAACATCACTATGATTATAGATTAAGTTGTTAGCAAATTGTTTCACCTCTTAAAAACATTTCACCTCCAACAATTTTCTAATAGACTGCCGTTTGTGATGCTTCAGTTCAGTCATATGTTGAGGCTTACCTTTTTCTATGTTATGATCAAGGTACATTCTTTTTTGTTTGTTATTCAGGGACAAAGAAACTCAGAGCATTAATGCTTTGCTTACTGGATTTTGGGATTCAAGTTCGAGTATCGGTCGATTTTGGGAATCAAGTTCGAGTATCCTTTGTTTGTTGAAGCTTTTGTGTTATTTCTTTACTAAGAAAGTATCTTTGGTGGTTTATCAAATCTTATTGTTGAAAAATTCTGATGCCTTCATTAATTCTCTTTCTTGTTTGGCGGCTGACATTTTATAATCTTTCTTACAAATTAGTTATAATTACTATAAAGGAATTCTGACTTCTGTTAGTTTTACTGTTATGAAGGAAAGAAAGAATGTGACATTATCTAATTTTTGAACTACATTATAGATATTGACCCTACGATGGTCCCTCTTGGATTCATGTGCTATATATATATATTGTTGTCTTCGCTTTTTTAAATAGTTTTGGATACTAATTCTGATTTACTGTCCTGGACTGATATGGTGTATACTATGGTATAACTAAGTAATGAATTTCAGGTATGACTGATGATTGGACCAGCACATGTGAGCGATTTTTTCTCCTAGCGTAGGGAGAAGAAACGTTTTCCTGCATGGGGAGTAAGTAACGAGGTGATGTCGCTATAGGGATGTCGCCCCTTTTTTATTTTTTAAACTTATATTATATATATATATATAATTATATATATATATATATACACACACATTGAGCGTTATGCCTGTGTATTGCTCGGTATTGATGTACCGGTCCGCGAGCTGGCCGTTACGCAGACAACCCACTATCGGGTGGTATCGGTGATTGGGGTTGTTTTTGCCCCGTTACCACTTGAAATCGATCTGTAACGGTCGATTTCAACTGTTGACGATCGATTTCAAGCGGTATCAACCCAAGGTGGGAGAAAGAAGAAGAGGGAGAAAAATACCTAGAGTCGCACATTTTTTACAAAATCTGCATGTTATTAATTTATGCTACATCTTATTTATTGCTTGTAAACCTCTTATGTTGCATACTTGATGCCAACTGCCTCATTGGTCTAAAATTACATAGATTGGCTCCGGAATTTGAGAATTGTTCTCATGGAGGAGAAAATCATATATTTCCTTAACACGATTGTACCCACGTCGAGGAAAGGACAAGCGAGGATGAGATCGCTCGCTTTGTGAAATATATAGATAGTCCTAGAGGATAACCTATGTGTTGATCTTATACTTCAGTCCCTATTGGATTCCTTCTAAAAGTTCATTATTAATTTTAATATGAACAAGCTTGATGTGACTCTATCTGAGCTCCTCAATATGTTGAGGGAAGTTGAGAGCATCATCAAGAAAGAGAAGTCAGTTCTCTATATTGGTGAGACCAATAAGAAAAGGAAGGCTAGTAAGACCCTTAAGAAGGGCAAAGGTAAAGGAAGACCGGGTAAGGCAAAGGTTGCCAAGAAAGACCCGATAAAGGACAAAGGATAGTGCTTCCACTACGGCCACGACAGACATTGGAAGAGGAACTGTAAGGACTACCTTGCAGATAAGGCGAAATAAAAGCTTGGAGAAACTTCAAGTATATTCATGATTAATCTCCACTTATCAAATTTTCATGGTAACACATGAGTATTGGATATCGAGAGTGCTTATCATATCTGTAATTCGTTGCAAGTTCTGGCAAGACCTAGGAGATTAGTGATAGGACTCCAGCAGAGTTGAGTCCTAATCACCTTAGAAGTGATCAATAAGAACCCTGTGAGATTGTAATTAAACCTCACATAGTCACATCTATCCTATAAATAAGTATGACTAGGATTTATTTTGGGGCCTCAGGGCTTCCTAGCCACCACCCCCCTTATTGGGCTGGTCGACTAGGGTTTATAGCACAGGGGTATGGCTTGTGCCGTCACTTAGGTCGCTGCCTCCTTTATTTAGTCATGGCAACTATAGGAGGGGCAAAAGAGAGAATTCACTTAGAAAGCACCCCCCTAGGGCTAGGTTTGGAGCCCTATATAAGCATGTAGCCTCAACCTCATTTCATCAAGCAAGATCAATCTTTTAATTCAGCCTTGTGCAGAGTTCTAGGAGGGAGGAACCCCTATAGTGTTCTAAAGGTTGATCCCCCTTAAGGATCAAAATCTATAGAGCCTCCCCTGGGGTTATATCATATGGTATCAGAGCAACGATCTTGCTGCCCCTATAGTCATCTCAGCCGCCTCTATCTTCCCAAGCAATTTTCATAATTGCTGTAACACGTGACTCCACCTTCCACCGCAGCTGCAGATCAAATCAATCTGCCGTTGCCCCTATGTTTGATCTGGAGATCTGGTATATTTTTTTCACCCATGCCTCTTTAATATTGTAAAATTCTTTACCTTACATGTTAAAGAGTTTTTCCATACTTTCATTGCTACAAAATTCTATCGTCGCAAACATTATCATCGTTGCGAAGGGAAAACGTTGCAAAAAAATTTCAACCAATTGTTGCTTCTTGAACATGAACTTTTGATCATCCTTTTTGGCTGAAACTTTTATATAAATTCCTAGGTCATCTTAGCTTTCATCTAAGATTGATCTTTGAAAAAAATTCCTTCTGGATCTTGGAATTATAGCACTGTAATTCTTCATCACGCAGTGCTGAAATTTTACAATGAAGAATCTGCCTTCCGCCTGTTGGCCTCTTGAAACTAAACTTTTGTTTATTATTTTTGGCTGAAAACTTTACACAATTTTATAGATCATCTTAGCTTTCATCTAAGATTGATCTCTGGGAAAAATTCTTTTTGAAATTGGAATTATAGTGCTGCAATTCTTCGTCGCACAGTGCTGGAATTTTACAATGAAGAATCTACCTTACATTTTGGCCTCTTGAAATCGAACTTTTGTTCATCCTTTTTGGCCAAAATTTTTACACAATTTCATAAATTAACTTAGCTTTCATCTAAGATTGATCTCTAGAAAAAATTCCTTCTGGAACTGGTTTTATTGTGCCTTCTTTTGTCATCATGCGTGCTAGAATTTTATAACGAAGGATCTACCTTTCATCTTTTTTCTTTTCCCTATCGTTACTCTGTCAAAACTTTATCAAACTTCTTTTTGATATTGACCACATCTGAACCCAGGGTTTTTGCATATTTTTCTTAAATTTTTTTCTAGAATTTATGTCGAGAATTCATTATTTCTTCGATGTAAAATCTGTTTGGTAGGACAACACATTGCAGCACCTTTCTTTGTCTAATTCTATCGATATTGAATGCTGTCGTTTGTGGTTTTTTAGACTCTTTTTCTCTCATCCTCAAACCCTACCACTCTCACTAAGAACCCTTCCAAACTGCATCCTAAATTGATCCCAAGTCAGCCGTAACCGTATCCTACTTCTTTACTAATTCACCTACTTTTTCAGCCAACCTTCCTTACCGATCCACCTACCTTTTCAGCCAACCTTCCTTACCAATCCACCTACCTTTTCAGCCAACCTTCCTTACCGATCCACCTACCATCTCAGCTCCAAAATCCTATAAAATCGCAGCCCAAACTGTATCTAAAACAACCTAATAAGCCTAAAATCATAACCTTCTACAACTATCGCTTATTTACAGCATACCTCCACCGATCTCTATCAAACCTCTACTGCCATCAACATCGATCCAAAACCCTTTTCCTAACATTCATCCACTAATTCCATAACCCTAAAACTCCACCAAATTGTAGCCTCAAATTGCACCCCAAAACTGTCACAAAACAAGCCCCAAAAAATCGTAGCCTTCCACCTTCGGTCCACCAACCTTTCAGCCACCCAATCTCCCTTATCTCTTCAATCGTAGCATGCATCCCTCATTGCACAACGCTGTCAACAGCGATCTCTCATTGCCATCCTCCCTGATCATAGCCTGCAGGGATCCTTGCGGCAAAAAGCTACTAGCAGTGATCTTTCGCTGTAATCTATTTACATCACAGCTCGTAGCAATCTTTCGCTTCCAACTGTCTTGATCGCAGCAAGCAATGAATTGAACACGACCAGTAGTGGTTTCTCGCTCCATACCATCGCTGCCCTCCTTCGCAACAGTCGTGCACACTGCTGTCACGACTTCCTCCTATTGCAATCGCACCCTTACTGCAACTGATGCCACCTGCAGCCACGAAGTCGCACCGCAGCCGTAGCCGACATCGCTGCTGCCCTCTTCTTCCTCCACCATTGCTGCTGTCTTTCGACTCAGATCTCTTGGCTGCCATCTTCCGACATATATCAACCACCAAAAAAATCACAGCCTCGACGACATTGCAGCATCATCGCAGCCAACGTTACTGCTACCATCTTCCTCCACCATTGCTGCTACCCTTGGTTGCCATCCTCCACTTGGAGACTTCACCACTACAGTCTTGACATTGCTACCATTTGTTGCCTTCAACTTGAAGATTGCAGCTACACTCTTCAATCAGTTTATTTGATAGGTTGGAGATCCTTATGTTATGACATCGGTGGGCTTATTCGAAGTCAAATTGGAGGCTTTTGAGACGTGTATGTACACTAAATTACATTCTCTCTTCGAAGAGTTTAGATTTGGTCGATCACCGAGCCCAATAAGATCACAACGTGGTGCAAATTCAGATTGTAAAAAGAACATTGATGAAGAAATAGCGATGATCTATCAAACCTCCACCATCCAAGAGTACCAAACAAGGTTTGGAAGATTATCTAATCAAACTTATGATTAGTCTGAAAAATAGATATTGAGGATTTTTATTGAGGGCTTAAAGCCGAAGATTCTTGAAGAAGTTAAGCGCGATAGTCGTACACACTTAAGGCAGCCATCTCCTTCGCACGACTACACGAAGACAGATTGAACCAAGATGCTCGGAGGACTAAAGTCGTCACACGACTAGCAGCTCAGAGACTCTCGGCCCCATCTACCACCAGCCAATCACCTCAGTCGAAAAAGTTAACAAGAGAAGAGCTTTGTGATAGATCGACAAAGGGCCTATGTTGGCATTGTAATAAATTGTGGAGTCGAGACCACCATTGTAAAAAAGAGAGACCTCTATTGATTGAGCCCACTGAAGAACCCAAACTCAAAGATACGGCTCTCGAGTACGAGTAGAAGGATATGAAGAAAAAATCACAATCGGTCGCCCACACCTTTCATGCTCCATCATAGATATTGGACATTGATGGCTTCATTAAGCATCGGCCCGTCACCATCCTCGTTAACACCAGGAGCTCCAACGACCTTATGCATGACAAACGAAAATATGTGACCTTGTGTGGGACAAGAGAGAACGAAGAAAAGATGATATTGACACAGTGCTTGGAGAAGCTCATTGAAATCTCAGGCACCTCTGCTGAACCGAGCCGACTCCTTCATACCAGACCACACGACCCTCGTATGTTGGTCTTACAAGGGGAACCACTAGCACATATTCGGTCATATTACTGTCCATATCTTTAGAGGATCGAAGCTAAAAAGATCATCCACGAGACTCGGGAGACACGGATCATTCTGCCACAACCTTCCCTTGCAATGACACTTTATCTCAAAAAATTTTACCTCTTTGTCTGTAGGGATAAGCTCTTCCTGAAGTGTCATATTCAGCTAAACTAGTTATGGTTTCTGATGCAGTGCTCCAACATCTCGGGCTACTTCCACGACTTCACCGAGGAGCGAACCATGATGCTAAAAGTCTTCCCTGATGATAACCTTAGATCCACGGCCCACGGTCGTAATAAGAAATAGGAGAAAAGCATCCACATGACCCCCACAGCCATGATGTCATCCATATCGATGCTAGCATTACCTGAACGTGACAATGTGTTTATACTTGGAGTAGACACATCCAGAGTTGGGATTGACATCACCCTTATGCAAGATGGTCGGCTCCTAATTCACACCGAGGCTTCCCCCACACTTCACACGAGATTTTTAAAGGGGATACTCATTACTACCAAATTTAAAATTTGGTTGGATACAGGTCCATGGTATGAAAGATGAGTAAGCCCAAAAGAATTACAATCTATGTGCATGCCAGCACATGCAAAGAAGAAATGGCCTCCCGACAAACTTTAGAATAGACGAAAAATTGAAGATCGAGTTTTCTTACACCTCTAGACCGATCAGCAGGAAACTCGAGCCTTAAGGAAGTGGTCTTCTTATTTCTTTGGGCCTTACAAAATTGGAGATCACAATGGGGCCCTAACTTAGAGATCAGATCTGCACACCAGATCAAGATTACAGTTGATCCTCTAGGTATCTCACCTCAAATGAAAATTTAAAGAAGACGACTCAGCCCAAATTCTTCCAACTAACACCCAAGCTAATGAGAAGGCCAAAGTTAAGTTAATGATAACATGGGAATCATATAAGGAGCTGAAGACCCGGTTTCCTGATTTCATAAAATCTTAGCCTTGAGGACAAGGCTAATTTAAAGAGGGCGAGCTTGATAGGACTCCAGCAGGGTTGAATCCTAATCACCTTAGAAGTGATCAATAAGAACCTTGTGAGATTATAATAAAATCCCACCTAATCACTTGTATCCTATAAAGAAGTATGACTAGGGTTTATTTTGGGGTCTCAGGGCTTCCTAGCCACCACCCCCCTTATTGGGCTGGTCGGCTATAGTTTCTAGTATAGGGGTATGACTTGTGCCACTACATAGGCCGCTGCCCCCTTTATTTAGTCATAACTATAAGAGTGGCAAAATAGGAAATTCACTTAGGAAGCACCACCCTAGGGCTAGGGTTTAGAGCCCTATATAAGCATGTAGCCTCCATCTCTTTTCATAAAACAAGATCAATCTTTTAATTCAGTCTTGTGCTGAGTTCTAGGAGAGAGAAACCCCTATAGCGTTCCAAGGGTTGATCCCCCTCAAGGATCAAAATCTATAGAGCCTCCATTGGGGTTCTATCAATTGGCCAAAGGTGAGATGAACCTTAAAAGATGCACAATGGAGCAAGAGTTACTTAGTTGATGTTGGGGAGGTCATCTACATGTGGAGCTATTATTGCATTAGATGCATGTTATTTTGTTACATCTATTATCAAAAATATTATTTTCATCTCTTGTTTGACAATTAGCGGATATAAATTAGTTTTTGAAAATAATAGTTGTTCAATAATTATGGATGATGAGATCATCACTAGAGAGATCATAATGACTTATATGTGTTAGCCACTCAAGAGATGATTCAAGAGATGAGGTGAACAATGCATACCTATGACATTGTAAGCTATGTCATATACACGAGGGAAGGATTCAAAAGTTGCTGAAAGATGAATACTTAGATCCATTTGACTATGAGTCATATACAATTTACGAACCTTGCCTTCGTGGGAAGATGACCAACTCTCCTTTTAGTAGAACTGGAAAGAGAGCCACTGAGTTATTGGAACTCATACATAGTAATGTATGTGGTCCCATGTCTACTCAGGCTATAGGTGGTTACTCATACTTCATTACATTCATTGATAATTTCTCTATGTATGGACACATGTACTTAATGAAGTATAAATCAGAGACCTTTGGAAAATTCAGGTAATATAAGAATGAGGTAGAGAACCAAATTGGAAAGAGTATTAAGACTCTTCGATCAGATCAAGGAAGAGGGTACTTGGGTATGAAGTTCATCCATTTCCTTAAGGATAATGAGATTCTATCCCAGTAGACACCTCCATATACATCTCAGCTCAATGGTGTATCATAGAGGAGGAATCGTACACTATTAGACATGGTGCGGTCCATGATGAGTTTCGCTGACCTACCCGTCTCATTCTAGGGGTATGCCCTAGAGACCGCAGCTTACCTTCTGAACAGAGTTTCATCAAAATCAGTAGTATCTACACTATATGAGATATGGAAAGAAAAAATAGTCTGATCTTAAGGTAGTTAAGGTTTCGGACTGTCCTACCCACGTTAGAAGATAACCTCGACAAGTTGGAATCAAGGACGGAATGATGCACGTTCGTGGGATACCCTAAGGAGACTTTGGGGTCTTATTTCTATCATCCCGAGGATCGAAAGATCTTTGTTGCCAAGAGAGCTGTGTTCCTTGAGAAGGAACACATTCTTGGTGGAAATAGTGGGAGTGAGATAGAATTAAGCGAGGTTGGAGAACCTAGCTCAAGTACCATTCTAGAGCCGAAGTTTATTCAGGCACCTAACACACAAATTCCAACTTTGCAATTAGGTCTGGCAGAGTATCTCACCCTCCTGAAAGATATGTGAGACATATCAGTGGAGATGACTCTTAGGATGTTGATCCTCAGACCTACGAGGAGGCTATTATGAGTATAGACTCTGGAAAGTGGCAAGAAGCCATGAATTCTGAGATGGATTCCATGTACTCTAACAAGGTTTGGAACCTTATGGATGCACCTGAGGGTATCGTACCCATCGGCTACAAGTGGATCTTCAAAAAGAATATCGGAGTAGATGGAAAGGTAGAAACCTGTAAGGCAAGGCTAGTACCTAAAAGATATCGTCAAAGACAAAGAGTTGACTATGATGAAACTTTTCACGTGTAGTCATGCTTAAGTCCATTAGAATTCTTTTGGCCATTGCAGTACACTGTGACTATGAGATCTAGCAAATGGATGTCAAAACGGCATTCCTCAATGACAACCTTAAGGAGGATGTGTATATGATACAGCCAGAGGAATTCATATTCAGAGAGAGTCCAGATAAAGTGTGCAGGATGCTCAAGTCCATTTATGGACTAAGGCAAGCTTCTCGAAATTAGAACATAAGATTTGATGAGACGATCATATCTTATGATCTCGTTAAGAATGAAGATGAACCTTGCATGTATAGGAAGGTAAGTGAGAGTGTTATCACCTTCTTAGTATTGTGTGTGAATGACATCATAATCATTGGGAATGATGTAGGAATGCTCTCCAAAGTAAAGACTTGGCTATCCAGAAACTTCTCCATGAAAGACTTAGGGGAAGTATCCTATATTTTAGGGGATTCTAGATCTATAGAGATAGATCTAAGAGGATGCTTGGATTATCCCAATCTAGGTACATATACTCCATTACCAAAAGGTTTGGCATTAAAAATTTCAAGAAATGTCTCATACTAATGAGACATAAAATATCATTTTTTAGGAGTATGTCTCCAAAGGCTCGTGAAGAAAGGGCAAACATGGATAAGATACCTATGCCTCAACTATAGGGTCTATCATGTATGCTATACTATGTACCAGGTTTGATATAGCACATGCTCTTAGTGTCACGAGCAGGTATCAGGCAGATCTAGGTTTAGAACACTAGAAGGCAGTAAAGTGTATCCTTAAGTACTTTAGAAGGACTAAGGATCTTTTACTGGTATATGGAGGAGGTCGCCTCCGGCTAAGGGATACATGGACTGGAATTTCCAATCTGACATTGATGATAGTAAGTCAAACTCAAGGTATGTTTTCACCTTAAATGGATGAGCAGTAAGTTGGAAGAGTTTCAAGCAAGATACTACTGTTGACTCGACCACAGAGGCGGAATATATTACTGCAGCAGAAACAACAAAAGAAGGGGTATGGATGAAGAAGTTCATCATGATATGGGAGTCGTACCAAGCAATGTGGAGCTGATTCCTATATATTGCGATAGCGACAGGGAGATAGCTCTAGCAAGGGAACCCAGGTCTCATCAGAATTATTTTGAGGAAGTTTCATCTGATTAGAGCGATCACGACCCATAAAGATATAGCAGTGGAAAGAGTTCCATCCGAAGATAACATTGTAGATCCACTAACATAACCGTTGGCTTAGATTATATTTGAGCATCACAGGGGTCTGATGGAGATCAGACACATAGATGATTGACTTTAGGTCAAGTGGGAGATTGCTAGTTACAGGTGTCCTTGTAAGCCAATCATGTGAGTGATGACACGTGTGACATACTGTGCGATCTTTTTGCTTATGATTATTATTGGTATATTTTCATATTATATTATCTATTATATATATATTGTGATGTCCCTTGGTTCTGTGCAATGAGAATCACATCGTGATGAGATCATAAAAATGAGATCGATTCACCTTTAAACATAGATCCTGAATAATCCCGGTCATAGGTTACTCGAAAGGGACATCAAAATAACCGGACAGACCGGTGTACTATGTACCCGTCCATATAGTGGAGGTGGCTGATCTCATAGCCATTTGTGTGGAGACACTAAAGATACAGTACATGTGCTCATTGGAGAATGAGTTTATTGATTGATCCGCTTATGTAATGTTGTATGGTTAAAGATATCTAATATCAGACAGCGATTCCATAGTCTCAGTTATGTATCTGGTCCATAGACTTGAGACACCAAGGATGCCTTATATGAGTACTCATTTCTTTGATGTCAGACTTACAGGTTTAGAAAGTTTCAGATTTGATACAACTAGTTATTAGAATTGATAGCCAACCTTACGAAGATAATTAAGTGTCAATAGAGAATCATCCACTTTTGGTATCACGAGAGGAATATCTCATATGTGCTTGCTTGGACAAATCCCTAGCCAGGGTCATTCGGATTGAGAGAGAAAGAGTTCTCCGGTAGAATCCAATTAGAGCAAGACAAACTGATTCCGTATGTGACCTGACAGTACCATGTCCAATATACGGTCTTAAGGATATTAGTTGGATGAGAGATTATGGATACATGGTAACTGTGGACAGATAGGTCCGATGGATTTGATCCCCCTATACTGTCTGAGGACTATGACGTAGTGGCCTAGTACGTCCATAGTCGATGAGTCGAGTAAATTATTATGAAGATAATAATTCATTATATCAGAAGGAGTGCTAATAAGAGTAACTCACGGTTAGCTCGGTATTAGTCTTAGAGGGTCATACACATATGGTGGATGCTTTAGCGAATAGAGGATTGAATGTAGATCCAATTAGCCCCTATTCTCATTAGATGAGACCCAATGTAGATTGGCTCCTTGGTTAAGGTCCAATTAGAGGCCTAAGGAGATTATTGGATAGGGATCCAATAATGCAAGGCTAGTGGGTTATTGGATGAAGATCCAATACCTACTAAGGTAGGAGCCCTAGGGTTTTTTGTGGCTCTCTATAAATAGGAGGGTAGACTCATGGTTGATAGACTACAGATTTGGCCTCCCTCTCCTATTCTCCTCCCCCCCTCTGCGCAAGAGTTGCGTCTTCAGATTGGAGGAGTTTTACTGCAGAGATCCATCGTGTGGATACCGCTAGAGAGGAAGACACTCGACTTCCTTCGTCCTCTTCATATAGATCTAGAATATAGGGATATACGACCCTAGGTAAAATCAATCTCTCACACATCGTGGTTTTTCAGTTTTTGTGGTTTTTTCTCGTGACCCCAATTTTTTGCACGACGATTTATTCTGTGTGGGAAACTAGTTTTTTACTTTTATTTTCTCTACGCATGTGATGCTCCCACTAAGGTTTCCCAACAAAACTACCCAAGGAATAAGAATGATATTGCACTTAGCACTAGAGAAAATTACTCGAGTGAAAGCTCAAATTGATGGTGACATATTACTCCTTATAAGAATGTTTAAAAAGTTCATAAAAAGGAACTAAACTAATTCTCTAAGACAAGAACTAAGAAAGGAATGAATCGAAAAATGATACAATCATATGTTATAAATTCAGAAAGCCAAAGCACTTCAAAAATAAGTGTCCACAACTAAAGAAAAAGTTGTCAACCCAAAAGAAGAAGAAATCATTTAAGGTAACATGGGATAAATCCAGTGCATTAGGAGACAGAGAAAATCAGTGAAGACGAAGTTACAAACTATGCTTTAATAGCCTTCAATGATGAGGTATTTGACTCTCTCGAAATATCTTTATCTTATGATGAATTAATTAATGTATTCATGATTTGTATGATGAACTTAAAAAAAATTAGTAAGAAATATAAATTACTAAAAAAGAATTATATATCTCTCTTTATTGAATTTGATAAATTGAAATATAAATATGACAATTGTATATTAACATCTTGCTCTAAATGTCAAAGTTAGACCCACTCAAAAATAAAAATATATTACTATAACAAGCATTAGAAACTTTTAAAATTAGAAACAAGTCATTAAACATGATTCTTGCAAACCATGGTAATGTAAATAGAATGAAATAAATAAGCTTTCTAAGTAGTATTACTCAACAAAAACCAATAAAATTTATAAAAGGACACACACTATATATTCCCCATAAAGTTAAATGTATTTTGTTTAGAATATTTGGTCATTATGCTTATACATATTCTTTTAGAAAATATAGCTCTCATAAATTAGTTTAGGTTCCTAAAGTAACAATAAATGATTTGATGCCAAAAATCAAGAGAGGTATATCTAACCACGAAGCATCTAAAGTTAAATGGGTATCTGAAGTAAACCCCTCTTTTTTGTAGGTATATCTCCAAACAAGAGCTAGGAGTAAAAGATGATATCTTAATGGTGGATGCTCAAAACATATGATCAAAAATTCAATACAATTCTCAAAGCTCACTAGCCGAGATGGAGGATATGCCACCTTTGGAGTAAAGATGTTCAATTAGTAGATAATTTAAAATATAACTTATTAAGCATTAGTCAATTATAAAATAAGGGATATAATATTAAATTAGAATATAATACTTATATCATAGAAATACCAAATAAGAATAATTCTATGATTACAATAATAAACAATAATGCTTATACTATTGATCTTGATGATTTTCGTGATGAAACTTGCTTTTCGATTTTAAACAATGATGCATGACTTTGGCATAGGAGATTAGGATATGTAAGTATAAAATTAATCTTATAAATTGGAACTAAAAAATTTTAGTTAACTTTTTAATTTTATAGGAATCTATCCATGTTATTTTTAATGATCGAAGATGAGAAAATTGATTTAATGATGATTTTGAATTTAATATATAGATTTGAATGAGTATTCATCTCTCCAAAGAAATCTTACCTAATGAATGGAAATATATAGATGCACATCCTAAGGAGTTAATTATTGAAGATATATCAAAAGATATTCAAACTTGCACTTGGTTGAAAAATATTTAGTTAAATATATGAATCAAGATATTTTGCTATTTGTTCTCATATGATTTTGATAGAACCCTTACGGATTCTTAGCTTGGGTTGATCTCTACAGGGGATCGACCTCCTTGGAACTCGATAGATGTTCCTCCATCCTTGATTTTCTACACAATGACTGAAAGAAATTAATTTATTGATGATGGAAAGTGGCTGATTACAAGGCTATTAATAGAATCTTAGATGGAGCTCTATGAATTTTGACCCTTGAGTGAGATCAACCATTGGAATAGTATAGGGTTCCTCCCTCCTAGATTTGCACAAGGGTGAAATAAAATTGATAATTGCTTGATTCAAGAGAAGGGGCGGCTACATCATTATATAGGGATCAAAACTCTAGCCTAAGGGGGTACTTACCTAAGTAAAATTATCCCTTTACCCCTCCTATAGCCAACCTATCTTAATAAGAATAGGGGGTGACTAGGTTAGCTCTATAGCCGACCTAAGCAGGGGGAAACCCTGGCCAACCAACCCAGTAAAGGGGCGACGATCACTAAACCCTAAGGGCTAATCTAACCCTAGCCATACTCCTTTATAAGATAGGAGTGGCTTTATTACAATCTAGTAGGATTTTATTAACTACTTCTAGGGAGATTAGGACTCAACCCTGCTGGAGTCCTATCAAACCTGCCTTCTTAAAATCAACCTTGTCCTCAAGGCTGAAGTTCCATGAACTCCGAGAATCGGGTCTTCAGGTCCTCATCAGCTTGGGTGTCAATTGGAAGAACTTAAGCTGAGTCGTCGTCTTTAAATTTTCATTTGAGGTGAGATACTTGGAGGATCAAATGTAATTTTGATATAGTGCACGGATTTGATCTTCAGGTTAGGCCCCAATATAATCTCCAATTTTGCAAGGTCCAAAGAAATAGGGTGACCACTTTCTTGAGGCTTGAATTTCATGCTGGTGGAGCTAGAGATGAAGGGGGACTTGATCTTTCTCAGGAAACTTTATTCTGCTCTGACGTTTGTCAGGGGGAAGTTTCTTCCTTGTATGGGCTGTCACGTGGTTGCTCTGTAATAGTAGTCTTGCCTTCTTTTGGAGTGAGGGATATCCTCTGATAAAATCTCTAGTGGTCTGAGCTCGATCTGAGTCCGAGGTGGGTAGGAGTGGTATATTTTCGGAGCTTATTTTTACTTCTTCATGTTGTTGACCATCTTGCATGAGGATAGTACTAACCCCCACTCTGGGTGTGTCTACTCCAATAATAAACATATGGCTCTGATTTAGTGTGAACGACATCGTGGCCGTGAGGGCTATAGTTTCACTCGGCTAAGGTGGTGCATCTTTCTTTATAATGAGAGGGATGATGTTCATGCTTCGTTGAGTCCTCTACTTCCCCTTTTCTGATTTCACCACTAGAGGGGCTCAATTTTCTTGTGGTCTTGGGCCGTAGATCGGATGTCATCATCAAGGAAGTCTTTAAGCATCATGGTCCGATCTTGGGAAAAATCATGGAAGTCACCTGAGATCTAGAAGTGCTGCATCAGCAACTATGGTGAGTTCAACAGGATGTAACACTTTAGAAGTAGCTTATCTCCGGGGAAAATGGTGTAGGGACGTGTCGTAGTAGGAAATAAGCATGGCCAAATAATCTGTGTCTCTGTTATCTCTTGGACGACCCTTTTATCTTCGACCTTCTGAGGTTGTATGAAGCAATATGGTCGAGCAACAACTGGTAGAAGTTTTGACCTGTTCAACATTGGGCGGTCGGCCAGCTTCAAAGGAGGTAGTCGGCTCGGTTGGGTGGAGACACCCAAAAATTCAGCAAGCTGTGGGAGGTGTTTTATCTTCAATCTCATGAAACTCTTGAATTTAAATTGGGAAACCACTGGATTCTTCTTTTGGTACCCCCTTCTAAGTGTGGTGTTGTGGTTGTAGTCGTCGGGCTCCATTTTCTGAAAAATTTCATGGTTAGCTTCGACAAATTTCAGAAAATATCTCCAATCGTGGACAACCAATCAATGCCAAGCACTATATCAAAACCATCAAGAGGGAGGAGGAAAAAATCAGCATCTACGTCTTGCTCCTGTAGGATCAGTTTTACCCGCAGGCACTTCTGGTTACACTTCAGAATTTGATCGTTAGCTACCTTGACTTTGAACCCATTGTAATCTTCTTTTTGGAGCATTATGTGGGCAGCAACCTTACTGCTCATGAAGTTGTGTATGCTCCCGGCGTCGATGAGGATGATGACGGACTGCTACCCGAGAAACCCCTCGATCTTTAATTTTTGCAAGTTGGTGTAGCCGGCTAAGGTAGGGACTGTGCGGGTGGCCGGTTGAGTATATCCTTCTCCTTGGGCTGGAGAGTCGTATCTTCAAGTTGGGTTCTTCAGTGGGTGCAATCATCAGCGGTATCTCCTTTTTACAATTGTGTTCTAGGCTCCACAGTTTATCACAACACCCACATAGGCCCTTTGTCGATCCGTCATGAAGGTCTTCTCTTATTAATTTCTATGGCTGAGGGGGTCGGCTGATAGTAGGAGGAGGTGAAAGCTTTGGTGCCACTGGTCGGGGAGCAACTCTAGTCTTCCGAGCTTCATAGTTTAATCACTCATCTTGATGTCATGCAAAGGAGATGGCTACCTTAAGTGTGTACGGCTGTCGCGCTTTAACTTCTTCCTGAATTTTCGGCTTCAAGCCCTCAATAAAAGTCCTTAATATCTATTTTTCAAACCAATCATAAGTTTGATTAAATAACCTTTCAAACCTGATTTGGTACTCTTGAATGGTGGAGGTTTGACGGATCATTGCTAGTTCTTCGCTAAGGTTCTTTTTATAATCCAAATTTGCACCGCGTTGTGATCTTATTGGGCTCGGTGATCGGCCCAATCTAAACTCCTCAAAGAGAGCACGTAATTTAACATCCATATGCGTCTTAAGAGTCTCCAATTTGGCTTTGAATAAGCCCACCGATGTTATGACATAAGGATCTCCAATCAGAATTTCAGATCAAACGCAAGGGACAGCGGCAAACTGATTTGATTTGCTGTTGGGGTGGAAGGTGGAGGCGCGTGCCATAGCAATTGTGGGAATTGCTTGGGAAGGTGGAGGCATGGATGACGGCTATAGGGGCAACAAGATCGCTGGTCTGATACCAAATGATAGAACCCCAGATGGAGCTTTATGGATTTTGACCCTTGAGGGGGATCAACCCTTGGAACGCTGTAGGGGTTTCTCCCTCCTAGATTCAACATAAGGTTGAAATAAAATTGATAATTGCTTGATTCAAGAGAGGGGGCGGCTACATCATTATATATGAATCAAAACCCTAGCCTACGGGGGTGCTTACCTAAGTAAAATTATCCATTTGCCCTCCTATAACCAACCTGTCTTAATAGGAACATGGGGCGATTAGGTTGGCTCTATAGCCAACCTAAGCAGGGGGAAACCCTAGCCAACCAACCCAGTAAGGAGGCGACGGCCACTAAGCCCTAAGGGCTAATCTAAACCCTAGCCATACTCCTTTATAAGATAGGAGTGACTTTATTACAATCTAGCAGAGTTTTATTGACTACTTTTAGGGAGATTAGGACTCAACCCTGCTGGAGTCCTATCAGCTATTTATAGGGTTTCTAATCCCTAACTCATAATAGGACTCCTACTTAAGGCTCCTAATTTTAATAACTCTAACTCTAACTCCAACTCTAAGAAGCAACTCCTACTTCCAACAACTCCAATATCTTCTCTAAGAAGCAACCCCTAGCTGGCCAAACTAGGGGTGGCTGGTTGTCATTGACTCATAATACTCCTCCAACTTAACCCTAATCCTAGTTGGCCTAATTCAATCCCTCATCCTAGCCGGTCTCTTTTAGGAAGAGCAGGGGCTAGGAGACTCTCATCTCATAAGGACTACTCCCTAACCCTAGCCAATCACTTCTTTATTAAGGGGTGGTAGCTATACTATAGTTTATTACATTCATGATGCATTTGACTTTAACCCGTGACTAACTTCGACTCCTAACTCGATTCCAGTTTAGTCAAATCCTAATCATATTAGGATTTGAGCTTATTTATTATAATAGACTTAAATCTTCTCCTAGCCGACAAGGCCTAATTTAAGGATTCGACTCAATCGACTAGGACCTAACTCAACTAGGGTTCTAACAGACCTGCCCCCTTCAAATTAGCTGTGTCCTCAAGCCTGAGCTTCATGTCTCTAGGTCTTGATCTACAACTCCTCACGAGGCTCCCTAGTGGCCCCCTATTATAGGCGCATCCTGCTCCTACGGTCTAGTGTCAATAGTAGTGACTAGACGGTGATGTGCCACGATCCTATGATCCCATGCAATCATCAACTGAATCTAGGCCTCCTCAATTTAGGTGTTGGGTGGATAGTTATAGGCTAACTCATCCTCTTTAAACTTCCATTTGCAGTGAAATTATTGAAGGATCAGTTGTAATTTTGAATTAGTGTGTTGATCTGATCCACAAGTTATGACTCCAATGTGATTTCCAATTTTGTAGAGTCCAAAGAAACTGGGAAACCACTTCCGTGAGGCTCAAGTATTCATAATAGAAAACATCCTTCTACTCCGGCATTTGTCGGGCGACTATTTCTTTCTTGCGGGCTGGCATGTGGTTGTTATTTAATGTTAGCCAGACTTTCCTCTGTGATCATGGTTGCCCTCTAGTAGAGTCCATGGTAAGGTGAGCTGGATCTGAGTTTGGAGGGAATAGAAGCTATAATTTTTTAGGACTTAATTTTATCTCCTCTTTGTACTTCAGGTGATTTGTAGTGAGCGCTTTGTGGAGGTAGGTCATCTTGCATATGGATAACACAATTTCTAGCTCTCGATGCATCAATAATAAATACTTTGTTGGAGTCGAGTAAAGCTAGCACCGACAAAGAGTATGGGCTGCAACTTGGACAAACCCATGTTTCCAACATCGCTTCTTCAATCCTCTCTATTTTAGCTTTCTAGAGGTGAGGATAACGACATGGTTGAGTGTTTGCTGCTAGTTTGTCTGGGAGAATCAGAATTCGGTGGTCATGCTAGCGGGTTGGACATAGGCTACGCGGTTCTGTGAAGACGTCTGAAAATTCAACAAGCAATTAGAGTCGGCTTGAGTCTTCAAATTTTGTTGGCTCTCCCATAGATTATTACTCAAGTTGCATCAGGAAGCCGTTGTTCACTTTGTGTAAAACTTTCTCCGTTTTATACATGCAAATCGTTATTACGTCGCTCCCACATTTCGCTCATAGGATATCCTATTTCTTATGGCTAAAAAATTTTATGAAAAATTTGGAGAAAATATAGGGAACATCACCTAGCATATTAAGCTATTTAATGTCAAGCACATCCTCATAATCATTGAGAGGAAGGAGGAAGAAATCAGCAAGTATCTCTGGGTCCTGTCGCAATAATTTCCCCTGTGGGCATCTTTTGTCGTACTTCAAAATTTGGCCGTCAACAACCTCAACGTCAAACTTGTTGCAATCTTCATTTTGGAGCATCAATTTGGCAACAACCTTGCTATTTTTAAAGTTGTTAGTGCTCCTAGTCTTGATGAGGATGGTGACGAGCTACGGCTTAATAGGTTCTTCAACTTTTGCTACTTGCGGGTTCGTATGCCGACTAAAGCATGAGTCGTGCTATCGGCCGACTACGGTTCTTCCTTCGTGTTCTCCTCCTTAGGTTTCTGGACCTCTTCTTTAGATTCTTCAATAGGTTTTATTATGGAAAGCTTCCCTTTTTCGCAGTGATGGTTGCGGCTCCAAAATTTATCGTAATACCAACAAAGACCCTTCGTCGATCTGTCGTGTAGCTCTTTTTTCGTCAATTTTTTTGGCAGCGAAGGATGACTGAGGGCAGAGGGAGATTTATAAGCTACTAGTCTAAGAGTGGTTCTCATCATCCGAGCATCTTGGTTGAACCGTTCTTCTTAGATTCAGAAGAAAGAGATTGCAACCTTCACGGTGTGAGGCTGCCGCGCTTTATCTTCTCCTTTAATTTTCGGCTTGAGTCTTTCGATGAATGTCCATATTAATTATTTGTTAGACCAATCATGAGCAAAATAAGATAATTCCTCAAACTTGGTATGGTATTCTTGGATTATGGAGGTTTGTCAGATCTTGACAATTTGTTCGTTGATATTCTCGTACTTGGTTGGCCCAAAGCATTTCAGTAGCGCTTTATTAAATTGTATCCACATCGGAGCCCCATGTTCAAGCTGATTATACCACTGAATTGCATCTCATTCGAGGTGGATGATAGTGGTGTCTACCATGGAATCCTCCGGTGTTCGGTAATAGCGGAAGTAATGTTTGGCACGTGAAATCCATCCCATCAAGTCTCCTTCCCATCGAGAGAAGTCCACCCTTATGCATGGTTGCATCATATCAATGACTCATACTTCCTTTTTGGGAGGCCTCTCTGAACTAGCACATTGTTGGAATTTTTTGGGCTCAGAGATCAACCAATCCAAATTTGATGAATAAGGCGCGTAAGCTATCCTCTATGCGTGATTCAAACGTCTCAAACTTCGCATCGATTGAACCTTGAGATGCCATTGCGTGTGCCTCCAAATTTGATATGTCAATATCCTTCTCCTACTGTTGGGTCAGTGGTATGAAACAGTCGGGTGGATTGGTGGCCAAAAGGGATGGTGGATCATAGGTTGATGGCTATGGTTTGGGGCTGATAGGTTGCTATTTTTTTGCTACTGTTGGGGCTATGATTTAGGGCTCATATAGGGGTCGTACATGGGATATAATGGCCGTGGTTTAAGATTAAATGAATGAGTTAGGATTGTTGTTGATGACAGCAATGGATTTGGTAGGGATCGGGTGTGGATGCAGCAAGTAGTACCGAAGGTAGTGCAACAAAATTTTTCGGCAAAGTGGGTGTTGTTTAGGTCTATTGTGGAGGCTATAATGGGGGCTTGGTGATAGAGGTTTAGGGTTAGAGGGATGGCTTAGGATTGTTGTTGATGGCAGCAATCGATTTTGTAGGGATGGGTGCCTAAAAGGGTGATAGATCAAGGTAGTGGTTTATGGTTGATAACTTATGGTTTAGGTTGCTATTGGTGCTACGGTTTGAGGGTGTTGTGGGGACTAGAAAGGATTTTAATGGCATTGGTTTGAGGCTAGGAAGGAAGGTCTAGGGTTACTGTTGAGGGTAGCAATCGGTTTGGGAAGGTTTGGGTGTTAGTGGAAGATAAAATCGGTGGTGGAAGCTTGTGGCTGCAAGGGTTTACTATTTTGGGCTACAGTTCTGGGTGCTATTGGGGTTATAAAATAGGTTATGATGGCTGCGTCTTAAGGCTAGAGGGGTGCCCTAAAGATGTCACAATTGATGGTAGTAAGATGGTTAGTGTTTGGTGGGTTTAGAGAAGATGAAAGACAAAGGCAAAATAGTAGATTTTTTTTAAAAAAAAATTTAGCAGTATAGATGTAATTTTTACTAGCAATTCAAAATAAGGATTTGAGTAAAACTCAAGAGAATCCACTGGTAGAGATAATGCCGTCATAATTTCGTAGAAGAAAACGATAACAAAAAATTCGGCAAGATCAAAGATCACGGGAAAGTACTGCGATAGATTTTTACGTCTAAAGTGTAGCAGTTTGGACATAAAAGATTAGCAGTTTATATTGATAATTTTTCACTGAAACCAAAAGAAATCTACCGTTAAAGAGTGTCAAAGCTGTCATAAAAAACTCGTGAAAGATTGGATAGAAAAATTGTAGCAGCAAGATCAAATAGGCAGTGCTATTAGAAATTCTACGTTGCAACTTTCATCGTAGAGATGGAAGCTTTACGATGAAAGTTTATGCAACAAGATAGGAACAATTTTTTTGGGTTTTCGGAATAAGGATAACTAAATTGCAGCATCAATAAGGAAGGAAACTAGAACCTGTTGCAATTCACGGGAGATCAAAGGATGATCTGCGGTAGTGGAGGTGACTGAGGAATTCAGCGGCGATCTTTAAGCAATTATGGGAATTGCTTGGGTGATTGTGGAGGAATGATGGATGGCTATGGAAGGATAGCGAGATGCCAAGAACGCTGCTCTGATACCAAGTGATAGAACCCTTGCAGATTCTAAGCTTGGGTTGATCTCTTAGGGGAGCAGTGTCCTTGGAACTCTATAGAGGTTCCTCCCTCTTTGGTTTTATGCATAATGGCTGAAAGAAATTGATCTATTGATGATGAAAAATAGCTGATTACAATGCTATTTATATAAACAATTCCTACTTCCAACAACTCCAATCCCTTCTCTAAGAAGCAAACCCTAGTCCGCCTAACTAGGGGTAGCCGACTACCATTGAATCCTAATCCTCCTCCAACATAACCCTAACCCTAGCCGACCCCTTTTACTAAAGTAGGGGGCGGCTAGCTAGGGTTTCATGCACCTCTACTCGTAACTAAATCCCCTATCCTAGTCGACCTCTCTTAAGAGAAGAAAGGGCTAGGAGACTCCTATCCCATAAGGACTCCTCCCTAACCCTACCCAACTACTTCTTTATTAGGGGGTGGTTGCTAGATTAGGGTTTATTATATTCATATTGCAATTGACTTTAACTCGTGTCTAACTCCGACTCCTAACTCGACTCTAGTTCAGTCAAATCCTAACTCTACTAGGATTTAGACTGATTTATTATAATAGATCTTCTCCTAGCCGACCTAATGTTAGGTCTAGATTGGTCAATAATGCCTAATTTAAGGACTCGACTTAATCGACTAGGACTAAACTCAGTTAGGGTACTAACAGATTTATTTTTATTAAAAATGAATCATGATCTTTTACTTAACTTCATGATATTCATAACTTAAGATTTATTTTTTATAAATAAAAAACTTTTGCTAAGTATTCTCCTCTGATTCTTTTTGTTATTTACTAAAAGAGGACATTTTTTCACTTGACTTCTCGATATTCATGATTTGAGATTTATTTTATATTCGTTCTAATATAATTCTTTCTTTTCGTTAATGACTAAGAAAGAGATTTATCCAAACAAATCATGATCTTTTATTTGACTTCTCGATATTTATAAATTAAAATTTAAACGAATCAAGATTATTTACTATTTTTTTCTCTTATGATTCTTTCTTTTTACTAATGACTAAGGAGAAAATTTATCGAAATGAATCATGATCTTTCAGTATTCATAACTTGAGATTTATTTTGTGTGACTCTTTTATATTCATAACTTGTGTATTCTATTTTTAAAAGAAGAAGTAACTCATATTTGGTTGAGAACAAAACAAGAGAAATATCAATTCATGCCTAGCTTATGTGTTGCACAAGGAGATATATAACTTTTCATTATTAGTGACTCATGCCTAACTTTCATTAGTTATTTTTTAAATTTTAAAGCTCCATTGAATATTTGGCTTTGAAATGATAATATCAAGATCGAACTTATCACAACTTGAACTCAAGAGTATTATTGAAAAAGTTATGTTTTGAATTTAAGTTCATTAAAATTTTAAAATGGCATTTGTATAATATATAAGAGTATTATAGATAAAGAAAGTTTTATTAATATCTATCATAAATTGACCTTTCATAAATTTATCTTTAATATTAATATCCTTCATGTTATGATATCAAGGTAGTTTTATAATTAGAATTTTGATGTAAAGGGAGAGAAATAGTGCTATGATACCATGATATCTATATCTTCTTTTTTATGATGACAAAGGGAGAGAGAGTAATAGCTTGTATATTTTTTCTTTTTTTGTTGATGACAAAGGAGAAGTAATGATAAATTTTTGATGATGTAGTAATTATATTTCAATCGTATATATGTTGATTACATTAACTTATGATATTTGTTTGAGATGCATAACTATTTTGACATTCTAACTATGGATATGATATGAGTATTTATCTAAAATTATGCATATGATGTATGCAATGACTATTTTGAAATTTTAACTATGCATATGAAGTGTCCAATGCTTATTTTGACATTTTAACTAAAGTTATGTATTTGACATTTGCAATAATTATTATCGAAAGTCACTAAGATTTATTCAAAGCTATAACTGAAAGAATATTATTATTTTGAATTCAAGTTTATTATATTTTAAAATGACATATAGATAAGAAGAATTTAGTTAAAACTTCATCATCAATTGGTTGTTATCATCAAAAAGGGGGAGATTATTGAATCTTATATTTTGATGATGAAATCAATTGATGGATTTATAAACTAATATGCTTTTAAGATAAGTGATGTAGGAAAAACTTCAATTATGGACTTGAACCATCGAAGGGCAAATTGTGGAAGTAGGAGAATCAAATGTTGGACTAGGAAAGCATCATGTCAGAGATTGGAAATGATGATGTGTCGGAGGTTTGAACAAAATGATAAGTAAACAAATGACTTGTGGGAATGTTGGACAATATGTTGAAGGCTTCGTAATTATAATTAGAGTGGTTAAGTCTTGATCATAGTCATTTTAAATCAAATTGAGATGGTATTAGGTCGAAATGATACCAACTTAATTAGGATTCCATTAGGCCTAAATCAGGATTGAATTGAGCTTGTTAGAAGGCCAATTTGGTGACTTAAAGTAAGCCTGGGCGGTGGTACTACCAGGCTTAAGTAGTGATACTGCCCAGATAGCCAAAAAGCGTTATTTTATGGTTTTTCAAGACTTTCGATGGTAGTACCACCAGTGATTAGTGGTCGTACTACCCAAGCAGTTGTTAGGACCCCAACTGAGTCGTGTCCTAATATATTGAGTCGAGTCCTTAGATTAAGCCTTGTTGGCCAACCTTGACCTTACATTAGGTCGACTAGGAAAAGATTGAGTTTATTATAATAAATCATCTCAAATCCTAGTATGGTTAGGATTCGGTTAAACTGGAGTTTGATTTGAAGCTGGAGCTAGATACGGGTTAGAGTCAATTAAGTCATGAATGTAATAAACCCTAATCTAGCTGTCACCCCCTAGTAAAGAAGTGGTTGGCTAGGGATAGAGAGGAGTCCTTATGGGATGAGTCTCTTAGTCGCCTCCTCCTCCTAAGAGAGGTTGGCTAAGGCAAGAGGGGGAGAGGTCTACTTAGCTTAGACTCTCTCTAGGATGAAATAAGAATAAAGTTAGGAGTTGTTTTAGAGTTGGAGTTGGAGCTGGATTTGTTAGAAGTAGGAATCTTTGAGTAGGAATCCTATTATGAGTTAGGGTTTAGAAGCCCTATAAATAGTCATGTATTCAGTCACTTTTTATCATTAATAGATCAATATTATTTTCAGCCTTTGTGCTGAAAACTGAGGGAGGAACCCCTATACAGTTCTAAGGAGGCTGATCCACTATAGACATCACCCCAAGTTAGAATCCATAAGGGTTCTAATACTTGGTACTAGAGCAACATTCTTGGCATCTTATTGCCCTTCCACAGTCGCTTATCATCCTTCCAAAACTGCCTAAGCAATTCCTAATTGTTTAGATCGTCATCAAATTTCGTCGTCATCTTTACATCACTTTTTGATCTCTACAAGAATTACATCAGGTTCTAATTTTCTACCTTACTGCTACTGTAATTTAGTTATCCTTAACCCAAAAAATCAAAAGTGTTCCTATCTCACTGTATAAACTCTTCATTGCAAAGTTTTCATCTTTACGATGAAAGTTGCACTACAGAATTCAGCCGCATACCACCTGGCTATTTTTGATCTTGCTGTCGTAATTTTTTTGACCAATCTTCTATGAGTTTTTTATGATGGCTTTGGCAATCCTTAATAGCAGATTTTCTTTTGGTTTCATGCAAAATTGTTAATATAACCCGCTAATCTTTTACGTCAAAACTATTGAACTTTAGACGTAAAAATCTACAGTAGTATGTAATCTTTGATCTTGCCAAATCTTTTACTCCTGTATTCTTCCATGAAATTTTTGACAACATTATCTTTCCCTTACCAATGGATTCTCTATGAGTTTTACTCGAATCCTTGCCATGAACTGCTGAAAAAAATTACATCTATCATGCCAAAAATTTTTGATGTAAAATTTTGTTGCTACGATACTTTTTTATGTTTTTTTGCTCCAGCTATATCTGATTCTTATCGAAATTGTTGCTACCACCCACATCACCCATAAGGCATCTTTCTAGCCTTAAGACTCAACCATCCCAACCTTATTTCATAATCCTAACAGCACCCAAAATTATAGCCCAAAACAACAACCTATCACAACTACAACCCTCCACCATCGATCATATTTTCCGCTGCCACCAAACTTTCCACCACCATATACCCTTGACTTGTCAACAGAAAAAAGATAAAACATCTTAGATCTGGAGGCATATGCAATAGCATCTCAAGATTCAATCAATGTCAAGTTGGAGGCATTTAAATCATGGCTTGAATCATGCATGGAGGTCAATTGCGTGCTTTATTCGCAGAATTCAGAATTGGACGATCTCCAAGCTTGACAAAATTACAGTAATGTGAAAGTTCAGAGAGGCCTCCCAAAAAGGAAGAATGAGTCACTGATTTGATGCAGTCATGCATAAGGATGGACTTTGATGGGAAGAGGGAGACCCAACAAGATGACTTTTGCATGCGGAATGCTACTTTCATTATCATCGGACACCGGAGGCTTCCGTGGCGGACGCCGCTATCATCCACCTCGAAGGAGATGTAATTTGATGGTACAATTAGCTTGAATACATCTAAAGAGCTCTGACATGGATATAATTCAAAAGCATGCTGTTGAACCTCTTCGGACCGACCAAGTATGAAAATATCAACCAACAACTCGGGAAGATCCGACAAACCTCCACGATCCATGAATACCATACCAGGTTTGAGAAATTATCTTACCTCACTTGTGATTGGTTTGAAAAATAATTATTAGCGACATTCATCGAAGGACTCAAGCCAGAAATTAAGGGAGAGGTTAAAGTGCAGTAGCCCCACACCATGATGGCCGCAATCTCCTTCACCCGAATCCAAGAGGAGCGGCTCAACCAAGATGCTCGAAGGATAAGAACCACTCCTAGGCTAGCAATATATAAACCTCCAACACCTCCTACTCCTAGCCATCCTTCATTGCCAAAGAAATTGACGAGAGAAGAACTTCGTAATAGATCGACGAAGGACCTTTGTTGGCATTGCGACGAACTGTGGAGCCGTGACCATCGCTACAAAAGAGGACACCTTCCTCTGATTGAACCCATTGAAGATTTAGAGGAGGAGGTCCAAGAGCATGAGGATGAGGTCACGAAAGAAGAACAGCAGCCAATCGATTGTATGATACATGCTCTTGTAGTTTGTGCGAGCCCACAAACGATGAAAGTGGGAGGACTACTTAAATAGCAACCAATTACCATCCTCATCAACACCAAGAGCACTAATAATATCATGAACAAAAAGGTTGTTATTCGAATGGCCTTACATATCGAGGATTATAGTAGGTTTGATATTAAGGTCACCGATGAATGAATTTTATAGTGCGACAGTAGGTGCCCACGGGTGAAGTCGTTGCTGCAAGACTAATAGATAATTACAAATTTCTTCCTCCTCCCACTTGACAATTATGAGATCGTGCTCAACATCGAATGGCTGACTAGGTCAGGACTAATAGATAATTACAAATTTCTTCCTCCTCCCACTTGACAATTATGGGATCGTGCTCAACATCGAATGGCTGACTAGTGATGTTTCTTAAAAAAATTTCAAATTTATCATGAAATTTTTTAGCTATAGGAAACAAGTGATCCTATGTGGGAAAAGCGGGAGCAACATGATGACAATTTCAACGCAGCGAATGCATAAAGTCTTGCACAAAATAAATAGCGGCTTCCTAATACATCTCCAATAGCAACATATGATAGAGCCAGCAAAATTGAAGACCCAAACCTTCTCCAATTGCTTGCTTAATTTTTAAATATCTTCGTCAAACTATACAACCTACCTTATACCCGACAACATGATCATTATCCTCACCTCCAGAAAGATGAATTAAAGAGGATTATAAAAGAGATGCTTGAAACAAGAGTTGTTCGATCAAGTTGCAGTCCCTACTCTTCGCTAATGCTAGTTTTGCCCGACTCTAACAAAGTGTTTGTGATTGACGCATCGGGAGCTAGAATTTATGTTGTCCTTATACAAGATGGCTAATCCCTAGCCTACGTCAGCAAAGCCCTCTTTCCATATCACCTAAATCAATCAATCTATGATGAGAAAATATTGACTATTGCTAAATTTGTGGCATGACATGATACATGACAAGGACACAAAGGAGATGAAAATAAGTCCTAAAAAATTACAGCTTCTACTCCGTCCAAATGCAGATCGGGCTCACACTATCATGGACTCTATTAGAGGGTAGCCACTTTCTCAGAAGAAAGCCTGGCTACCATTAAAGAATAACCACATGTCAGCCCATGCCAAAAAGAAATAATCGCCTGACAAACACCGGAGTAGAAGGAAGTTTGATGATGAAGATCGAGTTGCCCTTCATCTTCAGCCCTACCAGTAGGAAATTTGAGCCTCCGGTCCCTCTGTTACTTTGGCCTTTGTAAAATTAGAGATCACATTGGAGTTGTGACTTATGGATCGAATTGGTACACTAATACAAAAATACAATTGATCCTTCAAGTATCTTACTGCAAATGGAAGCTTAGAGAGGACGACTCAGCCCAGGTCCATCCACCGGATATTCTTACTGATGAGGAGGTCCAGGTTCAACTGATGATTGCATGGGATCCTAGGATCGCGATGCATCACCATCAAGATACTACTGTAGATGTTGCACGGTAGGAGCATGGTGTGATCATCAAGCCCTTGGTAGATTGTGAACAATGTCTTTTTCTCCTTCTTTCTTCTATCTTTGAGTTGCTCTTTTGCGTTTGCATTCATCGCTCCTTCTGCTGGACTTGGTTCATCAAATCCATCTTCTACAAACTCCCATACATCTTGGGAGCGAGCCTAGAAGAACCTTCATTTGGATGCATCATATGTCATAATTTTCTTTTGTCAATCTAGGGATTTGGAGTTGGAAGGTGCTTGAGGATGAAGCCACGGCTCCGATACCAATTGTTGAAGTTGATAGGAAGAAAGGATAGAGTTAGCACACTAAGGAAGAGTAGGAGAAGGCTAAATCTTCTTTATTTCTCTCAATATTTTTATAATTTCATAAACTCTATATTTTTCATGACTCAACATATGGGCTTTATTTTCTCTTGAAGAAGTGAACCTTTCTTCTGATGAAATTAATCTCTTCATGATAATTGCACAAGTTTAATTCTAATAATATTCATCAGGAAAGGGTACTGATCTTCGTGATTCCAGTTTTGAGCCAGAGCAAGCAGTGTTGTTTACTCACATTTCTGGAGGATGTCTCACTTACATTCAACAAGCAAGCCCGCCTTAGAGAGCTACTAAGAGCACGTTAGGAAATTTTTCATTTCTTCATCAGGTTTCGTTTTAGGAGTTTGTTTAGTGAGGTTAAGTAACTCATGTGTGAGTGAACAAACAAAGGCGCTAGTGAATCTGAGGGTTGACTGAGCACTTTCACACTTTCTAATTCCAGCCAGCAACGGAACAAGCAATAGAATATTGAAAACTTGAACTCCAGCAAGCAAGAGCACAAGCTATAGAAGGGAATTAGCTGTTAGGTTCCTGACTTCTATCATAGGAGAGCACTCAATTCTGTTCTTTTGCACTCAATTCAACAAGCCAGCCCGGCACGGCAACAACAATAAGCTAATGCGCCCCAAGAAAGTAAGCTCTTACTCGTATATTATATTAGAAGATATTATAAAACAATGCAAGCAGTCAGTAGTGAACAAACAATGGGATGAGTAACTAATAATAAGCCGAATTAAGAGCAAGGGAAACGAAAAACACTGCTACAAGTGGAACTCCCGCCAAAGAGAGTAATAAGTTTTGAGTTGTGGTGAAGGTTTTTTTTTTTTTTTTTTCTATATTTTGGTGTATAGCTAGATTCAATTTCCGCAGTGTATAATGTATAATAAGTATCACTGACCCAACTCAATAAGCTCGGTGTTGGGAAAGCTTTCAATCTGGCTAAGGATTACAGAAGCACCACTAAAACGAAGGTAAAGTAAATAACAGAAGCACTAAAAAAGCAAAGGTCAAGCCCTCTTCTCTCGTGGATTACACTTGAACTGGGAACTCGTATTAGCCGATGACAGGAACTCGCAAAACTTCGTAAGCGCAACTGAATAAACAAGCAACGTTATGCCAGTTACTAAAACATAAGGGAGTTCACCTTTGTGCCGTTACGCATTAGCTTACTTCTACTTGTGCCATAGTTAGATTCGAGTCAATGCTCTATGTTGTTCATCTGTTATATGCTATTGCAAGAGATCTTATATATTATATGTTTATCAAGTCAAAGAGAAGATTCAATTAAGATTCACTGTTAACACTGGCCCAACAACTGTAGTTGCGCTCCCCTACTATATTGCTCGTTTTTCAACCTCACCTTTTTCCTATTAATGCGCTCCCCTACCACATTAAAGAAAGTATCAAAATGAAAGAAAGTAACGTTTGAGTTGAAAGAGAAGAGGCGAGGCTTGCTTTATCATTAGCTCCACTGTATCGAGGTTCTGTTCACAAGTCAGCAACAATTGGTTTAGGTTCGGCGGTAACAGAATCCACAGTGCCAAAGTAAGCTGCAGTGAGAGTTTAGATCGTAAATGGATATTCTTTTTCTGAAGTAGAAGCACCTGTTCGAGTTGAATCCTAACTGAAACTATCCTATATAAAGAAAAGATACAGAATGATTTGATTAGGGTCAGATAAGAATTCGACAAGCCACATCATTTCTTACGTTGCCTGGTCCACGAACACAGGACTCAAAAACAGGACTTGTAGTAGTTGCTTGGCAGATATCGGAATGAAAGCAAAGGTATTAAGAATAGAAGCTAGCAATCACAAACTAAACTTATGCTAAGCACCAAGACACTACGCAAAAGGACTGATATCATATCACTACTAACAACAACCGAACTGCTTACTTCAAAGCTGTATCCACTGACCTTTACTCTTTAACTAAGATCTGGATACTCAATTGCTGGCTTTGAAACTGATACTTGGTCTACCTATCAAATACTAGTTTTAGAATGAGAATACCAACCACTGATGCAAAGGCTGTGTGCACTAACTATGCTATTAGAGTAAAACACAGAAATAGAGAAGAAGCAACCTACGGCGCCACGAACCTGACTGACGCGCTTTACATTAGCTGCCGCCGTAACTTATTGTTATTGGGTTGTTGTCTTATCGGCAGTAGGTTTTGTCCATATGTTCGGGGAGTAGTGTTTTGGTGGTACGCTCTAGCACACCTAAGTAGAAATGTAAGAATGGAGTTACCGACCTCACATCTTACCCTCTTTTCTTAGGCTTACCTCTTTAATTATGTAGTTACCTACCCTTTCTGAGACTCACTCTTCTTATTCCTTGCATTCCTTAGGTTAAGTCTGTCTTTCCTCACTTCCAACTGATACACTTACATCTAAACCTTACTTACTTTAACCCTATAACCACTGCTTACTCATCATGAAGCTAGGAATACAGGCTTTACTCCGCTACTTAACTTTTAAATAAGAAAGAAATCTCCTATTGCGTCTAAGGCCTCTCCTGCTAACTAGCAATCGAACTACTAATATAATCAATGGTAAGTTCAATCTTATCCTGCAATCAAAATTGAAACAGTCAGACTCATTTTGCGCCCAAGAACTTAGGCTTTACCCTTTCTTTTGCTTTTAATCTGATACTGATTGATGCCAACAATATCCAAAGGACTACTTTTAAGGGTTGAACTGGACATCCGGATCCTTGCCTTTAAACTGAAGCTACTGATCTAAATAAACTATCTATTGAATAAAACTCCCACCAGAAAAAGAGAACTGGAACTGTGGGCTTAACTATACCTGTTGATAAGACTGGAACCGGTGTTTCTAATATCTTAACTAGTGATCTCGAACCTTACTACCCTACATCTATATCAAGCCTTGCCATTACTTCCCTCGCTCAGTGAATCAACCTAGTATTATAGGGTTGTCAATCAATAGGGAGGAAATCAATTAAAGAATACGAATTGGAATGAACCCAGTGTTTATAAGACCTTAGCTTGGAATTAACTCTCTAACTACTGGATCCGAACCTTTCTTTATGTTAAGGCGGAATTACCTGTCTTTGGTTCTTCTCCTGCTTACTCTGATTCTACTACTATATGCTATCAGGCGTACCTACTTTACTTTAAATTATCTAGCTACCTGCATTGATCTTGGCTTTCTAAACCTTCTTTCGTTCTTGGTTTGAGGGTGACTTCCCCTACTTTTGATTAGTAGCTCCATTCCCGGTCTCAGGTTCATTCATTTATTATTGTCATCTGGTTCAGTCTTATTGGATAGATAGTTTATTTCTCTTGTTTTTGGGGTGTCCGCTAATTGGAATGAACCTAGTGCTTATAAGACCTTAGCTTGGAATTAACTCTCTAACTACTGGATCCGAACCTTTCTTTATGTTAAGGCGGAATTACCTATCTTTGGTTCTTCTCCTGCTTACTCTGATTCTACTACTATAGGTTATTAGGCGTACCTACTTTACTTTAAATTATCTAGCTATCGACATTGATCCTGGCTTTCTAAACCTTCTTTCGTTCTTGGTTTGAGGGTGACTTCCCCTACTTTTGATTAGTAGCTCCATTCCCGGTCTCAGGTTCATTCATTTATTATTGTCATCTGGTTCAGTCTTATTGGATAGATAGTTTATTTCTCTTGTTTTTGGGGTGTCCGCTAATTGGAATGAACCTAGTGCTTATAAGACCTTAGCTTGGAATTAACTCTCTAACTACTGGATCCGAACCTTTCTTTATGTTAAGGCGGAATTACCTATCTTTGGTTCTTCTCCTGCTTACTCTGATTCTACTACTATAGGTTATTAGGCGTACCTACTTTACTTTAAATTATCTAGCTATCGGCATTGATCCTGGCTTTCTAAACCTTCTTTCGTTCTTGGTTTGAGGGTGACTTCCCCTACTTTTGATTCGTAGCTCCATTCCCGATCTCAGGTTCATTCATTTATTATTGTCATCTGGTTCAGTCTTATTGGATAGATAGTTTCTTTCTCTTCTTTCTGGGGTGTCCCTTAATTCTTATCCTGCGAAGCTGGGTTCTATGCCCGACTGCCCATATCTTGTCCTAATAGGAGGCTTCTACTGCACATGACCTTGTTAACAATGTCTACACCCCGTCCTTAGAGCCTTGCTTGCTCGCTTCACCCTTATACTAATGCTAATCAAACTTCTACTAATGCTTTTAAGAATGGAGTTAGTGAAAACTGTTAAGAATGAACTTGGGAAAACAAAAGCATACTTGTTATTGAGGTTTAGCATCTATTTATACAGTGATGTAAGACATATTTCTCTCAATTGATAAACGAGATCATCTCGTTCAGTTAGGGAAATCTGTTACAGCTAGCATGCCCCCACAAGATCGAGCTCATATCAAGGACGTCGATCTTGGATCGATGGAAGGAAAATAGTTTACGAGCCAGAGACTTCATGAGGGAGTCGGCCAGTTGGTCAACTGTGTGGACATGAAAGACATCTTCAGTGAGGGTCCCTTGTAAAAAGGCATTGTTAACATCTAACTGACGTAAGCACCAGCCTTTTGATATTGCAACTTAGAAGAAGCCGAATGGTAGTAGGTTTGAGAATATGACTAAATGTCTCAGTGTAGTCAAACGGTTTAGAGCAGGAAACAGAAGATGTACCAAATGGTAACCGATGACTCTTATTGCTAAGACAAGCATCACAGTAAGTAATAGTAGTACCGGATTTAGAGACAGGAATAGAGTAGCGAGAAAGTAACTTTTGTTGAACAGGGGTTGAGGGATGACCAAGACGTTGATGCCACATGTCGATTGGAGCAGCTGTAGAGGCGTTAGCAGTAGGCTGAGTGAGATACAAGGTGGACGGCCATTTATAGATGTTGTCTTTATCCGGACCGCGAACCAATGTTGCCTCTGTGCTCAAGTCCTTGACAAGAAAATAATCAGGAAAGAATTCAATAGAAGCATGGTTTTGTTGGCAGAACTGAGAGACAGAGATGAGATTTATTTTAATGTGGGGTGCACATAAAATATTATCGAGTGTAAAAGAAGAGACATTGGAAGTAAGCTTCGTTGAACCGAAATGAGTAATAGGAATTATGTTATCATCACCGATGATAATATCTTCATTTTCGCCATAGTTGTTATGGAGCGACAGGTTTTGGAGATCAGAAGTAATATGGTGGAAAGCACCAGAGTCCATAATTCAATTAGATTGACTGTCAGAGGGAGACGTCATGACATTTGCCCGAGGCCAGGCTGACTGAGGTGGAAGGCGAGGTCGAGATCGACAAACCTTTGCCGAGTGACCAACTTTATCACATAATTGGCAGACAACTGGTTGCTGAAGCATGGAAGGAGGACAGCGCGGCTGAACGGCAGTGTTCTGACGAGTGTTCCAGTATGGAGACTAGGGAGGCGGTAGTGATGGAGAACGACCCGTAGAAGTGGGAGAAAAGTTGGTCACACCTTTTGAAGCATTCTTGTAGTATTTATGATTTTGTCGTTTGGACTTCTGGTTGAACTGAGCTGTGATAGGAGGTCCTGGCAAGGGTCTTGATAGCCTATCAGCACGCTTCAGGTAAGCTTCATAGTCGGTGCTTGTCATAGAGTTCTTCAAAGCAAATCGGAGAGTCACGTGCTCGAAGTGCGACAGCCAATTCTTTGAACTCGGTACTCAATCCATTAAGCGTGTGGACAAGAACTTCATCATCAGTTAGGGAATGACCTATCAAAGCTAGGTCACCAATAATCATTTTGATATGTTGTAAGTAATCGGCAATAGTACTTCCCTCCCGCTTAAGGTTCACAAGGCTGGAGAGTAGTCCAAGCATGCACGTCTGGGACCGATTCGTGAAGGTAGTTTATAACTTGGTCCAAGCTTCCGCAGCTGTGGCACAGGAGGACACAAGTGGAGCAATGGACCCCGCGATAGAGGCTTGAATTGCTTGAGGTATTAGTCGATCTTGACGTAACCATAGCTTATGGGCAGAATTCGGTACAGGGCTAGGTTCTCCTTGAACATGTATCATTGCTGGTGGACAACTAAGAGAACCACCAATGTAACCCAATAAATTATAACCAAATAGAAGGTTCGAGAATTGAGCCCACCAGGACACATAATTACCACCCTTGGATAATTTAAAAGGAATGAGGAAAGCGACATTGATGGAGGTGAGTCCTGAATGCGGAATAAGATTGTCAATAGGAAAAAATGTTGGAGCATTAGAGGTAGAGGAGGAAGACATCGGGGAACCAAAAGTAGATCAAGGGAAAGCAAAAGTTAAGTGATCTCGCTGAGAAAACAGTGTCAAAAAGGCACAGGAGGACACAAGTGGAGCAATGGACCCCGCGATAGAGGTTTGAATTGCTTGAGGTATTAGTCGATCTTGACGTAACCATAGCTTATGGGCAGAATTCGGTACAAGGCTAGGTTCTCCTGGAACATGTATCATTGCTGGTGGACAACTAAGAGAACCACCAATGTAACCCAATAAATTATAACCAAATAGAAGGTTCGAGAATTGAGCCCGCCAGGACACATATTTACCACCCTTGGATAATTTAAAAGGAATGAGGGAAGCGGCATTGATGGAGGTGAGTCCTGAATGCGGAATAAGATTGTCAATAGGAAAAAATGTTGGAGCATTAGAGGTAGAGGAGGAAGACATCGGGGAACCAAAAGTAGATCAAGGGAAAGCAAAAGTTAAGTGATCTCGCTGAGAAAACAGTGTCAAAAATAGTAGGAGTGGGAGTAGGAAACCGATTGATGAGTAATACGACTGAAGTGTCCAAAGAAATTGATGGTAAAAGAAATGAGAAATGAAAGGAAAGGAAACGCTACCGTGTCTTGATATGACAAACAGCAGTGTTGGATAGCAGAAGCTTGTTGAAACTAGCGATCGGGTGCAGCAATCCTGCTAGAACCAACCGTCCGAAGAGTAATCTGATAGTGAAAGAAGGAAGAGGTTGCCACTGTTGAAGGGAAGAAACTTTGCAGGTAAGTGACCGTCGGTAGTTGAGAAGAACACAAGCTACGACGGCTGCCCTCCAAGAACTGGACTACAAGGAGGTCATAATTCGGGGAAGTTGCAGATGAAGTTCCCTAGTGTCGGCCAGCAAAAATCGGCGACAGTGACAGTGGATGATGCTAGCACCCTTGGAAAGGGGAATGAATAAGGGCAGCTTTAGTACAGCACTCGGCAATTCGAGGTTGTCGCCAGAGCAGAGGTAGCACTGTGCACCCATAAGCAGAGTGAAAGGGGGGGGGGGGGGGGGGGGTGGGAGCAGGAGGGGGGAGGCAACACTAGTCCTTGGAGATGCGGCTGTGGTGTCCGCGTTTGGATTGCTCTTTGGAGCTGCTGAAGGAGTGAAGATGGTCCAGTAGGGTAGCCGTTGCTCGGTGTTGGAGGCGCAGTATCCAGAACAGGCCATGGGCGTAAAGATAGCAGGCGTCGAGCAGGGCAACACTTGCTACAGAAGGAGCAGAGCACCACTACAGTAAGAGTAGAAGAAGCGGGTAGAAGAGTACCAGGTAGCAGCCAAAGACGGGAAGGAGAAAACCGCAGACTCTCCTCGACGATATCACCTCGCAGATATCACTACTGAAATCCGCATGAACAGGGCATGATGGTGCAGCCTGGGAGCAAGTTATCCTTATGAACCAAGCAACAATGAGTCCGGCAAATGCAGCAACAGAGATTGATCGGCAAGTAGCAGTCAAAGACTTCTATGACAACAGGAGGAGAGAGGGGTTAGCCATGAACTAGAGCCCCTGTTGCGGCTGATGGGGCGGGCTGCTGCTATAGCAAGAGAATCAATCGGTGTGGCAGGGCAGCACTTTTGTGTTGATAAAAACAGAGGAAAGAATGCTCCGTTTCATCGAAAAAATAGAGATCTGGCTGTAGCTCCGCAGAGAAGAAGAGAACAGGGGCTGCGATCGAATGGTCGCCCCCTGGAGAGCAGTGGAGTAGCCAAGATCAGCGGTGGTGAGGATGGAGGCGGTGCCGTGGTGCTAGTTCTGCTGCTCAGCGATGAGGCCACGGTGGACGACGGCATGGGCGGTCTCCGAGGGGGCGAACGTGAGGTCAAGGGAGACCTCACCCACCCTCTCTTTGGAGAAGGAGAGCACGGGGATGGCTGCGAGGTCACAGTGGACACGAAGGTGGACGACCGACAGGGCCTTCGCGAGGGTGCGAAGAGCGGAGAAGCGAGGGGTGGTGATGTTGTGGCTCACCGTGATGCAGCCACACACGAAGGTGGACGATCGCTGTGTGGCTGAACCTGCCCGCCTCGGGCATCAAGTGTGTATCGGAGGAGGAGCGACCGCAAGAGGGGAAGGGGTTGCGGTCGCTGCCGAGAGGTGATAAAACCGTCGTTGGACAGTAGAAAGGGAAAAAAAAAGAGTAATCTCTCTTATAGAGAGAGATGCTCTAATACCATGTTAAAAATAAACTTGGGAAAACAAAAGCATACTTATTATTGAGGTTTAGCATCTATTTATACAGTGATGAAAGACATATTTCCCTCAATTGATGAACGAGATCATCTCGTTCAGTTAGGAAAATATGTTACAGCTAACAAAAATAAGGCTTAACTCCCGAGGAATCTTATCCTTTAACTAATACTGATAAGAAGCCCAACTCATAACTAGGACAACCCTACTGCTATTTAATATCTTTTCTTTATAGGTGAATCAATAATCAAATAGGTAATTCAAAGAGTCCATATATAAATAAGGAATCGAACTCATACCGACAAGACCGTAGCTCTAACACTAGAATCAAACCTAAGAATAGAGCTACTGCCTCTCAGAATCAAATACAGAATACAGGTTTACCCCACGCATTCTCGGAATAGAACTGGCGCGATAACAAGAAGAAGCAACCTGTTGGTATAGAATGCAGGTATGATTATGTTGTTGGGAATAAAATAGGAATAAATTTTGTATATGAACAAATACTAGTAGACCGTCACACACAGTGGAATCAAACAGAAATCACAATCAGATGAACACCAAGATTTACATGGAAATCCCCTTCAACTCGAAGGGTAAAAACCATGGGACAAGCCAGAGAAAATCCACTATCAAAATAATGAATATACAGATCTCAAGGCTTCTTGCCCAAGCCCAAGCAATAGCCACAAGAGAATCATAGGGATACAAGGACTATAATACTAAGCACAATATCCAAAACCTTGCCAAGAGATCACAGTAAGAATTCACTGCAAACTGATCTAACCTGAGATATAAATGATTGAGAATAATCTTTTCTTATCCTTGTTTTCTTCCCTTTCCTATATATCTTGTTTTTTGGCCTCTATTTTCAATCTGCAGTCTATTTTCTCTCACCCACGTTTTCAGCCACCGCTGCTCTCTTAATCTCAATCCTAGCCACCTAATCTAGGGTTTAGGTGAATATAAGTGAGTTTCTGAGCTATGGGCTTCACTGATGCCCATTATGGGCTGAATCTGGGCCATCTGCCTAACAACCTCCCCCTTCAACCCATAAGGGAGGTTGTCTCATGACTCCTCAATGTGAAGCCATGCCGATCAGCTGTCGACACATCTCCTATCTCTCTTTCGGGAAAGCCTTTGTCAACATGTCTGCCCCATTATCATCTGTGTGAATTTTCTGAAGCTGTAACTGCTTCTCTTCAAGCACATTTCTGATCCAGTGATATCTGACATCTATATGCTTTGACTTGGAATGAAATGTTGGGTTCTTGCATAAATGGATGGCACTTTGGCTGTCATAATACATCACATAGTTTTTTTGTTTTAGCCCCAATTCTTGTAAGAATCCTTTCATCCATAATATTTCTTTGCAAACCTCTGTAGCAGTAATATATTCTGCCTCTGTGGTGGAGAGAGCAATACACCTTTGCAATATGGACTGCCATGACATAGCGCCCCTACAAAAGTAAGTATAAAACCTGATGTGGACTTCCTTGTATCAATATCTCTTGCCATATCTACATGTGTGTAACCTGTCAACACAGGCGATCCACCTCCAAGCTTAAACAAACTTCAGAACTTCCTTTGAGATATCTAAAAAAAATCTACTTCACTACTGCCCAATGCTCTTTACCTGGATTTGCAAGAAATCTGCTAGTAACACCCACTGCATATGAGATGTCCGGCCTCGTACATACCATCGCGTACATTAAACTTCCAATTGGTGAAGCATAATGAACCTTTTGCATTTTCTCCTTCTCCTCGTCACTTGACGGACTCTGATCTGAGCACAACTTGAAGTGACCTACAAGAGGAGAACCAACTAGCTTTGCATTGCTTATACTGAATCTGTCCAATACCTTCTCAATGTATTTCTCCTGGAACAACCAAATCTTTCTCTTTCTTCTGTCACGAGAAATTTGCATGCCCAGTATTTGTTTTGTTGGCCCCATGTCTTTCATTACAAAATACTCACTCAATTCTTTCTTCAACCTATCAATCATAGACATATCTTTCCCAAGAATAAGCATGTCATCAACATAAAATAAGAGAATAATAAAATCCTCACCAAACCGTTTAATGTACACACAATGATCTGAAGCTGTTCTTTTGTATTCATTTTCAATCATAAATGAATCAAACTTTTTAAACCACTGTCTCGGAGCTTGCTTCAGCCCATGCAAGCTCTTCTTCAATTTGCAGACAAGATTTTATTTACCTTTGACTTTGAAGCCTTCTGGTTGATCCATATAAATTTCCTCTTCCAAATCACCATGAAGGAAAGCTGTTTTAACATCTAACTGCTCAATCTCCAAGTCTAGGTTAGCAGCAATACCAAGAGCAACACAGATAGAAGACATTTTAACAATAGGAGAAAAAATATCTTTAAAGTCAATACCTTTATTTTGATCAAAGCCTTTCACAACCAATCTAGCTTTGTACTATGGTTGAGAACAATATTTTTGAGTCTTCAACCTGAAAACCCACTTGTTCTTCAAGGCATTACTTCCCTCTGGTAGTTGTACGAAATTATATGTGTGGTTCTTCTACAGAGAATCCATCTCTTCCTGCATAGCAATAAAGCACTTCTTTTTCTGCTCACTTTCAACTGCTTCCTAGCAACTCTCTGGTTCACCTGCATCAGTAAGCATCACATACTCATCTGTAGAGTATCTCCTATAAGGTTGACATAGTCTAGAAGATCTTCTTAACTGAGGTTCTGTTGGAACTTGCTCTCTTTCTTCTTCTTGCTCAACATGTCTTGCAAGTAGATCAACATATGGCTCTGCACCATCTTCCTGTACATCTCCCCCATGACCCAGATATACTCGAGGAATAACTAGGTCACAGTCTATAAATCCCTTCAGAAGTTTTAGCTGGTGCATCCTTCTTCAAATCCTCAATGGTTTGATCCTCAAAGAAAACAATATCTCTGCTTCTGAACACCTTCTACTTTTCTGGATCTCAAAGCCTGTAACCAAACTGATCATGTGTGTAACCAAGAAAAATACATTCTATTGTCTAACCATCCAGCTTGGAACTCTCATTGTCTGGAACATGTGCAAATGCACGACAACCAAACACTCTTAAATGTCTATAAGAGACATCTTTCCCTGATCATACATGCTCTGCAACATCACTATCGAGAGCTGTACATGGTGATAAGTTGAATACATCAACTGCAGTCCTCAAAGCCTCATCCCAAAACCTTTTGTGTAGCTTCGCTTGTGAAAGCATACATCTAATCTTTTACATGATGGTGCAGTTCATCCTCTCTACAATTGCATTATGTTGAGGCATACCAGGGACTGTCAACTCATGCTGGATGTCATTTGACTTACAATAATCATTAAACAATCCTGTATACTCACCACCATTATCTGATCTTATGCATTTCAATTGTCTTTCTATCTCCCTTTCAACTCTAGCATGAAACTCCTTGAAGACATTAATAACCTAATCTTTGGTCTTCAAAGCATAGGCCCAAACTTTCCTGGAAAAGTCATCTATAAAAGTAACAAAATAAAGTGCACCACTGATACTAGGAACATTAACAGATCTACCATGAGTTTTTGTCCTCAATGGACCACACACATCTGTATAGACACGGTCCAAGACATGTATTTTTCTAGATAAAGCAAGACTAACAAAGGAAACTCTATGTTGTTTACCAGCCAAACAATCAATACAAGGGTTCAAATATGTACCTCTGAGGTCTGGCAATATCTCTCTCTTGGTAAGTTCTTGCAGCCTCTTCTTGCTCATGTGTCCCAGTCGCTTATGTCACAACTCTATGCTGAAATCTTTCTCTGTAGTATTCAACTGTTCACCACAAGCTTTAGCCTGCAATCTGTACAATGTATGACATTTCTTTCCATTAGCTATAATAAGAGAACCCTTACTGAGCTTTCACTGCCCTCTGTAAAATCTAACATCAAAGTTTTCATCATCTACTCTTCCAACTGAAATTAAATTTAGTCTTAAGTCAAACACATGCCTCATATGTATCTAAAGATTTTAGACTCCTCACTTTCACTCCTTTACTCTCTATCTCATTTGTATATTTCATTACAGCATTGGTATTGGTAATAGGTGTTTTCATATTAGTATTGGCTTCATTCTATTACTTACGCCCTCTATTTTTTATTTTCTACTTAAGTACAACTATTTCTACTTCCTACTTGTATTCTTTCTTTATTGCTATAGTGGGTGTGCTGGACCATATACCTGTATTCTCTCCTCCTTGATCGAGTCTTCTACATAGAGTTTGATTCTCTGTCTCGCTCCTGGCATCCTATCCTTCCTTTTTGTCTTAACTTAGGAATATCCACCTATTAGTGCAGAATGAAATCACGAATAACAAAACAAGGATTGACCACTTATTTGACGACACCTGCCTTACTGCCTGTGAGAACACAGCTACTAGTCAATTAGATTTGGGCTACTACCTATTAGGCTGAAAACACTGCCCTCTACGCGTTAACCTCATAAGTAGGAAATCAATTACTACTAAATCAACCACTGCCAATAAGAAAGGAAAAAAGAAACTGGGAATTCATTAGTGCCCAAAATAAGACTATAGCTCTTAACTAAGAATGTTGCTCACTGCTATATCGAAATGGAACTTAGGCGTATGAGACTGGCACTACTGGCCTCAATGCTTTTATAGTTCAACTGTTAGGCTTACCTTACTGTACAATAGTATGACTTCCCTATTAGACCGAAACAAGCGCTTCTCATTCTCTTACTACTTACTGCCCGACACTCTTACTTGTAACATAATACCTGCCTTGCCCTTCTTTTAAGTCCTCCTATTTCTTTATCTAATTCTTCAACAGTGCCTACCAATACCTTACTTATAATATAATGAATTGAATCACTAATAACAAGGCTGATATCACTGTCAACGAGACTTATCTCACTAACCAGTAATCCAACTAGAAAATAAGTAAGAGAATGTTAACTACCAAGTCAGTATACCGGGCGGGCATAGCTCTAAGGCAGTGAAAGAACCCCCCTTATAAGCGAGTTCCCTCTGAGCAGGAAGTAAGCCCGATGCAAAGACTTGAGCTCCGGCATAAAAAGGATGGAATCGCTGCTAACAGGAATAAAGCACTGTAAGCATCGTTCCTCTTTTCAGTCAGTATTCGTAGCCAGGGACTCGGGGAGCAAGTCAAGTTTACCAAAACCGGAAACAAGCAATACAGAACCAAACTCAGTAGTGATCGAATCGAACCAATAAGGAAGGAGGAGAATGCACCTACTACTTATCATATTGAAACTCACTCTGCTAACTCTTTAGCTCCATCCTAGCTCTTACTGGCCCAACTATAAGTCTCTCATACTGTCTTATCTTATTATATATAATATACCAAACCCCCTACTATCATTCCTTAGATCCACTCTTGTTCTTACTTTACTTGCTGTAAAACCATATCTCCGCTTTCAACCCTACTTGTGCCCCTGCTTGAAGTCTCTCTGGGCACACCAGTTAGCCTGCCCTTCATTTGCCTACTAGCCTGTCTTTCCTTTTAGCTAAACCTTACTATCTATTCCCTCTGTCTGTCTTTACTTACTGGTAGGTATTCTTTGCTTGCTGGTCCGTATTTTTGCTCTATTGTTTTTAAGGCTATAACTATCGCTTATCATATCGATACAAGAAACAAGGGTCGATGTAATTGAGCTACGACTACTATTATAATCCAACTACCCCGATGTTACTCTTATACTACTACTCTATCTTGGGCTGTCTCTACTGGGTTAAAGCCCTGTGTTTTCAGTAGTCCTATTCTGATATCGTGGGGAAAATCTCTGTTTAGAGTTATCATATGAGAAGCACTGATTGATTATACTACTTAGGCACTGGGCCATACCTCTACATTATGTATTCTTTTATGTATTCTCATTACTAGCACTATATTATTCTTATTCCTAGCTCTTATTCTTACTGTCCTTACTGTCAACTAACTATTGGAATTGAACTCGACATATGATACTGTAACAACTGCTTTTAAGGCAAATACTAATACAAAGAAGTAAATCAACAAATATGGGAAAGGAACCAACTACCGCTTCTCGCTCTGTAGCTGCAGATACGGATCTTGATCGCCAAACTAACATTACTCATCTGTATTTTTGTAGTTCAACTTTTAGGCTTACTTTACTTGTATCAAATCTTATACCCGTTCCTTTATTCTCGGACTGCTAACCCCTGCTTTAAGTCTATGCTACTATCCAACAAGACGAAACCCATATGTCCCCGTACCCTGCTTCACTAACCTGAAATCCGTAGTTTACCTCATGTTCTTTGACTTATCCCTCGCATTCCCATGTTGAGTATGTTGAGCAGATGACCTACGTTTAGTTCATAATGGGCTTTAGTGAAGCCCACAGCCCAAAACCTTATTTATATTAATCTAAATCCTAGATTAGGTTAAAAAGGGTTGAGATTAAGAGAACATCGACGGTTGAAAACGTAGGTGAGAGAAAGAAGACTGCAGATTGATAGCAGAGGCCAGAAAACAAGAGATCCAGGAAAGGGAAGAAGACAAGGACAAGAAAATACTATTCTCAATCATTCATATCTCAGGTTAGATCAGTTTACAGTGGATTCTTACTGTAATCTCTTGAGAATGTTTTAGATATTGTGCTTAGTATAGTCCTTGTATCCTTTTGATTATCTTGTGGTTGTTGCTTTGGGCTTGGGCAAGAAGCCTTGAGATCTGTATATTCATTATTTTGATAGTGGATTTTCTCTAGCTTGTCCTGTGATTTTTACACTTCGAGTTGAAGGAGTTTTCCACATAAATCTTGGTGTTCATCTGATTGTGATTTCTGTTTGATTTCGCAGTGTATGACGGCCCGCTCATATTTGTTCATATATAAAGTTTATTCCTATTTTATTCCCATATACTGGTATCAGAGCAGGGTTTTGGTGATATTTCATCTTTTGTATTCGAACATGGAGACCGGTAATATTTCTCGTATGATTAGTTTAAATGGAAACAATTGGATGATATGGAAACCAAGAATAAAAAATCTCTTGTATTGCAAAGATTTGTATGAACCTTTGCAAAGGGATAGTGCAAAACCAACAACTATAACAAATGATGAGTGGAAAAGGTTAGATCGAAAAACTGTTGGCTTTATTCATCAATGGCTTGATGATAGTGTCTTTCACCATGTTTCTACTGAAAATTCTGTTTACTCTCTTTGGAAAAAATTAGAAGGTCTTTATGAAAGAAAAATGACTGGCAACAAAGCTTTTCTGATCATAAAACTGATAAACTTGAAATATAAAGAGGGTACTTATATTCCTGAGCATTTGAATGAAATACAGAGTATTACTAACCAGATATCCTCTATGAAAATGTCTCTTGATGATGAGTTGCATACATTGTTACTTCTCAGTTCTTTGCTAGAAAGTTGAGAGAGACTGGTGGTTTTCCTCAGTAATTTTGCACCAAATGGTGTTGTCACCATGAGTCAAGTAACAAGCAGTTTGTTGAATGAGGAGTTGAGGAGAAAGAATTCAACTACTTCTCATATTGATTCACAAGCACATATCTCAGAGAATTGAGGAAGATTAAAGTCAAAGGATAAAAGTGGTTCACACATAGGTAGAAGCAAGTCAAGATTAAGGAAAGATATTATTTGCTACAATTATGGTGAGAAAGGACAATACAAGAATCAGTGCAAGCAACCTAAGAAGAACAAGAAAAAAGGAAAAGAAGTAAAGCATTTAAAGTTAAAAGAGAATATCACAGCTACGGTGTAAGGTAGTTATTATTTGATTTTGTCTACTTCTAATGATATTTTTTCTTGTGTGTGTCAGGATCTCGAGTGGATAATTGATACAAGTGCTTCTTATCATGCTACACCACGGAGGGAATTCTTTGCTACTTACAGGTCTGAAAATTTTGGTGTTGTCAAGATGGGCAATTATGGCACAGCAAACATCATTGACATGAGAGATATTCATATAAAGACCAACCTTGGCTACAAGTTGGTGCTTAAGGATCTGAGGCATGTGGTTGACTTAAGACGGAATTTAATTTCAATTGGAATGTTGGATGATGAAGATTTTGATGTCAGATTTCATAGAGGGCAGTGGAAGCTTAGTAAGGATTCTTTTATTGTAGCTAATTGGAAGAAATATCATATATTGTATAGATTACAGCCTAAAGCTTGTGGTGAGCAGTTGAATGCTACAGAGAAAGACTTCAGCATGGAGTCATGGCATAGGAGACTAAGACACATGAGCGAGAAGGGGCTGCAAGAACTTTCCAAGAGAGAGGTATTGCCAGACCTCAGAGGTACACGTTTGAACTTTTGTATTGATTGTTTGGCTGGTAAACAACATAAAGTTTCCTTTGTTAGTCCTGCCTTAACTAGAAAAATGCATGTCTTGGACCGTGTCTATACAGATGTGTATGGTCATTTGAGGACAAAAACTCATGGTGGATCTGTTAATGATCATAGTATCAGTGGTGCACTTTATTTTGTTACTTTTATAGATGACTTTTCCAAGAAAGTTTGAGCCTATGCTTTGAAGAACAAAGATCATGTTATTAATGTATTCAAGGAGTTTCATGCTACAGTTGGAAGGGAGACAGAAAGACAGTTGAAATACATAAGATCAGATAATGGTGGTGAGTATACAGGATTGTTTAATGATTATTGCAGGTCACATGGCATCCAGCATGAGTTGACAATTCCTGGTACGCTTCAGCATAATACAATTGCAGGGAGGATGAACCGCACCATCATGGAAAAGATCAGATATATGCTTTCACAAGCTATGCTACCCAAAAAGTTTTGGGATGAGGCTTTGAGGACTGCAGTTAATGTAATCAACTTATCACCATGTACAGCTCTAGATGGTGATGTTGCAGAGCATGTTTGGTCAAGGAAAGATGTCTCTTATAGACATTTAAGAGTGTTTGGTTGTCGTGCATTTGCACATGTTCCAGACAATGAGAGGTCCAAGCTGGATGGTAAGACAAAAGAGTTTATTTTTCTTGGTTACTCACATGATCAGTTTGGTTACAGGCATTGATATCCAGAAAAGCATAAGGTGTTCAGAAGTAGAGATGTTGTCTACTTTGAGGATCAAATCATTGAGGATTTGAAGAAGGAGGCACCAGCTAAGACTTATGCAGGGAGATTTGTAGACTGTAACGCAGTTATTCCTCCAGTATATCAGGGTGATGGGGGAGATGTGCAGGAAGATGGTGCATAGCCAGGCCAGATGTTGATCTACCTGCAGGACATGTTGAGCAGGAAGAAGAAAGAGAGCAAGTTCCCACAGAACCTAAGTTAAGAAGATCTTCTAGACCACGTCAACCTTCCAGGAGATACTTTACAGATGAGTATGTGATACTTACTAATGCAGGTGAACCAGAGAGTTACTAGAAAGCAGTTAAAAGTGAGCAGAAAAAGAAGTGGTTTATTGCTATGCATGAAGAGATGGATTTTCTATAGAAGAACCACACATATGATTTGGTGCAACTGTTGGGAAACCTCAGCGGGTGCATCATATGCATAGCGAAAATCAAAACAAAAATCGATTTCCCATGTAGATCAAATCATCGTGTAAAAGATTGAGGTCGCGAGAAAAATCGTAAAAATAAATAAACAGCGATGTGAGAGAGATTGATTTTACCTATGAAAATTGTATATCCCTGTATTCCAGATCTGGATGGAGAAGATGAAGGAGGTCAAGCGTCCTCCTCTCTAGCGGTATCCACATGATGGATCTTTGCAGCGAAACTCCTCTAACCTGATCTCACAACTCTCGCGCAGAGGGAGGGAGGAGAATAGGAGGTGGTGGCTAAATTTGTATTATATCAACCCTGAGTCTCCCCTCCTATTTATAGAGAGCCACCAAAACCCTAGGGCTCCTTCCTTAGTGCGTATTGGATCTTCATCCAATAACCCACTAACCTTGCATTTTTTAATCTCTATCCAATAATATTCTTAGGCCTCTAACTGGGTCTAAAGTAAGGTGCCCATCAGCATAGGGTCTCATCTAATGAGAATAGTGGCTAATTGGATCTTCATCCAATCTTCTATTCGCTAAAGCATCCACCATATGTGTGTGACCCTCTAGGTCCGATACTGAGCTGGCCGTGAGTTACTCCCATCAGAACTCCTTCTGATATAGTGAATTATTATCCCCATAATAATTCACTCGACTCATCGACTATGGACATACTAGGCCACTACGCCATAGTCCCCAAACGATACAGGGGGGATCAGATCCATCGGACCTGTTTGTCTATAGTTACAATGTATCTATAATCCCTCATCCAAATAATATTTCAGAGATCGTATATTGGACATGGTACTGTCAGGTCACATACGGAATCAGTTTGTCTTGCTCTAATCAGATTCTACTGGAGAACTCATTCTCTCTCAATCCGAATGACCCTGGCCAGAGATTTGTCTAAGCAAACACATATGAGATATTTCTCTCATGATACCGAGAGTGGATGATCGTCTATTGACACTCAATTGTCTTCGTAAGGTTGGCTACCAATCCCGATAACCAACTGTACTAGATCTGAAGCTTTCCAAACCTGTAAGTCTAGCGGCAAAGAAAGGAGTACTCATACAAGGCATCCTTGGTGTCTCAAGTCTAAGGACCAGATTCTTACTGTAATCTCTTGAGAATGTTTTGGATATTGTGGTTAGTATTATAGTCATTGTATCCCTGTGATTCTCTTGTGGCTGTTGCTTTGGGCTTGGGCAAGAAGTCTTGAGATCTATATATTCATTATTTTGATAGTGGATTTTCTCTAGCTTGTCCCGTGATTTTTACCCTTCGAGTTGAAGAGGTTTTCCACGTAAATCTTGGTGTTCATCTGATTGTGATTTCTATTTGATTCCACTGTGTATATGACGACCTACTAATATTTGTTCGTATATAAAATTTATTCATATTTTATTGCTATCAGTGAATGCCTCTAGTAGATATCAGACTTTAGCTTACTTTTCAACCCCGGGCCCATGCCCCTGACTCTTAAACACAGTTTCTCATTTTAAGTCCGATATTTCACTATGGAACTGCGATTACGATATCTCAAGCTTACTTTCCAACTGACCCGCCCTCACTCCTCTATTGCATTCCCAACTCCAATTTGATAGTATTCCTTTACTTGCATTAAAACCAACATCCTTTTCTATTGGATCTCATGAGTATGATCCAGCTCTAGCACCTTTTACCTGCTCCCGATACAATTTATTCTCCTAGAACTAATGGAACAAACAGTAAATTCCCTCTTTTTTGATACTTAACCTCAGCATTCGAAAAGAGCTTAGATGATCTTCTTGATATGACTTAACTAGCACAACATTAGCTTCTGCAGTAGAGATTCCCTTACAAGAAAGACTCGCACCACATTGGCTTTTCTCTTACACTATCAGCTCGCGCACCAACTAAAGGAAACCTTTTACTCGTTAACTAGCATCAACTAAGGACTCAACTCAAATAGTAAAACCTGTAAAAGAATATCTCTCCTTATACAATTGAGGAATGGAGCAGCTTGCTTATCTTGCATCTGAAGCTGCAACTGATCTTTCTCCTCTGTCGCCAACACCTTCACTTCCCGTCCCGCTTATAAGCTTACTTTAGCCTCTGATAAGGATCTTTATTCGTATTCTTGCTTTCGACCTAAATCAACCACTTTGAGTTCTAAACCATTGCTGTTGACCTGACCTTTCAAACAGAGCTTGTGGGTTGGTTCCCTTCGAACAGAGCTAGTAGGTTCCCTTGCGCAATGGCTAACTATACTATCTGCTAAAGAATGATTTGACGACTTTTCGGCCATTCTTTGACACTCCATTCTAATATTCGATTAAAATACTTTGTTTGAGCAGGCCCCCCCTTGACTTCAATGATTTTATTAAAGCGTCGAGCCCCTAATTACTTGTTGCTAACAATGCCAGTTGCTTATTTATATCTATACTATAAAATAAACGTTCAATTCTTTAAGCAAGAGCGAGAGCGAGGAGTTTACAGTTTATAGTGTCAGTGAAAGGAGTGTCCTGCTTTCTAAGTTTGACTTTAATCACATGGAAATCGATAATCGAATGTTGAATGCGACTCTCAACTGTAATTGTCTTGACTGCTAGGTTAATTAGAAATATAGAGGTGGAACTCTCGAAATAAGGACTTGCTCCAGGTAACTATCTAACGTGAGTTGAAACACGTATAGAATCAAGTTACCTAACATCGTTGAAGCACACTTCTTTATTGTGTATATTTCTGCTCGACTCGAAAAGGTGCTAAGGATTACTCTAAGGGTGTGTCGGATGACTTAGGGGTGCTAAGGCCAGTGAGGAAGCAAAGCAATACAGTTTGTTTGTCCCTTGCTGGTTGAAATATAGAGCAGTTCCTTCTGCTCTTTACGCGTAATTCCAGTTTTCGTATCAATAGTCATAGATTCTTTTCTAGCTCTTTTCGAATGTCCACATAGCGGTGAACCATCTCTTTATATTCTGTTGCTGGATCTTTCACCCTTGTCACTTTTTGAATTCAACTGGCACTGAGGTAAACTCAATTATTAATGTCGGTGTCGCACCTGCATCGTCACTGAACTTTAATGTTTGGATTCTTAAAGGGAAATGAGAACACAAAAAGACACTTATTATTCATCGAGGGAGCATCTATTTATACAAGATTCAGTTGAGGATTTCTCTTAACTGATGAACGAGATATTCTCGTTTAGTTACAGTGCTATTCAGCTAACATGCTCCCGCCAGATCGAGCTCCTGTCAAATATGTCGATCTTGGACCGATGTAAGGAAAAGAGTTTGCGGGCCAGAGACTTTGTGAGAGAGTCAGAAACACGGAGCTGCTGGCGGACAACCTGATCTCGCACAAAATGAAAGTCAATGGCATCATGCTTCATGCGGGAGTGAAAAATCAGATTTACACAAAGATAAATCGCACCGATGTTGTCACAATAAATAACAGGCGTAGAAGTAGAGTGAATGTGAAGCTCCTTAAGCAAGTTGGTGATCCAAATAGTAGATCTGGCAACCGTCTTTTGTTTCTTAGAACTCCAACTAATCGGGTTAGCACCAAGATGTGGATGTTCTATCATCAATATTTTTTGTCAAATCAAGCTGAGGGGGAGAGTGTTTGTGAAGAAAAATGCCATGATCAATGGTCCCCTTAAGATAACGCAAAATGCGTTTGACAGCAGTCCAGTATAATGTCGACGGTCGATGCATAAATTGAGATAATTTATTAACTGCAAAGGAGATATCCGGACGAGTAAGAGCGAGATATTGTAAGGAGCCAACGACCTACCGATACTGAGTAGAGTCTGTAGCAAGACTACCATCACATAACTTAAATGAGTCACTAGAGGACAAAGGAGTGGTAACCTTTCTTGCATCCTGCATATTTGTCTTCAACAGCAAGTCATGAATATAATTTCTCTGTGAAAGGAAGAGACTAGAAGATGCAAACGTGGCCTCGACACTGAGAAAATAATTCAGGCGGCCAAGTCTTTAAGAGAAAATATGTTGGCCAATAACTTGATAAACATTTGAACCTCTATAGAGTTATCACCGGTGACAATAATATCATTCACATAGACCAAAAGATAGATAGTGCACCCATGTTGTTGGCATAGAAATAAAGAGACATCAGACTTGGAGTTAATGAAGCCAACTGAAGACAAGTATAGACCAAGTTCAGTATACCAAGCCCGGGGAGCCTGACGAAGTCCATAAATAACCTTTTGGAGTTTACATACATGTCATGGATATTGAAATTAAACTTTGTATAACCAATATTAGTAATAGGAATCCTTTTACCATCACTGACGACGATGTCTTCATGTCCACCTAGCCATTATGGAGCGACAAATTCTAGAGATCGAAAGTGATATGGTGGGAAGCACCAAACTCCACAATCCAATTAGACTGACTTTCAGAAGGAGCAGTTAGGACATTTGCCTGAGGCCAGGTTGATGAAGGTGGGAGGCGAGGTTGAGACCGACAAACTTTGACAGTGTGACCAGTTTTGTCGTACAACCGGCATATAACTGGTTGCTGAAATGTAGGAGGAGGACGATGTGGCGAAAATGAAGTGTTCGGATGATGGTTGAGATGCGAAGGATATGGGGGAGGAAGCGATGGGTGGTTGCTCATACAGGTAGTAGGAGAGTTGGCCACACCTTTTGAAGCATTCTTGTTATATTTGTGCTTGTGCCTTTTGGATGTGTGGTGGAACTAAGCTATAATGAGAGGTCCTGGCAGCTTGGCGTCACGCTTCAGGTAAGTTTCATAGTATGTCAGCTTATCGTAAAGTTCTTCAAAGGAAATTGGAGAGTCGCGTGCGCAAAGTGCTACGACTAGTTCTTTGAATTCCGAACTCAGTCCATTAAGCGTGTGGACGAGTACCTCTTCATTAGAAAGTGAATGACCTATCAAAGTCAGGTCATCGATCATTAGTTTAATATATTGTAAGTAGTTGACAACAGTACGGTCCTCCTACTTGAAGGTCATAAGGTTGGAAAGTAGTCCGAGCATGCGGGTCCATAAAAGTAGCTCGCTAATGTAGTTTGTAACTTGGTCCAAGCCTCCGCAACATTGGTACAGGAAGACACAAGCAGAGCGATGGATCCGACAACAGAAGCTTGAATTGCTTGGAGAATGAGCTTGTCTTGGCGTAATCATAGCTTGTAGGCTGGATTTGGTACTGGGTCAGGTTCTCCGGGAGCTTGAACCATTGCTGGTGGACAGTTGAGAGAGCCATCAATATAACCTAATAAATCATAGCCAAATAAGAGATTAGAGAATTAAGCACGCCAAGACGCTTAGTTGCAGCCTTTGGATAACTTAAAGGGAATGAGGGAGGCAACATTAATGGAAACAGACCCTGTATGTGAAGAAAAGGCCCCAGTAGGGAAGAGAGTTGTGGCGTCGATAGACGACGAGGAAGACATATGGAACAAGTCAAAAGGAACTCAAGAGAAATGACAGGATAGTGAATAGAAGCAGATAAAAAAAGGTGACAAAAATAGAAAAGAAAGGAGAGAAGAACCTCTGGAGTATAGAGAGCTCAATCGGTGGAAACTATTGTTCAGGGTCGACTTCTGTGAAGTAGGTCTAGATAATGAAGTCAACAAATATAATGAAGTGAGTAGTTTTGCTCATTGCAAGCGGCATAAGAGTGAACTGCTGTGGAAGAGGGAACACGGTCACGGAAGTGCCACTGCTCGTCGAGGTTGATGCGGCAACGGTGAAGCACAAGGAAGACTACCTCGTGGAGGAGGGACAATACTCCATCGTCGCTCTCTGCAGTAGGACCGCAAGCACCAAATGATGTCAGAACTACCAAAAGGAGAGAAAGCGATCGGACTAATGCGATGCTAGTTCAAGTCGCCAGTGCCCGGACGTTCGTCATGCCTTTAAAGAGATAAAGGCCAAGAATGCAGTTCTGCAATGTTATGTTTGGATGGAATCGTGGTAGTGGAGTTAGAGATTGCAGAGGATGGTTCCTGCACGAGGAAGACCACGACAATGTCTGCTGCACAAGTGGTGTTCTGCAAGACTCTGGTTGATGGAGTTGAGTTGTAAGTGCGGCGGTTTCCGCCGAAGGCTCTAACTTTTGAGGAAGAAGAAGAGGCAAGAGCTTCATTGGCAAGAAGAGGAGAAGGCACCAGGACTGAACCGATCTCGGAACCTATTTGAGGCAAGCAGGTGCCGAATAAAGGATGCCACAGGATGATGATGGGTTGTCGGTTGACAGAGAGGAAGGCTCTGCTTATGCAGGTGGAGAAGAAGAGGAAGCAACCGACGATGATGAGTGACGCTGGCTGCGAATAGGTGTGGGACGTCGCAGGACTCAGGGATACTGAAGTAGCAGGCAACGATTGCGACGGGAACCAGAGGAAGGGTGGCAACAGTGTCGATGTGTTGAGGAGGAAGAGCCGAAGATGGGCTCTTCTTGCTGTGAACCGTGTCGATGTGTTGCGATGGGAAGCAGAGGAAGACCGACGAAAAGTGGCAGCGGGAGAGGAGCAGCAGCGGCAGAGAGGAGATGGGTTGCAGAAGCGCATCGTTGGCTGTGCACTGCGATATTGCTGGGCCGATCTCAGCAAAACAAAGAAAGAATGAGAAGAAACAGAGTAATGGTTACTCTGTTTCGATGGATGCGATTGGCAGCGATGATTGCAGGCGCCAGAAGGAAGGAGCGACGTGAAGAAGAGGGTTGTGAGCAAGATCTACTGTGTGTCAGAAAGAAGCAGCGGGACCCTGGGCCGGCGTGGGACCTGGAGCATTCGCGGGCACCGCGTTTGCAGGGCCGGAGACCGTTGGTGCCAATGTGCCGGAGTGTTGGTAAGGCTGGAGACCGGGGAGGCGGCCGGGATGAGAGATTTCGCTGGAGATCTATTCCGGCGAAATAAAGGATGCCAAGTTTGCCGCAACTGTAGCAGCGCTCGTTGGGAGAAGTTGTCCGACGGCTGCAGCTTTACAGAAAAGGGTTAGATGATGCCGGGAGATCGGTGCTGATCTCGTTGGTTCCGTCAGTAGCGGAGGCAGATGAACAGGAGTCGACGACAAAATCTGCACGCGGCTGGAAGCGGTGGAAACTTGCTACCGTTTGACAACAAGAAGAGAGTTTGCTCTAAGTAAGCGGCTCTGATACCATGTTAAAGGAAGATGAGAACACAAAAAGATACTTAATATTCATTGACGGAGCACCTATTTATACAAGATTCAGTTGAAGATTTCCCTCAACAGTGCTATTCAGCTAACATGGATTAGACCAATTAGGACTTTCAGTCGAATCTTGTTTTTCCGAATCAACAAGAGCCCTATTAGACAAAAACAAAAACAGAAATAGAGAAATAAGGCAATTCCCGGTAAAAGATCCTATTCTATATACAACAAGGAGCGTAGGGTCCAGTCCAGATGCCTACTCTCCAACTAAATCTTCTTATGATTCCTCGACCTCAACACAATTTGCTTTCTTATTCCAGCGCCCACTTCAGGCTTTACGGCGTAGTTGGCATTCTGAAACTGAAAGAGCTGATCTCTACTCCTCACCAAGAATAGAAACAGACTAAGTAAAGATTCTACCGATCTTGCAGACCTGTAATATAAGTACTCGCTTGTGCACTGCTTCCTAACCTGCTCTGCCAAACCTTTACTTTAAGTTCCTTTCCTACTGCCTAGATACCGCACAGCTCTTATAATCTAGCTTCAGTAGATCCTTATTCACCCCAGTTTATTCTCCCGTTGACATAACTCCATTTGAAGAAAGAATCGATTGCAGCACATTTCACCCGAGATATTTCACTGCAGATTATCGCACAGCTTCCGATCTCAAATACTTTCCTATTCTTCTGCATCTTAGTTACTGCAACACTAGCCAGCCGCCCGAAGAGAAAACTTAGGCACCCAAAGAAAGAGACTCGTAAAACAAACCTGTTATCTCTAACTCCATTAGCGCCTCACTGACGTCCGGAGCTCCAATAAGATAAAGTGTTTGCAGTGCTTGTTGAAAAGAGTGGACAACTGCTTTAAGGTACAGGTTCGGCAAGGGGGTTTATAAGTGATTAGGCTACAAATTGATAAGAGGCCTGTTGGAGAGTTTCAATGTAGATTTTTTCATTGTATAGAAAGCATATGGTATAACCAAGGAACAGGCGCAAGTAAGGTCGTGGATATAGAGGTGCTTCTTCTGCGCTCTCAGTATGATCTTATGCTTCAAAGCTAGTAACTGTCATATATTCTTTCTGTCCTTATCGCTCTGTGAATCCCTGGACTTTATACGGCTTCAGATCTTTATTCCCTCGCTTCTTATGTCTATCTTCAGCAGCTATTCGCATGTTCCTATTCTTTCTTTCCTTCTTCAGCCCCCGTACTCTTTCTTATGGCTTTCTTTAGCGGTAAGTCAATCAATGTTATCAATATTCTATTTCGATAAACCAGCTTTTACTATAATTATGGATGTTACAAAAAGCACAAATCAGAAATGGAGTTTTCTTCTGTATTTGTTGCCCTCTTTCTTGATTTTTAAGCCTATAAGAGAAAGCCTTCTTTACTTTTTTGACTGTCATAAGAGCTATTCCAGCGGAGGAGAAAGCCATTCCGCTATAAGAGAAGAGAAAGCTATTATTAGAGTTTCTTACTCATCACCATCCATATTTTCCATTGGAAATGACTAGTTGTTGTCCAAAGGGAAAGGTGGGTTCCACACATAATAAGATGAGATCTTTCTTCCGTTGAGCGATCCACACGCATATAACCTTTGTTTTTATACTCCTCTTTTTTTTTTTATACTCCTCTATAGAAAATAGAGATTGATGCTTTTTTTTTTTGACTCATCTCATGTTTAAGCCTAAAAATAGGGAAGGTCCATCTTTACTTTATTAATAGACTCATTTTGGAAATAAAAAGATGTTATCATGGAATAGGACGGAGCAGATCATCTGTATTTGGATTGCTATTTTGATGTACTATGTTATATAGACAGATAATATTTGTACAATGATGGGTATCTTTCTCTATGGGATCTAACCAATAAGAAAGTTATGAATGACTAGACGAAATAAAGAAAAAGCCCCTTCCTTAATGGTCGTGTGCAATTCTAGAATCTAGCCTTTATTTAAAGATCAAACAATTATATCAAATTTAGAGTATGACTATATGTGTGATAGCCAGCTACTTTACAATATCAATAAACCAAATTCTTACAATTGCTTTGGATACCCTCTTTTATCTTATAGGTCCATTTCTTAGTTCAAGAACTTTCTTAGTAACCGGAAGAAAAGAATGAATAGATATGGGCTGGGGTTATTAACTTATAAGAATAGCGATTATAAGATTGGAAGTTACATTCCATACCAGACCAGAATAGGGTTATTGACATCCTTGCTTATTAATTATAAATATAGGTCATTCGAGCGTACCTAATTATAGAGACTATTTAGACATATGGATCGCTACGTCATTATTATTCCATGTTAAGGATTATGAATTGGCGTAATCGGACCTGTTTTTGACATATACATCATTGGGTATCTTATGCACTTTTTTTTTACTTCATTGAATTTATAAAGAGGTTTGTTTGATTGTAATTTTGAAAAGATGTATTAGGTTGATTCTTTATAATTCATATCGAAGCAATTGTCTGTCTAACCTACTATAAAAAGTGTGATTCGCCATGTGATTGTGTTGAAAAGTTTGATTCGTCCTACGGGTACTATGAAAGTAGAAGTTTTAGCTTTTCCTGTGCTATAGGAGGTCGAGGGAGCAGTACCTGATATGACAGAAAGTAAGGAGGCTCGAGGGAACAGTGCCCGATACAATAGGAAGGAGTTAGTTACCTACCAGAGTAATAGCCGACTTGGATCACCACTTTGGAAAAAGCTGTCAACGAGGCAAGGGAGAAAGCAAATGGTAGAGAAATACAGTGCTATAAGCAAGGGAAGAATGGAGTACCTTAGTAGAGGCTGAGGCTGAGGCTGAGGCTGAGGCTGCCATTAAATCATCTTATTTTCTTTTAAGCTTAGGGCGCCAGAGGTTATAGGTTGGTCCTATATAATAGAATATGTGCATTAAATGCATAAGAATAAGAGGATAGATAAAGTGTGAATTGAGCCAGTAGTAACCAGCGAGTTTAGATTCTAAGTCACTAGTGGAGTTTCTCGTTTCTATTCTAAGTCACTGGTGAGTTGAGATTAATAAGTTCAATAAGTCTTACCGACCAGGAGGTGTGTGTTAGTTAGTGCCACGTAAAGGTGCGTCTCAGGTATCTCTTTCTGTCATTCTTTTCTTTAGCGCCAACGCTTATTCGAGTTGAGTTAAGCACGCATGATATGTTGGGCAGACGAGTAGATGGCCCAGATTTAGCCTATAATGAGCTTTAGTGAAGCTCACGGCCCAGAACCTCACTTATATTAACTTAAACCCTAGATTAGGTGGAAAGAGTTGATTAAAAGGACATCGGTGGCTGAAAATATGGGAGAGAGAAAGTAGACTGTAGATTGACAGTAGAGGCCAGAAAATAAGAGATCCAGGAAAGGGAAGAAGACAAGGACAAGAAAAGACTATTCTCAATCATTCATATCTCAGGTTAGATTAGTTTGCAGTGGATTCTTACTATAATCTCTTGGGAAGGTTTTGAATATTGTGTTTGGTATTATAGTCCTTATATCCCTATGATTCTCTTGTGGCTATTGCTTGGCTTGGGCAAGAAGCCTTGAGATCTGTATATTCATTATTTTGATAATTGATTTTCTCTGGCTTGTCCCGTGATTTTACCCTTCGAGTTGAGGGGGTTTTCTATGTAAATCTTAGTGTTCATCTGATTGTGATTTTTGTTTGATTCCGTTGTGTATAACGGCCTGCTAGTATTTGTTCATATACAAAGTTTATTCATGTTTTATTCCCATCAACTAGTATCAGAGTAGGGTTTTGGTGACATTTAATCTTTTATATTTGAACATGGAGGCCGATAATATTTCTCGCATGATTAGTTTAAATGGAAACAATTGGATGATATGAAAACCAAGAATGAAAGATCTCTTGTATTGCAAAGATTTTTATGAACCTTTGCAAGGGTATAGTGTAAAGCCCACAATTATGACAGATGATGAGTGGAAGAGGTTATATCAAAAAACTGTTGGCTTTATTTGTCAGTGACTTGATGATAGTGTCTTTCACCATGTTTCTACTGAAAGTTCTGCTTACTCTCTTTGGAAAAAGTTAGAAGGTCTTTATGAAAGAAAAACGATCGGCAACAAAACTTTCTTGATCATAAAACTTGTGAACATGAAATATAATGAGGGTACTTCTATTCCTGAGCATTTGAATGAAATGCAGAGTATTACTAACCAGTTATCCTCTATGAAAATGTCTCTTGATGATGAGTTACAAGCATTGTTACTTCTCAGTTCTTTGCCCGAAAGCTGGGAGACATAGTGGTTTCTCTCAGCAATTCTACACCAGATGGTGTTGTCACAATGAGTCAAGTAACAAGCAGTTTGTTGAATGAGGAGTTGAGGAGAAAGAATTCAGCAACTTCTCAGATTAATTCACAGGCACTTGTCTCAGAGAACAGAGGAAGGTCAAAGTCAAATGATAGAAGTGATTTCCGTATAGGTAAAAGCTACTCAAGATCAAGGAAAGATATTGTATGCTACAATTATTGTGAGAAAAGTCATTACAAGAATCAGTGAAAGCAACCTAAGAAGAATAAAAAAAATGAAAAAGAAGTGGAGCATATAGAGTCAAAAGAAAATATCACAGCTACAATGCAAGGTAGTAATTATTTGATTTTGTCTACTTCTGATGATATTTTTTCTTGTGTGTGCCAGGATCTCGAATGGATAATTGACACAGGTGCTTCTTATCATGCTACACAAGAGGGAGTTCTTTGCTACTTACAAGTCTGAAATTTTTTGTGTTGTCAAGATGGGCAACTATGACATAGCAGACATCATTGGCATAGGTGATATCCATATAAAGACCAACCTTGGTTGCAAGTTAGTGCTTAAAGATGTGAGGCATGTGATTGACTAAAGACTGAATTTAATTTCAGTTGGAAGGCTGGATGATAAAGACTTTGATATCAGATTTCACAGAGGGTAGTGGAAGCTCAGTAAGGGTTCTCTTATTATAGCTAATAGGAATAAATGTCATACATTATACAGATTGCTGGCTAAAGCTTGTGGTGAGCAGTTGAATGCTACAGAGAAAGACTTCAGCATGGAGTTGTGGCATAAGTGACTGGGACATATAAGCAAGAAGGGGCAGCAAGAACTTTCCAAGAGAGAGATATTGTCAGACCTCAAAGGTACACATTTGAACCTTTGTATTGATTATTTGGCTGGTAAACAACATAGAGTTTCCTTTGTTAGTCTTACTTTATCTAGAAAAATGTATGCCGTAGACCGTGTCTATACAGATGTGTGTGGTTCTTTGAGGATAAAAACTCATGGTGGATATGTTAATATTCCAAGTATCAGTGGTGCACTTTATTTTGTTACTTTTATAGGAAAGTTTTGGCCTATGCTTTGAAGACCAAAGATCAGGTTATTGATGTCTTCAAGGAGTTTCATGCCAGAGTTGAAAGAGAGACAGAAAGATAACTGAAATACATAAGATCAGATAATGGTGGTGAGCACATAAGATTGTTTAATGATTATTGCAGGTCATATGACATCCAGCACGAGTTGACAGTTCCTAGTATGCCTTAGCATAATGCAATTGCAGAGAGGATGAACCGCACTATCATGAAAAAGATCAGATGTATGCATTCACAGGACAAGCTACCCAAAAGGTTTTGGGATGAGGCTTTGAGGACTGCAGTTGATATAATCAACTTATCACCATGTACAGCTCTAGATGGTGATGTTGCAGAGCATGTATGGTCAGGGAAAGATGTCTCCTATAGGCATTCTAGAGTGTTTGGTTGTCGTGCATTTGCACATGTTCCAAACAATGATAGGTCCAAGCTGGATGGTAAGTCAAAAGAGTGTATTTTTCTTGGTTACTCACATAATCAGTTTGGTTACAGGCTTTGAGATCCAAAAAAGCAGAAGGTGTTCAGAAGTAGAGATGTTGTCTTCTTTGAGGATCAAACCATTAAGTATTGGAAGAAGGAGGCACCAACTAAGATTTATGCAGAGAGATTTGTAGACTGTGACCTAGTTATTCCTCCAGTATATCAGGGTGATGAGGGAGATATGCAGGAAGATGGTGCAGAGCCAGATGTTGATCTACTTGCAGGACATGTTGAGCAGGAAGAAGAAAGAGAGCAAGTTCCCATAGAACCTCAGTTAAGAAGATCTTCTAGACCACGTCAACCTTCCAGAATATACTCTACATATGAGTATGTGATGGTTACTGATGCAGGTGAACCAGAGAGTTACCAAGAAGCAGTTGAATGTGAGTAGAAAAAAAAGTAGTTTATTGTTTTGCAGGAAGAGATGAATTCTCTGCAGAAGAACCATACATATGATTTGGTACAACTAATAGATAGAAGTAAAGCCATGAAGAAGAAGTGGGTTTTCAGGTTGAAGACTCAAGAATATTGTTCTCAACCAAAGTATAAAGCTAGATTGGTTCTGAAAGGCTTTGGTCAAAAGAAATGTATTAATTATGAAGAGATTTTTTTTTCTGTTGTTAAAATATCTTCTATCCATGTTGCTCTTGGTATTGCTGCTAACCTAGACTTGGAGATTAAGCAGTTAAATATGAAAACAACTTTCCTTCATGGTGATTTGGAGGAGAAAATTTATATGGAGCAACCAGAAGGCTTCAAAGTCAAAGGTAAAAAAAATCTTGTCTGCAAGTTGAAGAAGAGCTTGTATGGGCTGAAGCAAGCACCAAGACAGTGATATAAAAAGTTTGATTCATTTATGATTGAAAATGAATACAAAAGCACAGCTTAAGATCACTGTGTGTACATCAAACAATTTGGTATGAATTTTATTATTCTCTTACTTTATGTTGATGACATGCTTATCCTTGAGAAAGATATGTCTATGATTGACAGGTTGAAGAAGGACCTGAGTGAGTCTTTTGCAATGAAGGATATGAGGCCACCAAAGCAAACACTGGGCATGCATATTTCTCGTGACAGAAGAAAGAGAAAGATTTGGTTGTCACAGGAGAAATACATTGAGAAGATATTGGATAGGTTCAATATGAGCAATGCAAAGCTAGTTGGTTCTCCTCTTACAGGTCACTTCAAGTTGTGCTTAGAGCAGAGTCCGTCAAGTGATGAGAAGGAGAAAATGTAAAAGGTTTCTTATGCTTCAGTAGTTGGAAGTTTAATGTACGCGATGGTATGTATGAGGCCAGACATCGCATATGCAGTGAGTGTTGCTAGCAGATTTCTTATAAATCAAGGTAAAGAGCATTGGGCAGGAGTGAAGTGGATTTTTAGATATCTCAAAGGAAGTTCTATAGTTTGTCTAAGCTTTGAAGGTGGATCACCTGTGTTGACAGGTTACACAGATGCAGATATGACAAGAGATATTGACACAAGGAAGTCCACATCAAGTCTCATACTTACTTTTGTAGGGGGAGCTGTGTCATGGCAGTCCAGATTGTAAATGTGTATTGCTTGCTCTCTTCACCACAGAGGCAGAATATATTGCTGCTACAGAGGTTTACAAAGAAATATTATGGATGAAAGGATTCTTACAGAATTTGAGCTGAAACAGAAAAATTATGTGGTGTATTGTGATAGCCAGAGTACCATCCACTTATGCAATAACCCAACATTTCATTCCAAGTCAAAGCATATAGATGTCAGATATCATTGGATCAGAAATGTGTTTGAAGAGAAGCAGTTACAACTTCAAACAATTCACACAAATGATAATGAGGCAGACATGTTGACAAAGACTTTATCGAAAGAGAGGTAGGATATGTGCTGACAGTTGATCGGCATGACTTCACATCGAGGAGTCATGAGACAGCCTCCCTTATGGGCTAAAGAGGGAGGTTGTTGGGCAGATAGGCAAATGGCCCAGATTCAGCCCATAATGGGCTTTAGTGAAGCCCATAGCCCATAACCTCACTTATATTAATCTAAATCCTAGATTAGGTGGAAAGGATTGATTAAGAGGGCAGTGGAGGTTGAAAACGTGGGAGATTGAAAGTAGACTGTAGATTGACAATTGACGCAAAAAAATAAGAAATCCAAGAAATGGAAGAAGACCAGGATAAGAAAAGACTATTCTCAATCATTCATATCTTAGGTTAGATCAGTTTGCAGTAGATTATTACTGTGATCTCTTAGGAAGGTTTTGGATATTGTGTTTGATATTATAGTCCTTGTATCACTGTAATTCTTTTGTGGCTATTGCTTGGGTTTGGGCAAGAAGCCTTGAGATTTGTATATTCATTATTTTGATAGTGGATTTTCTCTAGCTTGTCCTGTGTTTTTTACCCTTCGAGTTGAGGGGGTTTTTCATGTAAATCTTGGTGTTCATCTGATTGTGATTTTTGTTTGATTCTGTTGTGTCTGACGGTCTGTTAGTATTTGTTCGTATACAAAGTTTATTCCTGTTTTATTCCCATCATGGTATAGATATGAGTTTTTGAAGCTATTATGTATTGTTAATATTTAATGTTATGTAAATGGCTTGATTCTTTTCTTTTGCTCTATAGCATTTGCAGAGTTCTTAGTTGTGCCGCCGCTTAACAAGGGGTCTCATTTAGTGCTTCCAAGGACTTAGGATATGTATCCCCTTCCTCAGCAAAGAGATCCACTTCCTAAGATGGCCCTTCCGAGCTACATGCTTAAGACGTTGGGATCTCTCTAAGGCTAAGGCTCTCCAGCTCAACGAGATCCACTTCATAAGATGGCCCTTCCCAGCTACATGCTTAAGACATTGGGATCTCTCTAAGGCTAAGGCTCTCCAGCTCAACATATCATCATTATTATTTCTTAGTTACTGACCACCGAGTAGAGGTAAGGTCAGCGTCCCTAGTCTGCGCTCGGTTTGTTTGATGGCATCTGCTTCCAGTCACCTACTAGACTCCAATTCTCAATCCTATATCTCCTCTGTTTTAAGCATTGATTGATTGCTTGATTGATGTTGGGTTCCTGGCGAAGAATACCAAGACAGAGCTTAGATTCGCATATGCAGGAGATAGTGAAGGGGTTTTGATTAGCAGAGAAGTAAGCACCTTATGTTATGGAGGAAAGAATGGGAGCTCTAATGGCCGGACCGATAGAGCCATATATCAACGGATAGAGCCATATATCAACGAAAGATTTAGCATCGAATTATGCCTTAATGCTTCACTGTCCTTCTCTTTGTAAGGCTGGCGAGGTCATGAGCAATTCCTTGGTGTAATAGCACTTTAGTTATCCTCAATTGGTTGGCGCCACTTCCTACTCGAGGATTATAGACGGTAGTGTAGTGGGAAACACACACTTTAGGCAGTAGGCTGAGTTGGGCCAGTTTTAGTAAACCATGAATTGAAGTAATAATTGAATTTTAATGAAGAATCTAACAATAATAAAGAAATCTAACAATCAAAATGGAATACTCTACTTGAAACGTGACTTTAGTAGTGACTTGACTTCTAAGGATTCTACCTTGAGAGCGCTTCTCTCTTTTCTTATTCCTTCCCTTTCTTTTACCACTGAAACACAAACAAATACTAATAGCCAATGCAACTTTTGGATGCTTTAAACAAGTGATTTGACACTTATTTCCTTCCTGTCTTTCCTCGATATAAGAGTTTGATTCAACCTTTTCCCTAGCTACTTCTTTTCTTCTCTTATTATGATCCCATCCCAGTGATACATATTTTCTTCCCTTTTATGATCCCAGTGTTCTAATATACAACTTTATGATCCCTGTAAGAAATAATATATTGCTTGTGTTTTTTTTATGAGTCAATCGCTCTACTTTTTCCATGGATTAATAGTCATTTGTATGTTCAATCAGTCTTGTGACCTACTTTATTGCTGGAATTAAACAAGAGCTTAGCTTATTCTTTTCTTTCTCTAACGTTTTAGCTCGTCCTCAGATCTTATTATTTGATTTCCCTAATTTGGAGCTCATCCTTTGATCTCCATCTTTTCATTCTCTTCCGATTTAGCCCCAGCTTTCGCTTTTCTCTAACCTTACAAGGAAAGCACATCATCAGCTTCTATTCAAAGATTCGATAGTTATAAAATCTCCATTTTTATATCTAGTCAGTCACGTCAATGATGATGATTGAATGAATCACTTGAAGATCAGAGTGGCATTGGATCAGAATAGTAGCAGCAGCCCTTATTAAGGTCTACTGTAATGATAGTTTGATTCATAGCTCAGGCTCAACCAAGTGTTCTCATATGGATAGCCCCTATAGTTGTCATCATCGCAGGTCGTGTAAGGGGGTTCGTTCTAATCTCACTGGCAATACAGGAATAAAGAGGAGGTGCGCCCGCTACGTACAGTCAAGTAACGAGGAAAAGCTTTAAGTCATTAATGTCATACTAATGAGTGAGAGCGCTACGAAGAGCAAATGCTTTCTCCAACTTTTCAAATAGGATGCCTGAGGAAAAAACAAAGACTGATACTTATAGGTTGTATCCTATGCTTCGGTCATCCACACGCTCATTCTGTTAGGTCATTCATTAAGCCAAAAAGTGATATCAAGAAGTCTATGTCTGCTTCCCGCGAGTGTATCATCACACCTCCGTGGCAAGGGTGAAAGTCAAGTAAAAGCACCTATTCTACAGTAATATCACCTATCCTTCAAGTGCCATCAATGAGTCTTCGTATAGTAGCATGGTTGAGTCATCAACAAATTCTTCAATAATGCACGGTGGGTTTATTCGCGCATCACGGTCTGAAAGGTAGGGTTCCTCATCAGTCTTTGCTCGGTCATTCACCCACCACTTAAGGTACCTTAGGAATTGTTCATTCGTTCGTGCATCGATAGTGAGAGTAACAATAAGAAATAGATGGGCAGGAGCTCAGTCTTCGATCGATATCCCTCATTCTCCCGGCAGTCAGTCTTTTTTCATAGCACAATTCTGTGTGAGCGGAAAGGTATGCTTGCGTGATGAGCTAAAAGGTATGCTCAGTCAACAGTAAATCAAATAAGGGTAAATCAAACCGAGTTAATCAAAGGTCAATCAAATCACTGTTCATTGTTGGTTGATCCTGTGTGCGATCCTGCTCATCAATCAAATCACTGTTCGCTATTCTTCGACCATTTTATCATATAATATAATAATGGAATCCAATCCGGTACTGGGATGTGTTGTGACATACTATGATTTCAATCAATGTTTCAATCAATTGGCAATAGATCTTATCTTATTCTAATGTAAATGTCAATTCTTTGTTTGATGCAAGTGCCCCGAAACAAACTTACCCCGAATTATAACTCTGCAAGTGCCAACTTAAATCATGTAGTGCTTCCTTGCTTCTTAGTTTGCGAATCCACCTCTCCTTGTATAAAATATCTATTGAACTTATGAGCTTGTCTCTCTTTGCTTTCAACCTAGATATCCGCCTAGCCTATATAAGTAGTACATCTAAACTAGTGCTATTGAACTAAATTATGTAATCAGACCCCGCAATACAAACAAATTACTACCTCGATCAACCTTTTTCTTTGACAACAACCTATTATTCTTATGACCCTGACTTGCTTGCCAACACACCTCTTTCTTATGATCCAACACAACTCTTTCTTACGATTATAGTCTCTTATCCTTATTTCACCTTGCATCCTGGCTTTATCAATAAAAAGATTAGTGTATTTGATACTAGAATAGTACTTATGTTGATTTTATAGGATTATAGTAAAGAAAGGCAGGCTTCCAGGCATGGTAGCAATAATAGGAGTTAGTGTTTTGGGAATTAAAGCAAGGTTTGTTGGTTTGAAAGCAAAGGGGTATAGGCTCATGGATAGGAGACGAAGGCTAAGTTCCAGGTTCAACTCTGTTTGTCTAGTTGCCTGTCTGCTAGTTAGCGGGGGGAGTATTGGAAGCACTAGTTTGATTCCTTTCCTTATGCCCAAGCATAAAGCCTGAGAAGCACTCGTTTTAGTTTAATAGTACCAGTGGAGTTCCCAGTTAAAGCATCATTTTCAATAGTAGTTTGGATCCCTATTTGTTCGTTTGATTATGACTTGATAGTTGAGTTCCTTAATACACTAGATCATACCTCACTGATTAGCCTATTGTTCAGTCTATTGCTGTTGAGTTGAATCACTTGTTTGGAGTATAAGTATTGGTAGCATTCCATTAGTATAAAAATAAAAGTAAGCAATGGCATAGGAGAGATTCAAACTTTCATGCAATTGGGGCTAAAGAAAGAGCAAAGCATGAGTAACAAACTGATGGGGATATAGTAGAGACATGCCTTTGTTGTGGGAAGAGTCAGATTTCGATTCAGAAGTTTTTGTTTTAGAGTTCGGAGCGGGGGTTAGCACCAGTTTCTTTCTTATCATTACTAGTTGATTTCCCTGTTTCTCTTTTTACTCTTAACATACCAACTAAAGACTTGAGCTACTACCAATAATGATGGAACCAATGCCAACGATACTTCAACTCATAACGAGGACTTCTATTACTGACATCTAAACTAGTATTTTGCTTTTGCGCCTACCCTCACTTTTCTTCTCGTGTTATAGGGACGTCTCCTTTCTTTGCCCCTAAAATACCTAACAGTAGCCTTACTCTCATAAATAGAACCTAGTAGCCCAAGCCTGACTATCAAAACTAGAAAACTGACCTATCCCTCTCATATGACAAGCCTTATTGCCTTACTTGAAACCTCCCCTACTGTTTTGTGTGTTCTTTAGCTCCACTCTAGGGCTTAGACTCATTGCTTAAGGAATCCAGTGTGGCAGTAAGCAAATTAAGAGCATTAATGGAATAATTAAACTAAGTAGTGCGGGAATGGTTATTGAGTAGGCGAGGAGGAATTTGCAGAAGTAACCTATCAAGTAAGGGTACCTAGCTAAGTTAACCACAAGAATACTTGTTGCTACTAGCCTCACAACATTATTAGTTACTCTTGGTGGAATCCAACTCAAAACCATAGGTATTAGGATCAAACAAATACTGGAGAGACCCCAGCCCAAAGCTATAAGATTGAGTATTGGGATGTAGAGATGCATTAAGTAACCATAAGAACAAAACGCATAAGTAAGCCTATCATGCCTACCTTAATATTCTTGCTACACCGCTTAGGAACCTGCCCTTGCTCACTTTCAAACTCAAACTATTGTCTCTATTTCCTAGGTTAGCTCTTAGACTCCTACTTTAAGGCTGAACCTAGAAGACATCAAACTAAAGGGGTCAATAAAAAGAATTCAATTAGGGCTTCCCGGAATGCAACTGATAAGTCAGAATATAGGTATGATCTAATAAAGCATACAGGAATAGAGCCAAGCTACTAATGATTAGACTGAAACAATTCACCTCCATATACTGTATCTCATAATATAGAATGGTGCTAGAGAATACGAGAATCAAGGTTAATCCAATAAGTCACTCTACTACTTCAACTCGAACATAGGGGATCGAACTAATGACTTAAACATAAAAGCTATAATATGGATAGGGTACAGCACAGCCAGCTAATAGCTATAGGAACTACCATAATTCTAATCAGAATTCCAATAATAAGCCCAGGCCTACTTCTTTAACTAGAACCTTCACTCCCAACTACAGCTCTTGCTATCTTTATACCTCATTCTCCCTTTCCTATCCCCAGGTATGCTATACCTTGCTTCTATTCCTTCTGGGCACTGATTCTTAAAGTACTCCACACATCCTTCATTCCTCTAGTAGTATAATCTATTCTTAGTTGCGAGTGTAATTCCTCTGATTAGGGGAAGGTGTCCATTCCCAACAAGTTCACAGTACGACGCACGCAGAGAACATTCTGTAGTTCCGGAGTCACTCTTACTTTCCCATTTCGGGCCCCTGAGACCAATTCTTAGTAAACTCCCCCAGTAAGCCAGCCTTACTAACCCCATAAAACCATTCTCTAAATTGCCCATTTCATTCTTGATTTCCTCTCTTTTATTCTTGTGTTCTACGTTTGAGTTTATTTGTATGGGCTACTCCATTCTTACTTATATGGTAGCAAATAAGGTTTTGATTCATGTATGCCTAGTTTTAATTCTTTGTATTTCAAGTTGGAGATCCATATTTGATTCTAATACATCAATACATCCATACTTTTTGGTAGTGGTTCGAGTCTATTATTAGTATATCAGCCCTGCCTGTACTAGTTAAGGTATTGCTAGCTTGGGTCTTGTACTTATGAGTTTGATTATGTCAAGCACTAGTTTGATTCGTTAGGTGCAGTTGTTACCTGTATGTTCCAGTTCCATTCTCACGATTACAACTATTATTAAAGTATTAGATGCACTAGCCTCTTACCGCTACTACTAGTTTTATAGCTTGTGTAGAGAACACAGGTGCTCCCAAGACAGACATGTATCCTTACTTTGAATACTAGGCTAGCTTAATTTGAATATAAACAAGGGATGGGCCCAATTCTATCTCTTAGTACACAAAAACAGAACTAGAACTCGGCTCGGATAAAGTAGACTGTGCCGAAGAAGGCCTCTCTTTATAGTCTTTAGGCTGCAAAGGGAACACATGTTTCAAGTCCGAATATAGAGAATAAGAGCAAGCAAGGGAAGACCTCTAGTTAAGAGCGAGTGTGTTTATGGTGTTACAACTGTAGAATCTATTTCTTAGTTGAGAACCAGGGAAGGGAGACTAAACCCAAGTGCTCTAAAGTAAGAATAAAATAAAGAGCTATCAGACTAATTGTAGTCGTGCACTTAACGCAATAGCCGTGTACTAAGGGTAGTATCAGTATTACACTTAAGGGAATTAAAGATAGAAGTGAGAATGGCAAAGTCAATTATCATACTAAAACATAGTAACGGAGGGTAAGGTACATGCCCAGAGATAGGAAAGTCAGTTTGTTTGTTACTAGTCGGATTCTTTACTATAGGGAAAAGGCTCGGTAGCTAGGAGAGTAGAATGAATTCACAGAAAAGTCGGTGCGGTTAGTTTTTAGAATTCAAGGTATACAGTTGGTGTCCCCGTAGGTTTGTTCTTTTACCGCTTAGGGCAATTCTGATATTGGCTACTATATGGTCGTATACAAACAAGGGCATGAGAGACTTACTCTTGAATGGAATTCTTGTATTTACTACTGGAAAGAAATAGGCATGGTGTGTCATATCAATACATATCAATATAAGTCAACTGAATAAGAATCCAGGGTTCAATAAAGTAGGAAAACCGGACCTATAGCGAGGAAAGTCAGGCTTCGTAAGTGGGGGCGTAGTGTAGGGATCTGATCCGACTACTGCTTCTTGGACTGAACCCACTACTGGAAAGAGTGCAACTAATAAGTAGAAAAATAACTCCAAACTCAGAAGAAAAGAAAGGAATATAAGAAAGGTAAGCGTAATAAGCAAGTAATGGAACTACTATTGACAAGAGTGGAACAGGGGTATATGAAACTGACAACCCGGTCCATCAAACTCGCTACCTATTCCCTGAGCTTGTTCGTCATCCTTACTAGTCTCTTGTAATAATAGTAGAATGTACAACTATTACTGATGAGATTGAAACAGCTGCCAACAAGACTATAGCTTCTGGATATGCTATATCATATTACAAAGGAATAGAATCAAACTACCAATTAATAGAATCAAAAGCAGAAACCCCAGCCTTCAATTTGTATACAAAACTTATACTTGTTCCTTCCAAGCCCTACCTTTGAGTTAGAGTCTAGCGTACTTACATTTAAATATGTATGTCACTATTGGGCTTAGACCTAGGCCTCTTATCTTACTATCATATTGAAACACTACCCCAACCACAAGGAAACACTACCTTACAAGAGTCCAACGACTACTTATTAAGCTTGGTCAATAGCTTAGCACCCGCCCTGCCTACAAACACCTACTCGTGCTTTTCATCCTATCCTCCTTAATAAAAATATGACTATCCCACTTCTCATTCTTTTACCTAGCTACCTCACATCTTGCTTCTTAGATCGAGCCTACCTCTCTTTCCTACTAGCCTGCCTATCCATTTAAAGTATACATTTCCCACCTGTATTTCATTCCTTCTTTACTGTAGCCAAGGATGCCAACTACTACTTGTAATATGATAACTATCAACTCAGGCTTACCTCTAAGGACAGTAATCAACCTCGCCGGGTGGGAAGTTAGACTCAAACCCTCAACCAGGAATTCTATTGATAAGAACTCAACTCGTAACTAGCAATTGAACCGGTGCTTCTACTTCTAATATGAGAAGATGGAACTAGGGCCTTAGCTACTACCCTCCTGGATGGAACTACTATTGATAATACTGGAATCAGGAAGGAACTATGCCTTTGAATCACCGGTAGCAGGCAAATAACTACATGAAACTATAAAACACAGAATTGAACTCACCAAGAAACTCCCAATTCTCATTATGGCACCCCCAACTCCCCTATCTAAGTATGACGCTCCCGCCTAAAAGTCTGACTTACTAGTGTTAGCTTGCTCACTCGGCTTGAATTATGTATTAGTTCATTTGACTGCTTTCTCTTATTATAATAAAGGTGCTGACGAAAGTGAAATTACTGCAGTATCAATTGAATAAGAGTATTAGAATAGGATTTATCTGTGCTAACATGAGTTGTAAAGCGAGAAGAGAGATCTAGTTTTCAAGTGAGCAGTGCCAGGGCAGTAACTAAGCCTGATAGATAGGATAGTAAGTTTGAAGCTAAGGTGATAAGAGAAATGTGATATTAGAAATGAGGTTTGTCTAGCGCCTTCTCAGACTTTATCCTAGAATAAGGAATTGACTACTATGCTAGCAGACGATAACTCACAACTGGGATGAAACCTAGGGCTACCTTTCCTTGCTTCCAAACTTGTCAACAACAACTCAACTAGGAACAGACGGAACCCAACTACCAACAAAGGGAACACAAATACTAAATACTAGCTTGGCACTACTGCTTTTAATACTTTATCTTAAAATAATGAATCACTAAGAAAAGAAGAAAGACTTAAAGTACCCAATAGAAAGAATCGAGTAGCTCTCTGGGAATACAGGATCCGCCATTCATTTCTGTATTATAAGTTTGCTCCCGAGAATCAATAGTTAAAGAATTATACCAGAGTTTAGTAAGCCGAAGAAGCGGGATATGAATATTGCTAGTGGAGCTAAAGAATGCGAGTGTACCCCAGTAGGTTGGAATAAAGAGACAGGGCATTGATAATTGATATCAGTAGTGAAGGACGGAGTTCCTAGTTCAAATATTAGAGGTAGTCATGTAATTCCCGGTTTCGAGGTTAAGTGTGAGATCATGCCTAGTAGCTAAAGAAAGCAAGTAAGTAGTTCATTTCTTAAAAGCAGTGGTTGGGTTCCCTGCCTTAAGGAGTTGTTCTGCTGCTTTACTATTGGTTTGAAGGCAAAGGGGGTATAGGCTGATAGCCAGGAAAGACAGGTTCCAACTCACAGGCACAAAATTAAGGCAAGGGGCTAAGGTCTGTCGTAGGGTTTTCTAGCTAGGATAGTAAGACCTATAGTTGAGGAAGTAAGCCTGCTAGGCAGTAAGCTCTGTTACGAAAAGCACCAGCTGTAGAATCAAAGATAGGAAGGCCAGTCTATGAGTTTAGCTGTGAAAGCCTCGGGTTAGGGATAGGGAGTGAAGGACGATTTACATCAGGTAGATTCTTGCTAGCAATGATTGAAGAATGTCGAGTTTCATTCTTACGTCTTATTTTTTATTCTATATTCTATGAGGGTTGGCAAGAGGTAGTTCCTGTCCTTTAAATCAATAGTTATAGCCTTAAAAATAGTAGTGCCAGACACAAAAATAGATATGGGATTAAGAGTGGAAGAATGAGAAATGCATGGGTAAAGCTTTTGGGCCAATCAATGAGGTTATGTTTTTGGGCCAATCAATAAAGTTATGTACTGATAGTACTTTTTAGTTGAAAGTCAACAAAGATAGACTGATCTAAAGTAAAGCAAGGATCAACACCAGTAACTGACAAGCAATACTCAAAGCAAAAAGAGGTAGGCCCAAACTGGTACATAGGACCCGGGTATCGAGTTCAAGAATAGAAGGCAGGATGTAAGCCCATCAATTGGACTAAAGAGTATAGTTAAGTAGCTAAAGCCTAAAAGCAAGGAAGGTAAGACTAAACCCGAGGAGGTAGAAGCTAAGTTATTGTAGAACAAGACTCGAAGTCATTAGTTAGAGAATCCAAGTAAGCCAGGACAAGAATAAAAGATAGGATAGTAAGGATGCCAGGTTAGGCTCAAATAAGTAGTAAGGCACGGAAGTGATAGTTATAGAATGAAAGCAAGTAAAGTCAAACTTATAGTTAGGCTAAGTTTTAGTGATAGTAAGAATACTAGGCAGGGCAGTAAGACCTACATTAAGTAAAGGCAGACTGAGAGGCGAGCAAAGGCACGATTCCAGCTTGGCTATCAGGGGAGTGGGCAAGGCTTGTTTTTACTTACATTTCATTATGATCCGGAGTTTATGTGGTTAAGTCTATGAGGACATAAGTAGTAATACTATGAAAATAGAGTCCTAAATCTAAGTGAAAAGAATACCTACTATAGGAACACTTAATACTTAATTGAATAGTAAATAAACAAGTAAAGATCAAAGACAGTAGTGCTAGATCTATAGTTAGTAGTTAGGGAACAAGAGAAAGGAAAGTCCATTTATAAGTAACTCAATTCCTTTTTATAGTAGAGTTCTCATTTGTATAAGGGATTATAGTAATGTGTGTCTTGGAGTTTTAGAATGAAAATAGAGGTATTAAGAAGGAAGGACAGATTGATCGACAAGGTAGTTAGACGACGCAGACTTAACTATAAGGTAGAGGTAGGTTGAAAGCATAGACACATAATGCAAGTAAGTCGTATTAGACTAAAGTAAGAGGCAATAAGGGTTGAAGCTAAGGGAGTAGTCCGGGAACGGGAGCAAGTAATGGAAGACTAGCTATATCATAAGTATTAGAATCAAAGCTATTTAGGGAAGGCTAATAGGCAGTAGTAACGTAACGGTATTGGAGGCACTAGTTGTATTCCTATTATCAGTGGTTGGGTTGCCAGTTTCTTATTTCATTATCATAAGTAGTAGTTGGCTTCTCTCTTTGCTGCCCGAGAGAACTAATTGTTTTTTTCCATCCTCATCAGTGGTAGTTGGTTTCCCCGTGGCTTACTTTAGAGTTGAATTCTCTTTTCGAGGTAAGGTCTTGTTAGCACTAATTGTATTCTATTCCGATTATTAGTAGATAAGGGCTGAGATAAGGTAAAGCAAGGCTAATAAGCAGTAAGCCGGGTTCAAAGGCAGTAAGGTAAGTCCTATTTGTTAGTTGAAGTTGTTAGGGGGGTTGCTACTCCTTTGTTGCATTCTGACTTCAGAGTGTGATTCCTATGTTCGAGTTGTTGCTATTGGTCAGGAATGTCAGTTTCAATCATAGACTAAAGAGAAGTCAAGTATGGAAGGGCAGAGTGAAAGCTTGGAGTGACAGAGTGAGACAATTGAATGGGAATAGGGAATTCAATCAATGCCTACGAGCCTCTTATCTCAGCATACTACTCTTTTGTGGGGTAATCTCATATCCTTACTTCTGAGTTTGATTCTTCCTACCGGGGATGCTTAGCCATTCTCTAACCTTCTTTATCGCTACTATTGGTTAGCTTAGTTCCCAAGAGTTCGGTACACTGTATTATGTATTTCAGTCTAATTAGTCGTAGTCGGATTCTTTGTTGGTAGTTGATAGAAGATAAGATGAAGTTAGGAATTAGATATGATTTCCTTAACTGAATGAGGAAATCACGTAGGTTAGTTGAGGGAAATCCTCCTATCTTCACCTGTATAAATTAACGATGGATCAATGAATCAATTGGGCATTTTTCATTACTTCTTCTTATTTCCAACATGGTATCAGAGCCCCTCTCTCTATAAGAGAGATTATTTCTTTTTTTTTTTTTCACTGTCAAACGATAGCTTTTATTACCGTTTGTTCGTCGACAACCCCGCTGCAAAACTGCAGATACTCAGGGGTCATCTGTCGCCACCCTCCCGGACATTCTCTGCTCCGAAGATCTCTCCTACTTCATCTGCAGTAGATGACGACTTCTACACCCGCTCGCCGACATCGTCCCTCCTGCAGCCTTTGTTCTCTCTGCCAAGAGCACATGTAAGGGCCACTGCCCATCGTCTCTCGGTGCTTTGTAGAGAGGGCACAACAAGTTCTTTCTTGCTATCAAACGGTAGCAAATCCCCACCCCGTCGACTGCCCTTTTGAGAAGCCGCAATTGTCGGTCGACTCCTTTTCTGCAAAGCTGCGATCTCTGTTTCCTGACAAAAAAAAAAAAAAAAAAAAAAACAGAGCATCGCCGGTGCTGTTTTCATTCAAGGATCTGAAGATTCGGGTCTCGCTCTATAATTGATGTCCACGTCGCTGGTCTGGCAGCCCTCTCGCTCAACCTCGCTGGCACTTGCCATTGCCATCGCTAGCATCGGCGACACTATCTGTCTCATTGTTGCCTACCATCGGCTCACCGTTCGCTCGCTGCTGCTGCCGTCACAACAATAACTCGGTCGCTTTTCTTCGGTGCAGATCCCTCTCTGCATCGTCTCTACACCTCCAAAGAAGGGACTGCAACATTGTGGTCCTGAAGTCAGGGAAGAAAGGGAAGCACACCTTCACTACAGCGGCTTCCTCATCTTCTCATTCGGTAGTTACTATGCTCGCTGTCGACCCCCCTTACTCCAACAATTGCAATCGTAACTGCAGCCCTCGCCGGCCACAACTGTTGCCCTCTCCTTAGATTTATCATTTCTTGTTGTCAAACGACAGTCTCTCGTCGACATCGAAGCTGGAGACTTCTAGTGCGTCGGCTTTCTCAATTCCTCTACCGAGGTGTTCTTCTGCACTAGGCCATCTTCCTTGTGCACCACCACTGTCGCATCAGCACTAACAAGCAGTGGCACCTTCCCTACCTCATCAGCAATAAGTTCATTCTCGCTGTCAAACGACAGTAAATCTACGACTGCACGCTTCTCCCGCTACCCTTCAGATCTACCGATCGCCCCAGCCGTAGCAGCATCTCCTCCGCTGAAGTCAACCGTTGTCAGACCTTCACCGTGGTTGACAACACAGCGGTCTCCTTGACATCGGGTAAAGATCTGTGTCCTTCACAGGAGCTTGATCTTGCGGGGGCATGATAGTTCGATCTAATCGGATTGTCGAATTTGGTTCTAGCAGAATCGTCTGCTCCTTTTTTCGGATTCATTGTCATCGATTCAAGATCAACGTCCTCAGTTCAAGATCGACGTCCTTACAGGAGCTCGATCTTGCGGGGGCATGATAGAAGATAAGATGAAGTTAGGAATTAGATATGATTTCCTTAACTGAATGAGGAAATCACGTAGGTTAGTTGAGGGAAATCCTCCTATCTTCACCTGTATAAATTAACGATGGATCAATGAATCAATTGGGCATTTTTCATTACTTCTTCTTATTTCCAACAGTAGTTCCCTTTTGAGTCTAGTAATTTGTTTTTGTCTTATGTTGGGCACTAGCTCATTCTTATTAGTGTTGGTATAAGTCCGATATTGGCAACAAGGAATGAGTGTAAGGAAAGGCATACCCAAGGCATTAATACAAAACGAGTAGGAAGTAAGTAAAACGGATCGGTAGGCCAAGATACAGTAAAGCAAGGTTCGTGGTCAACAGAGAAAGAACGGAAGTAAGGAAATGCAGACTCATAAGTTCGATAGGGATATGAGATCATTAAAGTAAGACCAATAACAGAGATCTAGTTTTAACCCAAGTAAGCCTACTATTATAAAAGAATAGACTTTATCAATAGATAGGTTATTGAGATAGGTAGAGGCATACTTCATTCAACGAGAGCATATGAACTAAAGTAAGGCAGGCAAGGTAGACTGATCAACATGGTATTGAGAACACAGGCAAGTAAACTCATACTAAAAATAAGGAGCGGAAGGGTCGAACTAACAAACCGGGCTTTAAGGAGTACTCACCAATTCGAGTCTTATATGTGCTACATCATAACCTAACTCATCGATAGTAATATAGATAAACAAGGCTTTCAGGAAGGAGTGGCAGAGTTAACAAGGCTTTCAGGAAGGAGTGGCAGAGTTAAACTGGAGAATGGGGAAAGCAGAATCCAAGTAATAGTTCGGTGCCCCTGAATGTGATGTAAAGAATAGTATGGGCGAAGGAGTGTCATCAACAAATACTTGAATCCACTTTGAGAATCAATAGTGACAAGTGAGGAATTAGAGGGTTAAGGCATCAGGTAACAGTATTGAGTTGTGCATCTCTGGTTCCATTCCCAGTTCCTAGTTAAAGGATTATAAGCACCCGTTTCAGTATTTATATTAGTCGTTGCATTCCGATAGGTAGTAGGAGAGCCTAATAGATAGTGTAAAGTAAGATTTAGATCGAGGCGTGTTGGAGCGAACTACTGTGTTAACAAACCTAGACAAGAGCATAGGTATTGAAGCTACAACTATGGAATCAAAGTAAGGGGATATAAGCTAAGAGATGATAGAGCAAGACTAAATAATGGCGTACTCATAACCTAGTCTCAAGGGGGTGTTAGTTGGAAACAAGAGAATAGGAACATAGCCTAGCGAGTGCCAGTTTGGTTTAAAGTAGAGAGATAAAGGATACGAGGAGGTAGTTAAAGAACAAGTTCCGAACTACAGTCTTGTTGGGGTTGGAGGAATTTGCCCCTGTTCCAGCAGTTAGGTATTGTTAGCCCGGAGTCTATTTTTGTTAGCCTTTCTTTCATTTCTCCAGTTTCGAGTTTAAGCTAGGGAAGTACTATTGATGAATGCAAGGTATATTTCAGTTCTAGTAAGGTTGGTTTGGAGAATCAAGTAAAGACTTTCAGAATTAGAGTCAAGAAAGGAAGGCACTGTCCTGTGTGTTGGCCTATTGGCTTATGTGTTTTGATCTGTTACTTACTTATTTGATTCTTATGCCTACTACTATTAGTTTATTACTGGAGACGCTAGTCTCGTATCGTGTGGGTACTACTATAGTATCATAGTTATTCCTATCGTATAAAGGACTAAAAGCAAAGCTCTTTTTCTTATTTGTCATATCAAAACATTACCTTTCATCTAACCTTATAGGCGTAGCACATAGGTTATACTATAATATACTAAAATGGAATTATGATTTGCCTAACCCACCCCCTCTCTCTTTAGACTACCTCTGATCTTAGGCCCGATATCAAACAACTTCTATTGTTTTTCATTGAATTGGGTCAATATAAGTTACTACCTTTTCTTTGAATTAGGTGAAACAACAGCTCTACTTTTTTTATTTAATTAAAGCAGAAACAGCTCTACTAAAGCAAACAAACAGCTCAACTTTTTCTCCTTTTTATCATATCAACACAACTGCTCTATACTTTCTTTGTCATTGAACAATGGAGCTATGGTGCACGAGCTACCTATGATTGACACCCACGACACATGACACACTCTCACTGATCAGAAACCCCATCCGGCTAAGTACCAATGCTAGGGACCATACATGGATAACATAGATATTATTCTAAAAACAGTTGTCATTTGTCACTTATCTATTATCTTATATTTATTCTACTTATATTTCTCAATAGTTTGATTCCAGTCTCGAGACTATTGCTCTACAATTTCATTATTAGTGGCCTTAGCACCTTCCTTTGCTTCATAGCTACGTATTCCAGTAGTAACTACCCCTAGTGCTCTGTCTTGCCAACCTTTCAATAAAGTAGTAAATCCACCTAAATGCCCCACACCCTATTTCTTTTTTAAGGGAATTCCTTGTTGCATTGCAGGAATTGATCTTAGTCTACTAATACAGATGTGAGATCATAAGGACATACTCTTTATGGAAGTCTTTAGAATCAATGTTACGAATAGCAAACTAATATGCAATGGAAGGGATGCGCGGGGGTATTGTAAGATTGAATCTCAAAATACATAATGGAAGGCAGGGTATGTTCAGTAAGTTCCACTGGGTATAGAGGCACATTTTCCTTCTTATGGTTGAATCATAGGCCTCTGAGTTAATCAAGGGATCGTCGCCCAGCCCCGTTTGAAGGAGAGCGCAGGCAAAACGCTTGTTCTGTGAATGATGCCTGTAATAAAGAAAAGGAATGATGTCTACAATACAACACAGTAGGTTTGCACATCAGTCTTTGCCTTTGCTCGGTCATTCATTCATGAATTGGTTGAAACAGCGGGCGACATCACTTAACACACCCTATTGATTGGAACATTGATTGAAACCATAGTATTCCTCTCCCTCCTTTCATTCTGCAGCTACTATTTCCAATACATTATCTTAGAATAAGGAATTACCCCACTACTTTTAAGCCTGTACTTCTGACATATAAATCTGTATTGATTCCCTCCGGTCCCTTTGCCCAAGTTAGAGGCTTACTTCATTTGCTTTTGAGCAGAGCCCCTCCACTATAAGACTAATCGTGGTATAAGTAAGAGCTCAACTCATTAGTACAGAACTGGTTGCGGGCGCATAGGAATAAGAACGGGTTTTGGGGTTATGATTTAGGGTCTAGTAATAGACTAATAGTAGTCAGCATAAGATAGCGCTCATTAGCATAGGATGGGACTTTAACTATCTAGAAAGTAAGACAAGAAAGTAAGCCTCCACTCTAGTTCAGGCATAGGGGAATCAAAGGGATAGGCTTGGAGGCTAATGAAGTAAAGCTTGGTGACTAAAGAGTAAGGGCTTGGTGACTAAAGAATAGGGGCTTGGACTGTGGAGGATATAGTAAGGCTTGCTTCACTGGGCTTAGGCCTAGGTTTGCTACTAATGAGTTTTATTCTTATAGTAGTAGTTGATAGTAGTATAGTAGTTGTTGCTTGTCTAGTTGTTACTTGGTGGCTAGATCTATATTAAAGGAACTATATCTGTATGTAAAGGAACTACATTTGTATGTAAAGGAACAAGAAAATGAGTTCAGTGTCCTAGCTATAAGTGGGTTTTGGATGCTAATAATTTGTAAGGTAGTAGAGGTTTTCAATGAGAAATAAGAGAATGATAGGTAGAATTCGGCAAGGTCGTTTCGTAATGAGATGGGCAAGTCAGAATTACATGGTACAGTGCTAAGCCAGATATATGGCAAAGTAAGCCGCTAGCTCAGACATAGGCATTGAAGCGAGAAAGGGGTAGAATTCAAGCAAGGGTCCTCATCCTAATCAATATAGTAATAAGGCTACTAAACTGACATATGGTCTAACTTTAACATGGGAATAAAGGCAAGGGGACAAAGGCATAGTCAGTGGCGTAAGGATCCCCGGATCGGTAGTGAAGGAATGAGAAACAAGAGTATGAGTTCGAAAGCCTGGACAGTAAGCCTGTTTCCTTGCAGTTCCATTCTCTCTGGACCAAGTTAAGTTAATAGCTATGTGGTTCATTCCACCTATATTGAGTATAGGGTTTAGACTATTCATTCTGAAAGTGGCTAAGCAAATTCTTTAAATCAAATGACTAATTCATTGATTGGTATACCATATGATAAAACACATTATCTATATAAGTAAGTGAAAGACATTTTTGCATAAGGGATAGTAATGGCGGCATACTTACAGGTGTGCACATGAGAGCTAAGCTCAGTTTAAGCTAATAGCAATAGGATTAGATTAAGTAGTGGCAGGTAGGGGTGGCAGACCCAAACTTATACATGGTAGCTGGGGAATTAGATAAATGATAGTCTGATGTGAGATCGGTGGTTACAGAAAGCAAACAAAGAGATGTAGGCTAACTACTATGCTAGTAAGCTCAATTGGAGCATAGGTATCCAAGTAAGAAAGGGGAGCCCGAGACTGAGATAAGGTGGTTGGTGTTCAACTAACCTTAGATAGGGCAAAGTAAGGCTTCAACTAATGGAAGTGGATCGGTATATTATAATAAGATAAATGAATGGTAGAGACAAACTCAAGAATGGTAAATAAGGGTAGTAAGCCTAGATCTCAAACGTAGGACAAAGGCATTGGGGTTATTAGGTTAAGAATGAGATATAGTAAAGTAAGGCTTAAAGGCAGTTGTATAAGAAAGAAAGTAAGCCTGTTAGTTCGAACTAAAGAATACGATTCAGCTCTAGAGTTAGTAGCAACAGACTAATAGACAGTAAATCGAATTTTGAGATCAGTAGCTAAAGAACTAGCTCTCATTTAAAGTATCAGTAGTAGTAGTATCCGCCTTATCAGTACTAGTTCAATTCGTTAGGCATCAACTCGATCCTATATTGTTAAAGACGTTTGGTGGCTCATAGATAGTAAAGTAAGAATGATCTAGAGGGATTAGTAGGGATGAAACCAAGTAAAGACAGACTAATAGGCAGTAGGGCAAGGGCAGCTTTAGATGGCAGTTAAAGCATGACCGACAGGATAGTTAGAAGGAGGTAGGCTCAAAACTAATAAGAAAGAATACAGGTAAGTAATGTCAGCCTGGGTGAAAGGCTCCGGATCAACAGCTACAGAAAGAGACCACAAGAGATATAGCTTTGAGTTCAGCCCGGAGACAGGAGATATAGACTTAGGTTTAGTAGTTCGATTCTACCAGTAAATAACTAGATAAATGATAGGAAGCCCGAGAGACAGGGGTGTCTATTTGTGGGAGGTATAGTTAAAGTAAAGAAAGAGTAAGATCGACGACCCTACAAGTAAGGCTTAGAAGCACTAGTCTAATTCCAAGTTTTCTATCCGATGTATCCTTAGCCCGACTCTACTTCTTATAGCTTGTATCCTTAGCATAGGTGTTTTGTAGCCTAAATCGAGCCCGGCTCTACTCTTATAGCTCTCTACTTGCAGAAGAAGATTTTAGTATAGGCTAGGGTAAACTCAATTATGAAATTCCTTATTCTAGTGTTGGTTCTCATGTTCTTTATGCTGATTCCTATGGTTCCCCTTCGATTCCTTTGATCTGGTGTCCATTCTCCGACTAAGACTAATGGATTGAATTCACTAAGTAGTGCCAACGAGCGATACTCTAACTCATAAGCAGTAATACAAGAATAAGATAAGGGAGTGTCAGGTTCAATCGTAGACTAAAGGAAGTAAGAGTCAAAGGGGAAATATAGAGTTAACACAAGGAGTAGAAGTTTGAAGCCCATAAGCGAGTTCTAAAGTAAGCAGTGCTAGAATCAAAGTACGGAAAGGTAGGTTGGGTTTGTAGGGTAAGTCTTATCATTAGTAGCTGGCTTCGCTGTTGTTCGTTTGATTCTGACTTGTTGTTAGCGATTTCTTACTTCTATGTTGCTAGTTGAGTTATTACTTGGGGATGTTATTCGACTTAACACTAGAGCAACTTGATCCATCACTCACTGAAATATCACTTGCTTTTGTTGAGCCTAGTTCCACTAATAAACCACATCAATGTTCATATGATAAAACAAATCGATACATATAGATCAATACGAGTAAACAGAAGAATAAATACGAGTAAACATAATACCATAAGTTATACTACAACTAGGAATGTAAGGGACAATTAGAAGACTAACAATCGGGCATTATAGGCATTTCAGGTAGTATGGGAAGTTTGCAGCTACAATTAAAGAATTGGATAAAGGGATCGGGCTCTAGCTCTAGAGAGTAACGAGTAAGGCTGGGCTACTTCGTGAATAGGGCTTGGGCTACTGGTGAGCTAGGCTTGGGTTACTTGCTGGGTTCTTAATTACTTACTAGCTTGGTTCTTTATTGTTGAAGTCCCCTCTGGGATGGTATACCTTCCTAGTATTCCTATTAGTATCATGCGCTACCCCACCTAGTAGTATAATAGTCTATCATCTACGAATGAAAGAAAGGACAATGAGACTAAACGCGAAGAAAGGTAGACTTAGGTACAGGATGAGAAGCACCAGTTTCTTTCTTTATTCTAAGATCAAGTATATTAGTTTCCATTAGTAAGTTGTATTCTTGTATACACCAGTGGCATTCTTAAAAAGGGTAGTTCCAATCCCCAGTTCCATCTACCGGGGGTAGTAGTCAATTCTTTATTTCCATTATTAAGTATTAGAGCTATGCCAGGGATCCTGTATTGTCTCCCCTAACCCACTATTGTTCTACTCTTTGTATTGGTACTTTCACTCTTCCTTTTGTCAGCTTAAGTTCTTGTACTGCTCTGTATCATTCCGATGCTTACTACTAGTTGGTATCCTGGCTTTCTAGTGGCACTCCTCTTATCAGTGGTGGAATTCCTTGGTTTAGAGCTATAGTCTGTTGGTATTAATATCAGATTTTAGCCTGTAAGCGAGAGTCTAAGTTTGATCCAGGAGGAAATGAATGAAAACATGGGGTTTTAGTTGAAAACAAAAAGCATAGGCATTGGAGGCATTAGGTGAAGAATAAAGCAAAGGAGCTAGGCTTGGCATTCGATGGAGACAGTAAGGCTTGGGCTTACACTTTTGATTCTTATTAGCAGTAGGGTAGTTCCATTAGGTGGAATTCCCTTGTCTCCAGTATCGATATGATAAGTACTAGTTGAGTTCTATTCCAGTATATGACATATCTTATCAGTAGAATAGAATCCCCTATCGACTGACATAAGAGTAAGGAACCTAAGCATGAAAGCAAAGAGCCTAAGAGTGAGTAACTGACATAAGGTAGAGTTCTGGATGGGAGAAATCAGAATAGAAGGTACAACTACAAGAGCGAAAGGAACGAGTCAGACTTGGTTACTGTCCAGTTATTACATAGTGGGTTTCTTATGCCTAATACTAGTTATAATACCCATATGTGCTATATCATACCCTAACTCTTGTTTTTACTCTGTATGCGCTATCTCATACCCTATAGTATGAATTCTTTCGTATAAGAAACTATAAGAAACTGGATTCTTTCGTATTAGGTAGATGCGCTCTCTCGTACCCTGAGTTGAGTGTCTAAATCATAGAAAGGAGTAGCAGCCTTTCCCTTAGTAATTGATTTCTTTATATTAAGAGAAAAGATCCAGTTCAGTAAATATAATCCGAATGCAGTAATGAGAGAATGAGATAAGGTGGTGTTAGTTTCTTTTCTTAATGCTAATTCCTTCGTTCCAATCTAATTATTTTCACTTACTTGCTCAACTCGATGCATTGTATCGATCATACCTACCATAACCTAGAAGGCTCTTGTCTCCACACTTTCATTATTATTTGTCATATCGAAACTATGTCCTGACATCTAACCCGAACATCAACAACATACCTTGATCATAGATTAAAGAGTCACATTACTCATTCTGTGAGTGAGCAATCGTTCTCCGTTTCAAGTTATGTTCTTCTAGGAGTAGTGGAATTCCAATAGTAGTGATGAAATAGTAGTCCCCAAAGTTCGATTCCCAAGTGAAAGCAATGGAAGCGGGTGCTTCGGACTGAAAGAGCAAGTAACAGGCCAGGTCAATAACCAGTAAAGTAAGAACGAGTTTCAGCAGTGAAAGCCCTAGTCCTGATCTAAATTCTTACTATTAGCGGATTCAGTCTTGTTAGCAACAGAGATACCCTAGCGAGTAGAAGACAACAACTAGAGCATAGGAATGGAAAGAACAAGTAGAAGAACGGACGAACGAGCATGTATCTTATTTGTACCATACCACCAATATTAAATAAAGAAATAAGTTGTGAGATTAGAAACACCTGTTGAATTATTCCCTACTATAATAAAGTAGGATAAGTACTAGTAGCGGTCCTGTCAGCAGCAACTCAATTCCCATTAGTACGAGTTAAAGCCTTATCCGCATGTAGTCCCCCTATTATAAGTAGTTAGACTCCGTATTGCTTGCTAGAGTCCTAGAAGCTGTAGTAACAGCCTTGTTATCAGTACAACGGTCAAATCATTAGAAAAAGAAGGAAAGCCAGTAACTTGATTCCCTTTTCTAGTCCTATTAGGCAGTAGTTAATCCCTTGTTGTTGAGGTAAGTTATGTCAAACACTAGTTCAATTCGCTAGGAGTAGGTTTAGTCCGGTAGTTCACAGCAGAATTCTCAGTTAGTAGGTTCAGTCTTGGTAGTAGTGATTGTGATATCGGCCTTGGAAGTCCTTGCTTAATTCTATATTATTATAAGATAAGGTATTAGAAGCGGTAGTCACAGCCTCATGCCTAGCCCAGCCTAGAAGAAAGATACGAATCAAAAGGCCAAGCAACTACTAACTCCAAAAATATCTGTCTTGACACTAAGTCTGTTGCTACTGATTCGGATTAACCAATCAATAGCCATAATGGAATTGGGCTACTACAGGGAGGACTTTCACTGTGGAACGCAATGCCTTATCTATCCGATAATAAAGAAAGAAACTAGGCACTAGCAGGGCTCTCACTACTCATATAAGAACGAAACTGGAAATGGAGAAGACGAGATCTCCCAGCGCATATAGATATAAAAGTCACAGTTAAGGTAAGGTCTAGCGCATATGACAGTTGAACAAGAAAAAGAGAATTCACTAATTAATCGATAATAGGAATAAGAGGATAGATAGGTGATTGTATACATATAAATAAATAGAATCATTAACATAAGCCAACTTCATAATAGGCGAAATGCAGACTTCAACCAGTACCGATAATACTTTTATTGTTAGTACAGGAACAGAGAATTCCCAACACCGACAGAAGGAATAGAATCGTTACTAGAAAGACTTGAGCTCGGGCTTAATAAGAAGAGAATTATGCTATCAACAGGGCTTTAACTAATAGCTGCTAGCTGCCCTTTATTCCTCTACCTATAGGTATGAGACACAACCTGGGAAGAGATAGAAGAACCAAACTAATATTTATTATTATTACAAGAAATCAAAGAGAAGGTAATTGAATTGCGACTGGTAAGGCTGATAACACCACTTAGGAAAATGGAAACGCAGATCGAATATCACAAAGAAAGAGGAATCCAACGCAAGAATCGAAACAATGCCTAGTAGGCTTAACCAGTGCCTAACGGACCTAGCTCTAAACTCAGGCTTATGCCTATCGTTTCTCATTCTTTGACTTAAGGTTCTCGTTCTGGATCTCGCCCTCCACTAAGTAACTTGTAATCAGAGGTATGGTGTAGCGCATAGAGAGAAAAGTTTGCTAAACCTCGCTTTCACTCCTGTGCTACTTACTTCGGTTCTATATCTTTTGTTTTATTATGTCTATCCTACCTTTCATTCAAAGAGTATAGAATCGAACTAGGGCATACCTAAGTCTCTCTTTTCTTGCTTAAAAGCTTTAGTCAACGCTTCTCGTACTTTTACTTATAATAAGGGTAAGGGATTGGAACTAATGCCAACAGCACCTTCATAAAGAAATAGGACTTCCCTTACGCCATCTAAAGCTGCCCTTGCTTTACTAGCTATCGTTGTCCCGGTATCCTCTTATTAGTATGTGTTTCATTATTTCCAGTATGAGTTCAATCTGCTAGTTAGTAGTCCAATTCCTTATTCTAAGAGAAAGTATTAGATGGGTGGGTCGTACTAGTGTTTTCAAGCAAGTAAAGTAAGATTGCTAGGTGGGAAAGGCATACTACAACATAGGCATTGAAGTAATGGATGGTAGGCTGATATCAAGGAGTATAATATTGAGTTAAGGTCTGCTAGCATGGGTAAATTAAGAGTCTTGTTAGTATTTGTTTGATTCCCTTCCCTTCTTTAAAACTAGCACTCATGCCTAGAGGTAGAGGTCTTGCTTACTGCTCTCAATGATTTAGCTAGATTGTTAGGCTTACCTTTCTTTTACATAAAACTGACATGACTTCCTTAATTCCTGTAGTCTACTTTACAGCTACCGCTTAAGCCTAAAACATAGAACTAGGGCTTTCGTTATTGGCCTCTAAGCTTACTTTCCTTTCTCTTAGCTTGACAGTGCTCTATCTAATTCTCCTGCAACCCTTTGATTAAAGAAAACCTATGCTCCCAACTACAACCCTTACTATTACTATCTTTTATCTTATCCCCCCCTTATAGGTGTCATTCTGATTTGAATGTTTCAACCCAACTCTTAGTTTTCTAGCTCATATGCTTAGCCCGGTATCCTAACTTCTGAGTTCAATTCTTAATTCATGTTTTCATTCCTGTTAGCATTAGATTAGTATCCGGTTTCATTCCTTCCAGCAGTAAATCTATTCTTTGTATTGATATTCCCCTGTTCAAGTGAAAGCCCTATTTCTCGGGTTTGGCTTAATAAGGTAGTAGTCAATTTTGATAGTTACTAGTTCAAAGCCGGTACTGCTAAGCCATATTCTTTCTCTTTGTATTTAGTCTTGTTATTACTAGTTCCAATCTGATGCTCAATCTAATTGTATTCTTTCTAGGCTCATTCTTATTGGTAGATGCGCTAGCTCGTACTCATATCTTTATCCCTATTTCTATTCTTATTAGCAGCAGTACTCATCTCTTCCTTTACCTATAAATAGATTAGTGTCACATGAACTAGAACAATACTTATTAAGCTTGATAGCAAATACATCACGGCATATGCCTAATATAGCTTCTAATGAATTTGATGGCTATAACTAAGGCTGGAAGGGAAAGCTTAGAAGTGTGAGCTACAGACTTTAGGGCATGAGCGAAAGTTTGATAGCACATAGTGGCATACTTCTAATTGAATATAGGATCCGGGTATCAGGTGAGAGTCTTATCAGCACTAGTTGATTCCTTTACCATAAGATCAATTCTGAAAAGTACTAGTGGGATTCTTATAACTACTATTTTCATTCTCTTTCCCTTCTTGTGGTCTAAGTCGTCACCATTGTAGCTTTCAAGTTGTCTTGCACCGTCGTTGCTTCCTTTCTTTTTTTCTAGGTTACTATTTCATGAAACTATGAAACGAGATACCTCTTTATTCAGACGGTTTAGAGTCAATGGAAGGGCGACGTGAGAGAGAGGTGGATGCGGCTTAATCATTCGGTTCAGAAATAAAGGTATATGGTTCGAGTCAGAATCAAGATAAAGTACTAGTGAAGCGAGATATCTTCTAGCTTGAGTTTAGTCCCTTTGTGCTCTTGTTCGTGATCTAAGTAGTATAGCTAACATAACAAAGCTTACTCATTCAAGTCAAGGGCCTAGCCGACCTGGTTCAATAAACTCCTTTAAGTGCTTCCTTTACTGAAAGGCGGGTACACATGGCAAACTAATGTTAACGCTATAGGCTTGGTTGAACTCCTACTTGAAAATAATCAAATTCTAATTATACCTATAAAGTATGGAACCCTAATCATATATTCTATAAGGTATAAGGTGTGTACAGAACCATCTATTCTATAGGGTGCGGTGCAGAACCAAACTCTACCATTTCACTCTGAAACTAGCTTCTTACCCTTTTTTTCCGAAACTCACTTCTCTTTTATTTCTTACTTAAAGAATTGCTTGCCTTATTGACAGCTTTTTCTGGAACATCTACATATGATTTGTAAACATATCGAAGCTCTGGGTCGGGTCGGTGCCAAGTAGAAAGTAAGTAAAGAGTGAAAAGGCTTGGCTCTGTTAGTGTTAGTAAAAGAAATATTATAATGTAATAAGGTATAGATACAACAGGTAATATTAGTCTCTATTATATATGATCTCGGTGGTAAGTGAATGGTCTGATTGTCCCGCAGCTTAGTCTTGTTTAACTTATTGCGTAGCTGGAGCTGGTGGAGTACGGTTTCAAGGTGCTTCATATTCATATCTTTGGGTGCTCGGAAAGGACTCTAAAGATGGTGTTGCTGTTTAAAAGTCAGCAAGAAGCTCAGCTCAGCATGAAAGAAAAGAAAGAAGGGGGTTCAGTTCACGGAAAGTCGAGAGTTCACAAAATCAACGAATGATTCAATTAATGATTTGACTTCCGCGTAAGGAGTTTAGAGTTGTTGTTCAGTTAAGGGAGAAAGAAAACAATTCTGTTCCGTTCCGCTAAGCAAGACAATGTATAATTAACAATGCTAAGGTAAAAGGGGGTTGACATTCCTCTTTGTCATATCACATGTGCTAAAAGTAATGAAATTCTGTTTTCCTATTTGACTTGCTTGACTCGACGATCAAAAGAGAAAATCCAATCAAAGACTGTTTTCCCCAGTGCAAGAAGACTAAGTAGAGAGTATAGGTAGCCAAGGTATGTTTATTTACTAGTTTATATATGCAGTGCTCTATAATATGAATCTGAAGGGATAGAAGATGGATCTGAAAGCTGGATTATAAACATAAGCCATCAGCTGCAGAATGAATGTATTGTTATAGGATTAACAACAATTACAGGCTTTGAAGCACGTTGTTCTTTAGCTGGATCTAGATCGGAATAAGGAGCAGGATCCGTAAGCTGTGTGAGCTCTTGACAAAGAAAGGTGAAAGTGCAAGTCAGCAGCAAGGGAAGGCTCATAGGAAATAGAGTCAAGATCTGGATACCAAGTTCAAGTCTATTGGGTAACTCAAATCAGATTGTTAGTAATTGGAGAATTAGGTTGCATTCAGCCCAAGGTAGCAAAGTCTTGTCATGATCAAGTATTAGGTTAGAGAATAAAAAAGAAACGAATAGTAGACTCGTAGGCGTTAGTACAAGAAAGAAAAGCATGAAAAGTAGACTAGTATGTAGGTAGGACAGGCTTGTTAGTGAATCAAATAAAGAAAGCAAGTTAAGAATTGAACACTACACTATGAAATTGAGCTATAGAGAAGGAACCCTCTAATACTATAACTCGAAAGGGGGATTCCAACTAGCACTGATAAAGACCTACGAAATCAATTGAATCATTGTTTCCGAGGCTTACTGCCCAAACTTTGATTCCTTAACTCATTGGTATGATCTAGTGCACCTAGTTACTAACTATCAGGATTGATACGAGAACTATAGGAATCAACGTACTACTTAAGAATAAATCAGGAGAATAAGAGATTGAACTGGTTGTGGTGTTTCTAATACTTTAACTGATACCGGGGCATCCTTACTATCTTACTTTTCACTCTTTAGTTCCTGGACCTAAGCCTATCTTTCCTTACCTAGAATACTTATTCCACCTATGAGATTGGAGCACGCCCCCCGCTAACCTATTCTCAATAAATGGGTTGGTGATAAGCTTGCCTTTACTTAGTCTAAAACTTACATTGCTGCCACGGGTCTAAAATCTTATTCGTTAGTTAAAGCCTTCCGGATAGGTTTGGTCAAGTTAGTACCTTTTTCATTCTTTGTATTCAAGGTAGGGATTTGATATGACAAATAAGAATTCAATGTCGATTAGTAAACCAACTTCATTGGTAACATAATCAAAGTGGAAATACGAAATACAATTGGGGCTTTAGAGAATAAGGTAAGTAGATAGGTACGTAAGTAGGGCGACTAGCTTTACAATAAGACTGGGCGGTACCACTAGATATCATAATGAGGGATAACACCACTAGAGAATGCGTGATACCACTATTTCACTTTAAAGTAAGAATACCAGGCAAAGGATACGTCGAAGAGGTTAATAAGAATAGGTGTGCTAGCAAGGAAAGGGGATAGTATTGTTCGGGCATGCAAGTAATCTCTTCGGGGGCGAGTTCTACTATCAGTTTCGCAGGTTTGGGTTTACAAGTTCAATTGATTAATCTTCGGGTGCTTTATTTGAATCTGTGTCATCGGAGAGGGATGCTCACTAGAAATAGAGCAGGCCGGACGCTTTGCTACTTGCCGCGCTTTAAATATCTGCCTTGCCATAGGTTGGTTTTGAAAGAGATAGATAGTAAGGAGCTATAATAAATAGAGCTCATAAGGTTTTCCTAGTTTGTTTTACTGTTCAACATATTCTATCTAATCTGAGGATTAACAACACAGTGGCCCTGAGATCTTCTACCCCACAGCTAATATTCCTGAATGGAGATGGACAACAAGGGGCCAGAACAACAGAGGAAATTCCATGCTAACCCACCCTATAAGTTCTTATAGTAACATCTCCGATTTTTGGTTTGCTCCCTTGGCAATTCACCTTCGTCCCCCCCATTCTTGGGTCATACCTAGAAGAAGCATAGCTCTAGAACAGTTTGTCACCTAGTAGCTCCTTAAGTCCCCTGACTTTGTTAGAATTGGTGCACCATTGTCTGGATCCTGGGCCTATATCCCATACCAGCACAATCTCTGCTATGCACCACTTGTTCATAACAACTCGAATGGTAACACTATAGCAAATTCTTCAAGAGTGCCCACCTCTGCATCCTCTTGCCCCATGCTAAGGTCTCCTGATCCCAACTTCGCCTCCGCAAGTCGAATCACCTTAGTTAGTCCGTCAAATATATCTCTGAGGTAACTTTGCATGTGCCTCAAAGCTCCCTTTATCTTTGGCACCATGTAAGATAAGTTCGTCCCATCAGAATAAAGAACCCATGAAACGACATGATTTCACTCTTGCCTCTATAAGAGTTTATGCCCTTGACCTCTGTCAAAGGAAAGCTCTGTGCCTCCACTCTGTGTTCCATCTTCTTTGTCGACTCCCTTCATATGGCTTGGATACTTCATCGAGTTCCACCTAAGTCGCTTCGCTCCTCGATTTGCATTGAGTTGATAGTGGCCCTTGCGTCCATCATTCCATAGGTCAGCCATCTGTTGAGTTTGATTTTCACATCGACTCTAAATGTGCCTTCATATGATGTTGTCTTGGAGTGCTCCCCCATTTGATCTCGAAATGCATCCACCAATGCATTACCTCATTCGAGATCATGCGACAACTCCACGTCACTCGTTTGGTTCATTGAACTTTATGAAGATATTATCTTAAGGAACTTTTCCTCAATATGTGCGGTCCATTGCACATGATTCTCCCTCTAGAGAACTAGAACTTATCCCTCCAGGATATCTGTCTTGTTTGGGCAACTTTCCTTTTGCATTCCTCCCATTGGAAGTTTTGGAGAGCACCATTCCTTTTGGACTACTCCGTCTTACTGAACAACTTGTGCCTTGTTCTGCCCCCGCAAATGCACTAGCTAGATTGTGACCCTTCGCCAATATAGTCCCCACTACATCCTTCAAGGTCTAGCGATGTGCTGAACTAATTGCACATTTTAGCCACCTACAGACATATCCTTTCCATGTCGAAGAGAAAGTTCTGATGTTCCATGCCATCGAGTTCCGATCGTGCCTTGGGATGGGCACGAACACTTTGTCGTCCATGTACAAGCCCTTGCATGAGTACCGAATCCTTCGAGTTAGCAATTCCCCTCACCTCTGTGAGGTTTGCATAACTCTTTCGGTCATTACGCAACACCTCCCACTTTGCACTGTCTCATCTTTCACCAAGCGCCCCGCTTGCCTTGAGCACCATCAAGTTTGGTTGCCAACATTGGGCCATAGCTCGAACTCAACCATCTAAATCTTTATGAGCTACGCATTCTTCTTCGCTTGTTTATCTTCGTGGTGTCTCTAGCGCAAATGGTTGGTCATTCCTCTAAATGCTAAGCCTAGATGCCCGCTCCTCTGAGCGACTCCTTTTCCAACATCTCAATGTTTGTTCCCCCCAAATGGTTGCACATGCTGGCTATCCTCCACACAACCCAGCTGGGTCCCCCACATTTGTATGGCGGGTGTTTCTACATGTGCTTGTCCCGCTCTGATACCATAATGTCACTAGCTTAGTTGATTTTGCCTCTAAGCCGTGTGGCACTCATGCGTGTCCGTCCGCAAAGGTCAGCCTACCCCGAGATCTCCTAGGTTACTTAGACTTACAAAAGAGAAAACGGGCCAGAAGAAGCAATTCCAACAGGATCTACAAGAAACTACTCAAGCAAATACTTTATAAAGCCAATACAAATTACACCCATGGATATTATAAACTTAGAATGGTTGCACACAAAGGATAATGGTCCATTACAGACCGAAGTCCCCACAAGTGCTTACAAGACACACTCATATTTACAAGCCAAAATCGGCCATAAAGCAAACCAAACTAGGGTTGCCAAGCCTACTGCATGCCCGCTACTTGCGGTACAAGGTATGTACATAAACCGAAGGACATAGACAAACATGAGCATTTCATTAAACATCTTATTTACATTTTTATCCGTGACACCATGTAGCCCTCAACCTGAAGTCTATCTCCTCTATATACTAATAAAAGATCCTTAGTCCTTCTCAAGTACTTAAGGATACACTTTACTGTCTTTTAGTGTTCCAAACATGGATCCATATGATACCTGCTCGCGACACTTGATGCATGCACTATATCAAGCTTGGTACATAGCATAACATACATGATATACCTTATCGCTGAGGCATAAGGTATCATATCCTTGTTTGTCATTTCTTCAGGAGTCTTTAGGGACATACTCATAGAAAGTGATATTCATGTCTCATTGGTATGAACCTCACTAAGAATTCTTCATGCCAAACATTTTGATAATAGAGTCTATGTACCTGAATTGGGAGAAGCCAAGTATCTACTTGGATCTATCTCTATAGATTTGGATCCCTAAAAAATAGGATGCTTCCCCTAAGTCCTTCATAGAGAAATTTTTGGATAGCCAAGCCTTTACTGTAGAGAGCATTCCTCAATCATTCTCATTAATGATGATGTCATCCACGTATAGCACCAAGAAGGTGATAGCGCTCCCACTTACCTTCCTATATACACAAGGCTCATCTTCGTTCTTAATGAAGTCATAAGATCTGATTGCCTCATCAAATCTTATGTTTTAACTTTGGGAAGCTTGCTTGAATCCATAAATGGACCTGAGCAGCATGAACACTTTCTTTGGACTCTCTAGATATGAATCTCTCTTGTTGTCTCATATACACCTCCTCCTTGAGGTTGCTACTAAGGAATGCCATTTTCATATCCATTTGCCAAATCTCATAGTCATAGTGTACTGCAATGGCCAAAATTTTTTTGATGGATTTAAGCATGGTTATGGGTTAAAAGATTTTATCATAGTCAACTCCTTGCCTTTGACGATATCTTTTAACTACCAACCTTGCCTTATAGGTCTCTACCTTTCCATCCACTCCGATCTTCTTCGTGAAGATCCATTTGCAGCTGATGGGTATGATACCCTCAGGGGCACCCATAAGGTTCCAAACCTTGTTTTAGTACATGTAATCCATCTCAGAATTCAAAGCTACTTGCTACTTCCTGGACTCTATACTCATAATAGCCTCTTCGTAGGTCAGTCCTCTCCATTGATATGTCCCACATATCTTTCAGGAGGGTGAAATACTTTACTAGACCTATACAAAGTTGAGACTTGTGTGCTAGGTACCTGAACATACTCGAACTCTAGAATGGTGCATGAGCTTGGTTCTCCAACCTTGCTTAACTCTATCTCACTCCCATTGTTTCCACCAAGAATGTGTTCCTTCTCAAGGAACACATCTTTCTTAGCAATAAAAACCTTCTTGTCCTTGGGATGATAGAAATAATACCCAAATTCTCCTTAGGGTATCCCACAAACTTGTACCATTTTGTCCTTGATTCCAACTTGTCAGGGTTATGTTTTCTTACATGGGCAGGACAACCCCAACTATTAACCACCTTAAGATCAAACTTCTTTCCTTTACATATCTCATATATTGTAGACACTATCAACTTTGATAGAATTCTGTTCAGAAGGTAAATTGTGGTCTCCACGGCATATCCTAAGAATGAGATAGGTAGGCCAGCAAAACTTATCTTGAACTGCACCATGTCTAACAACGTGCGATTCCTCCTTTTTGATATACCATTGAGCTGAGGTGTATAAGGAGGTGTCCACTGGGATAGAATCATATGGTCCCTGAGGAACTGGGTGAACTCTGTACTCAAGTATTCTCCTCATCGATTTGATCGAAGAGTCTTAATTCTCTTTCCAATCTGGTTCTTTACCTCATTCTTATATTCCCTGAATTTCTCAAAAGCCTCAGACTTGTACTTCATCAAGTACATATGTTCATACCTGGAGAAATCATCAATGAATGTATTAAAGTATGAGTAACCGCCTATAGCTAGAGTCGACATATGACCACATACATCACTATGTATGAGTTACAATAACCTAGTGGCTCTCTCTCCAGTTCTACTAAAAAGAGAGTTGGTCTTTTTACCATGAAGGCAATGTTCATAAGTTGCATACACTCATAGTCAAATGGATCTAAGTATCCATCCTTCAACAACTTTTTGAATTCTTTCCTCATATATATGACCTAGCCTACAATGGCATAGATATGCATTATTCACCTCATATCTTTTCTTCTTGTACATATTTATGTCCATGACGTGTGTGGTAGTGTCTAACATATATAAGTCATTTATCAAGGTCCCTCTAGTGATGATCTGATCATCCATAATTATTGAATAACTATTATTCTCAGAAACTAATTTATATCCACTAATTGTTAAATAAGAGATAAAAATAATATTTTTAATAATAGAGGGAACAAAATAGCATGCATCTAATGTAATGATAGCATCTAATGTAATGATAGCTCCACTATGCAGATGTAGGGTGACCTCCCCTATGGCAATCGCAGTAACTCTTGCTCAATTGCCCTTCTTGAGGTCCATCTCGCCTCTGGCTAATCTCCTAAGTCTTACTAGAACCTGTAATGAATCATAAATATGATAAGCACTCTCGGTATCCAATACCTATGTGTTATCATGAAAATCTGACAAGTGGAGAATGATCATGAATATACTTGAAGCTTCTCCAAGCTTTTGTTTCATCTTGTCTGTAAGGCAATCCTTACAGTTTCTCTTTCAGTGCCTATCTTGATCGCAATGGAAGCAATGTCCTTTGTCCTGTGTTGGGTCTTTCTTGGCAACCTTTCCCTTACCTGGTCTTTTTTTTACCTTCCCCTTCTTAAGGGTTTTACTGGCCTTCCTTTTCTTCTTGGTCTCACCAATATAAAGAACTAACTGGCTTCTCTTTCTTCATGGTGCTCTTAGCTTCCCTCAATATATTGAGGAGCTCAAGTAGAGTCACCTCAAACTTGTTCATATTAAAATTAATAATGAACTGTGAAAGGAATCTAACAGACTGAAGTATAAGATCAACACACAGGTTATCGTTTAGGACTATCTATATACTTCACTTAACAAGCGATCTCATCATCGCTTATCCTTTCCTCCGACATGGGCATAATCATGTTAAGGACGTATATAATTTTCTTTACTGTGAGAACAATTCTCAAATTATGGAGCCAATCTATGTAGTTAGACTAGTAAGGCGGTTGACATCAAGTATGCCACGTAGGATGTTTGCAAGTGACAAACAAGATGTAGTGTAAATTAGCAACATGCAGATTTTATGAAAAACTAATTAAGATATGGACTTTCTATCTTAATTTACTCCCACTAATTTTCTGACGAATTACGTGACACCCTCGGCACGTAAGATAGAAGTTTCTGGCAGACTTCTAGTGGGGATCAGAATCCAATCGACATCTTAGTTTAACCTCGAGTGACTCGACCAATTACACTAAGCCTGAAAGGTAGACAACTCTTGTCAATCACAACACCATTGTGATTCCCATCATGGTCTCAACTGCTCGAACAACCATAAGGTGCAGTTAAGTCATCACCATCGTTACATGATCAGTCTAATTTGTTAGGATCAATTGACACTAAGAGAGGGGGGGGGGGGGGGGGGGGTGTGTGTGTGAATTAGTGCAAGTGTAAATTTTTCGTTTTAAATAAAAATGTTTCGGTTTAAGCACAATAGGAAGATCCAAAGCTTGTTGTTCAAATAAAGCAAGTGAATGATAAGAAGATTTTGAAGTTTCTTGCTTACTAATTACTTAAGGAAGAGCAAGGAAATTCGAAAGATAAGAAATGTCGTAAGTGAAATGTTTGCTTTTAAAGAGTAAACAAGATCAGAAGCATTAATAAGAAAAGCAAAATATGAACTCAAAATTTTTATAGTGGTTCGGCACTAACGACCTACATCCACTCCCGAGTCCTCATTGAGGCACACTGGTATCCACTATCGATCTTCTTTGGGTGAAGACTAAACAATTACACTTTGCTTACAAGGGAGACTTTGAGAAAATTTCTAACTCTAAGCTCTCTCCCTTCCCTTTTCTTTTTCTTACAAATCATACCTAATTTATTTTTCATATAGTTTACCCGCTGGCCCTAGGCAGGTCAACCGTCAAAAGTACCAAGATTCCTAGGTACGGGCGGTTCAACCGCCCAGCTTGGGCGGGTCAGCCACCTGAAAGCTTGGGCAGCAGTGGTACACCCGCCACTTATCGACGGTTTACCCGTCGAAATTTCTACAAAAGTGGTTCCCTCCAATTTTTAAATTATGGTTTGAACCTGATGTTGACCAACCTTGTGGTCAACCAATTGAGCTTAACCTGAGCTCAATTAAACCCTATAGTGGACTCGATTGCCTTATTGAGTTGATTTGGATTTCATCCAAATCCATCTCAGTGAGGACTCACTTCTAACTATGACTTAATGATTACAATGCTTAAAGACCACAAGCTTAAACTAAGACCCAACTTCCGCTAATCTAGTAACCTCTGACATTCTTGCGACAAGTCATCCGATCTTCTTCCGGTGATCTCCCGAGATGCTCCCAGCAAGCTTCCTGATCCCTTCGGCGAATATCCTAACGAACTCCCGGTGAGGTATCACTGCATCGTCCAAACCTGGCCCGAAGCCTAAGCTTGATCTTGGCCCATTATCTGGTTGTAACTTTATTGCTCATATCATAGTTAGACCTATAAATCTTCCTCTAACACACATGTTAGATAAACGCTCATCAATTGATCACATCATCAAAATCCGAGATTCAACAATCTCTCCCTTTTTGATGATGACAATCAATTGATGACTGGAGTTAATCCTAACTCCCCCTAAATTCATGCCTTGATAAAAAGGACTTAAATTCAAAAGAATCACTCACTCTTAAATTCAAGTGAATTAAGGCAATCAATAGTTCAAGTAAATCATATTTCAAGGATTGCAATAAGACATGTATATATCAATAATAATTTACTTTTAAAGTATCATGTCATCAACGCATCAAGGATTATTATGTTATCAACGCATGTCATCAACGCATCAAGGATTATCATGAATTTCAAATATTTGAAAATTTTTCTTAAGTTATTACATAAGTCATCAATACCCATTTAATTACATAGGTCACACACATCTATTCAATTGCATAAGTCATCAACATCCATTTCTCCCCCTTTGTCATCAACAAAAAAGTGAGAAGTGAGACTAATGATTCTAGGATTATGAGTTTTTGCTTCCCATTTTAAAAATATAATATGATTCATAAAAAAATTTCTTCCTCTTGCGAAAAAGAAGGAAAGAAAACAAGGGAGGATTTGCAAAAATATTATTAACAAGAGCTTCAATTTTGTAGAGATGAATTTCAAAAAGAAAATCTCAAAGATAAGCTCAAAAATCCAAGAAATCCAAGAAGATTCAAGAGATTAAGAGCTACTCATGCATTTTAAAATTATCTCATGTAATTTACCAATTTTTTTTGTAAATAATGAGATGGATAATTAATGTCAACAATAAGATAATTTCATAAGAAGATAATTTTTAAGCATTATTATCATCATAAAATCTAGATTAGCATATTACATACTTTCATGATTTAGCATTCCAAGTTCTTTTTTAAGAAAATCCAATTATTCTTCATTTAAGGGTTTTATAAAAATATCCGCTAATTGATGCTTAGTGTCAATAAATTCCAAAGAGATATCTTGACAATTTACATGATCCCTTATAAAATAATATCTAATATCAATATGTTTGGTTCCTAAATGTTGAATAGGATTTTTGGTTAGACATATAGCACTTGTATTATCACACTTTATAGGAATATTTTTTTAATTTTATTCCATAGTCTTCTAGTGTGTTTTTCATCCAAATGACTTGGGCACTAGCTGCAATATATTCTACTTTTGTAGTAGATAAAACTACTGAATTTTATTTCCTGAAAGTCTAAGAAACAAGTGCATGCCTCAAAAATTGACATGTTCCGGTAGTGCTTTTTCTATCTATTCTATATCCACCAAAATCAGCATCATAATAGACAATCAAATCAAAGTTCTTTGATTTAGGATACCATAACCCTAGTTTAGATGTTCATTTCAAGTATCTAAAAATTCGTTTAACTACTTTGAAATGAGAGAGTTTTGAGTTAGATTGATACCTTGCATACAATCCAACACTAAATATGACATCTGGTCTTGTAGCAGTTAAATACAATAAACTTCCTATCATACCTCTATAAGTTTTTTGATCAAAGTTTTCTCCTTCACTATCTAAGTCTATCTTTGTAGATGTGCTCATGGGAGTGTTTAATGCTTTAGCATTTTCATCCCAAATCATTTTATCAAGTTCAATGTGTACATATTTTGACTAATAAAAATACCATCATAAAATTATGTTATTTGTAATCCTAAGAAGAATGTTAACTCACCCATTAGACTCATTTCAAGTTCTTGACTTATTTCTTTAGAAAAAGACTCACATAAAGATGCATTTATAGATCTAAAAATGATATAATCAACATAAATTTGAATAACAAGTAAATCAGTTTCAAAATACTTAAAAAATAATGTGGTATCAACCTTGCCTTTTGAAAATTTATTTAAAATGAGAAAAGAACTAAGTCTTTCATACCAAGCCCGAGGGGCTTGTTTTAATCCATAGAGAGCTTTTGTAAGTTTGAAAATATCATTAGGAAGAAGATTATTTTCAAAGCCGGGGGGTTGTTCAACATACACTTCTTTGGAAATAAAACTATTTAGAAAATCACTTATAACATCCATTTGAAACAACTTAAATTTTTTAAAAGAAGCAAAGGCAAGGAGCATCTTAATGGCTTCAAGTCTAGCCACAGGAGCGAAGGTTTCATCATAATCGATTCCTTCTTCTTTGTTGAAACCTTTGACCACTAATCTAGCCTTGTTTCTAACCACGATACCATTTTCATCTTGCTTGTTTCTAAATACACATTTAGTACCAATCACTACATGGTCATTAGGTCTAGGAACAAGCTCTCATACCTCATTTCTCTCAAATTGATTAAGCTCTTCATACATTGTATTAACCCAAGAATCATCTCTTAGGGCCTCATCAATACACTTTGGCTCGATTTGAGAAAGAAACGTGACATTTACACAAAAATTTCTAAAGGAAGATCGAGTTTGAATTCCTTTTGATGTTTCTCCTATTATAAGCTTCTTAGGATGATCATTCACATACTTTCATTCCTTGGGTAAGCTATTGGAAATAGATACATCCAAGTTACTTTTAGGAGTGTTATCTTTTAAATTCAAAGTATCAAAATCAATTTCACCATCAAAATCAATCTTCTTAAATTCGAAAGGCTCATTAAAAATAACATCAATGGATTCTTCTATTATTAATGTTCTTTTATTAAAAACACGATAAGCTTTTGAGATAGAAGAATAACCTAGAAAAATGCCTTCGTCTGATTTTACATCAAATTTACCTAAAGGATCCTTTTCATTCAAAATAAAACATTTGTAACCAAATATTTTAAAATAAGAAATATTGGGCTTTTTACCATTCCATAATTCATAAGGAGTTTTAGTAAGTAATGGTTTTACTAGAACCCTATTTAAAATATAGCATGCCGTATTAACGGCTTCGGCCCAAAAATATTTATGAATACTATGTTCATTCAATATTGTTCTAGTCATTTCTTGTAAGCTCCTATTTTTTCTTTCTACTACTCCATTTTGTAATAGATTTCGTGGAGTAGAGAAGTTATGGATATATCCATTTGAATCACAAAAATTTTAAAAATTATTATTTTAAAATTCTCCATCATGATCACTTCGTATTGAAGAAATCATGCATCATTTTTCATTTTGAACAACTTTACAAAATTTTATAAAACATTTAAATGTATCACTTTTATGTGCTAAGAAATAGGTCCAAGTATATCTACTAAAGTCATCCACTAAAAGAAATGCATATTTGCTACCACCTAAACTTGTAATGTCAATTGATCCAAATAGATCCATATGGATCAATTGAAGTGGTTTAGAGATGCTAATTTTTTAACTTATAGCTACTCTTTATTTGTTTTCCTAATTGACAAGTGTCACATACTTTGTCTTTGATAAACTTAAGATTAGATAAACCTTTTACTAGTTTCTTAGTAGAGATTTAGTTTAAAAGTTTCATGCTAGCATGACTTAATCTTCTATGCCAAATCCAAGCATCATCATTTAAAGCTGAAAAATAAGTTTCATCACAAAATTTTTTAATATCTATGGTGTATACATTGTTGTTTCTCAAGACAACCAAGGATTTGTTTTTGTGTGACAATTCAATTATGCAAGCATTATATTGAAATTTAATCATATATCCTTTGTCACATAATTGACTAATGTTAAGCAAGTTATATTTCAAGCCATCAACTAACAACACATCTTCAATCAAAATGTTTGATGTGTTGCATATTATTCCTTTTCCAATGATTTTACCCTTATTATTGTCTCCGAATGTAACAACTTCTTAACTTAAGCTAGTGAGCTTAGAAAAATAAGATGGATCTCCGGTCATATGCCTTGAGCATCCATTATCAAGATACCATTTGGTACTCCTAGCTTTAGTTTGGAGACAAACCTACAAGAAAGATATATTTGATTTATGCATCCATTTTACATTGGATCCTCCATAAAGAACTCTTTCTTTCTTTTCTAATTGATTTTTATTGTATAAGATTTTCTCTTGAACCCATACTAGTTGAGGTGGACTATATTTTCTAAATAGGCATTTATTTGCCTTGTGTCTTAATTTATCACAAAAATTACACATGATTATTGGTGACATGTTTAATGTAGGTCCTCTTACAAACATGGTTGGCTTTCATTGGACATTACCAACAAAGCCTATGCTATTTTTTCTATTAATATGACCCTTATTTGCAAGGACCATATTTAGGGATTTGTTCCCTATTTCAAATTTTTCTATTATGATTTTAAGCATGATATTCTCTTATTTAACATTATCTAGCAAATCACATTTAGAACATTTATTCTTGAAATATCTGTGTTTTTTACATTTATAACAAATGACATTGTCCTTCTTCTATGCGTTTTTATTTTTATAGTAAATTTTTTAAAATTTCTTGATAACAAAGCAAATCATGGTCCTTATAACTCGAGGTTTAACTCAAGAAGTCATTTGTTGTCCGAAGTGCTACATCCTTCCTATTTTTTAGAAGGGGTTCATCATGCTCATCATGAACTTTACAATTTAGTTCATATGTCATAAGAGAGCCAATCAATTCTTCAAAAGGCAAGTTATTTAAGTCTTTGGCCTCTTGATTAACAGTTACTTTACGATCCCAATTTTTAGGTAAAGATCTCAAAATCTTACTAACTAATTCAAAATTTAAAAAATATTTCTAAGTGTTTTTAGACCACTGACGACATCCATGAAACAGGTGTACATGTTTATAATAGACTCACTTGGTTTCATTTGAAACAACTCATAATTATAAACTAAAATATTTATCTTGGATTCTTTTACTCTACTAATCCCCTCGTGTGTGATTTCTAGAGTGTGCCAAATATCAAAGGCCGATTCGTAAATGAAAATACGATTAAACTCATTCTTATCAAGAGCACAAAACAAGACATTCATAGCCTTGGTATTTTAAAAAAAATTCTTTCTTTCCAAATCATTTAGTTCATTCATTAGTTTGGAAGATTTTTCAAATCCATTCTCAACAATACTCCATAGATCAAGGTCCAAAGAGATAAGAAAATATGCATCATTGTCTTCCAATACGTGTAATCCATCCCATTGAACATGGGAGGATGTGAGATGGAATGTTCCTCATTCATGCCAAAATAAGTCATTTACTCAAGTGGGTGTTAATCCAAGAAGTAAGTACCTTGTTCTGATACCAATTGTTAAGATCAATTAGTACTAAGAGGGGGAGGGGGAGAATTAGTGCAAGTGTAAATTTTTCGTTTTAAACAAAAATGTTTCGGTTTAAGCACAATAGGAAGATCCAAAGCTTGTTGTTTAAATAAAGCAAATGAATGATAAGAAGATTGCTAAGTTACTTGCTTACTAATTACATAAGAAAGAGCAAGGAAATCCAAAAGATAAGAAACGTTGTAAGTGAAATGTTTACTTTCAAAGAGTAAACACGATCGGAAGCGTTAATAAGGAAAGCAAAAGATGAACTCACAATTTTTATAGTAGTTTGGCACCAACGACCTACATCCACTCCCGAGTCCTCCTTCTTGAGGCACACCGGCGTCCACTACCGATCTTCTTTGGGTGAAGACTAAACCCTTACACTTTACTTATAAGGGAGACTTTGAGAAAATTTCTAACTCTAAGCTCTCTCCCTTCCCTTTTGTTTTTTTTACAAATCACACCCAATTTATTTTTCACATAGTTTAATTGCCCAAAAAGAGTTGTTGTGAATACAAGAATATTTGGGGTATTTATAGACCCTAAGTGGCTTCATAAATTGGAGCAAAAAGTCAAACATACCCGGAAAAATCGGGGTACGAACGGTTTACCCATCGACGTCGGTGGTTTACCCGCTTGCACTAGGCGGGTCAACCGCCCAAAGTACCCAGATTCCTTAGTACGAGCAGTTCAACTGCCTAGCTTGGGCGGGTCAGCCGTCGTCAACCGCCTGAAAGCTTGGGAGGAGACGGTACACCCGTCGCTCACTAGCGATTTACCCGTCGAAATTTCTATAGAAGTTATTCCCTCCACTTTTTGAATTACAGCTTGAACCTGATGTTGACCAACCCTCTGGTCACTAATTGAGCTTAATCAAACCCCAATAGTGGATCCGGTTGCCTTATTTAGTTGATTTAGATTTCATCCAAATCCAACTCAATTATGACTCACTTCTAACTACGACTCAACAATTACAACGCTTAAAGACCACAAGCTTAAACTAAGATCCAACTTCCACCAATCCGGTAACCTCCGGCATTCTTGCGGTAAGTCATCCGGTCTTCTTCAGGTGATCTCCCTATGTACTCCCAGTGAGCTTCTCGATCCCTTCAGTGAATGTCCTAGTGAATTATGCAAGCCACATCGGATGATCATGAGCCATCACCTAATATAATTAAGCTCGAGCTAATAGCCCTAATCACTCACAATAGGATCTATGTGTGCATCGATACATCTACATGCCTTGTGATCGTTGATCTCCTCATCATCGATTCCGTCGGATCCTTGCCGCATCACCATGCATCATGATCTCCCGCTATGGCATCGTGGGTCCCACTGTCACCTCCATGCTCCAACCACGCTCATCATGTAATTACAAAATAATCACAAGCACGCAGGCCCGACAATAAACAATAAAAAGGGAGGCTCGTAGGCCTCGATAATAATAATAATAATCACAATTACATACATCACAACACATAACTCATAATCATTCATTCACATCATACATCACATGTACGCATCATCATGTAGGATTATTAGATAATTAATAATTAATTAAACTATTTAATTAATTATTTCTTTGGAGATCAGGATATCCTACGAATTTTCAGAATTATCAATGGCATTTTCAAAATTATAGACATAAGGATAAACTTCAAAATTTTTAAAATTGTTAAGGGTATTTTCAAAATTCTTAACAGTGTGATAGACCACAAAATTTCTAGAATTGTTAAGGATATTTTAAGAATTCTGAACAAAAAGATAGACCATAAAATTCTTTAAATTTTAAGGGGCATTATCATCTTTTGCCACCGAGAAAAACCCTAACACTTACTGCCCTTACTCTTGTGGCCACTGTCGTCACCCATGCGCAGGCGGCATTATTGCTCGTCGCTAGTAGTTGTACCGCCCGACTTAACGGTAGTACCGCCTAGGTGGCAGTAGTACCATCGCCGCCCTATTTTCAATGTGCTTTCACCGGTAATACCACCCATACGCAAAATTTATGAAAATATTTAAATTTTGGCTTCATTTTTGAAGCTAAATTGGGGTCTATAAATACCCCAAGTTTTCTTGCTTGGAGAAGCAAGGATAGTGAACAAAAAAGGAAATTTTTTTTTGTGAAAAGTGTTGTAAATTTATGAGCTTCCCTTGAGTGCTTCAAAGTATAAAAGTGAGTCTAAGAGAAGTGAGAAACTCTTGTAAGAAGGTTCCTCTCCTGAACCTATGAAAATGTAGAGAGAAGTGTAAGGGTTTGGCCTTCAAATGTGGAAGAAGATCATTTAGTGGACTCCGATGGGCCTCGATGAAGGAGGACTTCAAAAGGTGGACGTAAGTCATGTTTTGGCTGAACCATTATAAAATCTGTGAGCTTCTCTACTCTTGCCTTTTCTATTGAATTTAATTGTTCTTAATTAATTTGAAGAAAGGCATGAGCATCATCTTTTGACATTGTTTTAACTTGCTCACTTGTTCACGTTCAACAAAGTCCAAGAAATGCTTCCGATTTCTTCTTTACTTTAAGCAAGTTTATCAAACGAGTATTTTTACACTTGCACTAATTCACCCCCCCTCTTAGTGCCAATTGATCCTAATAGGAATCTCGCAAAAGCTACTCTTTTATACTTTTGCATACCTGACTAGTACCTCCTGTTTACCCCTTCCCAGGTCAACCTGAGCTCAAATCCAACCTAAAGTGGACTCGATTGCCTCATATTGAGTTAATTTAGATTTCTTCCAAATCTCACTTAATTTGGACTCTAAACCAAACCGATGCTAATTACGACATATCAAGGTATACAAATACAATCAATTTGACTAATGTGTCAAGTGACCTTCCCAACTCCCGACGATCTTCCCGATAACCTCCATTGAACTTTCGATAAGTCTCGGTCATCTTTTGGTGAACCCCCGACATATTCCTGGCAAGCTCTTGATCACCTTGGGTGAGCTTCTAGCAAACTCCCAGCAAGCCCATAACACCTTCGACAAGCTTCCGACGAACTCCCAGCAAGCCCTCGATACCTTTGGTGAGCTTCCAACGATCTCCCAACGAGTTCCCACTACATTGTTCGAACCTTGGCCCAATGTCCGAACTTGATTCCGGCCCAACATCTGATTATTGCCTTGTCAAAGTTAATTTTGCATCATTCATCTCTAACACACAGGTTATATAATAAAACCCATAAGTTGATTTTATTATCAAAATTCGAGATTCAACAATCTCCCCGTTTTATATGATGACAACCAATTGATGATAAGAGTTAATCTTAACTCCCCCTATATAAACTCCATAGGATAAAACAAACTTGAATTCAAAATAACCCAACACTTTTGAATTCAAGCATGATATCATTCATGAATATTTTAAAATTTTTAAAACATACATCTATACAATAATTTTTCCTCTTAATTCATCAACCATCAATATATCAAAGATATAATGCATACAATTGTGAAACAACATTAATTTCAAATTCATACATCAATTTCAAATTCTTCCCCTTAAGTCATCAATCATTAATTCTCTCAATTAAGTCATCAATCATTTCTCCCCCTTTGTTATCGACAAAAAGGAGAAATGCCCATTTTACCATTTGACATTAATATTATATATTTGTCATCAATATATCATATCCACCCCCTTTGTCATCAATAAAAAGGTGAAATATTGAGCAAATAATTTCAAGACAAATGTTCATCATATTTCAAGATTCTTCCCATTTGTTATCAACAAAAAGGTGACATATTTCAAGATTCTTCCCATTTATTATCAACAAAAAGGTGACATATTGAGCAAATAATGATGGTATCATTTTATCTCTTGTTGAAGGATTGATAGGATAAAAATATTTTCAAGAAGAATTATCCTCATTTTTAGTTTCATGTGATTTGTTTCAAGAATGATTTTCAAATCAATAAATTATCGTTTAAGACCGAAAACCAAATTTCATTCTAGAAGAAATCATCAAAGTCATTACTATAACACATCAAAGTAATAAAATATCTTCAAAACAAAAATTTAACATATCTCAATTCCAACATTTAAATGAATATAACTCTTTACACATAGTGAAAGGAGTTGACAAACTCATTTCTAAATTTTTATTTATTCTATGTTCAAATTCAAAAGTAATCTATCATTCAATTATACAACCTACTTTAGGTCAACATATAACACATCCAATATTTCCATCATTCAAGCCAATAATTTTTAACCTATCATCAAAATCTCTTTTTTTCCATAAATTTTAACTAAAATAATTTTATATTAAAAATAACTAAAGTTTCTTTGTTATAATTTTAGCATGCTCTAGCTATACAATCTACTTTAGCTCAACATATAACCCATCTAATATTTTAATCATTCACACTAATAATTTTTAACCTATCATCAAAATCCCTTTTTTCATAAATTTCAACTCAAATAATTTTATATTATAAATAACTAAATTTTCTTTGTTCTAAATTTAGCATGCTCTAGCTATGCATCATCAAGATTAGTTGTATAATTATGAATTATTTTTAATAAAAAGATTTGTTATAATCGAAATAAAAATCATTAATTTTCAATCATCTTGATTCAAATAATTTTTTCTTATTTTTATCATTTTGGCTAGTGATAGGAACCTAACAAGGTTGGGTCCACTGGTTCATAATTAATTCAAGTTGAGTCATGTTAGTCTATTCAATCAGAGTCAGTTGTAGGTTGAGTTAGCCCAATCGAGTCAATTATGAGTTTGGTTGAAGTTAGTTACTATCTTCAGTTAGGATGAAGTCAGTTATTATTTTCAGTTAAGAGTTTATTTGATTTCTATCAATTAGTTAAGAGTCCAAGTTTAGTGGGACTCTAAGTCCAAGCCTAGAGGGACTCTCCGTAGAACACTATAAATAAGGGTATAATTATTTTATTTTAAAAGTAATCAATGAAGAAGTTATGTTTTAGCCAATAGGCAAAAAACCTTAGGAGGGTCGATCCCTTATAGAGATCAAGGAGGTCGATCCCTTCAAAGTGGTCAAGGAGGCTCAATCCCCTCAAAGTGATCATTTATCCCTCTTCTTCTTTGATAGAAACCTAAGGGTTCCTATCAATTGGTATCAGAGCAGCGATCCTCGGTGCTCCTGCTGTGATTCCACGGTCACTTCCTTGCCATCTGCAATCACTGTCACTATCTACACCACCATCACCATCGCCATCATTGTTATCGTTGTCGTCTTCCATATCTTGCTATTGTCATCGCTGCCATCTAACCCTAGATTATAGCCATCTTCACGCTACCATTGCCACTATCTCTTCCCTGCCATCTCCCATTGCAACTGCATCTACCTCCCAACCCCTAGCCCACAGAATGCATAGTAGCATTACCGTTGCTGCCTTCTGCTCTCCTGTCGTTGCCATTTCTGCTGCCCCCTTCTTCCTGCCACTGCCGTTGTCCAGCTGCCCTCTTCCTCTCATCCTCTTTAGCGCCCGTCGCTTGCCGCCACTGCTAACTACCGACCCCACACTACTGCCTTCCGACCCATGCATAGTAGCGTTGCCGCTGCTGCCTTCTAATCCCCTACCGTTGCCATCTCTATTGCCCCCTTCTTCCTCCCCTGCCACTGTCACTACCTAGCCGCCATCCTCCTTCCTTCCTCTTCAGTACCCGCTGCCTGTCGCCGGCCCCACGCTGCTGCCTTCTACTCCCCTACCGTTGCCATCTCTACTGCCCCCTTCTTCCTCCCCTGCCACTGTCGCTACCTAGCCGCCATCCTCCTTCCTTCCTCTTCAGTACCCGCTGCCTGTCGTCGGCCCCACGCTGTTGCCTTCCTCCCCACTCACGCATAGCAGCGTTGCTGCTGGTGCCTTCTTCTCCCCTACCACTGCCATCTCTGCTGCCCCCTTCTTCCTCCTATGCAATAGTCGTTGCCCTCAACCTCTTCCCGTCGCCCCTACTGCCTCTGACATCGCTACCTTCCCTCTCCTCAATTGCAGCTGTAGCCACACCCTCTTCTGTAGCAACCATTGCCCTCAACCTCTGCTGCCTTTGCCATCGCTGCCTTCCTCCTCTCCAATCGCAGTTGCAATTGCACCATCCTCTACAGCAGTCGCTACCCTCAACCTCTTCCCGTCACCCTTGCCGCCTCTGCTATCCATGCTTCCTCTTCCTCAACTCATCAGAGACTAGCGACGCTGCCAACTGCACATAGTAGTGTCGCTGCCCCTCCTTGTCATCGCCTCCTCCCTTGTTGTTGTTGCCATCGTTCCCATCTGTCGCAGCGTTTCTATACACAACAACATTGCCACTACTGCCTATTCTGCCTTCTCCCCCACCCCACATCAACCGCAGCCACCACTCTGCTGCACCCTCGCTGCTACCGCCCTCGATTTGCTGTCAACAGTGCCTTATCCATTCATGCCTACTGCCTTTCCCCGGTGGTCGTCGCTGCTCCACCCGCCTGCTGCCATTAACGCTAGCCACAACCACTACCCACCACTACCCACTTCCTTCTCTCCTCTGCTGCAGTCCTCCCCTACCGCTACTACTTAGTCATGCCATCACTCCTCAACAGTTGTTGTAGCCCTCATACTATTGCCAATTGTTTCCTCCTCGGCTGTTGCTTTTGCTCTGCTTCCTCACCTTGCTTCCTTTGCTGCTGACCGCCGAAGATACCACTGTTGCTCTCCTTTGCTATTGCTGTCGTTGATGCATATCCCCCACTGATCTACTGCAGTAATCAACATTGCCTTCAGCAGATCACAGCAGTGATCTACTTGCTACCTGCACATCGCTGCCCACAGCCTCGACAACAACGATTCCTCGCTACCACAGGCGCTCACTTCCTTGCAGCCACACTAAATGAGATATTGCTTATGTCATTGACCCAACACCGAAATAGGAATTGAATATTACAGATCTGCACTCTTATGCAATGGTGATCAATAACTTAATAGAAGCAAGATTTGAAGCCTTCGAAGCGCGAATAGAAGAAATATTACAAGAACTCTTCAATAAATCTAGAAGAAGTCTATTAGATAGCCCCAATAAATCTCAATGTAGTTCCAATCTCAAGGGGATCCGATATAAAAAATATGAGCATTAGCAAGACATAGGGTACCTACGCATGGAGTTTCCCAAATGGGAAGACGGAGACCCAATCGGCTGGATGTCACATGCTAAATTTTTTTTCATTTTTACAGGACTCCAGGGGAATCGAAGGTTGAGGTAGCCTCTATTTAACTTGAAAGAGACGCGATTCAGTGGTATGATTTGTACGAGACCTATCTCAGAGTCCCTTCATGGGGACAGTTCAAGAGAGAGCTCCTGATTTACTTCGAACCATCAGAGTATAAAAATGTTAACGGATAGCTCACCAAAATTCGCTAGACTTCTACAGTATAGGAGTACCAGAGCAAAATTGAGTGTCTGTCAAACTAAACCCGAGATTGGTCTGAGATATAATTGATGAAAAAATTTATCGAGGGATTAAATCCCAATATTCGTTACGAAATTAAAGTTCACCATCCCCGCACCATGATAGCAGCCATATCATTCACCAGCGTGCATGAAGGAAAAACCAATGTGGACACTCCTCGAAACAAAAGCTTTAATCGATAGGACTTCAAAGTGGTCAACATAGGCAATCGCAAACAAGAGTAGCTTTTGATAATCGAGCCAACTAAAGAGGAAACAAAAATTAAAAATGTAGAGTCCGATCATGAAGGATGTGACAAACTTCTAATGATTAAGCCAACTAAGGAGGAATTGAAAACTGACAATATGGAGTCTGATCATGAAGGTTGTGACAAATTCGAAGTTAAGATTATTAATAGGTGATCATAATTTATGATAACGGGTGCTTAAAGGTAAATATAATTATATAAGGCAAACAACTACTTGTAGATTTCTTTTTGATGCCACTGAAAGACTTCGAAGTAGTGATCCTCAAAGTAAGATATGGTACTACCACTAGCCATCAAATGAAAAGGGGGTATTCAGAAGACCATAATGACTACTGTTGGGAAACCTATAGCGGGTGCATCCTGTAACTAGCAACTACTGCACTAGAAGGTCGACCCATTGCTTACACTAAGTGGAGACCCTACTTAATTGATCAAAGGGTTGTGATGTGTGGCAAATATCCTAGACCGAAGTACTCCCGAAGTTTGATACTACTCAACCTTGAGGACAAGGCTGATTTCAAGTGGGCGAGTCCGATAGGACCTTACTAGGGTCAGATCCATCAATTCATCATTAATTCAAGTTAAGTCATATTGGTCTGTTTAGTTAGAGTCAGTTATACGTCTAGTTAGCCCAATCGAGTCAATTATGAGTTTGGTTGGAATTGGTTATTATCTTCAGTTAGGATAAAGTCGGTTATTATTTTCAATTAGGAGTTTATTTGATTTCTATCAATTAGTTAAGAGTCCAAGTTTAGTGAGACTCTAAGTCCAAGCCTAGAAGGAATCTTAATATAACACTATAAATAATGATGTAACTATTCTGTTTTAAAAGCAATCAATGAAGAAGTTATGTTTTAGCTAATAGGCAAAATCCTAGGAGGGCCGATCCACTATAGAGATCAAGGAGGCCGATCCCCTTAAAGTGATCAAGGAGGCTCGATCCTCTTAAAGTGATCATTTATTCCTCTTCCTCTTCGATAGAAACCTAAGGGTTCCTATTAGCTAGAGAGCTTAAAAAGTGAGTTAGATTCTAAATCATTTGGCTTGAGCATCCAATATCAAGATACCATTCCTTTTTGCTTCTAGCCTAGTTAGGAGAGAACTCTACTAGATGGGGGGTTTTGGTTTAGGTACCCATTTGAGTTTAGATCTCTCATAAAAAGTTCTTCCCATTTTTACTAATGGCTTTAGATAGTTTATGGTTCCTTTAGGAACCCACAATAATTTATATGGACTATATTTTATAAATAAACATTTATATGCTATATGTCCTAAACTACCACAAAAGTTACATCTAATTCTAGATATGTCAATATTTTTTACCCAAAGGTTAAATATTTATGATATCAATAGTTCATCATATTTTGGTAAAACTCAAAGCATTAATGTTATTTTATATTCTGCAGTGGTATTTCCGTCCATGCATTCTCATGCTTCTAGTGTCCCTGTACTCTCTGGATCAAATTATTCAGAATGGTTAGAGCATGTGCAATTTACATTGGGCGTATTAGATCTTGATTTGGCATTGCTTGTTGAAAAGCTCGTAGAATTAACTGACAAAAGTACTATGGAACAAGTCAATGAAATGAAGGCTTGGGAAAGATCTCATAGGCTCAGTTTAATGTTCATAAGGATGACAATTGTAAATAATATAAAGACTTCATTACCGGTTGCATCTAGCGCACGTGAATATTTAAAGGTTATTGAAAATAAATTTAAATCTGCTGATAAGTCATTGGCTGGCACATTAATGAAGGAACTAACTATAGCTCAATATGATGGTAGTGAAGGAATTCAGGATCACATCCTCAATATGGCTGACAAAGCTGCAAAACTTAAGACGTTGGGAATGAATGTTGATGAATCTTTCCTTGTGTAATTCATTCTTAATTCTCTTCCTTCTCAGTTTGGCCCATTCAAGATTCACGACAATATAAATAAGGATAAGTGAGACTTGAATGAGTTAACTACTATATGTGTTCTGGAAGAATTAAGATTAAAGCATGAAAGTTCATATAATGTACTGACTACTACTCAAGGAGTTAGTAACAAGAAAAGAAAATCGAAGAATCATCCATCAAAGAAATTTACCGGGTTTGGAAGTATTAGACAAACTATTGAAAAGAAAGCTATTACAATAAAGTGTTTCTTTTATGCCAAGAAAAGACATGTAAAGAAGGACTGCATTAAACGTAGAACTTGGTTCGAAAAGAAAGGTATAAACTCAACCTTTGTATGTTCTGAATTAAACATTGTAAAAGTTCCTTCTAATATATGGTGGATTGATTCTGGCGCTTCAACTCATGTTACTAATAATATGCAGGGATTCCTTTTAATCCGAAAACCAAAAGAACATGAAAGATTCATAATTATGGAAAATCGTCTCAAAACAAAAGTGGTATCAGTAGGGACTTATCGCTTACGGCTAGAGGCAGGTCATCTGATGGATTTGAAAGACACACGTTTTATGCCTATAATTTCTAGAAATTTAATTTCTTTATCTAGAATTGATGAGTTAGGATACTGAGTTTCTTTTGGTAATGGTAAACTCAACATATTTTATGATTCAATAAAAGTTGGTTCTGAAATTTTGTTTTATGGTTTGTACTGAATTAATTTGAATCTTGAGTTTGTAAATACATTATTGACCCTACAATCAAGTATTGGAATGAAATTCAATTCCAATAATGAAAGATCTTCTATATTGTGGCATAAACGTTTTAGGCATATCTCTAATTGAATGATTAGTGAAGGATAATATTTTGAATTGAATGATTAGTGAAGGATAATATTTTAAAAAATTTAGACTTCACTGATTTTGATGTTTGCATAGATTACATTAAAGGAAAGCAAGCTAAGCATACAAAGAAAAATGCCACAAGAAGTAAAGAACTTCTTGAAATTATTCATACAGATATCTACGGACCACTCCATATTCCTTGTTTTAGTGGAGAAATGTATTTCATCACATTTATAGATGACCTGTCCAGATATGGTTATGTTTATCTAATACATGAAAAGTCTCAGGCCGTTGACATTCTTGAAGTGTACATAAATGAGGTCGAGAGACAATTAGATAGAAAAGTCAAAATTGTCAGATCTGACAGGGGTGATGAATTTTATGACAGATATGATGAATCCGATCAGAATATTGGTCCTTTTGCTAGATTCCTAGAACAACGGGGTATTTATGCTCAGTATGTATTACCAGGTGTGCCACAGCAGAACGGTGTTGCTGAAAGGTGAAATCATACTCTTATGGATATGGTTAGGAGAATGATGAGTTATTCCTCTGTACCTGAGTCAATATGGGGTGATGCTCTTAGGACAGTTATGTATATCATGAACAGGGTTCCTAGTCAATTCCATCAACTCCATTTGAGTTATGGACTGGTAGGAAACCCAATTTGAGACATTTACATATTTGAGGGTTTCCTGCAGAGATAAGAGTATTCAATCCACATAAAAATAAATTGGATCCAAGAATAATTTTTGTATATTTTATTAGTTACCCAGAAAGATCCAAAGGATACAGATTTTATTTCCATAATCATAATATGAGGATAACAGAATCTGGTAATGCAAAATTCCTAGAACATGGCGAAATCAGTGGGAGTCAAAAGTCTTGAAGGATTAATTTTGATATTGAGGAGATTCAGGTTTCTTCTCCTATATTATCCCCTATTCGAGAAATTGTTGTTCCTCAAATCAATAAGAGAATTGATGAGGTTGAACAACAAAATAACATTAATGAATTCTCACATGATGTTGATGTCGCCATTGATAGTCTTGTAGAACAATCACAATTGGCATATTTTAGAAGATCTAAAAGAAAAAGGACTTGGTGTGGTCGACTCAATTGCCAAGCCGCTGAAGATATTTTGTGATAATACTGCAGTAGTTTTCTTTTCTAAGAATGGCAAGTACTCTAGTGGTTCCAAGCACATTGAGATAAAGTACTTTGTGGTTAGAGAAAGAGTCCTGAAACAACAAGTGTCAATTAAAAATTTAAGCACCACTATGATGATTGTTGATCCATTTACTAAAGCTTTACAGTGTAAAATATTTAAAGAACATGTTCTTAGAATGAGGCTTGTGAGCAAGCCATAAAAGACATGGTGATACATTTTAAGTGGATACTATTATTGATATTTCTTTTGCATAATTAAAGTTATTTGTTTCTGCTATCCTATTTGTGTTTATGATTATGCATATTATGATTGCATACAAGAAACAAGATTATCTTGACAAGATAAATTACAGGGGTCATTATAGACTATATAAGGAAAGACTAACATTGTTGTAGTATATTTAAGGAAGTGTGACATTGATGACATACAACTGCTATGACTCACATTGATAGTTGGACTGAATATAGTATTATTGTGCTTATTGGACTTATTGGCTTATTTTTAAAAATCATGGCCATGTATAAAATACTTTTTCAAAATTTTCAGAATCTAATTATATAAAATTATTTTCAAATAATTTTTTATTTTATTTATTTTGATTTTGGATATCTTTTATATCTTATCAATTAATGGGTCAAGTGGGAGAATGTAAGATTACGTGGCCCTTTATTAATTGAAGAAGATATATTATGGATTATTTGGTTTCTGATAAAAGATATTAGCCAATATTAAATAAAGTTTATATTATATTGGGATATTTTAGGGGATGTCCTTGATGAAAGGAACTCTCCTAATAACTTACCCTAGACTCTTTGCTCTCGCCTATAAATAGACAGGACCTAGTATAAACCCAATGCACAACACAACACAGAACGACAAAGGGGTGAATAGAGCAAGAGATTACGGTTATTCTCTTGATCTCCCAAAACCATCAATTAAGGTGGTTCTGTGAAAGGATAGGAAGAGAGGAGAAAGGGTCTAGATCTATTCTAGTTCCTCTTGCAAATCTATACCGGCGTTATTCAGATCCGACAGGCGGTGCTCTTGAAGACCTAATTGGATCTCAATCATATGGCATCTAAAGGTACGTATTATAAATAGATCTAGTATTATTTGATTTCAATCCTGACATAACAGTTTTACGCATAATAGTTTGCATGATTATAGTTTTTATGCCAACACCGTTTTCTTCCATGAATTTTTTGTTAGTATTATCTTTCCATTGCTAGCAGATTCTCTTTGAGTTTTACTAAAATCCTTGTTTTGAACTGCTGAAAAAAATCTCATCTATACTGCTGAAATCTTTCGACGAAAAAAATCTGCTGTAGTACCTTCTCATATTCCTTGACCTCGCTGAAACTTTTGCTACCAATTTCTTCCAATGAGTTTTTTGACACATTATCTTTCCCTTGTAATATATTCTCATTGAGTTATACTTGATTCCTTATTACGAACTACTGCAAAAAAATTCGACTATACTACTGAAATCTTTCACTGAAAAAATTCTGCAGCAACACCTTCTTACGATATTTGATTTTGTGGAAGCTTTTGTTGTCATTTCTTTCCACAAAATTTTTGATGACATTACCTCTCCCTTACCAGTAGATTCCCCTTGAGTTTCACTTGAATTTTCATTGAGAATTTCTGAAAAAAATTACATCTTCACTGTTGGAATTTTTTTGATGAAAAATCTGATGTTGCACTTTTGTCTTTCTTTTTCTTCTTAACCCACCGTAACCCAATCATCTTGCTACCACCACCTAAGATGTCTTTAGGGCACCCCTCTAGCCTTAAGATGCAATTGTCATAACCTATTTTCACAACTCTAATAGCACCCAAAATAGCAACCTATCATAGGCTATCAACGTAAAATTCTATAGTACTATCTTTTAGTGTTTTTGCTGCACCCATTTCTGATCCTTATCAAAATTGTTGCTGCCACCCATGTTATCTTTAGGGCACCCATCTAGTCTTAAGGTGCAGCTATCATAGCCATTTTTTTTGTTTCCACAGCCAACCCAAACCACTGCCAAAACCGTAACCCAAACAGTGGTCTTCTGCAGCCACAAAACCTTCCACCGATCCTTATCTTTCGCAGCCACCGAACCTTACCAAACCATTACTGCCATCAATAGCAACTCTAAGCCACTACTCTAACCCTAAAACCTCTACAATCATATCCCTTATATAATACCTCAGCCATCCCAAATAGCAACAGCCACTGTAGGAAACAATCGTATACTACAACCTTTCGCCTTGAGTCATCTACTCTTTTCGGACACCAATCCACCCAACCAATCCATACCAGTGATCCAACAGTAAGAGAATGACCTTATCACAACAACTTTTGGGTTTTACATAATTTCATCAGGAGATCTATTCGGAGCCAAGTTGGAGGCGCTTGAATCACGCATGGAGGACAGATTGATGCCTTATTCGTGGAATTTGGACTGGGCCGACCTCCGAGCCCAACAAAATTCCAGTAAGGAGAAAGTTCAAAGAGGCCTGCAAAGAAGAAAGAATGAGCCACTGATATAATGCAGCCATGCATGAGGGTGGCCTTCCCTCGATGGGAAGAAGGAGACTCGACGGATGGATTTCACATGTTGAACATTACTTCTATCATCACCAAACACCAGAGGATTTCACATGTTGAACATTACTTCGATCGTACAATTGGCTTGAATACAACCATGGGGCTCCGACGTGGATACAATTCAAGTACGCATTGTTGAACCGCTTTGGGCCGACCAAGATATCAATGAACAACTTGCTAACATCTGACAAACCTCCACGATCTAAGAATACCAAACCAAGTTTTAGGAATTACCTTACCTTGCTCATGATTGGATGATTGACAACTATTAGGGACATTCATCGAGGGGTTTAAGTCAGAGATTAAAGGAGAGGCTAAGGCGCGGCAACCCTGAACCGTAATGGCTACAATTTATTTCGCTTGAGTACAAGAGGAACGGCTCAACCAAGATGCTCTAAGGATGAGAACCACACCTAGACCCATGGCATATGAACCTCCTACTTCCAACAATACTTTGCTGCCAAAAAAATTGACAAGAAAAGAACTACGTGATTGATCGACAAAGGGTCTTTGTAGGCATTGCAACGAACCATAGAGCCGCGATCATCACTACAAAAAGGGCTGTCTCCTACTGATTAAACCTCTTGAAGACATAGAGGAGGAGGTCCATAAGCATGAGGAAGAGGTCATGGATGAAGAACAACAGCTGGTTGATTTTCGATGCATACACTTGCCGGCTATGCGAACCCGTAAACGATTAAAGTGGGCGGACTTATAAAGCAACAACCGATCACCATTCTTATTGACACTATGAGGAACAAGAACTTTATGAACAACAAGGTTGTTGCCCAATTAATGCTCCAAAATGAATATTGTACTAGGTTAAATGTTGAGGTCACCGATGGCCAAATTTTGAAGTGCGACGAAAGATGTTCGCAGGTGAAATTGTTGCAACAGGACCAAGAGATACTTGCTGATTTCTTCCACCTTCCTCTTGATGATTATAAGGCCATGCTTGATATCAAATGGCTGACTATGCTAGGTGATGTTCCTTGAATTTTTTCTAAATTTATTATGAAATTTTTCAGCCATGAGAAACAGGAGATCCTACGCGGGAAATGCGGGAGCGACGTAACGATGACTTACACGTAGCTAACGGAGAAAATTTTGAACAAAGAAAACAACGGCTTCCTAATGCAACTTCAGTAGCACTCTATGGGGGAGCCAAAAAAATTTGATGACCCGAACATACTCCAATTTTTTGCTTATCGAACCACGTAGCCTACTTTACCATCAAATTATGATTCTCCTAGGCAAACTAGTAACAAACTCTCAGCCATATCATTATCCTCACATCCAGAAAGCTGAAATAGAGAGGATCGAAGATGAGATGCTTGAAACAAGGGTAATACAGCCAAGTTGCAGCCCCTACTCTTTGCCGGTGCTAGCTTTACCTAACTTCGACAAAGTGCTTATTATTGATGCATCGGGAGCTAGAAATTATGTTATCCACATGCTAGATGGTTGAATCCTAGCCTATATCAGTAAAGCCCTCACTCCAAATCACATGAAGCTACCAATCAATGACGAGGGAATGCTTACCTTTATTGAATTTGTTGCTTGGTATGATACAAGATAATAGTACGAGGAGGAGATGAAAGTAAGTCTTGAAAAATTGTAGCTTCTACTCTTTCCAACCTCAGATCGAGCTCACCTTACCATGGACTGTACTAGAAGGCAACTACCATCACAGAGGAAGGTCTGGCTATCAATAAAGAACAACCACACGTCAGCCCACACAAGAAAAAATAGTCGCCCCACAAACACCAAAGTAGAAGAAAGTTTGTTATTAAAGATCGAGTGTTTCTCCATATTCATCCATACCAACAAGAATATATGAAGACTCGAGCCTCACAGAAGTGGTCTCTTAGTTTCTTTGAACCCTACAAAATTGAAGATCACATTAGAGCCGTAAATTTTGGATCAAACTTGTGCACTAATTCAAAATTACAATTCATCCTCCAAGAATCTCACCGCAAATGGAATTTTAGAGAGGACAACTCAGCCTCAACTTATCCACTTGACACCCAACTTGATGAGAAGGCCCAAATCCAACTGATGATTGCATAGGATCATAGAATCATGACACATCATTGTCTAGTTACTACTACTGATGCTGGATCCCAAGAATAGGATGTGCCTACTATAGGGCCATGAGGGACCCTCTTGACAAATTACATATCACGACCCAGAGAAATGGAGCTCAGCCATGAAGGCAAAGCTGATTTGAAGAGGGTGGGTCTATTAGGACTATAGCTAGGAGAGTCCTAATTTAGTTTCATTGAAGAGGATAAATATATAAATCCTAAGGGGATTCATGTAAATCCTATCTAGCTGAACCCTATTAAAGAGGTGAGGAGGCCGGTTAGGTTAGGATTAGTTTGGAGGAAAATATTTTGAGGGAAGAATAAGATATATGTCACCCTAATTAACCACCCCTTATCCTAGTTAAAGAGGGGTTGGTTGAGGAGGGGTTAAGTTAGAATATGATTAGGATTAATTTGGAGGTTGCTTCTTAGAGTTGGAGTTGGAGTTGTTGGAAGTAGGAGTTGTTTCTTAGAGTTGGAGTAGGAGTTGTTAGGAGTAGGAGTCTTAAGTAGGAATCCTATTAGGAGTTGGGGTTTAGAAGCCTTATAAATAACCTTATATTCTCTCCTCTTTTATCATCAATAAATAATTAACTATTATGTAGAAAAATAATGAGGGAGGAACCCCTATAGAGTTCCATTAAGGCTGATCCCTTATAGAGATCACCCCAAGCTTAGAACCCACAAGGGTTTTAACATCTAGTCGCTCCCCCCCCCCCCCACTATTTGGGAAAGGTGGCTAAGGTTATTGGAGTAAGAGTTAGAGTCTTCATTAGTGTTAGGATTTTTCGAGTCCTATATAAGCACTTGTAGCCCCCCTTTTTTTATAAGGCAATACAACTTTTTCTTCAATCCATTGTGTCGATTACCATGGAGGGAGGAACCCCTATATAGTTTCAAGGAGGCTGATTCCCTAAAGAGATCGTTCCAGCAATAGAATCCTCCGGGGTTCTATCAAGCCCTCGGGTGAAACTAGTTTTGTAGAGCCAATAAATCACCACAGACTTCTTCCTCCTACCACTTTATGATTATCAAGCAGTACTTAGCATTGAATGGTTGTCCGCCCTATGTGATGTTTCTTGGAATTTTTTCAAATTAATCATGAAAATTTTCAGCATCGGGAAACAGGTGCCCTACGAGGAAAGCGCGGGGGTGAAGTATCAAATGTTTCTACGCATCACATAGAGAGGGTGCTGCATAAACTGCATATCAGCTTCCTAATACAACTTTAAGGGCTACTAATGGAGGAATCAATAATGAATGAAGATCCAAACCTCCCCTCATTGCTTGTTGAATTTTCGGATGAGTTTGCTGAACTAACAAATTCGTGGAGGATGACGGTAAGATCAGTGCTCCCCTCATGACATTGCTGAAAAGATATCTTCCTCTAGCTGGATGAAGCTACAACAGCCTTTGATGCCCTAATGGTTGCGATTCCGTCTACATCAGTGCTAGCTTTACCCAACTCTGATAAAGTGTTCGTGATCAAATCTAATGCATTGGGAGCTGAAATTGGTGTTGTACTCATGCAAGATGGCCAACCCTTAGCCTACATAAGCAAAGCCCCTTCTCCATATCACTTGAAGTTTTCAATCTACGACGAGGAGATGTTGACCATTGATGAATTTATGCCTTGGTATGATACCGGTCAATGGCACAAAGGAAAGACAGAAATAAACCTGGGAAAATTATAGTTTCTACCTACTCCGGACTCAAATTGGGATAACACTTCCATGGACCTTATAAGAGAGCTACCACCATCTCAGAGGAAAGTATGGCTACCATAAAGAACAACCACATGCCAACCGACACAAGAAAGAAACAACCTCATAACAAACGTCGGAGTAGAAGGAAGTTTGTGTTAGGACCCCAGCTGAGTTGGGTCCTAGTCGATTGAGTCGAATCCTTAGATTGGGCCTTGTTGGCTAGATTAGACCTGACATTAGGTCAGCTAGGAGAAGATTTTAGTACATTGTAATAAATCAGCCGAAATCCTAGTAGGGTTAGGATTCGGCTAATCTGGAGTCTGGTTAAGAATCAGAGTTTAATTCGAGTTGGAAGTCAGCTAAGGTTGAGAGGAGGTAGCTAGGATTGGAGATGGGAGTGTTTCACTCGGATTAGGAGTTGGAATCTTAGTTTACTTGTAGTATGAGTTTAATTATGAGTTAGAGTATTAGTTTACTTAGAGTAGGAGTTGTATTAGGAAATAGGGTTTTGAGACCCTATATAAGGCATGTTGTCACCACTATTTTTTCAAGCAATCAATACATCTTTTTCAGTCATTGTGGTCGACTATCAAAGAGGGAGGAACCCCTATAGAGTTCCAAGGAGGGTCAATCCGCTATAAAGGTGAACTCAAGCTTAGAATCCTATGGAGTTCTAATACTTAGTATCATAGCAGCATTCTTGGAGCCTCACTGCCCTTCCATAGACATCGCTACCTTCATCCAGCCATCCACCACCTCCTAGCAATTCCCATAATTGCTGTGATCATCGTCAACTCTACCGTCAACACTATTGTTGTTGAAACATCATCTGCAACCTCCATCAAAATTGCATTAGGTTATGGTATCTACATTACTACTGCTACAATTTACTTATCTAAAAACCAAAAAAAAGAAATAGTATATCTATCTCACTGTAAAAACTTATCATCGTAAAGTTATCATCTTTAAGATGAAAGTTCACTGTAAAATTCTAGCAGTATATTTGCTATTATATCTCTGATCTTTCAATCGATATCTTGCTATCATATTCATTTTTGTATTTTACGTCAGCTTGGCTTTCCTTACTAGGGGATTCTCACCAAATTCTTCTTTAAATCTTTGATGTAACTGCTGAAAACTTTTCGTTAAACTGCTATTCTTCGATGTAAAATTCTGCTGCTGCATCCGATCTTGCTACCATATTTGCCACCATATCACTATCATCTATATTGCTGCTATACTTATTAATTTTGTGCAGCCATATTCCTTAAAATACTACTACAATATTGTTGAAACTTTCATCGTAAAACTGCAATCTTTTGACGAAAAATTCTACTGCCATACTTTTTGGTGTTACTGCATACACAACTGATCTCTACCGAATTTATTGTTGTCATATTGCTATCACTATTCTAATGTATCTTGCTGTCATGCTCATCAATTTCTTGCTACTGACATCATCCATATACTGTTGGAATCCTTTTGTCACAAAACTGATGTTCTCGATGAACAAGTTTGCAACATCTTTTGGCACCTCTTGCCACAACCACACTAAACAAGTTGCTGCGCCCAACAGTAACCCTAAATCTTTCTTCCCAACCTTAAACTACTACCACTGAAATCCTTTCTAGCCTCCACAACACTCTCAAATTGCAACACCAATAGCAACCTAAACGGTAAGCTATCAAACCTAAACTACAACCTTTACCTATCTCTCTTTCGACCACCAATCCCTACCAAACTGGTTGCTGCCATCCATAATAACCATAACCCATCTTCCTATCCTTAAACCACTACCATCAAACCCCCCTTACAGCCTCCACAGCAGCCCCAAACATTAGCATCAACAACACCCCCTTTTGACGAAAAATTCTACTACAATACCCTTGGGACTATTTGCTGCATCCACATTTGATCCCCATCGAAACTGTTGTTGTCACCAACAGCAAACCTAAGCCATCTCTATAGCCTTAAGCCATTACCACCAAGCCCCCTTATAGCTTCTACAATAGCCCCAAATAGCAGCATCAATAGCACCCCCTTTGACGAAAAATTCTACTGCACTACCTTCGGTATTACTTACTGTATCCACACCCAATCCTTACCAAACTCATTGCTGTCATCAACAGAAACCCTAAGCTATCTTGCTATCCTTAAGCCATTACCATCATAGCCCCCATACAGCCTCTACAATAGCCCCAAACGATAGCCCCAATAGCATCCCAAACAATAGCAGACCAATCCCAAACTGCAACCCTCTACCTTTGATCCTTATCTTCCATGGCCACCAATCTCTCCATCGACCTATGCCCTTAACCCATCATTAGAAGAAGGATCGTAATATCTCAGATCTGGAGACATACGATAAGGCATCAAAGGATTTGATCGATGCCAAGTTTGAGGCCTTCGAGATGCACATGGAGAACAAACTGCACGCTCTCTTCGTAGAATTTAAATTAGGATGATCATCGAGCCTGACGAGATTGCAGTAAGGTGAGAGTCCAGATTGTAAAGAGAACCCTACAGAGAAAGAAGAACATGTGACAGATCCAACATCTACATACATGAGGGTGGACTTCCCTCGATGAGAAGATGGAGACCCAATAGGATGGCTTTTAGGCATTGACTGCTACTTCCATTATCACCAAACCCCGAAGGCTTCCATGGTGGACATCATTGCCATCCACCTTGAAGGAGACACCATATAGTGATATAATTAGTTTGAACACACTAAAGGAGTCTCAACATGGAGGCAATTCAAAAGCGGTCTACTAATCTGCTATGGACCATCAAGTACGAGAACATCGACGGACAACTCGCAAAGATGTGGCAAACCTCTACGATCCAAGAATACTAGACCAGGTTTGAAAGATTATCTAACCAAGCCCGTGATTGGTCTAAAAAATAATTGATAGGGACCTTTATCAAAGGATTAAATCTAGAGATACAAGGAGAGGTTAATGCGTGATAGCTCTATACATTAACGACAGCAATATCATTCACATGACTTCAAGAGGAGCAGTTTAATAAAGATGTTCGGAGGACCTTGAACATGAAGGAGGACCCACAATCAACCGTTACTACAGGTCACTCTTTAGTCAGCTACGCGAACGCACAGACGATGAAAATTGAAGGGTTCCTCAAGCATCAACCCGTCACCATCCTCATTGACACTGGGAGCACTAACAACTTCATGGACATCAAAATTGTTGCAAGATCAACACTCCAAATTGAAGATTGCAGTAGGTTTAACGTAAAAGTCTGAATCCTCAACTGTATACAAAAGTGCCCACGGGTGAAACTAGTTTTGTAGGGCCAAAAGATCACTATTGATTTCATCCACCTACCACTTGAAAATTATGAAGTAGTGCTCAGCATCGAATGACTGTCCTTGTTAGGTGATGTTTTATGAAATTTTTCCAAACTAATCATGAAATTTTTCAGCCATGAAAAAAGGTAATCCTGCGAGGAAAGCGCGAGGGCAAAGCAACGACAGTTTCTATGCAACGTATAGAGAAGGTGCTGCACCAATCACACATCAGCTTCTTAATACAACTTCAAAAGTTACAAATGAAGGAACTGGTGGTGAATGAAGATCTAAACCTTCCCCTGCTGCTTGCTAAATTTTCAAAAGTCTTCATCGAATCGAAAGGTCTACTGTCACGCCCCCCGAATTATATCATATTCGAGATGTGTGACCTTATCTTAAAATCGATATTATTATAATTCATCACAAATCAATTATGGAATCAAACTAACATTTAAGGATACTAAGAAAAACATGCAGAGCCATTCAATCACTATCATAAAAACCTGTGCAGATTATAATTACTCTTCACATTCTCTTAATGAATTACACAACCGATCCAAAACAAATGCAACTAAATATAATTCACATTCATAAATTCCACCAATACGATAAAATCTATATGACTTTGAAAGCAACCATATACCACCACTTCATATATTATACAACAAGTTTAACATTTAAGATCCCAAATAAGAGGATACTTTTAAAACTATTACATAGTTACCCCACTTCAAAATATGTCTATAACTTTACATTAGACATAAGGTATACACATACAATGATAACATATTATCTAATAAAGATTTAGCCCAAGAACTTGCTTTCCAATACTTTAGCCCCATATCGAGTATTTCAATAAATGCCAAGCTAACCTGAAGAAGATTAGATAGCAACAGAGTGAGCTATGAAGTCTAGCAAGTTTCAAACAGGTTCAAGGCAAGGAAAGGTGTTTATGAATTGAACTTGATATCAGAATGCAACGTAGGGAATACAAAAGTTTTCATATATAGCATCAAATTAGATGTAAAACCACAAGGTTCATCTCGTTTGAATCATACTTAAATTCATAACAATTTGGGAAAGGTAATTGGAGCATATATGGCAATTAGAAGCATTTTGGTATGTATCAATATCATATAAAGTTTTACGAGCATATCGATAACACATGAAACACTTCTGAACATGTCAAGAGAACAAATAACAAACTTAAGCTCATATGTCACATTTGAAGTTAGATACATATCATTCCTATCCAAAGCATAATAGAAAACACATAAGCAATACTTTGGATAACATATCAAATAAAACATAGAGGGTGAAGTGAGATCACAAACATAATGCGGTTCATCCATTACTGAATAACCACCATACATAAGTCTCCCACGTCTGAGAGCTTCATCCACCCACGTCTGAGTGAATTCATAGGGGGTCAGTGAAGCATCACGGGCTCTAAGCATATCTCCCTTTGCTATTTCCAGCAAATGTTTACATTATCCCACAAACACCAAAGTACAAAAGGACATAAGCAATGAATTTGGCATATTTCAAAAGCACATGTGGAACAATAAATTATGCATGTGCTTAAACAAAATAATATGATGTAACATTGATTAATATATAACATATTCAAATATGTAAGGAAATAAAAGATATGAGTATTAGAGATTTCAGTTTAGAAGTGGATGAAGCGAGTATAGGCAGAATTGATACGATTCCTTATTTTGGCATAATTTAGAAGGTGAATTACCAAGTTATTTAGATGATCAAACATACTCTAAATTACTCAAAAAAAGTGTTGTTGGAAAGCTAAATCAATCTACTTTCAAATGAAATAAGTTTCATAAAAATTTGAAGTTTTTACGAAAAGTTATAGATGATTTGGCAGCCTAAGGTCAGGAATTATGATCCCTATTTTATAAAATCCATATAAGGTCTAACAAAACAGAAATTTTGGCAATGATTTGGACTCCAAATCTCTCAATCTAGTATTAAATGAAAGATCTATGAGCTTATTTTCTAATAAATTAAGTTTTACATGAATCAGAGACTCCAACAGGGAGATATAAGTAATCCAATAATAAACGGTTAGAAGCTCCATATTCTATTTTATAGATTACATATGCTCATTAGAAGTAAACATTTGGGCTAACAAATGAACTCCAAATTTTTCAAACATGGTTTCGAATTAAATATCTATGAATCTATTTTTGAAGAAAATATGTTTTGCCTAAAACCGAGATTTATACTAGAAGTTACAACTTGAACAAGGCAGACATGTCATAGTCTCTAAAATATTACAGATTCACACTTTAGCAACCAAGCAAAAGAGATTTTGGATTTATCCCAAAATTTTCTCATAATCAAAGTAAGAACAAGGATAAATTTTAGTAGATGGAAGATAGAATATTTGCCTTTGAAGATTTTGATCTCAAATGTTTGGATTTGATCAAAATCTCATAACCCTCAAATCTTTTCTTCTCCTCTTACTTCTCTTCTTCTTCTTCTTCTTCTTCTTCTTCTTCTCAACTTTATGTTGTAGCTAAATCCTTTTTCTTCTCTAATTGCTAATTGTTTTAGCAACCATATGGGTTGGCATGTGGCACACATGCATGTAAGGTGCTTATGTGTCGCCTATGCATATGCATAAGTGGCACCACTTTAAACTAAGTCGTGACACATGTCTTCCTAAATTTTTTTTTTTGAACTTAATGTGAATGTTCGACAAAATTATATCATATTTTTAAGATTAATGTTTAGGTCCCTAGCAATAAACTTTTTATATAAAATTATTTAATCAAAATAATTATTAAATAAATTCTTAAATTTATAATTAGGTCCTCATAAATAATTTAAAATATATCATTATAAATATTTCATAAATGAGGGATATTACGCTCTCCTCCCCTTAATATAAATATTTAGTCCTCTAAATTTATCATACCTCTATCGACGAAAAGATGAGGATAAATTTTCTTTATTTCTTCCTCTAGCTCTCAAGTTATTTCATCTATAGAATAATGCTTCCATATCACTTTAACTAGAGGAATGATTTGATTCCTTATGATTTTCTCTTTCTTATCAATAATCTATGTAGGTTCTTCCATATAAGATAAGTTGTCATCGATTACAATCGGCTCATACTGAATGATATGAGAAGGGACATGAATATACTTTCTGAGCATTGAAATATGAAATATATCATGAATACGACCCAAGGATGGTGACAAAGTAATATTGTAAGTGACAGAACCAATCCTCTCAAGGACCTCAAATGGTCCAATAAATCTAGGGCTTAACTTTCCTTTCTTCCCATATCTTACCACGCACTGGAAGGAGAGATCTTCAAAAATACAAAATCCCCTACTTGAAACTCAATTTCTCATCTTCTATTATCAATATAGCTCTTTTGACAACTCTGAGCAGTCTTTAGTCTTTCTCTTATAATTTGAATCTTTTCAGTAGTCTCCTACACTTTATCGGGTGCTAACAATTTTCTATCATGAATTTCCTCCCAACAAATAGGCGTTCTGCACTTTCGCCCATATAAAGCTTCATAAGGAGCCATCTGAATACTCTACTGGTAATTATTATTGTAGGTGAACTTAACAAGAGAAATATCTTTCTCCCACTTACCTTTCCAATCCATGATATATGCTCTAAGTAAATCCTCAAGTGTTTGAATTGTTCTTTCTTATTGCCCATTGGTTTGAGGGTGATAAGCAGTGCTAAACTTCACATTAATGCCCATAGATTCCTATAATATTTTCCATAATCTAGGAAGGAATTTGGAGTCTCTGTCAGAGATGATCTCCTTTTGAACACTATGAAGTATTACTATTTCACTAATATATAATTCAACAAGCCTATCCATAGAATAAATCATATTGATCAGTAGGAAATGTGTCAATTTGGTTAACCTATCAATAATCATCCATATAGAGGTTCTGGGTGGACCTAAAACAAAATTCATGGTGATACTTTCCCATTTCCATTCAGGAATATCTAAAGGTTGTAACAACCCTCCAGGTCTTTGGTGTTTAATTTTGATTTGCTGGCAAGTTAATCACTTCGAAACATATATTACAATATCCTTTTTCATGCCTTCCCACTAGTAATGACCTTTAAGATCTTTATACATGTTTATGCTACCCGGATGTAAGGTGAATTTGGAGCTATGACCTTCCTTTAGGATTTGATCCTTAATATCTGGGTCATCTAGGATACAACCCTATTTCCCATTTTCAATAGGCCATCCTTTGAAATACGAAAACTAGGCTTTGATCCTTTCTTTACTTCTTTCCTCAAGTAGATTAAACATGGATCTCGTAGTTGTCCTTTAATTTGCTGAAAGAGATCAGATTGAACTTGGATAGAGCCAATAATCTTCATTGCTTCACAACCAAACTAGCCATAAAGTTTATAGATTTTCTACTAAGTGCATCGGCTACAACATTAACTTTACTCGAATGATATCGGAGGGTACAATCATAATCTTTTAAATGTTTCATCCATCTTTATTGCCTCATATTTAACTCATTTTGAGTAAATATATACTTTAAACTCCTGTGATCGATAAATATTTCAAACGTCTGCCCATATAAATAATGTCTCTAAATCTTCAGTGCAAAAATAATTGCTGCTAACTCCAAATCATGAGTTGGATAATTTAGTTCATAACTTTTCAGTTATCTAGAAGCATAAGCAATTACTTTCCTTTTTTGAATCAGAACACATCGAAGGCCCTTCCTTGAAGCATCAGTATAAACTACAAATCCTTCATTACCACTAGGAATTGTGAGAATAGGAGTACTAGCAATCTTCTTTTTAACTCCTGAAAACTTTGTTCACATTCATCACCCCATTCAAATTTCACATTCTTTTAAGTTAGCTTGGCGAGGGGCTTAGTAATTCGAGAAAACCCCTCTACAAATCTCGTATAATAACCTGCCATTCCCAAGAAACTTCTAACATATATTATATTTGTTGGTACTTCCCACAAAATTACTGCTTCAACTTTCTTTGGATCAACAGAGATGTCATTGCCTGAAATCACATGGCCTAAGAAAGCAACTTCATTTAACCAAAACTCACATTTACTGAACTTTGTATATAACTTCTTTTCTCTTAGTATGGACAATACATTTCTCATGTGCTCCTCATGCTCCAGATTATTCTTGAATACACAAATATATCATCAATGAATACGATAACATAGTTATCCAAGAATAGATGAAATATCATATTCATTAATTCTATAAAAGCTGCAGGGGCATTAGTAAAACCAAAAGGCATTACTACGAATTCATAGTGACCATACTAAGTTCTAAAAGCTATTTTAGGGATATCTTTTTTCTTGATATTCAATTGATAATAACTTGACCTTAAATCAATCTTGGAGAATGTGCACCCTGCAATTGATTAAACAAATAATCAATTCTAGGTAGAGGATACTTATTTTTTTTCGTCACTTAGTTCAACTGTTTATAATCAATACAAAGCCTCCATGTTCCATCCTTCTTCTTAACTAACAATACTAGAGCACTCTATGGTGAAACGTTGGGTCGCATAAAACATTTATCTAATAGTTCTTGTAGTTGCTTGTTCAATTCTTCTAGCTCGAGTGGTGCCATTCTATAGAGAGGCTTGGATATTTATGTTGTTCCAGAGACCAAATCCATAGGAAATTCACTCTTTTTATTTGGAGGTAATTCAGGTAAGTCATTTGGAAATACATCAGGGAACTCTTTGACTATCGAAATTTCATTTAGATGAGCTACTTGATTTAAATTATCCTTTACGCATATAATATAGTAAGAACAACCCTTCTACATAAATCGATGATCTTGTAATATCGATATTAGGCAAGGAAGTGAGTCATGCCTAATACCCTCAAAATAAAAGATAGGCTGATCTGGTACGCAAAAATTGATTATTTTTTTATAGCAATCAATACTAGCATGATAGGAAGATAGCTAATCCATGCCAAGTATAATATCAAAGCCCTGAATCTCTAGGAGAATTAAATCAACAAGGAGTTCATGTTCTCCAATAAAAAACCAAACAAGATGGATAAAACAAGTTTGTTGTCAAAGTATCCCCAACTGCAGTAGTTACATACAACTCATAATCCAATGGTTTAGGTTGAATGCCCAAGTGACAAGCAAAAGTTTATAAAATAAAAGATAGATTTCAAATAAAACCTTTGTGTTCTTATTAAAAATAGGAATAATACCTTCGACTACTGATTTAGAAGCTCGAGGATCCTGTTCACTGATGGCATAAACTCTAGTATGGGTGGTTGTTTTAGGTGGTAGTTGCTCCTTCTTATTCAATGGGCAATCCTTTACTTTATGAACAAGTTTCCCACAAGCAAAACAAGCTCCAGTCACCCAAAAATACTTGTTTCATGATTATATCCATATTTTGCACATGGCTGAATTTTCTAAGGTGGCTTTGCTTTCCCTAATTCAAACATATTGACCCTCTTATTACTATTTTCATATTCGTCCCCTCTCTTACTTTTGCTTGTAACTTATCCTTATAGTTCTTACCCATAATTTTCTTTATCTCCTCCAAGTCTCTTTCAATTATTAAGGCCATTTCTACTACATCAACATATGAAGGAAGTTTTAAGGCTGATAACCGACTCCTTATAGCCGGTCTTAGACCTCTCTCAAATCTTTTTCCTTCCTAATTTCATCATCGGTCATGTAAGTGGCAAATCTGGAGAGCTCAGTGAATTTACCTTCATATTTTGCTAATGTCAAGTTTCCCTGTATAAGATTTAAGAACTCCAGTTCCTTCTGCTCCCTGATATAATCTGAAAAATATTTATCACTAAAATTTTATATGAATACTTTGTAAGTAATGAGCTCATGCCTGATTTCACTGATTCTCTTCATTGTTCTCCACCAATGTTCAGCTACCCCTTCTAACATGAAAGCGGCAAAAAGAACCTTTTGATCTTTAGGATAATTTAATACGTCAAATATCTTATCTATTCAGATCATCCATTGTTTAGCCATCATTGGATCAGGTTCACCGCTAAAACTTAGAGGACTAAGCTTTTTGAACTATTCTATTCCTATTCTAGCCTTAGTTGATGTCCCAGCTTTATTCATTGTTGGACTTGTTGTTGCATCACATGTGTCACAGTTTTAAGAGTTTTCATAATCCCACTCAGTTGATCAGAAGTTAATGTCATAGGAGAACCTGATTACCTCGTCATCCTTGCTTCCTAAAAAAATCAAAAGAAAGAATTCTTTATTTATCAATCACTCTATAAAAGCTACTAAACCTCAATGTATATGATAGAACCCCAAGAAAAGCTCTATAGAATTCGATCTTTTAAGGGGGATTAACGCATGGAGCACTATAGGGTTCCTCCCTCCTAGAACTTGGCACAAAGGCTGTAATAAGATGATTCATGCTTGATTGAAAAGAGGTGGAGGCTACAGCTTATATAGGGCTCAAAACCCTAGTCATAGGGGGTACTTTCCTACGTAAATTTATCCCCATGCCCCTCCTATAGTCGACCTGCCTTAATAGGGTAGGCGATGGCTCGGTTGGCTACATAGCCGACTCTAGCAAGTGGAAACCCTAGCCGACCAACCCAATAAAGGGGGTGGCTGCTGGTTACAGGTGCCCTGCAAGCCAATCACGTGAGTGATGGCACGTGTGACACGTTGTGTGATCTTTTTTCTTATGATTAATATTGGCATATTCTCACATTATATTATTTGTTGCATATATATTGTGATGTCCTTGGTTCTGTGCAATGGGAATTGGATCGTGATGAGATCACGATAATGAGATCGATTCATCTTTAAACACAGAGCATAAATAATCCCAATCATAGGTTACTCGAGAGGGACATTGAGATAATGAGACAGATCGATGTACTATATACCCGTCCATATGATGGAGGCAGCTGGTCTCATAGCCACTTGTGTGGAGACACTAAAGATATAGTATAGGTACTTATTGGAGAATGAGTTCACCGATTGATCCGCTTATGGAATATAGTATGGTTAATGATATCTAATGTCAGATAGCGATTTCATAGTCTCAATTGTGTATTTAGTCATTAGACTTGAGACACCAATGATGCCTTGTATGAGTACTCTTTTCTTTGACGCCAAACTTACAGGTTTGGAAAGTTTCAGATCTAGTATAGTTGGTTATCGGGATTGGTAGCCAACCTTACGAAGGCAATTGAGTGTCAATAGAGGATCATCCACTCTCGATATCATGAGAGGAATATCCCATATATGCTTGATCAGACAAATCCCTGGTCAGGGTCATTTAGATTAAGAGAGAAAGAGTTCTTCGGGAGAATCCGATTAGAGCAAGACTATGATGGATTTCGTATGTGATCTGATAATACCATGTCCAAAATACGATCTCTGGGATATTAGTTGTATATGAAATTATAGATACATGGTAACTATGGACAGATAGGTCCGACGGATTCGATCGCCCTATACCGTCTAGGGACTATAGCGTAGTAGCCTAGTACATCCATAGTCGATGAGTCGAGTGAATTATTATGGAGATAATAATTTACTATATCAGAAGGAGTTCTGATGGGAGCGACTCACGGCCAACTCAGTATTGGGCCTAGAGGATTGCTTCGGCTAATAGAGGATTGGATGAAGATCTAATTAGCCCCTATTCTCATTAGATGAGACCCTATGCTGATGGACTCCTTGCTTAAGGCTCAATTAGAGGCATAAAGAAATTATTGGATAAAGATCTAATAATGCAAGATTAGTGGGTTGTTGGATGGAGATACAATACCCACTAAGGTAGGAGCCCTAGGGTTTTTTGGTGGCTCTCTATAAATAGGAGGGGAGACTCATGGTTGATAGGCTGCAGCTTTACCCACCACCTCCCATTCTCCTCCCTCCCTCTGCGCAAGAGTTGCGAGATCAGATTGAAGAAGTTTCATTCCAGAGATCCATCATGTGGATACCACTAGAGAGGAGGATGCTTGACTTCCTTCATCTTCTCCATCCAGATCTGGAATACGGGGATATACGATCTCCCTAGGTAAAATTAATCTCTTACACATCGCGGTTTTATCAATTTTTACATTTTTCTCGCGACCCCAATCTTTTTGCATGATGATTTGATCTGCGTGGGAAACCAGTTTTTATTTTGATTTCCGCTGCATGTGATGCTCCCGCTGAGGTTTCCCAACAGTGGTATCAGAGCCAAGGTTTTCGTGCGAAAGATTGGTTTTAAACAGTGTGTGATGATATTGAATCACGTAGAATCGTTCTATGTGTTCTTGCTGCATTTTCGCAGCGAAGGCAGCAAGGAGGAGGGGCGGCCAGTCCCCAAGTAGGGCTGGTCACCCACGACCAGGCCAGTTGCGACCAAGGCACCCTACAAGGGGGCGGCCGGCCACGGCCAAAGCCCCTCTGAGGGGCAGCCGCCAGCATGCGCGGTCACCTGCGGGCATGGCTGGCGCCTACAGGGGTGGCACTTGCGGGCGTCGGCAATGCCCGTGGCTAGGCCGTAGGGGGTGGCTATCAACTACGAGGCTGAAAGGGGCAGCCCCATGGCCAGGGCTATCGCCTACAAGGGTGGCCGCTCCTGCAGGAGCAGTGCCCTCCCGCGAGGTGCCACCCGAGGGCAGCAGCGCCTACCTCAGGGGCGCTGCCCACACCGACAGCATGCAGCGGCGGTAGCGCAGTGAGGCTAAGGGAGAGAGCTTAGGCATCCTTTTGAGAAAAGGATGATCATACCCCTCTGAATTAGGGAAATTATGAGGATTGTCCTCGTATGCAGAATTTTCAAAATACCCTCAACAATTCTAGAAATTCTAAGGACTGTCATCTGAACAAGAATTATGAAAATACCCTTGATAATTCTGAAAATTCTGAGCATGTCTTGATTTGAAAAAATAATAATTAATTAAATAGTTTAATTAATTATTATATATATCTAGTAATCCTACATATGATGTGATGTACATGTGATATATGATGTGGATGGATGATCATGAGCCATGTGTTGTGATGTGTGTAATTATGATTATTATTATTATTATTGAGACCTGTAAGCTTATGTTTTTCTCGTTTATTCTCGGGTATGCATGCTTGTTATTATTTGTAATTACATGGAGTGACGCAGCGAGAACGTGGAGGTGACAACGGGACCCACGATTTCGTTGCGGGAGATCACGATGCATGGTGATGTGATAATCCGATGAAACTGATGATGACGAGATCAACAATAATAGGGCATGGCGATGCGCCAATGCACACATAGATCCTATTATGAGTGATTTGGCACATTGGCTCGGGCTTAATCATATTAGGTGACGGCTCATGATCATTTGGTGTGACTTGCATATGTGATGTATTATATACCTACTAGATATATGTATATATATATATATATATATATATTTGCATGCGATGTAGATATATATATTAATAATTTATATGTGTGATACGACATATTAGGAGACCGATACAAAAATCCATCCTAAGATAATATTAAGTCGGTAAGCATGAAGTAATAAGATTGACCCACGTGGCCTTCCATCGTTATAGGAAGAAATTGAATCATGACATAGGTTGAGTTGGTCGAGTCCCTCGAGGCTCACCTATCTACGTGATCGAGATCTTGCTTACGACATATAGATGTCACCATTGACCTGAGGACATGGTATGCTTGGTCGAGTCCCTCGAGGGCATATCATCGAATCAGACTCTTCTTGTAACGATGGTGATGACTTAACTGAACATTATGGTTGGTCGAGTCCCTCGAGACCATGATGATTTAGAGGCTGAATGTGATAGGAATCACAAGGAGTTGTGATTGGCAAGAGTTGCCTACATTTTAGGCTTAGTGAAATTGGTCGAGTCCCTCAAGGTTGCACTAAGATGTCGATTGGATCCCGATCCCCACTAGGAGTCTGTCGGAGACTTCTGTCTCACGTGTCTAGGGTATCGCGTGATTCGCTAAGAAAATAGTGGGAGTACATTAAGATAGAAGTCCATATCTTAATTAGTATTTTTTATAAAATCTGCATGTTATTTAATTTACGCTATATCTTAGTTGTCGCTTATAAAACCCCTACGTGGCATACTTAATGCCAACTGCCTCATTGGTCCAAAACCTCCATAATTTAAGAATTGTTCTCGCGGAAGAGAAAATTGTATATGTCCTTAATATGATTGTGCCCACGCCGGAGGAAAGGACAAGCGAGGATGAGATCACTCGCTTTGTGAAGTATAAAGATAGTCCTAAAGGATAACCTGTATGTTGATCTTATAGTTCAGTCCCTACCAAAATCCTTTTCATGGTTCATTATTAACTTTAATATGAACAAGTTTGAGGTGACTCTACCTGAACTCCTTAATATATTGAGGGAAGCTAAGAGTACCATCAAGAAAGAGAAGTCACTTCTCTATATTGATGAGACCAATTGGAAAAGGAAGGTCAGTAAGACCCTTAAGAAGAGCAAGGGCAAAGACAGACCGGGTAAGACAATGGTTGCCTAGAAAGACCCGACAAAGGACAAAGGACAGTGCTTCCACTACGGTCAAGACGGACATTGGAAGAGGAACTGTAAGGACTACCTTTCAGAGAAGGCGAAACAGAAGCTTGGAGAAGCTTCAGGTATATTCATGATCAGTCTTCACTTGTTAGACTTTCATGATAATATATGGGTATTGGATATCGGGAGTGTTTATCATATCAGTAATTTGTTGTATTTTCTAGCAAGACCTAAAAGATTGACTAGAGGTGAGATTGACCTCAAGATTGGCAATGGAGCAAGAGTTGTTACAGTTGCTATTGGGGAGGTCACCCTACATCTTCATAGTGGAGTTATTATTGCATTGGATGCATACTATTTTGTTCCCTCTATTATCAAAAATATTATTTCCATCTTTTGTTTGATAATTAGTGGATATAAATTAGTTTTTGAGAATAATAGTTGTTCAATAATTATGGATGATGAGATCATCACTAGAGGGAACCTTATAAATGGCTTATATGTTGGGAAACCTCAACGGGTGCATCACATGTGCAGGGGAAATCAAAATAAAAAAACTGGTTTCCCATGCAGATCAAATCGTCGTGCAAAAGATTGGGGTCATGAGAAACAACTACAAAAACTGGAAAAACCGCGATGTGCGATAGATTGATTTTACCTAGGGAGATCGTATATCCCTGTATTCCAGATCTGGATGGAGAAGATGAAGGAGGTCAAGCGTCCTCCCCTCTAGCGGTATCCACACGATAGATCTCTGTAGCAAAACTCCTCTAATCTGATCTTGCACCTCTTTCTCAGAGGGAGGGAGGAGAATAAGAGGTGGTGGCTAAAGCTGCAGCCTATCAACCATGAGTCTCCCTTCTTATTTATAGAGAGTTACCAAAAAACCTAGGGCTCCTGCCTTAGTGGGACTTGGATCTCCATCCAATTACCCACTAACCTTGCATTATTGGATCTCTATCCAATAATCTCCTTAAGCCTCTAATTGGGCTTTAATCAAGGAGCCCATTAGTATAGGATCTCATCTAATGAGAATAGGGGCTAATTAGATCTTCATCCAATCCTCTATTCGACGAAGCATACACCAAATGTGTGTGACCCTCTAGGCCCAATACCGAGCTGTCTATGAGTCACTCCCATCAGAACTCCTTCTGATATAGTGAATTATTATCCCCATAATAATTCACTCGACTCGTCGACTATGGACGTACTAGGCCACTACGCCATAGTCCCCAGACGGTATAGGGGGAATCAAATCCATCGGACCTGTCTGTCCATAGTTACCATGTATCTATAATCCCTCATCCAAATATTATCCCAGAGACCGTATATTGGACTTGGTACTGTCAGGTCACATACGGAATCTGTTTGTCTTGCTTTAATCGGATTCTACCGGAGAATTCCTTCTCTCTCAATCCGAATGGCCCTAGCTAGGGATTTGTCTGAGCAAGCATATATGAGATATTCTTCTCGTGATACCGAGAATGAATGATCCTCTATTGACACTCAATTGGCTTCGTAAGGTTGGGTGCCAATCTCGATAATCAATTGTACCAGATCTGAAACTTTCCAAACCTGTAAGTCTAGCATCAAAGAAAGGAGTACTCATACAAGGCATCCTTGGTGTCTTAAGTCTATGGACCAGATACACAATTGAGACTATGGAATCGTTTTATAACATTAGGTATCATTAACCATACAACATTCCACAAGCGGATCAATCAGTGAACTCATTCTCTAATAAACACCTGTACTATATCCTTACTGTCTCCACACAAGTGGCTATGAGACTAGCCGCCTCCATCATATGAACGGGTATATAGTACACCGATCTATCCAGTTATCTCAATGTCCCTCTTGACTAACCTATGACCAAGATTATTTAAGATTAGTGTTTAAAGGTGAATCGATCTCATTATCGTGATCTCATCATGATCCAATTCCTACTGCACAGAACCAAGAACATCATAATATATATGTAACAAATAATATAATTTAGAATATGTCAATATTAATCATAAGCAAAAAGATCACACAGCGTGTCACACATGCCATCACTCATGTGATTGGCTTGAGGGCACCTATAACCAGCAATCTCCCACTTGACCAAAAGTGAATCATCTATGTGTCTGTTCCCCACTAGACCCTTGTGACGCTCAAATATAATCTGAGCTAATGGCTTCGTCAATGGATTTGCAATGTTATCTTCGGATGGAACTATTTTCGTTACTATATCTTTTTGGGTCATGATCGCTCTAATCAGATGGAACCTCCTCAGAATAATCTGTTGAGACCAGAGTTCCTTTGTTAGAGTTATCGCCCTAGCACTGTCACAATAAATGGGAGTCAGCTCCATGCTACGTGGTATGACTTCCAAATCCTTGATGAACTTCTTCATCCACACCCCTTCCTTTTGTTGTTTCTGCTGCAGCAATGTATTTCATCTCTATGGTCGAGTCAGCAGTAGTATCTTACATGGAACTCTTCCAGCTTACTGCTCCTCCATTCAGGGTGAAAATAAAACCTGAATTCAACTTGCTATCATCAATGTTGGACTAAAAACTTGAGTCTGTGTAGCCCTTAACCTGGAGGCTACCATCTCCATATATCAGTAAAAGATCCTTAGTGCTTCTAAAATACATAATGATACACTTTACTGCCTTCCAGTGTTCTAAACCTGGATCTGCTTGATACCAGCTCGTGACACTCAGAGCATGTGCTATATCAGGCCTGGTACATAGCATCGCATACATGATAGATGCTATCGCTGAGGCATAAGGTATCTTATCCATGTCTGCCCTTTCTTCAGGAGTCTTTGGAGACATACTCCTATAAAGTGATATTTCATGTCTTATCGGTATGAGACATCTCCATGCCAAACCTGTTGATAATGGAGTCTATGTACCTAGATTGAAACAAACCAAGCATCCTTATAAATCTATCTTTATAGATCTGGATCCTCAAAATATAGGATGCTTCCCCTATGTCTTTCATGGAGAATTTTCTAGATAGCCAAGCCTTTTTTGTGGAGAGCATTCCTACATCATTCCCAATGATTAGGATGTTATCCACATATAGCACCAAGAAGGTGATAGTGCTTCCACTTACCTTCCTGTACACATAAGGCTTATCTTCGTTCTTAATGAAGTCATAAGATCTAATCACCTCATCAAATTTCATATTTGGACTCTCTTTAGATACGAATCCCTCTGGTTGTATCATATACACCTCTTCCTCAAGGTTGCCATTGAGGAAAACAATTTTGACATTCATCTGTCAGATCTCACAGTCATAGTGTGCTGCAATGGCCAAAATAATTCTAATGGACTTAAGCATGGCTACAGGTGAAAAGGTTTCGTCATAGTCAACTCCTTGTCTTTGATGATATCCTTTAGCTACCAGCCTTGCTTTATAGGTCTCTACCTTTCCATCCACTCCGATCTTCTTCTTGAAGATCCATTTGCAGCCGATGGGTACAATACCCTTAGGTGCATCCATAAGGTTCCAAACATTGTTAAAGTACATGTAATCCATCTTAGAATTCATGGCTTCTTACCACTTCCCGGAGTCTATACTCATAATAGCCTCCTTGTAGATCTGAGGATCAACATCCTGAGAGTCATCTCCACTGATATGTCCCATATATCTTTCAGGAGGGTGAGATACTCTACTAGACCTACGTAAATTTAGAATTTGTGTGTTAGGTATCTGAATATACTCGGGCTTTGGAATGGTGCTCGAGCTAGGTTCTCCAACCTCACTCAATTCTATCTCACTCCCACTGTTTCCACCAAGAATATGTTCCTTCTCGAGGAACACATCTCTCTTGGCAACAAAGACCTTTCGGTCCTCGGGATGATAGAAATAATACCCATAAATTTCCTTTGGGTATCCCACGAATGTGCACCATTCTGTCCTTAATTCCAACTTATCGGGGTTGTGTCTTCTAACGTGGGCAGGACAGCCATAAATCTTAATCACCTTAAGATCAGGCTTCTTTCATTTCCATATCTCATATGGTGTAGACACTATCGACTTTGATAGAACTTTGTTTAGAAGGTAAGCTATGGTCTCTAGGGCGTACCCCCAGAACGAGATGAGTAGATCAGATAGAACTCATCATGGACCGCACCATGTCTAACAGCGTGCGATTCCTCCTTTCTGATACACCATTGAGCTAAGGTGTATAAAGCGGTGTCCACTGGGATAGAATCCCATTGTCCCTAAGGATATGGGTGAACTCCGTACTCAAGTACTCTCCTCCTCGATCTGATCGAAGAGTCTTAATACTCTTTCCAAGTTGGTTCTCTACCTCATTCTTATATTCCCTGAATTTCTCGAAGGCCTCAGATTTGTACTTCATTAAGTACACGTGTCCATACCTAGAGAAATCATCAGTGAATGTAATGAAGTATAAGTAACCACCTATAGCCTGAGTCAACATGGGACCACATACATCACTATGTATGAGTTCCAATAACTCGGTGGCTCTCTCTCTAGTTCCACTAAAAGGAGAGTTGGTCATCTTCCCACGAAGGTAAGGTTCGCAAGTTGCATATGACTCATAGTCAAATGGATTTAAGTATCCATCTTTTACCAACTTTTGAATCATTCCCTCATATATATGACCTAGCCTACAATGTCATAGGTATGCATTTTTCACCTCATCTCTTTTCCTCTTAGACATATGTATATTTATGATATGTGGAGAAATGTCTAACACATATAAGCCATTTACAAGGGTCCCTCTAGTGATGATCTCATCATCCATAATTATTGAACAACTATTATTCTAAAAAACTAATTTATATCCACTAATTGTCAAACAAGAGATTGATATAATATTTTTGATAATAGAGAGAACAAAATAGCATGTATCCAATGCAATGATAGCTCCACCAGGCAGATGTAGGGTGACCTCCCTAACGGTAACTATAGCAACTCTTGCTCCATTGCCCATCTTGAGGTCCATCATGCCTCTGGCCAGTCTCCTAGGTCTTGTCAGAACTTGCAACGAATTGTAGATATGATAAACATTCCCGGTATCCAATACCCATGTGTTATCATGAAAATCTGACAAGTAAAGACTGATCATGAATATACCTGAAGCTTCTCTAAGCTTTTATTTCGCATTATCTACAAGGTAGTCCTTACAGTTCCTCTTCCAATGCCCGTCTTGGCCGTAGTTGAAGCATTGTCCTTTGTCCCTTGCCAGGTCTCTCTTAGCAACCTTTGCCTTACCTGGTCTTTCTTTGCCCATGCCCTGCTTAAGGATCTTACTAGCCTTCCTTTTCTTTTTAGTCTCACCAACATAGATAATTGGCTTCTCCTTCTTGATGACACTCTCAGCTTCCCTCAACATATTGAGGAGCTAAGGGAGAGTCACCTCAAACTTGTTCATATTAAAATTAATAATGAACTATGAAAAGGAATCCTGTAGGGACTGAAGTATAAGATCAATACACAGGTTATCCTCTAGGACTATATACTTCACAAAGTGAGCGATATCATCCTCGCTTATCCTTTCATCAAGTGTGGGCACAATCATGTTAAGAACATATAAGATTTTCTCTTCCGTGAGAAAAATTCTCAAATTGCAGAGCTTTTTGGACTAATGAGGCGGTTGACATCAAGTATGCCACATAGGGGTTTTACAAACGACAAGCAAAATATAGCGTAAATTAAATAACATGCAGATTTTATAAAAAATACTAATTAAGATATGGACTTCTATCTTAATATACTCTCACTATTTTCTTAGCGAATCACGTGACACCCTCGACAAGTGAGACGGAAGTCTTCGGTAGACTCCTAGTGGGGATCAGGATCCAATTGACATCTTAGTGTAACCTCGAGGGACTTGACCAATTACATTAAGCCCAAAAGGTAGGCAACTCTTGCCAATCACAACTCCTTATGATACCCGTCATGTTCGACCTCTGAATTGTCATAGACTCGAGGGACTTGACTGACCATGACGTTCAATTAACTCATCACCATCGTTACAGATGAGTCTGATTCGATGATATGCCCTCGAGGGACTCGACCAAGCATACCAAGTCCTCAGGTCACAGGTGAGATTTCTATGTCGTAGGCAAGATCTCGATCACGTAGATAGGTGAGCCTCGAGGGACTTGACCAACTCAACCTATGTCGTGATTCAATTTCTTCCTATAACGATGGAAGGCCACGTGGGTCAATCTTATTGCTTCACGCTTACCGACTTAATATTATCGTAGGAGGGGTTTTGATTTCGTATCGATCTCCTAATATGTCATGTCACACACATACATATTTAATATATATCTACATCGCATGCAAATATATATATACATATATCTAGTAGGTGTATAACACATCACATATGCAAGCCACACAGGATGATCATGAGCCGTCACCTAATATGATTAAGCCCGAGTCAATGAGCTCCACATTATACATCACATGTACATCACATCATATGTAGGATTACTAGATATATATCATAATTAATTAAACTATGTAATTAATTATTTTTCTAAAAATCAGGACATGCTCAATAAATTTCTAGAATTATCAAGGGCATTTTCATAATTTTGGATGAGAGGACAGTCCTCAAAATTTTTAGAATTATCGATGGTATTTTTGTAATTCTATACGAGAGGACAGTCATCAGAATTTCCAAAATTATTGAGGGTATTATGGGAATTAGATACACGAGGACAATCCTCAGAATTTCCTAAATTCATAGGCGCAGGATCTTCCTTTTCTCCAATGGATGCCCTAACCCCTCTTCCCCCTCTACGCCATCGCTGCCGTCGCTACCCCTGCGCAGGCGGCAGCCCCTTGCGGGTTGGTCGCTGGTGGTCGCCCCCCTTGCAGGTGCGACGTGGGCAGCAGCCCCTTGCGACCTGGCCATTAGCGGCAGCCGCTTGCGGGCTGGCCGCCGACGGCCACGACTTGCCCACGCCGCCCTGCAGCCTGCCCCTTTGTGGGCGCCGCGTTGCAGGTGACTGCCGCCCTTGTGGTCTGGCCGCAGCCCGCCGTGCCAGCAGGTGCCTCCCCTACGGGTTGCTGCCCCTGCGGGCGGTCGCCCCTCCTCCTCACTTCCTTTGTTGTGAAAATACAGTAAGAACACGTAGAACGATTCTACGCGATACAATCTCATCACACACAGTTTAAAACCAATCTTTCGCATGAAAACCTTAGCTCTGATACCACTATTGGGAAACCTCAGCGGGTGCATCACATGCGCAACGAAAATCAAAATAAAAAAATTGATTTCCCACGCAGATCAAATCGTCGTGCAAAAGATTGAGGTCACGAGAAAAACAACAAAAACTAAAAAAACTACGATGTGTGAGAGATTGATTTTACCTAGGGAGATCGTATATGCCTGTATTTCAGATCCGGATAGAGAAGATGAAGGAGGTCAAGCGTCCTCTCTAGCGGTATCCACACGATGGATCTTTGCAGCGAAACACCTCCAATCTGATCTTACACCTCTTGCTCAGAGGGAGCGAGGAGAATAGGAGGTGGTGGCTAAAGTTGTAGCCTATCAACCATGAGTCTCCCCTCCTATTTATATAGAGCAACCAAAAATCATAGGGCTCCTGCCTTCGTGGGTATTGGATCTCCATCCAATTATTCACTAACCTTGCATTATTGGATCTATATCCAATAATCTCCTTAGGCCTCTAATTGGGCCTTAATCAAGGAGCCCATCAGCATAAGGTCTCATCTAATGAGAATAGGGGCTAATTGGATCTCCATACAATCCTCTATTCACCGAAGCATCCACCATATGTATGTGACCCTCTAGGCCCGATACCGAGCTAGCCGAGAGTCACTCCCATCATAACTCTTTCTGATATAGTGAATTATTATCCCCATAATAATTCACTCGACTCATCGACTATGGACGTACTAGGCCACTACGCCATAGTCCCCAAACGGTACATGATCAAATCCATCGGAACTATATGTCCATAGTTACAATGTATCTATAATCCATGATCCAAATAATATCCCAGAGATCGTATAATGGACATGGTACTATCAAGTCACATACGGAATCAGTTTGTCTTGCTCTAATTGGATTCTACCGGAGAACTCCTTCTCTCTCAATCCGAATGAACCTAGCTAGGGATTTGTCTGAGCAAGCACATATAGGATATTCCTCTCGTGATACCGAGAGTGGATGATTCTCTATTGACACTCAATTGCTTTCATAAGGTTGGCTACCAATCCCGATAACTAGTTGTACCAGATCTGGAACTTTCCAAACCTGTAAGTCTAGCGTCAAAGAAATGAGTACTCATACAAGGCATCTTTGGTGTCTCAAGTCTAAGGACCAAATACACAACTGGGACTATGAAATCGCTGTCTGACATTAGGTATAATTAACCATATAACATTCCATAAGCGAATCAATCAGTGAACTCATTCTCTAATGAGCACCTGTACTATATCGTTAGTGTCTCCACACAAGTGGCTACGAGACCAGTCGTCTCCATCATAGGGACTAGTATATAGTACACCGATCTATCCGGTTATCTCAATGTCCCTCTTGAGTAACCTATGACCGGGATTATTTAGGATCTATGTTTAATGGTGAATCGATCTCATTATTGTGATCTCATCACGATCCAATTCCCATTGCATAAAACCAAGGACATCATAATATATATGTAATAAATAATATAATGTGAGAATATGTCAATATTAATCATAAGCAAAAAGATCACACAGCTTATCACACGTGCCATCACTCACGTGATTGGCTTGTAAGGCACCTATAACTAGCATTATATGTGTTAGACACTTCTCCACATATCATGCATATAAATATATCTAAGAGGAAAAGAGATGAGGTGAATAATGCATACCTATAACATTGTAGACTAGGTTTATATACATGAGGGAATGATTCAAAAGTTATTGAAAGATGGATACTTAGATCCCTTTGACTATGAGTCATATGTAACTTGCGAACCTTGCCTTCGTGGGAAGATGACCAACTCTCCTTTTAGTAGAATTAGAGGGAGAGCCACTGAGTTATTGGAACTCATACATAGTGATGTATGTGGTCCCATGTCGACTCAGGTTATAGGTGGTTACTCATACTTCATTACATTCACTGATAATTTCTCTTGGTATGGACATGTATACTTAATGAAGTACAAATCTGAGTCCTTTGATAAATTCAGGGTATATAAGAATGAGGTAAAAAACCAAATTAGAAAGAGTATTAAAACTCTTCGATCAAATCAAGGAGGAGACTACTGGAGTACGGAGTTCACCCATTTCCTCAAGGACAATGAGATTCTATCCCAGTGGACATCTCCTTATACACCTCAGCTCAATGGTGTATCAAAAAGGAGGAATCGCTCACTGTTAGACATGGTGTGATCCAGGATAAGTTTCGCTAACCTACCCGTCTCATTCTAGGGATACGCCTTAGAGACCGCAACTTACCTTCTGAATAGAGTTCCATCGAAATCGGTAGTGTCTACACCATATGAGATATGGAAAGAAAAGAAGTCTGATCTTAAGGTAGTTAAGATTTGGGCTTGTCCTGCCCACGGTAGAAGACACAACCCCGATAAGTTGGAATCAAGGACAAAATGGTGCACATTCGTGGGATATCCAAAGGAAACTTGTGGGTATTATTTCTATCACCCTGAGGATCAAAAGGTCTTTGTTGCCAAGAGAGCCGTGTTCCTTGAGAAGGAACATATTCTTGATGGAAACAGTGGGAGCAAGATAAAATTGAGCAAGGTTGGAGAACCTATCTCAAGCACCATTCTAGAGTCGGAGTCTGTTCTGGTACCTAATGCACAAGTTCCAACTTTACGTAGGTCTAGTAGAGTATCTCACCCTCCTGAAAGATGTGTGGGATATATCGGTGGAGATGATCTTAGGATGTTGATCCTCAGACCTACTAGGAGGCTATTATGAGTATAGACTCCGAGAAGTGACAAGAAGCCATGAATTCTGAGATGGATTCCATGTACTCTAATAAGGTTTGAAACCTTATGGATGCACTTGAGGGTATTGTACCCATCGGTTTTAAATGAATCTTCAAGAAGAAGATCGGAGTGGATGGAAAGGTAGAGACCTATAAAGCAAGGCCGGTAGCTAAAGGATATCATCAAAGAGAAGGAGTTGACTATGACGAAATCTTTTCACCTATAGCCATGCTTAAGTCCATTAGAATTATTTTGGCCATTGCAGCACACTATGACTTTGAGATCTGAACGATAGATGTCAAAATCTCATTCCTTAATGGCAACCTTGAGGAGGAGGTGTATATGATATAGCTAGAGGGATTTGTATCCAAAGAGAATTCAGATAAAGTGTGCAGGTTGCTTAGATCCATTTATGAATTGAAGCAAGCTTCCCAAAGTTGGAACAAAAGATTTGATGAGGTGAGACATAGAAAATTCCATTGTCAAGGTATATAGATTACATTGTCAAAAGGCTTGGCATGGAAAATTCCAAGAGAGGTCTCATACTAATGAGACATGGAATATCACTTTCTAGGAGTATGTCCCCAAAGACTCCGGAAGAAAGGGCAGACATGGATAAGATACCTTATGCCTCAGCAATATGGTCTATCATATATACAATGCTATGTACTAGGCCTGATATAGCACATGCTCTGAGTGTCACGAGCAGGTATCAGGCAGATCTAGGTTTAGAACACTGGAATGTAGTAAAGTGTATCCTTAAGTACTTGAGAAGGACTAATGATCTTTTACTGGTATATGGAGGAGGTAGCCTCCAGGTTGAGGGCTACACGGACTCGAGTTTTTAGTCTGGCATTAATGATAGCAAGTCAAATTCAGGGTTTGTTTTCACCCTGAATGGAGGAGCAGTAAGCTGGAAGAGTTCCATGCAAGATACTGCTGCTGACTCGACTATAGAGGCGGAATACACTGCTACAGCAAAAGCAGCCAAGAAAGGGGTTTGGATGAAGAAGTTCATCAAGGATTTGAGAGTCATACCAAGTAGCGTGGAGCTGATTCCATATATTGTGATAGCGACAGGGCGATAACTCTAACAAAGGAACTTAGGTCTCAACAGAATTATTCTGAGGAGGTTTCATCTGATTAGAGCGATCATGACCCAAAAAGATATAGGAATGGAAAGAGTTTCATCCGAAGATAACATTGCAGATCCATTGACGAAGCCATTGACTCAGATTATATTTGAGCGTCACAGGGGTCTGATGGGGATCAGACATATAGGTGATTGGCTTTTGGTTAAGTAGGAGATTGCTGGTTACAGGTGCCCTATAGGCCAATTACATGAGTGATGGTACGTATGACAAGCTGTGTGATCTTTTTACATTTGATTAATATTGGTATATTCTCACATTATATTATTTGTTGCATATATATTGTGATGTCTTTGGTTCTGTGCAATGCAAATCAGATCATGATGAGATCATGATAATGAGATCGATTCACCTTTAAACACAGATCATAAATAATCTCGGTCATAGGTTACTCGAGAGGGACATTGAGATAACCGGACATATCGGTGTACTATATACCTATCCATATGATGGAGGCGGCTAATCTCATAGCCACTTGTGTAGGGACACTAAGGATATAGTACAAGTGCTCATTGGAGAATGAGTTCACTGATTGATCCACTTTTAGAATGCTGTATGGTTAATGAGACCTAATGTCAGACAACGATTCCATAGTCCCAGTTTTGTATCTGGTCCTTAGACTTGAGACACCAAGGATGCCTTGTATGAGTACTCTTTTCTTTGACGCCAAACTTAGAGGTTTGGAAAGTTCCAGATTCGGTACAACTGGTTATCGGGATATGTAGCCAACCTTACGAAGGCAATTGAGTGTCAATAGAGGATCGATCATCCACTCTCAGTATCACGAGAGGAATATCCCATATATGCTTGCTCAGACAAATCTCTGGCCAGGGTTATTCAGATTGAGAGAGAAAGAGTTCTCCGGGAGAATCCGATTAGAGCGAGACGATGATGGATTTCGTATATGACCTGATAGTACCATATCCAATATACGATCTTTGAGATATTAGTTGGATGTGGGATTATAGATACATGGTAACTGTGGATAGATTGGTCCGACGGATTTGATCCCCCTAGACCGTTTGGGGACTATGGCGTAGTGGCCTAATACGTCCATAGTCAATGAGTCGAGTAAATTATTATGGAGATAATAATTCACTATATCAGAAGGAGTTCTGATGTGAGTGACTCATGGCTAGCTCGGTATCCGGCCAAGAGGGTCACACACATATGATGGATGCTTCAGCGAATAGAGGATTGGATGAAGATACAATTAACCCCTATTCTCATTAGATGAGATCCTATGCTGATGGGCTCCTTACTTAATGCCCAATTAGAGGCCTAAGGAGATTATTGGATAGAGATCTAATAATGCATAGTTAGTGGGTTATTGGATGAAGATCTAATACCTACTAAGGAAGGAGCCCTAGGATTTTTTGGTGGCTCTCTATAAATAAGAGGGGAGTCTTGTGGTTGATAGGCTGTAGCTTTAGCCGCCACCACCTATTCTCCTCCCTCCCTCTTCGCAAGAGTTGCGAGATCAGATTGGAGGAGTTTCACTGCAGAGATCTATGGTGTGGATACCGCTAGAGAGGAGGACGCTTGATTTCCTTCATCTTCTCCATCCGGATCTGGAAAACAGGGATATACGATCTCCCTAGGTAAAATCAATCTCTCACACATCGCGGTTTTATCAGTTTTTATATTTTTCTCACGACCCCAATCTTTTGCACGATGATTTGATCCGCGTGGGAAACTAGTTTTTATTTTGATTTCCGCTGCGCATGATATGCTCCCGTTGAGGTTTCCCAACAATCGCGGCTACTAAGCCCTAAGGCCCTAAGTAAACCCTAGCCACACTTCTTTATAGGATAGAAGTGACTTGGTGGGAGTTTTATTACATTGCATAGAGTTTTATTGACTCTACTAAGGTGAATAGGACCCAACCCTACTAGTGTCCTATCAAGCCCAACCTCTTTGAATAAGCCTTGTCCTCAAGGCTAAAGGTCCATAAACTATGGGAAATGGGCCTTCAGCTCCTCGTAAAACTTTCATGATGCATCTTCTGAAGGAAAGTTGCTCAATTGCATTAGTACTTCGGTTGAAGGGTATCGTTGGTGCATCACAATTCTGCGGTCGAGGATGGCTTATGATTGGATTTAATAATTCAATCACCTGTGGTGCTCAACAGTTGGGTCTAGGCAGACTTATGTTCTCCCAGTTTGGGTTTTAAGTAGGACACATGGAAGACGGGATGGATCTTGGCGTCTTCTAGGAGATTTAGTCTATATGCAATAGCTCTGATGTGCTTTGTGATATGATATGGTCCATAGAATCGAGGTGATAGTTTCATCGAGGCTCTTGTGTTGATGGACAACTGCTTGTTTGGTTGTAGACGAAGGTAGTGTTGGGAAACCTCAACGGGTGCATCACATGCGCAATGGAAATTAAAACAAAAATCGATTTCCCACACAAATCAAATCATCGTGCAAAAGATTGGGGTCGCAAGAAAAATCATAAAAATTGAAAAACCACGATGTGTGAGAGATTGATTTTACCTAGGGAGATCGTATATCCTTGTATTTCAGATCCGGATGGAGAAGATGAAGGAGGTCAAGCATTCTCCTCTCTATCAATATCCACACGATGGATCTCTGCAGTGAAACTCCTCCAATCTGACCTCACAACTCCTACATAGAGGGAGGAGAATAGGAGGTGGTGGCTAAAGTTGTAGCCTATCAACCCTGAGTCTCCCCTCCTATTTATAGAGAGCCACCAAAACCCTAGGGCTCCTTCCTTAGTGGGTATTGGATCTTCATCCAATAATCCACTAATCTTGCATTATTGGATCTCTATCCAATAATCTTCTTAGGCCTATAATTGGGCCTTAATCAAGGAGCTCATCCACATAGGGTCTCATCTAATGAGAATAGGGGATAATTGGATCTTCATCGAATCCTCTATTCGCTGAAGCATCCACCATATGTATGTGACCCTCTAGGCCCGATACCGAGCTGGCCGTGAGTCACTCCCATCAGAACTCCTTCTGATATAGTGAATTATTATCTCCATAATAATTCACTCGACTCATCGACTATGGACGTACTAGGCCACTACGCCATAGTCCCCAGACAGTATAGGGGGATCGAATCCATCAGACCTGTCTGTCCACAGTTACCATGTATCTTCAATCCCTCATCCAAATAATATCCCAGAGACCGTATATTGGATATGGTACTGCCAGGTAATATATGGAATCAATTTATCTTGCTTTAATAGGATTCTACCGGAGAATTCCTTCTCTCTCAATCCGAATGACACTGGCCAGAGATTTGTCTAAGCAAGCACATATGAGATATTCCTCTTGTGATACCGAGAGTAGATGATCCTCTATTGACACTCAATTACCTTCGTAAGGTTGGCTACCAATCCCGATAACCAGTTGTACTAGATCTGGAACTTTCCAAGTGGCTCTGAGTTCAGCCACCTCCATCATATGGACAAGTATATATTATACCGGTCTGTCCAGTTATCTTGATGTCCCTCTCGAGTAACCTATGACCGAGATTATTTAGGATCTGTGTTTAAAGATGAATCGATCTCATTATCATGATCTCATCACGATCTGATTCCCATTACACAGAACCAAGGACATCACAACATATATTCTACATATAATATAATGTGAGAATATGCCAATATTAATCATAAGCAAAAAGATTACGTCGTGTGTCACACGTGTCATCACTCGCGTGATTGGCTTGCAAGGCACCTGTAACTAGTAGGTAGACTCAACCTCCTACTGAAAATTCTTGCTCGCTTCGATGAGTGTCAGCTTGTTGCTTCATATGGGCTTGGGCAGTCACTAAGTGGTCCTTCAGTAGTTGTAGGAGCTTATCTCTGTCCATTAGATTTTGGTCAACTTGTTCTACTTTGGCCGCACCGATTACGTATTTTGGTATTACAAGGGGGCCGACCATACAATGCCTCATAGAGTGTACATTTGGTGGAAGAATGATAGGTCATGTTGTACCACCATTCGGCCCACGGGAGTCACTTTATCCACTCTTTTGGCCGATCACTAGTGAAGCTTTGTAGATAAGTCTCTAAGTATATGTTTACCACTTTTGTATGACCATCTGTCTATGAATGATAGGCTGTGCTCATTTTAAGCCGGGTGCCTTGTAGTTGAAACAACAAGGCACCCAGCACAAAAATGAGCATACTTTGTTAAGCAATCTACCACCACAAAGATCATACTTTTACTTTGTGATGGTGGTAGTCCTTTGATGAAGTCTATGGAAATGTTAGTCCATGCTGAATCTGATATAGGTAGTGATTGTAGTTTTCCTGAACTAGCCACTGTTTCTCCCTTATGCTATTGGCACACATCGTATTTGGCAATATAGTCACAAATATATTTTCTCATGCCTTTCCAATAGAAGTTTAGCTTCACCCTCTTGTATATTCTCAAGAAGTTAGAGTGCCCTGCTGATGGTGAAGAGTCCAATCCATGCAAAATAATTTTGATGAAAGGAGAAGAGGGAACAAGCACAATTTGGCCATTATAGCATAGGTCTATTGAATCCCAAGTGTAGTGGCTAATGACACCCAGACCCTTCTCTAATTTCTCTATGATGTCTTGGGTCTTTGGGTTCTTCTTCCATTCCTCCCTAATGTCTTCAAGAAAGTCGGTGGAAGGAAGGGAGACAACTGAAAGTTCGGCTTGCTCTGGTAGCCGTGATAGCGCATCTACAACCACATATTCTTTCCATTTTTAATAGATAATTTCATAATCAAAACCAAGGAGTTTAGTTACCCATCTTTGCTGCTCTAGAAAAGATAATTTCTACTCTAGAAAGTATTTGAGACTCCGGTGGTCCGTCTTTATTTAAAATCATCGGTCGACCAGGTATAGTCTCCATTTCGTGATGACGTGTATGATGGCAAGTATTTCTTTGTCATACACAGACATTTTATGATGAGAGGGAGACAAGGCCTTGCTAGTATAGGTGAGGGGTTGGCCGTCTTACATTAGGACAACTCCGATTACAATTTCGGATGCGTCGGCCTTAATTACGAAGGGTCGGCTAACATTGGGCAGCGCTAGACCTGGCATTGTTGTCATGGCTACCTTGAGCTATTTGAAGGTTGTGAATGCCTTATTCGACCACTAGAAGAAGTCTCTCTTCAATAAAGAAGTGAGTGAGGCACTGATCTTACCATAGTCTTTCACGAACTTTCGATAGTAGCCCGTAAGTCCGAGGAAGCCACGTAGCGATTTTACGTTCATAAGCCTTGGTCATCCTTACATTACTTCGAATTTTGCCAAGTCTACTGCCACTCCATCTTCTGATATAAAGTGCCCAAGGTGCTCCACTTTCCGTTGTAAGAAGTTGTACTTTGATTGTTTAACATAGAAGATATTCTCTCGAAGAGTCGTTAGAACAATTCATAAGTACTAAAAATGTATGTCAAGTATAGGACTGTAAATGAGAATGTCATAGAAGATATTCTCTCGAAGAGTCGTTAGAACAATTCATAAATACTAAAAATGTATGTCAAGTATAGGACTCTGTAAATGAGAATGTCATCAAAGAATACCAACACAAATTATTTAAAAACCTTTGGAAATTATCGTTCATCAGGCCTTGGAAGGTAGAAGGATCATTTATAAGTCGGAAAGGCATTACCAAAAATTCGTAGTGGCTGTTATGTGTACAAAATGCCATTTTTGGGATATCTTCAATGTATATACGAATCTGATGGTACCTAAAGCGAAGGTCCAATTTGGTGAAGACTCAGTCTCCTTTCAGTTCATCCAATAGCTCATCCACTACTAGTGTTAGATATTTATCTTTGACGGTGATGTAGTTCAAATCCTAGTAGTCAACGCATATCCACCACGTATCATTCTTCTTGTGCACTAGTAACACCAGCGAGGAGTAGGGACTGTAGCTTGGCCGAATTACTCCAGTGTCGAGCATCTCCTTAACTATGTTCTCAATCTCATCCTTATATAAGTGAGGATAGTGGTATGACCTTTGGTTTACCGGAGGTTGCCCGAGAGTATAGGTATGTGATGATCATGGTGCCGGGTAGGAGGAAGTCCATGCGGCTCGGTAAAAATGTCGACGAATTCCTCCAGCAATTGGACAAGCTTAGGATCTGTAACTTGCACATTCTTCTCCTCTGATGGCTGTTGGATATGCATCAAAAAGCCGTCATGTGTCTTGTGCAAAACTTTCTCCATTCGTTGTGTCGAAACGGTGGAGATATGGCTCCAACGCTTGCCTCATAAGGTGACCTGTCTGCCTTTACAATAGAACTTCATGATTAACTTAGAGAAATTCTAGGAAATGTCACCTAATGTTTTAAGCCATTCAATCCTGAGCATGGCTTCATAGTCGTCGATGGGTAGGAGGAAGGATTTGACTACCACTTCTTGGTCTAGTAGTGGCAATTTCACTCGCGGGCACTGTTGGTCGTACTTAAGAATTCAGCTGTGGGCAACCTTTACATCGAATTTATTGTAACTTTTGATTTGAAGTGCCATACGTGTATCAACCTGGCTATTGAGGAAGTTATTGGTGCTGCCCGTATCTATGACAATGGTGATGGATTGATGCTTGAGAAGTCCCCCCACTTTCATTGTCTACGGGTTGAAGTAGTCGGCTAAAACGTGCATCGTAAAGTCGGCCGGTTGGGATCTTCCTCCGAGGCTTCTTCTTCGGATTCGAGGCTTTCTTCAAGTAGTTCAATGTCTTCATCCTCTACTGGTTCTATAATAAGAAGTCGGCCTTTCCTTCAATAATGTTCATGGCTCCAAGGCTCATCGTAGTGCCACATAGTCCCTTCACGGATCACTCCCGAAGTTCATCTCTCGTCAATTTTTTCGATGCAGGGGCTCGGATGGCAGTAGAGAGGGTTGAAGGCTTCAACATTACTGGTCGGGGAGTGACCCTAATCCTTCCGGCTTTATGGTTCAAGCATTCTTCTTGTAGCTATGCGAAGGAGATAGCCGCCATCAGAGTGTACGGTTGTCGCGCCTTCACTTCTCCTTGTATCTCCGGCTTTAAGCCCTCAATAAAAGTTCCTAGAAGTTACTTTTTAGACCAGTTATGGGTTTGGTTAGATAATAGTTCAAACCTTGTTTGGTACTCTTATACGGTGGTGGTTTATCTGATCTTTGCTATGTGTCTATCGATGTTCTCATAGTCTGTCGGTCCAAAGCGGTTCAATAGTCCTTCCTTGAATTACCTCTAGGTTTGGCCTCCATGGGTGTTCTCGAACCAATCAAACCATTGAATTGCGTCTCCTTCAAGATTGATGGCCATAATTTCCACCATGGCAGCGTCGACGGTTCAGTGAAACCAAAAGTAGCGCTCCGCTCATGAGATCCAACTAATCGGGTCTCCTTCCCACTTAGGGAAGTCCACCCTCATGCATGGATTGTATGAATTAGTTGTAGTGCCTCCTAATTCTTGGAGTTCTCTCCGATCTGTAGTTTCCCCTTGCCGTGATTTCCTTGTGCTCGGTGGTTGGCCCATGCTGAGTTCGGTGAAGATAGTGCAAAATTTGTCCTGCATGCTGGTCTCAAAGGCTTCAAACATGGCATCGATAGCCTCCTCTATTGCCATGGTATTAGCCTCTAAATCTGTAATGTTGAGACTTTTCTTTTACTATCGGGTTAAGGGCACGAGAGGTTTCGGAGCAAGGGTGGCTGAAAAAGTAGGTATATCGATGAGGAAGGTTGGCTGAAAAGGTAGGTGATCGATAAGGAAGTAGGCCGCAATTAGGGCTGATTGGGATTGATTTCTGGAGCAAGGGTGGCTGAAAAGGTAGGTGGATCGATAAGGAAGGTTGGCTGAAAAGGTAGGTGGATCAGTAAGGAAGTAGGCTACGGTTAGGGTTATTTTTGGGGCTAATTGGGATTGGTTTTTGGCTATGGTTTGATAGGTTTTAGGGTTGTGATGGTAGGGTTTGAGGATGAGAGAAAGAGAGCCTAAAAAAACTGAAAGAGACAACACTCAAATATGATGGAATTCAATGAATAAAGTGCTGTGTATGTGCTATCTTGCCGAACAGAATTTGCATCCAAGAAACAATGGATTCTCGACGTAAATTCTAGAGAAAACTCGAGGAAAATATATAGCAATTTGTCAACAAGTCCTCAGTTCAGATGTGAATAGTAGCAACAATTTAGATCGATAAAATTTTGGCAACGTAATGGTAGAAAAATTGATACAAGGAAAGAAGGCAGATTCTTCATCGTATTTCAGTAATACGTAGCAAATAATTACAATAATATAGAATTGGTTTCTGAGATAATTTCCATGATAGATTAATCTTAGATGGAGGCTAAGTTGATCTATGATAATATGTAGAAATTTCGTTCACAAAGGATACTCAAAAGACCGGTTTCAATAAGCCTCTTTGTGGCTGAAATTTTCTGCAGCAGTTCCCCTTCGCAACGATGATCACGTTTGCGATGGAAAGAATTCCCAATGAAGCAAAGATACAAAATTTTCGTTGGAACACAAGGATAAAGGTTTGCAGTAGTAATAAGGTGTGGGTGACAAAATTTTTACCAGATCTTCAAAGCAAACACAGAGAGGGCGACAGCAGATTGATGGATTTACGGTTTGGGGATAACGGTGGAGGCGACATCTTAAAGCAATTATTGGAATTGCTTGGATGGGTGGAGGCAGTAGACATGACAGTAGGGGCAGTAGGAACGCTACTCTAATACCAAATGATATAAACCCAAGAGGAGCTCTATAGAATTCGAGCTTTGAGGGGGATCAACCCTTGGAACACTATAGGGGTTCCTCCCTCCTAGAACTCAGCACAAAGGCTGAAATAAAATGATTCTTGCTTGATTGAAAAGAGGTGGAGGCTACAGTTTATATAGGGCTCAAACCCCTAGCCCTAGGGGGGTGCTTTCCTAAGTAAATTTACCCCCTTACCCCTCCTATAGCCGACCAGCCTTAATAGGGTAGGCGACGGCTTGGTTGGTTACATAGCTGACTCTAGCATATGGAAACCCTAGACGACCAGTCCAGTAAAGGGGGTGGTGGCTACTAAGCCCTAAGGCCCCAAGTAAACCCTAGCCATGCTTCTTTATAAGATAAAAGTGACTAGGTGGGGATTTTATTACATTTCATAGAGTTTTATTGACTCTACTAAGGTGAATAGGACCTAACCCTGCTTGGGTCCTATCAGCATATTACATATATGGCATATCTACAAGTATGTCTTAGTGATCCTCAAATCATGCTCTGATACCATCTCTGTCATGCCCTGCAAATTATATCTCATTCGAGATATGTGACATTGTCTTAAAATTGATATATTATAATTCATCATAAATCAATCCAGGATCCAAACTAATATTTGAGAATACTAAGAAAAACATGTAGAGTCATTCAATCACTTTCATAAAAACCTTTGCAGATTATAATTACTCTTCACATTCTCCTAATGAATCACACAACTGATCCAAAACCACTGTAACTAAATATAATTCACATTCATAAAGTCCACCAATACAATAAAATCTATATGACTTTGAAAATAACCATATACCACCACTTCTTATATTATATAGCAAGTTTAACATTTGAGATCCTAAACAAGAGGGTACTTTTAAAACCATTACATAGTTACCCCACTTCAAAATATGTCTACAACTTTTCATTAGACACAAGGTATACACATACAATGATAACATATTATCTAATAAAGATTTAGCCTAAGAACTTGCTTTCCACTTGTTTAGCCCCATATCGTTTATTTCAATAAATGCCAAGCTAACCTGAAGAAGATTAGATAGTAATAGAGTGAGCAATGAAGCCAAGCCAATATCAAACAGGTTCAAGGCAAGAAAAGGTGTTTATGAATTGAACCTGATATCAGCATGTAAGGCAGGGAATACAAAAGTTTTCATATATAGCATCAAATTAGATTAAGAACCACAAGGTTTGTCTGATTTGAAGCATACTTAAATCTATAATAATTTGGGAAAGGTAATTGGAGCATATATGGCAATCAGAAGCATTTTAGTATGTGTCAATGTCATATGAAGTTTTAGGAGCATATCGATAACACATGATACACTTCTGAACATGTCAAGAGAACAAATAACAAACTTAAGCTCGTATGTCACATTTGAAGTTAGATGCATATCATTCATATCCAAAGCATAAAAGGAATCACATAAGCAATACTTTGGATAACATATCAAATAAAACATAGAGAGTGAAGTTGGATCACAAACATATTGTGGTTCATCCATTACTGAATAACAACCATACATAAGTCTCCCACATATGGGAGCTCCATCCACCCATGTCTGAGTGAAGCCATAGGGGGCTGGTAGAGCATTACGGGCTCTAAGCATAACTCCCTTTATTATTTCTAGCAAAGGTTTATAGTATCCCATAAACACCAGTGTACGAAAGGACATGAGCAATGAATTTAGCATATATCAAAAGCACATGCGGAACATTAAATCATGCATATGCCTAAATAAAATAATATGATATAACATTGATTAATACATGACATATTTAGATATGTAATGAAATTAAAGACAAGAGCATCAGAGATTTCAGTTTTGAAATGGATGAAGCAAGTATAGGCAGAGTTGATACGATTCCCTATTCTGATAGAATTTAGAAGGCAAATTATAAAGTTTTTTAGATAATCAAACATGCTCAAAATTATTAAAAAAACTATTGTTGGAAAGCTAAATCAATCTATTTTTAAATGAAATAAGTTTCATACAAATTGGAAGTCTCTACTAAAAGTTATAGATGATTTGGCAGCCAAAGGTCAAGAATTATGATCTATGTTTTACAGAATCTAAAAGGTCTAACAAAATAGAAATTTTTATAGTCATTTGGACTCCAAATCTTTCAATCCTAGTATCAAATGAAAGATATATGAGCTTCTTTTCTATTGAATTAAGTTTTATATGAATCAGAGATGCCAACAAGGAGATATGAGTAATCCAATGATGAAAGGTCAGAAGATATAGATTCTATTTTACATATTGCATATGCTCATTAGAAGTCAACGTTTGTGCTAGCAAACTCCAAATTCTTCAAACATGGTTTCAAAAGACAGTTCTATGAATCTACTTTTGAAAGAAATAGATTTTGTCCAAAACCAAGGTTTGTACTAAAAGTTACAAGTTGAATAATGTAGATAGGTCATAGTCTCTAAAATATTACAGATTCACACTTTAGCAGCCATGCAATAGAGATTTTGAATTTGTTCCAAATTTTCCACATAATCAAAGTAAGAACATGGATAAATTTCAGTAGAAGGAATATAGAATACATGTCTTTGAAGATTTTGATCCTAAATGTTTGGATTTGATCAAAATCTCAAAACCCCTAAATCTTTTCTTCTCCTCATCCTTCTCTTATTATTATTATTATTATTATTCTTCTTCTCAAGTTTACATTGCAGCAAAATCACTTTTCTTCTCTATTTGCTAATTGTTTTAGCTAACATATGGGCTGCAATATAGCAAGCATGCATGTAAGGTGCTTATGTGTCACCTACGCATATGCATAAGTGGCACCACTTTAAACTAGGTAGTGACATATGTCCTCCCCATTTTTTCTCTTTTTTTAACTTAGTGTGAATTTTCCATAATTGATTTCTTATTTTTGAGATTCATATTTAGATCCCTAGCAATAAACTTTCAATATAAAATTATTTAATCAAAATAATTATTAAATAAATTCTCAAATTTATAATTAGGTCATAATAAATAATTTAAAATATATCATTACAAATATTTCAGAAATTAGAGATATTACATCTACACCCTACCCGACTGCACTACCACCACATGTTCGTGAAGGACAACGACAAGATCATCACTTCCCTCATGACGTTGCTAAAAAAAGATGTCCTCATTTGGCTGAATGAAACTATAGCAACCTTCGATGACCTCATAGCCGCGATTCCATCTACATTGGTGCTACCGCTACCTAATTTTGTCAAGGTGTTCGTAATTGAAGAAGATGCATTAGGAGCTCAAATTCATATCATCCTCATGCAGGATGGCCAACCCCTAGCCTACATTAGCAAAGCCCTCCCTCCACCTCACCTGAAGCGTTCAATCCATAGTGAGGAGATACTAATCATTGTTAAGGAGAGATGAAGATAAGCCTAGGAAAATTACAGCTTCTACTCACTCTAGACTCAAATCAAGCTCACTTCACCGTAGACCTTATCAGAGGGCAACCACTATCTCAAAGGAAAGCTTGGGTAACATTAAAGAACAACTACATGGTTGCTTTGTAAGAAAGAAGTAGCTGCCTGACAAACATCGGAGCATAAGGACGTTTGCTATAAAGACTGAGTTTTCCTTCATCTTCAGCCCTACTAGAAGGAATCTATGAAGACTCGACCCTTGAGGAAGTGGTCTCCCTATTACTTTGGACCCTGCAAAATTGGAGAACAAGATGGAGTTATGCCCTACAAATCGGATCTATGTGTCGATTCAAAAGTACACTTGATCCTCTATATATCCTATCTCAAGTGGAAGTTTAGAGAGGATGACTCAGCCCAGATCCATCCACTCAACACTCAAGTTGATGAAGAGGCCTAGTTCCAGTTAGAGATCACATGAGATCGCAGGATCACAACGCATTAACGGCTATATACTACTGCTGATGCTGGACCACAAGAGCATGATGCGCCTACTACATGGGCCACGAGGGAGCCTCATGAGGAGTTATAAGATCAAGACTTAAATTCATGGAGTCTCAGTCTTGAGGACAAGGTGGATTTGAAGAGGGCGGGTCAGTTAGGACCCTAGTTGAGTCGGGTCCTAGTCGATTGAGTCGAGTCCTTAGATTGGGCCTTGGTGGCTAGCCTAGACCTAACATTAGGTCGGTTAGGAGGAGATTAGAGTATATTATAATAAATCAGACCAAATCCTAGTAGGGTTAGGATTCGACTGAACTGGAGTCTGGTTAGGAGTTTGTGCTAAATTCGGGTTATAGTCAACCAAGTCAAGCTTGTAATCAACCCAATTAGCCACCCCACCTTGATAAGAGGAAGTTAGCTAGGGTTGTGAGGAGGCAGCTAAGATTTGAGATGGGGTGTTTCACTCAAAGTAGGAGTGTGATTAGAAGTCGGAGTCTTAGTTTACCTTGAGTAGGAATATAATTAGGAGTTGAAGTCTTAATTTACTTGGAGTAGGAGTCCTATTAGGAATTAGGGTTTTGAGATCCTATGTAAAGCATGTAGCCACCACTATTTTTTCATGCAATCAATATACATTTTTCAACAATTGTGGCTGACTATCAAGGAGTGAGGAACCCCTATCGAGTTCCAAGCAGGGCCGATCACCTAGCTTGGTCAACCCAAGCTTAGAATCCTATAGGGTTCTAACAGTTTATTATTGAAGATCTAGTCTTTCTTCATCTCAGCCCTACTAGTAGGAATCTATGAAGGCTCGAGCCTCAAGGAAGTAGTTTCCCTATTTCTTTGGACCCTACAAAATTGGATATCACATTAGAGCTCTGACTTATGGACCAAATCTATACACCAATTCAAAAATACGACTGATCTTCTAAATATCTCATCGTAAATGAAAGTTTAGAGAGGATTACTCAGCCTAGATCCACCCACTGGACATCTCAGTTGATAAGGAGGTCCAAGTTCAACTTATGATCGCGTGGGATCGTAGGATCACGATGCACCACCGTCCAAACAATACTACCACTAATGGAGAAACACAAGACAGTGTTGGACCACAGGACCATGGTGCGCCTACCATAGATACCACAAGGAAGATGCAAGAAGAATTACAAACCATGACCCATAGTTCATGGAGTCTCAGCTTGGGAATGATAGAACCCCAGGTGGAGCTTTATAGATTTTGATCTTTGAGGGGAGATCAACCCCTAAAACGCTATAGGGGTTCCTTCCTCGAAGGGTCGACCAACAAGGCTGAAGTAGAATAGATTCTTGCTTATTGAAAAAGGAGGAGGCTACAAGTATTATAGGGCTCAAAACCCTAACCCAAGAGGGGGTGCTACCTAAGTAAAATTACCCCCTTGCCCCTCCTATAGTCGCCCTACCTTAATAGGGATGGGCGATAGCTATATTGGCGCCATGGCCTCATACTACTGCTAGAAACCCTGGCTGACCAACCCAGTAAAGGGGGGTGATGGCCAATGAGCCCTAAGGCCTCAAATAAACCCTAGTCATTCTTCTTTATAGGATAGAAGTGATTAGGTAGAGTTTTTATTACAATCTCACAGGGTTCTTATTGATTACTCCTGGGTGATTAGGAGTCAACTTTGTTGGAATCCTATTAAGCCCGCCCTCTTTGAATCAATCATGTCCTCAAGGCTGAGGATCCATAAACTTTGGGAACCGGGTCTTCAGCTCCTTATAAGACTCCCACATGGCATCTTCGGATGGTAAGTTGTATCATTGCACTAGTACTTCAGTTCAGGGGCATCGATGACACATCACAATCCTCCGATCAAGTACTTCAGTTCAGGGGCATCGATGGCACATCACTATCATTTGTAGTGCTCGGCAACTAGGTCTGGGCCGACTCATGCTCCACTAGTTTGGGCTTCAAGCAAGAAACATGGAAGACGGGATGGACCTTAGCATATTTTGGTAGCTTCAATCTATATGCCATGGCCCCAATACACTCCAAGATTTGACATGGTCCGTAGAATCGAGAATATAGCTTCATCGATGCTCTAGTGTTGATTGGCAGTTGCTTGTATGATTGTAGGTGAAGGTAGACCCAATCTCCTATTGAAAATTCTCGCTCGCTTCAATGAGTGTCGGCTTATTGCTTTTTGCGAGCTTGGGCGATGGTTAAGTTGTCTTTTAGTAGCTGTAAAAGCTTGTCCCTGTCAATTAAGTTTTGGTCGGTCTGATTTACTTTGACCACGCCAATTATAAATTTAGGTATTACAAGGGGCGATCGGCTATACAATGCCTCATATGGGATACATTTGGTTGATGAATGTTGTGTTGCACCACCAATCCGCCCAATGAGACAACTTTGTGCACTCTTTTGGCTGATCACTGGTGAAGCACCATAGATAAGTCTCGAGGCATCTGTTCACCACTTCTATTTAGCCATCCATCTATGGATGATAGGCTATGCTCATCTTTAGTTGGGTGCCCTGTAATTGGAAGAGTTCGGTCCAAAATTTGCTTGTAAACACCTTGTCACAATCGCTCACAATCGACCTTGGCATCCTATGCAGTTTAACAATATTTTCCACAAAGAGTTGAGCAATACTGGAAGTGGTATATGAGTGTCTCACAGCATAGAAATAAACATATTTTGTTAAACGATCTACCACTATGAAGATCATACTTTTACCTTGTGATAGTGGCAGCCTTCAATAAATTCCATGGAGATGTCAGTCCATGCTGAGTCCGGTATAGGTAATGTTTGTAGCTTTCCTGGACTTGCCACTATTTCACCCTTTTGATGTTGGCATATATCATATTTAGATACATAATCACAAATAGATCTTTTTATGTCTCTCCAAAAGAAGTTTTGCTTCACCCTCTTGTATGTTCTCAGAAATCCAGAGTGCCCTGTTGAAGGTGAAGAGTGCATCTCAAGCAAAATAATTTTGATGCAAGGGGAAGAACGAATAATCACAATTCGGCCTTTGTAGCGTAGGTCCTTTGAATCCCATGTGTAGTGGCCCACGGAACCTAGATTCTTCACCAATTTTTCTATGATTTCTCGAGTCACTGGGTCATTCTTTCATTCTTCCCTAATGCCCTCGAGGAAGTCGGTGGAAGGAAGGGAGATGGCTGAAATTTTGGCTTGTTCCAACGGTCAAGATAGAGCATCTGCAACAACATTCTCCTTCCCCTTTGGATAAACAATTTCATAATCGAAATCAAGGAGTTTCGTTACCCATCTCTACTGCTCCGGGGTTGATATTTTCTGCTCCTAGAAGTATTTAAGACTTCGATGGTTAGTCTTAATCTGAAAGCGCCGACCAATCAGGTAGGGTCTCCACTTTGTGATGGCGTGCACAATCATAAGCATCTCCTTGTCATACACGGACATTTTATGGTGGGAGAGAGACAAGGCCTTGCTGGTTGATGGGACTCCAATAAGGTTGAGTCCTAATCACTCTAGAAGTAATCAATAAGAACCCAGTGAGATTGTAATAAAACTCCACCTAGTCACTTCTATCCTCTAACGAAGTATGGTTAGGGTTTAGATTAGGACCTTAGGGCTTAGTATCGTCGCCCTCCTTACTTGTCTGGTAAGCCAAGTTTTCCATCTGTTAGAGTTGGCTATATAGCCAATTTGGCCGTCGCCTAACCCTACTTAGGCATGTCGGCTATAGGAGGGGCAAAGGGATAATTTTACTTAGGCAAGCACACCCATGGGCTAGGGTTTAGAACCCTATATAATCATATACCGCCCCCTCTTTCTACCAAGCAAGAATCAACTTTGTGCCGAGTTCTAGGAGTGAGGAACACCTATAGTGTTCCAGGAATTGATCCGCCTCAAATATCATATTTTATCGAGCTCCTTCTGGGGTTATATCATCGGGTATCAGAGTCACGTTCCTACTGCCCCTACTGCCATCTCTGCCACCTCCACCCACCCAAGCAATTTTCATAATTACTGCAAGACGTGCCTCCACCTTCCACCCAAGCCGTAGATCAAATCAATCTATTGCAGTCCTCTGCGTTTCGACTAGGCGATCTGGTATAATTTCAGCATCCATCCCTATTTACTTCTACAAAATCCTTTACCTTACAAGCTGAAGAGTTTTCCTATATTTTCTCTACTGTAAATTGCTGGTTACAAGTGCCCTACAAGCCAATCACATGAGTGATGGCACGTGTTATACGCTGTGTGATCTTTTTTTAATTATAATTAATATTGGCATATTCTTAAATTATATTATCTATTGTATATATATATATATATATATATATATATATATATATATATTGTGACGATAAGTTCTTTTCCTCAAACGTGATTATCTTTTCGGCTTCCTTAACAACTTACCTTTAATCACTCACTTGTTTTATTAAAAATGAAAAGCGTCAGATTTCCTATTCCATCTTATTCGAAAAGCTTTTGCTTTAGAAAGAAAAAATTTAGCTTAGATATCTCATATCTTTAAGTTCTTCCTTGTTTCTCAAACAGCTAGCGGAGATGAAGAATGATAGATTCTGCATCCATGCTCTCATGTTGTCTCTGTAACTAAGGAGTCATGGAGGCCAACATATAACATTTTGCCAATGTGGAATCATCTATATACTTCACATAGCGAGCGATCTCATCCTTGCTTGCCCCTTCTTCCGGTGTGGGCACAATTGTATCAAGGACGTATGTGATTTTCTCAGCCGTGAGAATAATTCTCATATTGCAGAGCCCATCTATATAGTTTGGGCTAGTGAGGCAATCGGCATCAAGTATGCCGGGTAGGGGGTTTGTGAGCGACATGTTTCTGAAAAATAAGATATAGTAAAACATAAATAACATGCAGATTTTGTAGAAAATACTAATTAACATATAGACTTCTATCTTAATATACTCCCACTATTTTTCTAGCGAATCACACGACACCCTCGACGCGTGAGATGAAAGTCTCTGGTAGACTCCTAGTGGGGATCGGGATCCAATTGGTGTTTTAGTGTAATCTCGAGGGACTCAACCAACTACACTAGCCCAAAAGGTAGACAACTCTTTTCAATCACAACTCCTTGTGATTCCCGTCATGTTCGACCTCCAAATCATCATGGTCTCGACTACTCGACCAACCATGAAGTTCAATTAAGTCATCACCATCGTTACAAGATGAGTATGATTCGATGGATATGCTCTCGACTGCTCGACCAAGTCATACTATGTCTTCAGGTCACCGGTGACATATATATGTCGTAGGCAAAAACTCGATCACGTAGATAGGTGAGCCTCGAGTGACTCGACCAACTCAACTTATGTCGGGATTCAATTTCTTCCTATAACGATGGAAGGCCACATGGGTCAATCTAATTGCCTCACGCTTACTAACTCAACCTATGTCGGGAATCAACTTTTATCTCATGTCATATAATTACTACATCCACTTTCTAAAAACCAAACAGATCTAGAATATTCTTCATCAGATGCTATAAAGAAAATATTTTCTTCATCCTTTTTTCCATCACTATTTTCCTTATGATAGTTTGTTTGATTTTTGTTCCAACAGTCTTTTTCAAGATGGCTATATTTTTTACAATAAGAACAGAGAACATTTGGATTTTTATTTTTGTACCAATAATTTTTTTCAATATATCTAATTTTTTTGCAACAAAAATATCTTCTAGTTTCCTCTTTTACCTTCGTTTAATTAGCCTCGTCCTCTACCATTTTGATCTCTCCCTTGAGAATTGGTTTTTAAATTTTTCTTCTATTCATTTTTCTGATCTATCTTCATTTGGAAAGCATGTTTTGAAACCTCATCTGAAGATCTGTTCATTTTTTGTTCATGAATTAAAAGAGAGCCCATTAATTCATCAATAGATAATGTACTTATATCATTAGCTTATTCTATAGCAATAGAGATCATATCAAATTTTGGAGATAAACTTCGTAAAACTTTTTCTATCACAGTTTAATCTTTTAGATTTTCACCATAATATTTAATTTGATTTATAATAGAAGAAACTTTTGAGAAAAATTTAGAAATAGACTCAGAATCTTTCATCATAAGAGTCTTAAATTCACATTAAATAATTTGAAGCCTTAAAATTTTTATCTTTTCTGTGACTCCAAACACACTTTTTAGTGTCTTCCAAGCATCTGTTGATGTTATTGCCATCATGATTCTGAGAAATAAGGAATCATTTATTGCTTGTTGTAGCATATAAAGGGCTCTTGTATTTTTTTTTTTTCATCTGATTTTTTTAATCTTTATAATACTAGGATCTTGTAAATCATACTAAATAAAACTATCTTCTACCAACTTCCATAATCCATGTGAATAAACAGAGTTTTCATCTTAACATTCCAAATTATCACCTTTGAAAACATGAAGAAGTTGATAAGGAATATTTACTCTAATGCCTACCATCTTTTTTTTTCTTTTCCTTTTTTTTGGATCTACTAGTCTTCCCTTCTTTTTTACTGATGTATTTCTTTTAATTTTCTTTGAATTAGGCTCTAGTACCACTGTTGGCTTTTCTACAGAACTTCAAGGAGAAGGGAAAGAGAATAGTAGAGGATTAGGAGTATTTTTAATCTACATTCTGCAGTGCACAGTGCGTAATGCCTTGGAATGATCCATGAGCACCTATTTATATTGATTAAAAGATAGAATACAGATTTTTTAAAATACTAAAAAATATATCACATCTTAATAAATCTACCCTCATCTAAACTATTCTCATTCTTATCTAAACAAGATCTAGATTTAAATCTTTATCTAATCCTAACTAGTTAAATTAATCTTAACTACTTGAATTATTTCCAATAGTAAGCTACGAAGCAGGATTCGTATTTGCTAAAGGGCGAGTGAGAGATTCAGCTAATTCTTAAAACAGTCTAGGTCAAGGACTAACAAGAACAAGTGACTGCGAGTAAGCAGTAGAAAATAAGGGATCAAGATTATCAACAATAGAATCGGTAGTAGATGATGAGATATAAAAGGATAAAGGCTTTTGTACAGGAACAAATATTAGTAGGCCGTCACACACAGCGGAATCAAACATAAATCACAATCAAATGAACACCAAGATTTATATGGAAAACCCCTTCAACTCGAAGGGTAAAAACCATGGGGCAAGCCAGAGAAAATCTACTATAAAAATAATGAATGTACAAATCTTAAAACTTCCTACCTAAGCCTAAGAAACAATCACAAGAGAATGATAGAGGTACAAGGACTATATTACTATGTACAATATCGAAAACCTCTTCAAGTAATCACAGTAAGAATCCACTATAGATCTGATCTAACTTGAGATGAGAATATTGTTTGGATGATTGATAATAGTCTTCCTATGTCTTTGTCTTCTTCCCTTTCTTGGATCTCTTGTTTATAGGCTTCTACTGCCAATCAGTTGCTTCTTTTCTCTCTCCCAAGTTTGCAGTCGTCACTACTCACTTTTCCTCAACCCTAGCCACCAAAACTAAGGTTTAGGTTAAGAGAAATGAATGTTAGGGCTATGGGCTTCACTAAAGCCCATTATGGGCTGAATCTGGATCATTTGCCCAACAATCTCCCTCTTCAGCCCATAAGGGAGGTTGTCTCATGACTCCTCAATGTGAAGCTATGTCGACCAACTATCGACATATCTGCTGTCTTTCTTTCAGTAAAGTTTTGGTCAACATATCTACCCCATTATCATCTGTATGAATTTTCTGAAGTTATAACTATTTTTCTTCAAGCACATTTCTGATCCAATAATATCTGACATTTATATGTCTTGACTTGGAATGAAATGTTGGGTTCATATACAAATGGATGGCACTCTGGCTATCACAATAAATCATATATTTTTCCTATTTTAGTTTCAATTCTTGTAAGAATCCTTTTATCCATGATATTTCTTTGTAAACCTCTATAGTAGCAATATATTTTGCCTTTGTGTTGCAGAGAGCAATACACCTTTGCAATATGGATTGCTATGATATAACTCCCCCTACAAAAGTAAGTACAAAACCTAATGTAGACTTTCTTGTGTCAAAACCTGATCGAAGAGTCTTAATACTCTTTCTAATTTAGTTCTCTACATCATTCTTATGTTCCCTGAATTTTTCGAAGGCCTTATATTTGTACTTTATTAAGTACACGTGTCCATACCTAGAGAAATCATCAGTGAATGTAATGAAGTAGGAGTAATCACCTATAGCCTGAGTCGACATGGGACCACATACATCACAATGTATGAGTTCCAATAACTCGGTGACTCTCTCTCTAGTTCCACTAAAAGGAGAGTTGGTCATCTTCCCACGAAGGCAAGGTTCGCATGTTACATATGACTCATAGTCAAATGGATCTAAGTATCCATCTTTTAGTAATTTTTGAATCATTCCCTCATGTATATGACCTAGCCTACAATGCCATAGGTATGCATTTTTTACCTCATCTCTTTTCCTCTTAGACATATTTATATTTATGATGTGTGGAGAAATATCTAACATATATAAGTCATTTACAAGGGTCCCTCTAGTGATGATCTCATCATCCATAATTATTGAACAACTATTGTTCACAAAAAATAATTTATATCCACTAATTGTCAAACAAGAGATGGATATAATTTTTTTGATAATAGAGAGAACGAAATAGCATGCATCCAATACAATGATAGCTCCACCAAGCAGATGTAGGGTGACCTCCATAACACCAACTGCAACAATTCTTGCTCCATTGCCCATCTTGAGGTCCATCTCACCTCTAGTCAATTTTTTAGGTCTTGCTAGAAAATTCAACAAATTGCAGATATGATAAATACTCCCGATATCCAATACCCATGTATTATCATGAAAATCTGATAATTGAAGATTGATCATGAATATACCTGAAGCTTGTCTAAGCTTCTATTTCGCATTCTCCGTAAGGTAGTCCTTACAGTTCATCTTCCAATGCCCGTCTTGGTCGTAGTGGAAGCATTGTCCTTTGTCCTTTGCCCGGGTCTTTCTAGGCAACCTTTGCCTTACCCGATCTTTCTTTGCCCTTGCCCTTCTTAAGGGTCTTACTAACCTTTCTTTTTCAATTGGTCTCACCAATATAGAGAATTGACTTCTCTTTCTTGATGGTACTCTTAGCTTCCCTCAACATATTGATGAGCTCAGGTAGAATCCCTCAAACTTGTTCATATTAAAGTTAATAATGAACCGTGAAAAGAATTCTGGTAGGGACTAAAGTATATGATCAACATACAGGTTATCCTTTAGGATTATCTTTATACTTCACAAAGCAAGTGATCTCATCCTCGCTTGCCCTTTCCTCCGGCGTGGGTATAATCGTATTAAGGACATATACGATTTTCTCTATTGCGAGAATAATTCTCAAATTGTGGAGCTTTTGGACCAATGAGACGGTTAGCATCAAGTATGCCACGTAGGTGTTTTGCAAGCGACAACCAAGATATAGCATAAATTAAATAACATGCAGATTTTATAAAAAATATAATTAAGATATAGACTTCTATCTTAATGTACTCTCATTATTTTCTTAGCGAATCATGCGACACTCTCGACACGTGAGACGGAAGTCTCCGGCAAACTCCTAGTGGGGATCGGGATTCAATTGACATCTTTGTGCAACCTCGAGGGACTCGACCAATTACACTACGACCAAAAGGTAGACAACTCTTGCCAATCATAACTCCTTGTGATTCTCATCACGTTCGACCTCTAAATCATCATGGTCTCGAGGGACTCGACCAACCATAATGTTCAGTTAAGTCATCACCATCGTTACAAGATGAGTCTGATTCAATGATATGCCCTCGAGGGACTCGACCAAGCATACCATGTCCTCAGGTCACCGGTGACATCTCTATGTCATAGGCAAGATCTCGATCACGTAGATAGGTGAGCCTCGAGGGACTCGACCAACACAACCTATGTCGTGACTCAATTTCTTCCCATAACGATGGAAGGCCACATGGGTCAATCTTATTACCTCACGCATACCGACTTAATATTATCTTAGGAGGGGTTTTTGTATCGGTCTCCTAATATGTCGTGTCACACACATACATATTTAATATATATCTACATCGCATGTAAATATATATATATACATATATCTAATAGGTGTATAACACATCACCTATGCTTGGGATTATTTAGGATCTGTGTTTAAAGGTGAATCGATCTCATTATCGTGATCTCATCACAATCTGACTCTCATTGCACAGAACCAAGGACATCACAATATATATGTAACAGATAATATGATAAGATGCCAATATTAATCATAAGTAAACACATCACATACCGTGTCACACGTGCCATCACTCATGTGATTGGCTTGCATGGCACTTGTAACCAACATATAGGCCCCAAATGGCTTCAGAAATTAGAGCCAAAATTTAAACATACCCTAAAAATCTGGGTATGGGCACTTTAGCCATAGGCCTAGGCGATTTACCCATCGTCAGTCGCTTGGAAACCAGGTACGGGCAGTTTACTTGCCGGTCTTGGGCAGTTCAGCCGCTGGTAGTCACCATGTTTCCAGGGTACAGGTGGTCCAACTATCACTCCCCGACGATTTACCAGTCGAAATCTCTAGAAAAGTGGTTCCCTCCACTTTTCAAAATTCAGCTTGAATCTGATGTCGACCAATTTTTTAGTCAACTAATTAAGCTCAACCTGAGCTCAACCAAACCCCATAGTGTCACGGGCTTAGTTGGTTTTGCCTAAGCCGTGCGGCACCCTTGCGTATCCGTCCGCAAAAGTCAGCCTTCCCGGAGAACTCCTAGAGTCCCTTAGACTTACAAAAGAGAAAACGGGCCAGAAGAAGTAATTCCCACGGGATCCACAAGCAACTGCTCAAGCAAACACTTCATAAAGCCATATGCAAATTATATCCATGGACATTACAAACTCAGAGAGGTTGCACACAAAGGATAATGGTCCATTACAGAGCTTACAAGACATACTTGTATTTACAAGCCAAAATTGGCCATAAAGCAAACCAAACTCGGGCTGCTAAGCTTACTGCATGCCCGCTACTTGCTGTACAATGTATGTACACAAATCGAAGGACACGGACAAATATGAGCATTTCATCAAACACCTTGTTTACATTTTGTCCGTGACATTCTCCCCCACTTATTCCTTCGATGTCCTCGTCGAAGCCGCTGTAGACGCTGCATCTCCTTGCATTTTGCTAAATCTTCAATCTTCTGCTTTAGCTACAACACGCCCCTTTGGCTCCTAGCTGCTCTCCGTCGCTGTTGTTGAGTAGTTAAACTCTGATCTGCCATGCTGCCTCAACTCACCAATGATTGAATCTGGTGTGGGGTTGGCTGAGTTGTGCTGATCCTTCTTAATTCTCATGGATCCTGCTGATGAAGGAAAAGACCTAACTTATTATACGCCAGTATCGTAGTATACTCATGTTGCTTGAATTGGGTGGATGCTTGTTGGAGCTTTAACAAGTAACGCCTCACAGACTTTGATGTTTTTAAGGTCCTTCCTCCACAATGTTTGCCCATTGATCCTTCCTCCATGTTTAGTTGTCACTTCCAAGTAGGTTCGCATCACTTCCGCTTTCGATTGGCATTCAATTGAAAAATGAAGCGAACAATCTACTCTCAGTAGTACCGATCACCAATGGTGAGGATTTGATAACTATTGTCTTCCGTAAGCTTTCTCTGAAGGGTCACTGAACTTATGCAGAGCTCCTCTGCCGGATAAGTAAGAGAACTGTGATACTTGACTTCACCCATTCTCTTAGTAGTTGAGAAGGCAATGTTACTTGGCTTCGCTCACCTCCTCGAGTTAAGAGGATTGGGGTACTCGGTTTCGGTCATTCTCCTAAGTTAAGAAGGCAAAAGTTACTCAATTTCGCCTGCCTCCTCGAGTTTGTACTTCATGCATTGAGCTGGTTACTAACATTTGCCTGCTCTTTGCTCACACTTCTGAAGCACTTGAAGTGTTTGCACTCCTTGCATTGAGTTAGCTACTATGATTCGCCTTCCCACTGCCATTTGAACTTCTGGAATGCAAGAAGTTATGCTCGAAAAGTGCAAAAAGTTTACCCCAACTTGGAGTCCCCCAACTTGGAGTAAGTCTTTGATAGATTTGGTCACCTCTGGGATTGTACCATCTTCTCGATCACCTTTGCCGCCTACTCCTCTGAGTAGAAAGGTATAGTACTATGTATTGTCTACTTCGTTCCTTGGTCGAGCACTCCTGCATCAACCCGAAGTCCCTAGCTTTCGGCTATCTTAATGAGAAGCCCATCGACATCGGTCTTATGAAGTTTCTTGGCCTTTGCCCTTCTGCCCTGTCTTGGTACTTGGAGTTTGCCTTTGCATTATCCACCTCCTCGGCCCCTTTTACGACCAATGCTCTCCCTCCATGAGAGCAAGAGATCGATGACTCCATGGAAGTCCCACCTCAGCGGTACCATGGTGTTGCCAAGTCCATAGCCCTACTATCCGTTGACTTGCATCTGCATCCCTTCCTTCGCGATCGGTAGATCCGCCTCTACGACACTGTAGTGCTCCTCCTAGTCCACCTCCTTTCTAACCAACGCTTTGCTTTTGGGTAGCTGAGCCCCACTGGACTTGTCGTCGCTTCCTCGCCCCTTCCGACCACCTGCTTCGACACCATTGTGTCCTCTTAGCAGTTCTCCTTGGTCGATGGAAAAACAGACTGCAACTCTCATGCATGCCGATTCTGTTCTCCTTAGCTTCCTTGGTAGCAACGTTCGCTTACTCGACTTTATCCTCTGACTTGTCAGGCTCCCTTAAGCGAATGTGAGCAATGAAGCAATCCAACTCTCCAGCTTCTCCGATCATACCTTAGTATAATCAAGTCCCCTCCATGAGACTCACTTGTACTTACAATCTGACTACTCCCTTGGTGGTACACAGCTCCCATATGCTGACGACCAAGGCTTTCATCTGATGCAAGCTTCGATGCGCACACACGGAAGACCCGCCTCTGCGGTACTATGGCATTCACTCCTTGAATCCACAGTCCTTCTTGCCGTTGTATTGTTCACCGAAGTGGAGCTCCCAGTAGCTCCTGATCATTCACATGATCACGTCCCCCTCCATGGGACTCACAAGTACTTGCACTTGGACTTCTTCCTTGGTGGTACACAGCCCCCATATGCTGATGACTAAGGCTTTCATCCAATGCAAGCTCCGATGCACACATGAAGACCAGCCTTTGCAGTACCATGGCATTCACTTCTTGAATCCATAGCCCTTCTTCTTGTTGTGTCGTACACCAAAGTGGAGCTTCCAGTAGCTCCTGATCATACCTCCGCATGATCTTGTCCCTCAAGGGACATGATCACCTGTGTTGCATTGCCACAAACTATTCCACCACGATCCACTGCACCATGTCGCCTCCTGGTGACATCTCCATTGCATACAGATTATTATGTGATGAACTCGGACTACGACTTCTCCACGTGTGGCCTTTGCCAAAACATCATAGGGCCTCTACCATCTCCGATTTTTAGTTCGTTCCCTTGGCAATTCACCTTCGTCCACCCACTCTTGGGTCATACTTGGACGAAGCATAGCTCTAGGACAGTCCGTCGCCTAGTAGCTCATGATGTCCTCCTGACTTCACTAGAATTGGTGCACCATTGTCTGGATCCTGAGCCTCTATCCCCTACTAGCACAATCTCTGCTATGCACCTCTTGTTCCTGACAACTCGAATGGCAACACTATGACATATTCTTCAAGAGTACCCGCCTCTGCGTCCTCTTGCCACGTGCTAAGGTATCATGATCCCAAGTTTGCCTCTGCAAGTTAAATCACATTAGTTACTCCGTCAAATGCATCTCTGAGGTAGCTTGTATGTGCCTTGAAGCTCCCTTCATCTTTGGCACCACGGAAGATAAGTCCGCCCCATCAGAATGAAGAACTCATGGAGCGACATGATCCAACTCTTGTCTCTACAAGAGTTCATACCCTTGACCTCCATCCAAGGAAAGCTCTGTGCCTCCGTTCCATGTTCCATCTTCTATGTCGACTCCCTTCATGCGGCTTGGATACTTCACCAAGTTCCATCTAAGTCGTTCCGCTCCTCGATTTGCATTGAGTTGATAGTGGCGCTCGCGTCCACCATTCCACTGGTCAGCCCTCCGTTGAGTTCGATTTTCACATCGACTCGAAGTGTGCCTTCATATGATGTTGCCTTGGATTACTCCCCCACTTGATATCGAAATGCATCCACCAATGCATTACCTCATTCGAGATCATGCGACGACTCTTCGTTGCTCGCTCGGTCCGTTGAGCTTTTTGGAGATATTACCTTGAGAAACTCTTCCTCAATATGCGCGATCTGTTGCATATGATTCTCCCTCTGGAGAACTAGGACTTATCCCTCCTGGATATCTGTCCTATTGGAGCAACTTTTCTCTTTACATTCTTTTCACTGGATGTTTCGGAGATCACCATCCCCTTTGGACTACTCCGTCTTACTAAACAACTTGTGCCTTGTTCTGCCCCCGTAAATGTACTCGCTAGATTGTGACCCTTCGCCAATACAGTCTCCACTGCACCCTTTAGGGTCTAGCAACGTGCTGAACTTGTTGCACATTTCAATCACCTACGGACGTATCCTTTTATGTCGAAGAGAAAGATCTGATGCTCCATGGCACTGAGTTCTGATCGCACCTTAGGATGGCCACGAACACTCTGTCGTCCATGTACAAGCCCTTGCATGAGTTCTGAATCCTTCGAGTTAGCAATTCCCCTCACCTCTGTGAGCTTTGCATAACTCTTTCGGTCATTACGCAACACCTCCCACTTTGCACGGTCTCATCTATCACCAAATGCCCCGCTTTGCCTTGAGCACCGTCAAGTTTGGTTGCCAACGTCGAGCCATAGCTCGAACTCCACCATCCCAATCTTTGTGTTTTACGCATTCTTCTTCGCTTGCTTGTTCTCGTGGTGCCTCTCGAGCAAAGGGTTGGCCATTCCTCTGAATGCCAAACCTGGATGTCCGCTCCTCTAAGCGACTCCTTTCCCCACATCTCAATGTCCATTTTTCCCCAAACGGTTGCGCGTGCTGGCTGTCCTCCACACAGCCCAACTAGGTCCCCCATGTTTGTATGGCAGGTGTCTCTGCATGTGTTTGTCCAACTCTGATACCACATTATCATGAGCTTAGCTGGTTTTGCCTAAGCCGTGCGGCAACCCTGCGTATCCGTCCGTAAAAGTCAGCCTTCCCTGAGAACTTCCAGAGTCCCTTAGACTTACAAAAGAGAAAACGGGCCAGAAGAAGCAATTTTCACGAGATCCACAAGCAACTGTTCAAGCAAACACTTCATAAAGCCATATGCAAATTACATCCATAGACATTACAAACTCAGAGAGGTTGCACACAAAGGATAATGGTTCATTACAGACTGAAGTCCCCCACAAGTGCTTACAAGACATACTTGTATTTACAAGCCAAAATTGGTCATAAAGCAAACCAAACTCGGGCTGCTAAGCCTACTGCAAGCCCGCTACTTGCTGTACAATGTATGTACACAAACCGAAGGACACGGACAAACATGAGCATTTCATCAAACACCTTGTTTACATTTTGTCCGTGACAATAGTGAACCTAGTTACCTCATTGAGTTGATTTAGATTTCTTTTAAATCACACTCATTTCGGGCTCAACCTTAACCTACGACTTAAGGATTACAATCATATATGACCACCAAGTTTAATGACCTCACTCTCGCAATCTGACAACCTCCGACATTCCTTGCGGCGAGTCTCATGGTCCTCCTCTAGCGATCTCCTAGTATGTTCTTATGGATCTTCCCGATACTTTTCCCATTACATCATTTTTCTAATCATTACATGAAATATATCAAGAAAAATTAACATGGTGATGAGATATATAATTCATGAAGACGAGTTATCTTGATTCATGTATAAGAAATCTCAAGTTATCAAAATTGTAATTTATATAAATAATCTCCTTTATAAATAATATGAGAACACATGATAAGATATTTTGATTCATAAATGATTTCAAGTAATAATTCTGAGAAATCAAAATCATGATAGAGGTAAAGAACTCATTAAATTTTAAAATCATCAAAATCACTTTCAAGAGATTCAAAATGAAATTAATAGACTTATCAGTCTCTTAAAATGCTCGTGATTTCCTTTTTTCACTTTATGTGAACAAGAAGGTAGAATCAAGGTAGAGAATTAAAAAACATCACAAAAATACTCAATTTTATAGATGTAAATTTTATAGACGTAAATTTCAAAATCCAAGAAAAAATCAAGAGCTACCCATGCAATTTAATTTATCTTATGCAAATTTCAAGCAAGGTAGCAAATCATGCATTTTGCATGTATTTAGAAAATTTTAAATTTTAAATTTTCTTCTAAGCAAATTGTTTCTCATTCAATGTTATCATATCCAATTTACTTCTAACCATATTGAAAATTTTATCTCTCACTTTTTGTCATTATCAAGAAAAAAATATAATTGCATAATTTGTTCTTAACGTCCATATTCAAATTACGCCCAAAAGTACAAGGAGATCATGTCATAAAATCAAATTTTTAAGTACTAAAAGATAATTTAAATTAATAAATTTGTCCCTCCTTATTGTTTATGAATTTGAACAAAATTAATCAAGAAATCTTATGTATTCAAAATTTCAAGTAAAATAAAATTCCAAACATGCAAATCTCATGTATTTATAATTCATAATTTTCTTTTTAGCAAATCTCTCCTCATCCAATGAAGGTTTTTTATAATCAAAGTATTTAAATTCATTATTACAAAATATCATTTTTGTCTCTCCCTTAGTCATTGTCAAAGTAGTAATTAGGAAGTTTATGTATAGTTTATAATCAAAGTATTTATATAAATATTTCAAGTTTCATTTTCTTAACTTACCAAAAATCATGATAATAACTTATTCAAGATCAAATCATCAAAATTACTTTCATAGTTTAAGAGATTCATAAAAAATCATATAATTGATTTATTAATCTCTTTTTGAAAAATTTATAAGATAGAGAAATTTTCATGAAAAATGTATTCTCTTTTTATTTCATACAAGCATGTCTTTATCCTTTAAGCTAAATAAAAATATGTATTTTTATTTAAAACCGAAAAAGAGCTTTCATTATGGCAAAGATCAATAAGCCATATATCACAAAGATCATCATGAATAATTTCGACATATAAACTTATTAAGCATGATCACTATGCATCATTAAATTATCAAGCATGATTCATTGAACATAAAACATTCAATCAAAATTAAAAAGCAATACGAAAATCATCAAAATATATATTATTGTTTCATAAAAGCATACAAAGGATTTATCTTAAGCATTAGATTTAAGTCTAACATTTTGTTCCTTTATCATAAAAATATGTAATTTTCATGATCAATATAATTTTTCAAAATTACTAGAAAGAAAAGCATGATCTTTCTCTCTTCCATTTTCATATTGTTTTATGCACAAATACTATCATTCAATAATATTCATTTAATCATAACATACAACTATTCAACCAATTAAATTAATCATTCAATAACCACAACATTTAAATCATTAAATAATAGCCTTTCCAAATATTCAAGCCAATGATTTTGATCTTAGCATTCACTCAAAAATCTCATTTTTGTAAGTTTCAATATAAATATACTTTTCAATAACTAAGGTTCTTTGGTTCTAGAGAGCTTGATAAGTTATTTGATTCAAATAATTTTCTTATTTATGACATTTTGGCTACTGAACTTGATAAGTAAGTTAGTTCTCAAGTTAAATGGTTTGAGCATCTACTTTCAAAATATTATTTAGTGCTCCTAGCCTTCTTAAGAGGTAACTTTATATTATGGGAGGTTTTGATTTAGATACCAAATTGAGTTTGGGTCATTCATGATATGTTCTTCCCATTTTCTCTAATGATTTTAGGTTGTTTATGGTTTCTTTAGGAATCCAGACTAATTTCTGAGAACTATAATTTTTAAATAAATATTTGTTGGATTTATGTCCTAATTTTTCATAAAAATTATATTTAACTTTTGATGATAAATTTAAGGTAGGTTCTTTAAGAAAAATGATTGGCTTTTGTTGAGTGTTACCAACAAAGCCTATACCATTTCTTCTATTAACATGACCCTTATTTGCAAGGATCCTATTAAGATATTTAATTTTTATTTTAAATTTTTCTAATGTCTGTTTAAGCATGATATTTTTCTCTTTTACATCATCTAGCATTTCACATTTAGAATAAGGATTGTGAGATACTAATGAATCATATATTTCATCAAGTCTATTAACTAACAAATCATGTTCATTCTTAAGCAACTTAAGAGTTTACTAATTTTTCTAAATTCATCAAACAATTTATAAAACATATTTAATAATTTGGTAAAAGATATACTTAATGAATCACTAACCTCGTCGTCGATGGCCATAAGCGCGTAGTTGACTATTTCTTCCTTTGATATTCTTCTTTGGAGCGCCTTGACTTCTTATATTCATAACAAGAGGTTTTCTCTATCTTAAAATTATTTTTATGGTTCATATTCATTAATTTATCTGACTCATTTGTCAAAGGTTCAAAGTCTTCATCATTCAAGATTTCACTTGAGGATTCATATGTCATGCTCAGTTCAAATTCCTTCCTGTTCTTTGGAAGGTGTTCTTCAGGTTCATTTTTATGGATCATTTCATTTAATGATTCAATTAATTTAGTTATGCTTTCATATGTCATTTTTAATTTATGCTATAAATCGAAAGCCAAATCAAAAGCGGAAACACAATTAAACTCATTCTTGTCAAGAGTACAAAACAAGACATTCATAGCCTCGGCATTTAAAGAGAAAGTCTTCTTCTCTAAATCATTCCAATCGTTCATTGGAAGAAAAGACCTTTCAAATCCGTTTTCAATAATATTCGATAAATCAAGGTTAAAGGAAAGTAAGAAAACTCTCATCCGAGTTTTTCAATAAGTGTAGTCCATCCCATTGAACATGGGAGGACGAATGATAGAAAAGCCCTCTTGAAAGCCAAAAAGAGCCATTTCTCTTAGGTGTTAAACCAAATGAGAAAATGTGGCTCTGATACCAATTGTTAGGATCAATTGGCACTAAGAGGAGGGCTAAATTAGTGCAAGAGTAAATTTTCATTTCAACAAAATATATTTCGCTTAAAGCAAGAAAAGAATATTTGAAGCTTTTCGTTCAATTAAAGCAGGAGAGTGATTAAAAGAAGATTACTAAGTTATTTGATTAAAAAATTACTTAAGAAGGAACAAGTAAACCTAAAAAATAAGCAACGTCGAAGGGAAATGCTTGACTTGAAACTTCTCTTTCAAAGAGTAAAAATTGGAAGCGTCTAATTGATATATAGTTCAAAGCAATTAAGAACTCGATAATTGCAAGTAGTAAATGCAACAAGAATAAAACACTCACAATTATAGTGGTTCGACACCAACAGGCCTATGTCCACTCTCGAGTCCTCCTCCTTGAGGCACACTGGCATCCACTACCAATCTTCGTTGGGTGAAGACCAAACCCTTACACTTTGCTTACAAGGGAGACTTTAAGAATTTTCTAACTCTAAGCTCTCCCCTTTCCCCTTTTCTTTTTCTTATAATTCACAAACAATTTTTTTCACAGAATATAATCCCCAAAATTGTTGTATCGAATATAAGAAAACATGGGTATATATAGGCCCCAAATGACTTCAGAAATTAGAGGTAAAATTCAAACATACCCGAAAAATTCGAGTACGAGCGGTTCAACTATAAGCCTAGGCAGTTTACCCGCTGTCAGTCGCCCGAAAACCAAGCAGTTTACCCACCGGTCTTGGGGGGTTCAGCCTCTGACAACCACTAGTAGCCGCCCTGTTTCCAAGGTATGGGCGATCCAACCGTCACTCACTGGCTATTTACCAGTCAGAATCTCTAGAAAAGTGGTTCCCTCCACTTCTCAAATTTCGGCTTGAACCTGATGTTGAGCAATTATTTGGTCAACTAATTGAGCTCAACCTGAGCTCAACCAAACCCATAGTGAACCCGGTTGCCTCATTGAGTTGATTTAGATTTCTTTCAAATCACACTCATTGTGGACTCAACCTTAACCTACGACTAAAGGATTACAATCATACATGACCACCAATCTTAATAACCTCACTCCCACAATCCAATAACCTTCGACATTCCTTGTGATAAGTCTCATGGTCCACCTCCGGTGATCTCCCGGCATGTTCCTAGTGATTTTTCCAATGCCTAAGCTTGATCCTGGGTCTTTGTTTGATCTATAGCTCCTTTTACCGTCATGGTTAAACTTACATGATGTTGACTACAACTTGATTAATTACAATCAACATGGCCACAAATCCACTTTAAGACATTCTCAACTCTCGGTAAGCCTTTCGGCTACCCCCGACGATCTTTTGGTGAGTCTCGGTCTTTTTTCGACAAATTTCCTTCTGCCATCCTGGCAAGCTTCCGATACCCTCGGCGAGCTCTCGTCACACTCTTGGTGAGTTCCTGACTGTATTGTCCGAACCCTAGCCCGATGCTTAGACTTGACTCTAGCCAAACCTCTGATTGTAATAATCTCGCTGTCATAGTTAATCTTGCATCAATCAACTCTAACAATCTTATTAGATCAAACACTCATCAATTGATTTAATCATCAAAATACGAGATTCAACACTTAATGCAATCAAAGATTTATTTTTGTGTGGTATTTCAATTATACAAGCATTCGATTCAAATTTAATAATATATATTTTATCATATAATTAGCTAATACTAAGTTGATTATATTTTAAAACATCAACTAATAGTACATTTTCAATCAAAAGGTTTGATTTGTTACCTATGGTTCTTTTCCCAATAATTTTTCCTTTGTTATTGTCTTTGAAGATAATAACTCCTTCATTTAGGCTAATAAGCTTAGAAAAGTAAGTTGTATCTCTAGTCATGTGCCTTGAGCATCCACTATCAAGGTACCATTTGGTGCTCCTGGCCTTAGTTTGGAGACAGACATAAAAAAAAAGATGGTTTTAATTTAGGTACTCATTTTACTTTGGGAGCTATACCTAATTTAACTAGAGGTTTTTAGTTATTTATGGTTCCTTTAGGAATCCAAACTAATTTATGTGGACTATACTTTATAAATGAACACTTATAAGCTATATGTCCTAATCTACCACAAAAGTTATATTTAATTTTTGGTGGCAAGTTTAAAATGGGTCATTTAACGAAGATAGTTGGTTTTTGTTGAGTATGCCCATAAAGCCTATACCTACTTTTCTATGAATATAACCTTTATTTGTAAGGATCATGTTTTGGGATTTATTCTCTATTTTAATTTTTTCTAACGTTTGTTGTAATCCAATATTTTCCTTTCTAAGTTCCTCTAAAGTTTCACATTTGGTGCATAAACTATGTGATGGTGATGCTTCATGTATTTCTTCAAATTTACTAAGTAGTGAATCATGCTCTTTCTTAAGTAGTTTATAAGACTTGCTAATTTTTCTAAATTTATTATAAAGCTTATGAAAGATATTTAGTAATTGGGTCATGAGAGTATAGTTGGCAACCTCTTCCTTTGTGTGGTCTTCTTCATCTAATGAGCTTGAGTCATCTCAAGTTGTCGAGAGAACCTTCTTCTTGTATGATGCCTTCTTCTTCAATTTTGTGGACACTCACTTTTGAAATGTTCAAGCTTCTTGCATTCAAAACATATTATGTTGTCTTTTTTTTGTTTATATTTATTTTTATAATTTTTATTTTTTTCATATTTTTTTAATTTTTCTTACCAATAGTGCAATCATTGTCCTCATCACTCAAGGTTTCACTTGAGGAGTCATCTATAGTTCTCAGTGCTAAGTTTTTCTTGTTCTTTGGAAGGTGTTTATCTTTAGTTCTCAATGCCAAGTCCTTCCTATTCTTTGGAAGGAGTTATTCAAATTTCTCAATAGTTTTATAGCTTAGTTCATAATTCATAAGTGATATAATAAATTCTTCAAGAAGAAAATTATTTAGATCTTTAGCTTATTGAATTGTAGTTACTTTAGGATCTCAACTTTTTGGAAGAGATCTTGATATCTTACTAACAAGTTCAAAATTAGAAAAACTTTTACCAAGAGATTTTAAACCATTGATGACATTCTTGAACCGGGTGTATATGTCTCCAATGGTCTCACTTAGTTTCATTTGAAATAATTCATAATTATGCACTAAAAGGTTAATTTTAGACTCTTTAACTCGACTAGTGCCTTCATGTGTGATTTTAAGTATGTGCTAAATATCGTGAGCAGTTTCAACAAATAGAAACCCAATTAAACTCATTCTTATCAAGAGTACAAAATAAAGCATTTATTGTTTTTGCATTTAAAGAAAAACCTTCTTTTCCAAATTATTCTATTTATTTATTGGTTTAGAAGACTTTTTAAAACTATTCTTAACGATGTGCCATAAATCAAAATTCATAGAAATAAAAAAAAAATGCATCCGTATTTTTCGATACGTGTAATCTGTCTCATTGAAAATGGAATGATGTGCAATGGAATGTCCCTCGTTCATACCAAACGAAGCAATTTACTCACTTGGGTATTAGCCTAATGAGTAGAACCTCGCTCTGATACCAAATTTTAGGATTAAGTTGGTACTAAGAGGAGGGGGGGGGGGGGGGGGGGGGGGGGGAGGGTTTGAATTAGTGCAAGTGCTAAAGTCTCAGTTTAAAATATAAAATTTTGTTTGAAATAAAACTAAAATCAAAAGCGTATCTTAGAATTTGAAAACATGGGCGAATTAAACTTAAGATCAAAAATTTTTTTTTAGCTAATGAATGATGAAATTAAATAAATAGAGAAAACTCATAATTTATAGTGATTCTGCCAAAACTTGACCTACATCCACTTTTCGGAGTTATCCTTCGTCAAGGCCCACTGGAGTCTCCTAAACGATCTTCTTCCACTAGTAAAGACCAAACCCTTATACTTCTCACATCTCCTTTTCATAGATTCAGGAGAGGAACCTTACAAGTATTTCACTCATAACTCGTAAGGGAAATTCTCAAGACTTTTACAATGATTACAACACTTGCTCACTCCCTTGCCTCCTTTCTTTTTCTGCACACTTTTAGCACCCTTTTCTTTTCAGTTTTCTTGCAAATTTTCTTGCTTTCAATACAAGAAAACTTGGGATATTTATAAACCAGCTTCAAAAAAATAGAGCCAAAAATTCAAACGTATTCGAAAAATCCGCATACAAGCGATACAACCGCTAGTGCCGACGGTACTACCATCGAAATCTGCCCAGAAAATAGGATAATGATGGTACAACCATCAACCAAGGCAATACAACCACCGTCCATCAGCGGTTCTACCGTTAGGAATCCCATAAAGGTATTTTCTACACTTTTCTATTCCTGACTTATACCTTCAGTTGACCCTTTCCTGGGTCAGCAAAATGAGCTCAACCTGAGCTCAACCCAAACCCAAAAGTGGACTCGATTTTTCTCACTTGAGTTAATTTAAATTCCTTTCAAACTTAACTCAATTATGACTCATAACTAACTATGACTCATTGATTACAACCTTACAAGACCATCAAGTTCAACAATTGACCTAACCCCCTGCAATCCGGCAACCTTCGGTGATCTTCCGGTGAGTCTTACGATCTTCTTCTGGTGATCTCCTGGTATGTTCCCAGTGAGTTTCCAGATCCCTTCGGTGAACTCCTAGCGAACTCCCAGCGAGCTCCCACTGCATCGTCTGAACCTTAGCCCGATGCCCGAATTTAATTTTGGCCTAACATCAGGTTTTAACTCATTTTCTCCCTTATAGTTAATCCTACATTACTTTCTCTAGTATAAATATTAAATCAACAAACCATCAATTGGTTTCATCATCAAAATCTGATATTCAACACTAAGAGCCTTAAGTTACTTTCTGGGAGTAAAAGCAACATATACATCTTCAGGACTCTTCCTCTCCCAAAGGAAATTTATTCAAGATCTATTATCACAAACGAATATGCAGGATGCGAAAGAGGTTACCACTCCCCTCTCTACTAATACATCACTTAAATTGTATGATGGAAGTCCTACTACAGACCCTACTCAATACCATCAAGTAGTTAGCTCCTTATAATATTTAGCTCTCACCCATCGAAACATCTCATTTGTAATCAATAAACTATCACAATTCATGCATTATGTTGGAAAACCTCAGCAGGTGCGCAGTGGAAATCAAAACAAAATTGGGTTTCCTACGTAGATCAAATCATCGTACAAAAGATTGGGGTCGCGAGAAAAACGTAAAAATTGATAAAACTATGATGTGAGAGACATTGATTTTACCTATAGAGATCATATATCCCTGTATTCCATATCCGGGTGGAGAAGATGAAGGAGGTCAAGCATCCTCCTCTCTAGCGGTATCCACACAATGGATCTCTCCAACAAAACTCCTCCAATCTGATCTTGCAACTCTTGCTCAGAGGAGAGGAGAATAGGAGGTGGTGGCTAAAGCTATAGCCTATCAATCATGAGTCTCCCCTCCTATTTATAGAGAGCCACCAAAAACTCTAGGGCTCCTGCCTTAGTAGGTATTGGACCTCCATCCAATAACCTACTAACCTTGCATTATTGGATCTCTATCCAATAATCTCCTTAGGCCTATAATTGAGCCTTAATCAAGGAGCCCATCAACATAGGGTCTCATCTAATGAGAATAGGGGTTAATTGGATCTTCATCCAATCCTCTATTCGCTGAAGCATCCACAGTTACCATGTATCTATAATCCCTTATCTAAATAATATCTTAGAGACCGTATATTGGACATGGTACTGTCAGGTCATATACAAAAATAGTTTATCTTGCTCTAATCGGATTCTCCCGGAGAACTCTTTCTCTCTCAATTTGAATGACCCTAGCTAGAGATTTGTCTGAGCAAGCACATATGGGATATTCCTCTAGTGATATCGACAATGGATGATCCTCTATTGGCACTCAATTGCCTTCGTAAGGTTGGCTACCAATCCCGATAACCAACTGTACCAGATCTGAAACTTTCCAAACCTGTAATTCTGGCGTCAAAGAAAGGAGTACTCATACAAGGCATCCTTGGTGTCTTAAGTCTAAGGACCAGATACACAACTGAGACTATAGAATCACTATTTGACATTAGGTATTATTAACCATACAGCATTCCATAAGAGGATCAATCAGTAAACTCATTCTCTGATGAGCACCTGTACTATATCCTTAGTGTCTCCACACAAGTGGCTATGAGACTAGTCATCTCCATCATATGGACAGGTATATAGTACACTGATCTGTCCGGTTATCTCAATGTCTCTCTTGAGTAACCTATGATCGGGATTATTTAGGATCTGTGTTTAAAGGTGAATCGATCTCATTATCGTGATCTCATCACGATCCGACTCTCATTGCACAGAACCAATGACATCACAATATATATATAACAGATAATGTGAGAATATGTCAATATTAATCATAAGCAAAAAGATCACATAACGTGTCACACGTGCCATCACTCACGTGATTGGCTTGCAGGGCACCAGTAACCAGCACATTAGTCATCCACTACACATTGGTCTACAATCAAATCAATCCTGCGATATCTTAAAGGGACCATCAATCATGATGTTTTTCTCTACAAACACTCTATAATTCATCTGCATGCATTTGTTGATGTTAATTGGGCCGAGAACTTTGATGATAGAATATCCACGTCAAGGTTATCTTATTTTTCTTAGGGCTAATCCACTCAGTTGAAGTTCTAAAAAGTAGAAAACAATCAAACGGTCTACAACAGAAGCTAAATACGGTGCCACCTTCACCGTAGTACTTAATTCAATTGGATCATGAATCTACTCCAAGAACTTAACCTTGCCTCCACTCTTACTCCCAAAATATATTGTGACAATGTTGGAACCACTTACCTCTGCACCAATCCGGTATTCCACTCTCGTATGAAGCATATTGCCATTGACTTCATTTCGTATAAGATCAAGTTGTTCGGTATCAGCTACGTGTCTCCCAGGTCTATATGACTGTTAGGACCCTAGCTAAGTCGGGTCCATCTATTTAGGTTGAGTCATGTTAATCGAAGACAGTTATGGGTCGGGTGAATCACATCAAATTAGTTATTATTTTTAATTAGGAGTTTATCAGTTAGTTATGAGTCAAAGTTGAGCGGGACTCTTGGCAGAGCCCTATGAATAAGGCTATAAATTCTTTATGAAAAATCAAGGAATGAAGTATTAGTTTTTGCCAAAAGGCAAAACCCTAGGAACAAATCCCCTCGAAGTGATCTAGGAGGCCTGATCCCCTCGAAGAGATCGATTATCCTGCTTTTCTACCCTCTTCCTCCATGATAGAACCATAGGGTTCTATCATTTGGTTTCAGAGCAACGTTCCCCGGCACCTTCGCTACAACCATTCATCACCCTCACTATCGCCCTTGCCATCATCATCGCCACCATCTTTCACACTACCTCTTCTTATCTCCATGCTGCCAACTACAACATTGTTGTTCATCTATTTCATCTTCGCCATAGCCATCATCAGCAAAAAAAAGAAAAAAAAGAAAGAGCAAGGTAAGAGAAAGAGAAGAAGAAGAGCACCGCTGCCACGTTGCTCTTCCCTTTCTCCCCTGCCACAACAGCCATTGTTGCTGCCTTTATCCCCGTCGACCACCGCTTTCCTCTCCTCCCTCATCTACGGTACCTTCTTGGCTGTAGCCCCTTCCATCACCCTTCTCCTCCCCACCGCTTCCTGCCACTGCCATCGCTGCTTCCCCTTCTTCCTCCCCTGCTCCTACTGTCGGCCACCATCTCCCTTTCTCTTCTAACGCCACCTCAACCGCTGCCTCCCTTGCTCTCAATTGCAACCATCGCTGGGCGCTGCTCACACTGACACCACTGCCTCCTCCCTCTCTAGCCCTCGGCCATCGCGCTGCTGCCACTGCTAACCGTTGCCCAGCAGCCCACCTTCCCTACGGCAGCCCTCGTCAGACCCCGCTGCCCCCTTCTTCTTCCCCACCATGCAACTGAAGGATGCAGCCAGTCGCAACACCTGCTACCATCACCCTCGCTCCTCCTCTATGCAGCCACGCAAGCCGTCGCCCCTTTTTCCTCTCCTCCCCATCATTTGCCGCCATTGCCAACTGCCGATGACTGCCGCTGCCCTCTTCCTTCCTCCTCTGCCAACCATAGCCTTGATTGCCCATTCTGTGTTGTTGACCCTTCCTGCCTGCAGATCCAACGCTGTTGTTTCTGCTCCCTCCAGCACTGCCCAGCCGCCGCTACCATCCTTGCTATCGCATCTTCATCCCCTCCCTTGCCGCCGCTGCTACCCGCTGTCGTAGCCGCACCCTCTGCCACCGAGGTCCCCTCGTTGGACCCCCTTCCTCCTTTGCTAGCACCATCTTCTCCTCCCTACCACTGCCCACCAGCGCACAACCTTGATCGTCAGCTGCTGCCTTCTACTCCTAGCTGTCGATCACCACTGCCCTTAACCTCTTCAACGCTCCCCACAGCTGCTCTCCCTTCCCTCCTTGCTGCCAGAATCTCGAGCAATAAGCCGCTGCATTCCCCTTCTCCCCCCCCTCCCCCCCCCTCCCCCCCCCCTCCTTCGTTGTTTTCCCTACTGCTGCCATCTTGTTGCTGCTTTATCATCTCCCTTTGTAGCAGCCACTGCTTATCGTCGTTGCCTTCCTCCTCCTCAGTTGTGGCCTTATCCAACCATCGCCCTTACCACTGCAGCCTCAATGACCTCATCCTAGCAGTAAACACTGATGGATACGAGATTTGATGCTTTCGAAGCTCGCATAGATAATAGACTGCAAGAACTCTTGAGCAAATTCAAAAGAAGTTTATCGGAGAACCCCAATAAATCTCAGCATATTGAAAGTTTCAGTCTCAAAGGAAACAGATCTGAAAAGTATGATCATCGACAGGCCACAAAATACCCACACAAGTTAGAGGAGTTTCTCAAATGGGAAGATAGAGACCCAATCGGTTGGATCTCAAGTGCTGAAAAGTTTTTTCATTTTCACAGGACTCCAGAGGAATTTATGATAGAGATAGCTTCCACTCAACTCGAAGGTGATGTGATCCAATGGTATGATTTGTACGAGATCTATCATGGAGTCCCTTCGTGGGGACAGTTCAAGAGAGAGCTCCTGATTCGCTTCGGACCGTTGGAGTATAAGAAAATTAATGGACGGCTCTCTAAAATCTGCCAGATTTCCACAATACAAGAGTATATATGAATACCTGTCGAACCAAACCAGAGATTGCTCTGAGATACAACTGGTAAGAAAATTCATCGAGGGACTTATTCCCAAGATTCGGTGCGAAGTTAATGCTCGTCATCCCCGCACCATGATAGCAGTCGTATCATTAGCTAGTGTACATGAAGAAAAAATCATTATGGATACTCGCTGAACAGAAGCTTCAATAGACAGGACATCAAGGTGGTCAATATAGACAATCACAAATAAGAGCAGCTTTTGACGATTGAGCCAATTAAGGAGAAAATAAAAACTGACAATGTGGAGCCCAAATATGAAGGCCATGACAAACTTATGATGATTGAACCAACTAAGGAGGAATAAAAAATTGATAATGTAGAGTCTGATTACGAAGGTTGTGCCAAATCTAAAGACAAGATTGCTAATGGGCAAATCCTAATTTATGATAATATGTGCACAAAGGTAAAGCTGATTATATAGGATAAACAATTACTTGTAGATTTCTTTTTGATGCCACAGAAGACTTCGTGATAAAACTCCAGAAGGAGCTCTATAGATTTTGATACTTGAGGGGGATCAACCCTTGGAACGCTATAGGGGTTCCTCCCTCCTATACTCGACACAAGGCTGAAATAAAATTGATAATTACTTGATTCAAGAGAGAGGGGGGGGGGGGGGCTATAACTTTAAATATGGATCAAAACCCTAGCCTAAAGGGGTGCTTGCCTAAGTAAAATTATCCCTTTGCCCCTCCTATAGTTGACCTGCCTTAATAGGAACAGGGGTGGCTAGGTTGGCTCTATAGTCGACTTAAGCAGGGAGAAACCCTGGCCAACCAACCCAGTAAGGAAGGTGGCGGCCACTAAGCCTAAGGGCTAATCTAAACCCTAGCCATACTCTTTTATAAGATAGGAGTGGCTTTATTATAATCTAATAGGGTTTTATTAACTACTTCTTAGGGAGATTAGGACTCAACCCTGCTGGAGTCCTATCAAACCTGCCCTCTTAAAATCAGCCTTGTCCTGAAGGCTGAGGTTCCATGAACTCGGGGAACCAGGTCTTCAGCTCCTCATATGATTCTCATGCTATTATTAACTGAACTTTGGTCTCTTCATCAATTGGGGTGTTAGCTGGAAGGATTTGGGCTGAGTCATCTTCTTTAAATTTCCATTTGAGGTGGGATACCCAGCAGATCAAGTGTAATCTTCATCTGGTGGACGGATCTGATCTCCAAGTTATGGCTTCAATGTGGTCCCCAATTTTGTAAGGCCCAAAGAAATAGGGAGACTACTTCCTTAAGGCTCGAGTTTCCTACTGATCGGGCTGGAGGTGTAAGAAAACTCGATCTTCAATTTTTCATCCATTCTAAAGTTTGTCGGGAGGCCATTTCTTCTTTGCATGTGACCATGGATTGTAATTCTTTTAGACTTACTCCTCTTTCATGCCATGGACATGTATCCAGCCAAATTTTAAATTTGGTAGCAATGAGTATCCCCTTTAAAAATCTTATATGAAGTGTGGGGGAAGCCTCGGTTTGAATTAGGAGTCGACCATCTTGCATACGGGTGACGCCGATCCCAACTCTGGATATGTCTACTCCAAGTACGAATACATTGTCATGTTTAGGTAATTGTAGCATCGATATAGATGACATCATGGCAATGGGGGTCATGTGAATGTCTCTCTCCTGTTCATTCTTGCGATCGTGGGCCGTGGATCCAAGGTCATAATCAAGGAAGATTTTTAGTATCATGGTCCGCTCCTCGGTGAAGTCATGGAAGTAGCCCGAGATGAGGAAGCACTGCATCAGAACCCATAGTTGGTTCAGCTGAATATGGCACTTCAGGAAGAGCTTATCCCAACAGACAAAGAGGTAAAGTTTTTAGAGATAAAGTATCATTACAAGGGAAGGTTATGGTCGAATGATCCATATCTCTCGCGTCTCCTGGACAATCTTTTTAGCTTCGGTCCTCTGAAAATGTGGACAACAATATGGCCGAATATGTGCTGGTGGTTCCCCTTATAAGACCAACATACGGGGGTTGTGCAGTCTGGTAGGAAGGAGTCAGCTCGGTTCAACAGACGTGCTTGAGATTTCAGCAAGCTTCTCCAAGCATTGTGTCAAGATCATCTTTTCTTCATTCTCTCCTTTCCCACATAAGGTCACCTATTTTATTTTTTCATTCATAACATCGTTGGAGCTCCTGGTGTCAGCGAGGATGGTGATGGGCTGATGCTTGATGAAGCCATCATTGTCCAATATCTCTGGTGGAGCATGAAATGTGCAGGCAGCTAATTGTGGTTTTTCCTTCATATACTTCTTCTCAGACTCGAGAGCAATATCTTTGAGTTTGGGTTCTTCAGTGGGCTCAACCAATAGAGGTCTCTCTTTTTTACAATGGTGGTCTCGGCTCCATAGTTTATTACAATACCAACATAGGCTCTTTGCCAATCTGTCATGAAACTCTTCTCTTGTTAACTTTTTCAGTTGAGGTGACCAGCTGGTGGTAGATGGGGCCGAGAGTCTCTGTGCTGTTGGTCTTGCAGTGACTTTGGTCCTCCGAGCATCTTGGTTCAGCCTGTCTTTGTGTAGTCGTGCGAAGAAGATGGTTGCCTTAAGTGTGTACGATTGTCGCGCTCTAACTTCTTCTTGAATCTCCGACTTCAAGCCCTCAATGAAAGTCCTCAATATATGTTTTTCAGACTAATCTCAAGTTTGATTAGTTAACCTTTCAAACCTGATTTTGACGGATCTTCATTAGTTCTTGGTGCTGAAGGTTTATATGTTTTTGGTTGGGATGTGGCTCTTTTGCTCTGAGCATCTTGATTGAGGTGCCCTTCTTAAAGTTGTATAAAGGAGATCGATGTCGTCGAGATGTAGGGCTGCCATGTCTTATCCTCACTTCTTATCTCTGATGGGTTCTCTTTGCAATCAGAATTTGCTCCATGTTGTGATCTTCTTGGGCTTGGTGATCGACCTAATCTAAACTCCTCAAAGAGAGCGCATAATTTAGCATCCATACGCATCTCGAAATCCTCCAATTTGGCTTCGAATAAGCCCAATAATGTCGTGACATAAGGATCACGAACCTATCAAACAAACCGACTGAGAAGTGTAGCTGTAATTTTCAGGTTGAAGGCAGTGAATGACAGCAATGTCAGGACTACCGAGGTGAAGTCTCCAAGTGGAGGATGGCAGCAAAGGGTAGTCGCGATGGTGGAGGAAGAAGAGGGTAGCAGCAATGTCGATTGTGACTGTGCTATGACTTCGTGGCTACAAGTGGCGTCAGTTACAGTAAGGGTATGATTGCAATAGGAGGAAAACGGGGGTAGCGATGTACATGACTATTGCGGAAGAGGGCAGCAGTGGTGTGGAGTGAGAGACGGCTGATGTTATATTCAATTTGTTGCTAGCCACGATCAAGATAGTTGGCAGCGAACGATTGTTGCAGGCTGCGATGTAAACAAATTACAGTGAAAGATCGATGTTGGTAGCTTTTTGTCGCAAGGATCACTACTGGCTGCGATCAAGGAGGTTGGCAGTAAGAGGTCACTATTAGTAGCATTGGGCAGCGAAAGATGCGTGCTGCAGTTGAAGGGATAAGAGAGATTGGGCGGCTGAAAGATTAGTGGACCGAAGGCTTTAGTTTTTTGGTACGGTTTGTGACTGTTTTGGGTACGATTTGGGGCTACGATTTTGTTGAGTTTAGGCTGTGAATTGGTGTGGTTTTAGGGCTGTGATAGTAGTAGATGAAGATTAGGGAAATAGATTTTAGATCTGGGATAGATGGCAGCAAAGATAGGTGTATCGGTAAGGAAAGTTGGCTGAAAAGGTAAGTGGATCGATAAGGAAGTAGGCTACGGTTAGGGCTGATTTGGGTGGCTGTTTGGTTTCAATTTAGGGTAGGGTTTTGAAGGGTTTTTGGTAAGGATGATAGGGTTTGGTGATGAGGAAAAGAGAGTCTGAAATCCCACAAAAAATAGCACTCAAATCTGATAGAATTCGATGAAAAAAAGTGCGACGATATGCAGTCCTACCACACAGATTTTACGTCAGAGAAACGATGACTTCTCGACATAATTTCCAGAGGAAAGTTCAAGAAAATTATACAGAAACCCTTGGTTTAATGTTGGGAATACCGGTAAAAAGTTGGCAAAATTTTGGCAGCATAACAGTAGGGAAATAGGGCAAAAGACGAAAGGTAGATCCTTCATCGTAAAAATTCCAGAACTGCATGGTAGTGAAAGATTACATAAGAAAACCAGTTCCAGAAGGAATTTTTTTAAGCAATCAATCCCAGATGAAAGCCAAGTTGATCTTTGGAATTGTATAAAAATTTCGGCCAAAAAGGATGAACAAAAAGTTCAGTTTCAAGAGGCCAATAGACGGAAAGCAGATTCTCCATCGTAAAATTTCAACACTGCGTAATGAAGAATCACAGCACTATAAGTTCGGATCTAGGAGTTTTTTTTATGAGATTGGTCTTAGATGAAAGTTAAGACGATCTAAGAAATTGTATAAATGTTTCAGCCAAAAATGATGATTAAAAGTTCAGTTCCAAGAAGCAACAATCAGTTGAAAATTTCTACAGCGTTTCGCCTTCGCAACGATGATAACGTTTAAGACAATAAAATTTTGCAGCAAGAAAATTTTAGAAAAACTTCTCCCACATATAAAATAGGAGTGACTTTATTACAATCTAGCAGAGTTTTACTGACTACTTCTTACGTAGATTAGGACTCAACCCTGCTGGAGTCCTATCACTTCGAAGTGGTGATCCTCAAAAGAAGATATGGTACGATCACTAGCCATCAAATAAAAAGGCATCCTCAGAAGACTATAATGACTATTGCACCAAAAGATTGACTCATTGCTTACACCAAGTGGAGACCCTATTTGATTGATCAAAGAGTCGTGATGTGTGGCAAATATTGAAGTGCTCCCAAAATTTTATATTGCTCAGCCTTGAGGACAAGGTTGATTTGAAGTGGGCGGGTCTGTTAGGACCCTAGCTAAGTCGGGTCCATCTATTTAGGTTGAGTCATGTTAGTTGGAGTTAGTTATGAGTCGAGTGAACCTCATCAAGTCAGTTATGAGCGGTTAGAGTTAGTTTTTAGCTTCGATTGGGATCAAATAAGTTATTATTTTCAATTAGGAGTTTATCAGTTAGTTATAAGTTGAAGTTGAGCGGGACTTTGCCTACAAACTCTTTTTATTACATTGATCCAAGATTAGTATCCTTGACAAGAGCTCAATTTTACGGGGGAATGATAGTAAATAAGATTTTGCTCAACTGAACGAAAAAGATCTCATTGCTAGGTTGAGAGAAATCTTCTTCCTAAACCTATAAATAGAGATAATGTACTTTAACAGTTATGACTTGATATAATGTGTAATAGCTCAAATATTTATAAAAATGATGGAAATTATTTATAGATTGTTATTTTTTGTTTTTCTACTCATCTGATTTTGATGTATCATTCTTTTATGAGACGTGTCATGTAGTCTTCTTATAGTTGAGTCACTCATGCTATAACACGATATTAACTCTAATACCAATTATCATGATATAACATAATGAAATAGTTGACTTATCAATTTGGTCAACTTGAATCACTGGTTCAAAATATTGAAGTCTAAATTAATAATAATATATCTACATAATTCTTATATATCAATGTTAATGTTAGTCCATATCTAATATGATAGTAAATTGGGATGTTACTAAGTTTGGAAGTACTTACTAAACATAAGTTCTTGGAGGAATTTTTTTTATCACAAGTTTAAATCTTCAGATTATATAAGTCAAAATTAAGAGGGTATATATAAACATCCTACTTCCTACTTTTAAAAGCTGCCGATGACAGTTGAGCAGCATAGCATGAACAGCAAGCTTGCAGTCTGTTGTTGCTAATCCAAATCTGCAAGGAGATGTTGCTTTGGATTGGGCAGCTGATGCATGCAATGGCTTGTCTTTACCTCTCTCTATGGAATCCAAGCAGGAGAGAAGAATGTCAATGGCACCGTTGACTGTGCTGTGTGCTTTGAGACCTGCAAGTTACTCCCAGAATCATTGTCGACATTCACAGTGTTCACATGCTTTGCTGCTGAAAAAAATTGGAAAATAAGATATACGTGAACTCGAGAATGAAAAACTAATTTGGAATATATTTAGATTTTACCTTAATGGGGAACAACAAGATACCATATGACATTTCAGTCGACCAAGTAATTTTTCTTGTCATGTCATCAATTTCTCTTTTACGGTAGAGATGGACACTTTAGGTAATGTTAATACTCGAAGAAGAAGAAACTCAAAACTACTGATCATTATTGGAGACACCTGAAAGTTAAATACCTACAAGTCTATTAGCCAATGAAAAAAAAAAGGATAAAAGAGATAAAAAAAGAATTTGAATGTTCCATTAGAACAATAGTTTTGAATATTCAACGTACAATTAATATTGAGAAAGATAACACGTTGAAAGGTATTATACTATCTAATCATGGGTGGATTTGAATGTTAGTATTGAGCCATTACCAATAAAATTATGCAACCCAGCTTTTAGATTACTGAATATTTATTTGAATGGTGTGCTTGCAAGAACAAGAGGATTTGAGAAGAAAATTATTGTCCCAAGGTGAAAACAAACCATATCTAGCATCCAACACCTTAATTCATAAAGGTTTTTCCTGTTAAGAAGATGGAGAATTTTTTTGATACTGCTGGTTATTTTTGGCCAAATGAGATGAGATTCTAATTCCGAAGCCACCATCCACTAAAGGAGAAGCGATCCTATCTTAACTTATGGGACTCATGTTGTTTAGCATTAGAGGAGGGATACCAAAAAGTTATCTAGGAACTCTTGTCATTTATTTAACGATTTTATCATAGACCCAAGACTTGGAAAGATAATAAGTTGGAGCTGAGTTAATCAATAACTTCATGGGGATAATTTTTCCAGCATTTGAGAGGAAACCTTCTTGTTTTTGTCCCAACCTTGAATACGATATAAAGCTATATCAACTATCAAACTTGGATATTATTTTAGCTAAATAAAAAACGAAATAAAAATATTGAAGTATTTTATACGTCATTTACTTTAAATGAGTGTTTGACAAAGTCAAGAGCTTTCGCATGACTTAAAAGTAATTTAAAATTCTCTCTCATGGTAAGAGGAAAATCATCAACATATATTTTTAAAATCATCAACATAAAATAAATATGATATTTTGGCACCTTTGAGACTAAAGAGACAATCTTCTTATTCCTGACAAAAGCATGAATGTTAAGGATGTTGTGCGAGACAAGGATATTATTTCCTAATTTTCTTGTGACTATGGAACTGGTTTGAAGAGATATCATTAATTAATAAGATAAGCAGAGAAGTGACAAACAAACCATAATAGGAGGAAAAATAACTTTTTCTAATTGTTTTAAAACTGTCGAGAAAAATCAAAGGCCTTCTCCAAGACCACCATGTTGATGAGGATAAGAGAAGAAATATCATTGGAATTGGTCATCGGGTGGATAAGTTTATTCCTACGGAGAATATTGTCCTGTATGTTACTATCGAAAAGGAGTTGACTATTCTTGAGAGATAAAAAGTCAATGATCAGCTTGAGTTTGTTGGATAGACTTTTTCCATACAGAAGACATTGCATAAGACAATGTACCTTAGAGTCAACAACCATGCTGGAATTGACTTTCTTTTGTATGAAGATCGGATGAGTTCTTCCCCAGAGTAGGTTCAGATTTTGAAGCTAACTGGTGATCCGTGTTATGTGTTGTTGATCTGAATCCTTGTTGATAACCGATAGATGTAGGTGAAGAAGTTCTTTGGGCTTTAAAATCTTTAGGCTGCTTTCTCACCAAATTAGCAGCTACAGTTTTTTTTTCCCCCCGAAAACCAAAGAAATAGCTTAAGCTAATCTTACAATGACGTGTATAAATAAATTCTTAGCATACAAGTTGATGAAAACATGCAGTTTTCTTTGTGTGCAATTAAACTGCTCGGAAGTGGTCAAGCTGCGAGGTATTATGAACAAAAAGGCTTCTGCTGATGACAAAATTTCAGAGTTCAAATCTATTCGATGCATCGATGATTATAACAATAGATTGCTTCACCGGCACAAATACGTTGTTAATTGTGGCCAAATGGCAGCTCACTCAGAGTTGGGACAATAACATATCATCTGCAGTCTGAAATGTCACTGCATCGGAAAAACATCGAGTTTGTCAGATCGGTGTGAACACATGAAAGATGCCGAGTGTGGTCAAAGAGGAAGTTGTTTTCGGCAGAGCAAAGTGTAGAATATGATTCCAGTTTTTCTCATGAAGCATCATGATCAATATCGGGATTATCTTATTCAAGAAACAAATATATATTTAGTGGATGTTACTTCAGATATTTTAAGTGCTTCTTTTAGTTCCTTGTAGATAGTGGGGTAAGTAACATTGGAAGCTGATTCATCCTTTCTAAATTGCATTACTGTTTGACAGAGCATTCATTAGACAGTGTTATACTCTGCATGGAGTTATTTCTTTCTATTAATTGTGTGAATGTCTTAATAGAGATTTTTCAGAGGAATTGTCACCGTAATAATATAAGACAGGAAAAATTTATTTTTAATGTGATGAGAATTGTCTATGAATTAATATATGATAAATTATATAACAATGACTTGGCTAATTATAGTGATCAATTTCTTTTCACATCATACATTATCATGATATAATTGATGCAACTTAAGTGGATCTGGATACAAAATCCAACAAATTCGATCCACTATCTTAAAAAAAAAAACAAAAATGATATTTTAGGTTATTTTATTTTATGTTATTCCGCTAATATACAATGTAAATAATATTATACCTTAAATATTGATCGATGGTGGATCAGACTAATTTTCCAAAGGTTGAAAGCTTGAAACCTCATCCAACACGTTGATAGTAAATACTTTGATAACTTATGATGTTTTGGTTTTATGAGCCTCTCAAGTCAGAATCCTTCAAATTATTATTAAAATTTTGATGATGTTATTAAATATTATTGACATAACAGTTCGTTACTAAAGAATCGCCACTCTTTCATCTCTAAGACTCTCACGACATCTATGTCACCGAAATTGTCATATTGCTCTTATTATCATCCTAATGATAAAGTTCGAACAAATTGTAATAAAAACAATTCATCATCGGAGAAATAATTTAGTATCCACGGTATCTTCTTCGTCACTAATGACGGATTATTTCCTAGACTAACATTTTTTTATCGGTCAAATGTGACTTTGTCATCTTATCTAATATCATCGCAATCACGAGGTACTTATAATAATGTAAAGGCAAATGCAACCTCTTCATATATCACGCCGGAATGGCGCTATAGTACTGGCCATCCAAAACTTCAGCTCCTCGAGGACATCACCACCCAACTCTCCTCCTCCTCCTATCACAAAGAGAGAAGGAATTAGGTGAGGCAGAGCAGCTATGGCAGGATCATCCGAGGAAGTAGGAGACAAGGGACTGCCGCCGATCCTGGAACAAAGGTGCATCCTGCAGAGCGAGGCACTTTCCCAGGTTTATCTCTTTTTTTCTCTATCTCCTCTATCCGAAATCTTTATGTATACTTGTTCGTATACACATACACTCAGAAAAGGATTTAATACTCTCTCTCTCTCTCTCTCTGACCTCTACGGGTTTGTTTTGCCCTGCACGGTGTACATTATAGTATATCTTGGAGACCAGTGTGTACCCTCGTGAGCCCGAGGTCTTGAAGGAGCTCCGGCAACTAACAGCCACAGACCTCAGGCAAGTTCCGGCAATTCGTTTCTGGTTTTATCGGGCATAATAATTAAGATACAATCATGTTGTTTTTCTTCTTTTTTTCCTCTCTTATGTTTACGCCTTTGTTTTTTAATGGCGAACATGAAATTTTGCCTATACTAATCTTAATTTAGGGAAGAATAGAAAGTGCAGCTTTTGATGCTATTCTCTTCAATAAAGGTTCAAATATATATTTCTCCCGAAATATATAAGAATGGAACTTCGAATTTCACAAAGCAGTTTTCTACATTAGCAATGTCTATTAAAAGCCTTCAAATCTGGTCCAATATATATCTTTTCAACTCCCGCGCCTGGTGCAACTTGAGACTAAAATATGGACCGGTTCATATAAATATTGTTTGCATGAGCCGGTAACCACATCACTTTGCTTATTCGGATTACTCGAACACTAATGCCTCAAACACCAGTATATAGCTGCATTTTCTTTAGATCTTAGCAATTTAAGATTAATTCTTAGTTGGCATTCATGAAACTTTTCTTAACAGGGATAGTGCCCTTACTTCTAGGACCAATATGATAAGGGATATTTTGGTCAATCAAATATTGGTGCGGCTTGTATCAGCACAGTTTTGCCCTTTGTAGAGACTGAAAACTCCAAAAAATATCTTTGAGAGTAATGAGGCTGGTGAAATTATGACCCCTTAGCTCTCCTACTTCTTAACTAATGTGGGACTAAAGATGATCTTATCATTTTTTAAAATTAAATAATTATTTTAGTACAACATAGCAAGGATCCCTTGTCACAAATTTTGAGAGAAAAATAAATCAATGACTTGGATCATAGTAGGAGTTCTTCCAATGAAATTCTACTTGCGTTTCTTTCCCATAAAGTAGAAACATCCAAATTAATGGAATATAAAATCATACTCCATTTCCGAAAGACCTAAAAATGGTGAAGATTTCTCCCTAAAATACGAAACAACTCGAGTACGTGGCCCTTTAAATTTTTTATGATTAATTTTAACGGTCAAAACTTTTTTTGTTGCATACGAAATAGCATCAGCATATTTTGGACCAGTATCACTTTCATGTCACTACACCATATGTGCATCCCACATCATTAATTTCAGTGACTAATATTTTCTCAACCGACGCCAGCATAATATACTCTTCACTATTATACAAACCGTTTCTGTGATCTGCACGTTTGCTCTTCCAAGCTGGACTTTTGAGTCTCATGGTGCATCCTCCTGTTGTATTATACTTCAAGTTTCTGATGGTGCTATTAGTTGTTACGATTTGGCAATGACATTGAGCAGGAACGTCATGGCAACGGGTCCAGATGAAATGCAATTCTTGAGCATGCTATTGAAGCTGATGAATGCCAAGAAGACGCTGGAGATCGGCGTGTACACCGGCTACTCCCTCCTCGCCACCGCCCTCAGCCTTCCCCACGATGGCAAGGTAGAGTCCTTTATACAACACGAATAGCTTTCTTGATCGATGCAATTGGTATTGAGATACAGCTCAGCTCTCCTTGTGTGTAGATAATAGCCATCGACATTAATCGTAATAACTTTGAGCTCGGACTCCCCTTCTTCAAGAAGGCCGGGGTGGCACACAAGGTCGACTTTCGCGAGGGCCCTGCTCTACCCATCCTCAATGACCTGATGGAGGAGGTAAGAGAGAGAAAGTATTAAAAACTCACTAGTGGGTTTTTGAATTCGATTCCAACAACTGATCGAAACCATACTATGTTAAAAGAAATGATAAGAGAACTGAGTACTAGTCGGTGTGTGTTTTACTTTCAGGAGAAGTACAAGGGATGGTTTGATTTTGTGTTTGTGGACGCAGACAAGAACAACTATATGAACTACCATAAGAGGGTGGTCGAAATGGTGAGGGTGGGGGGCATCATCGGGTATGACAACACGCTATGGAATGGCTCGGTCGTGGCACAGGCAATGGGGGAGAGGCCATTCCCCTACTATATCATGGAGTGCCGAGATGCCATCTTGGAGTTCAATGCGTATCTCGCTGCTGACCCACGGGTCGAGATCTGCCACCTCTCCATCGCCGATGGCCTCACTCTTTGTCGTCGTCTTAATTGATGTCCTCCATGACTATCGTGATTGAAGCAGTCTCTCATGAATAAATTGTACTTGTACAAGATAAAGGAATAAGACTGTTGAACTTTATTGTAGATCCATTTACATCTATTCAAACTCAGAGAGTCTCACAAATTGTTGTCGGTTGATCTAATTCTCTAAACAATTCATTTCCAAAGAGTTCATTCCTAAATCGAGCATCGTAGATAAGGGTCATTGATTTGAGAATCAAAGAAAACTCTTATCGATCGTATCTCGATGTCGTTTCATGACAGGACAACTCATGACGAAATACCATACAAGAAATATGAGTATTTTTAAAACATGCAGCCAGCAAATTTCACTTGTACTCTGTATACAAGACTAAGATAGAATCTTCTATTTTAATTTATTATTATTATTATTATTATTATTATTAGTAAGAGTATAATGAAAAGTAAGTAACGATAAAATTAAATCATGTTAACTTAATAACCGACAGATTTTTTCTATATACAGTATTTTTGATACCTTTACATATTTATAGTTTCTAACAAAAAAATAAAAATAAATATAAGTTTTTTAAAATTTATACACATAAAATATCGATAGATCATCGTTCATATCTACACTAGCATGGACTTGTACGTGCTTCTCTATCCAATCACTTGACGGGGGTACTAATATCTACCTACAAAATAAGATTTATAGTAAATAATCACTCGGTAAATATAAGCTCCTATAGTTTTATTCGGGTGAGCATTTATCATGTCATGTATATCATATTTTAAAATTATTGATATAATATAATTAATAATAAACATCTCATCGTATGACTTTCTTAATGAGCATAATCTTATAACATAGGATATGCAAAATAAAAAGGTAAAATTCTATGTCAAAATAATTCAAAATACTTATATACACATACAGGAAACATAGTAAATTCATGGATTTATATTTCTTATGCATCACATATATATACACTCCCATACCACAAGTCATCGTAAAATATAAGTGCACTGCCACACAACACGTTATAATATATGCATGCATTCTCACACCGCACATCATAATATATACGTTCACTCTCACACTGCATGTCATTATACATATGTGCACTCCTATACCACATTTCATAGTATATATATGCACGTCCCAACATATCTATACACTTCTGCATTGCACATTACATAAAACACATGCACTCCCACGTCTCACACCATCATATATGCATGCACATATGATATTTATATCATAATTTATATATTTTTATGCTTATAAAATATATACATTCACATTTAGCTTATGACTAGCTCATGGCGATCATATCCATCTAAATATGTATTCCAAAATACCTTATGCATATGATAATTTATACGATCACTATTTTATAGTAAATTAAACTTACACTTTGATGATTGAACTAAAAATTGAATATGCTAATGAAAGAATATATTTCTTAATGATCGAGTATGCTTGAAAGTGATACACCTATTAAATTAGGATCATAGGATCTTGAGATACCTTAATTAAAAATCCTACCTCTTGAATCATCGATTTATTATTATTCATTACAAAAAACCAATAGACTGTTGATAAAACTTATAAAATAAACTATATTTAACTTAAAACATTATCTAGATTCCACCATCAATTTTTTTAACAATTCACTTTATAATCAAATGAACTAGCTAAAAATCCTACCTCTTGACTCATCAATTAAACTATCATATAATTCTGTGAAAAAAATATACTTCACTATTATAATTGACTAAATGATCTTGAATTATCAAAAAAATTTATAAAAACTTAGGAGACATATAAAACTAAATATATACCAATTTTAGCCTAGAATTATTTGGAGGTTAAACTACCCTCCTAATTCAACTACTAATACATATTTTATTTTGTTAAAAATAGGTGAGACTATCCGAACTTATGATCATGATAATGAGATAATTTGCTTTTAAACATAAACTCTAAATAATCCCGGTCATATGTTACTTAAGAAGGATATCGAGATAACTTGACAGACTAATGACTGTATACCTATTCATATGATGGAGGTGATTGGTCTCATAATCGCTCATGTGGGAACACTAAGGATACAATACAAATGCTCATTGGAGAATGAGTTCATTGATTGATCCGCTTACAGAATGTTGGATGGTTAATGATAACTGAAATTAGATAGTGATTTCGTAGACTCAATTATGTGCCTTGGTCCTTAGACTTAAAACACTAAGGATGTGTTGTTTGAGTACTCATTTCTTTAACATCAAAGTTGTAAATATGGAAGTTTAAGATCTTATACAATCGATTATCGGGATTGGTAGCCAACCTTATGAAGGTAATTAAGAGTAAATAGAGGATTGTCCACTCTCGATATATCAAGATGAATATTCCATATGCCCTTGCTCAGGAAAATCCCTAGTCAAGGTCATTTGGATTGAGAGAGAATGAGTTCTCTAGGAGAATCAGATTAGAGCGACACTCGAATGGATTCCGTGTGAGGCCTAATAGTACCATGCCTGATATACGCTCTTTGAGATATTACATAGATGTGTGACTATAGATATATAATAATTGAGGAAAGACAGATCCAATAGATTAGATCATGTATCATTTAGGGACTATGGCGTAGTGGCCTAGTATATCCATAGTCATGAGTTGAATAAATTGTTATAGGATAACAATTCGCTGAGTCGGAAGTAGTTTTGATTTAGAAAGAGTTCTAACAAGTGCAACTTATGACTAACTCAGTATTGAGCCTAGAGGGTCACACACATATAATGGATATTGCGATGAGTAGAAGATTTTATATGGGTCGTCCAATAAGCCCATGTTTCATTTGATGAGATTCAGCATTAATGAATTCCTTGCATGAGGCCCAATTAAAGGCGAATCGAGATTATTGAATTGAGATCCAACAATCCAAGAGGTGAGGATAATTGTATAGAGATCAAATTGCTGGTTATAAGTGTCCTACAAGCCAATCACATAAGTGGTGGCACGTGTGACATGTCGCGTGATCTTTTTGCATAGAATTATTATTAGCATATTCTCACATTATATTATCTGTTGTATATATGTTGGTCACATGTGCCCTATAAGCCAATCACGTGAGTAATAGCACGTGTTACACGCTCAATGATTTTTTTATTTATGATTAATATTGGTATATTCTCATAGTATATTATTTATTGCATATATATTGAGATGTCCTTGGTTTTTGTGTAATAGGAATTGGATCGTGATGAGATCACGATAATGAGACGACTCAGCTTTAAACATATATCATAAATAATTTCGATCATAGGTTACTCGAGAGGGACATCGAGATAACCGGATAGACCGGTGTACTATATACCCATCTATATGATTGAGGCGACTGGTCTCATAGCCACTTATGTGGAGACACTAATGATATAGTACATGTGCTCATTAGAAAATGAGTTCACTGATTGATCTGCTTGTGGAATGTTGTATGGTTAATGATACCTAATGTCAAACAGTAATTCCATAGTCCCAGTTGTATATCTAGTCCTTAGACTTGAGACACCAAAGATGTCTTGATTGAGTACTCATTTCTTTAATGTCAGACTTACATATTTGGAAAGTTCTAGATCCGATATAATTGGTTATCGAGATTGGTAGCCAACCTTACGAAGGCGAGTATCAATAGAGGATCATCAATTCTTGGTATCATGAGAGGAATATCTCATATGTGCTTGCTCAGACAAATCCCTGGCCAGGGTCATTCGGACAGAGGGAGAAAGATTTCTCTGGTAGAATCTGATTAGAGCAAGATAAACTGATTTCATATATCACCTGATAGTATCATGTCCAATATATAGTCTCTGAGATATTAGTTGGATGAGGGATTATAAATACACAATAACTATGGACAGACAAGTCCGATGGATTTGATCCCCCTGTACCATCTAGGGATTATGGTGTAGTGGCTTAGTACGTCCATAGTCGATGAGTCGAGTGAATTATTATGGAGATAATAATTCACTATATCAGATGAAGTTCTGATGGGAGTGACTCACGGCTAGCTCGGTATCGGGCCTAGAGGGTCACACGCATATGGTGGATGCTTCAGCGAATAGAGGATTAGATGAAGATCCAATTAGCCCCTATTCTCATTAGATGAGACCCTATGATGATAGGCTCCTTGCTTAAGGCCCAATTAGAGGCCTAAGGAGTTTATTGGATAGAAATCCAATAATGCAAGGTTAGTGGGTATAATTGGATGAAGATCCAATACCCACTAAGGCAGGAGCCCTAGGGTTTTTGGTGGCTCTCTATGACTCACGGTTGATAGGATGCAGCTTTGGCCTCCCCCTTCTGTTCTCCTCTCTCCCTCTGTGTAAGAGTTGCGAGATCATATTTGAGGAGTTTTACTGTAAAGATCCATCATGTATCGCTAGAGAGGAAGACGCTTGACCTCCTTCATCCTCTTCATCCGGATATGAAAATACAGGGATATACGATCTCCATAGGTAATCAATCTATCATATGACAAGGTTTTATCAGTTTTTATAGCTTTCTTGTGACCCAATCTTTTGCACGATGTTTTGATCTGCATGAGAAACTAGTTTTTATTTTGATTTTCACTACGCATGTATGTGATGCTCCCGTTGAGGTTTCCCAACAGTGGTATCAGAGCTAAGGTTTTCGTGCAAAATATTGATTTAAACTGCATGTGATAAGATTTAATCGCATAGAATTGTTCTATGCATTCTTGTTGCATTTTTACAGGAAATACAGCGAGGAAAGGGGCAAGTTGGCTATGGCTAGGCAATTTATAAGGGTGGCTGGCCACGGCCAAGCTCCTTGCAGGGGTGGTTGGCCGGTTATGGCCAAGGCCCCCTACAAAGGGGCGACCGACTGCGACCAAGGCCCCCTGCACAAGGGGCAACAACCGTCGGTGGGCACGATCGCTTACAGCGTGGCGCCCATAGGAGCGGCCACCCTGCAAGGGGCAACCGCCAGCAGCCAATCCGCAAGGGGCTATCGCCCACGGCCAAGGCTGCCGCCAGTAGGGGCAACGGCGTCGACCGCAAGGGGTGCTGCCGGCGGACAAGGGTAGTCATTGCATGCGCAAGGGCGGCAGCGACAACACAGTGAGGGTGAGAGAAGAGGGCTAGGGCATCCTTTTGAGAAAAGAACAATATTGCCCCTTGGAATTTGAGAAACTCCAAAGGCTGTCCTATGCTCAGAATATTGAAAACACCCTCAACAATTCTCAAAATTTCGATGACTGTCCTCTTAACTAGAATTTTAAAAATGCCCTTGATAATTCTAAAAATTTTGAGCATATCCTAATTTCTAAAAAAATAAATAATTAAATAGTTTAATTAATTATTAATATATAGTAATCCTATGTATGATGTGATGTACATGTGATGTATGATGTGGATAGATGATCATGAGCCATGTGTTGTGATGTGTGTAATTGTGAGGAGTATTATTAATATTATTGGGGCCTGCGAGCCTTCGTTTTTCTCGTTTATCATCGGGCATGTGTACCTCTGATTATTTTATAATTATATGGAGAGGCACGGTGAGAGCGTGGAGGTGACAGTAGGTCCCACGATGTCGTGGCGAGAGATCATGACACATGGTGATGCGACGAGGATCCGACGGAACCGATGATGATGAGATCAATGATCACAGGGTATGGTGATACGTTGATGCACACATAGATCCTATTGTGAGTTATTAGGCCTATTGGCTCGGGCTTATTCATATTAGGTGACGGCTCATGATCATCCGGTGTGGCTTGCATATGTGATGTGTTATATACTTACTATATATATATATATATATATATATATATATATATATATATATATTTGCATGTGATGTAGATAGATATTAATATGTATGTGTGTGACATGACATTTTAAGAGACCAATACAAAACAAAACCCCTTCTACAATAATATTAAGTCGGTAAGCGTGAGACAATAAGATTGACCCACTAGCCTTCCATCGGTATAGGAAGAAATTGAATCACAACATAGGTTAAGTTGGTTGAGTTCCTCGAGGCTCATATATCTATGTGATCGAGTTCTTGTCTATGACATATATTTGTCACCGGTGACCTAAGGGCACGGTATGACTTAGTCGAGCAGTCGAGAGCATATCCATCGAATCAGACTTATCTTTTAACGATAGTGATGACTTAACTGAACTACATGGTTGGTTGAGCAGTCGAGACCATGATGATTCGAAGGTCGAACATGATGAGAATCACAAAGAGTTATGATTGACAAGAGTTATCTACCATTCAGGCTTAGTGTAATTGGTTGAGTCCCTCGAGATTGCACTAAGATGCCGATTGGATCCCGATCCCCACTATGAGTATGTCGGAGACTTCTGTCTCATATGTCGAGGGTGTCGCGTGATTCACTAGGAAAATAGTGGGAGTACATTAAGATAAAAGTCCATATCTTAATTAGAATTTTTTACAAAATCTGTATGTTATTTATTTATACTATATCTTGTTTGTCACTTGCAAAACCCCTATGCGGTATATTTGATGCCAACCACCTCATTGGTCCAAAGGCTCTACAATTTGAGAATTATTCTCATGAAAGAGAAATTATAAATATCCTTAATACAATTGTGCCCATTCGGAGGAAAGGACAAACAAGGATGAGATTGCTCACTTTGTGAATTATAAAGATAGTCCTAAAGGATAACCTGTATGTTGATCTTATACTTCAGTCCTTACCAGATTCCTTTTCACTGTTCATTATTAACTTTAATATTAATAAGTTTGAGATGACTCTACCTGAGTTCCTCAATATGTTGAGGGAAGCTAAGAGTACTATCAAGAAAGAGAAGTCAGTTCTCTATATTAGTGAGACCAATAGGAAAAGGAAGGCTAGTAAGACCCTTAAGAAGGGTAAGGGCAAAGAAAGACCAGGTAAGTCAAAGGTTGCTAAGAACGACCTGGCAAAGGATAAAGGACAATGCTTCCACTACGACCAAGATGGGCATTGGAAGAAAAACTATAAGGACTACCTTACAGATAAGATGAAACAGAAGCTTAGAGAAGCTTCGGGTATATTTATGATCAGTCTCCACTTGTCAGATTTCCATGATAACACATGAATATTAGATACTGAGAGTGCTTATCATATCCTTAATTCGTTGTAGGTTCTGATAAGACCTAGGAGATTGGCTAAAGGCGAGATGGACCTCAAGATGGGCAATGGAGCAAGAGTTGCTACAGTTGCTATTGGGGAGGTCACCCTACATCTGTCTGGTGGAGCTATTATTGCATTGGTGATAGAACCCCAGAAGGAGTCATATAGATTTTGATCCATGAGGGGGATCAACCCTTGGAACGTTGTACGGGTTCCTCCCTCCTAGATTCGACACAAGACTGAAATAAAATTGATAATTGCTTGATTCAAGGGGGGGGGGGGGGGGGGGGGGGGGGGGGCTGCATATTTAAATAGGGATCAAAACCCTAACCTAAGGGGGTGCTTGCTTAAGTAGAATTATCCCTTTGTCCCTCCTATAACCAACATACCTTAATAGGAACAGGGGGCGGCTAAGTGACTCTATAACCGACCTAAGAAGGGGGAAACTCTAGCCGACCAACCCAGTAAGGGGTGTGGCGGCTACTAAGCCCTAAGGGGTAATCTAGACCCTAGTCATACTCCTTTGCAAGATAGGAGTGGCTTTATTACAATCTAATAGGTTTTTACTGAATAGTACTAAGATGATTATGACTCAACCCTACTGGAGTCCTATCAAGTCCGCCCTCTTCAGATCAGCCTTGTCCTCAAGGCTGAGGGTCCATAAACTCTAGGAACTGGATCTTCAACTCCTTGTGTGACTCCCATGTTGCGTCTTCGGAGGGTAAGTTAGTCCACTTCATAAGTACTTCGGTTGAAGGGCGTCGTCAGCGCATCACAATCCTTTGATCAAGTATAGCTTCAGGTTGGGCTTTGATTTTGCCATCATTAGTGGTGCTCGAAAGCTGAGTCCAGGCCTTCTCATGTTCTCCCAACTTTAGCTTTAATAAGGACACGTGGAAGACGGGATGTATCTTAGCATCATCTAGAAGCTTTAATTTGTATGCCATAGCCCCAACTCGCTCTAAGATCTATTATGGTCCATAAAATCATGGAGACATCTTCATTGATGCTCTTGCGTTAATTGATGGCTACTTGTATGGTTGGAGTCGAAGATAGACCCAATCTCCCACTGCGAATTCCCGCTCACTCCGATGGTTGTCTGCTTGTTGCTTCATACGAGCTTGAGCGACATTTAAGTTATCTTTCGGTAGTTGCAACAGTTTGTTCTTGTTAATCAAATTTTGGTCGACCTGATATACTTTAGCCAAACCATGCACATATCTGGGTATTATAGGGGGTCGGTCGGTCATACAATGCCTCATAAGGGGTACATTTAGTTGATGAATGAAATGTTGTGTTGTACCACCATTCAGTCCAAGGAAGCCACATTGTTCACTCTTTGGGCCGATCACTGGTGAAGCACCGTAGGTATGTCTCGAGGCATCTATTCACCACTTCTGTTTAGTCATTCGTCTGGGGATGATAGGCTGTGCTCATCTTCAACTGGGTGCCCTGTAGATGAAAGAGCTCTGTCCAAAATTTACTTGTGAATACCCTGTCACGGTCGCTCACAATCGACCTTGGCATCCCATGCAGTTTTACTATATGTTCCCCAAAAAATTGAGCAATACTAGCAGCAGTATAGGGATGTTTCATAGCACAGAAGTGAGCATACTTGGTTAGGCGATTTACCACCATAAAGATTATGCTTTTACCTTGGGATAGTGGCAGCTCATCGATGAAATCCATAGAAATGTCAGTCATACTGAGTCTGGTATGGGTAGTGGCTATAGTTTCCCCGGTCTTGCCACTGTTTCACCTTTCTGTTGCTGACATACATCATATTTGGATACATAATCATAAATTGATTTTTTTCATGTCCTTCCAAAAGAAGTTTTGCTTCACCCTTCTGTAAGTCCTCAAAAATTTGGAGTGCCCTGCTGAGGGTGAAGAATCAATCTCGTGTAAAATAATTTGAATGCAAGGGGAAGAAGGAAAAATAACAATTCGATCTTTGTAGTGCAAGTCTTTTGAATCACACGAGTAGTGACTCATGGACCCCGGGTCTTTCTCCAACTTCTCTATGATGGCTCAGGCTTCTGGATCATTCTTTCATTCCTCCCTAATATTGTCGAGGAAGTCGGTAGAGGGAAGGGAGATGACTGAAATTTCAGCTTATCCCGGTAGCCGAGATAGGGCATCTACAACAACATTCTCTTTTCCTTTTCGGTAAGTAATTTCATAATCAAAGCTAAGGAGTTTAATTACCCATCGTTGCTGCTCTGGGGAGGATATTTTCTATTCCAAGAAATATATAAGGCTTCGGTGGTCGGTCTTAATCTGGAAGCGCCGGTCGATCAGGTAGGGTCTCCACTTTGTAACTGTGTGTATGACAGCAAGCATTTCTTTGTCATACACGGACATTTTAAGATATGAGGGAGATAAAGCTTTGCTGGTGTAGGCAAGGGGTCGGCCATCTTGCATTAGAATAGCCCCAATTCCAACTCCGGATGCGTCGGCCTCAATCACAAAAGTTTGACTGAAATTGGGTAGCGCTAGGACTAGCATCGTCGTCATGGCGACCTTGAGTCTTTCAAAGGCTGCGGAGGCTTGATCTGACCATGAAAAAGAGTCCTTGAGTAGGGACATGAGTGGGGCACTGATCTTGCCATAATCTTTCACAAACTTCCGGTAGTAGCCCGTGAGTCCAAGGAAGTCGCATAGTGATTTTACATTTGTAGGTCTCGGCCATCCTTTCATTGCCTCGATCTTTGTTGGGTCTACCGCCACTCCATCCACTGATATAATGTGCCCTAGATACTCTACTTTTGGCTATAAGAAGCTGTACTTTGACTATTTAACATAAAGAGTATTCTCTTGAAGAACGGTTACAACAGTTTGTAAGTGCTCAAAATGTATATCAAGCGTAGGGCTATAAATGAGAATATCATCAAAGAATACCAATACGAATTTATGTAGAAACCTTCGAAAGATGCTATTCATCAAACTTTAAAAGGTAGAAGGAGCATTTGTAAGTCCGAAAGGCATTACCAAAAACTCGTAGTGGCCATTATGTGTGCGGAATGCAGTTTTCAGAATGTCCTCAGTGCATACCCGAATCTGATGGTATCCGGATCGAAGATCAAATTTAGTGAAGACTCGGGCTCCTTTTAATTTGTCCAAAAGTTCATCCACGACTGGGATTGGATATTTGTCCTTGACGGTGATGACGTTTAGAGCCTGGTAGTCAACGCACATCCGTCACGTACCATCTTTCTTGCGCACTAGCAACACCGGTGAGGAGTAAGGGCTGCAACTCGGTCGAATCACCCCGGTGTCAAGCATCTCTTTAACAATGTTCTCGATCTCATCCTTCTGCAAGTGAGGATAGTGGTATGGTCGCATGTTTGCTAGAGATTTGCCTGGCAAAATAGGAATGTGGTGGTCATGCTGCCGGTTAGGGGGTAGCCCACGTGGCTTTGAGAAAACATCCGTGAATTCGTCCAACAACAGGGCAAGCTTAGGATTTGAGTTTTGTACGTTCTCCCCCTTAGATGGCTCCTGGATATGCATCAAGAATCCACTATATGCTTTGTGTAAAACTTTCTCCATTCGTTACAACGAAACAGTGGAAATATGGCTCCGGCACTTGTCTCGTAACGTGACCTATCTCCCTTTGCAATAAAATTTCACAATTAATTTAAAAAAATTTCAGGAGATATCACCTAGCGTTGTGAGCCATTCGATCCTGAGTATGGCTTCATAATCATCAATGGGTCGGAGGAAGAAATCAGCTACCACTTCTTGGTCTTGGAGGAGTAGTTTCACTTGCGGGCACCGTTGGTCGCAATAGAGGATTCGACCGTCGGCGACCATTACGTCAAACTTGTTGCAACTTCAAACATGCAGCAACCTTACTATTGAGGAAGTTATTTATGCTGCTCGTGTCAATGAGAATGGTGACAGGTTGTTGTTTTAGAAGTCCTCCAACTTTCATCGTCTATGGGTTGGAGTAGCCGGCTAATGCGTGCACTCGTAGTCGGTCGGTTGGGACTCTTCCTCCATGGCTTCTTCTTCAGGTTCAAGGGCTTTTTCAAATGGTTCATTATCCTCATCCTCCACTGGGTCAATCACAAGGAGCCGACCCTTTTTGCAGCGATGTTCTCGGATCCACGGTTCGTTATAGTGCCAACACAATCCTTTGGCCGATCATTCACGAAGCTCATCCCTCGTCAATTTTTTTAGTACGGGGGCTCGGATGGCAGTAGAGGGGGCTGTAGGCCTCGGCATGGCTGGTCAGGGAGTGACCCTTGTCCTTCGCGCCTCTTGGTTCAATCGTTCTTCTTGAATACGCGCACAGGAAATCGCCGCCATAAGAGTGTACGATTACCGCGCCTTTACTTCTCCCTGAATCTCCGGCTTTAGGCCCTCGATGAAAGTCCCTAAAAGTTAATTTTCAGACCAATCCATAGTTTGATTAGATAAATATTCAAACCTTGTTTGGTATTCTTATATTGTGGAGGTTTGACGAATCTTTGCCAATTTTTCATCGATGTTGTCGAAATCGATTGGTCCGAAGTGGTTCAGTAGTCCTTCCTTGAATTGCTGCCAAGAGAGTCCTCCATGGGTGTGCTCAAACCAATTAAACCATCGAATAGCATCTCCCTCGAGGTGAATAATAGCAATCTCCACCCATGTGGCGTCAGCGGTTCGGTAGAATCGAAAAAAGCGCTCCGCGCGTGAGATCCACCCGATCGGGTCTCCTTCTTCCCATCTAGGGAAGTCAACCTTCATGCGTCGATTATTGAGATCAAAGATGATGTGGCCATGGTCTTGAGGATTGTCTCACCGATCTGAAGTTTCTCCGTGTTGTGATTTCCTTGGGCTCGACAGTCGGCCAATGCTGAATTCGGCGAAAAGGGATCACATCTTCTCTTCCATGCGATTTTCAAAGGCTTCAAGCTTTGTATCGATAGCCTCTTCTGATGCCATAGTATACGCCTCTAGATCTGTAATATTGAGATCTTTTTTCTATTGTCAAGTTAGTGGCATGAGAATTTTGGAGAAGGGGGCGGCCGGTTGGAAGGTGAATCGGTTTGGATGGAAGTAGGCTGCGATTTAGGGCAGATTTGGGGCTACGGTTTTGTGGAGTTTAGGCTACGAATTGGTATGGTTTTAGGGCTGTGATAGTAGTAGATGAAGGTTAGGAAAATAGATTTTATATCTGGGATAGATGACAACAAAGGTAGGTGGCTCGATAAGGAAAGTTGGCTAAAAAGTAAGTGGATCGATAAGGAAGTAGGCTGATTTGGGTGGCTGATTTGGGGGGCTGTTTGGATTCGGTTTAGAGTAATATTTGGAATAGATTTTAGTAAGGATGGTAGGGTTTGGAGATGAGGAAAAGAGAGTCTGAAATCCCACAAAAAAAAAAACACTTAAATCTAATAGAATTCGGTGAAAAGAAGTGCTGCGATGTGCTATCCTGCTGAACCAGTTTTTACGTCGAAGAAACAATGACTTCTCCACATAAATTCCAAAGGAAGGTTTAAGAAAATTATGCAAAAACCCTTGGTTTAGATGTTATCAATACTAGTAAAAACTTTGATGAAATTTTGGCAACATAACAGTGGGGAAATAGGGCAAAAGATGCAAGGCAGATTCCTTTATCGTAAAATTCTAGAACTACATGATGGTCAAAGATTGCACAAGAAAACCAGTTCTATAAAGAGTTTTTTTAAGAAATCAAATCTAGATGAAAGCCAACTTGATCTAGAGAATTGTGTAAAAATTTTGGCCAGAAAGGAGATGGAATAATCCGGTTTCAAGAGGCAAAAACACGGCTGAAAATTTCTGCAGCATTCCGCCTTCGTAACAACGATAACATTTGCGACAAAAAAAATTTGCAGCAGATAAAATATGGGAAAAATCTTCAACGTGTAAATTAAGGAATCTTTCAGTATTGAAGAGGTGTGGATGAAAAAAAAATCAGATTTCTAGATCAAAAGCATGGGGCAGCGACAGACTGATTTGATATACGATTGGGGTGGTAGGTGGAGGCGCGTGTCACAGCAAATGTGGAAATTGATTGGGAAAGTGGTGGCATGGATGACGGCTATAGGGGTAGTAAGATCACTACTCTAATACCAGATCATAGAACCCTAGAAGGAGTCGTATAGATTTTGATCCTTGAGGGGGATCAACCCTTGGAACGTTGTAGGGGTTCCTCTCTCCTAGATTTGGCATAAGGTTGAAATAAAATTGATAATTACTTGATTCAAGAGGGGAGGCGGCTACATCTTTAAATAGGGATCAAAACCGTAGCCTAAGGGGATGCTTGCCTAAGTAGAATTATCCCTTTGCCCCTCCTATAGCCTGCTAGTTATAGGTGCCCTACAAGCCAATCACGTAAGTGATGGCACGTGTGACACGCTGTGTGATCTTTTGCTTATGATTAATATTGACATATTCTCATATTATCTGTTACATATATATTGTGATGTCATTGGTTCTATGCAATGAGAGTCAGATCGTGATGAGATCACGATAACGAGATCGATTTACCTTTAAACATAGATCCTAAATAATCCCGGTCATAGGTTACATAAGAGGGACATTGAGATAACCGGACAGATTGATGTACTATATACCCGTCCATATGATGGAGGCAGCTGGTCTTATAGCCACTTGTGTGGAGACACTAAGGATATAGTACAGGTGCTCATTTGAGAAAGAGTTCACTGATTAATCCGCTTATGGAATGCTATATGGTTAATGATACCTAATGTCAGACAGTGATTCCATAATCTCAGTTGTGTATCTGGTCCTTAGACTTGAGACACCAAGGATGCCTTATATGAGTACTCCTTTCTTTGACGCCAGACTTACAGGTTTGGAAAGTTCTAGATCTGGTACAACTGGTTATCGGGATTGGCATCTAACCTTACGAATGCAATTGAGTGTCAATAAAGGATCATCCACTCTCGGTATCAGGAGAGGAATATCCCATATGTGCTTGCTCAGACAAATCCCTGGTCAGGGTCATTCGGATTAAGAGAAAAAGAGTTCTCCGGGAGAATCCGATTAGAGCGAGATTATGATGGATTCCGTATGTGACCTGATAGTACCATGTCCAATATACGGTCTCTTGAATATTATTTGGATAAGAGATTATAGATACATGGTAACTGTGGACGGACAAGTCCGATGGATTCGATCCCCCTGTACCGTCTGGGGACTATGGCGTAGTAGCATAGTATGTCCATAGTCGATGAGTTGAGTGAATTATTATGAAGATAGTAATTCACTATATCAGAAGGAGTTCTGATGGGAGTGACTCACGGCCAGCTCGGTATCGGGCCTAGAGGGTCACACACATATAGTGGATGCTTCAGCGAATAGAGGATTGGATGAAGATCCAATTAGCTCATATTCTCATTAGATGAGATCCTATGTTGATGAACTCCTTGATTAAGGCCCAATTATAGGCCTAAGGAGATTATTAGATAGAGATCCAATAATGCAAGGTTAGTGGGTTATTGGATGAAGATCCAATACCTACTAAGGAAGGAGCCCTACAGTTTTGGTGGCTCTCTATAAATAGGAGGGGAGACTCATGGTTGATAGGTTGCAGCTTTAGCCACCACCTCCTATTTCCTTCCTCCCTCTGAGCAAGAGTTGCAAGATCAGATTGGAGGAGTCTCGCTGTAGATATCCATCGTGTGGATACCGCTAGAGAGGAGGACGCTTGACCTCCTTCATCTTCTCTATCCGGATCTGGAATACAGGGATATACGATCTCCCTAGGTAAAATCAATCTCTCACACATCGCAGTTTTTTGGTTTTTGTGATTTTTCTCACGACCCTAATCTTTTACACGACGATTTGATCTGTGTGGGAAATCAATTTTTGTTTTGATTTCTGCTGTGCATGTGATGCACCTGCTGAGGTTTCCCAACAGTGGTATCAGAGCCAAGGTCTTCATGCAAAAGATTGGTTTTAAACTACATTTGATGAGATGGAATCACTTAGAATCGTTCTATGCGTTCTTGCTGCGTTTTCACAGCGAAGGTAGTGAGGAGGAGGGGTGGCCAGTCATGGCCAGCCCCCATGAAGGGTTGGCCACCCACGGCCAGGCCGACTGCAAGGGGCAGCCGACTGCGGCCAAGGCCCCCTGCAAAGGGGCGGTCAGCCACGGCCAAAGCCCCTTGCAGGGGTAGCCGCCAGCAGGCACGGCCACCCGCGGGCATGGCTGGTGCCTGCGCGCGTAGGCAGCCCTCGCGGTTAGGCTGCAAGGGGCAGCTGCCCACGCAAGGCCGCAAGGGGTAGCCCCGTGGCCAGGGTTGCCACCTGCAAGGGCGATCGTTGCCAGGAGCGACCGCCAGCAGGGGCGCCGCCCGCCCATGAGGTGCCGCCGGAGGGCAGTAGCGCCTGCTGCAAGGGCGGCTACCCATGCCGACGACGTGCAGTGCCGTCGCCTGCGCAAGGTAGCGGAGGCGGCGGCGACGTAGATGGGGGCAAGAGGGCTAGGGCATCCTTTTAGGAAAAGGATGATCCTGCCCCTATTAATTCAGGAAATTTCGGGGACTGTCCTCGTGTACAGAATTCCTGAAATACCCTCAATATTCTGGAAATTCCAAGGACTGTCCTCTCATCCAGAATTATGAAAATGCCCTTGACAATTCTGGAAATTCAGAGCAAGTCTTGATTTCTAAAAAAATAATTAATTAAATAATTTAATTAATTATTATATATCTATTAATCCTACATATGATATGATGTACATGTGATGTTTGTTGTGGATAGATGATCATGAGCCATGTGTTGTGATGTGTGTAATTATGATTATTATTATTATTGGGGCCTGCGAGCCTGCGTTTTTCTCGTTTATTGTTGGGCCTGCGTGCCTGTGATTATTTGTAATTACATGGAGAGGTGCACCGGGAGCGTGGAGGTTACAGCGGGACCCACGATACCGTTGCGGGAGATCACGACGTATGGTGATGCAACGATCCGATGAAACCGATGATTATGAGATCAACAATCACATGACATAAAGATGCGCTAATGCACACATAGATCCTATTGTGAGTGATTAGGCCCATAGGCTCGGGCTTAATCATATTAGATGACAGCTCATGATCATCTGGTGTGGCTTGCATATGTGATGCGTTATACACCTACTAGATATATGTATATATATATTTGAATGCGATGTCGATATATATTAAATATGTATGTGTATGACACGACATATTAGGAGATCGATATGAAACAAAAACCCCTCCTACGATAATATTAAGTCGGTAAACGTGTGGTAATAGATTGACCCACGTGACCTTCCATCGTTATAGGAAGAAATTGAATCACAACTTAGGTTGAGTTGGTCGAGTCCCTCGAGGCTCACCTATCTACGTGATCGAGTTCTTGTCTACGACATAGAGATGTCACCAGAGACCTGAGGACATGGTATGCTTGGTCGAGTCCCTCGAGGGCATATCATCAAATCAGACTCATCTTGTTACAATGGTGATTACTTAACTAAATATCATGGTTGGTCGAGTCCCTCGAGACCATGATGATTCGGAGGCCAAATGTGACGGGAATCATAAAAAGTTATGATTGACAAGAGTTGCCTACCTTTTGGGCTTAGTGTAATTGGTCGAGTCCCTCGAGGTTGCACTAAGATGCCAATTGAATCCTGATCCCCACTAGGAGTCTGTCGGAGACTTCCGTCTCACGTGTCGAGGGTGTCGTGTGATTCGCTAAGAAAATATTAGGCGTATATTAAGATAGAAGTCCATATCTTAATTAGTATTTTCTGCGAAGTCTCCATATATGCAAAACCCCTACATGGCATACTTGATGCCAACCGCCTCATTGGTCCAAAAGCTCCGTAATTTTAGAATTGTTCTCACGGAATAGAAAATTGTATATGTCCTTAACATGATTGTGCCTACGTTAGAAGAAAGGATAAGCGAAGATGAGGTCGCTCGCTTTGTGAAGTATATAGATAGTCCTAGAGGATAACTTGTGCGTTGATCTTATAATTCAGTCCCTACCAGATTCCTTTTCATTGTTCATTATTAACATTAATATGAACAAGTTTGAGATGACTCTCCCTGAGCTCCTCCATATGTTGAGGGAAGTTGAGAGTGCCATCAAGAAGGAGAAGCCGGTTCTCTATATTGGTGAGACCAAAAAGAAAAGGAAGGCTAGCAAGACCCTTAAGAAGGGCAAGGGCAATGAAAGACCAGGTAAGGCAAATGTTGCCAAGAAATACCCGGGAAAGGACAATGGACAATGCTTCCACTGTGGCCAAAATGGACATTGGAAGAAGAACTGCAAGGACTAACTTGCAGAGAAGGCGTGATAGAAGCTTGGAGAAGCTTCAGGTATATTCATGATCAGTCTCCACTTGTCAGATTTTCATGATAACACATGGGTATTGGATACCGAGAGTGTTTATCATATCTACAATTCATTGCAAGTTCTGGCAAGACCTAGGAGATTGGCTAGAGGCGAGATGGACCTCAAGATGGGCAATGAAGCAAGAGTTGCTGCAGTTGCTGTTGGAGAGGTCACCCTACATCTGCCTGGTGGAGCTATTATTACATTAGATACATGATATTTTATTCTCTCTATTATCAAAAACATTATATCTATCTCTTGTTTGACAATAAACAGATATAAATTAGTTTTTAAGAATAATAATTATTTAATAATTATGGATGATGAGATCATCACTAAAGGGACCCTTATAAATGGCTTATATGTGTTAGACACTTCTCCACATATCATGAATATAAATAAGTCTAAGAGGAAAAGAGATGAGGTGAATATTGCATACCTATGACATTGTAGGCTAGGTCATATACATGATGGAAGGATTCAAAAGTTGTTGAAAGATGGATACTTAGATCCATTTGACTATGAGACATATGCAACTTGTGAACCTTGCATTCATGGGAAGATGATCAACTCTCCTTTTAGTAGAACTGGAGAGAGAGCCACCGAGTTATTGGAACTCATACATAGTGATATATGTGGTTCATGTCGACTCAGGCTATAGGTGGTTACTTATGCTTCATTATATTCACTGATGATTTCTCTAGGTATAGACACGTGTACTTAATGAAGTACAAATCTGAGACCTTCGAGAAATTCAGGGAATATAAGAATAAGGTAGAGAACCAAATTGGAAGAGTATTAAGACTCTTCGATCAGATCGAGGAGGAGAGTACTTGAGTATGAAGTTCACCCATTTCCTCAAGGACAATGAGATTCTATCCCAGTGGACACCTCCATATACACCTCAGCTCAATGGTGTATCAGAAAGAAGGAATCACACATTGTTAGACATGGTGCGGTCCATGATGTGTTTCGTTGACCTACCCGTCTCATTTTGGGGTACGCCCTAGAGACTGCAGTTTACCTTCTTAACAGAGTTCCATCAAAGTCGATAGTGTCTACACCATATGAGATATGGAAATGAAAGAAGTCTGATCTTAAGGTAGTTAAGATTTGGGGTTGTCCTGCCCACGTTAGAAGACACAACCCCGATAAGTTGGAATCAAGGACAGAATGATGCACATTCGTGGGATACCCAAAGGAAACTCGTGGGTATTATTTCTATCACCCCAAGGACCGAAAGGTCTTTGTTGCCAAGAGAGTCGTGTTCCTTGAGAAGGAACATATTCTTGGTGGAAATAGTGGGAGCAAGATAGAATTGAGGAAGGTTGGAGAACCTAGCTCAAGCACGTTTCTAGAGTCCGAGTCTGTTCAGGTACCTAACATACAAATTCCAAATTTACGTAGGTCTAGTAGAGTATCTCACCCTCCTGAAAGATATGTGGGACATATCAATGGAGATGACTCTCAGGATGTTGATCCTCAGACCTATGAGGAGGCTATTATGAGTATAGACTCCGGGAAGTGGAAAGAAGCCATGAATTCTGAGATGGATTCCATGTGCTCTAACAAGGTTTGAAACCTTGTGGATGCACCTGAGGGTATTATACCCATCGGTTGTAAATGGATCTTCAAGAAGAAGATCGGAGTGGATGAAAAGGTAGAGACCTATAAAGCAAGGCTGGTAGCTAAAGGATATCGTCAAAGACAAGGAGTTGACTATGACAAAACCTTTTCACCTGTAACCATACTTAAGTCCATTAGAATTATTTTGGTCATTGCAACACACTATGACTATGAGATCTGGCAGATGGATGTCAAAACGGTATTCCTCAATAGCAACCTCGAGGAAGAGGTGTATATGATACAACCAGAGGTATTCATATCCAAAGAGAGTCAAGATAAAGTGTATAGTTGTTTAGATTCATTTATGGATTGAAGCAAGCTTCCTGAAGTTAGAATATAAGATTTGATGAGGTGATCAGATCTTATGACATTGTTAAGAACGAAGATGAACCTTGTGTGTAGAGAAAGGTAAGTGGAAGCGCTATCACATTCTTGGTGCTATATGTGGATGACACCTAATCATTGGGAATGATGTAGGAATGCTCTCCACGGTAAAGGCTTGGCTATCCAAAAACTTCTTCATGAAAGACTTAGGGGAAGCATCCTATATTTTGGGGATCCGGATCTATAGAGTTAGATCCAAAAGGATGATTGGCTTGTCCCAGTCTAGGTACATAGACTCCATTGTCAAAAGTTTTGGCATGGAGAATTCCAAGAGAGGTTTTATACCGATGAGACATGGAATATAACTTTCTAGGAGTATGTCCCCGAAGACTCTTGAAGAAAGGGCAAACATGGATAAGATACCTTATGCCTCAGCGATAGGGTCTATATTGTATGCGATGCTATGTACCATACCTGATATAGCACATGCTCTAAGTGTCATGAGCAGGTATCAGACAGATCTAGGTTTAGAACACTGAAAGGCAGTAAAATATATCCTTGAGTACTTGAGAAGCACTGAGGATCTTTTACTGATATATAGAGAAGGTAGCCTCCAGGTTGAGGGCTACACGACTCGAGTTTTCAGTCTGACATTGATGATAGTAAGTTAATTTTAGGGTTTGTTTTCACCCTGAATGGAGGAGCAGTAAGCTGGAAGAGTTCTATGCAAGATACTACTGCTGACTCGACCATAGAAGCAGAATACATTGCTGCAGCAGAAGTAGCAAAGGAAGGGATTTTGATGAAGTTCATCAAGGATTTGAGAGTCATACCAAGCAGCGTGGAGCTGACTCCCATATATTGTGACAGCGACAGGGCGATAACTCTTGCATGGGAACCCAGGTCTCATCAGAATTATTCTGAGGAGGTTCCATCTGATTAGAGCGATCATGACCCGAAAAGATATAGCAACGAAAATAGTTTCATCCAAAGATAACATTGTAGATCCACTTACGAAGCCGTTGGCTCATATTATATTTGAGCGTCACAGGGGTCTGATGGGGATCAGACACATAGGTGGTTGACTTTTGGTCAAGTGGGAGATTGCTAGTTACAGGTGCCCTGCAAGCCAATCACGTGAGTGATGATACGTGTGACACGCTGTGTGATCTTTTTGCTTATTATTAATATTGACATATTCTCATATTATCTGTTATATATATATTCTGATGTCCTTGGTTCTGTGCAATGGAAGTCGAATCGTGATGAGATCACGATAATGAGATCGATTCACCTTTAAACACAGATCCTAAATAATCTCGGTCATATGTTACTCAAGAAGGACATTGAGATAACCGAACAGATCGGTGTACTATATACTCGTCCAGATGATGGAGGCGGCTGGTCTCATAGCCACTTGTGTGGAGACACTAAGAATATAGTACAGGTGTTCATTGGAGAAAGAGTTCACTGATTGATCCGCCACAACCTGCGCAGGGCAGCAACGGCGGTGACGGTGCAGATGGGGGCAAGGAGAGGGCTGGGGCAAGGAGAGGGCTTGGGCATCCTTTTAAGTAAAAGGTTGATCCTACCCCTCTGATTTTTAAAAATTTTGAGGACTGTCCTCATGTGCAAAATTCCAAAAATACCCTCAATAATTCTAGAAATTCTGAGGACTGTCCTCTCATCCAGAATTATGGGGCATGCGAGGATTAGATTGCTTGCTATGTGAAGTACATAGATGATTCTACGTTAGCAAAATGTTACATGTTGACTTCCATGACTCCTGAGTTACAAAGGCAACATGAGAACATGGATGCAGATTCTATCCTTCTTAATCTCCGCCAGCTGTACGAGAAACAAGGAAGAACTCAAAGATATGAGATATCTAAGAAACTCTTCCAAGCTATGATGACAGAAGGGATATCGGTTGATAACCATGTCCTAAAGATGATAGAGTGGATCGAGAAACTCACAGGTCTAGGAATAGTACTAGAGGATAATATGTGCATTGATCTTATACTTCAGTCCCTACTAGATTCCTTTTCTCACTTCATCATGAATTTTAACATGAGCAAGTTTGAGGTGACTCTCCCTGAGCTCCTCAATATGTTAAGGGAAGCTGAGAGTGTCCTCAAGAAGGAGAAGCCAGTTCTCTATATTAGTGAGACCAAAAAGAAAAGGAAGGACAACAAGATCCTTAAGAAGGGCAGGGACAAAGAAAGACCAGGCAAGGCAAAGGTTGCCAAGAAATACCCGATAAAGGATAAAGGACAATGCTTCCACTATGGCAAGACGGACATTGGAAGAGAAATTGTAAGGACTACCCTGCAGAGAAGCTTGAAGAAGCTTCAGGTATATCATGATAAGTCTCCCCTTGTAAAATTTTCATGATAACACATGGGTATTGGATACCGGGAGTGTTTATCATATCTGTAATTCGTTACAGGTTCTAGCAAGACCTAGGAGATTGGCTAAAGGCGAGATGAACCTCAAGATGGGCAATGGAGCAAGAGTTGCTGCAGTTGCTGTTGGAGAGGTCACCCTACATCTGCCTAGTGGAGCTATTATTGCATTAGATGCATGCTATTTTGTTCTCTCTATTATAAAAAAATTTATTTCTATCTCTTGTTTGACAATTAGTGGATATAAATTAGTTTCTGAGAATAATAGTTATTCAATAATTATGGATAATGAGATCATCACTAAAGAGGCCCTTATAAATGGCTTATATGTGTTAGACACTTCTCCACATATCATGAATATAAATATGTCTAAGAAGAAAAGCGATGAGGTGAATAATGCATACCTATGACATTGTAGGTTAGGTCATATACATGAGGGAAGGATTCAAAAGTTACTGAAAGATGAATACTTAGATCCATTTGACTATGTGACATATGCAACTTGCGAACCTTGCCTTCGTGGGAAGATGACCAACTCTCCTTTTAGTTGAACTGGAGAGAGAGCTACCAAGTTATTGGAACTCATACATAGTGATGTATGTGGTCCCATGTCGACTCAGGCTATAGGTGGTTACTCATACTTCACTATATTCACTGATGATTTCTCTAGGTATGGACACATGTACTTAATGAAGTACAAATACGAGACCTTCGAGAAATTCAGGAAATATAAGAATGAGGTAGAGAACCAAATTGGAAAGAGTTTTAAGACTCTTCGATCAGATCGAGGAGGAGAGTACTTGAGTACGGAGTTCACCCATTTCCTCAGGAATAATGAGATTGTATCCCAGTGGACACCTCCTTATACATCTCAGCTTAATGGATTATCAGAAAGGAGTAATCACACGCTGTTAGACATGGTGCGGTCCATGATGAGTTTCGCTGACCTACCCGTCTCATTCTGGGGTACGCCCTAGAGACTGTAGCTTACCTTCTGAACAGAGTTCCATCAAAATCGGTAATGTCTACACCATATGAGATATGGAAAGGAAAGAAGCCCGATCTTAAAATTGTTAAGATTTGGGACTGTTCTGCCCACGTTAGAAGACACAACCCCGATAAGTTGGAATCAAGGACAGAATGGTGCACATTCATGGGATACGCAAAGGAAACTTGTGGGTATTATTTCTATCATCCCGAGGAACGAAAGGTCTTTGTTGCCAAGAAAGCTGTGTTCCTTGAGAAGGAACACATTCTTGGTGAAAATAGTGAGAGTGAGATAGAATTGAGTGAGGTTGGAGAACTTAGCTCGAGCACCATTGCAGAGCCCGAGTCTGTTCAGGTACCTAACACACAAGTTCCAACTTTAGGTTGGTCTAGTAGAGTATCTCACCCTCCTGAAAGATATGTGGGACATATCAATGGAGATGACTCTTAGGATGTTGATCCTTAGACCAGCGAGGAGGCTATTATGAGTATAGACGTCGGAAAGTGGCAAGAAGCCATAAATTCTGAGATGGATTCCATGTACACTAATAAGGTTTGAAACCTTGTAGATGCACCTGACAGTATTGTACCCATCGGCTACAAATGGATCTTCAAGAAGAAGATCAGAGTGGATGGAAAGGTAGAGACCTATAAAGCAAGACTGGTAGCTAAAGGATATCGTCAAAGACAAGGAGTTAACTATGATGAAAACTTTTCACCTGTAACCTTGCTTAAGTCCATTAGAATTATTTTGGCTATTGCAGCACACTATGACTATGAGATCTGGCAGATGGATGTCAAAACGACATTACTCAATGACAACCTCGTGAAAGAGGTGTATATGATACAACCAGAGGGATTTGTATCTAAAAAAAGTCCAGATAAAGTATGCAGGTTGCTTAGATCCATTTATGGATTGAACAAGCTTCCCGAAGTTGGAACATAAGATTTGATGAGGTGATCAGATCTTATGACTTCGTTAAGAACGAATATAAGCCATGTATGTACAGGAAGGTAAGTGGAAGCGCTATCACCTTCATGGTGCTATATGTGGATCATATCTTAATCATTAGAAATGATGGTGCTATATGTGGATGACATCTTAATCATTAGGAATGATGTAGGAATGCTCTCCATAGTAAAGACTTGGCTATCTAGAAACTTCTCCATAAAAGACTTAGGGGAAGCATCCTATATTTTGGGGATCAGGATCTATAGAGATAGATCCAAAAGGATGCTTGGCTTATCCCAGTCTAGGTACATAGACTCCATTGTCAAAAGGTTTGGCATGAAAAATTTCAAGAGAGGTCTCATACCGATGAGACATAGAATTTCACTTTCTAGGAGTATGTCCCCAAAAGACTCCTGAAGAAAGGACAAACATAGATAAGATACCTTATGCCTCAGCGATACTATCTATCATGTATGCGATGCTATATACTAGGCCTGATATAGCACATGCTCTAAGTGTCACGAGCAGGTATCAGGCAGATCCAGGTTTAGAACACTGGAAGGCTGTAAAGTATATCCTTAAGTACTTGAGAAGGACTGAGGATCTTTTACTAGTATATGGAGGAGGTAGCCTCCAGGTTGAGGGCTACATAGACTCAAGTTTTCAGTCTGACATTGATGATAGCAAGTCAAATTCAGGGTATATTTTCACCATGAATGGAGGAGCAGTAAGCTGGAAGAGTTCCAAGTAAGATACTACTACCGACTCGATCACAGAGGCGGAATACATTACTGCAGCAGAAGCAGCAAAGGAAGGGGTATGGATGAAGAAGTTCATCAAAGATTTACGAGTTGTACCAAGCAGTGTAGAACCAATTCCCATATACTGCGACAACAATGGGGCGGTAGCTCAAGCGAAGAAACCCAGGTCTCATGAGAAGTCTAAGCATGTTCTGAGGAGGTTCCATATGATATGAGAGATCATAGCTCGTAAAGATATAGCAATGGAAAGAGTTCCATCCGAAAATAACATTGTAGATCCACTGACAAAGCTGCTGGCTCAGATTATATTTGAGCGCCACAGGGGTTTGATGGGGATCAGACACATAGGTGATTGGCTTTAGGTCAAGTGGGAGATTGCTAGTTACAGGTGCCCTGCAAGCCACTCACGTGAGTGATGGCACGTGTGACACACTGCATAATCTTTTTCCTTATGATTAATATTGGCTTATTCTCATATTATATTATATGTAGCATATATATTATGATGACCTTGATTATGTATAATGAAAATCGGATCATGATGAGATCACGATAATGAGATCGATTCATCTTTAAACACAGATCCTAAATAATCCCGGTCATAGGTTACTCGAGAGAAGATCGAGATAACCGAACAGATCGGTGTACTATATACCCGTCCATATGATGGAGGCGGTTGGTCTCATAGCCACTTGTGTGGAGACACTAAGGGTATAATACAGGTGCTCATTGGAGAATGAGTTCACTGATTGATCTGCTTATGGAATGCTATATGGTTAATGATACCTAATGTCAGACAGCGATTTCATAGTCTCAGTTGTGTATTTGGTCCTTGGACCTGAGACACCAAGGATGTCTTGTATGAGTATTCCTTTCTTTGACGCCAGACTTACAGGTTTAGAAAGCTCCAGATCTGGTATAGTTGGTTATCGGGATTGGTAGCCAACATTACGAAGGCAATTGAGTATCAATAGAGGATCATCAACTCTCAGTATCACGAGAGAAATATCCCATATGTGCTTGCTTAGACAAATCCCTAGCTAGGGTCATTTGGATTGAGAGAGAAGGGGTTCTCCGGTAGAATCCGATTAGAGTAAGACAAACTGATTCCGTATATGACCTGATAGTACCATATCCAATATATGGTCTCTGAGATATTAGTTGGATGAGGGATTATAGATACATGGTAATTATGAATAGACAGGTCCGATGGATTCGATCCCATTGTACCGTCTGGGACTATGGCGTAGTGGCCTAGTACGTCCATAGTCGACGAGTCGAGTGAATTATTATGGAGATAATAATTTACTATATTAGAAGGAGTTCTGATGAGAGTGACTCACGGCCAGCTCGATATTGGGCCTAGAGGGTCACACACATATGGTAGATGCTTCAATGAATAGAGGATTGGATGAAGATCCAATTAGCCCCTATTCTCATTAGATGAGACCCTATGTTGATGGGCTCCTTGATTAAGGCCCAATTATAGGCCTAAGGAGATTGTTGGATAGAGATCCAATAATGAAAGATTAGTGGGTTATTGGATGGAGATCCAATACCCACTAAGGAAGGAGCCCTAGGGTTTTGATGTTTCTCTATAAATAGGAGGGGAGACTAAGGGTTGATAGCCAACAACTTTAGCCACCACCTCCTATTCTCCTCCCTCCCTCTGCGCAAGAATTATGAGATCAGATTGGAGGAGTTTCGTTGCAGAGATCTATCGTGTGGATACTGCTAGAGAGGAGGACGCTTGACCTCCTTCATCTTCTCCATCCAGATCTGGAATACAGGGATATACGATCTTCCTAGGTAAAATTAATCTCTCTCACATCACGGTTTTATCGGTTTTTGTATTTTTTTCGCGACCCCAATCTTTTGCACGATGATTTTGATCTGCGTGGGAAACCGATTTTTGTTTTTGATTTCTGCTGCGCATTTGATGCACCCGCTAAGGTTTCACAACAAAAAATTCAGCCAAAAAGGAGAAGCAATAAACCGATTTCAAGAGGCAAAAAGGCGGCTAAAAATTTCTATGGCGTTTCGCCTTTACAATAATGATAACGTTTGCGACAAACAAAATTTACAACGGATAAAATTTAAAAAAAAATCCTTAACGTGTAAAGTATGGAATCTTACAGTATTGAAGAGGTGTGGATGATAGAAATATACCAGATTTCTAGATCAAACATAGGGGGCAGTGGCAGATTGATTTGATCAACGATTGGGGTGGAAGGTGGAGGCGCGTGTTGCAGTAATTATGGAAATTGCTTGGGAAGGTGGAGGTGGCTGAGATGGCTATAGGGGCAGCAAGATCGCTACTCTGATACCAGATGATAGAAGCCCAGAAGGAGTTTTATAGATTTTGACCCTTGAGGGGGATCAACCCTTGGAACACTATAGGGGTTCCTCCATCCTAGACTCGGCACAAGGCTAAAATAGAATAGATGATTGCTTGATTCAAGAGGGGGCGGCTACATATTTAAATAGGGATCAAAACCCTAGCCTAAGGGGATGCTTGCCTAAGAAAAATTACCTCTTTGCCCCTCCTATAGTCGATCTGCCTTAATAGGAATAAGGGACGGCTAAGTTGGCTCTATAGCCGATCAAAGCAGGGGGAACCCTAGCTGACCAACCCAGTAAGGGGGGCGATGGCTACTAAACCCTAAGGGCTAATCTAAACCCTAGCCATACTCATTTATAAGATAGGAGTATAATCTAACAAGATTTTTATTGATAGTACTAAGATGATTAGGACTCAACCCTACTGGCGTCTTATCAGGAAAGTTTTAGATATGATACAACTGGTTATTGGGATTGGAAATAGCCAACCTTACGAAGATAATTGATTGCCAATAAAGGATCATCCACTCTCGGTATCGCAAGAGGAATATCCCATATGTGCTTGCTCAGACAAATTCCTAGCTAGGGTCATTCGGATTGAGAGAGAAAGAGTTCTCTAGGAGAATTCAATTAGAGCGAGCCTCAAATAGATTCGGTATGTGGCATTTCAGTACCATATCCAATATATGGTCACTAGGATATTAGTTGGATGAGGGATTATAGATATACATTAACTATAGATAGATAGGTCCAATGGATTCGATCCCCTTGTACCGTTTGGGGACTATGACGTAATGGCCTAGTACATCCATAGTCGATGAGTCGAGTGAATTGTTATGGAGATAATAATTCACTATATCATAAGGAGTTCTGATGAGAGCGACTCACGACCAACTCGGTATCGGGCCTAGAGGGTCAAGCACATATGGTGGATGCTTCAGTGAATAAAGAATTGGATAGAGACCCAATTAGCCATTATTCTCATTAGATTAGACCCTTCACTGATGGACTCCTTGTGTGAGGCCTAATTAGAGGACAAAGAAGATTATTGGATAGAGATCCAACAATATAAGGTTAATGGGTAATTTGATAGAGATCCAATACCCACTAAGGCAGGACCCCTAGGGTTTTTGGTGGCTCTCTATAAATAGGAGGGGAGGCACATAGTTGATAGGTTGCATCTTTGGCCGCCCCCTACTATTCTCCTCCCTCCCTCCCTCTGCACAAGAGTTGCGAGACTTGGGATTGCAATTGGAGGAGTATCGTTGTAGCAATCAATCGTGTGGATACTACTAGAGAGGAAACGCTTGACCTCCTTCATCCTCTCCATCCAGATATAGAAAAATAAGGATATACGATCTCCCTAGGTAAATAATCTATCACACAATGTAATTTTTTTCAGGTTTATGGCTTTTTAGAGACCCAATCTTTTGCATGATGATTTGATCTGTGTGGGAAACTTATTTTATTTTGATCTTCTGCTACGCATGTGATGCTCCCGCTTAGTTTCCCAACATTGGTATTAGAGCCAATTTATTAGTGCGAAAGATTGGTTTTAAGCTATGTGTGATGAGATTGAATCGCATAGAACTATTTCATGTATTCATGCTGTATTTTTGTAGTAAAGGAATCAAGGAAGGGAGCAACCGCTTATAGCCCCTGCAAGGGCGACTACACGCGACCAAGGCCACCTGCAAGGGCAGTGGCATGGGTAGCGCCCATGGCTAGCCCGCAAGGGGCAACCTCCCTAGCATCCTAATTTTCAAAAAAAAATAATTAATTAAATAGTTTAATTAATTATTATATATCTAGTAATCCTATATGTGATGTGATGTGTACATATAATATATGATGTGGATGAATGATCATGAGCCATGTGTTATGATGTGAGTAATTATGATGATTATTATTATTATTGGGGCTTGCAAGCCTCCGTTTTTCTCATTTATTATCGAGTCTACGTGCCTATATTATTTTGTAATCACATAGAGAGGTACGATGGGAGCGTGGAGGTGATAGCGGGACCCATGAGATTGCTCACTTTGTGAAATATCTAGAAATAGTCCTCAAGGATAACTTATGTGTTGATCTTATACTATAGTCCCTACCAGATTTCTTTTCTCACTTCATCATGAATTTTAACATGAGCAAGTTTGTGGTGACTCTCCTTGAGCTCCATAATATGTTGAGGGAAGCTGAGAGTGCCATCAAGAAAGCGAAGCCAGTTTTCTATATTGGTGAGACAAAGAAGAAAAGGAAGGCCAGTAAGACCTTTAAGAAGGGTAAGGGCAAGAAAGACCTAGTAAGACAAAAGTTGCTAAGAAAAACTCGGCAAAGGATAAAGGACAATGAAAGCACTACGGCCAAGATGAGTACTGGAAAAGGAACTATAATGACTACCTTGCAGATAAGGCGAAACAGAAGCTTGGAGAAGCTTCAAGTATATTCATAATCAATCTCCACTTATCAGATTTTCATGATAACACATGAGTATTAGATACCAAGAGTGCTTATTATATCTATAATTCATTGCAGATTCTGGCAAGACCTAGGAGATTGGCTAGAGGCAAGATGGACCTCAAGATGTCAATGGAGCAAGAGTTGCTGTAGTTAATGCTGGGGAGGTCACCCTACATCTGCCTAGTGGAGCTATTATTGCATTTAATGTAGGCAATTTTGTTTCCTCTATTATCAAAAATATTATATCCATCTCGTGTTTAATAATTAGTGGATATAAATTAGTTTATGAGAATAATAATTATTCAAGAATTATACATGATGAGATCATCACTAGAAAGACCTTGATAAAGAATAAATGCACTTGAACAGCAGTGTGATTTATATTTGTTGGCAACGAGAGAGAAGTAAAAAGATCATAAGCTGCACAAGAAGTAGAAAGTCCCCTTCTTATATCAATGGTTTATATGTGTTAGACACTTCTCCACACATCATGAATATAAATATGTCTAAGAGGAAAAGAGATGAGGTGAACAATGCATACCGATAGCATTGTAGGCTAGGTCATTTACATGAGGGAAGGATTTAAAAGTTGCTGAAAGATGGATACTTAGATCCATTTGACTATAAGTCATATGCAACTTATGAACGTTGTCTTCGTGGAAAGATACCAACTCTCCTTTTAGTGGAATTGGAGAGAGAGTCATTGAGTTATTGGAACTCGTATATAGTGAGGTATATGATCCCATGTCGACATAGGCTATAGGTGGTTACTCATACTTTATTACATTCATTGATGATTTCTCTAGGTATGGACACGTGTACTTGATGAAATACAGGTTCGAGGCCTTTGAGAAATTCAGGAAATATAAGAATGAACTAAAGAACCTGATTTGAAAGAGTATTAAGACTCCTCGATCAGATCGAGAAGGAGAGTACTTGAGTACAAGTTCACCCATTTCCTCAGGGACCATGGGATTCTACCCCAATGGGCACCTCCATATACACCTCAGCTCAATGATGTATCAGAAAGGAGGAATTGCACGCTATTGGACATGGTGCGATCCATTATGAATTTTACTGATCTACCCATCTCATTCTAGCGATATGCTCTAAAGACCATAACTTACCTTATGAATAGAGTTCCATCAAAGCCGATAATGTCTATATCATATGAGATATGAAAAAGAAAGAAGCCTGATCTTAAGATGGTTAAGATTTGGGACTGTCCTGCCCATGTTAAAAGACATAATCCTGACAAGTTGGAATCAAGGACAGAATGATGCAAGTTCGTGGGATACCCAAAGGAAACTTGTGGGTACTATTTCTATCATCCCGAGGACCAGAAGGTCTTTTTTGCTAAGAGGGTTGTGTTTCTTGAGAAGGAAGACATTCTTGGTGGAAACAATGAGAGTGAGATAGAGTTGAGTGAGGTTAGAGAACTTAGCTCAAGCACCATTCCAGAGTCTGAGTCTATTCAAGTACCTAGCATACAAGTTCCAACATTACATATGTCTAATAGAGTATCTAACACTCTTGAAAGATATATGGGATATATCAGTGGAGAAGAAAGACTCTTAGGATGTTGATCCTCAGATCTACGAGGAGACTAATATGAGTATAGACTCCGGGAAGTGCTAAAAAGCCATGAATTATGAGATTACTTCTATGTACTCTAATAAAGTTTGGAACCTTGTAGATGCACCTGAGGGTATCATACCCATCGACTGCAAATGAATCTTTAAGAAGAAGATCAGAGTAAATGAAAAGGTGGAGACCCATAAGGCGATGCTGGTAGCTAAAAGATATCGTCAAAGGTAAATAGTTAACTATGATGAAACCTTTTCATATATAGCCATGCTTAAATACATCATAATTCTTTTGGCAATTGCAACACACTATGACTATAAAATTTAGCAGATGGATGTGAAAACAATATTCCTCAATGACAACCTCGAGGAGGAGGTGTATATGATATAGCCAGAGGATTCATATCCAGAGAAAGTCCAGATAAAGTGTATAGGTTGCTCAAGTTCATTTATAGATTGAAGCAAGCTTCCCAAATTTGGAACATAAGATTTGATGAGGCGATTGGATCTTATGACTTTATTAAGAACAAAGATGAGCCTTGTGTGTACAAGAAGGTAAGTGGGAACACTATCACCTTCTTGGTGTTGTATATGGATGACATCCTAATCATTGGGAATGATGTAGGAATGCTCTCCATAATAAAGGCTTGGCTATCTAGAAACTTCTCTACGAAGGACTTAGGGGAAGCATCCTTTATTTTGGGGATTCAGATTTATAGGGATAGATCCAAGAGGATGTTTGGCTTGTCCCAGTCCAAGTACATTGACTCTATTGCCAAAAGATTTGGCATGAAGAATTTCAAGAGAGGTCTCATATCGATGAGACATGAAATATCACTTTCGAGGAGTATGTCCCCAAGGTCACCAAAAGAAATGGCAGACATGGATAGGATACCCTATGCCTCAGCGATAGGGTCTATCATGTATGTTATGCTATGTACTAGGCCTGATATAGCATATACTCTAAGTGTCATGAGCAGGTATTAGGCAGATCCAGATTTAGAACACTAGAAGATAGTAAAGTGTATCCTTAAGTACTTGAGAAGGACTAAGGATCTTTTACTTATTGAATCTTAGATTTTGATGATAAAATCAATTGATGGGTTATTGATCTAACAAGTATGTTATAGATGATTGATGTAGGATTAACTAGGATAGAGAGAAAATTACAATCAGATGTTGGGCTAGAGTCAAGTTAGGGCATTGGGCCGAGTTAGGACAATGCAGTAGGGAACTCGTCGGGAGTTCGTCGAGAGCTCGCCGAAGGGATCAGAGGCTTGCTTGGAGTTCACCAGAAGCTTGCCAAGGGTATCGAAAGCTTGCCGGGAGTTTATAGGAGCTTGCCGAAGGAGAACAGGAGCTTGCTAGGATGGCATCAGGGAGTTCTCTAGAAGAAGACCAAGAGACTCGTAGGAAGATCATCGAGGGTAGTCGAAAAGCTTACTGGGAGTTAGGAGAGTCTTGTTGGACTTGATGGCCATATTGGTCAAAATTAATTAAGTCATAGTTAGCATCAGTTAAGGTTTGAGTCAACTTAAGTTAGATTTAGAAGGAATCCAAATTAACTCAAGTGAGGGAAACCAGGTCCACTTTGAAGAGTGGATTGAGCTCAATTAGTTGACCTCGGAAGTGGTCAACTGAAGGCACAAGTTGGGATTGGAAAAATGGAGGAAATCACTTTTTGAGTTTTTCGACGATTATACTGTCGGTGAGCGACGGTTGTACCACCTAGGTCGGTAGTTGTACCATCACTATCCTATTTTCTAGGCACCTTTCATTGATTGCACTATCGATGCCAACGGTTGTACCGCATGTACCTAATTTTTCCTGATACGTTTGAATTTTTTGCTCTATTTCTGAAGCCAATTTAGGTCTATAAATACCCCAAGATTTCTTGCATTTAACACAACACTTTTGGGCTAGAAATTCTATGAGAAAATTATGTGCTAAAATTGTAAGAAAAAGAAAAGGGGTAAGGGTGTGAGGAAGAAAATTATAATTCTTGTAAGTCTCCCTTGTAAGCTTGTAAGGTTCATTTTCTAAGCCTGTGAAAGGGAGAGAGAAAGGTGTAAGGGTTTAATCTTCACCCAAAGAAGATTGATAGTTAATGCCGGTGGACTTCGGAGAAGAGGACTCGGGAGTGGATGTAGGCCAGGTTGAGGCTAAACCACTATAATTGTGTGTTCTTTATTTGCTTTACTTACTACTCTATATTTCTCTCAATTAGTTTATAGTTAGATACGAGCTTCAATCTATCGACTTCTCTTAAATCGGTTCTAATGAAATACACAAAGGAGCTTTCGATTTTCTTTCTTCACTTTTCGTTAGCAAGGTTTTTGAAATGAGCACTTTCACTCTTGCACTAAGTCACCACCCTCTTCTTAGTGCCAATTGATCCCAACAATTGGTATTATAGCCACGTTCTACTCATTGGACTAAAAACCTAAGTGAGTAAATGGCTTCCTTTGGCATGAATGAGGGACATTCTGTTGCACGTCCTCCCATATTTAATGGGACAGATTATATATATTAGAAAACTAGAATTTATATTTTCTTGATTTCCATGGATTTTGATTTATGGCATATTATTGAAAACAATTTTGAAAAAAAATCCTCTAAGCCTATGAAAATGGAACGAATTTGAAAAGAAAGCTTTTTCGTTAAATACGAAGGCTATGAATATCTTATTTTGTGCACTTGACAAAAATAAATTTAATCAAGTTTTTGTTTGTGAAACTGCTTATGATATTTGGCATACACTTGAAATCACAAACGAAGGCACTAGTAGAGTTAAAGAATTTAAGATTAATATCTTAGTTCATAGTTATAAATTGTTTAGAATAAAACCAAGTAAGTCTATTGGAGACGTGTTCATGGATGTCGTTAATGGTCTAAAAGTACTTGGAAAATAGTTTTCTAATTTTGAACTTGTTAGTAAAATTTTAAGATCCCTTCCTAAAGGCATAAGGCCAAAGATATTAATAACCTTCCTCTTGAAGAACTTATTGGATCTCTTATGACATATGAATTAAACTGTAAAGCTCATGATGAGCTTGACAAACCCCTTCCAAAGAACAGGAAGGATTTAACACTAAAAACTGTAGATGACTGACTCTTCGAGTGAAACCTTGAGTGATGAGGATAATGACACTGCATTATTAACCAAAAAATATAAAAAGTTTATGAAAAAGAATAAAAATTATAAAAACAAAAATAAATTGAAAAAGGATAATATTGTATGTTTTGAATGTAAGAAACAAGGACATTTTAAATATGAATATCCTTAATATAAGAAGAAGGTGCCGCACAAGAAGAAGGCTCTTTCGACGACTTGGGATGACTCAAGCTCATTAAATGAAGATGATAATAGTAAGAAAGAATTAACCAACTATGCTCTCTTGGCCATCCATGACGAGGTAAGTGAGTCTTCAAATATTTCTTTTACTGAATTACTATATATATTTCATGAACTATTTGATGAGTTTAGAAAAATTAATAAGTCGTATAAGTTACTTAAGAAAGAGATTCACTAGTTAATAGATTTGATCAAATGCATGATATATTACTATCACACAATCTTTGCTCAAAATGTGAAATGCTAGAAGATGTTAAAAAGGAAAATATCATTATAAAACAAACGTTAGAAAAATTTGAAATAGGGAATAAATCCCTAAATATGATCCTTACTAATAAGGGTCATGCTAATAGAAACAAAAATATAGGCTTTGTTGGCAACACTCAACAAAAGCCAACCATTTTTGTTAAAAGACCTACTCTAAACTTACCATAAAAAAATAAATATAATTTTTGTGAAAAATTTGGACATAATGCCTACAAATGCTTATTTAGAAATATAGTCCACACAAATTAGTTTGGGTTCCTAAAAGTATCACACAACTAAAAACCATTAGATAAGATACATAAAATTCTTTATATAGGACCTAATGTAAAATGGGTACCTAAATCTTTCTTCTAGGTTTGTCTCCAAACTAAGGCTAGGAGTACCAAATGGTACCTTGATTGTAGATGCTCAAAGCACATGATCGGAGATCCAACTTATTTTTTCAAGCTCACTAACCTATATGAAGGAAATGTTACATTCAAAGACACAACAAAGGTAAAATCATTGGACAAGGAGCCACCGATAACATATCAAATCTTTTGATTGAAGATGTATTATTGGTCGATGGCTTGAAACATAATTTACTTAGCATTAGCCAATTATGTAATAAAGGTTATATTGTTAAATTTTAACCTAATGCATGTATAATTGAATTGTCACACAAAAATAAATCTTTTGATTGTCTTAAGAAACAACAATATGTATACCATAGATAATGAAAAGTTTTATGTTGAAATATGTTTTTCAACCTTAAACGATAATGCTTGGATTTGGCATAGGAGACTAGGTCATGCTAGTATGAAACTACTAAATCAAATTTCAACTAAAGATTTAGTAAGAGGATTACATAGCCTTAAGTTTATTAAAGATAAAATATGTGATACTTGTCAATTAGGAAAACAAATAAAAAGTAGTTAAGTTAAAGAATCAAATAAGCACCTTTAGACTACTTCAATTGATCCATATGAATTTATTTAGACTAATTGATATTACAAGTTTAGGAGGTAGCAAATATGCATTCGTTATAGTAGATGATTATAGTAGATATACTTGGACTTATTTTTTGGCATGCAAAAGTGAAGCATTTAAATGTTTTACAAAATTATGTAAAATTGTTCAAAATAAAAAATGATTTATGATTTCGGCAATACGTAGTGATTATGGTGGTGAATTTCAAAATAATAATTTTTATTTTTTTGTGAGTTAAATGGGTATATCTATAACTTTTTGACTCCAAGAAATCCACAACAAAATGCAGTAGTAGAAAGAAAAAAATATGAGTTTACAAGAAATAACTAGAACCATGTTAAATGAACATAAACTATCCAAATATTCTTGGGCTGAAGACGTTAACACGACATGTAATGTTTCAAATAGGGTTCTTGTAAGATCATTACTCTCCAAAGCACCTTATAAATTATGGAATGGTAAGAAACCCAATATTTCATATTTTAAAGTTTTTGGATGTAAATATTTTATTTCGAATAAAAAAGATGCCTTAGGAAATTTTGATATAAATCCGATGAGAGCATTTTTCTTGCTTATTCCTTAATTTCAAAAGTCTATCATGTATTCAATGAAAGAACTTTAGTAATTGAAGAATCTATTCATGTTATTTTCAATGAGATTTTTGGAGTTAAGAAAATTGATTTTGATGATGAATTAGATCTTAGTACTTTGAATTGAAATGATAATCCTCCTAAGCAACTTGGATGAATTTACTTCTAAATCCTTACCCAAGGAATGAAAGTATATAAATGCTCATCCTAATGAGCTTATAATAGGAGATACATCAAAAGGTGTTCAAACATGTTCTTTTTTTTTTATTTTTGTGCTAATGCCAAATTTCTTTCTCAAATTGAACCAAAATGCATTAATGTGGCTTAAGAGATAATTCTAGGGTAAATACAATGCATAAAAAGCTAAATCAATTTGAGAGAAATGAGGTATGAGAGCTTGTTCCTAGACCTAGTGACCGTTTAGTGATTGGTACTAAATGAGTCTTTAGAAACAAGCAAGATAAAAATGATATCATGGTTAGAAATAAGACTAGATTAGTGGCCAAATATTTCAACCAAAAAGAATGGATCGATTATGAAGAAACCTTCGCTCCTATGGATAGACTTGAAGTCATAAGGATGCTCCTTGCCTTTGCATCTTTTAAAAATTTTAAATTATTTCAAATGGATGTTAAAAGTACTTTTCTTAATAGTTTTTATTTTTTAAGAGGTGTATGTTGAATAACCCCCCAGTTTTAGAAATAATCTTTTTTTAAATCATATTTTTGAACTTTTTAAAGCTCTTTTTGGATTAAAACAAGCCCTCGAGCTTAGTATGAAAGACTTAGCTCTTTCCTTATTACAAATAATTTCTTGAATGGCAAGGCTTATACCACACTATTTTTTAAGCATTTTGAAAATAATTTTCTTGTTCAAATTTATGTTGATGATATCATTTTTAGGTTAACAAATGAATCATTATGTGAATCTTTTGCCAAAAATATGAGCCAAGAATTTGAAATGAGTCTAATGGGTGAGTTAACCTTTTTCTTAGGATTATAAATAAAATAATTAGATGATAGTATCTTTATAAGTCAAACTAAATATACCTTAGACTTGCTAAAATGTTTTGGTATGAAAAGGCCATAAACACACCGATGAGCACATCTACAAAGTTAGACTTGGACAATGAGGGAGAAGATTTTGATTAAAAAAATGTATAGAGGTATGATAGGTAGTTTGTTATATTTAACTGCTACTAGACCGAATGTTATGTTTAGTATTGGATTATGTGTAAGATTTTAATCCAATCTTAAACTTTCTCACCTTAAAGCAATTAAATGAATATTTCAATATTTAAGAGGAACTTCAAACCTAGGATTATGGTATCTAAAATACAATAACTTTAATTTGCTTGCTTATTTAGATACTGATTTTAGAGGATGTAGAATAGATAGAAAAAGTACTATTGGGACACGTCAATTTTTAGGGCATGCACTTGTTTCTTGGTCTTCCAAGAAACAAAATTCAGTTGCTCTATCTATTGTTGAAACTAAATATATTGTATCCAGTGCATGTTGTGCCCAAGTCATTTGAATAAAAAAATATTAAAATATTATATAATTCAATTGAAAAATATTCATATAAAATGTGACAACACAAGTGTCATATGTTTGACTAAAAATCTCATTCAACACTTAATAAATAAGCATATTGATATTAGACATCACTTTATTAGGAATTATGTGAATAATCAAGACATTTTTTTAGAATTTATTGATACTAAACATCAATTAGTAGATTTTTTACAAAACCATTAAATGAAGAGTAATTTGATTTTATTTTAAGAGAGCCAGGAATGCTAAACCATGAGAATGCATTATTGATTTACTATTTTTGTTTGAAATGTATAAAATTACATGAACAATTCCTAACTTCGGATTTCAAAATTTACGAAATTAAAACCTATTTTTGTGTTGATGTTTTTAAAATCCTCTTCCTTGTTTCTACTTTTTTATTTATAAAAAGAAAAAATCTCTCGAATGAAATAAGTTTTTATCCTATTCGGGGAGAGAAATAAAGTACCTATATTTATTTTGACATATGATGACCTTATGTATCCTGAAATTACTTGCTTGTTATTTCACCTATTTTTGATGATGACAAAGAGGGAGAAATAGTAAATTGATGACATAAAAATAATACATACATGTCAAAGGGGAAGAAATAGCCGTATGACAATGAAGGAGAAATAACATATATAAAATAAAGGGGAAGAAATAGCCTTTTCTTAAATAATTTTTTTGAACAATGTATGAAATTCTTAAAATGTTCTTAAATATTTGTTAGTTGAAATTAATATCATGATGATCCTTTAAAGAAGAAAATTTTTAAATTTAATGATTGGTTAAAATTAATGTAATATCATTGATAATTTGATAATTCTAAAATTCAAAACTTGATAAATGAATGTTATGATACTTGAATTCAGGAGTATGTGATTCTCTTGAATTGAAGTTTTTTCTTATTTGGATTATGGAATGGATTTAGGGGGAGTCACATTTAATTCCCATCATTAATTGATTACCATCATCAAAAATGGGAAGATTGTTGAATCTTAGATTTTGATGATGAAATTAATTGATAGGTTATTGATCTAATAAGTATGTTATAGATGATTGATTTATGATTAACTACGATAGAGAGAAAATTACAATCAGATGTTGGGCTAATGTCAAGTCTGAGCATTAGGTCGGGTTAGGACGATGCAGTAGGGAACTCGTCGGGAGGTCGTCGAAGGATTGGAGGCTTGTTGGGAGTTCGCTAGAAGCTTACTTAGAGTATCAGAAGCTTGCCAGGAGTTCGTCGGGAGCTTGCCGAAGGAGATCAGGAGCTTGCCAGGATAGCTTCAGGAATTCACGAGAAGAAGACCAAGAGACTCATTGGAAGATTGTTGGGGGTAGCCGAAAAGCTTATCGGGAGTTAGGAGGGTCTTGTTGGACTTGATAGCCATGTTGGTTGTAATTAATTAAGTCGTAGTTAGCATCGGTTAAAGTTTGAGTCCTACTTGAGTTAGATTTGGAAGGAATCCAAATTAACTCTAGTAAGGCAAATCAGGTTTACTTTCGAGAGTGGATTGAGCTCAGGTCGAGCTTAATTGGTTGACCTGGGAAGTCGTCAATTGAAGGTATAAGTCGGGATTGAAAAACTGGAGGGAATCACTTTTTTGGGTTTTTCGATGATTGTACTAGTAGTAAGCAGCGGTCATATTGCCCAGATGGCGGTTGTACCGCTGTCGCCCTATTTTTTGGGCACCTTTTGGAGGCTACACTATTGGAGCCGATGGTTGTACCGCTGTTAGAATCCTTACGGATTCTAAGCTTGGAGTGATCTCTATAGTGGATCTACCTCATTGGAACTCTATATGGGTTCCTACCTCCTAGATTTTTTGCACAAAGGTTGAAAATAATATTGATCTATTGATGATAAAAAGTAATTTAATACAAGCTATTTATAGGGCTTCTAAACCCTAACTCCTAATAGGACTCGTACTCAAAACTCATACCTCTAAGAAGCAACTCCTAGCCAGCGTTAACTAGGGGCGACCAGCTGCTAATGACTCCTAATCCTACTCCAACTTAACCCTAACCCTACTCGACCCCTTTAACTATAGTAGGGGCGACTAGCTAGGGTTTACATGTGCCCAATGTCTAACCTAATACCCTAACCTAGCTGGCCCCTTCATCTATTAATAGGGGGCAACTAGCTAGGGTTTTAATATGTGCTCCCTCAAAAAATTTAAAATTAGGACTTTATTAGCTAGAGTCCTAGTTGACCCGCATTCTTCAAATTAGCCTTGTCCTCATGGTTGACGTTACATGAAATCTGGGAATTTGATCTTCAAGTCATCATAATTTTCTTAGGTGGCATCTTTTGGGGGTAGGTTCACCCACTGCACAGGCACCTCAGTAGTGGGTCATCGACGTTGAGTCATGATTCATCGATCAAAGATGACACTCGGTTGGATTTGGAGTTCTCCTTAGGCTGTAATATCTGGCAAGTGGCTTTGGGCCATATCATTTTGTCCCAACTTGGGCTTCAAGCATGACACATGAAAAACTGGGTGGATCCTGGAGTTGGCGGGTAAGTCCAATATGTATGCCATTGCTCCAATATGCTTCATGATCTGATAGGGTCCATAGAACCATGGTGAAAGCTTCATGGATGCTTTGGTCTGGATCGACGTTTGCTTATATGGTTGAAGCTGAAGAAAAACTTAATCCCCGATCGAAAATTCTCTCTTGCTTTTGTGTTGATCGTACTACTATTTCATTCTTGCCTGGGATGCTGAGATATTATCTTTTTGCAGTTTCAAAATTTTATCCCTGTCCTTAAGCTCCTTGTCTACCTGTTCTATTTTAGATGTGCCCAATACATATTTTGGGATTACAGGCGGTGGTCGGCCATACAAAGCCTCATAAAGAGTATATTTTATCGATGAATGATAAGTCATGTTATACTACCACTCAGCCCAGGGAAGCCACTTTGTCTACTCTTTTGGCTTGTCACTAGTGAAGCATCTGAGGTATGTCGCCAAGCACCTATTCACCACTTAAGGTTAGCCATCAGTTTATGGATGGTATGCTATGCTCATTTTCCATTTAGTACCCTACAATTGGAATAATTCAGTCCAAAATTTACTGGTGAAAACTCTATCACGATCACTTACAATAGATCTTAGCATCTCATGCAATTTTATAATATTCTCCATAAAGATTCGAGCAATGCTAGAAGCGATGTAGGGATTGCAGATAGCACAAAAGTGAGCATACTTTGTAAGGCGATCAATCACAACAAGAATTGTACCTTTTTCTTGTGATGAGGGTAGCCCTTCGATGAAGTCCGTTGATATATTGGTTTATATCGAGTCTAAGATAGGTAGAGGTTGTAGCTTTTCGGGTCTTGCCATTGTTTCACCTTTATGTCGTTGGCAGACATCACATTGTGCTACAAATTCAGGAATAATATTTTTCATCCCTACCTAATAAAATTTTTGCAGAATTCTCTTATAGGTTCTAAGGAATTCAGAGTGCCCCACCACTAGTGTGGAATGCATCTCTTGAATGATAGTTTTTATGCAGGTTAGAATTCGGCGCAAGCACAATACATCCCAATTGTAATGAGCCACGGAGCTTGGTTCTTCCTCTAATTTTTTTATGATCTTATTGGTCTCTAGATCATCTCCCTATTCCCTCCTTATATCCTCGAGAAAGTCATTGGTTGGAAGGGAGATGGCCAAAAATTTAGCTTGCTCGGGTATTCATGAAAGCGCATCTGTAACAATATTTTCTTTCCCCTTTTTGTAAGTTATTTTGTAATCATACCTGAGAAGCTTTGTTATCCATTTTTGCTGTTCGGGGGAGGATATCTTCTATTCCAAAAACTATTTGAGTCTCTTATGGTCTGTCTTGATTTGAAAGCATCTTGCATGAGAACAACACCAATCCCAACTCCGGAGGCATCGGCTTTAATGATAGAAGTTTTGTCGAAATCAAGTAGCGCTAGTACGGGCGTTGTTGTCATGGCTACTTTAAGTTCGTCGAAGGCAGCAAAGGCTTTGTCCGATCACTAGAATGTTTTTTTTTCCAGCAAGGATGTGAGGGGTGCACAAATCTTTCCATAGTCTTTTGCAAACTTGTAGTAGTAGCCCGTTAAACCGAGGAAACCGTGCAACGATTTTATGTTCTTCGGGGTCGACCAGCTTTGCATTGCCTCAATTTTGAAAGGGTCCACCGCCACACCTTCCTCTGATATGATGTGCCCAAGATACTACAACTTATGTTGAAGAATGTTGCACTTTGATTTTTTGACAAAAAGAACATGCTCTTGAAGAATCGTCAAAACAAGTTGTAAGTGCTGAAAATGACTTTCAAGAGAAAGGCTGTTAATAAGGATGTCGTCAAAGAAAACCAGCACAAATTTACAATGATAACTCCAGAAAATATCATTCATAAGGCTCTAGAAGGTGGAGGGAGCATTGGTGAGACCAAGGGCATTACCAAGAATTCATAGTGGTCGTTGTGTGTCTGAAAGGTGATTTTCGGTCTGTCTTCTTCCCACACTCATATTTGATGATATCTGGATCGAAGGTTCAGCTTCGTGAAGATTCATGCTCCCCTTAATTCATCAAGCAATTCATCTACTACTGGAATAGGGTATTTGTCTTTGACAGTTATGTCGTTGAGAGCTCGGTAGTCGCCGCACATTCGTCACGTTCTGTCTTTCTTTCATACGAGGGCACAGATGAAGAATAGGGGCTGGAACTTGTCCGAATGACTCCTATTTCAAGCATCTCCTTTACAATGCTTTCTATTTTATCTTTCTGGAGGTGAGGATACTGATACGGCTGAGTGATTGCTGGAGGTTTGCTTGGAAGAATCGGGATACGATGATCATACCGACGAGTATGAGGTAGGTTGTGCGGTTCGACGAATACATCTGAAAATTCAGCAAGCAAGTGGAGTAGGTTTGGGTCTTTAAGTTTTGTTGGCTCCCCCATAGATTGCTGCTTAAGTTGCATTAGGAAGCTGCTGCTTGCTTTGTGTAAAACATTCTCCATTCATTGTGTGTAAATTGTCTTTATGTCACTCTCGCGTTTCCCGCGCAGAATCACTTGTTTCTGTTTGCTGTAAAATTTCATAATTAATTTTAAAAAATTCCAGAAAACATCACCTATTCTCGTCAGATATTTGATGCCAAGAATGGCCTCATAATCATCAAGAGGGAGGAGGAAGAAATATGCAATTATCTCTTGGTCCTACAATAATAGTTTCACCCACGGGCATCTGCAGTCACACTTTAAAATTCGTCCGTCGGAAACTTTAAAGTCAAACTTACTACCTCAATAGGTAAAGCCATTCGAATAGCAACTTTGCTATTCATAAAACTATTAGTGCTCCCGGTGTCAATGAGAATGGTGATTGGTTGCTATTTTAGGAATCCTCCCACTTTCATCGTCTATGGGTTCGCATAGCCGGCAAGAGCATGCATCATAACATCAACCGGCTACTATTCTTCCTCCATGACCTCCTCCTTATGCTCCTGGACCTCCTCCTCTAAATCTTCAAGGGGTTCAATCAGTAGGAGGTGCCCTTTTTTGTAGCGATGATTGCGGCTCCAAGGTTCGTCGCAATGCCAACAAAGGTCCTTTACCGATCTGTAATGTAGTTCTTCTCGTCTCAAGTTTTTTGGCAGTGAAGGATGGTTGAGGGTAGAGGTTGGTTTATATGCTATTGGTCTAGGAGTGGTTCTCATCCTCCAAGCATCTTGGTTGAACCGCTCCTCTTGGATTCGGGCGACAGAGATCGCGGTTGTTACGGTCTGGGACTGCCACAACTTAACCTCTTCTTTAATCTTCGGCTTGAGTCCTTTGATGAACATCCCTAATAATTGTCTGTTAGTCTAATCATGAGTGAGATAGGATAACTTGTCAAACCTAGTTTAGTATTCTTGGATCATGGAGGTTTATCGGATCTTCGCGAGTTGGCCGTCAATATTTTCATACTCCGTCGGTCTAAAGCAGTTCAGCAACGCGTTCTTGAATTATATCCACGTCGGGGCCCCATGGTTGTATTCAAGTCAAATGTACCAATAGATTGCATCACCTTCAATGTGAATGATAGCGATGTCCACCATAGAATCATCCAATGTTCGGTAGTAGCGGAAGTAGCGTTCGATATGCGAAATCCATCCTGTCGGGTCTCCTTCTTCCCATCGAGGGAAGATCATTGGAAGGTACTATAGTAGATTTTTACGTCTAAAGTATAGCAGTTTGGACGTAAAAGATCAGCGGTTCATATTGACAATTTTCCGATGAAACAAAAAAAAAATCTGTTGTTAAAGAGAGCCAAAGCAACATAAAAAACTCATGGAACATTAGATAGAAAAATCAAAGCAGTAAGATCAAAATAGGTAGTGTTATGCGATTGAATTCTGTAGCTTAACTTTTATTATAAAGATGGAGACCTTGCGACAAAAAGTTTATGAAGTGAGATAGGAATTTTTTTTTTTGGTTTTTGGAATAAGGATAACTAAATTACAGCAACAACAAAGTAGAAAATCATAACCTGTTCAATTCACAGGGAGATCAAAGGACGATTTACAGTAATGGAGATGACGGTGGAATTTGGTGATGATCTTAAGCAATTGTGGGAATTGCTTGGGCGGCTGTGGAGTGATGGATGGCGGTGGAAGGGCAGCGAGACGCCAAGAACACTGCTCTGATTCCAAGGGTTAGAACCCTTGTGGATTCTAAGCTTGGGGTGATCTCTATAGGGGATTTGCCTCCTTGGAACTCTATAGGGGTTCTTTCCTTCTAGGTTTTCTACACAAAGGCTGAAAATAATACTGATCTATTGATGATGAAAAGTGGCTAAATACAAGGATATTTATAGGGCTTCTAAAACTAACTCCTAATAAGATTCCTACTCAAGACTCCTACTTATAACAACTCAAATTCTTTCTCTAAGAAGTAACTCTTAGCCGGCCCTAACTAGGGGTGGCCGACTGCTAATGACTCCTAATCCTCCTCCAACTTAACCCTAACCCTAGTTGGCCCCTTTAACTATGGTAGGGGGCGGCTAGCTAGGGTTTACATGTGCCCAAATCCTATCCCAATACCCTAACCTAACAAACCCCTTCATCCATTAATAAGGGGTGGCTTGCTAGGGTTTTACATATGTGCTCCCTAAAAAAAATTTAAAAAGGAGGACCTTATTAGCTAGAGTTCTATCAACCACCTGTACTCGATTTTTTCGGATATGTTTGAATTTTTGGCTCTATTTCTGAAGCCAATTGGGGTTTATAAACATCTCAAGATTTCTTGCATTTAGCACAACACTTTTGGGCTAGAATTTCTATAAGAAAATTATGTGCCAAAATTGTAAGATAAAGAAAAGGGGCAAGGGTGTAAGAGAAAAAAATGTAATTCTTGTAAGTCTCCCTTGTAAGCTTGTAAGGTTCATCTCCTAAGCTTATGAAAAGGAGAGAGGAAAGTGTAAGGGTTTGATCTTCAACCAAGCAAGATTGATAGTGGAGGCTAGTGGACCTCAAATAAGAGGACTCGGGAGTGGACGTAGGCTAGGTTGAGGCCGAACCACTATAATTGTGAGTGTTCTTTATTTGCTTTACTTACTACTCTCTATTGCTCTCAATTAGTTTATAATTAGATACGAGCTTCAATCTATCGACTTTTCTTAAATCAGTTTTTAAATCGGTTCTAATGAAATACATAAAGTGGCTTCCAATTTTCTTTCTTCACTTATCGTTAGCAAGGTTTTCGAAACGAGCACTTTCACTCTTGCATTAATTCAACCCCACCCCCCCCCCCCCCCCCCGACATGATTTCAGATTTCATTCAAGTGAAGGATTAGTATCAATTGATTCTAACATTACTAGTATATGGAGAAGGTAGCCTCCAGGTTGAGGGCTACACAGACTCAAGTTTTCAGTCTGATATTGATAATAGCAAGTCAAACTCAGGGTATATTTTTACCCTGAATGAAAGAGCAGTAAGCTGGAAGAGTTCCAATCGAGATACTATTACTGACTTGACCACAGAGGCAGAATATATTGCTGTAGCAGAAGCAGCAAAGGAAGGAGTGTGGATAAAGAAGTTCATCAGGGATTTGAGAGTCGTATCGAGCAATGTGGAACTGATTCCTAGATACTGTGATAGCGATAGGATGATATCTCTGGCAAAGGAACCCAGGTCTCATTAGAATTGTTCTAAGGAGGTTCCACTTAATCAAAGAGATCATATCCCATAAAGATATAACAATAGAAAGAGTTCCATCTGAAGATAACATTGCAGATCCATTGATGAAGTCGTTGGCTCATATTATATTTGAGCGTCACAGGGGTCTGATGGAGATCAAACACACAAGTAATTGGCTTTAGGTTAAGTGGGAGATTGCTGGTTATAAGTGACTTGTAAGTCAATCACGTGAGTGGTGGCACGTGTGACACATTGTGTGATCTTTTTGCATATGATTATTATTGGCATATTCTCACATTATCTATTATATATATATATATATTATGATGTCCTTGGTTCTATGCAATGGGAATCAGAACATAATGAGATCACGATAATGAGATCGATTCACCTTTAAACAGGATCCTAAATAATCCTAGTCATGGTTACTCGAGAGGAACATCGAGATAACCGGACAACCGGTGTACTATATACCCATCCATATAATGGAGGCGGCTAGTCCCGTAGCCACTTCTGTGGAGACAATAAGGATATATTATAGGTGCTCAATGGAGAATAAGTTCACTAATTGATCCGCTTTTGGAATACTGTATGGTTAATGATACCTAATGTCACATAGTGATTCCATAGTCCCAGTTGTGTATCTGGTCCTTAGACTTGAGACACCAAGGATGCCTTGTATGAGTACTCTTTTCTTTGACGCTAGACTTACAAGTTTGGAAAGCTCCAGATCTGGTACAACTGGTTATCGGGATTGGTAGCCAACCTTACGAAGGCAATTGAGTGTCAATAGAGGATCATCCACTCTCGGTATCACGAGAGGAATATTTCATATGTGCTTGCTTAGACAAATCCCTGGCTAGGATTATTCGGATTGAGAGAGTTCTCCGATAGAATCCGATTAGAGCAAGACAAACTGATTCCGTATGTGACCTAACAGTACCATGTCCAATATACGATCTTTGAGATATTATTTGGATGAGGGATTATAAATACATGGTAACTGTGGACAGACAGGTCCGATGGATTTGATCCCCCTTGTACCATCTGGGGACTATAGCGTAGTAACCTAATACGTCCATAGTCGATGAGTCGAGTGAATTATTATGGGGATAATAATATATTATGATGTCCTTGGTTCTCACATTATCATATGATTATTATTGGCATATTCTCACATTATCTATTATATATATATATATATATATATGATGTCCTTGGTTCTATGCAATGGGAATCAGAACATAATGAGATCACGATAATGAGATCGATTCACCTTTAAACACAGATCCTAAATAATCCTAGTCATGGTTACTCGAGAGGAACATCGAGATAACCGGACAATCGGTGTACTATATACCCATCCATATAATGGAGGCGGCTTGTCCCGTAGCCACTTCTGTGGAGACAATAAGGATATATTACAGGTGCTCAATGGAGAATAAGTTCACTAATTGATCCATTTATGAAATGCTGTATAGTTAATGATGCCTAATGTCAGATAGCGATTCCATAGTCCCATTTGTATGGTCCTTAGACTTGATACATTAAGGATGTATTATTTGAATACGCATTTCTTTAACTCTAGACTTACAGGTTTGAAAAGTTCCCAATTTGGTATAGCTGGTTATCGAGATTAGTAGCCAACCTTACAAAGACAATTGAGTGTCAACAACAGATTATCCACTCTCGGTATCATAAGAGAAATATCCCATATGTGCTTACTCAGATAAGTCCCAAGTCAGGGTCATCCGATTAAAGCGAGTCCCAGACAGATTCTATTTGTGGCATGACAGTACCATGTCCATTATACGATCTCTAGGATATTAGTTGGATGAGAGATTATAAATACATTGTAACTATGGACAGACAAATCTGATGGATTCAATCCCCCTGTACCATTTGAGGACTATGGTGAATGGCCTAGTACATCCATAGTCAATGAGTCGAGTAAATTATTATTGGGATAATAATTCACTATATCAGAAGGAGTTCTAATGGGAGCGACTCACGGCTAGCTCGGTATTGGGCCTAGAGGGTCACACACATATGGTGGATGCTTCAATGAATAGAGGATTGGATAGAGATCCAATTAGCTCTTATTCTTATTAGATGAGATCTTGCATTGATGGACTCCTTGCATGAGGCCTAATTAGATGCTAAAGGGGATTATTGGATAGAGATCCAATAATGCAAGCTTAAAGGGTAAATGGATGAAGATCTAATACCCACTAAGGCATGACCCTTAGGGTTTTTGGTAGCTCCTGATAAATAGGAAGGGAGGCACATAGTTGATAGGCTACATTTTTGGTCGCCCCCTCCTATTCTCCTCCCTCCTTCCCTCTACATAAGAGTTGCAAGACATGGGATTGCAATTGGAGGAGTATCATTGCAGTAATATATCGTGTGAATACCACTAGAGAGGAGGACGCTTGATCTCCTTCATCCTCTCTATCTAGATTTAGAAAAATAGGGATATACAATCTCCTTAGGTAAATAATCTATCACACGATGCAGTATTTTTCGATTTTAAGGCTTTCTCATGACACAATCTTTTGCACGATGATTTGATCTACATGGGAAACATATTTTGTTTTGATCTTTCGCTGTGCATGTGATGCTCTCACTTAGTTTCTCAATACTAATACCTACTAAGGTAGGATCTATTAGGGTTTAAAGAGGCTATCTGTAAATAGGAGGTAGGGGCGACAAAGAAAGGGGATAGGTTGCTCCTTCGGTCGCCCCCTCTTATTCTCCTCCCTCCCTTCTCTTCTCAACAACAATCCCTCTACTTGATCGTGAGGATAGCGAAGAAGAAAGGAATTCTTCTTCCATGGTTGCTACAAGATGGTGTAAAAACTACGAAGAAAATATGAAAAATGTTACAAGTTTTGCACCCTATAAGACACGAGCATCGCCACTTCTTCTACTATTTGGATACTGCTAGAGATGACAACATCTAACCTCCTTCATCCTCTCATTTGGATCTCAATTTTCATGGATATACGATCTCCTTAGGCAAAACATCTAACACATGACGCATGAATTTTTGATTTTATGATTTTTCAGGCACCAATTATCGCATGATGATTTGACCAATGTGGGATACCTTTTTATTTTATCTTCTGTTACATATGTGATGCTTCTAATAAAGTTTCCCAATAGTGGTATCAAAGCCAGGTTCATCATGTGATGCTTGACTTATAAACTACGTAGGTGGTAACCCTATGGCTAGGGTTTCCTAGCCATAGGTGATAACCTTGTGGCTAGGGGCTCCTAGCCATAAAGGGTAGCTTGACGACCAGGATTCCCTAACTGTCCATGGTAGCTTATATCCAGGACTTCAGGCCACAATGTTATGAACTTAGCTGGTTTTGCCCAAGTCATGCGGCAAAGAGAAAATGGGTTAGAGAAAATATTTTACACGAGATCCATAAGCAACCATATCTGCAAACACTTTATATAGCCAATACAAATTACTACCATGGACTTTATAAGCTCTGAACGGTTGTACACAAAGGAACAAGGCTATTATAGACCGAAGTCCCCACAGGTGTCCACATGACACCACTCTCATTTACAAGCCAAAATCAACTATAAAAGGTAGCCAAACGAGGGTGACCAAGCCTACTATAAACTCGCTACTTATTGTACAAAGCATGTACAAAAGTCAAAAAGACACGGACAAACATAAGCATTACATCGAATACATTATTTATATTTTTATCTATGACATTCTCACTCACTTATTCCTTCTACGTCCTCATCGAAGCCACTGTAAGCATTGCATCTGCTCACCTTTTGCTAAATCTTCAATCTTCTGCTCTGGTTGCAACACGTCTCTTAGCTCCCAGCTACTCTCCATCGCTGTTATTGATTAGTCAAATTCTGATTCACTATGCTACTTCAACTCACCAATTGTTGATCTGGTGTGGGGTCGGCTGAGTTGTGTTGATCCTTATTGATTCTTGTGGATCCTTTTGATAAAAGAAAAGATCTTTCTTGTTTTGTGCTAGTATCTCAAACGTCTCATGCCACTTAAACTGGGTGGATGCTTGTTGGAACTTTAACGAGTATCGCCTCGTAGGCTTTAAAGTTTTTGAGGTCCTTCCTTTACAAAATTTGCCCATCAATTCTTCTTCAACTTAGTTGTCACTTCCAAGTAGGTTTGTATTACTTCTGCTTTCGAACAATTTACTCTTAGTAGCACTAATCAACATTTGTGAGGATTTGATAACTCATCTTCCATTAGATTTCTTTGAATGACCTTTGAACTTATGGAGAGCTCCTCTATTGGATAAATAAAAGAACTTGGGTACTCGGTTTCGTGGATTCTCTTACGAGTTGAGAAGGCAAAGTTACTTTACTTCACCAACCTCTCGAGTTTGTACTTCATGCATTTGAGATGGTTACTAGTCTTCGCTCGCTCTTTGCTCACACTTCTGAAGCACTTAAAGTGTTTGCACTCATTGCTTTGAGTTAGCTACTATAATTCACCTTCTCTCTGCCATCAAACTTCTGGAATACAAGAAGTTTTGCCCAAAATGAGTAAAATTTTACCCCAACTTGGAGCAAGTCTCTGATAGTTTTGGTCGTCTTTATGATTTTATCACCTTCTCCATCATCTTTGTCGCCTACTCCTCTGAGTAGAATAAGTATAGCACCACCTATTATCTACTTCATTCCTTGGTTGAGTACTCTTGCATCAACCTGAAGTCCTCCACTTTCAGTTTTCTTGATGAGAAACCCATTAACACTGGTCTTATGAAGTTCCTTAGCCTTTGCCCTTCTGCCTTATCTTGATATTTGGAATTTATCATCGCATTCTCTACCTCCTCAGCCCCTTTCACGATCAATGCTCTCCCTTTATGAGATAAAGGGATCGATGACAAAAGTCCTACCTCTACGATACCATGGCACTAGCAAGCCCATGACCCTACTATCCGTTACCTTGCATTTACATCGCTTTCTTCACAATCAGTAGATTTGCCTCTGTGGCACTATGGCCTTCCTTCGAGTCTACCTCCTTTCTAGTCGATGTTTTACTTTTTGGGTAGTAGAGCCCCTCTGGACTCTTCGTCGCTTCCTTGCTCCTTTCGACCACCTGCTTCAACACCTCTGTGTTCTCCAAGCAGTTTCCCTTGGTCGATGGAAAGACAGAATGCAATTGTCATGCATGGCCTCCGCCATCTTATTGTAAGACTCATGTCGATTATGTTTTCTTTAGCTTCCTTGATAGCAATATTCACTTACTCGGCCTTTTCCTCTGACTTGTCGGACTCCCTTAAGCGAATGTAAGCACTGAAGTAGTTCAACTCTCCAGTTGCTCTGATCATACCTCAATATGATCAAGTCTAAACATGGGACACGTTGGTACTTACACTCGAAATTCTCCCTCGAGAGTACATAGCCCCCATATACTGATGACCAAGGCTTTCATCTGATATAAGATTTGATGCGCACACACGGAAGACCCGACACTGCGATACCATGTCATTCACTCTTTGAATCCATAAGCCTTCTTGTTGTTGTATTGTTAATCGAAATGGAGCCCCTAATAGCACCTAGTCATACCTTTGCATGTTCACATTTCTTATGAGACTTTTCCCGTGTGTGGTGTATTGCCTTGAACTGTTCCACCATGATCCACTACACCATGTCACCTCATAGTGATATCTACATTACATTTAGATTCTTGTGTGATGAACTCGAACTATGATCTCTCCATATGTGGCCTTTGCCTGCACATCGGAGGGCCTCCCTCTACCTTCGATTGTATTCGCTCATTTGACAATTAACTTTTGTCTATCCATTCTTTAGTCATACTCAGACGAAGCATAGCTCTAGGATAGTCTGTCACCTAGTAGCTCTCGAAGTCCACCGACTTTGCTGAAATTGATGCACCATTATTTGGATACTGGGCCTCTATCCCCCACCAGCACAATCTCCATTATGCATCACTTTCTTCATGACAACTCGAGTGGCAGCACTATAGCATATTCTTCAAGAGTACCTACCTCTACGTCCTTTTGCTCCGTGCTAAGGTCTTTTGATCCCAACTTTACCTCCGCAAGTTGAGCCACCTTAGTCCCTCTGTCAAATGCTTCTCTAAGATAAGGTGCATGTGCCTCGAAGCTCCCTTCGTCTTTGGTACCATACAAGATGAGTCCACCCCATCAGAATTAAGAACCCACGGAATTGCATGATCTCATTCTTGCCTCTAATAGAGTTCATGTCTTTGACTTCTGTCTAAGGAAATCTCCATGCCTCCACTCCATGTTTCATCTTTTACGTCGACTCCCTTCATGCGGCTTGGATACTTCACCAAGTTCCACCCAAGTTGCTCCATTCCTCAATTTTCATTGAGTTGATGGTGGCCCTTGTGTCCCACCATTCCATGGGTTAGCCCTCCGTCGAGTCTGATTTCTACATCGACACTAAGTGTGCCTTTGTATGATGTTGCCATGGTCGCTCCCTCACTTGATCTCGTAATGCATTACCTCATGCGAGATCATGTTGCCACTTGTTCGGTCTGTTGAGCTTGTTGAGAAACCAAGCGGAAACATCACATGTGCAGTAGAAGATCAAAACAAAATAGGTTTCCCATACAAATCAAATCGTTGTGATTGGATCGTGAGAAAGCCACATAAATAAAAAAACTACAATACGTGAGAGATTGATTACCTAGGGAGATCGTATATACTTGTATTTCTAGATCCAGATGAAGAGGACGAAGAAGGTCAAGCGTCCTCCTCTCTAGTGGTATCCACATGATGGATCTATGTAATGAAATGCCTCCAATCAGATCTTATAACTCTTGCATAAAGGGAGGGAGGAGAATAGGAGGGGATGGTTAAAGATGCAACCTATCAACCATGAGACTCCCCTCCTATTTATAGAGAGTCACCAAAAACCCTAGGGGCCCTGCCTTAGTGGGTATTGGATCTCCATCCAATTACCTACTAATCTTGTATTATTGGATCTCTATCCAATAATCTCATTTGGCCTCTAATTGAGCCTCATGCAAAGAGTTCACAAATGTAGGGTCTCATCAATGTGAACAAGGGCTAATTGGATAACTCATATCAATTCTCTATTGCCTAAAGCATCCACCATATGTGTTTGACCATCTAGGCCCGGTACCAAGCTGTTTGTGAGTCGCTTCCATAAGAACTCCTTCTGATATAATGAATTATATCCCCATAATAATTCATTCGACTCATCGACTATGGAGGTACTAGGCTACTGCACCATAGTCCCTAGACGATATAGGGGGATCGAATCCATATGACTTGTCTGTCCATAATTACCATGTATCTATACTATCTCATCCAATTAATATCCTAGAGACCGTATATTGGATATGGTACTGTTAGGCCATATACAAAATCCATCAGAGTCTCGCTTTAATGGGATTCTCCCGTAGAACTCCTCTCTCAATTTGAATGACCTTGGTTAGGGATTTGTCTCAGTAAGCACATATGTAATATTTCTCTCATGATACTGAGTGTGGGTAATCCTTTATTGACACTCAATTACCTTCGTAAGGTTGGCTACCAATCTCGATATCCAATTGTACCAGAACTAGAACTTTTCAAACCTGTAAGTCTAGCGTCAAAGAAAGGAGTACTCAATCAAGGCATCCTTGGTGTCTCAAGTTTAAGGACCGGATATACAACTGAGATTATGGAATTATTGTTTGACATTAAATATTATTAACCATACAGCATTCCATAAGCGGATCAATCAATAAACTTATTCTCCAATGAGCACCTGTACTATATCCTTAGTGTCACCACATAAGTGACTATGAGACCAGCCACTTCCATCATATCGACAGGTATATAGTATACTGGTCTATCCGGTTATCTCGATGTCCCTCTCAAGTAACCTATGACCGGGATTATTTAGGATCTGTGTTTAAGGTGAATCAATCTCATTATCGTGATCTCATTACGATCTGATTCTCATTACAAAGAACCAAGGACATCACAATATATATATGCAATAGATAATATAATGTGAGAATATACCAATAATATCATAAGCAAAAAGATCGTGCAGTGTGTCACATGTGTTATCACTTACGTGATTGGCTTACAGGGCACCTGTAACCAGTAATCTCCTACTTGACCTAAAGCTAATGACCTATGTGTTTGATCCCCATCAGACTCCTGTGATGCTCAAATATAATCTGAGCTAGTGGTTTTATCAGTGGATCTGCAATGTTATCTTTGGAAGGAACTCTTTTCATTGCTATATCTTTTCGGGCAATGATATCTCTAATTAAGTGGAACCTCCTCAAAATAATTCTTAGGAGACCTAGGTTCTCTTGCTACAGCTATTACCCTGTTACTATCGCAATATATGGGAATCGGCTCCACGCTGCTTGGTATGACTCCCAAATCCTTGATGAACTTCTCCATCCACACCCCTTCTTTTGCTGCTTATGCTGTACCAATATATTCTGCTTTTGTGATCGAGTCAGCAGTAGTATCTTGCTTAGAACTCTTCCAACTTACTATTCCTCTTCTAATGCCCATCTTTGCCATAGTTAAAGTGTTATTCATTTGTCCTTTGTCCGGTCTTTCTTGATAACCTTTGCCTTATCTAGTCTTTATTTGCCCTTGCCCTTGTTAAGGGTCTTAGTGGCCTTCATTTTCTTCTTAGTCTCACTACTATAAAGAACTAGCTTCTCTTTCTTGATGACACTCAGCTTCCCTCAATATATTGAAGAGCTCGGAGGGAGTCATCTCAAACTTGCTCATATTCAAATTCATGATGAAGTGAGAAAAGAAATCTGGTAGGGACTGAAGTTAAGATCAACACATAGGTTATCATTTAAGACTATTCTTAGATTTACGAGTTTCTCGATCCACTCTATCATCTTTAGGATATGATTCTGAATCGATGTCCCTTCTGTCATCCTAGATTGGAAGAGACTTGGATATGTCATATCTTTGAGTTATTCCCTATTTAAAACAGTTGGCGGAGATGAAGAATGATGGAATTGGCATCCATGCTCTCATATTTTCTCTGTAACTCAAGAGTCATAGAGGCCAATATGCAACATTTTGCCAATGTGAAATTATCTATATACTTCACATAGCGAGCGATCTCATCCTTGCTTGCCCCTTCTACTGGCGTGGGCATAATTGTATTAAGGACGTTTATGATTTTTTTTATCAGAGAACAATTATCAAATTGTGGAGCCAATCCATGTAGTTAGGACAGTAGGCAGTTGGCATCTATTAGGATCAATTGGTACTAAGAGTGGTGCGGGGTGGGGGGGTGCGGTGAATTAGTGCAAGAGAAATAGTGCTCATTTAAATTAAACTTGCTTTCGTAAAGTAGAGAGTGAACAACGAAAGCTTTTCTTTATATTTCGATAAAACCAATTTGAAAGAATTAGAGAGATTGATGCTCGTATCAAAATAGAGAGTGATTAAGAGCAATCAAATGTAATAAGTAAAGCAATTAAAGCACACTTATATTTATAGCGGTTCGACTTGAATAGGCCTATGTCCACTCCTCGAGTCCTCCTCCTTGAGGCACACCAGCGTCCATTATCGATCTCCTTTGGGTGAAGATCAAACCCTTACAACTTGAGCTTACAAGGGAGATAAGAACTTTACAACTCTTAGCTCACTCCCTTCCCCTTTTCTTTTTCTTACAATTCACATAAATTTTTTATAACATTTTGATCCCAAAATTGATGTATGGAATGCAAAAAAACTTGGGGTATTTATAGGCCCCAAATGGCTTCAGAATTTGGAGCCAAAATTTTAAACATATCCAGAAAATCTGAGTATGGGCGGTTCCCGAAAAAGTTATTCCCTTCACTTTTCCAATCCCCAATTGAGCTTAACTTGAACTTAATCAATTCCCTTTTGTGGAATCGGTTGCCTCTTTGAGTTGATTTGGATTCCTTCTAAATCACACTCATTTTAGACTTAACCCTAACCTATGACTTGAGGATTACAATCATACATTACCAGCAAGCTTATGACCTCACTCCCACAATCCGACAACCTCCGGCAGTCCCTGTGGTGAGTCTCACGGTCTTCCTCTGGTGATCTCCCAGCATGTTCCTAGCGATCTTCCTGATACCTTCGGTGAAGTCCTAATAAACTCTCAACAAGCTCCCAACGCATCGTCCAAACCTTGTCCCAATGCCTAAGCTTGATCCTGGGTCCATGTAAGATCTATAAATCCTTTTCACTATCGTGGCTAATCCTGCACGATGCTAACTATGACTTAATTAATTATAATCATGACCAATCAAATCCCCTTGAAAACCTTTCCAACTCTCAACAAGCTTTTCGGCTACCCTGACAATCTTCCGACGAGTAGTCTCAGTCTTCTTCTGATGAACTCTCTTGTGCTATCCTGACAAGCTTCTGATACCCTCGGGAAGCTCCCATCACATTCCAGGCGAGTTCCCAACCGCATCATCCAAACCTTGGTCTGATGCCTAGACTTGACTTTGGCTAAACCTTTGATTGTATTTTTCTCTCCGTTGTAGTTAATCTTACATCAATCAACTCTAATAACCTTGTTAGATCAATAACTCATCAATTGATTTCATTATCAAAATCTGAGATTCAACAATCTCTCCATTTTTTATAATGATAATTAATTAATGACATTAGTTAATCCTAACTCCCCCTAATTTCATGCCACAATAAATAAACTTTAAATTCAAGAGAATCACACACTCTTGAATTCAAGTATCTTGAGCCAATCAATATTCTAAGCAAATTTCAATAAAAATTTGTATCAAGTCATCAAAGTATGAATTTCAAAAAATTATGCATTAATATCCAAGTATTTGCATCAATATCCATGTGATATCAATATCCATGATAATACCCACGATTTTTTTGGATACATTTGAATTTTTTGCTCAATTTCTGAAGCCAATTTGGGTCTATAAGTACCCCAAGATTTCATGCATTTAACACAACACTTTTGAGCTAGAAATTCTATGAGAAAATTATGTGCTAAAATTGCTACAGAAATGGAGCAAAATATTCAAACGTATCCGAAAAAATAGTGGGTATTATCATGTTTTCAATGAAAGAACTTTAGTAATTGAAGAATCTATTCATGTTATTTTCAATGAGATTTTTGGAGTTAAGAAAATTGATTTTGGTGATGAATTAGATCTTAGTACTTTGAATTGAAATGATAATCCTCCTAAAAGCAACTGGGACGAATTTATTTCTAAATCCTTACCCAAGGAATGAAAGTATGTAAATGCTCATCCTAATGAGCTTATAATAGGTGATACATCAAAAGGTGTTCGAACTCGTTCTTTTTTCAAAAAAAATTGTGCTAATGCCAAATTTCTTTCTCAAATTGAACAAAAATGCATTGATGAGGCTTAAGAGATAATTCTAGGGTAAATGTAATGCATAAAAAGCTAAATCAATTTGAGAGAAATGATGTATGAGAACTTGTTCCTAGACCTAGTGACCGTTTAGTAATTGGTACTAAATGGGTCTTTAGAAACAAACAAGATGAAAATGATATAATGGTTAGAAACAAGGCTAGATTAGTGGCCAAAGATTTCAACCAAAAAGAATGGATCGATTGTGAAGAAACCTTTGCTCCTATGGCTAGACTTGAAGTCATAAGGATGCTCCTTGCCTTTGCATCTTTCAAAAATTTTAAATTATTTCAAATGGATGTTAAAAGTATTTTTCTTAATAATTTTTATTTTTGAAGAGGTGTATGTTGAACAACCCCCCAGTTTTAGAAATAATCTTTTTTCAAATCATATTTTTGAACTTTTTAAAGCTCTTTATGGATTAAAACAAGACCCTCGGGCTTAGTATGAAAGACTTAGCTCTTTCCTTATTTCAAATAATTTCTTGAATGGTAAGGTTATACCATATTATTTTTTAAGCATTTTGAAAATGATTTTCTTGTTGTTCAAATTTATGTTGATGATATCATTTTTAGGTTAACAAATGAATCATTATGTGAATCTTTTGCCAAAAATATAAGCCAAGAATTTGAAATGAGTCTAATGGGTGAGTTAACCTTTTTCTTAGGATTACAAATAAAATAATTAGATGATGGTATCTTTATAAGTCAAACAAAATATACCTTAGACTTGCTAAAATATTTTGGTATGAAAAATGCTAAGGCCATAAACACACCCATGAGCACATCTACAAAGTTAGACTTAGACAATGAGGGAGAAGATTTTGATTAAAAAACGTATAGAGGAATGATAGGTAGTTTGTTATATTTAACTGCTACTAGACCGAATGTTACGTTTAGTATTAGATTGTGTATAAGATTTTAATCCAATCTTAAACTTTCTCACCTTAAAGCAATTAAATGAATATTTCAATATTTAAGAGGAACTTCAAACCATGGATTATGGTATCTAAAATCCAATAACTTTAATTTGCTTGCTTATTCAGATGCTAATTTTGGAGGATGTAGAATAGATAGAAAAAGTACTATTAGGACACGTTAATCTTTAGGGCATGCACTTGTTTCTTGGTCTTCCAAGAAACAAAATTCAATTGCTCCATCTATTGTTGAAATTGAATATGTTGTAGCCAGTGCATGTTGTGCCTAAGTCATTTGAATGAAAAAAATATTAAAATATTATATAATTCATCACAAGTGTCATATGTTTGACTAAAAATCTCATTCAACACTTAAGAAATAAGCATATTGATATTAGACATCACTTTATTAGGAATTATGTGAATAATCAAGATATTTCTTTAGAATTTATTGATACTAAACATCAATTAGTAGATATTTGTATAAAACCATTAAATGAAGAGTAATTTGATTTTATTATAAGAGAGCTAGGAATGCTAAACCATGAGAATGCATGATTGATTTACTATTTTTGTTTGAAATATATAAAATTACATAAACAATTCCTAACTTCGGATTTCAAAATTTACTAGATTAAAACCTATTTTTGTGTTGATGTTTTTAAAATCCTCTTCCTTGTTTCTACTTTTTTATTTACAAAAAGAAAAAATTCTATCAAAAGAAATAAGTTTTTATCCTATCCGGGGAGAGAAATAAAGTACCTATATTTATTTTGACATATGATGACCTTATGTATCATGAAATTACTTGCTTGTTATTTCACCTATTTTTGATGATGACAAAGAGGGAGAAATAGTAAATTAATGACACAAAAATAATACATGTCAAAGGGGAAGAAATAGCACATATGACAAAAAAGGAGAAATAGCATATATAAAATAAAGGGGAAGAAATAGCCTTTTCTTAAATAATTTTTTTGAATAATGTATGAAATTCTTAGAATGTTCTTAAATATTTGTTAGTTGAAATTAATATCATGATGATCCTTTAAAGAAGAAATTTTTTAAATTTAATGATTGGTTAAAATTAATGTAATATCATTGATAATTTGATAATTCTAAAATTCAAAACTTGATAAATGAATGTTATGATACTTGAATTCAGGAGTATGTAATTGTCTTGAATTGATGTTTTTTCTTATTTGGATTATGGAGTGGATTTAGGGGGAGTAAGGTTTAATTCCCGTCATTAATTGATTGTCATCATAAAAAACGGGGAGATTGTTGAATCTTAGATTTTGATGATGAAATTAATTGATGGGTTATTGATCTAATAAGTATATTATAGATGATTGATGTAGGATTAACTACGATAGAGAGAAAATTACAATCAGATGTTGGGCTAATGTCAAGTCCGGGCATTAGGCCGAGTTAGGACGATGCAGTAGGGAACTCGCCGGGAGGTCGTCGAAGGATTGGAGGCTTGCTAGGAGTTCGCTAGAAGCTTACCGAGGGTATCGGAAGCTTGCCAGGAGTTCGTCGGGAACTTGCCGAAGGAGATCAGGAGCTTGCCAGGATAGCTTCAGGAAGTTCACGAGAAGAAGACCAAGAGACTCGTTGAAAGATTGTTGGGGGTAGCCGAAAAGCTTATCGGGAGTTAGGAGGGTCTTGTTGCAATTGATAGCCATGTTGGTTGTAATTAATTAAGTCGTAGTTAGCATCAGTTAAAGTTTGAGTCCTACTTGAGTTAGATTTAGAAGGAATCCAAATTAACTCAAGTAAGGCAAATTAGATTTACTTTCAAGAGTGGATTGAGCTCCGGTCAAGCTTAATTAGTTGACATGGGAAGTCGTCAATTGAAGGTATAAGTCGAGATTGGAAAACTAGAGGGAATCACTTTTCTAAGTTTTTTTATGGTTGTACCGCTTGTAAGCAGTGGTCATATTGCCCAGATGGCGGTTGTACCGCTGTCGCCCTATTTTTCGGGCACCTTTTGGTGGCTACACTATTGGTGCCGATGGTTGTACCGCTGTTAGAATCCTTACGGATTCTAAACTTGGGGTGATATCTATAGGAGATCTACCTCATTGGAACTCTATAGGGGTTCCTACCTCCTAGATTTTCTGCACAAAGGCTGAAAATAATATTGATCTATTGATGATAATAAGTAACATAATACAAGCTATTTATAGGGCTTTTAAACCCTAACTCCTAATAGGACTCCTACTCAAGACTCATACCTCTAAGAAGCAACTCCTAGCCAGCGTTAACTAGGGGCGACCGACTGCTAATGACTCATAATCCTCCTCCAACTTAACCCTAACCCTAGCCGACCCCTTTAACTATAGTTGGGGCGACTAGCTAGGGTTTACATGTGCCCAATGCCTAACCCAATACCCTAACCTAGCTGGCCCCTTCATCTATTAATAGGGGGCAACTATCAAGGGTTTTATTATGTGCTCCCTCAAAAAATTTAAAATTAGGACTTTATTAGCTAGAGTCCTAATAGACCCGCATTCTTCAAATTAGCCTTGTCCTCATGGTTGACATTTCATGAACTCCGGGAATTTGATCTTCAAGTCATCATAATTTTCTAAGGTGGCATCTTTTGTGGGTAGGTTCATCCACTGTACTAGCACCTCAGTATTGGGTCGTCAACGTTGAGTCATGATTCGTCGATCAAAAATGACACTCGGTTGTATTTGGAGTTCTCCATAGGCTATAATATCTGGCAGGTGGCTTTGGGCCATCTCATTTTGTCCCAACTTGGGCTTCAAGCATGACACATGAAAAACTGGGTGGATCCGGGAGTTGGCGGGTAAGTCCAATATGTATACCATTGCTCCAATATGCTCCATGATCGATAGGGTCCATAGAACCATGGTGAAAGCTTCATGGATGCTTTGGTCTGGATCGATGTTTGCTTATACGATTGAAGCTGAAGAAAAACTTAATCCCCCATCGAAAATTCTCTCTTACTTTTGTGTTGATCATACTACTATTTCATTCTTGCCTGAGATGCTGAGAGATTATCTTTTTGCAGTTTCAAAATTTTATCCCTGTCCTTAAGCTCCCTGTCTACCTGTTCTACTTTAGATGTGCCCAATACATATTTTGGGATTATAGGGGGTGGTCGGCCATACAGAGCCTCATAAAGAGTATATTTAATTGATGAATGATAAGGCATGTTATACCACCACTCAGCCCAGGGAAGCCACTTTGTCCACTCTTTTGGCTTGTCACTAGTGAAGCATCTAAGGTATGTCTCGAAGCACCTATTCACCACTTCGGTTTAGCCGTTAGTTTATGGATGGTACGCCATGCTCATCTTCAATTTAGTACCCTACAATTGGAATAATTCTGTCTAAAATTTACTGGTGAAGACTCTATCACGATCGCTTGCAATAGATCTTGGCATCCCAGGCAATTTTACAATATTCTCCATAAAGATTCGAGCAATGCTAGAAGCGATGTAGGGATTGTAAATAGCACAAAAGTGAGCATACTTCGTAAGACGATCAATCACAACAAGAATTGTACCTTTTTCTTGTGATGAGGGCAGCCCTTCGATGAAGTCCGTTGATATATTGGTTTATATCGAGTCTAAGATGGGTAGAGGTTGTAGCTTTTCGGGTCTTGCCATTGTTTCACCTTTATATCGTTGGCATACATCACATTGCGCTACAAATTCAGAAATAATATTTTTCATCCCTACCTAATAAAATTTTTGCAGAATTCTCTTATAGGTTCTAAGGAATTCAGAGTGCCCCACCGCTGGTGTGGAATGCATCTTTTCAAGGATAGTCTTTATGCAGGTTAGAATTCGACGCAAGCACAATACATCCCAACTGTAATGAGCCACGGAGCTTGGTTCTTCCTCTAGTTTTTTTTATGATCTTACTGGTCTCTAGATCATCTCCCTATTCCCTCCTTATATCCTCGAGAAAGTCGCTGGTTGGAAGGGAGATGACCAAAAATTTTGCTCGGGTAATCGTGAATGTGCATCTGCAACAATATTTTCTTTCCCCTTTTTGTAAGTTATTTTGTAATCATATCAAAGAAGCTTTGTCATCCATTTTTGCTGTTCGGGGGAGGATATCTTCTATTCCAAAAAGTATTTGAGTCTCTTATGGTCGATCTTGATTTGAAAGCATCGCCTGATCAAGTATAATTTCCACTTTAGCACCGCTTGCATAATCGCGAGCATCTCCTTGTCGTAAATAGACATCTTTAGATGGGAAGGAGATAACGCCTTGTTGGTGTAAGTGAGGGGATGACCATCTTGCATGAGAAAAGCACCAATCCCAACTCTGGAGGCATCGGCTTTAATGAAAGAAGTTTTGTCGAAGTCAAGTAGCGCTAGTATGGGCGTTGTTGTCATGGCTACTTTAAGTTCGTCGAAGGCAGCAGAGGCTTTGTCCGATCACTAGAAAGTTTTTTTTTTCAGCAAGGATGTAAGGGGTGCACAAATCTTTCTATAGTCTTTTACGAACTTGCAGTAGTAGCCCATCAAACCGAGGAAACCGCGCAGTGATTTTATGTTCTTCGGGGTCGACCAGCTTTGCATTGTCTCAATTTTGAAAGGGTCTACCGCCACACCTTCCTCTGATATGATGTGCCTATGATACTACAACTTATGTTGAAGAAAGTTGCACTTTGATTTTTTGACAAAAAGAACATGCTCTCGAAGAATCGTCAAAACAAGTCGTAAGTGCTGAAAATGACTTTCAAGAGAAGAGTTGTAAATAAGGATGTTGTCAAAGAAAACCAGCATAAACTTACAATAATAACTCCAGAAAATATCATTTATAGGGCTCTAGAAGGTGGAGGGAGCATTGGTGAGACCAAGGGCATTACCAAGAATTAGTAGTGGTCGTTGTGCGTCTGAAAGGCGATTTTCGGTATGTCTTCTTCGCACACTCATATTTGATGATATCCGAATCGAAGGTTCAGCTTCGTGAAGATTCATGCTCCCCTTAATTCATCAAGCAATTCATCTACTACTGGAATAGGGTATTTGTCTTTGATAGTTATGCCATTGAAAGCTCGGTAGTCGCTGCACATTCGCCACGTTCTGTCTTTCTTTCATACGAGGAGCACATATGAAGAATAGGGGCTGGAAGTTGTCCGAATGACTCCTATTTCAAGCATCTCTTTTACAATCCTTTCTATTTCATCTTTCTGGAGGTGAGGATACTGATATAGCTGAGTGATTACTGGAGGTTTGCTCGGAAGAATCAGGATACGATGATCATACCGACGAGTATGAGGTAGGATGCGCGGTTCGACGAATACATCTGAAAATTCGGCAAGCAAGTGGGGTAGGTTTGGGTCTTCAAGTTTTGTTGGCTCCCCCATAGATTGCTGCTTAAGTTGCATTGGGAAGCCGCTGCTTGCTTTGTGTAAAACTTTCTCCATTCACTGCGTGCACATTATCTTTATGTCACTCCCGCGTTTCCCGCGCAGAATCACCTGTTTCTCTTTGCTGTAAAATTTCATAATTAATTTTAGAAAATTTCAGAAAATATCACCTATTATCATCAGCTATTCAATGCCAAGCATGGCCTCATAATCATCAAGAGGGAGGAGGAAGAAATATGCAATTATCTCTTGGTCCTACAACAATAGTTTCACCCGTGGGCAACTGCAGTCACACTTTAAAATTCATCCGTCGGCAACCTTAAAGTCAAACTTGCTATAATCCTTAATAGGTAAAGCCATTCGAATAGCAACCTTACTATTCATAAAACTATTAGTGCTCCCGGTGTCAATGAGAATGGTGATTGGTTGCTATTTTAGGAATCCTCCCACTTTCATCGTCTATGGGTACGCATAGCCGACAAGATCATGCATCGTAACATCAACCGGCTGTTGTTCTTCCTCCATAACCTCCTCCTTATGTTCCTTGACCTACTCCTCTAAATCTTCAAGGGGTTCAATCAGTAGGAGGCGCCCTTTTTTGTAGTGATGATTGCGGCTCCAAGGTTCGTCGCAATGCCAACAAAGGCCCTTTGCCGATCTGTCATGTAGTTCTTCTCGTCTCAAGTTTTTTGGCAGCGAAGGATGGCTGAGGGTAGAGATAGGTTTATCTGCTATTGGTCTAGGAGTGGTTCTCATCCTCCAAGCATCTAGGTTGAACCGCTCCTCTTGGATTCAGGCGACAGAGATCGCGGTTGTTACAGTTTGGGACTGCCACGACTTAACCTCGCCTTTAATCTTTGGCTTGAGTCCTTCAATGAACATCCCTAATAATTGTCTATTAGTCCAATCATGAGTGAGATAGGATAACTTCTCAAACCTAGTTTGATATTCTTGGATCATGGAGGTTTATCGGATCTTCGCGAGTTGGCCGTCAATATTTTCATACTCCGTCGGTCTAAAGCGGTTCAGTAATGAGTTCTTGAATTATATCCACGTTGGGGCCCCATGGTTGTATTCAAGTCAAATGTGCCAATAAATTGCATTGCCTTCAATGTGGATGACAGCGATGTCCACCATAGAATCATCCGATGTTCGGTAGTAGCGGAAGTAGCGTTCGATGTGTGAAATCCATCCCGTCAGGTCTCCTTCCCATCAAGGGAAGTCCACCCTCAAGCATAGCTATAGCATAGCTATAGCATGTCTAAGGGCTGTCATTCTTTCTCTGGAGGCATCTCTAAACTCTCCCCTTATTGGAATTTTTTTGGACTTGATGGTTGTCTAATTTTGAATTCTACGAACAAGGCACGTAATTTGTTCTCCAGCGTGATTCAAGCCGTGATTCCAACGTCTCAAATTTGGCATCGATTGGATCTTGAGATGCCATTACATATGCCTCTAGAGCTAATATGTCTTTGTCTTTTTTCTATTGATGGGTCAAGGGCATGGGGTGATGGAAGGTTTAGAAGATAAGATCGGTAGAGGAAGGTTGTGGCTACGAGGATTTACTATTTTGGGCTACAATTTTGGGTGCTGTTAGGGTTATGAAAATAGGTTACAATGGATGCATCTTAAGGCTCGAGGGGTAACAAGATGGTTAGGGTTTGGTGGGTTGAGAGAAGAAGAATGACAAAGGTACAATAATAGATTTTTGTCAAAACATTTTCAATAGTATAGATGCAATTTTTTCCAGCAATTTGCAATAAGGAGTCAAGTAAAACTTAAGGGGAATCCATTGGTAAGGGAGAGTAATGTCGTCAAAAAATTCATAGAAGAAAACGACAGCAAAAGATTCGACAAGATCGAAGATCATGGGAAGGTACTACAGTAGATTTTTACGTTTAAAGTATAGTAGTTTGGACGTAAAAGATCAGCGATTCATATTGACAATTTTCCGATGAAACAAAAAAAATCTGTTGTTAAAGAGTGCCAAAGGCAACATAAAAAACTCAAGAAAGATTGGATAGAAAAATCAAAGCAGCAAGATCAAAATAGGCAGTGTTATGCGACTGAATTATGTAGCGTAACTTTTATCATAAAGATGGAGACCTTGCAACATAAAGTTTATGCAGTGAGATAGGAACAAATTTTTGTTTTGATTTTTGGAATAAGGATAACTAAATTGCAGCAGCAGTAAAGTAGGAAACCATAACCTGTTGCAATTCACAGGGAGATCAAAGGATGATTTGCGGTAATGGAGATGACGGTGGAATTTGGTGATGATCTTAAGCAATTGTGGGAATTGCTTGGGCGACTGTGGAGTGATGGATGGCGATGGAAGGGCAGCGAGCGGTAAGAACACTGCTCTGATTCCAAGGGTTAGAACCCTTGTGGATTCTAAGCTTGGGGTGATCTCTATAGGGGATTTGTCTTCTTGGAACTCTATAGGGGTTCTTTCCTTCTAGGTTTTATACACAAAGGCTGAAAATAATATTGATCTATTGATGATGAAAAGTAGCTAAATACAAGGGTATTTAGAGGGATTCTAAAATCTAACTCTTAATAAGATTCCTACACAAGACTTCTACTTCAAACAACTCAAATTCTTTCTCTAAGAAGCAACTCCTAGCCGGTCCTAACTAAGGGTGGCCGACTACTAATGACTCCTAATCCTCCTCCAACTTAACCCTAACCCTAGCTGGCCCCTTTAACAATGGTAGGGGGCAGCTAGCTAGGGTTTACATGTGCCCAAATCCTATCCCAATACCCTAACCTAGCTAAGCCCTTCATCTATTAATAGGGGGTGGCTAGCTAGGGTTTTACATATGTGCTCCCTCAAAAAAATTTAAAAAGTAGGACCTTATTAGCTAGAGTCCAAACAACCACCCATACTCGATTTTTCCGGATACGTTTGAATTTTTGGCTCCATTTCTGAAGCCAATTAGGTTTTATAAACATCTCAAGATTTATTGCATTTAGCACAACACTTTTGGGCTAGAATTTCTATGAGAAAATTATGTGCCAAAATTTTAAGATAAAGAAAAGGGGCAAGGGTGTAAGAGAACAAATTGTAATTCTTATAAGTCTCCCTTGTAAGCTTGTAAGGTTCATCTCCTAAGCTTGTGAAAATGAGAGAGGAAAGTGTAAGGGTTTAATCTTCAACCAAGGAAGACTGGTAGTGGAGGCTAGTGGACCTCAAAGAAGAGGACTCGGGAGTGGACGTAGGCTAGGTTGAGGCCGAATCACTATAATTATGAGTGTTCTTTATTTACTTTACTTATTGCTCTCTATTGCTCTTAATTAGTTTATAATTAGATACGAGCTTCAAACTATCGACTTTTCTTAAATCAGTTTTTAAATCGGTTCTAATGAAATACACAAAGGAGCTTCCAATTTTCTTTCTTCACTTATCGTTAGCAAGGTTTTCGAAACGAGCACTTTCACTCTTGCACTAATTCACCCTCTCACACTCCCCCCCCGACATGATTCCAGATTTCATTCAAGTGAAGGATTAGTGCCAATTGATTCTAACATTACTAGTATATGGAGAAGGTAGCCTCCAGGTTGAGGGCTACACAGACTCGAGTTTTCAGTCCGATATTGATAATAGCAAGTCAAACTCAGGAAATATTTTTACCCTGAATGAAAGAGCAGTAAGCTGGAAGAGTTTCAATCGAGATACTATTATTGACTCGACCACAGAGGCAGAATATATTGCTGTAGCAGAAGCAGCAAAGGAAGCGGTGTGGATAAAGAAGTTCATTTGGGATTTGAGAGTCGTATCGAGCAATGTGGAGCTGATTCCTATATACTGCGATAACGACAGGATGATATCTCTAGCAAAGGAATCCAGGTCTCATTAGAATTGTTCTAAGGAGGTTCCACTTAATTAAAGAGATCATATCCTATAAAGATATAACAATAGAAAGAGTTACATCTGAAGATAACATTGCAGATCCATTGACGAAGCCATTGGCTCATATTATATTTGAGCGTCATAGGGGTCTGATGGGGATCAAACACACAAGTAATTGGCTTTAGGTTAAGTGGGAGATTACTGGTTATTGAGTAGTCAAATTCTGATCCACTATGCTACTTCAACTAACCAATTGTTGATCTGGTGTGGGGTCGGCTGAGTTGTGTTGATCCTTATTGATTCTTGTGGATCCTTTTCATAAAAGAAAAGATCTTCCTTGTTTTGTGCTAGTATCTCAAACGTCTCATGCCACTTAAATTGGGTGGATGCTTGTTGGAACTTTAACGAGTATCGCCTCGTAGGCTTTAAAGTTTTTGAGGTCATTCCTTTACAAAATTTGCCCATCAATTCTTCTTCAACTTAGTTGTCACTTCCAAGTAGGTTTGTATTACTTCTGCTTTCGAACAATCTACTCTTAGTAGCACTAATCAACATTTGTGAGGATTTGATAACTCATCTTCCATTAGATTTCTTTGAATGACCTTTGAAATTGTGCAGAGCTTCTCTATTGGATAAATAAAAGAACTTGGGTACTCGGTTTCGTGGATTCTCTTATGAGTTGAGAAGGCAAAGTTACTTTACTTCACCCACCTCCTCGAGTTTGTACTTCATGCATTGAGATGGTTACTAGTCTTTGCTCGCTCTTTGCTCACACTTCCGAAGCACTTAAAGTGTTTGCACTCATTGCTTTGAGTTAGCTACTATAATTCACCTTCTCTCTGCCATCAAACTTCTGGAATATAAGAAGTTTTGCCCGAAATGAGTAAAATTTTACCCCAGCTTGGAGCAAGTCTCTGATAGTTTTAGTCATCTTTATGATTGTATCACCTTCTCTATCATCTTTGTCACCTACTCCTCTGAGTAGAATAAGTATAGCACCACCTATTATCTACTTCATTTCTTGGTTGAGTACTCTTGCATCAACCCGAAGTCCCCCACTTTCAGTTTTCTTGATGAGAAACTCGTTAACACTGGTCTTATGAAGTTCCTTAGCCTTTGCCCTTCTGCCTTGTCTTGATACTTGGAATTTGTCAAAGCAATTAACTTTTGTCCACCCATTCTTTAGTCACACCCAGATGAAGTATAGCTCTAGGACAGTCTGTCACCTAGTAGCTCTTGAAGTCCACCGACTTCGCTGAAATTGATGCACCATTGTCTGGATCCTGGGCCTCTATCCCCCACCAACACAATCTCCACTGTGCATCACTTTCTTCATGATAACTCGAGTGGCAACACTGTGGCATATTCTTCAAGAGTACCTACCTCTACGTCCTTTTGCTCCGTGCTAAGGTCTTTTGATCCCAACTTTACCTCCATAAGTTGAGCGACCTTAGTCCCTCTGTCAAATACTTCTCTAAGATAAGGTGCATGTGCTTCAAAGCTCCCTTCGTCTTTAGTACCATACAAGATGAGTCCACCCCATCAGAATTAAGAACTTATGGAATTGCATGATCCCACTCTTGCCTCTAATAGAGGTCATGTCTTTGACTTCTATCTACGGAAAGCTCCATGCCTCCACTCCATGTTTCATCTTTTACGTCGACTCCCTTCATGCGGCTTGGATACTTCACTAAGTTCCACCCAAGTTGCTCCATTCCTTAATTTCCATTAAGTTGATGGTGGCCCTTGTGTCCCACCATTCCATGGGTTAGTCCTCCGTTGAGTTTGATTTTCACATCGACTCTAAATGTGCCTTTGTCTGATGTTGACATGGTCGCTCCCCCACTTGATCTCGCAATGCATCCACCAATGCATTACCTCATGCGAGATCATGCGACGACTCTTTGCCACTTGTTTGGTCTATTGAGCTTGTTGGGAAACCAAGCGGAAGCATCACATGCGCAGTAGAAGATCAAAACAAAATAGGTTTCCGATACAAATCAAATCGTCGTGTAAATGATTGGATCGTGAGAAAGCCACAAAAATATAAAAAAAACTGTAATACGTGAGAGATTGATTTCCTAGGGAAATCATATATACCTGTATTTTCAGATCCAGATGAAGAGGATCAAGAATGTCAAGCGTCCTCCTCTCTAGCGGTATCCACATGATGGATCTCTATAACAAAATGTCTTAAATCATATCTCATAACTCTTGCATAGAGGGAGGGAGGAGAATAGGAGGGGATGGCCAAAGATGCAGCCTATCAACCATGAGACTCTCCTCCTATTTATAGAGAGTCACCAAAAACCCTAGGGGCCCTGCCTTAGTGGGTATTGGATCTCCATCCAATTACTTACTAACCTTGTATTATTGGATCTCTATCCAATAATCTCATTTGGCCTCTAATTGAGCCTCATGCAAAGAGTTCATCAATTTAGGGTCTCATCAATTAGAACAAGGGCTAATTAGATAACTCATATCAATTCTCTATTGACTAAAGCATCCACCATATGTGTTTGACCATCTAGGCTCGGTACCAAGCTGGTTGTGAGTCACTTCCATAAGAACTTCTTCTGATATAATGAATTATATCCACATAATAATTCATTCGACTCATCGACTATGGAGGTACAAGGCTACTGCACCATAGTCCGTAGACGATATAGGGGGATCGAATCCATATGACTTGTCTGTCCAAAATTACCGTGTATCTATACTCCATCATCTAATTAATATCCCAGAGACTGTATATTGGACATGGTACTGTTAGGCCACATACAAAATCCATCTGAGTCTCGCTCTAATGGGATTCTCCCGGAGAACTCCTCTCTCAATTTGAATGACCTTGGTCAGGGATTTATCTCAACAAGCAGATATATAATATTTCTCTCACGATACCGAGAGTGGATAAAACTTTATTGACACTCAATTGCCTTCGTAAGGTTGGCTACCAATCTCGATACATAATTGTACCAGATCTAGAACTTTCCAAACCTGTAAGTCTAGCGTCAAAGAAAGGAGTACTCAAACAAGACATCCTTGGTGTCTCAAGTTTAAGGACCAGATATACAACTGGGATTATGGAATTATTGTTTGATATTAAATATTATTAACCATACAACATTCCATAAGTGGATCGATCAATGAACTCATTCTCCAATGAGCACCTGTTCTATATTCTTAGTATCTCCATACAAGTGACTATGAGATCAATCGCCTCCATCATATGGACGGATATATAGTATACCGGTCTATCCGGTTATTTCATTGTCCCTCTCAAGTAACCTATGATCAGGATTATTTAGAATCTGTGTTTAAGGTGAATCAATCTCATTATCGTGATCTCATTACGATCTGATTCCCATTGCATAGAACCAAGGACATCATAATATATATATGCAATAGATAATATAATATGAGAATATACCAATTATATCATAAGTAAAAAGATCGTGCAGTGTGTCACATGTGCCATCACTTACATGATTGGCTTGCAGGGCACCTGTAACCAGTAATCTCCTACTTGGCCTAAAACTAATGACATGTGTTTGATCCCCATCAGACTCCTGTGATGCTCAAATACAATCTGAGCTAGCGGTTTTATCAGTGGATCTGCAATGTTATCTTTGGAAGGAACTCTTTCCATTGCTATATCATTTCGGGCAATGATATCTCTAATTAAGTGGAACCTCCTCAAAATAATTCTTATGAGACCTGGGTTCTCTTGCTACAGCTATCTCCCTGTCACTGTCGTAATATATGGGAATCAGCTCCACGCTGCTTGGTATGACTCCCAAATCCCTGATGAACTTATTCATCTACACCCCTTCTTTTGCTGCTTATGCTGCAACAATATATTTCACTTTTGTGGTCGAGTCAGCAGTAGTATCTTGCTTAGAACTCTTCTAACTTACTATTCCACTTCCAATGCCCATCTTTGCCATAGTCGAAGTGGTATCATTTGACTTTTGTCCGGTCTTTCTTGATAACATTTGCCTTACCTAGTCTTTATTTGCCCTTGCTAAGGGTCTTTGTGGCCTTCATTTTCTTCTTGGTCTTACTACTATAAAGAGCTAGCTTCTCTTTCTTGATGGCACTCTCAGCTTTCCTCAATATATTGAAGAGCTCGGGGGGAGTCACCTCAAACTTGCTCATGTTCAAATTCATGATGAAGTGAGAAAAGAAATCTGGTAGGAACTGAAGTTAAGATCAACACATAGGTTATCCTCTAGGACTACTCTTAGATCTGTGAGTTTCTCGATCCACTCTATCATCTTTAGGACATGATTATGAATCGATATCCCTTCTGTCATCCTAGATTGGAAGAGACTTGGATATGTCATTTCTTTGAGTTCTTTCCTATTTCAAACAGTTGGCGGAGATGACGAATGATGGAATTGGCATCCATGCTCTTATATTGCCTCTATAACTCAAGAGTAATAGAGGCCAATATGCAACATTTTACCAATGTGGAATCATCTATATACTTCACATAGCAAGTGATCTCACCCTCGCTTGCCCCTTCTTCCGGCGTGGGCATAATTGTATTAAGGACGTTTATGATTTTTTTTTATCGGAGAACAATTATCAAATTGTGGAGCCAATCCATGTAGTTAGGACTAGTAGGCGGTTGGCATATGTTAGGATCAGTTGGTACTAAGAGGGTGGGGGGGGTTGCGGTGAATTAGTGCAAGAGAAATAGTGCTCATTTATATTAAACTTACTTTCATAAAGTAGAGAGTGAACAATGAAAGCTTTTCTTTATATTTCGATAAAACCATTTTGAAAGAAGTAGAGAGATTGATACTCATATCTAAATAGAGAGTGATGAAGAGCAATCAAATGTAATAAGTAAAGTAATTAAAGCACACTTATATTTATAGTGATTCGGCCTCAATAGGCCTATGTCCACTCCCCGAGTCCTCCTTGAGGCACACCAGCATCCATTATCGATCTCCTTTGGGTGAAGACCAAACCCTTACAACTTGAGCTTACAAGGGAGATAAGAACTTTACAACTCTTAGCTCACTCCCTTCCCCTTTTCTTTTTCTTACAATTCACACAAGTTTTTCATAACATTTTAATCCAAAAATTGATGTATGGAATGCAAAAAAATTGGGGTATTTATAGGCCCCAAATGGCTTCAGAATTTGGAGCCAAAATTTTAAACGTATCCAGAAAATCCGAGTATGGGCGGTTCACCTGCTAGCGCCAGCGGTTCCCGAAAAAGTGATTCCCTTCACTTTTTCAATCCCAAATTGAGCTTAACTTGAGCTTAATCAATCCCCATTAGTGGAAGCGGTTGTCTCTTTAAGTTGATTTGGATTCCTTCTAAATCACATTCATTTTGGACTCAACCTTAACCTATGACTTGAGGATTACAATCATACATTACCAGCAAGCTTATGACCTCACTCCCATAATTCGGCAACCTTCGATAGTCCCTGCGATGAGTCTCACGGTCTTCCTCTGGTGATCTCCCAGCATGTTCCTAGCGATCTTCCCGATACCTTCGGTAAAGTCCTAGCAAACTCTCAGCAAGCTCCCAAAGAATCGTCCAAACCTTGTCGCAATGCCTATGCTTGATCCTGGGTCCATATAAGATCTATAAATCCTTTTCACCATCGTGGCTAAACCTGCACGATGCTAACTATGACTTAATTAATTACAATCATGACCAATCAAATCCCCTTGAAAACCTTTCCATCTCCTAACAAGCTTTTCGGCTACCCCCGATAATCTTCCGACGAGTCTCGGTCTTCTTCCGACGAACTCTCTTATGCTATCCTGGCAAGCTTCTGATACCCTCGGCAAACTCCCAACACACTTCAGGCGAGTTCCCAACCGCATCATCCAATCCCCGGTCTGATGCCTAGACTTGACTTTGGCTAAAACTTTGATTGTAATTTTCGCTCTGTTATAATTAATCTTACATCAATCAACTCTAATAACCTTGTTAGATCAATAACCCATCAATTGATTTCATCATCAAAATCTGAGATTCAACAATCTCCCCATTTTTTATAATGACAATTAATTAATGACATGAGTTAATCCTAACTGCCCCTAATTTCATACCATAATAAAAAACCTTAAATTCAAGAGAATCACACACTCTTGAATTCAAGTATCTTGAGACAATCAATATTCTAAGCCAATTTCAATAAAAATTTGTATCAAGTCATCAAAGCATGAATTTAAAAATATTATGCATTAGTATCCAGGTATTTGCATCAATATCTATGTGCTATCAATATCCATTTCTCCCCTTTTGTCATCAATAAAAAGGTGAAATGTATAGCTAACAATTTCAAAGCACATGATGACATTACTCCCTCTTAATAAAATAGAATATGCATTATAGAATCTTCGTCCCCTTTGTAAATAATGAGGAGAGAAACAAGGGAGGAGTTGTGAAAGCAATATATCATTAAGAAGAGCTCTTAATAAATTGAAACTATTAAGATGAGCTCAAAAGTACAAGTTAAAATTATTTTAATTACATCATATGCAATACATCATATCATCATAATAAAAACATGAGTATTGCGTGTATTATTCTAAATCATCATGTATATTTTCAAAATCATCATTATATGTATGATCATCATACATAATTTCACATCATCATACATTTTCTCCCTTTATCAACAAAAAAGGAGAAGTACAATTAGTAATTTTTTGAGATATGAAAGCTTAGCAATTTAGTAAATTTTTCATCACTTTAGAACATGCAAGTTAGTGAGTTCTTTCTTTATTTTGAGAAGTGCAAGCTAGCAAAAATTTTTGCTTCCTTTGCCATGTTCAAGCTAGCAATTTTACATCATGCATGCTAATAAGTTGGCAAGTATTACTTCTCTTAGCATATTTTTTGATAATGTGATGTTAAGCAAAAATTTTGCTTCTTTTGAGATTTACAAGATAGTAGTACTTCTTGCTTCTCTTTTGAGATGAGCAAGCTAGCAAGTTTTGCTCCTCCTTTGTCATTGTCAAAAAGAAGGGATGGTTACAATAGTGCAAAAATTTTCTCATTACATCATTTTTCAAATCATCACATGAAATATATCAAGAAAAGATTAACATGGTGATGAGATATACAATTCATGAAGATAAGTTGTGAATATCAAGAGACAAATCATAAGAGGGACAAATAAAATATTTTGATTTATGCATAAGAAATCTCAAGTTGTTAATATCATGATTTATATAAAGATCTCCTTTTAAATAATAAAAAAATACATAAGATATTTTGATTCATAAAAGATTTTAAATTATAATTCCGATGAATCAAAATCACGATATAGGTAAAAACTCATTTAATTTCAAATAATCAAAATCATCACTTTCAAGATATTCAAAATGAAATAAATGGACTTATCGATCTCTTGAAATGCTAGTGATTTCCTTTCTCCCCTTTGTCATTGTAAATAAGAAAGAAGAAAAAGGGGAATAATACATTACAAAACTTCAAGTCATAAATTATCAAGATGTCAAGTAGAATATCATGGTTTATTAGGATATGTCTCCTTTTTCGTGAATAGCCAAATGAATCTCAATTTATAAATATCAAGGAATGAATATCATGATTTAGATAAAAACTTATTCAAATTCAAATAATCAAATTATCAAAATCACTTTCATAGTTCAAGAGATTCATAAAAAAATAACATAATTAATTCATTAATCTCTTTTTGAAAACGTTATGAGATAGAAAAAATTTTCAAGAAAAAATATATTCCATTTTTTTTCATACAAGCATGCCTTTGTCTTTTAAGCCAAATAAAAACATGCATCATCATTTAAAATTGAGAAAAAACTTTCATTACGATAAAGACCAATAAGCCATAAATCACAAAAATCATCATGCATAATTTGAAATATAAACTCATTAAGCATGATCACTATGCATCATTAAATCATCAAGCATGGTTTCAATTAAAATCAAAAAGCAATATGGAAATCATCAGGATACACACTATTGTTTCTTAAAAATATACATAGGATTTATCTTAAGCATTAGATTTAAGTCTAACATTTTATTCCTTTATAAAACATGTAATTTTCATGATCAATATAATTTTTCAAAATCACTAGAAAGAAAAGCATGATCCCTTTTTATTTATTTAATTTTTATATTTTATATACTAATTTAAAAATAACTCATGAATAACATTAAGTAATTTCAAAGTAAAGCAAAGGGTTTTGGTTACCTCATCGTCGAAGTCCGTGAAGGTGTAGTTTGCCACCTCGCCTTCGTTGGTTTGCTCTTTATCTTTGGATGAATTTGATTCATCTCAAGCTATCTTGAGTGTTTTCTTTTTCTTTTGTAACTTCTTCTTTTTAGGTTTATTTTTGTTCTTTGATTCTTGTTTTAAGAGTTCTTTAAGCTTTATAGTTAAGAGTTCAAAGTCATCATCACTTGAGCTTTCGATCGAATGGTCTTCATTTGTTCTAAGTGTCAAATTCTTCTTGTTCTTTGGAAGGTTGTTCTCATGTTCATAGAGTTTATCATGTACCTTGCATGTTATTTCATAAGTCATTAATGACCCGATAAGTTCTTCAAGTGGAAACTTATTTAAGTCTTTTACCTCTTATATTGCGGTTACTTTAGGATCTCAGTTCTTATGAAGAGAACATAAAACTTTATTAACAAGTTTAAGAATCTAAAAACTTTTACTAAGTGTTTTTAAACCATTGACGACATCTGTAAAACAGGTGTACATGTCTCCAATAGTTTCAGTTGGTTAGTTTCAGTTGGTTTCATACGAAATAATTTAAAATCATGCATTAAAAGATTTATCTTAGAATCTTTTACTCTACTAGTGCCTTCGTGTGTGGTTTCAAAAGTGTACCAAATATCAAAAGCGGATTCACAAACGGAAACACGATTAAACTCGTTTTTGTCAAGAGCATAAAACAAGACATTCATAGCCTTTGCCTTCAAAGAAAAATTCTTCATTTCCAAATCATTCCAATCATTTATTGGTTTGGAATATTTTTCAAATCCATTCTCTATAATGTTTCATAAATTGAGGTTCAACGAAAGGAAGAAAACTCTCATCCGAGTTTTTCAATAAGTGTAGTCCGTCCCATTGAACAAGGGAGGACGAACAATAGAAAAGCTCTCTTTAAAGCTGAAAAGAATCATTTCTCTTGGGTGTTAACCAAATGAGAAAAACATGACTCTGATACCAATTATTAGGATCAATTTGCACCAAGAAGGGGTTTTGAATTAGTGCAATAGAAATAGTGCTCATTTAAATTAAACTTGCTTTCGTAAAGTAGAGAGTGAACAATGGAAGCTTTTCTTTATATTTTGATAAAACTGATTTAAAGCCGATTTGAAAGAAGTAGAGAGATTGAGGCTGGTATCTAATAGAGAGTGATTAAGAGCATCAAATGTAATAAGTAAAGCAATTAAAACACACTTATATTTATAGTGGTTCGGCCTCAACCGACCACGTCCATTCCCCAAGTCCTCCTTGAGGCACACCGGCATCCACTATCGATCTCCTTTGGGTGAAGACCAAATCCTAATAACTTGAGCTTACAAGGGAGACAAGAACTTTATAACTCTTCGCTCACTCGCTTCCCCTTTTCTTTTTCTTATAATTCATACAAGTCGTCACAAAATTTTGATCCCAAAATTGATGTATAGAATACAAGAAAACTTAGGTATTTATAGGCCCCAAATAGCTTTTGAATTTGGAGCCAACATTTTAAACGTATCCAGAAAATCTAGGTATGGATGGTTCACCCGCCAGCGCCAGCGCTTCGGCCTCCGGGAATTCAGAAAAGTGATTCCCTTCACTTTTCCATTCCTGACTTGACCCTTACATTGACCAATCCTCTGGTCAACCAATTGAGCTCAACTTGAGCTCAATCAATCCCCTTTAGTGGACCCGATTATCTTTTTGAGTTGATTTGGATTCTTTCTAAATCACACTTATTTTAGACTCAACCTTAACCCACGACTTGTGGATTACAATCATACATGACTACCAAGCTTATGACCTCACTCCCGCAATCCGGCAACCTCTGAAATTTCCTACGGTGAGTCTCACGGTCTTCCTTAGGTGATCTCCTAATGTGTTCCTATCGATCTTCCCAATACCTTGGCAAAGTCCTAGCGAACTCCCGGCAAGCTCCTACCGCATCGTCCAAACCTTAGCCCAATGCCTAAGCTTGATCTTAGGTCTATGTCTGGTCTATAACTCTTTTTCACCATCGTGGTTAAACCAGTATGATGCTAACTATGACTTAGTTAATTACAATCATGACCAATCAAATCCACTTGAAAATCTTCCCAACTTCCGACAAGCTTTTCGGCTACCCTAGACAATCTTCCTGTGAGTCTCGGTCTTCTTCGGGTGAACTCCTTTGTGCCATCCTAGCAAGCTTCCGATACCCTTGGCAAGTTCCTGACGCACTCTTGGCGAGTTCCTAACTTTATCATCTGAACCCCAGCTCAATGCCTGGACTTGACTTTGGCCAAACCTCTGATTGTACTTTTTTCTTTATCGTAGTTAATCCTACATTAATTAACTCTAACAACCTTGTTAGATCAATAACTCATCAATTGATTTTATCATCAAAATTCAAGATTCAGCAGCATCAAGTATGCCAGGCAGGGGGTTTGTGAGCGACATATTTCTAACAAATAAGATATAGCATAAATAAATAACATACAGATTTTATATAAAAACTAATTAAGATATATACTTCTATCTTAATGTACTCCACTATTTTGTTAGCGAATCATACGATACCCTTGGCATGTGAAACGGAAGTCTCCGTTAGACTTCTAGTAGTGATCGAGATCCAATCAGCCTTTTAATGCAACATCAAGTGACTCGACCAATTGCATTAAGCCTAAAAGGTAGATAACTCTTGCCAATCATAACTTCTTGTGATTTCTATCATGTTCGACCTCTGAATCATCATGGTCTCAATTGCTCGACAAACCATGAAGTTCAGTTAAGTCATCACCATCATTACAAACTGAGTCTAATTTGATGATATGCTCTCGAATGACTCGATCAAGCATATCATATCCTCAAGTCATCGATGACATCTATATGTCGTAGGCAAGATCTCGATCGCGTATGTAGGTGAGTCTTAAGTGACTCGACCAACTCAACCTATGTCGTGATTCAATTTTTTCCTATAACAATGGAAGTTCACGTAGGTCAATCTTATTGCCTCACGCTCACCAACTTAATATTACCGTAGGAGGGATTTTGTTATGTATCAGTTTCTTAATATGTCATATCACATATATACATATTTAATATATATCTACATCATATGCAAATATATATATATATATATATCTAGTAGGTGTATAACACATCACATATGCAAGCCACACCAGATGATCATGAGTCGTCACCTAATATGATTAAGCCCGAGCTAATGGGCCTAATCACTTACAATATGATGTACGTGTGTATCGACACATCTTTATGCCTTGTGATCATTGATCTCATCGTCATCATTTCCGTCGGATCTTTGCTACATCACTATGCATCGTGATCTCCCGCCACGCATCGTAGGTCCTGCTATCAACTCCACGCTCCTGACACACCTCTCCATGTAATTACAAAATAATAACAAGCATGTATGTCCAATAATAAATGAGAAAAATAAAGGCTCACAGACCCCAATAATAATAATAATCACATGTACACACATCACATCACATGACTCATGATCATCCATATATATTATACATCACATATACACATCACTGTGTAAGATTACTAGATAATAAATTATTAATTAAACTATTTAATTAATTATTTTTTAGAAATCAAGACATGTCAAGAATTTTCAGAATTGTAAGGGGCAATTTTAGAATGTTAGGATCAATTGGTACTAAGAGGGGGAGGGGGTGTCAAGGATCGATAAAAAAAAAAGTATTATATTTGAAAGTGTTCATCAAGGATATAAAAGATCCATGAATAATATTTAGGAGAGGATACATCACAAAAAAGTATATGTTATAAGAGAATACATCATAATAGTGCAATGAGTACAACATATCAAGTTCCACCGACTTCTTTCCCTTGGTTCTAAAAATAATTATCCATGTGGTGATAATCCGAAGTGTCTAGATAAAGCATTAAGCTATTGACGGATTTGCTGCATCTTGGTTACTAATTGATCTTGACATAGTTCAATTCAATCTAGAAGGGTCAATATGGAGTTGTTAGATGATGAGGGTGCTGGTTGCATCGCGGGTGCTGCCTTAAAGGGACTACTAGGAGGAGATAGACTTTCTCTAAATATAGGTGTCTAAGGTTTTGGCTCAAGTGAGGGAGGATCATTTCTCCTAGGTAGTCTAGTCCAAATATCATTTCTTATAATGCATCTTAATCTTCTTAGGAGATTTTTATTAATGACATTATATCTAACTTTATAATTTCTTCATTTGGTGGAATAGCTATGTTGTGTGCATGTATCAAATCTAGTTATTAATCCACCATATAGAAGCAACATATCTTTAGTAGAGAGTTCAATCATGTTTTGCCACAATAGATATCTAAAACAATAATCATGTCATGTCATGATCCAATACATAGTACCTAGTTCCATTTGATTAATTTTGTCATAATGAAATTATTTAGGAAGTAGAAGACTAATCACTATATGATGAAGTAGTTTTGTGTTAAAAGGTAACATGTGCTCATAACTTTTAGGAACAATAGATAGATTTGGGTTATCAAATATGGTGCCAAAGGCTTCAAAATAAGTAATGCATATTGATTCAGTATCTCATTGTCCTCTAAAGTAGCAACCACTTCTTTTTTCAGGTATTCTTATAAGATTGCAAATTAAACTATCCGTAATAGTTATATGATGCCCCAAGAGATATGTAGATACCCTATCTTGATCATCTACATTCAAGTTATCATAAAACAATCTAACAACTCTAGGATAAATGGATTCTTTTTATTTGAAGGATGGGTAGGGCATCTAAGTTAGCAAACCATTGAATTGGTTCTAAATCTCTTAAATCTTCTAGATCTACATATTTACCCTTATGAACACTTCTAAACTCAAGGGTTAAGAATTTTAGGGCATGTTCATGGGTATCAAAGAGTATAAGATTAAAGGTTTCATCTAATCTCCTCTTTCCTTTGTCCTTTGAGGATCTTGTAGGGACCATTTGTCATTTCCTAGAGATGGAGATTGATCCTTAGTTTTGATGAGTAGAGGGATTTCTCTTGTGTTTCTAGAGGAAAAGTAAAGGGAAAGAGGGATGGAGAGGGTTTTAGAGGGGTGTGGAGAGATTTAGGGTCGGTTCCACCACCGGCCCTAAGTTAGGTTTATATAGGTAGGGTTTCGGTCGGTGGAACTACCAATTAAGAGGTTCAACCGATTCTTGTACAGTGTGTTCAAGCGGTTCAACCGCTAGACCAGCGATGCCACTACTTTAAAAAAAAAAATTTATTTATGTGTTCCATAAAATAGCCCAATTCAATTATCATAGCATTTTAAATCAATGTTACATCCAAACTAATATTCAATCATCAAAATCCCTTTTTCATAAATTTTAATATTGTTTCGTTAAGAACAACTTAGGTCCTATAGTTCTACTAATATACTTTAGTCATACATCATCATTCAAGATTTGTTCTAAGACAATCAACCATTAAAAGTTTTGTTGTCAATAATTTTAACTCAATATATATTTTAGTTATCATTGTTTAGGCTAGTGAGCTCGAAAGAGCGTTAGATATCAATCACTTTCAAAATATTATTTAGTGCTCCTAGCCTTAGTTTGGAGACAAACCTACAAGAAAGATGGTTTTAATATAGGTACCCATTTTACTTTGGATCCCTCATGAAGAGCTTTACACAATTTAGATCATTTTTTATTGTTTATGATTCCTTTATGAATCCAAATTAATTTATGTAGAGCATACTTCCTAAATGAATATTTGTACCTACTACAAAAGTTACATTTTATTTTTGGTGGTAAGTTTAGAGTGATTCTTATTTGTTGGCTTTTGTTGATTATTTCCAATAAAGCCTATACCTTCTTTCCTATGAACATGACCCTTATTTGCAAGGATCATGTTTAGGGATTTATTTCCTATTTCAAAATTTTCTAATATTTGTTTTAATAAAATATTTTTTTTCTAAGTTCATCTAAATTTTCACATTCGGTGCATGAACTATGTGATGGAGATGCTACATGTATTTCTTCAAATTTACTAACTAGTGAGTAATGCTATTTCTTAAGTAATTTATAAGACTTACTAATTTTTCTAAACCTATTATAAAGCTCATGAAATATATTCAATAATTCAGTAAAAGAAACATTGGAAGACTCACTTATCTCGTCATGAATGACCATGAAAGCATAGTTGGCAACTTCATACTTGATGTGGTCTTCTTCATTTGATGAGTTTGAGTCATCCCAAGTCACCGATAGAGCCTTCTTTTTTTGTAACACCTTCTTTAATTGATGACACTCATATTTGAAATGTCCTGGCTGCTTACATTCAAAGTATATAACACTGTTTTGTTTTTGTTCATTTTTATTTTTATGATTTTTATTTTTTCATAAATTTTTTAATTATTTTGGATAATAGTGTAATGTTATTATCCTCATCACTCAAGGTTTCACTCGAGGAGTCATCTACAGTTTTCAATGCTAAATCCTTCATGTTCTTTGGAAGGAGTTCATCAAGTTCGTCATGAGCTTTACTGCTTAGTTCATAAGTCATAAAAGATCCAATCAGTTCTTCAAGAGGAAAATTATTAAGATCTTTAGCCTCTTGAATTGAAGTTACTTTAGGATCTCAACTTTTTAGAAGGGATCTTAATATTTTACTAACAAGTTCAAAATTAGAAAAATATTTACTAAGAGCTTTTAGACCATTGACAACATCCGTGAACCGGGTGTACATGTCTCCAATGTAGTCACTTGGTTTCATTCTAAATAATTCATAATTATGAAATAAAATATTAATTTTAGACTCCTTAACTCTATTAATGCCTTCATGTGTGATTTCAAGTGTATGTCAAATATCATAAGCAGTTTCACAAATAGAAACTCGATTAAATTTATTTTTATCAAGTATACAAAATAAGGCATTCATTGCTTTTGCATTTAACGAAAAATCTTTCTTTTCAAAATCATTCCATTCGTTCATGGATTTAGAAGATTTTTCAAAACCAATCTTAATAATGTAGCATAAATCAAAATCCATGGAAATAAAAAAAATATGCATTCTTGTTTTCCAATATATGTAATCCGTCCTATTGAATATGAGAGGACGTACAATAGAATGTCCCTCGTTTATGTCAAATGAAGCTATCTACTCAGTTGGGTATTCAGTTTCACAAATAGAAACTCGATTAAATTTATTTTTATCAAGTATACAAAATAAGGCATTCATTGCTTTTGCATTTAACGAAAAATCATTCTTTTCAAAATCATTCCATTCGTTCATGGATTTAGAATTTTCAAAACCAATCTTAACAATGTACTATAAATCAAAATCCATGGAAATCAGAAAAATATACATTCTTGTTTTCCAATATATGTAATCCGTCCTATTGAATATGAGAGGACGTACAATAGAATGTCCCTCGTTTATGCCAAATGAAGCTATCTACTCACTTGGTATTTAGTCCAATGAGTAGAACCTCGCTCTGATACCAAATATTAGGATCAATTGGCACTTGGGTAGGGGGAGGTGGGTGGTGCATTAGTGCAAGTGTAAAAATATTCAATTTGAAAAACTCGTTCGAAGTAAAGAAGAGAATCAAAAGCATTTATTGGACTTCGTTGAAAATGAATAAGCAAACGATTTCAAGGAATGTCGAAAGATGATGCATGTGCCTTTCTTCAAGCTAATTAAGAATAATTAAATGTAATAAATAAGACAAGAGTAGATAGCTCATAGATTTATAGTGGTTCGTGTTAGGAAACCTCAGTGGGTGCATCATATGCACAGCGAAAAACAAAATATAAAACTGGTTTCCCACGTAGATCAAATCATCGTGCAAAGATTGGGGTCGTAAGAAAAAATGTAAAATCGAAAAACCACGATATGTAAGAGATTGATTTTACCTAGGAAGATTGTATATCACTGTATTCCAGATCTGGGAGAAAATGAAGGAGGTCAAGCGTCCTCCTCTCTAGTGGTATCCACACGATGGATCTCTGTAGCAAAAATCTAATCTGATCTTGTAACTCTTGGGCAGAGGGAGGGAGGAGAATAGGAGGTGGTGGCTAAAGTTGTAGCCCATCAATCATGAGTCTCCCCTCATATTTATAGAGAGCCACCAAAACCCTAAGTCTCCTACCTTAGTGGGTATTAGATCTCCATCCAAAAATCCACTAACCTTACATTATTGGATCTCTATCCAATAATCTCTTTAGGCTTATAATTGGGCCTTAATCAAGGAGCCATCAACATATGGTCTCATTTAATGAGAATAGGGGCTAATTGGATCTTCATCCAATCCTCTATTCATTGAAGCATCTACCATATGTGTGTGACTCTCTAGGCCCGATACCGAGCTGGCCGTAAGTCACTCCCATCAGAACTCCTTCTGACTATGGACATACTAGGCCACTATGCCATAGTCCCCAGACGGTACAAGGGGGATCAAATCCATCGGACCTGTCTGTCCACAATTACTATGTATCTATAATCCCTCATCCAAATAATATCCTAGAGATTATATATTGGACATGGTACTGTCAGGTCACATACGGAATCAGTTTGTCTTGCTCTAATTGGATTCTACCGGAGAACTCCTCTCTCAATCTAAATGACCTTGGCCAGAGATTTATCTAAGTAAGCATATATGAGATATTCCTCTCATGATACCGAGAGTGGATGATCATCTATTAACACTCAATTACCTTCGTAAGGTTCGCTACCAATCCCGATAACCAGTTATACCAAATCTGGAGCTTTCCAAACTTGTAAGTCTGGTGTTAAAGAAAAGAGTACTCATACAAGGTATCCTTGGTGATTTAAGTCTAAGGACCAGATACACAACTGGGATTGTGGAATCACTGTATGACATTAGGTATCATTAACCATATAGCAATCCATAAGCAGATCAATCAATGAACTCATTCTCTAATGAGCAAATGTACTATATCCTTAGTGTCTCCACACAAGTGGCTATGAGACCAGCCGCCTCCATCATATGGACGGGTTTATAGTACACCGATCTGTCCAGTTATCTCAATATCCCTCTTGAGTAACCTATGATCGGGACTATTTAGGATCTGTGTTTAAAGGTGAATCGATCTCATTATCGTGATCTCATCATGATCCGACTCCCATTGCCCATAACCAAGGATATCACAATATATATGTAATAGATAATATGATAATATGTCAATATTAATCATAAGCAAAAAGATCACACAGCGTATCACACATATCATCACTCACATGATTGGCTTGGAGGGCACTTGTAACCAGCAATCTCTCACTTGATCAAAAGTCAATCACCTATGTGTCTGATCCCCATCAAACCCCTGTGATGCTCAAATACAATCTGAGCCAGCGGCTTCGTTAATGGATCTGCAATGTTATCTTCGGATGAAACTATTTCCATTGCTATATCTTTTCGGGTCATGATCGCTCTAATCTGATGGAACCTCCATAGAACAATTTTGTTGAGACCTGAGTTCCTTTGTTAGAGTTATCGCCCTATCGTTGTCATAATATATGGGAGTCAGCTCCATACTGCTTGGTATAACTCTCAAATCCTTGATGAACTTTTTCATCCAAACCCCTTCCTCTGTTGCTTCTGCTGCAGTAATGTATTTTGTCTCTGTGGTCGAGTTAGTAGTAGTATCTTGCTTGGAACTCTTCCAGCTTACTGCTCCTCCATTAAGGGTGAAAACATATCCTGAATTTGACTTGCTATCATCAATGTCAGATTAAAAACTCGAGTCCGTGTAGCCCTCAACCTGGAGGCCACCTTCTCCATATATCAGTAAAAGATCCTTAATGCTTCTCAAGTACTTAAGGATATACTTTACTACCTTTTAGTATGCTAAACCTGGATCTGCCTGATACCTGTTCGTGACACTCAGAGCATGTGCTATATCAGGCCTGGTACATAGCATCACATGCATGATAGTCTCTATCGCTGAGGCATAAGGTATCTTATCCATGTGTGCCCTTTCTTCAGGAGTCTTTGGGGACATACTCCTAGAAAGTGATATTCTATGTCTCATCGGTATGAGACCTCTCTTGGAATTCTTCATGCCAAACCTTTTAACAATGGATAAGCCAAGCATCCCTTTAGATCTATCTATATAGATCTGGATCCCTAAAATATAGGATGCTTCCCCTAAGTTTTTCATGGAGAAGTTTCTAGATAACCAAGCCTTTATTATGAAGAGCATTCCTACATCATTTCCAATAATTAGGATGTCATCCACATATAGCGCCAAGAAGATGATAGTGCTTCCACTTACCTTCCTATACACACAAGGGTCGTCTTCGTTCTTAACGAAGTCATAAGATTTTATCACCTCATCAAATCTTAGGTTCCAACTTCGGGAAGCTTGCTTCAATCCATAAATGGATCTAAGCAACCTACAAACTTTATCTAGACTCTCTTTGGATATGAATCTCTCTGGTTGTATCATATACACCTCTTCCTCGAGGTTGCCAATGAGGAATGTCATTTTAACATCCATCTGTTAGATCTCATAGTCATAGTGTGCTGCAATGGCCAAAATAATTCTAATGGACTTAAGCATGGCTACAGGTGAAAAAGTTTCATCATAGTCAACTCCTTGTCTTTGACGATATCCTTTAGCTACCAGCCTTGCTTTATAGGTCTCTACCTTTCTATCCATTCCGATCTTCTTCTTAAAGATCCATTTGTAGCCGATGGGTACAATACCCTCAGGTGCATCCACAAGGTCCAATCCTTATTAGAGTACATGGAATCTATCTCAGAATTCATGGCTTCTTGCCACTTTCCGGAGTCTATACTCATAATAGCCTCCTCGTAGGTCTGAGAATCAACATCCTTAGAGTCATCTCTACTGATATATCCCACATATCTTTCAGGAGGGTGAGATATTCTACTAGACCTATGTAAAGTTGGAACTTGTGTGTTAAGTACCTGAACAGACTCGGGCTCTGGAATGGTGCTTGAGCTAGGTTCTCCACCCTCACTCAATTCTATCTCACTCCCACTGTTTCCACCAAGAATGTGTTCCTTCTCAAGGAACATAGCTCTCTTGGCAACAAAGACCTTTCGATCCTCTAGATGATAGAAATAATATCCACAAGTTTCCTTTGGGCATCCCACAAATGTGCACCATTCTGTCCTTTGATTCTAACTTATCGGGGTTATGTCTTCTAACGTAGGCAAGATAGCCCCAAATCTTAACAATCTTAAGATCGAGCTTCTTTCCTTTCCATATGTCATATGGTGTAGACACTACCGACTTTGATGGAACTCTGTTTAGAAGGTAAGCTGCAGTCTCTAAGGCGTACCCCCAGAATGAAACGGGTAGGTCAGTGATACTCATCATGGACCGCACCATGTCTAACAACATGTGGTTCCTCCTTTCTGATACACCATTAAGTTGAGGTGTATAAGGAGGTGTCCACTGGGATAGAATCCCATTGTCCCTGAGAAAATGGGTGAACTTCATACTCAAGTACTCTCCTCCTCGATCTGATTGAAGAGTCTTAATACTCTTTCCAATTTGGTTCTCTACCTTATTCTTATATTCCCTAAATTTCTCAAGGTCTCAGATTTGTACTTCATTAAGTACACGTGTCCATACTTAAAAAAATCATCAGTGAATGTAATGAAGTATGAGTAACCACCTATAGCTTGAGTCGACATGGGACCACATACATCACTATGTATGAGTTTCAATAACTTATTGGCTCTCTCTCGAGTTCCACTAAAAGTAGAGTTGGTCATCTTCCTACGAAGGCAAGGTTCATAAGTTATATGTCTCATAGTCAAATTGATCTAAGTATCCATCTTTCAGCAACTTTTGAATCCTTCCCTCATGTATATGACCTAGCCTACAATGTCATAGGTATGCATTATTCACCTTATCTCTTTTACTCTTAGACATATTTATATTTATGATATGTGGAGAAGTGTCTAACATATATAAGCCATTTATAAGGGTCCCTCTAGTGATGATCTCATCATCTATAATTATTAAACAACTATTATTCTTAAAAACTAATTTATATCCACTAATTATCAAACAAGAGATAGAAATAATATTTTTGATAATAGAGGGAACAAAGTAGCATGCATCTAATGCAATAATAGCTCCACCAGGCAGATGTAGGGTGACCTCTCCAACAGCAACTGTAGTAACTCTTGCTCTATTACCCATCTTGAGGTCCATCTCGCCTCTAGCCAATCTCCTAGGTCTTGCCAGAACCTACAACGAATTGCATATATTATAAACACTCCCGGTATCCAATACACATGTGTTATCATGAAAATCTGACAAGTGGAGACTGATCATGAATATACCTGAAGCTTCTTCAAGCTTCTGTCTCGCCTTCTCTGTATTCCTTGTAGTTACTCTTCCAATGTTCGTCTTAGTCATAGTGGAAGCATTGTCCTTTGTCCTTTCACGGGTATTTCTTGGCAACCTTTGTCTTACCTGGTCTTTCTTTACCCTTGCCCTTCTTAAGGGTCTTACTAGCCATCCTTTTCTTTTTGGTCTCACCAATATAGCGAACTGACTTCTCCTTCTTGATGGCATTCTCAGCTTCACTGAACATATTGAGGAACTCAGGGAGAGTCACTTCAAACTTGCTCATGTTAAAATTCATGATGAACTGAGAAAAGAAATCTGGTAGGGACTGAAGTATAAGATCAATGCACAGGTTATCCTCTAGGACTATTCCTAGACCTGTGAGTTTCTCGATCCACTCTATCATCTTTAGGACATGGTTCTCAATCGATGTCCCTTTTGTCATCCTAGCTTGGAAGAGTTTCTTAGATATCTCATATCTTTGAGTTCTTTCATGTTTCTCAAACAGTTGGCAGAGATGAAGAAGGATAGAATCTACATCTATGCTCTCATTTTGCCTTTGTAACTCATGGAGGCCAACATGTAATATTTTGCTAACGTGGAATCATCTATATACTTCACATAGCGAGCGATCTCATCCTCGCTTATCCTTTCCTCCAGCATGGGCACAATCATGTTAAGAACATATATGATTTTCTCTTCTCAAATTGTGGAACTTTTTGGACTAATGAGGCAGTTGGCATCAAGTATGTCATGTAGGGGTTTTGCAAGCAACAAGCAAGATATAGGATAAATTAAATAACATGCAGATTTTATAAAAAAAATATTAATTAAGATATGGACTTTATCTTAATGTACTCCCACTATTTTCTTAGCGAATCACGCGACACCCTCGACACATGAGACGAAAGTCTCCGACAGACTCATAGTGGGGATCAGGATCCAATTGGCGTCTTAGTGCAACCTCGAGGGACTCGACCAATTACACTAAGCCCAAAAGGTAGGCAACTCTTGTCAATCACAACTCCTTGTGATTCCTATCATGTTCGACCTTTGAATCATCATAGTCTCGAGGGACTTGACCAACCATGACGTTCAATTAAGACATCACCATCGTTACAAGATGAGTCTGATTCAATAATATGCCCTCGAGTGACTCGACCAAGCATACCATGTCCTCAGGTCACCGGTGACATCTCTATGTCATAAGCAAGATCTGGATCACGTAGATAGGTGAGCCTCGAGGGACTCGACCAACTCAACCTATGTCGTGATTTAATTTCTTCCTATAACGATGGAAGGCCACGTGGGTCAATCTTTGCCTTACGCTTACTGACATAATATTATTGTAGGAGGGGTTTTTGTTTCATATCGATCTCCTAATATGTCGTGTCACACACATACATATTTAATATATATCTACATCACATGCAAATATATATATATATATATATATATATATATATCTAGTAGGTGTATAATACATTACAAATGCAAGCCACACCTGATGATCATGAGTCGTCACCTAATATGATTAAGCCCGAGCCAATGGGCCTAATCACTCACATAGGATCTATGTGTCCATTGGCGCATCTTCATGCCCTGTGATTGTTAATCTCGTCATCGGTTTCGTCGGATCGTCGCATCACCATGCGTCGTGATCTCCCACCACCGCATCGTAGGTCCCGCTGTAACCACCATGCTCCCGTTAGGCCTCTCCATGTAATTACAAACAATCACAGGCACGCAGGCCCAATAATAAACGAGAAAGATGCAGGCTCGCAGGCCCCAATAATAATAATAATCACAATTACACACATCACAATACATGGCTCATGATCATCCATCCACATTACACATCACATGTACATCACATCATATGTACGATTACTAGATATATATAATAATTAATTAAACTATTTAATTAATTATTTTTCTTGAAATCGGGATATGCTCGGAATTTTTAAAATTATCAAGGCCATTTTTATAATTTTGGATGAGAGGACAGTCCTCGAAATTTTTAGAATTATCAAGGGTATTTTCATAATTATAGATGAGAGGATAGTCCTCGAAATTTCTAGAATTGTTGAGGGCATTTTCAAAATTCTATACATGAGGACAGTCCTAAAAAATTTTGAAATTCAGAGGGGCAGGATTGTTTTTTTCTCAAAAGGATGTCCTAGCCCTCTCCTTGCCCCCCTCTGCGCCGTCGCCGTCGCTACCCCTGCGCAGGCGAAAGGGCTAGCCGCGGGTGGGCCGCCCCCTTGCAGGCACACCACGGGCAGCCGCCCCTTGCGGGCGCGCCGCGGGCAACAGCCCCTTGCGGTCTGGCCACAGCTGGTCGTGCCCGCGGGCGGCTGCTGCCCCTGCGGGTGGCCGCCCCTTGCGGGCTACTGCCCCTGCTGGTGGCCACCCCTTGCAAGGGGCCTGGCAAGCAGCTGGCCGCCCCGTTGTATGTGGTCGAGCCATGCCCGGCCGCCCCTCCTCGCTGCCTTCACTACGAAAATACAGCAAGAACGCGTAGAACGATTCTATGTGATTCAATCTCATCATACGCAGTTTAAAACCAATATTTCTCATGAAAACCTTAGTTTGATACCACTATTGGGAAACCTCATCGGGTGCATCATATGCACAACAGAAATCAAAACATAAAATCGGTTTCCCATGCAGATTAAATCGTCGTGCAAAGATTGGGGTCGAGAGAAAAAATGTAAAACAGGAAAACCACGATGTGTGAGAGATTGATTTTACATAGGGAGATCGTATATCCCTGTATTCCAGATCTGGATAGAGAAGATGAAGGAGGTCAAGCGTCCTCCTCTCTAGCGGTATCCACACGATAGATCTCTACAGCGAAACTCCTCCAATCTGATCTTGCAACTCTTGGGTAGAGGGAGGGAGGAGAATGGGCAGTGGTGGCTAAAGCTGCAACCCATCAACCATGAGTCTCCCCTCCTATTTATAGAGAGCCACCAAAACCCTAAGGCTCCTTCCTTAGTGGGTATTGGATCTCCATCCAATAACCCACTAACTTTGCATTATTGTATCTCCATCCAATAATCTCCTTAGGCCTATAATTTGGCCTTAATCACGGAGCCCATCAACATAGGATGCCATCTAATGAGAATAGTGGCTAATTAGATCTTCATCCAATCCTCTATTCGCTGAAGCATCTACCATATGTGTGTGACCCTCTAGGCCCGATACCGAGCTAGTCGTGAGTCACTCCCATCAGAACTCCTTCTGATATAGTGAATTATTATCCCCATAATAATTCACTCGACTCATCGACTATGGACGTATTAGGTTACTACGCTATAGTCCCCAGATGGTACAAGGGGGATCAAATCCATCAGACCTGTCTGTCCACAGTTACCATGTATTTATAATCTTTCATCCAAATAATATCTCAAAGATCGTATATTGGATATGGTACTGTCAGGTCACATACGGAATCAGTTTGTCTTGCTCTAATCGGATTCTACCGGAGAACTCTCTCAATCCGAATAATCCTAGCCAGGGATTTGTCTAAGCAAGCACATATGAAATATTCCTCTCGTGATACCGAGAGTGGATGATCCTCTATTGACACTCAATTCCCTTCGTAAGGTTGGCTACCAATCCCGATAACCAGTTGTACCAGATCTGGAGCTTTCCAAACTTGTAAGTCTAGCGTCAAAGAAAAGAATACTCATACAAGGCATCCTTGGTGTCTCAAGTCTAAGGACCAGATACACAACTGGGACTATGGAATCACTATGTGACATTAGGTATCATTAACCATACAGTATTCCAAAAGCGGATCAATTAGTGAACTCATTCTCTAATGAGTACCTGTACTATATCCTTAGTGTCTCCACACAAGTGGCTATGAGACCACCTGCCTCCATCATATAGATGGGTATATAGTACACCGAGTTGTCCGGTTATGTCAATGTCCCTCTTGAGTAACCTACGATCGGGATTATTTAGGATCTGTGTTTAAAGGTGAATCGATCTCATTATCGTAATCTCATCACGATCCGACTCCCATTGCACAGAACCAAGGACATCACAATATAATATATATATATATATATATATATATATAACAAATAATGTGAGAATATGCCAATATTAATCATAAGCAAAAAAATTACACAGCGTGTCACATGTGCCATCACTCACGTGATTGGCTTGCAGGGCACTTGTAACCAGCAATTCGGCCATAACTTGGCCTATGTCCACTCCCCGAGTCCTCTAGGCCACAACTTGTCTATAGTTTAAAATAAACTTTCACACGAACACCCTGGCTCTGATACCACTATTGGGAAACCTTAGCGGGAGAATCACATGCGCAGCAGAAGATCAAAGCAAAATCGATTTCTCGTGTAGATCAAAATCATCGTGCAAAATAGAAAACCACATAGTGTGAGAGATTATTTATCGAGAGAGATCGTATATCCCTAATTTTCCAGATCCGGATAAAAAGGATGAAGAAGGTCAAATGTCCTCCTCTCTAGTGATATCCACACGATAGATTATTGTAGTAATACTCCTCCAATCGCAGCCACAAATCTCTTAACTCTTGCATAGAGGGAGAGAGGAGAATAGGAGGGGGTGACCAAAGTTGCAACCTATCATCTATGTGCTGCTCTTGCCTCCTATTTATAGAGTGCCACAAAAAACCCTAGGGATCCTGCCTTTGTGGGTATTGAATCTCTATCCAATTGCCCACTAACCTTAGATTATTGGATCTCTATCCAATAATCTCTTTTGATCTCTAATTGGGCCTCATGTAAAGAGTTCGTCAATGTAGGGTCTCATCAATGAAAACAAGAGCTAATTGGATAATTCATATCAATTCTCTATTCGCTAAAGCATCCACCATATGTGTCTAACCCTCTAGGCCCGATACCGTGCTGGTTGTGAGTCACTCTCATAAGAACTCCTTCTAATATAATGAATTATATCCCCATAATAATTCACTCGACTCAACGACTATGGAAGTACTAGGCTACTGCGCCATAGTCCCTAGACGATACAAGGGGATCGAATTCATATGACCTATCTATCTATAATTACCATGTATCTATACTCTCTCATCCAATTAATATCCTAGAGATCGTATATTGGACATGGTACTATTAGGCCACATACAAAATCCATCCGAGTCTCACTCTTATCGAATTCTCCCAGAGAACTCATTCTCTCTCAATTCGAATGACCCTGGTTAAGGATTTGTCTGAGTAAGCACATATTGGGATATTCCTCTTACGATACCGAGAGTAGATGATCCTTTGTTGATACTCAATTGCCTTTGTATGGTTGGCTACTAATCTCGATAACTGGTTGTACTATATCTATAACTTTCTAGACCTATAAGTTCGATACCAAAGAAAGGAGTGCTCATACAAGGCATCCTTAGTGTTTCAAGTCTAAGAACCAGATACAAAATTGGAACTACGGAATCGTTGTCTTACATTAGGTATTAATAACTATACATCATTCCATAAGCGGATCAATCAGTGAACTCATTCTCTAATGAGCACTTGAACTATATCCTTAGTATCCCCACACAAGTGGCTATAAGACCAGCCATCTCCATCAAATGGACGGGTATATAATACATTGGTCTGTTCAGTTATCTCGATGTCTCTCTCGAGTAACCTATGATCGGGATAATTAAGCATTTGTGTTTAAAGGTGAATCGATCTCATTATTATGATCTAATCATGATCTGATTTCTATTGCACAAAGCTAAGGATATCATTATATATATATATATATAATTGATAATATAATATGAGAATATGCCAATAATAATCATAAGCAAAAAGCTCACGCATTATGTCACACGTGTCGTCACTCACGTGATTAGCTTGACCAATATATATATATATATATATATATATATATATATATATATATATATATATATATAACTGATAATGTAATGTGAGAATATGCCAATAATAATCATAAGCAAAAAGATCACGCATTATGTCACACGTGTCATCACTCACGTGATTGGCTTGACCATATGATATGATGTGTGTATGTGTGATTGTTATTATTATTGGGGCATATGAGCCTACGATTTTTCTCATTTATTATCGGGCCTACATGCCTGTGATGATCGCGATGCATGGAGATGCACCGAGATACTGATGGAACCGATGATGACGAGATGGATGATCATAGGATATGGAAATGCATCGATGCACACATAGGTCGTCATGTGAGTGATTAGGCCCACTAACTCAGACCTGATCACACTAGGCTATGGTCCGTGATCATCTGGTGTGATTATGCATATGTGATATGTGATTGTTTATACACCTACTAGATATATATAGTATTTATATGCGATGCAGAGATATATGAAATATATGTGTGTGACACATCATATTAGGAGATCGAGCTCAAAACCTCTCCTACGATAATATTAAGTCAGTGAGCGTGATGTAATATGATTGACCCATATGGCATTCTATCATTATAGGAAGAAATTGAATGCCGATGTAGGTTGAGTTGGTCGAGTCCCTCGAGGCTCATTTATCTACGTGATCGAGATCTTGCCTATGACATAGAGATATCACCGATGACCTGAGGACATGGCATACTTGGTCGAGTCTCTCAAGGGCATATCATAAAATCAAACTCATCTTGTGATGATGGTGATGACTTAACTGACAATCATGGTTGGTCGAGTCTCTCGTGACCATGATGGTTCGGAGGCTAAACATGACGGGAATTACAAAGAGTTATGATTGGCAAGAGTTGCCTACCTTTTGGGCTTTGTGTCATTGAATGAGTCCCTCAAGGTTGCACTAAGACACTAATTGGACCTCGATCCCCACCAGAAGGTTGTCGGAGACTTTCGCTTTACGTGTCGAGGGTGTCACGTGATTCATCAGAAAAATTAGTGGGAGTAAACTAAGATAAAAGTTCATATCTTAATTAGTTTTTTACAAAATCTGCATATTATTTATTTATATTATATCTTATTTGTCAGAAACATATTGCTCACAAACCCCCTACACAGCATACTTGATGCCAACTGCCTCATTGGTCCAAACTACATAGATTGGCACTACAATTTAAGAATTATTCTCACGATAGAGAAAATCATGTATGTCCTTGATACGATTGTGCCGACACCGGAGGAAGGGGCAAACGAGGATGAGAACACTCGTTATGTGAAGTATATAGATAATTTCACTTTAGCAAAATGCTATATGTTGGCCTCCATGGCTCCTAGTTACAAAGGTAACATAAGAGCATAGATGTCAATTTCATCATTCTTCATCTCCGCTATCTGTTTGAGGAACAGTGAAGGACTCAAAGATATGAGATATCCAAGAGTCTCTTTCGAGCCAGGATGATAGAAATTATTGGGAAACCTTAGCGGGAGCATCACATACATAGTAGAAATCAAAACAAAGTAGGTTTCCCACGTAGATCAAATCGTCGTACAAAAGATTAGGTCACAAGAAAGCCATAAAAATTAAAAAAACTGCATCATATAATAGACTGATTACCTAGAGAGATCGTATATCCCTATTTTCCAGATCCGGATGGAGAGGATGAAGGAGGTTAAGTGTCCTCCTCTCTAGCGATATCCACATGATAGATCATTGTAGCGAAACTCTTCCAATCTAATATGTAACTCTTACGCAAAGGGAGGGAGGAGAATAGGAGGGGGTGGCCATGGCTGTAGCCTATCAACCATGAACCTCCCTCCTATTTATAGAGAGCCACCAAAAACCCTAGAAGTCCTGCCTTAGTAGGTATTGGATCTTTATTCAATTACCCACTAACATTGCATTATTGGATTTCTATCCAATAATCTCTTTTGGCCTCTAATTGGGCCTCATGCAAAGAACTCATCAGTGTTGGGTCTCATCTAATAAGAGTAGGGACTAATTGGATCTCTATTCATTTCTGTATTCGCTGAAGCATCCACCATATGTGTGTGACTCTCTGGGCCCGATATCGAGTTGGTCGTGAGTCACTCCCATTAGAACTCCTTCTAATATCGTGAATTATTATCCCCATAATAATTCACTCGACTCATCGACTATGGACGTACTAGGCCACTATGCAATAGTCCCTAGATGGTACAGGGGGATCAAATCTATCAGACCTATTTGTCCATAATTATCGTGTATCTATAATCCCTTATCCAACTAATATCCCAGAGATCGTATATTAGACATTATACTATTAGGTTAAATATACGGAATCCGTCTGAGACTCGCTCTAATCAGATTCTCCCAGAGAACTCCTTCTTTCTTAATCTGAATGACCCTAGCCAGGGATTTGTATGAGAAAACACATATAAGATATTCCTCTCATGATACCGAGAGTGGATGATCCTTTACACTCAATTACCTTCGTAAGGTCTCGATAACCGGTTGTATAAGATCTTAAACTTTCCAAACTTATAAGTCTGGTGTCAAAGAAAGGAGTACTTAAACAAGACATCCTTGGTGTCTCAAGTCTAAGGACCAGATACATAACTGGGACTATGAAATCACTGTCTGACATTAGGTATCATTAATCATACAGCATTCCATAAGTGGATCAATCAGTGAACTCATTCTCCAATGAGTACTTGTATTATATCCTAAGTGTCTCCACACAAGTGGCTTTGAGACCAACCGCCTCCAACATATGGACATGTATATAGTATATCGGTCTGTCCGGTTATCTCGATGTCCCTCTCAAGTAACCTATGATCGGGATTATTCAGGATCTATATTTAAAGGTGAATCGATCTCATCACAATTTGATTCCCATTGCACAGAACCTAGGACATCACAATATATATATGCAATAGATAATATAATATGAGAATATATCAATAATAATCATAAACAAAAAGATCGTGCAGCGTGTCACGTATGTCATCACTCACGTGATTGGCGTGCAGGGCACTTGTAACCAACAAAAAGGACATCGGTTCAGAACCATGTCCTGAAGATGATATAGTAGATTAAGAAACTAACATGTCTAGGAATAATCCTTGTGGATAACCTATGTATTGATTTTATACTTCAGTCCTTGCCAGATTCTTTTCCTCACTTCATCATAAATTTTAATATGAGCAAGTTTAAGGTGACTCTCCCTGAGCTCCTCAATATGTTGAGGGAGCTGTCATAAGAAAGAGAAGCTAGTTCTCTATATTGGTGAGACAAAAAAGAAAAGGAAGGTCAGTAAAACCCTTAAGAAGGGTATGGGTAAAGAAAGACTTGTAAGGCAAAGGTTGCCAAGAAAGACCCAACAAAGGATAAAGGATAATGCTTCTACTATGGTAAAGACGGACACTAGAAGAGGAAATATAAGGACTACCTTGCAGACAAGGCAAAATAAAAGCTTGGAGAAGCTTCAGGTACATTCATGATATGTCTCTACTTATTAGATTTTCATAATAACACATGGGCATTGGATACCGGGAGTGCTTATCATATTTGCAATTTGTTACAGATTCTAGCAAGAACTAGGAGATTGGCCAGACGCGAGGACCTCAAGATGGGCAATGGAGTAAGAGTTGCTACAGTTGCTATTGGGAAGGTCACCCTACATCTACCTAGCAGAGCTATCATTTTATTAGATGCATGCTATTTTGTTTCCTCTATTATCAAAAACATTCTTTCCATTTCTTATTTGATAATTACTGGATATAAATTAGTTTTTGAGAATAATAGTTATTCAATGATTCTGGATGATAAGATCGTCACTAGAGGGACCTTAATAAATAGCCTTTATATGTTAGACACTTCTCCACATATCATGAATGTAAATACGTCTAAGAGGAAACAAGATGAGTTGAACAATGCAAACCTATGGCATTGTAGGAGGGAAGGATTCAAATGTTGCTAAAAGATGGATACCTAGATCCATTTAACTATAAGTCGTATGCAACTTGCAAACCTTGCTTCGTGAAAAGATGATCAACTCTCCTTTTAGTAGAACTAGAGAGATAACTCATACATAGTGATTTATGTTGTCCTATGGCGACTCAAGCTATAGGCGGTTACTCATTCTAACTCAGTGAATTGTTATCCTGTAACTGTTAGAACTTGACTTTATATGGGATAACTGCCTATAACTTGAGTCGACTATGGACATACTAAGCCTATAGGGTACTCAAGCTATAGGGTACTCAACAATTGTTATCAGTGAATTGGATGAGGGACTATAAATACATTCTAACTTAGTATGTATTTATAATATACTAAGTTAGTTAGGATAAATACATTCTAACTTTGATTACCCTTCTAACTTAGTGAATTGTTATCCCATAATAATTTACTCAACTCATTGACTATGGACGTACTAAGCCTCCTTAGATGCTATAGGGGATCTAATTCATTGACATGTCTATCCTCCGTTACTATGTATTTATAGTTCCTCATCCATCTAATATCGTAGAAACCGTATATTGGGCATGGTATTATCAGGCCTCATACGTAATCCATTCAAGTCTTGCTCTAATCAGATTCTCCTAGATTACTCATTCTCTCTCAATCTAAATGATCCTAGCCAAAAATTTACCTAAGCAAGATGGGTTATTCCTCTCGTAAGTTTGGTTACCAATCCCAATAACTGGCTCTACCAAATCTATAACTTTACAGACCTGTAGTTAGATGTCAAATAAATGAGTACTCAAACAAGACATCCTTGGTGTCCCATGTCTAAGGACTAGAAATATAACTGGGATTATGAAATCATTGTCTAACGTTAGGTATCATTAATCATCCATCATTTCAAAAGTGAATCAATCAGTGAACTCATTCTCCAATGAGCACTTGTACTATATTCTTAGTATCCCCAAATGAGTGGCTATAAGACCAATCCTCTACATCATATGGACAGATATATGGTATACTAGTCTATCCGGTTATCTCAATGTCCTTTTCGAGTAACCTATGATCAGGATTATTTAGGATCTGTGTTTAAAGGTGAATCAATCTCATTATCATGACCTCATCACGGTCTGATTCCCATTGCACAGATCTAAGAACATCACATTATATACAAGATATAACATAAAGTGAGAATATGTCAATAATAATAATAAGTAAAAAGATCATGCAGTGTGTCACACATGCCATTACTCATATGATTGTCTTACATGGCACATGTAACCAACATGATAGAGTTGAGGGAGGTTAGAGAACATAGCTCAAATACTATTCCAAAGGTCGAGTTTATTCAGGTATCTAGCACAACAAGTTCCAACTAGCAGAGTATCTCACCCTTCTAAAAGATATGTGGGACATATCAGTAGATAGGACACTCAGGATATTGATCCAAACCTATGAGGATGCTATTATGAGTATAGACTCTAGAAAGTGGTCAGAAGTTATGAAGTTTAGGATGGATTTCATGTACTCCAACAAGGTTTGGAACCTTGTTGTTGCACCTGAGTGTATCATACTTGGGTGTAAATGGATCTTCAAGAAGAATATCGAAATAGATAGAAAGGTGAAGACCGATAAGACAAGGTTGGTGACTAAAGGGTATCGTTAAAGGCAATGAGTTAACTATAATAAAACCTTCTCACCCGTAACAATGCTAAAATCCATTAGAACTCTTTTGGTCATTACAGTATACTATGACTATGAGATCTAGCATACTGACGTGAAGATTGTGTTCCTCAATAGCAACCTCGAGGAGGAGATGTATATGATATAGCTTGATGGATTCGTGTCCGAGAGTCCAGAAAACGTGTGTAGGAAGTACAGGTCCATCTACGAACTAAAGCAAGCTTCCTGAAGTTGAAACATAGGAATTGATTGTTGGGAACCTTCAGAGCACCACATGCATACCGAAAAAAATAAAATAAAGGTTTCCCATAGTTATCACATCGTCGTGCAACGGTTGGTGTGTAATAAATCACCAAAACCAAAAACTATGAGTTGTGTGAGATTTATTACCTAGGGTGATCATAAGTCCCTAAAACTTCCAAATCCTATAGAAGACGATTAAGGAGGTTAGATGTCCTTCTCTTAGCAGTATCTACACAGTGGATCGATATAGCGATGCTCCTCAAATCATTGCCAAAAGCTCATAACTCTTACGCGTCTCCTTCACAGTGAACATGGAAGAATATCTTATATCTTATTCGATGTCCTTTCGTAGTAGTGAGAGGGTGGTCGACTGAGAAGAGATGGAAGGGAGGAGAATAAGAGGGGGAGGCAAAGATGTAGCCTATCACCCTACTGGCCGCTCATGCCTCCTATTTATAGAGAGTCACCTACCTAAAACCCTAATGGATCCTATCTTAATGGGTATTGGATCTCTATTGAATTACCCATACCTCTTGGATTATTGGATCTTTATCCAATGATCTCAATTTACCTCCAATTGGGCCTCATGCAAGAAGTCCATTAATGTTGGGTCTTACCCATTGACAACACAGGCTAATTGGATAACCCATATCTAATCTTCAACTTGTTGTAACATCCACCATATGTGTGCGACCCTCTAGGCCCAATATCGAGCTGGTCATGAGTTCCACCTATCAGAACTCTTTTTGACTCGGTAAATTATTGTCTCATAACAATTTACTTTACTCATAGACTATAGACGTACTAAGGCACTCCACAATAGTCCTCAAATAGTATAGGGAATCTAATCCATTGGATCTATCTATCCTCAGTTATCGTATATCTATAATCTGTTATTTCTCTAATATCCTGGATACCATATATGTGGACATAGTATTGTCAGGCCACATACAAAATCTATCGAAGTCTTGATCTAATCAGATTGTCCCAAAGAAGTCATTTCTCAATCCAAACGAACTTGGCAATGGATTTGCTTGAGCGATAACATACATGATATTTCTCTCATGATACCGAGTACAGATGATCATCTATTGATACTTAATTGTCTTCGTATGATTGGTTACTAATCTCGATAATCAATTGTACCAGATCTGAAACTTTCTAGACTTGTAAGTTTGATGTCAAAAAGAGGTAATCAAATTACGCATCCTTGGTGTCTCATGTCTAAGAATCAGACATATAACTAGGATTACGGAATCACTGTCTAACATTAGGTATCATTAACTATCTAGCATTTCATATGCGGATCAATAAGTAAACTCAATTCTCTAATGAGCACATGTATTGTACCCTTAGTTTTCCCACATGAGTGGCTATGAGACTAGCCGCCTCCATCATATGGACGAGTATATGGTATACCAGCCTGTCTAGTTATCTCGATGTCCCTTTTGAGTAACCTATGATTGGGATTATTTGGGGTCTGTGATTAAAAGTGAATCAGTCTCATTATCGTGATCTCATTATAGTCTGATTCCTATTGCACAGATCCAAGAATATCATATAATATACAATATACATTATAAAGTGAGAATATATCAATACAAATAATAAGCAAATAAATCATGCAACGTGTCACACATGTCATCACTCACGTGATTGGCTTGTAAGGCATCTGTAATCAGCAATCTCCCACTTAACCTAAAGCCAATCACTTACTTGTCTGATCTCCATCAGACCCTTGTGATGCTTGAAGACATTCTGAGACAATGGCTTTGTTAATGAATCTATAATGTTATCTTCAGATAGAACTATTTATACTACTACATCCTCACAGGCAACGATATCTCTGATTAGCTAGAATTCTAAACAATTATGATATGACCTAGGTTCTCTTGCTAAAGCTACCGCCCCATTATTATCACAATATATGGGAATCAATTCCTCGCTACTAGACACGACTCCTCCTTTTGTTGTTTCTACAACAACAATGTACTTTGCCTTTGTAGTTAAGTCAATAGTAGTTCCTTTAAGTCCTTTATGGAGAAGTGTATAGAATCCTCTTGGGACAAGCTAAGAATCCTCTTGGATCTATATCTATAGTTCTGAATCCCCAAAATATAGGATATTTCCTTTAAGTCCTTTATGGAGAAGTGTATAGAAAGTCACTCCTTAACTCTAGAGAGCATTCATACATCATTCTCAATGATCATGATGTCATCCACATATAGCACTAAGAAGGTGATAACACTCCTATTTACATTCCTGTATATATAAGGCTTATCTTCATTCTTAATGAAATCATAAAATCTTATTGCCTTATCAAATCTTATGTTCCAACTTCGAGAAACTTGCTTCTTTCTATAGATGGACCTGAATAACTTGCACACCTTATTTGGACTGTCCCTGAATACGAATCCCTCAGACTGTATCATATACACCTCCTCCTTAAGGTTGCCATTAAGGAACATAGTTTTTACATCCATCTACTTGATTCTCAGAGTCATAGTGTGTTACAATAGCCAAAAGAATTCTGATTGATTTCAACATGGCTATGGGTAAGAAGGCCTCGTCATAGTCATATACTTGCCTTTGGCGATACTTTTAGCCATGAGTCTTGCTTTACAGGTCTCCACCTTTTCATTTACTTCAATCTTCTTCTTGAAGATCCATTTGCAACCAATGGGTATAACACCATCAAGTGCATCCACAAGGTTCTAAACCTTGTTAGAGTACATGCAATCCATTTCAAAATTCATGGCTTCTTGCCACTTCCCAGAGTTTATACTCATAATAGCCTCCTCATAGGTCCGATGATCAATATCTTAAGTGTCCTCTCTACTGATATGTCTCACATATCTTACTAGAGGGAAGATACTCTGCTAGACCTGCACAAAGTTGAAACTTGTGTGCTAGGCACCTAAACAGACTCGGTCTCTATAATGGTGCTTAAGCTAGGTTCTCCAATCTCGATCAACTCTATCACACTCATACAGTTTCCACAAAAAATGTGTTCCTTCTCAAGGAACACAGTCCTCTTGGCAATAAAGACCCTCTGGTCCTTAGGATGATACAAATAGTATCTCCCGAGTTTCCTTGGAGTATCCCAAAAACATGCACCGTTTCATCCTTAATTCTAACTTGTTGGGGTTGTGTCTTCTATCATGGGTAGGGTAGCCCCAAATCATAACAACTTTATGATGTAGATGCTATCAACCTAGATGAAACTATATTCAGAAAGTAAGCTACGGTTTCCAGGGCATATCCCCAAAATGAGACGGGTAGGTTGGCGAAACTCATCATGGATCATACTATATCTAACAACGTGGGATTCCTCCTTTCTGATACATCATTGAGTTGAGGTGTCCATTGGGATAGAATCCCTTAGTCTCTGAGAAAATTGGTAAATTTTGTACTCAAGTACTCTCCTTGTTCACCCTATCTCATGTCCTCTTGGATGCACTTTCATTCATGATGTGTAGAACAACGTCTAGCACATGTAAACTATTATTCAATGTTCCTATAGTTATGATCTCATCATCTAAAATTAATGAATTATTATTATTCTTAAAAACTAATTTATTTATCATAATTATTAAACATGAAATGGAGATAATTTTTTTGATAATAGAAGAATGTAATAACATGCATCTAATGCAATAGTAGGTCCACTGGGCAGATGTAGGATGATCACACTAACAGTAACTCTTACTCTATTGCCCATCTTGAGGTCCATCTCACCTCTCACTAGTCTCCTAGGCCTTGTCAAAATCTGCAAAGAATTACATATATGATAAACAATCATGGTATCTAATACCTATGTGTTATCATCAAAATCTGACAAATAAAGACTTGATCATAAATGTACCTGAAGCTTCTCCATGCTTCTTTTTCGCTTTCACTGCAAGGTACTCTTTGTAGTTCCTCTTTCAATGCTCATCTTTGCCGTAGTAGAAGCAACTAGTCTTTGTCATTTGTTGAGTCTTTCTTGGCAACCTTTACCTTGCCCGGTCTACCTTGCCCTTCCTAAGGGACTTATCAACTTTTCTTTTCCTCTTGATCTCACCAATGTAAAGATTTGGCTTCTCTTTCTTGATTGTACTCTCTGCCTCCCTTAATATATTAAGGAGTTCAGGGAGAGTCACCTCCAACTTGTTCGTATTGAAGTTCATAATGAATTGAGAAAATGAATCTAGCAGGGATTGAAATATAAGATCAACACATAAGTTATCATCTAGGACCATTCCTAGACCTGAGTTTCTCAATCCACTCTATCATCGTTGGGATATGGTTCTAAACTGATGTCCACTCTGTCATCCTAGTTCGGAAGAGACTTTTAGATATCTCATATCTTTTAGTTCTTCCTTGTTTCTCAAACAGCTAGTAAAGATGAAGAAGGAACATATTAAGGAGTTCAGGGAGAGTTACCTCCAACTTGTTCGTATTGTAGTTCATAATGAACCGAGAAAAAGAATCTGGCAACATGGTTCTAAACCATTGTCCCCTCTATCATCCAGGCTCGGAAGACACTATTGGATATCTCATCTCTTTTAGTTCTTCTATATTTCTTAAATAGCTAGTGAAGATGAAGAAGGAACATATTAAAGAGTTCAGGTAGAGTCACCTCCAACTTGTTGATATTGAAGTTCATAATGAACTAAGCAAAGGAATCTAGTAGGGATAGAAGTATAAGATCAACACATAGGTTATCATCTAGGATTATTCCTATACCTGTGAGTTTCTTAATCCACTCTATCATCCTCAGGACATGGTTCTGAACCAATGTCCCCTTTATCATCCTGGCTCGGAAGAGACTCTTGGATATCTTATATCTTTTAGTTCTTCACTATTTCTCAAACAGCTAACGAAGATGAAGAATGATATAATTGGCATATATGCTCTCATGTTGTCTCTATAGCTCAGGAGTTATAGAGGATAATATATAGCACTTAGCTAAAGTGGAATCATTTATATAATTTATGTTGCGAACGATCTCATCTCACTTGCCCCTTCTTCTGGTGTGGGCAAATTTGTGTTAATGACATACGCGATTTTTTCCGCCGTGAGGTCAATTCTTAAATTGTAGAGCCAATTAGTATAGTTTGGACCAATGAGGCGGCTGACATTAAATATGTCATATGGGGGGTTTGCAAGCAACATGTTTTTGACAAATAAGATATAGCAAAATATCTTAATCTACTCCCACTATTTTTCTGAAAAATCATGTGATACCCTCAGCACGTGAAACAAAATACTCTGACAGACTTCTAGTGGGGATCGAGATACAATTGACATCTTAGTGTAACCTCGAGAGACTCGACCAATCACACTAAGCCTAAAAAGGTAGGCAACTCTTTCTAATCATAACTCCTTATAATTCTCGTCCTATTCGATCTCCAAACCATCATGGCCTCGAGAGACTCGATTAACTATGATGTTCAGTTAAGTCATCACCATCATTATAAGATGATTCTAATTTTATGAAATACCCTCGTAGGACTCGACAAAGCATACCATGTCCTTTGGTCACCGGTGACATCTTTATGTCATAGGTAAGATCTCAAAACGCGAAGATAGGTGAGTCTCGAGAGACTCAACTAACTCAACCTATGTCGAGATTCAATTTCTTCATATAACGATGGAAGGTCATGTGGGTCAATCTTATTGTCTCATATTTACTGATTTAATATTATCGTAAGAAGGGTATTTCTTTTGGTTTCCTTATATATATACAGTAGGTGTATAATCAATCATATATCACATATGCATATCACACCAAATAATTTGAACCATCACCTAATGTAATCAGGCCCGAGCTAGTGGGTCCAATCACTCACAATAAGATCTATGTATGTATCAACGCATCTTTATACCATGTGATCATCCATCTTGTCATCATTAATTCCTTTAGCTCCTAGGACCATCACCATGTGTCACGATCGCCTGTCTCCATATCGTGGGTCCCGTTGACACATCTATGCTTTTGTCGTGCCTCTTTATGTAATTATAACATATTCACAGGCACGCAGGCTCCAATAATAATAATAATGACACATACATCACATCACATGGTCTATGATCATCCTTCCACATCATACATCACATGTACATATATTATCATGTAGGACTACTAGATAAATAATAATAGTTAATTAAACTTTTAATTAATAATATTTTTTGAAATCTAGGATATATCAAAAAAATTCAGACTTGTTAAGGCTGCTTTTGGAATTCTAAAAAGAAGGATAGACCTCAGAATTTCTTAAATTTTGAGAGGTAGAATCATCTTTGTAAAAAGAAATCCTAATTCCTCTGTCATGTTCTTGCGGTCGTTGCCTTCCCACGGGCGACGTCGCTTGCGAACGATGCTGCCTGTGTGTGGCATCGCCTACGTAGGTGCGGTCACTGCCTGCACGCAATGTTGCAAGCACGCATCACCGCTAGTACGCAGGCCACTGCATACAGTCACTTCTACAGGAGGAATAGCCACGAGCAGCCGCCCTTACACACTGCCTACCCATAGGTGGCTGCCCCCACCCATAGGCAATTTGCCTATGGGCGTCACCTTGATAACCAAGAGTGCACACCACACTGCCTCTCCGTCGGCAGCTTCAGATGCAACAAGAATACGTAGAACAATTCTACGTGATTAAATCTTATCACTCGCAATTTAAAAGCAAATTATTACACGAGCAACTTGGCTCTAATATTACTATTAGGAAATCTCGAGAGCATTCATATGTAGTAGGAAAAATAAAACAAAGATTCCCACGTTTATCATATCGTCGTGCAATGATTGGCGCATGAAAAATCACAAAATTTGAAAACTATGAGTAGTGTGACATTTATAACCCAGTAGTATCATATATCCTTAAAACTTCTAGATCCTACAAAAGAGGATTAAGAAGGTCAAATATCCTCCTCTCTAGCGGTATCCACATGGTTGATCAATGCAGCGATGCTCCTCAAATCGTAGCCAAAAGCCCACAACTCTTGCGCATCTCCTTCGCAACGAATGTGGAAGAAGATCTCCTTGTTGAAACTCGAATTTTGATGATGAAATCAATTAATGGGTTATTGATCTAACATGGATTGTTAGAAATTGATTGATGCATGATTAATTACGATAGAAAGATTATTAAAACATGATTGGCCAAAGTCAAGTCCATGCATCGAGTTGATACGGTTAGGAACTCACCAAGAGTGCGTCGAGAGCTCACCGAGGGTATCGGGAGTTTGCCAAGATAGCGCATGGGAGTTTGCCAAAAGAAAACCTAGACTCACCAAAAGATTATCCGGGGTAGTTGAAAAGCTTGTTGTGAGTTGGGATGCTCTTGTAATGGATATTTGGCGTGATTATATTTAATTAAGTCATAATTAGCATCATGCAGGACTAACTATAATAGGAGTAAGGAAGTTATAACCAGATAATGGGCCAAGATCAAGCTTAGGCATCGGGCCAGGTTTGGATGATGTAGTAGGACCTCGCCGAGAGTTCGTTAGGAGATTCATCGAAGGGATCGGGAAGCTCGTTGGGAGCACGCTGGGAGATCACCGGAAAAAAACCGGATGACTTGTCGTAAGAATGTGGGAGGTTAATGGATTGGTGGAAGTTTGGTCTTAGTTTAAGCTTGTGGTCTTTAAGCGTTGTAATTATTGAGCCGTAGCTAGAAGTGAGTCATAATTGAGTTAGATTTCGATGAAATCCAAATCAACTCAATAGGCAACTGGGTTCACTATTGGGGTTTGATTGAGGTCAGGTTGAGCTCAATTGGTTGACCAAATGGTTGATGAATATCAGGTTCAAGCTGGAATTCGAGAAGTGGAGGAAACCATTTTTGCAAAAATTTTAACGAGTAAACCGCCGGTGAGCGGCAGGTGTACTGCCACTGCCCAGGCTTTCGGGCAACTGAAGGCAACTGACCCGCCCAGGCTGGGTGGTTGAACTGCCCGTACCCAAGAATTTGGGTACTTTCGGTGGTTAACCCACCCAGAGTCGACGGGCAAACTGCCTATACCCTGGTGTTCGGTCAGTTGAGCCGCCCAGGTCGGCGGGTAATCTGCCCATACCTGATTTTTTTCCGGGTATATTTAATTTTTGGCTCTAAAACTCTGAAGCCACTTGGGGCCTATAAATGCCCCAAGTTTTCTTGCATTCAACACAATAATTTTTAGGGATCATATTCTGAGAAATATTGTGTGAGAATTGTAAGAAAAAAAGGGGTAAGGGAGTGATCAAATAGTGTAATCTTGTCTCTCTTATAAGCAAAGTATAAGGGTTTGGTCTTCAACCAAAGAAGATCGGTAGTGGACACCGGTGTGCCTCAAGAAGGAGGACTCGGGAGTGGACGTAGGCCGTTAGTGTCAAACCCCTATAAAAATTGTGAGTGTTTCCTTGCCTTCATTGCTTATATATTTTTATATTGACGCTTTCGATTTAACTCAAGTCTTTAAAAGCAAAGTTTTCACGATAAGTTCTTTCCTTCAAACGTTGCTTATCTTTTCGGTTTGCTTATTAACTTAGCAACTTTCTTTTAATCACTCACTCATTTCACTAAAAACGAAAAGCTTCAGATTTCCTATCTTGGTTTAATCGAAAAGTTTTCATCTAAACTGAAAATTTACACTTGCACTAATTCACCCACCCCCTCTTAGTGCTAATTGATCCTAACAATTGGTATCATAGCCACGTTTTTCTCATTTGATTTAACACCCAGGAGAATGACTCTTTTTGGCTTTCAAAAGGGCTTTTCTATCGTTCGTCGTCCCATATTCAATGGGACAACTACACTTATTAGAAAACTCGAATAAGAGTTTTCTTGCTTTCTTTAGACCTTGATTTATGGACTATTGTTGAAAATGGATTTAAAAAGTCTTCTCTTCCAATGAATAATTGGAATGATTTGGAGAAGAAGACTTTCTTTCTAAACGCAAAAGCTATGAATGTCTTATATTGTGCACTTAACAAAAATGAATTTGATCTGATTTCTTATTTTGATTCGACTTTTGATATATGGCGTGCATTAGAAATCACACATGAAAGCATAATTAATATAAATGAATCAATTAATGAAATATCTTATAAAAATAAACTTTAAAATCATCTTCCAAAGAACATGAAGGAATTTGAACTGAGAAAATATGCTTCCTCAAGTGAAATCTCGAGTGATGAGGACATTGAACATTTGACAAATGAACTAAAAAAATTAATCAACATGAACCATAAAAATGATTTAAAGATGGACAAAACCTCTTACTATGAACACAAGAGACCGAAGAGCTCCAAAGATAAAATGCACAACCAAGAAGTGGAGAACCTCACTCTTATGGCCATCGACGATGTTGTTAGTGATTCATTAAGCATTTCTTTTTTAGAATTATTAAACATGTTCCATGATTTGTTTGACGAGTTTAGAAAACATAACAAATCTTTTAAGTTGCTTAAAAATGAACATAATTTGTTAGTCGACAATGTTGATGAAATGCATGAGTTATTAGCATCACATAATCTCAGTTCTAAATATTAAATGCTAGATAACATTAAAAAAAAATATCATGCTTAAGACAACATTAGAAAATTTTGAAATTAGAAATAAATCCTTAAATATGATTCTTGCCAATAAGGGTCATATTAATAGTAGAAATGGCATAGGCTTTGTTGGTAATATTCAACAAAAGCCAATCATGTTTGTGAAAGGACCTACATTAAATTTGCCACCTAAAAATAAATATAATTTTTGTGGTAGATTAGGACATAAAGCCTATAAATGTCTATTTAAAAATTATAGTCCACATAAATTAATTTGAGTTTCTAAATGAACCATAAACAATCCTATGTCATTAGAGAAAATGGGAAGAACGTGTCATAAAGGACCCAATGCTAAATGTGTACCTAAATCAAAACCTCCCATAATATAAAGTTGTTTACTAACAAGGCTAGGTGCGATAAAAATATTTTGAAAGTAGATGCTCAAGTCATATTACTTGAGATCTAACACTCCTTCAAGCTTACTAGCCTAAGTAGTAATAAAAAAATTATTATAATTAAAATTATTGATAATAAATCTTTTAATGGTTCATCATTATACAATTAATATTGATGATGCATAGCTAGAGTATACAAGTATGAAAATGAATTAGAACCAAAGAACTTTAGTTATTGAAGAACATATTTTGAGTGAATGCTAAAATCATTAGCTTGTTTAAATATAAAGACTATTGTTAAATAGTTCAATATTGACAAAGTCTATTGAATGATCGATTTAAATGATTGAATGATTATATTGAAAGATATAATTTTAGCATAGAACAATATAGAAAAGGGAGAGAAAAATCATGCTTCATTGTCTAGTATTTTTGTAAATTAAAAATATATTTAATGAGAATAAAATGAGCATGGTAACTCACTATACTAAGTCCAAAAATCATTGGAATTAAAATAAATCAAAGTTTTCATTTGAAAATATTCTATTGCAATGATGTTGATGAAATTATGTTTTTGACTTTAAATGACGTTGTATTCTTGAAATAAATTTCAAAAGAAGGACTATTATTCTTGAAATAATTTTTATTCTATTAATCCTTTAACAAGTGACAAAATAATACTATTATTTTGAATCTCTTAAACTACAAAAATGGATTAGAGAATTTTAGCTATTGAAAAATAATCTTTGATGCTTTCATTGAATTTTTTGAAAAGCAAATTTTGATGATGATTTTGGATAAATTTTCAAATGATTTTATTTTAAAAAGAGATTAATGAATCGATTATGTTATTTTTATGACTCTCCTGAACTATGAATGTGATTTTGATGATTTGATGATTTGAACTTGAATAAATTATTATCATGATTTTAGCAAGTTAAGAAAATAAAACTTGAAAATCTTCTATTTTATCACATAAGAAGAGATTTATTAAATTAAATCATGTCTTTAATATTCATGAATGTCTTTTGATATATAATATTTATCTTGACATGATTTATTTTAAAACTCATGAATGACATAACTTATCATTAAAATTAGTATTTCTTAAATTTGTGATAAGTTTAAAATTGAAAGAGATTTGTATCATGAATATTTTCTTAATTTCTTGACTTGACTTATATGTTATGGAAATCACGTTATTGATCTCTATAATTTTCTCTTTTAAATAAAAATATAGCTTATGATCTTAACAATATTAATTGAAATTATTATTAAGACCATTCTTCTTTATTAAAAAGATTTATCTTAGATAAATTGAGATTATCCACTAAGACTCATTTTATTATTAAAAAAAAAAGGAAAAGAAACTTATTAAACAAAATTATGTCTTTTGATATTCAAAATTTTGATTTTATCTTTAATGTCATGATCTCCTTGTACTTTTTGGCATAATTTGAATATGAATGCTAAGAAGAAATTATGCCATCATATTTCTTTCTTGACAATAAAAAAAAGGGAGAGATAAAATTATTAATATTATTAGAAGTACATTGGATATGATAACCTTGAATGAGAAACAATTTACTTGGATAAAAATTTAGAATTTTCTAAATGCATGCAAAATACTTGATTTATAATTTGAACCAAATATGCTTTGAATGAATGACATTTGAGATTTTGTATCTATTGAGTTGATATCCATGAACTCTTGTATATCTGCTTTGTATCTTGAAACCAGCTTATTTAAATGTTATCTACTCTTGTCTTGAAATTTGTTAAGCACTTGCTGAGCTTTTTAGCTCACTCCTTTGCTATCAAATCTTTCAGGTCAATTTGACACTCATTAAACTATTAAGATTGTGCCGAGGCAGTGGAAATCTATACAAATTGAGGGCAAGTATTATCAGATGATATATCATAGTTTTTGTATAAGTATATTTTGCATGTAATAAAATGTTGTCGATGAATTTGATTGATGTATCATGTACAAGTTTTAAATGACATCATACATTTGGAGTTATTTTGGAATGTTGAGTTTTATCTACGATGAAGTGAATTTATGATAAACGGTTGGTTTGGTGATTGTATAGGTTTCTGATGAATTATAAGTGTTGTTAATATCTGTTAAGTTGGCCTTGGGTTTCATAAATATTTTAGTGATGCGATATATGATTATAAACTACACAATTTTTATATATGTGAATTTTGAAAGTTTTAATGTTTCTCGATGTCCTCAAATGTTTGATTAGATCCTGGATGGATTCTGATGATTACAAAATTATCAATTTATGATATGGTCACACCTCTCAAATGTAATATAATTCGGGGGGGGGCATGATAGAGAAATTCTTGATGCTTTTTATCAAAATTTACAATAGATGATTTTTTGCTATACTTGAAATTACATAAGATGATTTTAAATGGATGAGTAGCTCTTAAACTTTTGAATCTCCTTGAATATCTTGATGTTTTGAGCTTAATTTTGAAATTCATATCTATAAAATTTACATCTTTAAAATTGAGTATTTTTGTGATATGATATTTTTCATTTCTTTACCTTGATTCTACCTTCTTGCTCACACATATGGAGAAAGAAAATCACTAACATTTCAAGAGACTAATAGGTCTATTAATTACATTTTGAATCTCTTGAAAGTGATTTTGATGATTTTGAAATTGAATGAGTGATTTACATATATCGTAGTTATGATTTCTTGGAATTACAACTTGAAATCATTTATGAATCAAAATATTTTGTTATATGTTCTCATATTATTTAAAAGGAAATTTTTATACAAATCATGAACTTGACAACTTGAGATTTCTTATGAATAAATCAAGAGATTTATTTTATTTATTTCTCTTATAATTTATTTCTTGATAGTCACAATTTGTCTTCATGAATTATACATCTCATCACTATGTTAATTTTTCTTGATATATTTCATGTGATGATTTGAAGAATGATGTACTGAGAAAAGTTTTGCAGTATCTCTTCTTTTTCACAATGACAAAGAAGGAGCAAAACTTGTTTACTTGAATTGCTAGCTTGAATATTACAAAGGAAGCAAAATTTTGCTAGCTTGCACTTCTCAAAAGAGAAGAAAGAACTTATGTTAGAACCCTTGTAGATTCTTGGGGTGATCTCTATGGGATCAACCTCCTTAGAACTCTATAGGGGTTCCTCCCTCCTTGGTTTTCTGCTACATGAGCTGAAATATAATTAATCTATTGATGATAAAAGTAGATTATTATAAGGCTATTTATAGGCCTTCAATCCCTAATTCTTAAGAGGTCTCCTTCTTCAAGATTCCTGCTCTCAACTAACTCCTAAGCAACTCCCAATGCAACTCTAAGTCCAACCACCAATCGGCCCATCTAGGGGTGGCCGATTGCTTTATTGTTTCCTAATCTTATTCTAATTTAACTCCTCAACCAACCTCTCTTTAACTAGAATTAGGGGTGGTTAATTAAGGTAACATGCTTCTTACTCTCCCATCAAATATCTTCCTCAACTAATCCTAATCTAGTTGGCCTCCTTACTTTCCTTAATAGGGGTCGACTATATAGGATTTACATAAATATCCCTTATATTTTAAATCATTGCCCTCTTCCATGAAGCTAAATTAGAACTCCCCTAACTAGAGTCCTAATAGACCCACCATCTTCAAATCAGCCTTGTCCTTAAGGTTGAGGCTTCATGAACTTTGAGTCTTGATCTGTAATTCTCCTTGAAGCTTCCTTGTGGTATCTATGGTAGGCGCATTGCAGTCCGATGTTCCTTTAAACTTCCATTTATGGTGAGATACTTAGAGGATTAATTATATTTTTAAATTGATGTACTGATCTGATCCATAAGTCACGACTCAATTATGATCTCTAATTTTGCAAGGGCTAAAGTAGCAGGGGGGCCACTTCCTTAAGGCTCGAATTTTTCTGTTGGTAGGGCTAGAGATAAAGGAAAACTCGATCTTCAATAATAAACTTTCTTCTGCTCGGGTATTTGTCGGGAGGTTGTTTCTTTCTTGCATGGGCTGCAACTTGGTTGTCCTGAAATAGTAACCGAGTCTTATTTTGTAATAATTGCTACCCTTTGATAAGGTTCCTAGTGGTGTGAGCTCATTCTGAGTCCGAGGAGGGTAGGAGCTACAATTTTACCGAGTATGTTTTTATCTCTCCATTGTACTGCTGACCTATATTATGCCAGACTTCAAATTTAGTAGTAATTAGTATCCCTTTATATATCAAAAGCATCATGTGAAATGTAGGGAGAGCCATAGTGCGGATTAGGTGTCGGCTAGCTTGCAAGAGGGTGGTGTCAATCTCAACTCCTATTTTGTCTACTCCAATTTCAAACACCTCATTTTGATCTGGTAATGCTAAGACGGATATAGATGGCGTCCTGGCTGTGAAGGCCCCATAGATGGTGGATGTGTGGATGTCTTCCTCCTGTTCCTTTAGAATTTTGATCTCCATCCAATTATAGATTTCATGCTGATACTATTGCTAGAGGGACCTGATCATCTTACGATCGTCAATAGGGAAGACTTCGAACAACATAGTCCGCTCCTAGGAGAGGTAGTGGAAGTAGCCCGAGATCTGGGAGTGCTGCATCAAAAGCCATAGCTAGTTCAGCTGGATATGGCACTTCAGGAAGAGGTTATCCTTGCAGACAAAAAGGCAAAGCTTTTGGAGATAAAGTGTCATTGTAAGGTAAGGTCATGGCTAAATGATCTGTCTCCTAAATAATCCTTTTAACTTCGGCCCTCTGAGGATGTGGACAGCAATAGAGCCAAATATGTGCTGGTGGTTCCTCCTGTAAGATCAGCATACGGAGGTCGTGCAGTCTAGTAGGATGAAATCGACTCGGTTCGATGGAGGTAGCAAACTTCTCCAAGCGTTGTGTCTTTTCTTCACTCCTACGTTTCCCGTGTAAGGTCACCCACTTTACTTTGCCATTCATAAGGTCATTGGGGCTCCTGGTCTTGATGAGGATGGTGACCGACTGCTGCTTAAGAGATTCTTCAACTTTCATTGCTTGCGGATTTACATGGCCGGCTAGAGTGTAAGTCATGCAATCGGCCGACTGCGGATCTTCCTTCGTGTTCTCCTCCTCAGGTTCAAGGTCGTCTTATTTAGATTCTTCTATAGGTTCTATCATGGAAAGCTTCCCTTTTTTGTAGTGATGGTTGCAGCTCTAAAGTTCATTACAATGCTAACAAAGGCCCTTCATCGATCTATCATGAAGTTCTTCTCTCATCAATTTCTTTGGCAGCGAAGCACGACCGGGAGCAGGGGGTATTGAAGGTTTATATGTTGCTGGTCTAGGAGTAGTTCTCATCCTTCGAGCATCTTGGTTTGGTCGCTCCTCTTAGATTCGAGCGAAAGAGATTGCAACCTTCATAGTGGGGGGCTATCGCGCTTTAACCTCTCCTTTAATTTATGTCTTGAGTCCTTCGATAAACATCTCTAATAATTATCTGTCAGACCAATCATGAGCAAAATAAAATAATTCCTCAAACCTGATTTGGTATTCTTGGATCGTGGAGGTTTATCAGATCTTGGCAAGTTGTTCATTGATATTATCGTACTTGGTTGGCCCAAAGTGGTTCAACAGTATGTACTTGAGTTGTATCCATGTCGGAGCCCCATGGATATATTCAAGCCAATTATAGCATTGTATAGCATCTCCTTCGAGGCAGATGATAGCAGTGTCCACCATGGAATCCTCCGGTGTTTGGTGATGACAGAAGTAACCTTTGGCGCACGAAATCCATCCCATCGAGTCTCCTTCTTCGCATTGAGGGAAGTCCTCCCTTATATGTGGCTACCTCATATCAGTGGCTCGTTTTTTCTTTTTGAGAGGCCTCTCTGAACTTGCACTTTGCTGAAATTTTGTTAGGCTCAGAGATCGGTCCAATCCGAATTCGGCGAATACAGAGCGTAATCTGTCCTCCATGCGTGATTCAAATGTCTCCAACTTGGCATTGATTGAACCTTGAGATGTCATTGCGTGTGCCTCTAGATCAGAGATGTCAATATCCTTCTCTTGTTTTTGGGTCAATGATACGAAATGGTTGGGTGGATTGATGGCCGAAAGAGGTGGTGGATCAACGGTAGATGACTGCGGTTTGGGGCTAAAAGGTTACTATTTTTGGTTGCTACTGCGGCTGTGATTTAGGGCTGCTGTAGGGGTCATATAGGGGGTATAATGATTGAGGTTTAAGGTTAAAGGAATGGGTTAGGGTTACTATTGATGGCAATAATGGATTTGGTAGGAATTCGGTGTGGATGCAGCAAGTAGTACCGAACGTAGTGCAGCAAAAATTTTCGGCAAAGAGGGTGTTGTTGATGTTGCTGTTTAGGGCTGTTGCAGAGGCTATAAGGGGGGTTTGATGGCAGAGGTTTAGGGTTAGAAGGGTGGCTTAGGGTTGTTGTTGATGGCAGCAACCAGTTTGGTAGGGATTGGTGGCCAAAAGGGTGATGGATCAAGATTACGGTTTAGAGTTGATAGCTTACGATTTAGGTTACTATTGGTGCTATGATTTGAGGTGCTATGGAGGCTGCAAAGAATTTTTGTGGTAGTGGTTTGAGGTTGGGAAGGAAGGTTTAGGATTGCTGTTGGGGCAGCAAACGGTTTGGCAAGGTTCAGTGGCTGTGGAAGATAAGGATCGGCGAAAGGTTTGGCGGCTGCGGAAGATTGCTATTTGGGCTGCAGTTTGGGTTGTCTATGCAGATCGAAAAAAGGCTACGATGGCTGCGTCTTAAAGCTAGAGGGGTGCTCTAAAGATGATGTAGGTGGCAGCAACAATTTTGGTAACGATCAAATATGGGTGCAGCAAAAAACATTAAAAGGTAGTGCTGTAGAATTCTGCGTGGATAGGCTACGATAGGTCACTCACTGTTTTGGGCTACGGTTTTGGGTGCTATTAGGGTAAGGAAAATAGGTTATGAAGGTTGCATCTTAAGACTAAAGGGATGCCCTAAAGATGTCTTCAGTGGTGGTAGCAAGTTAGTTGGGTTTCGGTGGGGTAAGGAGAAGAAGAAAGACAAAGGTGCAGTAGCAAATTTTTCGTCGAACAAATTCTAGCAGTAAAGACGTAATTTTTCCTAGCAATTCACAACAAAGAATCAAGTGAAACTCAAAGGAAATCTACTGGTAAGGGAGAGATAATGTCATCAAAAATTTCATGGAAAGTTACGGCAGTAAAAGATTTGGCAAGATCAAAGATTGCGAGAAGGTACGGTAGTAGAATTTTTTTCGTCGAAAGATTTCAAGAGCATAGATGAAATTTTTGCCATTAGTTCAAAACAAGGATTCAAGTAAAACTTAAGGAGAATCTGCTAGCAAGGGAAAGCTGATACCAACAAAAATTTTGCGGAAGGAAATGGCAGCAAGAGGATCGACAAAATCAAAGATCACGAAGAAGTACGGTAGCAGATTTTTACATCTAAACTGCAACAGATTGGACATAAAAGATGAATAGGTTATCTTGATGCTTTTTTGACAAAACCAAAGGGAGATCTAAGGATAGAAAGTTATAAAGCCATGGTAGAAATTTTGTAGAAATTTGATCAGTAAAAATGTAGCAGCAAATCAAATAGTAAAGGGTGTGCGGGTGAAATTTTGTGATGTAACTTTCATCGTAAAGATGGAAACTTTCGATGAAAAGTTTGTGCAGCAAATAGGGAACAAATTTTTTTTGTATTTCTTTTAATAGGGATAACTAAATTGTATCAGCAGTAAGATACAAAATCAGAACCTGTTACAATTCATGGGGAGATCAAAGGATGATTTACGATAGTGGAGATGATGGCGGAATTTGGTGACAATCTTTAAGCAATTGTGGGAATTGCTTTGGATGACTATGGGGGGCTGATGGATGGCTATGGAAGGATAACGAGATGCCAAGAACGTTGCTATGATTCCAAGTGTTAGAACCTTTATGGATTCTAGCTTGGGATGATCTCTATAAGAGATCGGCCTCCTTGGAACTCTATAGAGGTTCCTCCCTCTTTGGTTTTGCTACATGAGCTGAGATATAATTGATTTATTGATGATAAAAGTGGATGAGTATAAGGCTATTTATACGCCTTCAATCCCTAATTCCTAAGAGGACTCCTACTTCAAGATTCCTACCCTCAACCAACTCTTAAGCAACTCCTAATGCAACTCTAAATCCAACCACCAACCGACCCATCTAGGGGTGGCTGGTTGCTTTATTGTTACCTAATCGGATTCTAATTTAACTCCTCCTCAACCAACCCCTCTTTAACTAGGATAAAGGGTAATTAATTAAGGTAACATACTTCTTACTCTCCTCTCAAATAGCTTCCTTAACTAATCCTAACCTAGCCGACCTCCTTACTTTTCTTAATAGGGGTCGACTATATAGGATTTACATGAATGCCCCTTTGATTTTACATCATTGCCCTCTTCCATGAAACTAAATTAGGACTCCCCTAGCTCGAGTCCTAACAACTTACTAGCTTGCATGTTCTAAAGTGATGAAAAATTTGCTAAATTGTCAAGCTCTCATATATAAAAAACTTGCTAATTGCACTTCTCCTTTTTGTTGATGACAAAGGGGGAGAAGATACGTTGATGTGAAATCATGTATGATGATAATGAATGTTGATTTTTGAAAATATACATGATGATTTGGAATAGTAATTATAATTTTATAATATGATGTATTGCATATGGTGTGGTTAAAATAGTTTCAACTTGGACTTTTGAGCTCATCTTAATATTATTTTTAAAATTTATTAAGAGCTCTTCTCTATAATGAAATGATTCAACAACACCTCTGTTATTTCTCTCCTTATTAAAGGGGAAGAAAATTTTATAATGGTATACATCAAAAGACAACTAGATTTATAAAATGATGCACATTACATATTCCCCCCAAAGACAAATATATTTATTGTAGAAGATTTGGTCATTATGCTTATACTTCCTCCTTCAGAAAATATATCTCTCATAAATTAGTTTGGGTTCTTAAAGGAACAATCAATGACTTGATGCCAAAAGTCAAGATAGGCAGATCTAATCATGAAGGACCCAAAGTTAAATGGATATCTAAAGTAAATCCCCCTTTTTCTGTAGGTGTGTCTCCGAACAAGAGTTAGGAGCAAAAGATGGTATCTTGATAATGGATGCTCAAGGCATATCATCGGAGATCTAACATAATTTTTAAAGCTCACTAGCTAAAATGGAGGGTATGTCACCTTCGGAAACAACAACAAAGGAAAGACTATCGGTATTGTAAATATTGGTAATAAATCAAATCTATTGATTGAATCTAATAAGTAGATGGCTTAAAACATAACTTAGTAAGCATTGGTCAATTATGTGATAAGGGATATAATATCAAATTTGAATCTAATGCTTACATTATAGACATAACATATAAGAATAATTCTATAATTGCCTTAAGGAACAATAACATTTATACTATTAATCTTGATGATTATCATGATGAAACTTATTTTTTAGTTGTAAACAATAATGCATGGCTTTGGTATAGGAGATCAAGTCATGCAAGCATGAAATTGATCTCACAAATCGAAACTATAGAACTTGGAAGAGGAATGCATAAAATTAAATTTGTCAAAGATAAGATTTGTGATGCATGTCAACTAAGTAAATAAATAAAGAGTAGCTTTAAACCTAAAAATCAAGTGATTACCTCTAGACCATTACAATTGATTCATATGGATTTGTTTGGATGAATTGATATCATTAGTCTAGGAATTAGTAAATATGCTTTTGTGATTATTGACGATTATAGTAGATTTACTTGGACATACTTCTTAGCACATAAAAGTAATTATTTTAAATATTTTATGAAGTTTTATAAATAAAGTTCAAAATGATAAATGTTTTATAATTTCTTCTATTCGTAGTGATCATAGTGGTGAATTTAAAATTCATGATTTTTAAGAATTTTGTGATTCCAATAAGCATGACCATAATTTTTCTATTCCAAGAAATCCACAACAAATTGGTGTTGTTAAGAGAAAGAATAAGAGCTTACAAGAGATAGCAAGAACCATGCTTAATGAATATAGTCTACACTCTTTGGCTGAAGTCGTTAATACGGTATGCTATATCATGAATAGGGTTCTCATAAGACCTCAACTATCTAAAACTTTCCATGAATTGTGGAATAATAAAAAGACCCAATATTTAGTATTTGAAAGTTTTTTGTTGTAAATATTTTATTTTAAATAAAAATGATACCTTAGGAAAATTTATTGCAAAATCGGATGGAAGGCATTTTTCTTGGATATTCCTCTATTTCTAAAGCTATTCAAGTTTTTAATAGAAGAACTTTAGTTATTAAAGAATCTATCCATGTTGTTCTTAATTTGTTTCCTAAAGTTAAGAAAAATGATTTTGAGTTTGATATTTTGAATTTGAATGAAAATTAATCTCTCTATAGCAACTTGGATATATCTACTTCTAAAGATAATTTACTCAAGAAATGAAAGTATGTAGATGTTCATCCTAAGAAGCCATTCATTAGAGATACATATAAAGGTATTCAAACTCATTCTTCACTTAAGAATATTTGTGCAAATGCTACCTTTTTATCTCAAATCGAACCTAAATACATTGACGATGCTCTTAAAGATGACTCATGGGTCTTGGCAATGCATAAAAAAATTAAATCAATTTGAAAGAAATAAGGTTTGGACACTTGTTCTTAGACCTAGTGATCATATTGTGATTGACACAATTTGGGTCTATAGAAATAAGCAAGATGAAAAACAATGCTAGATCAGTGGCCAAAGGTTTCAACTAAGAAGAAAGTATAGACTATGAAGAAACCTTCAGCCTATGGTAAGACTTGAAGCCCTAAGGATACTCCTTGCCTATGCTTCTTTTAAAAAAATTTAAATTATTTCAAATGGATATCAAAAGTGCCTTTTTTAATGGTTTTATTTTCGAAGAAGTTTATGTTGAGCAACCACCTAGATTTGAAAATGATCTTTTTTCTAAACAATGTTTACAAATTATCTAAGGCTCTCTATGTTGAATCTCGGATTTTGATAATGACATCAATTTATGGTTTGTTGATCTAATATGTGTGTTAGAGAAAGTGATGCAGGATTAACTATGATGGAGATAAGCAATTACAATTAGATGTTGGGCCAGAAACAAGTTTAAGCATTGGGCCAAGGCTTAGACGATGTGTTGTGAGCTCGCTTGGAGTTCGCCAAAGGGATCAAAAAGCTCGTTGGGAATACGCCTTGAGATTGTCGAAAGAAGACCGTAAGACTCATCAGAAGGATGCCAGAGTTTGTCAGATTGCCAAGGGTTAGGTCGTTTGTTGAACTTGATGGTCTTTTATGGTTGTAATCAGTGAGTCGTAGTTAGGTATGAGTCCTAATTGAGTTAAGTTTGGAAGGAATCCAAATTAACTTAAGTGAGTTAAATTTGGTCTACGTTTAGGCTTGGATTGAGCTCAGGTTAAGCTCATTTGGTTGACCCAGAAAGGGGTCAACTGAAGGTATAAGTCAGGAATAGAAAAGCGGAGGAAACACTTTTCTTTCATTCACAACTATAGTACCACCAGTGGGCAACGATCGTACTACCCAAGTCAGTGGTTGTACCATCGCTGCCCTGTTTTTAGGGCAACTTTCAGTGGTAGTACCGATAATTGTACCGCCCATATCTGAATTTTTCAAATATATTTAAATTTTTTGCTCTAATTTCTAAATCCAATTGAGGTCTATAAATATCCCAAATCTTATTACATTGAGCATAAGTAATTTGGCAAGAAAATTGAGAAAAAAGTATGCTAAAAGTGACAAGAAAAGGAAATGGGGCAAGAGAGTGAGCAAAAGTAGTGTAATCTTTTTAAAGGTCTCCCTTATGAGTTGTAAGTAAAATACTTGTAAGGGTTTGGTCTTCACCCAAAGAAGATCAGTAGTGAACATCGGCGAGCCTCGACGAAGGGGACTCGAGAAGTGGACGTAGGCCAAGTTATGGCCGAACCACTATAAATTGTGAGCATCTCTTAACTTTGCTTTTTGATTATACATGTTCTTATTTGAACTTTCCTTTAGCAATATCATAACTTAGCTTCATTAAATAGTTTTATTGCTCACTTACTCAACTTGAACGAAATATTTTTGATTTTCAATTTTCTTCAAACAAAAGTTATTTTTAAACCGATATTTTAGCACTTGCACTAATTCACCCTCCCCTCTTAGTGCTAATTGATCCTAACAATTGGTATCAAAGTGAGGTTCTACTCATTGGACTAACACCCAAGTGAGTAAATTGCTTCGTTTGACATGAACGATAGGCATTTCATTACACATCCTCCCATGTTTAATGTGACGGATTACATGTATTGGAAAACAAGAATGTGTATTTTATTCTTCTCTATGGATTTTGATTTATGGCACATTGTTGAGAATAGTTTTGAAAAATCTTACAAACCAATGAACGAATGGAATGATTTGGAAAAGAAGGATTTTTCTTTAAATACAAAAGCAATGAATGCTTTATTTTATGCTCTTAATAAGAATGATTTCAATCGAGTTTCTATCTATGAAACTACTTATGAGATTTGGCACACACTTGAAATCACACACAAAGGCAATAATAGAGTTAAAGAGTCTAAGATTAACCTTTTAGTGCATAGCTATGAATTGTTTCGAATGAAACCAAATGAGATTATTGGGGACATGTACACTTAGTTCACGGATGTCATCAATGGTCTAAAAGCTCTTAGAAAAAGTTTTTCTAATTTTGAACTCGTTAGTAAGATATTAAGATCTCTTCTAAAAAGTTGGGATCATAAAGTAACTGCAAGTCAAGAAGCTAAAGATCTAAATAATTTTCCTCTTAATGAACTTATTGGATCACTTATGACTTATGAACTGAGCCGTAAAGCTCATGACAAACTTGAAGAACCCCTTCTAAAGAACAAGAAGGACTTGGCACTAAAAATTGCATATAACTCATCGAGTGAAATCTCGAGTGATGAGAATAATGACATTGCACTATTGATAAGAAAAATAAAAAAAATTATGAAAAAGAATAAAAATCACAAAAATAAAAATAAACTAAAAAAGGATAACATAACATGTTTTGAATGGAAGAAGCTTGGATATTTTAAAGTGAATATCCACTATTGAAGAAGAATGCATCATACAAGAAGAAGGCTCTCTCGGCAACTTAGGATGACTGAAACTCATTGGATGAAGAAGACCACAACAAGGAAGAGGTTGCCAATTATACTCTCTTGGCCTTCCATTAGGAGGTGAGTCTTCTGATATCTCTTTTACTGAATTACTAAATATTTTTTATGAGCTTTATGATAAATTTAGAAAAATTAGCAAGTCTTATAAACTACTTAAGAAAGAGTATAATTCATTAGTTAGTAGAATTGATTAAATACATGAAGCATCACCATCACTTAGTTCATGCATCAAATGTGAAACTTTAGAGGAACTTAGAAAAAAATATTGTATTACAACAAACGTTAGAAAATTTTGAAATAGGGAGTAAATCCCTACATATGATCCTTTCAAATAAGGGTCATATTCATAAGAAAGAAGGTATAAGCTTTGTGGCAAATACTTAATAAAAGCCAACCATCTTCATCAAAGAACCTACTCTAAACTTGCTACCAAAAATTAAATTTAACTTTTGTAGTCGATTAGGATATATAGCTTACAAATGTTTAGTTAAAAAGTATAATCCACATAAATTAATTTGGGTTCCTAAAGGAACCATAAACAATCGCAAGTCATTAGAGAAAATGGGAAGAACCATTCATGAGGGACCCAAACTCAAATGGTAAAACTACCCATCTTGTAGAGTTCTCTCCTAAAAAGGCTAAGAGTACTAAATAATGTTTTGAAAATGGATGCTCAAGACACATGACTTGAGATCTAATACACTTTCAAGCTCACTAGCCTAAGTAATAACAAGAAAAATTATTAAAAATAAAATTATTGGTAACAATTCTTTGGATGATCATTGTTATAATTAATCTTGATTGCTTTCAATGGTGCATGACTTTTTGTGTAGCTAGAGTATGCTAAAATTAGAACAACGAAAGTTTAGTTATTTTTAATGCAAAGTTATCTAAGTTAAAATTTATGGGAAAAGGGATTTGATGATAGATTAAAAATTATCAGTGTGAATGATTGAAATATAGGATGTATTATATGTTGACTTAAAGAATGATGTATAATTGAATGATAGATCACTTTTGAATTTGAACATAGAATAAATAAAATTTTGAAAATGAGTTTGTCAAATCCTTGCAGTGTAAAGAGTTAGACTCATTTAAATATTGGAATTGAGATAAATTGAATTTTTGTTTTGAAGACATTTTATTATTTTGATGTTTTATAGTAATGAACTTGGTGATTTCTTCTAGAATGAAATTTTATTTTCGATCTTCAACGATAATTCATTGATTTGAAAAATATTTTTGAAACAAATCACATGAAACAACTAAAAATGAGGATAATTCTTCTTGAAAATATTTTTTTCCTATCAACCCTTCAACAAGAGATAAAATGATATTATTATTGTTGAATCTATGAAACTAAAAAGATAATTTGATGATTTAAATTTAAAAAAGTTATTGTCCAAATCATAACTTTGAATCTTGAAAATTATAATTTGAGATCTTTATATAAACCAATATTGTTTACTAAGATTCCTTCCCTTTATTAAAGAGAATTTTATAAATGAATCATAAGTTTATCTTTTTGGAACTATAACATGAATCTTTTTATAAATAATGATGTTGATGATTTGAAATTACTTATACATAAATAGAGATTCTGTATTTCCATATCTCATTTTGCAAAATTATTATCTTAATTTCTTGATATTAATAACTTGACAATTTTTATGAATTAAGATTCTGCTTACAAAATTGATCTCTTAAATTTTTTTTTTTGGTTATCTAAGAGGAGAGATGTCAAATTGAATCATGACCTTTAGTATTCATGAATTAATATCTTTCATGTCATGATGTATAACTCTCTTATATTCATGAATGATATATTCTATTACCTTGAGATTTTTTTTACTATTAGTTATGATCTTAAAATTTTGTACTATTGTATTTTAACTTTTGCTTTGACAATGACCAAGGGGGAGACAAAAGTGATATTTTAAAATAACGAAATTAAATACTTTGATTATGAAAAATATTCTAACATTGATGAGGAGCGATTTGCTTTAAAGAAAATTAAGAATTTTTAAATACGTGATATTTGGATGATTTAATTTCTATTTTTACTTGAAATTTTAAATACATAAGAATTCTTGATTATATATGTTAAAATTTATAAACAAAAAAGGAGGGGCAAATTTCTTAAATTATGTCTTTTGGTACTTAAAGATTTGATTTTTCATCTTTAATAATATGATCCCCTTGTACTTTTGGATGTAATTAAAATATAGATGTAAAAGAAAAATTATACTATCATATTCCTTTTTACCAATCACAAAGAGAGAGAAAATTGATATCTTAACAACAAAGCCACTAGACAAGAAAAAATTTTATTATAAGAAAATTTGAAATGATTTTAATGCATGAATTGTCATCATATTCTTATTTTTTTATAAAATGAGCTTTTTCTTGAAACTTATACGAGATGATTTTAAATTATTAAAATGTATATGTTTATATCATATTCCTGCTTTTGCAAATTATGCTTCCTCTCAAAATTTGCATGAAATGATTTCAAATCTTCCAAATACATGAGATAGTTTCACATCATGTGATTCATAAACTTTTTGTCTAATCGAATCCTTGATAGAATAAATATTTTCATAAACTCTTAATTCTTCTTGGATTTCTTGGTTCTTTTTTAGCTCTCTTCTGAAATGATTCTCTTTGAAATTTATATTACTAGAATGAGATTTAAAGTTTCTTTGTGAGATATTTTTATCCTTTCTCAAATATTACTTTGTTTCATGAATCTTGATGAATATTTACAAAAGAAAATAATGTGATATGAAGTTTTATAATGATTGATATCAGATCTCTTTTGTATCGTCTCTAAAAAATTATTATGATTTATGGAGTTTTTATCTTTGGTGAATACTTTCATATGTATCCCTCCCTACTTATGTTTTTTGGATACTAAATTTTTAGATCTTTAACACCCCCTCCCCTTCATTTCTTCTTTCTTATACACAAAGAAGAAGAAATTATTTTTTTCATGAAATAATATATCTTTTATCCTATTTTACTTAGGTGGAGTAATTTACTCAAAATATTTAGATATAATCATTATTTATGAGAAAACTTTATGTACCTTGAAATTTGACATATGATGAAATTATGTACCTTGAAATTATTTGCATGATATTTCACTTTTTTATTGATGACAAAGGGTGAGAAATGACATATTGATGATGCATGTAAATAAATTGGTAAAATAGGGGCATCTCTCTTTTTACTGATAAACAAAGGGGAGAAATGATTGATGACTTAAGAAGAACAATTTTTCAAATTAATGTATGACTGATGCATGAATTTAAATGTAATTTTGTATAAAATCTTTGATGATTTGATGACTTAAGGAAAAATGCTTGAAATTGATATTACATTATTTCTGAAGTTGATAAATGAATGTAATATTACATTAATTGATGAAATATGTTATCGTGATACTTGAATTCAAGACTGGATGGTTCTCTTGAATTTAAGTTTACTCTATTTGAATTATGGCATGGACATAGGAGGAGTAAAGGTTTAACTCCTATCATCAATTGGTTGTCATCATCAAAAAGGGAGAGATTGTTGAATCTCGAATTTTGATGATGAAATCAATTGATAGTTTGTTAACCTAACATGTGTGTTAGAGAAAATATATCCCCTAGGTCTATCTCTTGGATCTATCTCTATAGATCCAGATCCCCAAAATATAGGATGTTTCCCCTAGGTCTTTCATGGATAAGTTTCTGGATTGCCAAGTCTTTACTGTTGAGAGCATTCCTGCATCATTCTTGCATCATTCCCAATGATTAGGATGGCATCTACATACAATACTAAGAAGGTGATAGTACTCCCACTTACCTTCCCATATATACAAGGCTCATCTTCATTCTTAACAAAGCCATAAGATCTAATCGCCTCATCAAATCTTATATTCCAACTTCGAAGAAGCTTGCTTCAATCCATAAATGGATCTGAGCATCCTACATAATTTATCTGGACTCTCTCTGGATACGAATCCCTCTGGCTGTATCATATACACCTCCTCCTCGAGGTTGCCATTGAGGAATGTTGTTTTCATATCCATCTGTCAGATCTCATAGTCATAGTGTGCTACAATGGCCAAAAGAATTTTAATTGATTTAAGCATGGCTACAAGTGAAAAGGTTCTGTCATAGTCAACTCTTGTCTTTGAGGATATCCTTTAGCTACTACCCTTACCTTATAGGTCTCCACCTTTTCATCTACTCCGATCTTTTTTTTGAAGATCCACTTGCACTCGATGAGTACTATACCCTCAGGTGCATCCACAAAGGTTCCAAACCTTGTTAGAGCACATGAAATCCATCTCATTCATGGCTTCTTATCACTTCCTGAAGTCTATACTCATAATAACCTCCACGTAGGTCTGAGGATCAACATCCTGAGAGTCATGTCTACTGATATGTCCTATATATCTTTTAGGAGGGTGAGATACTATGCTAGACCTACGCAAAGTTGAAACTTGTGTGCTAGGTACCTCAATAGAATTGGGCTCTGGAATAGTGCCTAAGCTAGGTTCTTCAACCTCACTAAACTCTATCTCACTCCCACTGTTTATACCAAGAATGTGTTCCTTCTCAAGGAACATAGCTCTTTTGGCAACAGAGACCTTTCGGTCATCGGGATGATAGAAATAATACCCATAAGTTTCCTTGGGGTATCCCACGAATGTGCACTATTATGTCCTTGATTCCAACTTATCGGGGTTGTCTTCTAATGTAGGTTGGACAACCCCAAATCTTAACCATCTTAAGATCGGGCTTCTTTCCTTTTCATATCTTATATGGTGTAGACACTACCGACTTTGATGGAACTTTGTTCAGAAGATAAGCTATGTTCTCTAGGACGTGCCCCCAGAATGAGACGAGTAGGTCAATGAAACTCATCATGGACCACACCATGTCTAACAACATGCAATTCCTCCTTTCGATACATCATTAAGCTGAGGTGTATAAGGAGGTGTCCACTGGGATATAATCACATTGTCCTTAAGGAAAAAGGGTGAACTCTATACTCAAGTACTCTCCTCCTCAATCTGATCGAAGAGTCTTAAAACTCTTTCCAATCAGGTTTCCTACTTCATTCTCATATTCCCTGAATTTCTCAAAGGCCTCGAACTTATACTTCATTAAGTACATATGTTCATCCCTAGAGAAATCATTAGTGAATGTAATGATGTATGAGTAACCACATATAGCCTGAGTTGACATGGGACCACATACATCACTATGTATGAGTTATAATAACTATGTGGCTCTCTCTCTAGTTCCACTAAAAGGAGAGTTGATCATCTTCCCACCAAGGCAAGGTTTGAAATTGCATATGACTCATAGTCAAATAGATCTAAGTATCCATCTTTCAACAACTTTTGAATCTTTCCCTCATGTATATGACCTAGCCTACAATGTAATAGGTATGTATTATTCACCTCATCTCTTTTCCTCTTAGATGTATTTATATTTATTATATGTGGAGAAGTGTCTAACACATATAAGTCATTTATCATAGTCCCTCTAGTGATGATCTCATCATCCATAATTATTGAACAACTATTATTCTCAAAAACTAATTTATATCTACTAATTGTCAAACAAGAGATAGAAATAATATTTTTGATAATAGAGGGAATCAAATAGTATGCATCTAATGCAATGATACTCCACCAAGCAGATGTAGGTGACCTCCCCAATGGTAATTGTAGCAACTCTTGCTCCATTGCCTATCTTGAGGTCCATCTCGCCTCTGGCTAATCTCCTAGGTCTTACCAGAAACTGCAACGAATTGCATATATGATAATCTCTCCCGGTATCCAATACTCATGTGTTATCATGAAAATCTTACAAGTAGAGAATGATCATGAATATACCTGAAGCTTCTCCAAGCTTTTGTTTCGCCTTATCTGTAAGGTAGTCCTTACAATTCATCTTCCAATGCTCATCTTGGCCATAATGGAAGTACTATCCTTTATCCTTTGTCGGGTATTTCTTAGCAACTTTTACCTTACCTGGTCTATCTTTGTACTTATTCTTCTTAAGGGTCTTAATGGCCTTCTTTTTCTTCTTGGTCTCACCAATATAGAGAACTGGCTTCTCCTTTTTAGCAGTGCTCTCAGCTTCCCTCAACATATTGAGGAGCTCAGGTAGACTTATCTCAAACTTGTTCATATTAAAGTTAATAATGAACTGTGAAAAAGAATCTGGTAGGGACTGAAGTATAAGATCAATATACAGGTTATCCTTTAGGACTATCTTTATACTTCACAAAGCGAGCGATCTCATCCTCGCTTATCCTTTCCTCCGGCGTGGGCACAATCATGTTAAGGACATATACAATTTTCTCTTTCGTGAGAATAATTCTCAAATTGCAGAGCCTTTGGACCAATGAGGCGGTTGGCATCAAGTATGTCACATGGGGTTTTGCAAGCGACAAATAAGATATAGCGTCAATAAATAACATGTAGACTTTATAGAAAATACTAATTAAGATATAGACTTTTATCATAATGTACTTACACTATTTTCCTAGCGAATCATGCGACACCCTCGACACATGAGACAGAAGTCTCCGGTAGACTCCTAGTGGGGATCGGGATCCAATTGGCATCTTAGTGCAACCTCGAGGGACGCGACCAATTACACTAAGCCCAAAAGGTAGGCAACTCTTGTCAATCACAACTCCTTGTGATTCCCGTCATGTTCGGCCTCTGAATCATCATGATCTCGATTGCTCGACCAACCATGAAGTTCAGTTAAGTCATCATCATCACTACAATATAAGTGATTCGATGGATATGCTCTCGATTGCTCGACCAAGTCATACCATATCCTCAGGTCATCGGTGACATTTATATGTCATAGGCAAGAACTCGATCTCGTAAATAGGTGAGTCTCGAGTAACTCGACCAACTCAACCTATGTCATGATTCAATTTTTTCCTATAAAGATGGAAGGCTACGTGGGTCAATCTTATTGCCTCATGCTTATTGACTTAATATTATCATAGGATGGGTTTTCATTTTGTATTGATCTTCTAATATGTCGTGTCACATATATATATATTTAATATATATCTACATCATATATAAATATATATATATATATATATATATATATATATATATATATATATATATATATATATATCAAGTAGTTGTATAACACATCTCATGTGTAAGCCACACAAGATGATCATAAGCCGTCACCTAATATAATTAAGCCCGAGCTAATGGGCCTAATCACTCACAATAGGATCTATGTATGCATCGGTGCATCTTCATGCCCTATGATTGTTGATCTCATCATCATCGGTTCCGTTGGATCCTCGTCGCATCATCATGCGTCGTGATCGCCCACCACGGCATCGTGGGCCCCGCTGTCACCTCCACCACCGCGCCACTTCATGTAATTACAAATAATCACATGTAGGCCCGATAATAAACGAGAAAAATAGAGGCTCGTAGGCCCCAATAATAATAATAATCTTAATCATAATTATAATCATAATTACACACATCATAACACATGGCTTGTGATCATCCATCAACATCACACATCACATGTACATCACATAACAAGTAGGATTACTAGATATATAATAATTAATTAAATTATTTAATTAATTATTTTTCTGAAAATCAAGACATGCTCAGAATTTCTAGAATTATTAAGGGTATTTTTAGAATTTTGGATAAGACGATAGTCCTTAGGATTTCCAAAATTATTGAGGATATTTTTTAAATTCTATGCATATGATAGACCTCGAAATTTCTCAAATTTTGAGTAGGATCATCCTTTTTCTTAAAAGGATGCCCTAGCCCTCTTCACTCACCTTCACTACGCCGACGTCGTCTCCCCTACGTAGGCGACGACTGCCCTAGCCAACCGGCGTCATTGCCCCTGCTAGCGATAGCCCCTTGCGCGCACTGCAAGCGGTCGTGCCCGCGGACGGCTGCCACCCCTACGAGCTGGTCGTAATCGGCTGCACCCTGTGTAGGGGGCCTTGGCAGCAACCGGTCGCCCCTTTGTAGGGGGCCTTGGCCAGAGCTGATCGCCCCCTTGTATGTGGCCAGGCCGTGGCCGGCCGCCCCTGCAGGGGGCCTGGCCATGGCCAGCTGCCTCCTTTCCTTGCTGTGTTTACTGCAAAAATGTAACAAGAACACGTAAAACAATTCTACAAAATTCAATCTTATCACATTCAGTTTAAAACCAATCTTTCGCACGAAAACATTGGCTTTAATACCACTGTTGGGAAACCTCAATGAGAGCATCACATGTGCAACAAAAATTAAAATAAAAATCGATTTCACATGCAGATCAAATCATCGTGCAAAAGATTGGGGTCATGAGAAAACTGCAAAAATTGAAAAAACTATGTTGTGTGATAGATTAATTACCTAGGGAGATCGTATATCCCTGTATTCCAGATCCAGATAGAGAGATGAAGTGTCTTCCTCTCTAGTGGAATCCACACGATGGATCTCTGCAATGAAACTCCTCTAATCTGATCGCACAACTCTTGCGCAAAGAGAGGGAGGAGAATAGGAGGCAGTGGCTAAAGTTGTAGCTTATTAACTATTAGTCCCCCCTCCTAATTATAGAGAGCCAACAAAACCCTAGGGGTCCTACTTTAGTGGGTATTGGATCTTCATCAAATAACCCACTAACCTTTTATTATTGGATCTCTATCCAATAATCTCCTTAGACCTATAATTGGACCTTAAGCAAGGAGCCCATCAGCACAAGGTCTCATCTAAATGAGAATAGGGGCTAATTGGATCTCTATCCAATCTTTTATTCGCTGAAGTATCCACCATATGTGTGTGACCCTCTAGGCCCAATACCGAGCTGGTCGTGTGTCACTCCCATTAGAACTCCTTCTAATATAGTTAATTATTATCTCCATAATAATTAGTCGACTCATCGACTATGGACATACTAGGCTACTATGCTATAGTCCCCAAACGATATAAGGGAATCAAATCCATCAGACATGTTTGTCCACAGTTACCGTGTATCTATAATCCTCCATCTAACTAATATCTCAGATGTCATATATTGGACATGGTACTGTTAGGTCACATATGGAATCAATTTGTCTTACTCTAATCAGATTCTACTAGAGAACTCTTTATCTCTCAATCCGAATGACTTTGGCTAGGGATTTGTATGAGCAAGCACATACGAGATATTCCTCTCACGATACCGAGAGTGGATAATCTTTTATTAACACTCAATTGCCTTCGTAAGATTGGCTACCAATCCTGACAACCAGTTGTACCAGATCTAAAACTTTCCAAACCTATAAGTCTGGCGTCAAAGAAATGAGTACTCAAACAAGACATCCTTGGTGTCTCAAGTCTAAGAACGAGATACATAATTGGGACTATGGAATTGCTGTCTGACATTAGGTATCATTAACCAGCCGATCAATCAGTGAATTCATTCTCCAATGAGCACCTATACTATATTCTTACTATCTCCACATAAGTGGCTATAAGACCAACTGCCTCCATCATATGGACGGGTATATAGTACACTAATTTGTCCGGTATCTCAATGTCCCTCTTGAGTAACCTATGATCGGGATTATTTAGGATCTGTGTTTAAAGGTGAATCGATCTCATTATCGTGATCTTATCACGATCTGATTCCCATTGCATAAAATCAAGGATATCATAATATATATATATATATATATATATATATATGCAATAGATAATATAATGTGAGATAATATGTCAATATTAATCATAAGCAAAAAGATCGCACAGTGTGTCATATGTGTCATCACTCACGTGATTAGCTTGTAGGGCACCTATAACCAACACCACTTGATCATAATAGGGTGGTAAGTTGAGAAGAGATAGGAGGGACGAGAATTGGAGGGTATGCCCAAAGATGCAACCTATCACCTAGGTTGACCGCCCTTGCCTCCTATTTATACAAAGCCATCAAAAACCCTAATGGATCCTGCCTCAGTGGGTATTGGATCTCTATCCAATTAGCCACACCACTTGGATTATTGGATCTCTATCTAATAATCTCAATTTACCTTCAATTGGGCCTCATGCAAGTAGTCCATTAATATTGGGTCTCATCCAATGACAATAAGGGCTTATTGGATAACTCGTATAAAATTTTCTACTGCAACAATCATCCACTATATATGTGTGACCCTCAAGAACCAATACCGAGCTGGCCGTGAGTTTCACTCTTTATAACTCCTTTTGACTCAATGAATTATTATCCCATAACAATCCACTCAAATCATCAACTATGGATGTACTACTAGGCCATTATATCATAGTCCCTATATGGTACAGAGGATCTAATCCATTAGACCTATTTGTCCTTAGTTACTGTGTATCTATAGTCCCTCATATATCTAATATCCTAGAGATCATATATTAAGCATGGTACTATCAGGTCACACAAGATATTCCTCTCATAATACTGTGAGTAACGATCCTCTATTGACATTCAATTGACTTAGTAAAGTTGGCTACCAAACTTGATAACTGGTTATACTAAATCTAGAACTTTTCAAACTTGTAGGTCTGACGTCAAAGAAATGAGTACTCAAACAAGACATTATTAGCGTCTCAAGTCTATGGACTTACAAACAATTGGGACTATGGAATCGATGTACGACATTATGTATCATTAAACATTCATCATTCTGTAAGTGGATCAATCAGTAAACTCATTCTCTAATGAGGACCTGTTCTGTACCCTTAGTGTTCTCACACGAATGACTATGAGATCAGTCACCTCCATCAAAGGGCTAAATATAAAGTACATCATTCTATCTAGTTATCTCGATGTCCCTCTCGAGTAACCTATGACCAGGATTATTTAGGATCTATATTTAAATGTGAATCAGTCTCATTATCATGATCTTATCACGATCTGATTCCCATTATACATAACCAAGGACATCACAATATATACGGAGCAGAAAATATAATATGAGAAAAATGCCAATAATAATAATGTCAAAAGACTATGCAACATGTCACACGTGTCATCACTCACATGATTGTCTTGTAGGGTACCTAAAACCAATAATCTCTCACTTGATCTAAAGCCAATTACCTATGTATCTGATCCCCCTCAGACCCCCATGATGCTCAAGGACAAATTGAGATAACGACTTTGTCAGTGGATCTGCAATGTTATCTTTGAAGGAAACTTTTTTCATTGTTACATCTTTACAGGCCATGATCTCTCTAATCGGTTGAAACCTCCTCAGAACAATTCTGATGAGACTTCAATTTTTTTACTTAAGTAATCATCTTGTTGTTGTCACAGTATATGGGAATCGGCTCCACACTGCTAAGTACGACTTCCAAATCCCTAATGAACTTCTTCATCTACACCCCTTCCTTTATCGCTTTTGTCATAGCAATATACTCTGCTTCTATGGTCGAGTCAGTAGTAGTATCGTACTTGGAACGCTTCTAGCTTATTGTTCCTCCATTCAGGGTGAAGACATACCCTGAGTTTGACTTGCTATCATCAATATTGGACTAAAAACTCGAGTTCATGTAGCCCTCAACCTAGAGGCTACCTCCTCCATATACTAGTAGATGATCCTTAGTCCTTCTCAAGTATGTAAGGGTACACTTTATGACTTTTCAGTATTCTAAACCTGGATCTGCTTGATACCTACTTACGACACTCAAAGTATGTGCTATATCAGGCCTGATACATAGCAGAAATACATGTAGACCCTATTGTTGAAGCATAGTGTATCTTATTCGTGTTTGCCCTTTCTTTAGGAGTCTTTAGGGGCATACTCCTAAAGAGTGATATCTCATATCTCATCGGTATGAGACATCTTTTGAAATTCCTCATGTTAAACCTTTTGACAATAGAGTCTATATACCTAGACTGGGACAAGTCAAGCATCCTTTTAGATCTATATCTATAGATCTGGATCCCCAAAATGTAGGATGTTTCCCTAAGTCTCCATAGAGAAGTTTCTGGATAGTCAAGCCTTAATTATAGATAGAATTCTTATATTATTCCTAATGATTAGGATGTTATCCACAAACACCAAAAAGGTGATAGCTTTCTCACTTATCTTCATGTACACACAATGCTGATCTTCATTCTTAACAAAGTCAAAAGATCTAATAGCCTCATCAAATCTTATGTTCCAACTTCTGGAAGCTTGCTTCAGTCCATAGGTGGCTTTAAGCAACCTGCATATCTTTGCCTGGACTCTCCATACATATGAATTCCTCTAGTTATATCATATACACCTCCTCTCGAGGTTGTCATTGAGGAACACGATTTTCACATCCATCCGCAAGATCTCATAATCATAGTATACTATAATAGCCAAAAGAATTATGATGAATTTTAGCATGGCTACAGGTGAGAAGATTTCATCATAATCAACTCCTTACCTTTGACGATATCCTTTGGCCACCAGACTTACCTTATAGGTCTCCTCCACATTTCCATCTACTCCAACCTTCTTCTTAAAGATCCACCTACAATCGATGGGTACGATACCCTCAGGTGCATCTACAAGGTTCCAAATCTTGTTGGAGTACATGGATTCCATCTAAGAATTTATTGCTTCTTGCCACTTCCCAGAGTCTATACTCATAATAGCCTCTTCATAGGTCTTAGGATCAACATTTGAGTGTCATCTCCATTGATATGTCCCATATATCTTTCAGGAGGGTGAGACACTTGTTAAATCTCAAATTTTGATGAAGAAACCAATTGATAAAGTTATGATTTAATATGTGTTTGAGTGATATAGAACTAGCTTCAATCAAGGAGAGACAAATTGATTAAAGCAGGAAGAATCAATAGTTGGGCCAGAGTGGAACATGTCAGAGGATTAGTCGATGTATCAGTAGAAGGCTTGTGCCATGAGTTCGAGCATCAAGCCCGAAGGATCAGATATTATGCCAAGAAGATCGGATGTTACAGAGATCAATATTCTGATTGGGCAATATGCTGTAAGAGAAGATGATGCACCGAAAGGTCGAACGAAGCACTGGATGAACCAATGATATGCCGAACAACATGTGAGTTATACTTTGTAATAATTTGTCTAGATCAAAATAGTTTAGAGTTCTAATTGAGTTGGTTTTGAATGTAATTAGGCCAACTCAATTAGGGGCCCATTGGGCCATAATTAAGCTTTAATTAAGACTGATTTAAGCTCATTATGAGGCTCATTTCATTAACTTGGGAGGAGGGATAGTCAAGTCAAGAAATGGTACAGCCCAAGGTATGAAAAATACTAAAACATACTTTTTCAAGATTCTCGGGTGGTGGTACCACTGGCTGCCAGTGGTAATATAGCTAGTCGGTGGCACCCCCGCTCACTAGAATCCAAAATTTGGGGCTCTATTCCGAGTTGGTACCGCCCGTACCCTAAAATCTTGGGGATTTAAATTTTTATCTTTAACTTTTTAAGTCATTAGGGGTTTATAAATACCTCACTCATTCTTGTTTAGAAGTGCAAGAATAAGGAACAAAAGTAGTGTGAAAACTCTAGTGTAATTACATGAGAATTCCCTTCTAACTCTAAGTTTCGAATTTAGTTTAAGAGAGGGGTGAGTGGCATTGAAAGGTTATCTCCTAAACTTATAAAAAGAAAAAAATGGTTGTAAGAGAATAGTCGATCTTCACCTATTGAAGGAAGATCAATAGTGGAAGCCGGTGACTTCAATGGAGGAATCGGGGGTAGAGTAGGCCACGTGGACCGAACCACTATAAAATTGGACCTTTACAAGCCGGTGGCTTGTAAAGGTTATCTTCTAAACCTGTGAAAAGAAGAAAAAGGTTGTAAGAGGATAGTTGATCTTCACTCGTTAAAGGAAAATTGATGGTGGAAGTTGGTGACCTCACGGAGGAGGAATCAGGAGTGGAGTAGGTTACGCGGCCGAACCACTATAAAATTGGTATGCCTTCTCTTCTTTGCTGCTTAATTATTTTTATAAATTGATTTACTTATTTATTACAGTGTTATGAATATTTTTAAGTTTAAACACATTTCTGATATGAGCTTTATCAAATGAATCCTCAAATTGATGAAAGTTTTCTATCGATGTAATTTTCATGTGAGCACTAATCTCCCCACCCAACACCCCACACCCCCCCCCCCCTAGTGCTGATTAGATCCTAACAACACTCTGCTAGACCTGTTAGAACTTGTGTGCTAGGTACCTGACCAAACTCAGACCTATAACCTTACTCAACTCTATTTCTCTCCCACTGTTTCCACCAAAAATATATTTCTTCTCAATGAACATAGCCCTCTTGGCAATAAAGAACTTATAGTCCTCGTGATTATAGAAATAATACCCCTAGATTTTATTGGGGTATCATATGAATTTGCATTGTTTCATCCTTGATTTCAACTTGTCAGGGTTATGTCTTATAACGTGGATAGAGTAGCCTCAAATTTTAACAACCTTAAGATCGAGCTTCCTTCCTTTCTATATCTTATATGGTGTAGACACTACCGATCTAGATCGAACTATATTCAGAAGGTAAGCTGCGATCTTTAGGGCATATCCCCAGAATGAGACGGGTAGGTCAGCGAAACTCATCTGGACCGCACCATATCTAACAATATACGATTCCTCCTTTCTAATACACCATTGAGTTGAGGTGTATAAGGAGGTGTCCACTTGGATAGAATCTCATGGTCCTTGAGGAAATTGGTAAACTTTATACTCAAGTACTCTCCTCCTCGATTTGATCGAAGAGTCTTCATACTCTTTCAAATTTGGTTCTCTACTTCATTCTTATATTCTCTAAGTTTCTCAAAGGCCTCAGACTTATACTTTATTAAGTACACATGCCCGTGTCTAGAAAAATCATTAGTGAATGTAATGAAGTACAAGTAATCACCTATAGACGAAGTCAACTTGGGATCACATACATCATATGTATGAGTTCCAATAACTCAGTGGCTCTCTCTCCAGTTCCACTAAAAGGAGAGTTGGTCAATATTCCACGAAGGTAAGGTTCGTAAGTTATACAACTCATAATCGAATGGATCTAAGTATCCATCTTTTAGTAACTTTTGAATTCTTCCTCATGGATATAACTAAGCTTACAATGTCATAGGTATGCATTGTTCACCTTATCTCGTTTCCTCTTGGATATACTTATATTTATAATGTGTGAAGACATGTCTAGCATATATAAGCCATTAATTAAGGTCCCTCTTATGATGATCTCTTCATCCAAAATTATTGAATAATTATTGTTCTCAAAAACTAATTTATATCCACTAACTACCAAATTAGAAGTAAAAATAATATTTTTTTGATAATAGCGGGAACATAATAGTCTGCATCTAATGCAATGGTAGCTCTCCTAGGCAAATGTAGGGTAACCTCACCAACATCAAATATAGCAACTCTTGCTCTATTGCCCATCTTGAGGTCCATTTCACCTCTCGCCAGTCTCCTAGGCTTTACCAGAACTTGCAACAAATTGTATATATGATAAGCACTCCCGGTATCCAAATACCCATGTGTTATCATAATAATCTGATAAATAAAAACTAATCATGAATATACCTAAAGCTTCTTCAAGCTTATGTTTTGCCTTCTCCTGTAAGGTAATCCTTGTAGTTCCTCTCCAATGCCCATCTTTATCGCTACAGAAGCACTGGCCTTTGTCCTTGACAGGGTCTTTCTTAGCAACCTTTATCTTACCTAGTCTACCCTTGCCATTGCCCTTCTTAAGGGACTTATCATCCTTCTTTTTCTTCTTAGTCTCATCAATATAGAGAACTGACTTCTCTTTCTTAATTGCACTCTCAGCTTCCCTTAACATATTGAGGTGCTCAATGAGGGTCACCTCAAACTTTCTCATAATGAAGTTCATGATGAACTGAGAAAATGAATCTGGCAAGGACTAAAGTATAAGATAAACACATAGGTTGTCCTCTAGGACTATTCCTAGACCTATGAGTTTCTCAATCTACTCTATCATCTTCAAGACATGGTTCTGAACTGATGTCCCTTTTGTCATCTTGGCTCAAAAGAGACTCTTGGATATCTTATATCTTTGAGTTTTTTCCTATTTTTCAAATAGCCGACGAAGATGGTGAAGGATAGAATTGGCATTCATGCTCTTATATTGTCTTTGTAACTCGAGAGTCATGGAGACCAACATATAGCACTTTACCAAGGTAGAATCGTCTATATACTCAATATAGCAAGCGATCTCATCCTCACTTGCCCCTTCCTCTGGCATGGGCACAATCATATCAAGAATGTATATGAGTTTCTCTATCGTGCGAATAATTCTCAAATTATAGAGCCAATCCATGTAGTTTGGACCAGTGAGATAGTTGGCATCAAGTATGTCACGCAGGGGATTTACAAGCGACATGTTCTGAACAAGATGTAGCATAAATTAATAACATACAGATTTTATAAAAAAATTAATTAAGATATGGACTTCTATCTTAATTTAATCCCACTATTTTTCTAACAAATCACGTGACACCATCATGGTCTCGACCTCTCGACCAACCATGATGTTCATTAAGTCTTCACCATCGTTATAAGATGAGTTTGATTTGATGATATGCCCTCGAGGGACTCGACCAAGCATACCACATCCTCAGGTCACCAGTGACATCTCTATGTCATAGGCAAGATCTTGAATCACATAGATGGGTGAGCCTTGAGGGACTCGACTAACTCAACCTATGTCATAATTCAATTTCTTTTAATAACGATGAAAGGCCACGTGGGTCAATCTTATTGTTTCACGCTTTCCGACTTAATATTATCGTAGGAGGGGTTGTGTTTTGTTTCGGTCTCCTAATATTTCGTGTCACACATATACATATTTAATATATATCTACATTGCATGCATATATATATATATATATATAGTAGATGTATAATCACATTTCACATATACATGACACACTAGATGATCATGATCTGTCATCTAATGCGATCAAGCCCAAGCCAGTGGGCCTAATCACTCATAATATGATATATGTATATCAATGCATCTCCATGCCCTGTGATCGTCTATCTTGTCATTATCAGTTCTATCGAATCCTTAGCACATCATTATGTGTGGTGATCGCCTGTCAATGTATCATAGGTCCTATTGACACCTCCATGCTCTCGTTGTGTCTCTTCATGTAATTATAACATAATCATAAGTATGTAGGCCCAACAATAAACAAGAAAACGGAAGCTCTCAAGCCCCAATAATAATAATAATCATATACACATACATCATAACACATGTCTCATGATCATCCATCCACATCATACATCACATGTACACATCATCATGTAGGATTACTAGATAATTAATAATTAATTGAATTATTTAATTAATTATTTCTGAAATTTTTAGGATACCCTACCATAGGGTTCCTAATATGGCAGGAGAAAGGACTCCTTACATGACTAGTAAACCCTAGCCATTGGGAACCCCTTGTGGCCAAGAGTCCCTGGCCATACGGGACCTTGGGCATCCAGGAAACCTTGGCCCCCAAGGCTTTGTAGCCAACCCTTGGCTGCAACCTGCCATGGGCGGCCAACACACCTTGGCCGCCAGGATCCCCTATGCAGCCAAGACTCTTAGTTGTATGGGAGGCTGCTGCCATGGTCGAGAATTTGCTGCTCTCGGCCATGCTACCCTCGGCCAGGCCGAGTGCAACATCTTTGCTCTCAGCCAAGGTTGCAAGCAGCCTTTGGCCATGTCACAAGGCAACAACAATTGCTACCCTTTCCTCTCTTCTTCGTTTCAACAATTTTAACATCAAGAGACCTTAAAACAACTCTTAATAGTGAGAAAAGGTATTGTCTAGATCTGAAAAACTATGAAAAATCAAATCAAGGTTCATAGAAAATAGTTAACTGTCTCAATCTCATCACATGCAATTTAAAAGCCAATCCTTTGCACAATCAACCTGGCTCTAATACCGTTATTGGGAAACCTAAAAGAGCTTCGCATGTATAGTAGAAGAATAAAATAAAACTAGTACCCACAGTTATCGCGTCATCGTGTAAAGATTGGTGCGCAAAAAATCATAAAACCGAAAACTGTGATATTTAAGAGATTGATTACTTAGGGAGATCTATATCCCTAAAATTTTAGATCCATATGGAGAGGATGAAGAAGGACAAATGTCCTACTCTCTAGCAGTATCTTTCACACGATAGATGGTTGCAACGATGCTCCTCCAATCGTAGCCTGAAATCTCGTAATTTTTGCGCACCTTCTCGTAGCACTTGTGTAAGAAAATCTGTTATTTTCTTCGCTGCCCTCTCATAGTAGAGAATGGCTAATCGATTGAGAATATGAGAGAGGGAGGAGAATAGGAAGAGGCGACTAAAGGTATAATCTATCACTATTGTGTCACCCCTGCCTCTTATTTATAGAGAGCCACCAAAAAATCCTAATTGATCATGTCTTAGTGGGTATTGGATCTCCATCCAATTACTCACTCCTCTTGGATTATTGAATCTCTATCCAATAGTCTCAATTGGCCTCTAATTGGGCCTCATGCAATGAGTCTATTAATGTTGGGTCTCATCCAATGAGAACACGGGCTAATTGGATAACTCATATCTAATTCTCTATTCGTTGAAACATTCATCATATGTGTATTACCCTCTAGGCCTAATACTGAATAGGCCATGAGTTCTACATGTTAGAACTCCTTTTGACTTAATTAATTATTATCACATAATAATTCACTCAACTCATCGACTATGGGCGTACTAGGCCACAACGCCATAGTCCTCAAATGGTACATAAGATCTAATTCATTGAACATGTTTGTCATTAATTACCGTGTATCTATAGTCCCTCATCCATATAATATCCCAGAGGTCGTATATTGGAATATTCCTCTTACGAGACCAAGAGTGGATGATCTTCTATTAACACTCAATTGTCGTTGTAAGATTAGCTATCAATCTCGATAATCGGTTGTACTAGATTTGGAACTTCCCAGACCTATAAATCTGGTGTCAATGAAAGGAGTACTTAAATAAGACATCCTTAGTGTTTCAAGTCTAAGGACCAGAGACACAATTAGTCATATAGCATTCCATAAGCAGATCAATTAGTAAACTCGTTCTTTAATGAGCACATGTACTGTATCCTTAGTAACCTCACACAAGTGGCTATGAGACTAGCCGCCTCCATTATATAGATGGGTATACAATACACCGGTCTATTCGGTTATCTCGATGTCCCTCTCAAGTAACTTATGACTAAAGATTATTCAGAATTTATGTTTAAAAATAAATTGATCTCATTATCATGATCTCATCAAGATATGATTCTCATTACATAGAACCAAGGACATCACAATATATATGCAGCAGACAATATAATTTAAAAATATACTAATAACAATAATAACGTAAAATGATTATATGTATTTTACACGTGTTATCACTCAGGTAATTGGCTTGTAGAGCACCTATAACCAGCAAAAGATCTAACACGTGTTATGTAGTTTTTCACACACCAATCATCGCATGATGATTTGATAAACGTGAAAAAAATCAATTTTGTTTTGTTTTCTGGTTCACATGTGATGCTCCTACATCGTTTTCCAACATAACGGTCCTTTGAGCCCAAGGGTCAGGTGAGCAATCTATATCTCCTCCCCTGGGTGCTCACCTGGGTTGCTTGGCTATGGTGCTCTTGTGACATCGAGCCCTCCTACTAACACTAAAAATATTATGCAACTTTACGTTGTGGTCAAGTAGACAATACAGCTTGGTCCAATCTCGAGTAGCCAATACTAACACCAAAAATATTGCCCACGTGGCTTCTCGAGTGAGGTTAATGTCAGGTCAGATCTGACTATTATCTCCAGAGTCGATCCACAATAGAGTTGGGAGATAAAATCCTTCTTCGTCGTGTTCCTAAATACAGGCCGAATTCAGGAGAGGGATTCCCGACTCAACCCCTCTGAAGCTTATGTTAGAATGGAGTAGTGGTAAGGGGGGTATGTGTGTTTGAGTCCCCGCAATGCTAGTCAAGAGGTTCAGTTATATACCTGTGAATGGGGGTTGGTTATACGTAGTCTGTTAATGGCTACCAACATCTTGGACGATCGATTCGTACGTTTCATGTGGGCGTCAACTGACCTACATGGACTGATGCTACGCGACGTCGCTCTAAGTTTTCTAAAGTAGCTCCATATTACACATCATCGCCTTGTACGACCTTGGACAACGCAAGGCACGAGTGGTCTTCCATTCGAGTATGAGATGTTGTGTTAATGCAGTGTGTCATATCGGTCCTGAAGCTCTTCCTTAATACAATGACTACTGAGTATTGTCATAGGGGTGATATCAAAATATGTCATATCACAAGTCAAGTCAAACCAATATATGAAGAATGTAATTTGATCAAATCATTAGAGTAAGAGATAGACAGGAGCAAAAGAGAATTGATAATAAAAATAATAATATAATAGAATTGATAATAAAACTAATAAATATAAGATACTAGAGAAACCAACTTAGTTCAACTCTTTTAGTTAGCAAAAACTGGAGTCTAATACATTCTTTTATGTAAATTCTAAAGAATTTTAAGAATTTTTTCACTAAATCTATATAAGAAAAATTGTAAAAACACTCTATATGTATTTTCTCTATACCCTTAAATTAGGATCTTGAGATACATAACTAGAATTATTTTCATTTTACCATTTCCTTTTTCTCTATAAGTAATATATTTTTAATTAAATAATCTAAAAATTCTTATCAATCATGCCAAATAAGCTTATTGGTCAATCCTAATTTTATTACCAAATATCAAATATAGATGTAATACCCCGATTGGTTTTATAAGCAGATAAGATTAATATATGTTATAAAAATATGATAAATATATTATTATAAATTTTAGCTTAAGTATTTTGATCAGTGATTAAGGTCAAACGAAATTGATGAACCAATTAATCTATCAAATTTAGATCATAATTTTTTGTATCAGAATCAACTTAACGTTTACATGAAGCTAATGTAAGACTATGTGGTATATATTTCATACTAAGATTTAAAAAAAACTCAATACTGTATGACTCATTAAGATTAAAATTAATTTATAAGAATCAGATCAAACAAAATTGATGAATTAGTTAACATATTAGATTCTGATTCTTGATCCAACACCTTGTGACTCATTTTAGTCAGTGCCAGCTTCTAATTATCCCGATTTCCTTGTGAAAACGTATAATAATCCCCGTACTCACACTCGCATCTACGTTCTCTCCCTCTCCCAACTCCTTAAAACAGCTACCTTAAATTATGGCAAAGTTTTTCCAACATCACATCTCAGCCACTAACAAGGACAACAACACCATAGAATTGCGTGCAAATTGCAAGTTGCAAGTGGAGCGTACAGTCAAAGTTCAATCAAGACATTTGATTAATGAAAACAATTTTGGCCCAAAGCTGTTGTTTACCTGCATGCTAATAGTGCAAAAGGAAATCACATGCAATTATAAAAGGGTGAGGACAAAAAGGTGGAGGGGGGAATATATCCACAGGAGAACAAGGAGAGAAGAAAATAGAAAGAGTGGAGGATGTTGGGATTGCCACTGAGTGAGCCCCACACCACACCACTATCTTAAAATTTGTGAACAAATGGATGATTTATAAAGAACAAGAAAAAAAAAGTTTGGAGATCATCCAACTTTGATTTTTATTACTTTTCCCATGTTGTTTAGCGTAAAGCAATTTTACTTAGGTATTCATAGATTCTAAGCCCTCCTCCCCACCATATGTAACTTTGAGGAAAAATAATAATTCATTTTATTAAATTATATATAAAACGCTGTTATACATATACTCAAATACTAAGATTCTAAGAATGGTATTATTAAAAAAATATTTTATTAAATTATGTACAAAAATAATTTTGTTACTTAAGAATGATGATTTTGTTCAAAGATTCTAAGTTATGCCCTCCTTCAAGACCAGATCACTGCATTACAAGTTCCTTTGAGAAACAAAATGAAGTATTTTTTTCATTTTATTATTATATGCAAAATGTTTTTAATAAATACTTAATATAAACAAATAGTGTATTAACCACCAGAATATCTCAACAAAATGATAAACAAAATTTTGCTTTTGTCATCATAATATTTGAGGTAGAAGTTTTGAAATAAATGTCAGCAGCAGGTGATGCCCTTTTTGGTCTCTTCACAACATTGCACAGTCCTCACCAGCCTCCTTGTCTCTTCCTGCTTTGCCGTGCTTTTCTTTGCTTTGCTTTGCCAAGTTCCATTCTTCACACCAAGGGATACATTAAAAGAAAGCACGTTTAGCTCAGAAGGGCTGTGAGTTCTTCGTCTTCTTGCTTTACATATCTATTAAGAGGCCAACCAAGAACTGCCTTTAGCTGGGCTGCTCCCAGACTGTACTGTGAGTTCTGCCTCCCCCTCTTGTGTCTTCTCTGGATCACTGTGGTAGAGCTGAGACATGATGGACAAGGAGATGAAAGGGTCAAGGATGCTCATTCTTCTACTGATCTTATTGAGTGGGTTTAGCTCAGCTTCAGCTGCTCCACCTGCAAGTTGGTGTCCTTCTTGGTCTATTGTTTGGTCTTGGTATGCATGTTTATACTGCATTGTCAACTCATTCTTTCGTTTGTGGTGCTGGCAGAGATTGTCAGTGCAGCTGTCTCCAATGCTGCCTCTGCCCTCTTGAAGAGGTTCTGGTCTCTGAAATCTACTACTAAGACTGGTATAACCTCTTCAACCTTGATTCCTTCTGTTTCCCCCAACATATGGCTGATTCGATTAGATTCGATTCGCTTGCATTTACTGCAGCAGTCTCTGGGCACCGCCCACTGATGAAATTCGAGAGTGGGTACACTGTGGAGACGGTGTTTGACGGTAGTAAACTCGGGATCGAACCCTACTCGGTCGAGGTGACCCTGAGTGGCGAGCTGCTGCTTCTTGATTCCGTCAATAGCAATTTGTACCGGATTCTGCTCCCTTTGTCGAGATGTGAGCTGTGTTTTTTTGCCTTTACTGGGAGCTGACATACTTAGCGGTTGAAATGTCTGCCTGATGAACTTTCTGAGTGTCCTTTGAAATTGATATTGGGTTGATTGCAGCAGACTGGAATTTAAGCAGTAATATTACCATCAATCAGGGTTTCATAACCACATTGGATCGTTCTTCCATGAGACAAGTTTTCATGTAGTTTTCTATGGATGTTGAATGAACTGCAACATGGTGGATGTATCTGACTTTTTTGAGTTTATCATTTTTGCAGTTTTCAAAATGTTTGATTGATGTGCATTCCGTCTTTTGTGGATCTAATTTATTGTTCAATGGACTAAGTGGCCCATGCTACTTCACACTCAACATTTTGTTTGCTTTAGTCTAGCTCGGTTTGTTCTTAGGATATCAACATCCTTTTATGAATTTAGATGCTTACATTTCTTATTTTGTTAAATTTCTTGGGTGACAGATACGTTTTGAATATCCTTTTACATCATGAGTATTAAAACAAAAGATATTTAAGTTGGGTTTGACCTATCAATCTGATGATATCTAGCAGCAGTTTCACCCTATTAAGCTACAATTTTCTTAGTATGATGCTAATGTTCATTTTGAATTTGCTGTTCCATCCCGACTGCTTATAGATTACATGTTAAAATTTTGATGGTGAAAATAATTTAATCTTTTTTCCTTTTTTGTTTTTGTCTGGCTGCGTATACATATACTGAGTTCCTAAGATGATCCTTGTCATACATTATGTTGACAAATGCAGATAGCAGACCTAAGCTTATTGCTGGTTCTCCAGAAGGTTATGTTGGTCATATTGATCGAAGACCACGTGAAGCAAGAATGAACCATCCAAAGGGATTTACTGTTGATGAAAGGGGAAATATATATGTTGCAGACACAATGAACATGGCAATCAGGAAAATTAGTGATGCAGGTAAGAAAAAATGCATAAATTACAATCAACAGAAGCATAATAAATTTTATGGGTTAGGGTAGAATTTTGAAAGCTCATTGCAGATTTGATGGAAATTTTCTATTGACAAAATAACATATATAGTACATCAGAATTCATCTGATTTCATATAATTTGTCAATTAGAAATGCATTGATCTTGATTAGTGATAGTACTCCTGACTTCATAATTCCATGAACCATCTCACAAATAGCGTAATATTATGTCCGTTAAAACTATGTGTCGGTTGCAAGGTATATCTCATCCTGATAGGAGTAAAGAATGAAATAGCTGAAGAGGGAGAATGGTTTCATATGAAACCAAATTAGCTAGTGATGTAATGGCTAATGTAGGAAGCATGAATTTGATTATCGAAGGAAAGCAATCATATCCGCCTTGATATCTGATAGGACCCTAATAGGGTTGAGTCCTCATCTATTGACCCATGTTCTTTATTGAATCATGTTGGTCAGTCCAATCAAGTCAATTAGGAGACATAGTAGGAGTTAGTTTATTTGATTATGAGTCCAAGTAACTAGGAGTTTAGATTTAGCTAGGAGTCTAATTAAGTATGAATCAAAGTAGGGGTTTATTTTAGGAGTCCAAGTTCAATTAGGAGTTAGTTAAAGAGTCTCCATAAATAAGGGTATAATTATTTTGTTTTAAGTAATCAAGGAAGAAAACATATTTTAGCCTATTGGTCAAAACCTTAGGAGGATCGATCCCCTCAAAGTGATCGTTTATCCCCCATTTTCCGTCTACATCTATGATAGAATCTTTGGATTTCCTATCAATTGGTATCAGAGAAGCGTTTTTGGTGTTTCACTGTTAATCCAATCCACCGCCACCCCTACGGTGATTGTTTATCTTCGATAGAAATCTTTGGGTTTCTATCATTTGATATCAGAGTGACGATCCTCGGTGTTCTTGCTGCGATTCCACTATCAATCTTCACTATAACTTCTACTCCAAGATCTTGCAGTCTTACAGTCACCTTCAACTGCTACTATCAACAGCATCCCATCATTCTATCTTTCTCTCATCTTGGTACTGTCACTACTGCCGCCTTCCAACCTCGGATTATAATCGTTAATAAAATTATCATCGTCCTATCGTCTCTTCATCTTATGTTATCATTATTATTGTCTTCTAACCTCAAATAGTAATTATCAACAACAATGTCATCTCAGTCTTGCCGTAGTTTCTCAGCATCTTTGCTGTAGCAATCATTTCCCAGTAGCGATCATTAGCCTCACCCACGTCAGCCGACGCACATCCCCTGTTGTCTACCTTCAGCAGACCGCAGCAGCGATTTGCTCGCTGCCTGCATATTGCTGCCCGGCGCTGTCATCTCGCTGCCATCGCCGTCGCCCCTGCCGCTGCTGGTGCCGCCCTCATTTGCCGCTTGCAGTCCACGTAGCCGCAGCGTCGTTGCTGCTGCCCAGCCTGCCTCAGTCGTTGCTGCCGCCCTTTGCTTGTGGAGCCCAGCGCCTCCGTCGTCGCCCCATCTGTCGCACTGTCCTCTGCCTTCTTCCTCATTTCCCAGTAGCGATCGTCTCTGCCGTGGCCACACCAACCCGTCGCTGCCCTCTTCCTTCCCCCCGCTCTTGCTGCCTTTTCCCGCAGCCACGACCACGGGCCCTTGGCGACACCACGACTGCACCACCTGCTTGTCGCCGTTGCCCTCTTCCTCCCCTCCTCATCATTGTCCCTTCTTCCCTTGTCTCCTCCGCTGCTTCCAGCACTACTCCTCCCCTGCTCCACTACAACCGCGCGATCAACGCTGCCCTCGATTGCTCTTCTCCACCAGCAACGACAACAACCACAGTCACTGCTTGTTGTCCTTCCCTTTTCCGCGTTGCCATCCTTCCCCTGCCTGCGGATCTAGCGCTGCCGTCCTCGGTTCCTACTTTGTCCGGCGCTGTCAGCGCACCTTCAGCCCACTTAGGATCTTGGTTCCTTGCACCGCTGCCATCTATGTTCCAACCCGTCATTGCCATCCTGTTCCGCAGCTGTCGTTGCTGCTGCCTTCCTCTTCCTCGTTGCTCGCCAGCTGTTGCTTCCTCACCCATAGCCACCACTTCCTAGCCACGACACCGCCGTTGCCATCCACACCAGTCGTGCCTTCTTCCTCCTCTGGTCCCAATCACAGCCCTCTGTCATCAACAACAGCCACCTCTCATGTCCCCAGCGATCGCAGCAGCCGCGCAGCCTTGTTCTTAGCGATCGCAGCAGCCGCCTTTAGCCATCGTCGTCGCCTCCTCTGCAATCGCCGTTGCTGCCTCCTTGTTTCACAACCACCACAACCCAGCCCATCTCCTGCACCTCCAGCAGAGACGACATTGCACCCCTGTCCCGCTGCCATCTCCCTTTTCCCCTTTAGCCGCAGTGAGCATCACTGCCCGCACGACACTGCCAGCATCTCCTTCTAACGCTTGCTGCCCTCTTCTTCCTCTCCAGCCACGTCGTCGTTGGTTGCCGACGCCGTCGCCTGCAGCCACGCAACAACCGACCGCCGTAGTCCCTTTCCTCCCCAGTCACGCTGCTTCCCGCTACAATTCCATAATCGCTTTTGCCGCTGCCACCATCTCCCTTTTCCCCTTCAACCGCAGCGAGCAATGCTGCCTGCACGACGCTGCCAGCCTCTACGACAGCAATCTCTCGCTATCATCTGTCATCAGCACTGCTCCCTCCTCCGCCGCCGACGTTCCCTTCCTGCCGCTGCCATCTCCTACGCCTTCGCCAGAGACACCGCTGCTGCCTTCCAGCTCCGGACGCTCATGAACCCGCAGAGCTCTCATCCCACACAGCAACAAAAACAGGGCAGCAACCATCCTTCCTCGCAGTGACCAAAACAGGGCAACTTCAAGCCCTCAGCCGCTGCGTTCTTCTTCCTTTGCAGGTTGCACCAGCATCACACCTTTTCTCTTGACCACCATAGCCTCGACCGCAGCGATCCCTTGCTGCCACAAGCGCCCATTTCCTTTGCAGCCACACCAAATAGGACGTTGTTGATGTCATCGACCCAACATGATCATGAATTGAAGATTACGGATCTACACTCTGACACAACGGTGTTCAATAACTCATTGGAAGCAAGATTTGAAGCTTTCAAAGTTCACATAGAGAATAGACTACAAAAACCCTTCAACGAATTCAAAAGAAGCCTATAGGAGCCCCAACAAATCTCAGCATGGTGAAAATTTTAATCTTAAGGGGAATCAATATGAAAAATATGATCAAGGGTAAGACATAGGATACCCACGCACGAGGGTGGAGTTCCCTAGATGGGAAGATGGAGATCCAACCAGTTGGGTATCATAGGTTGAAAAGTTCTTTCACTTCCACAGAACTCCAGAAGAATCCAAGGTGGAAGTAGTTTCAAATCAATTTGATAGTGATGTGATTCAATTGTATAATTTGTTCGAGACCTATCACGAAGTCTCTTCGTGGGGACAGTTCAAGAGAGAGCTCCTGATTCGCTTCAGACTGTAGGAATACGAGAACGTTAATGGACAACTCGCCAAAATCCGACAAACTTTCACAGTACAGGAGTACCAGAGCAGATTTGAGCGCCTGTTGAACCAAACCCGAGATTGATCTGAGAAACAATTGATGAGAAAATTTGTCAAGGGACTTAATCCGGAGATTCGGTGTGAAGTTAAAACTCATCTCCCCTGTATCATGATGGCTGCAATATTATTCGCCCGTATGCATGAAGAAAAAATCAATATAGACACTCGCCAAAATAGAAGCTTCAACAGACAGGTAATCAGCAAACCACCCACCAGCCAAAACCTGGACATCCAAAAGCTGAACCGAGAAGAACCCAAGGAAAGATCAACGAAGGATTTGTGCTCACATTATGATGAAAACCAATAAACATAAGAGAAACTTCTGACAATTGAGACAATTAAGGAGGAATCAGAGAATGATGATATGGGATCCGATCACGAAGGTATGGATTTGTTAAAACCCTTGTGGATTCTGAGCTTGGGGTGATCTTTATAGGGGATCGACCTCCTTGGAACTCTATAGGGGTTCCTCCCTCCTTAGTTTTTTGCACAATGGCTGAAAAGAAATTAATCTATTGATGATGAAAATAGGCTTATTATAAGGCTATTTATAGGCCTTCTAAACCCTAACTCATAATAGGATTGGAACTTCACGACTCCTACTCCTAACAACTCATACTCCAACTCTAAGAAGCAACTCCTACTCCAACTCTAAGAAGCAACTTCTAGCCGCCCCCAACTAGGGGTGGCCGATGGTTAGGACTCATAGTCCTCCTCTACTTTGGCCTTAATCCTCCTCTACTTTAATCTCTCACCCTAGCTGGCCCCTTTAACTATAGTAAGGGACGGCTAGCTAAGGTTTACATAAGCCCAATGCCTAACCCAAGACCCCAACATAGTCAGCCCGTTCATCTATTAATAGGGCTGACCATATAGGGTTTTACATGTGTGCTCCCTCAAAAATTTAAAATTAGGACTTCATTAGCTGGAGTTCTAACAGGATTTTGATGAAGATATTGGACCTATCACAGATCCAATGCATGCATTAGCCGGCTACTCTAACTTGCAACCCATGAAAATTGAAGAAATTTTAAAAGATCAGCCTGTTACTGTTTTAATCGATACTGGTAGCACTAATAATTTTATGGACAAAAAGCTTATTGACTGATTGGCCTATCACATTGAAGGCTATGACAAGTTCGAAGTCAAGATTGCTGATGAACGAATCCTAACTTGTGATAATAAGTGTTCAAAGGTAAAGCTGATATAATACAGGGAAAGAACTACTTATGGATTTCTTTTTGATACCTTTAGAAGACTTCGAAGTGGTGATTCTTAAAAGAAGACATGAAACTACCACTAGCCATCAGATAGAAAAGATTCTTTAGAAGACTACGATGATTACTACATCAGAAGACTAGCCCATTGCTTACAACAAGTGGAGAACCTACTTAATTGATCAAAAGGTTGTGATGTGCGGCAAATATTAAAGTGCTCCCGGAATTTGATACTGCTCAGCCTTAAGGACAAGGCTGATTTGAAGAGGGCAGGTCTAATAGGACCCTAATAGGGTTAGATCCTCATCTATTGAGTCATGTTCTTTATTGAATCATGTTGGTCAGTCCAGTCAAGTCAATTAGGAGTCATAGTAGGAGTTAGAATCTATTCGATTAGAAGTCTAAGTAAGAGTTGAATTCGGCTAGCAGTCTAAGCTCAACTAGGAGTTGAGATTCGACTAGGAGTCTAATTAAGTAGGAGTCCAAGTAGGAGTCTATTTTAGGAGTCCAAGTTCAATTAGGAGTTGGTTAAGAGTCTCTATAAATAAGGGTGGTAAGTATTTTGTTTTAGGCAATCAAGGAAGAAAATATGTTTTAGCCTATTGGCCAAAACCTTAGGAGGGCCGATCCCCTATAGAGATCAAGGAGGCTCGATCCTCTCGAAGTGATCATTTATCCCCTGTTTTTCGTCTCCATACACGATAGAACTTTAGGGGTTCCTATCAATTGGTATCAGAGCAGCGTTCTTGGTGTCTCATTGTTCATCCAATCCACCGCCAACCCTATAGCGATTGTTTATCTTCGATAGAAACCTTTGGATTCCTATCAATACTATATGCTAGATTGAAAACTAGTCCTACGTTACCCAGTTGGGCTAGTTAGATTGTTTGGCGGATTGGATTTGGTCATATTTTAACCATGTTAAATAGTTCCAATGCTGTGAGCATAAACTGGGACCAAAAGGATATTGACATGGTTAATGATTTCCTATCTTCAATTTTTTAAGGGATTGGTATTCCTTGGATATTCTTTTCTTTGCTCAAGAAATTGTGTTCAGTCATAAGAATTTCCCTTTGATACTGGATAATATTACTGTAATCTGGATAAGCTTTTGGGGAATAGTTTTAAATAGAAGAAGATTTAATGGACTTGGTTCAAACTTATTTAAAGAGAGACATGGATTGTTTGATCTTGGGAGTTGGTTCTATGTAGGAAGCAACATAAAAGTAGATTTGGAGAAGTAAAACAATGTTGCTGGATCAGCTTGTTAGTGTTTTCATTTAAGATAAGGAATTATAATATACAACTAGAATATGGTTTGTCAGAATTTTTTCGTGAAGAGTGCTTGAATCTAGATTAAGGTTAAATAGTATACTTTTTATTTCGTTATAACAGTAATATATCAATACTTTCCCATTCTTGTTAATTAAATTTAAGGAGCTGTACTGAGAGGTTTTCTGATCTTCTCAGAGCAAACTATAATACTTGTGGATGTGTTCATGCAACAATCACTACAGAGGCGTCACCAAGTTGATATTCTTTATGTCTATGATTTTGTACTTGTGCAGGGGTCACAACAATTGCAGGGGGAAAATGGAGCAGAGGAGGGCATTCGGATGGGCCTTGTGAAGATGCAAAGTTTTCTAATGATTTTGAAGTCATTTACATTGCTAGTAGCTGCTCTCTTCTAGTTGTAGACAGGGGAAATCAGGCAATCAGCGAGATTCAGCTGAACTTCAATGATTCTGCACACCAATATGAAACTGGTTTCCCTTTGGGTACGTCTTGTGATTTTACCATCAGCCAACAATTTTGATTCTAATTTCTGTTAACATAGAGAAGCTTCAGTGTCTTAGAATCAACAACATCAAGATCTTGATACCTTGATATATGGCTTATAGGTTCTGTGCTTTGACATTTTCTGAAATATACTAATTCTTGTCTTATATGGCAATATAGGAATCGTTGTGCTACTTGCTGCTGGATTCTTTGGTTACATGCTTGCTTTACTCCAGAGGCGGTTGGGAGCAATGGTCTCTACCCAAAATGTGAGTAGTTCCACATAATAGACTTGTTTTACTAAATAGATCATTTCCTTAGGCTACTTTTTAGCAAATACTCTCCATCATTTACAAATGCTCAATCTATTGAAATTAATGTAGCTTCTGTTGCACATCACTCTCGAGTCTGATTGATTGAAACATACTTATTAGCAGAAAATGATGATGTCATAAAATGAAAATATTTCATCTTGACCTGAAAGTTTGTTTACAGTTGCAACTATTATGTGGTCTGTGATTTATTAAGCTTCAGTATTCCTAAAAAGATGCTACATATGTGGCCATGGTGTCACGGGCTTAGTTGGTTTTGCCTAAGCCGTGCGACACCCCTGCGTATCCGTCCGCAAAGGTCAGCCTTCCCCGAGATCTCCCAGAGTCCCTTAGACTTATAAAAGAGAAAACGGGCCAGAAGAAGCAATTCCCACGGGATTCACAAGCAACTGCTCAAGCAAACACTTCATACAGCCATATGCAAATTACATCCATAGACATTACAAACTCAGAGAGGTTGCACACAAAGGATGATGGTCCATTACAGACCGAAGTCCCCCACAAGTGCTTACAAGACATACTTGTATTTACAAGCCAAAATTGGTCATAAAGCAAACCAAACTCGGGCTGCTAAGCCTACTGCAAGCCCGCTACTTGCTGTACAATGTATGTACACAAACCGAAGGACACGGACAAACATGAGCATTTCATCAAACACCTTGTTTACATTTTGACCGTGACATTCTCTCCCACTTATTCCTTCGACGTCCTCGTTTAACGAGCATCGCCTCACAGACTTTAAAGTTTTTAAGGTCCTTCCTCCATAATGTTTGCCCATTGATCCTTCCTCCATGTTTAGTTGTCACTTCCAAGTAGGTTCGCATCACTTCCGCTTTCGATTGGCATTCAATTGGAAAATGAAGCGGACAATCTACTCTCAGTAGTACTGATCACCAATGGTGAGGATTTGACAACTATTGTCTTCCATAAGCTTTCTTTGAAGGGTCACTGAACTTATGCAGAGCTCCTCTGCCGGATAAGTAAGAGAACTGGGATACCTGACTTCACCCATTCTCTTAGTAGTTGAGAAGGCAAGGTTACTTGGCTTCGCTCACCTCCTCGAGTTAAGAGGATTGGGGTACTCGGTTTCGCCCATTCTCCTGAGTTGAGAAGGCAAAGGTTACTCAATTTCGCTTGCCTCCTCGAGTTTGTACTTCATGCATTGAGCTGGTTACTAACATTCGCCCGCTCTTTGCTCACACTTCTGAAGCACTTGAAGTGTTTGCACTCCTTGCGTTGAGTTAGCTACTGTGATTCGCCTTCCCACTGCTACTGAACTTCTGGAATGCAAGAAGTTATGCTCGAAAAGAGCAAAAAAGTTTACCCCAACTTACAGTTCCCCAACTTGGAGTAAGTCTTTGATAGATTTGGTCGCCTCTGGGATTGTATCGTCTTCTCCATCACCTTTGCCGCCTACTCCTCTGAGTAGAAAGATACAGTACCGTATACTGTCTACTTCGTTCCTTGGTCGAGCACTCCTGCATCAACCCGAAGTCCCTCGCTTTCGGCAATCTTGATGAGAAGCCCATCGACATTGGTCTTATGAAGTTTCTTGGCCTCTGCCCTTCTGCCCTGTCTTGGTACTTGGAGTTTGCCTTTGCATTCTCCACCTCCTCGGCCCCTTTTACGACCAATGCTCTCCCTCTATGAGAGCAAGTGATCGATGACTCCACGGAAGTCCCGCCTCCACGGTACCATGGTGCTGCCAAGCCCATAGCCCTACTATCCGTTGACTTGCATCTGCATCCCTTCCTTCGCGATCGGTAGATCCGTCTCTGCGGCGCTGTGGTGCTCCTCCGAGTCCACCTCCTTTCTAACCGACGCTTTGCTTTTGGGTAGCTGAGCCCCACTGGACTCGTCGTCGCTTCCTCGCCCCTTCCGACCACCTGCTTCGACACCATTGTGTCCTCCTAGCAGTTCTCTTTGGCCGATGGAAAGACAGACTGCAACTCTCATGCATGGCCTCCGCCATCTTGTTGCAGGGCTCACGCCGATTCTGTTCTCCTTAGCTTCCTTGGTAGCAACATTCGCTTACTCGGCTTTGTCCTCTGACTTGTCGGGCTCCCTTAAACGAATGTGAGCACTGAAGCAGTCCAACTCTTCAGCTGCTTCGATCATACCTTAGTATAATCAGGTCTCCTTCATGAGACTCACTGGTACTTGCAATCTGACTACTCCCTCGGTGGTACACAACCCTCATATGCTGACGACCAAGGCTTTCATCTGATGCAAGCTTCGATGCGCACACACGGAAGACCCGCCTTTGCGGTACTGTGGCATTCACTCCTTGAATCCACAACCCTTCTTGTCGTTGCATTGTTCACCGAAGTGGAGCTCCCAGTAGCTCCTGATCATTCACATGATCACGTCCCCCTCCATGGGACTCACTGATACTTGCACTTGGACTTCTTCCTCGGTGGTACACAGCCCTCATATGCTGATGACTAAGGCTTTCATCCAATGCAAGCTCCGATGCACACACGAAGACCCGCATCTGCGGTACCATGACATTCACTCCTTGAATCCATAGCCCTTCTTCTTGTTGTGTCGTACACCAAAGTGGAGCTCCCAGTAGCTCCTGATCATACCTCTGCATGATCTTGTCCCTCACGGGACACAATCGCCTGTGTTGCATTGCCACGAACTATTCCACCACGATCCGCTGCACCATGTCGCCTCCTGGTGACATCTCGATTACATACAGATTATTGTGTGATGAACTCGGACTACGACTTCTCCACGTGTGGCCTCTGCCAATACATCGTAGGGCCTCTACCATCTCCGATTTTTAGTTTGCTCTCTTGGCAATTCACCTTCGTCCACCCACTCTTGGGTCACACCTGGATGAAGCATAGCTCTAGGACAGTCCGTCGCCTAGTAGCTCATGAAGTCCCCCTGACCTCACTAGAATTGGTGCACCATTGTCTGGATCCTGGGCCTCTATCCCCTACCAGCACAATCTCTGCTATGCACCTCTTGTTCCTGACAACTCGAATGACAACACTATGGCATATTCTTCAAGAGTACCCGCCTCTGCGTCCTCTTGCCCCGTGCTAAGGTATCATGATCCCAACTTTGCCTTCGCAAGTTGAATCACCTTAGTTACTCCGTCAAATGCATCTCTGAGGTAGCTTGCATGTGCCTCGAAGTTCCCTTCATCTTTGGCACCATGGAAGATAAGTCCGCCCCATCAGAATGAAGAACTCATGGAACGACATGATCCCACTCTTGCCTCTACAAGAGTTCATGCCCTTGACCTCCGTCCAAGGAAAGCTCTGTGCCTCCGCTCCATGTTCCATCTTCTATATCGACTCCCTTCATGCGGCTTGGATACTTCACCAAGTTCCATCCAAGTCGTTCCGCTCCTCGATTTGCATTGAGTTGATAGTGGCCCTCGCGTCCACCATTCCACGTGTCAGCCCTCCGTTGAGTTCGATTTCCACATCGACTCGAATTGTGCCTTCATATGATGTTGCCTTGGATTACTCCCCCACTTGATCTCGAAATGCATTACCTCATTCGAGATTATGTGATGACTCTTCGTCGCTCGCTCGGTCCGTTGAGCATTTTGGAGATATTACCTTGAGAAACTCTTCCTCAATATGTGCGATCTGTTGCACATGATTCTCCCTCTAGAGAATTAGGACTTATCCCTCCTGGATATCTGTCCTATTGGAGCAACTTTCCTCTTTACATTCTTCCCACTGGAAGTTTCGGAGACCACCATCCCCTTTGGACTACTCCGTCTTGCTGAACAAATTGTTCTGCCCCCGCAAATGTACTTGCTAGATTGCGGCCCTTCGCCAATACAGTCTCCACTGCACCCTTCAGGGTCTAGCAACGTGCTGAACATACGGACGTATCCTTTTATATCAAAGAGAAAGTTCTGATGCTCCATGGCATTGAGTTATGATCGCACCTTAGGATGGCCACGAACACTCCATCGTCCGTGTACAAGCCCTTGCATGAGTTCTGAATCCTTCGAGTTAGCAATTCCCCTCACCTCTGTGAGCTTTGCACAACTCTTTCGGTCGTTACGCAACACCTCCCACTTTGCACGGTCTCATCTATCACCAAATGCCCCGCTTTGCCTTGAGCACCGTCAAGTTTGGTTGCCAACGTCAAGCCATAGCTCGAACTCCACCATCCCAATCTTTGTGTGCTACGCATTCTTCTTCGCTTGCTTGTCCTCGTGGTGCCTCTCGCGCAAAGAGTTGGTCATTCCTCTGAATGCCAAACCTGGATGCCCGCTCCTCTGAGCGACTCCTTTCCCTACATCTCAATGTCCGTTTTCCCCCAAACAGTTGCGCGTGCCGGCTGTCCTCCACACAGCCCAACTAGGTCCCCAACGTTTGTATGGCAAGTGTCTCTGCGTGTGCTTGTCCCGCTCTGATACCACAATGTCACGGGCTTAGCTGGTTTTGCCTAAGCTGTGCGGCACTCCTGCGTATCCGTCCGCAAAGGTCAGCCTTCCCCGAGATCTCCTAGAGTCCCTTAGACTTATAAAAGAGAAAACGGGCCAGAAGAAGCAATTCTCACGGGATCCACAAGCAACTGCTCAAGCAAACACTTCATACAGCCATATGCAAATTACATCCATAGACATTACAAACTCATAGAGGTTGCACACAAAGGATAATGGTCCATTACATATCGAAGTCCCCCACAAGTGCTTACAAGACATACTTGTATTTACAAGCCAAAATTGACCATAAAGCAAACCAAACTCGGGCTGCTAAGCCTACTGCAAGCCCGCTATTTGCTGTATAATGTATGTACACAAACCGAAGGACACGGACAAACATGAGCATTTCATCAAACACCTTGTTTACGTTTTGACCGTGACAATGGTGAGCAGCTGTGCTTGTAATTTGTAAGAATATGCAGGGTGGTGTGAGTGGTTTGTAATGGCCTGAAAACAGTACTAGAGTGCTAGTGTGTGTTCACGCATTAAGGTTCACAGTGGTGTAGGTGAAAGACAGTAGTGTTGAGACGTGTGTGAGACAGTTTGTTCTACATGGAGAGAGCAAGACAAGATACGTGAGAGAGGAGGGCAAGAAAGGAAAATTTTTCTGTATAATCTTGATTTAACTTAAATTTTAGTAGAGTAGTTGATCTAAACTAACCATGTTAGAAGTTTGTGTACTTTAGCAATTCCTCATCCCAAGCATGGATACTTTATCTGATTAGATTTTCTATCCCTTTTTTTAAAGCCTAATCTTGTGTTCCTGTCTCACAATGAAAAAAAGGTTAAAGCATTATATATAATCAGATTAACTAGCAAAAAGAATAAAAGGAATAAAAAGAAAAATAAAATAGAACTATGCAAATATTGATTGAACGTCAACAGCTAAAGATGATAAGACTATTGTAATTTGTAATTAACACCTAGAAAGAAATACCTTTTTGATATTTTAGTTCATAAATTATTTAAGATGGATTAAATTTTATATCTTTTGCACTAGATTAGTACTTTATAAACTTTTATATTAATATTTAGATAAATGAAAACTACATATTATAAATTATAAACAATACATTTTTTGATCCCTCTAAAAATATCAGTTGCTAACTTCACCCCTTGTCAATTCTTATCTGATTTCTTTTAGAAACTTAATTAGTAAGGTTCAATTTGCATATCTTGCAGCTGCTCAAGTAGTCTCCCATGGCATTTTTTATTTTTATTTTTTAAATATGTTCATTTTGAAAAAATTACTACTCCACTGAAATTTGACCTTTGTTTAGATAAGCTTTTTTTGTATCAATACAGATTTCCTGATGACAATGCTGATTGTATGGTCTCTCTATCTGATTTATAGTGAATTAAAATACATTGAGAATATCACGACTTTATATTGCATCCTGAACTGAAACAAATTTCAGTGATTCTGTTCAATTAAAATAAATCTAGGAATTTAGAAAAAGAAGTACTAAAGAAATCATGCTTATTGTACCCAAAGAATTTGGTTGTCTTTTGTTAACTGAAAGTGCAAGGATTTTGTGTAGGAACATCAAAGTCCTACAAAAGCATGCATGTCTCCATACCAGAAACCAATTAAACCATCTATAAGACCACCACTTATCCCTACCGGAGATGAAGCAGTGCACATGGACAAAGAAGGCCTCTTCAGCTTAATTGGTAAACTTTTGTTGGGAATAGCAGAAATCTTCGGTGCAATGTTCCTAATATTCAGAAAGAGGACAAAGACTAAATATCCTCATCCTCATCATCATCATCAGCAGCAGCAGCAGCAGCAGCAGCAGAGGGCAAACACTTGGTCAGTGCCAGAGAGCTTAGCCATCTCAGATGATGAGATTCCACCACCACTGGAGACGAGAGCTCCTAGACCTCGCAAGACTTATGCATTCATGTCTAAAGAACCAGAGAAGATCCACCACATCCAGCATGCACCACCTTATCTGATGCCACAGCAGCAGAAACAGCAAGTACATCAACAGCAGCACCTACAACGGCATCGGCAGTTCTCATCGGGCACTCAGACTTATTATGAGCAGAGCTGCGAAACTACGACTAATGAGATTGTTTTTGGAGCAGTTCACGAGTCAGATACCAAGCGGAGGGCAGTGGAGATCAAGGCTGTGAATTATGGGGATCCCATGTATGAGCAGTACAGTGTGCGCTACCGAAATCGTTACATCAGTTATGGGAACTACTAAATGATCACTGCATTTTTTTTTCTAACCTTTGTCTTTCATGAAAAGCTCACTTTTAGTTTACATATATGGTCTCTTCCCTTTTACATGTCTATAAATGAGGAAGGACCAAGAAATACAGAACCACTTGTAGAGATTTCAAAGAAGCTTTTTCCTTAGTTTTGTAAGAGAAATCTAATTTCTCAATTAGGTTTTGTAAATTTGTGGTTCAGTGCTCTTGTTGCTTCATCTCTTACACATAGCCTTATCTTTCCAACTCTCTGAAGGCCTGATTCTTAAAACAAGGTTGGCAAAAAAATTTGCAATTCAATTTGATGAGTTGTTCTTCCCCAAATGCCCTTACCTAATAATCCTAAACTGCATCTAGCTATCGGAAAGCTCAAATATTATATATATACTCAAAATGACAGTTTAGGGGTGGGAATTTTGTACAAATGATTATGTGGATATGAAAATAGTAAATTCTCAAAATTGGACAGAACTGATACAAACTTAAACTTGAAAAATCTATGAACTTTTGACTACAACAAATCTAAAATGACAAAATCATTATGAGATATTTATCTCATTTGGCCTGAGGTATGTTAAGCTGAAATGTTGTCTGCCAAAGTTAACTCCCAAACCAATCCATACAATTAGAAAAATAAAGAACACATTGGACATCAGCAGATCGTTTTCTATTAAACCTTGTGTATCAGGGCATTTAGTCCTAACTTATATAGCCCTAGATCATGAATATATATGACATGCTTTTGCAAGTGCAACAAGGGAAACTATTCAAATTCCCCAATGGTTTTCCAATAACTTTCTTAAACAATCTCTTGTAACCTTGAATTAGTCGTCCATAGGTGAGATTAGCCTGACGAAGTTGTGGATAGAGGCCATCTTATACAAGAAAGTTACGAGGAGCAAATTTTATTATAAATTATAAGTAGTGAGACTTAGTTGCTAAAAATCTAACAGTTGATAGTAAGATCCTATGGTTGATAATCTGATTGAAAGATATTCAACCACTAAATAGATGTGAGATAAATTATTTTGATTTGAGCAACACAAATCCTGCTTATTCCGATTTCAAAATGTTAGGTGTTTGATGAAGATCTTTTTTAAAGTGCTCCTTATTGATATTGATATAAGATATATGTCAAAAATCATCCAAATACACTCAGATTAATTAGTTTGAATTAACAATATATTAAAGATAAAAAAAAAAAAAGAATGTCCTTTGCATTCTTACCATCTTAATAGCAAAATAGAGTTTTAAAAGATACAAATGACACCATAGTGAATTTAAAGTATAAATAAATAAAATCATCTAAAACATCCTTAATATTCTTACCATCAGAAAGCTGTCGTGATGGTGTTTTCAAAGGCGACTTATGTCAATTATAATAGTCAAACGACAACGGAGATTAACTATACGGTGATATATGCTATCAGTATCTAATTAACATAAAATTCGAGGAAAAATATTCAACTAACTAATTTGTTGGGATATTATTATATATGCAATTTCGCCAAAGGCAAAAAAAAAAGAAAAAAAAGAGAGAGAATAGAGAAGGAAGGACAAGTAGTAGTAAATAAACATAAACAATTGGCCACAACAATATACCATTTCTTCTCAGATCCAACCCCTCCCTCCTTTCATTGCATCTCTCGCAACCTCCCCTTCGCGTGATCCGGAATCGTGGCAGACTTCACCATGAATCCATTCTCCACGCCGACGCGGTTGAGGTGCGCTGCCATCTCCTCTCGCCGTTCGCTTCCCTTAAACTCTCGGTCCTTCCTCCTTTTGATTGTTGTTGTAATGCGCTCGCCTCATTCATATCATCTTAATTTCGTCTCATTTAATCCAATGAATGGGCGTGGCAGTCAGTTGATCGAAATACAAACACCTTTTCATGTGTCATGGAAAATCCTTTGCGATTTTGCAATGATTAAAGTGATTTCATGCATATGAAAGGACATGGTTAGTCTCAGCAAGTAATATGGTTCAAGAGCACTCCTTTTGCATATTTATCATGTTAGGCACCAACTAAACGCAAGGAGAATGGAAAACTTTGTCACTTTCTTTCATGATATAACTTATTCTTGCAGTTGTTGTCTCCATTAATCCTTTCTTATTTATGTTTTTCATATTATGAACAAAAAAATCGTGATCATTGTTTTGAATTGTCAATTTAGTAATAACTTTGGGGATTAAAAATAATTTGTTTCAAGGTTTGCTATACCATATGGTCTAGTTCGGTACGGATGGTATTTACCAATGCTTACTTACTGGCATGTGGGCCAGGGTAAACCAGATTGTTCGAGTCTGGTATAAGATGTACCAGCAATAACCTTGCTTTATGTTTTCATCCTTTTTTCAGACTTTATCTGAAACTCGATTTGTATTGTGGTACCCTCAAATGGTATGTTGGTACAGTTCAGACCCACACCAGTCTGGGTCAGGACTAATACAAGTCCGGTACCCAAAATTAAAATCCTTGATCCTCTTCTGATTTAATTTGTGTAAGATTGTTTTTTTCTTGCACATGCTAATACTTGTGTTGCAGGGATATGATTCGAGCTATACGTGCTTGCAAAACTGCTGCAGAAGAGCGTGCTGTTGTGAGAAAGGAATGTGCTGCTATACGTTCTGCAATTAGTGAAAATGATCAACTTTTTAGGCACCGTAATCTTGCAAAGCTTATGTTTATTCACATGCTTGGTTATCCTACTCATTTTGGTCAATTGGAATGTCTCAAACTGATAGCTGCTGTTGACTTTCCTGAAAAACGAATTGGCTATTTGGGCCTTATGCTGCTTCTTGATGAAAGACAGGAAGTTCTTATGTTGGTTACAAATTCTTTGAAACAGTATCCATCAGCTTTCACTATATGGTTTATTATGCAATTAATCTGTTTGATATCTCTATCACTGATTGCATTCTGCTTTTAAAAATGTTTGCCTTTGTTAAACTTGACACAGGTAGAGATCTCAACCACTCAAACCAATATATTGTAGGTCTTGCTCTTTGTGCTTTAGGGAACATATGTTCTGCAGAAATGGCAAGGGACCTTGCACCCGAAGTAGAAAGGCTACTTTTAAGTAGAGACCAAAATATCAAGAAAAAGGTGCTTCCTTTCTCTCTGTTAATTTTTCTATTTAAATAGTGTGCATAACTTGATGGAATGAGTTTTTATGTGTGATTAAAGGATTTGAATGCAACTACTCAAAAGGCATTTTCTTGTGTGATTAAAAGATTTGAATGCACTCAAAAGGCTTTCTCCAGTGCTATATGGCACTGATGTGCATCTTGGATTATTGTCCTTTGCTAAAACAAAGGCATGGCCTTTAGGATTGCAATATTCCATATATAATTAGCTAAGATAATTTATGAGAAAAGAATTTCTATTTTGGAAATTATAGACCCACAAAATCCTATTTAGGTATGTCTATAACTCTCTAAACACACTCCTAATGGCTTAAGACTCTCCCAAAATTAGATAGGACTCACAAATAAAAAGACAGCTTAAAATATAATTCGAATCTTGATAAAAATCACCGCTAAAAATATGAATTAGAATACATAATAATTGTAAAATATTTATTATAAATATAGAGGTAAGTTTTTGAGTCTTAGAAATATCCTCTCAAATTTCAATATAGTGATAAGGCTGTGTACATCTTATCTTCCTCAAATCTCATATTGGTGAGAGTCTCATTCACTTGGTTTGGCCTTTTAATAATTATATATAAGAAAAATCTATTTGAAAGGTCCTTGTGCAAAATGATGTCCTTACAATGGATAGTGCATGATTTGGCTATTCTATGACAACTCCCCACCCATCAAACCAACAATGTTCCTGAGTTGGAAGGTTGGGGCACTATTGTTGTGGCATCACTTTCTTGAACAATATTGTTGCCTCATTCATCCTCACATGTTGACAAAGGCTATGGATCTGTGAAGAAGTAAAGCATTACAAGGAGCATCATGATGATTTCTATGTTACAATAATAAATTGATGGATCTGCCATGAAATCAATCTTTCAAAATTGTTGCACAAGATTTCCCTTTTGTTGCTATTGCTTGTCAACTGCAGATACTGAAAGCCTGAAACAACTGATCTCATTGTTGAACAAGCATCTGATCACACTGAAACTTGAAGTGTTCTTACTTTACTTCTTGCATGAATGGTTGAAGATGTTTTGATGGTTGTTAAGCTTAGTGTTGTAAAAAGGCACTTGGACACTCGCCTTCGTGCTCGGACAAGGCAAAATGAGGCAACATCTGAGCACATCAAAGCTCTCCTGATGAGGCGCTTTGGATTGGGTGCTTCTTAAGCGAGCATCTCAGTTCTTGGTTAAAAAGTCTCCCTCCTCTTAGTTACAATGGTAGCCCCAACAGTTCAGCTCACACAACCCAATGTGCACTCCCATGCATCTTGACCAAGCTCCACCCAACTTGATGCCCTTCCTGCAGAGCTGAAATCGACTTAACCTAAGCCAATTCCAAAGTCCACCCTACCATGTGGTTGGGCTTGTTGGGCCCATGAATCTGATGCGCTGCCTATGCGTTTGATCCAACAAACCCCACACATGCATTCATGAACACAATGTGCTGCTTATGAGCCTGAGCCCGTCGAACCAATGTAGTTCAGTTAGGTCCAACTTAAACCCAGCCAACTTAACATCCCACTCCTTCCCACTTGTGATCCCCTTTTGCCTAGGCCGATGATTGACCATCATGACCAATCTCTCATCGTCACTAGTCCTTTGCTGAAAATTGGCTGATTTTTCTCCCTTCTCCGGGTGCAATTTTCTCTCTAATATGATTGGTAGTAAGAAAACCTATATGATTGTATATGGCTACTATATGCTACATGAAAACATGAAATGATGTATAGGGACCTTATAATTTTTGCTGTCAATGATAAGTTCCTTGTACAATTACCAAGATTGTACAATGATTCCAAGTTGGTCTTGTCTTTCTTATTCTTCATGATGCACCAATATCTGATAATGATGTGGACCTTGATGATTATTAGAGCTCTTGGATTCTTGGACTGGCAGATGTTTAAATTACTTTTGTTTTGTCATTTAGATATGAACAAATTTGTGTTATCATTTTGTCAATTGAGTGGTCTATAGATGGTTAGATACATATATGTTGATGTTTTAGTGGTAATCATTTGCATATATAATGACACAATTCATATTTAATCAAAGTTCTTCTTTCTAGTGATCTTTATCCTTATTTTGATAATTTCTGTAAGGTAAGCACCTTTCTTTGCTTGGGTGAGCACCCAAACAAGCATCTAGCACCTCCACAATTTTGGAATCCTGGTTTCTTTTAGTATTTAGTGCCTTTCACAACACTGGGTTAGCTATTAGGGTTGCCTAAAAACGCTGAGCAGCTGCTGGTCTGTGGTTGTGTGATGCAGTTTTAGCAGGCTGAAAGTTTCAACATGTTATCATGACTTGATTACACTGTTTCGGGGTTTGTTTGGGCCTCTAGGGGATACTTCAGAGGTAGGCATTAAAATCAAAATTGAAAACATATTGTTGATACTTGATAGCAAGATTTGCTTTACCGGTTCAAACCAGTGCCATCCCGTAGCATAGAAAAAAAAAGGCCAAAAATTGCTCTAAAATTACCTGAAAAATAAAAAAGACTTATATTAGGGGTTTTCAGTTGGAAATAAATGTTTAGTGTACTTTCAGGAAAAAAATATTCTAACTTAGGAAAGAATAGTGACACATATTTTTTCGAGTTTTAAGGAGCAACTTTGTGGTATGTTCCAGATCATCCTTCCGTTGATATTGAATTATTTAAAAAGAAATGATTTGAATTGTTAGATTTTTTTTATCCATTAAACCTTAAGATTCAAATAAAGAAAAATAATAGATAGATCATTCAATGGATATACTTAGTTTTATTATAAAAAAGAACGACAAGATTCCGCGAGTGGTGGATCGGGGTCCTCGATCCTATGTATATATATCAATATGATATGTTTGATGAACTCAATCTTAAAATTAATCCCATGATATAGTATACTGATACACTGTATGCTATTGGTGCATTAATGTAGTGATATTCGTAGTCTGATCATCGTGAATCATACGTGTCCAAGGCAGCTCTTGAGGCAAGTACGATTGTGATATGTATTGGTGCGAAGGTTGGAGAATATCGAAACTTATACTTTCGCCACTGATCTACTGCTTCGTATCATAAGATCGATTATCTTATTGCTGCTTGGAGAAGAATGACTAACTATTACTGTATTGCTCGACCATAAGATTCTTCATAATATGATGGCTAGAAATCCGATGAGCTCTGCTTTGTGTCTATGTCATGTAGGTTCTATTGCATTTGCTTAAAATCATACATTACCTTCCCCTTTCCCTTCTATGTATAAACTTGACCAATATCTCGTTGATCTTCATGATCTAAATCTTCGATGGTATGCATAAAATACTACTCTTCTCCATGTACCACTCTTAAATTGTATAGATTGGACCATCGACTCGTCAATGTCGTCGCTATTATCAGTTGATGCATTGCTGTCCATGTCGCCATCATGTCTATGGACCGAGTAGGTTGCTGAATGCACTTAAGAAGGTGCCTCGTCTCTTAACTCGATTCTTTTTAGTGGTACTACTGATGCTACTGCCTTCTCCTTTGCCTTTGCCTTTGCCTTTGTATGTTGGGTTGACGATTGTGATGGTTGGGTGTCTCTGGTTCCTTGAGTAGTCTAACTTAATATTGCCTCAGTGATAAAACGCGAAGGACATAGAGGATCTCTCACCTTATTAAGTAAAAGATCCGCTTGGTTGGACTTTCTAATTTCGGTTGAATCGACACTAAACACACTAATCATAACATTAAAGGCCTTAATTTGTCCCTAATTAGTCTTATTCTACCATCATAAATATGTCAAACAACATATTAGATATTGATAATGTACAATAGGTTTAATCATCTCATAAATAAATAAAATATAGAAAAAGAATATATACCTTTGATTATAGTGTTCTTCCTCTAACTTAGGTGTTAATCCTCCAAATTAACCTCTTAAACTTAATCCAATCTACAAATCACAGCTTTGTTGAGTTTAAGAGAATACAAATGTGAGAATGAGAGAAAGTCTAAGTGAGAAAGATACTAAGAGAGTGAAAAGGGAGTGAATGAGGAGGTAAAAACAATTTTAAAACTCTTAGATATAGTTCAGACGGATAAATGGACCATTTTAATTCAACAACTCTTAGCCCGGTGGTTTAGAAACTCTTAGATCTAGTTCAGATGGATAAATGGGCCATTTTAATTCAACAACTCTTAGCCCTTCATCGGTAACGGTCAATACAGACCTTGTATCACCCAATATATGGGGACCCCTATTGTGGATCGCCTGGTATAGGGCGGCCAGCATAACGGTACCCTGTTGGATCAATACATACCGTCCGATACAGGATGGCATGGCGAACCTTGGTTGATAGTATATTCAAATTCTTTGATCTTCAAATCAAGTCTAAATTTATAGATCAAAGTTGAAAACATTTTATTGTTAGTATCTCCCATTTTTTCTCTATTTTGTCAAATATTGCATCACTTTTAGTTGAGGATATATCATTCTAGAATAATGAGAGATGGTAGTGGTAGATCACATCACTTTTCTATGAAAGTGAGTGAATGATCCCGCTGTCAGGTTTTTCTCCAAGTGGAGGAGAATAATTCTTAAAGAATGAAATATTTGACTATCATAGTAAGACATACCCTCTAGGGCTTAAAATATGCCATATATACAGTAAACTAATGTATTTATGGGGAGGAAAGATTTTTTAATGGAAGTTTCAGAATTCCACAAATTCTTTATATGGAAACTATTAGAATAAGTTCTAGATAAGAACACAGCTCAAAAAATTCCCATCTAGAACCAATATAGATTTTAAGAATTCAACCTGAAATATGACTCCAAATTAAATCTGAGTAGTAGTTAAAAGTCGAGAAAATCTACCTGAAAATAGCACAAAAGACAAAGAAAAATTCTTACGCAGGCACTCACAGGTAGTGAATCACTTCTGCAATTGCACAACAGACCCATAAGTCCATAACCAATCTTCGTTTTTTTTTCATAGTGTCACTTATGCTTCTATGTGCAAATTGTTCAGGAAAAACGGTAGGAATTTTTTGGCCTTTCTAAAGATTGTTGGGCTACATTGACTTGAGATGGTTGAAGGCTTGCAAAATCTGATTGACTTGAAGTCAAAGCTTTTCCAAAGTCCAATTGCTACTCGTATTTTGCATATTTTAGTTGTTGGACTGTGAATTACTTGATGTCTGCTGTTTATTCTTCTGAGAACTTAGGTGCCTGCTGTGATCATTCTTTTTTATCATATTGTTATATGGATAAATGTAGATTTGAATGATAATTTGGATTATATTCCATTGAAACTTTAAAAGTACCATTCTGATTATTGAAATGTATAAATTCTGAATTCCTGACATTGCCTAGATGCTACAAATGAAATCATCTTCTATGTTCAGAATAGACCTTTATCTCTATAAATAATTAAACAATCTAATCAATAATGTGAATTATAGTCATGCTTACTGGAGTGTTAAACATCTGCTCTGTTCTGAACATATCTTTATCTTTTTAAATTTTAAACATCCTAGTAGAGTAATGTGGGATTGTAGTCATTCTTTCTGGAGTATTAATCTTTGTTATTTGGTTTGCATGTTTATATCTTGATTTCCTGCACCATTATGTTTTAGACTTTAAGTATTGTTTGAGATTGTAGGATAAAAAAGGGACAAGTGGAAGATGTATTATGTCCTCTTAAATTTCAAGTATCAAAACTTTATTTTGGATGTGCGCTTTCTTCAAACTGCTTGCTTAGGGAATTGAGAAATTGGAAAGCTTCAGTAGTTTTGGATAGGAGAATCAAAGTTATAAGTTATGGTTGATCACGTTCTGATTCTTTCACCTGTAATATTAGACTGAATAAGCCATAGCATTTCTGCTTGTTTATTTATCATGTGTATATCTCATGGTATTGCATATAAGTTTATTGAGCACATATATATCATACATCATTTTTTTCCTGGCATTCCACTCAATAATCTTATCTGGTCACATGACCTTGGTGACCGGACCTTTAGCCTGCTTGAATTAAGTATGGTAGATGTAGAATATGGATTAAGCTAAAACATTTACTGCAAGTTTTATAGGATTCTAACTTACTCTGGTAATTTGTAGATTTTTTGCATAAAATTGAATTTTCATTGTTGATCTCGATTATATCATGTTGTTTATTTTACTTTGACACTATCTTCATTGCTAATGTTTTGTTGTATCTTTGTAAATTTAACTATGCTGAATGCTGATAGCCAAGTTGTCAACTGAGACTGGATTTTTGCATCTTTTAGGAGAGCATTCTATTTGATTGAACACTTGGTTATTTTGCATTATGAGAATTGCTTTTGGGATATCTTTTTTCTCTCCATGTATTTTGGCTTGTATTGGCCTATTAGTAGAAATGTTATGCAGTTTGATTTTGATGATCTTATGTTTGTGATGGGACTAAGTAAATCATCTAATTGCATATAAGTAGTATGTATTGCTACAGTGTAAAACATTTTGCACCATTGTACCATGCCACAAGGTAAAACATGGTTTCAGGTCATATACCATTCGTGCTATTTGGCATGTTTTAGTGCACTGATACTTGGTTTATCTAACATGTTCTTGTGATATCATGTTTTTGAAGTCATTTGCTCCATCCCTGTAGCCATTGCTATTTTCCATCCGGTTATTATTACTTGCATTGATGAGACATGGCATCAATGACAATAACCTCACCAACTTCTGCAGCCCATCATTTATTTAATACATCTAATCTTGCACGACCATGAGACCTGCCTGCATCAGTCAAGCTAATTGCCTCTGAGCTTTCTGCTTGTGTGTTCATTGCTTTTTTGCCAGTATAAACAATCACACTGACCCTCAAGCAAAGCCTGAGCCTTCTTTTTGGGCCCAACTTTTGCCACCAAGTTTAGATAAAGAAGAAATATTAGAAGCATTGATATTAAATTGTACAAAGAGTGCAAATAACCCCAATCTCTGAGTGATCTGCTGTACCTGTTTGTGATTTTCTTACAATTTATGATTATGCTTTCTCTTTCTCTTCTTATTGATAATAGAAATTTTACTGTTATGCAAAACACAGAATTTGTCTCCATGTTAAGGTGATCACAATAATTTTTTGTTTCACCTGGAAGTATGTGGACCAGTTTCCATAACTAGATATGATTATGCAAACATTTTTCTTTGGATGAGCTTAGGCTATGTGCTTATAGTTGAGTTACATGCCCAAGTGCTAATGTAGTACTTTGTTCTACTTAAACAGCCTTCTTTCTTAGTTAACTGGAGGTGTTTTGTTGATTTATAGGCTGCCTTGTGCTCTATCATGATAATAAGAAAAGTTTCGGACTTGGCTGAAAACTTAATGAGTCCAGCTGCTTCTTTGTTGAAGGAAAAACACCATGGAGTGTTAATAGCAGGTGTTGAGCTTTGCACAGATTTATGTAAAGTCAGTGCAAGTGTCCTTGAATATTTGAGAAAGGTACTGCTCATCATGACCAAAATCTATTATTAGCTTATGGCAGTGTTAACAGCAGGTCTTTTCATCTAGTTCTTCCTCATCCTTGGCTTTGAGGAGCTTATCTGTTGCACTGTTATATTCCCTCTTAGTCAAAGTTTTGTTTATTTTTATAAATCTAACTTGTTCATTAGTTGCAAACTTGCAATTAAAAATCGTCTTGCCATGGCACACCCCATTCTGATACCCTCTTGTATGGCTTTGTTTAGACAATTTTGTTATTTTTGTAAACTTGGATTTAACATAAGAACTTAACACATCATTACTTTACTATTTATATCTGTAAAAACAAATGGTCATGAATAGTTAGATAAATCGGGATAATATATCTACTTGATATATAAAAAAAATTCAAGGACTTATATTATTCTTGCATGATGAGGATTAAAGGACATGAGGAGCAAGGTTCTAGGTATGGTTTAAAATAGGCAAGGGCATGGTGCAAAATAGGCAAGGTTTCTATTATTGGTTAGGACTAATGGGAGTAAAAGATTTAGTCCAAGAATAAAGGATTAGGTGAGCAACTTGGAATATAAGAATACTTTTACGCAAGGATTGATATACCGGTCCGTACCGGTGTGCCAATATTTTGTCGGTACCGGTACTGGGCGATACGCACAGTGCGTATCGCCCGATATATTAAATATATTATAATATTTTTTAAATATAATATAATATATATAATATTAAAATATATTTAAAAAATAAAAAGGGCGACGTCGCCGAACTCTCTCCCGCGTGGGGAGATGTTTCGTCTCCCCGTGTGGGGAGAAAACAACCCGCGGGCAACCCCCGGGCGGAGTCGTCGCTAGGGCGGTGCGAGGTATTTCTCCTCCTCTTCTTCGTCTTCTTCCTTTCCTTTTTCTTCCTCAATCGACCGCTGATGGTCGATTTCTCCTTAAATCGACCGCAGACAGCGAAAATCGACCATCGACGGCGGAAATCGATCGTCGACGGTCGAAATCGACCGCCGACGGTCGATCTTAGCGGTACCACCCGTTAGCAGCCGGTCCGCATACCGGTTAGCTGCCGGACCGGTATGTACCGGGCGGTATGACCGGTCCGGCGGTACGGGTCTTACCGCTCGGTAAGGAAAACCTTGCTTTTACGAAAGAGATTAGGATTGGTAGACACTGATCATAAGAAAAATAAATATTATTTGCTTACAAGAGACTAGAGGGGTAGGAAAAAAATTTAGAGATTGGTAGTAATGGATTTAAAATTAAGTATATCAAATAAGTTAACATAAAACTGTTTTAGGAATTATCCTTCATAAGTACAAGGATCTTAAGAAATATGGTAGATGTGAAAAAGTTTGGAGATAGAATAATAATTCTAAAATTTGTCTCAAGAGAAAAGATTTTGAATGTCATAAGTGTTTATGCCAAGGTTGACAATCTTGTACCATACTCGCATATCGATCAACTATTGGTACGGTATGTATCGAGTTGTACTAACACATGGTACACTAAGAAATTTTTTTTTTAGAAAATTGGACTACATTATCAAACCAAAAGAAAATTTTAGAAAAACTTAGATGATATGATTCAATGAATACCTATAACAGAAAAACTTATAATTGGAGGAGATTGAATGATCATATAAGAAAAATATATTATGAAATTAATGGGGTGCATGGGGTCTTTGGCTATGAGGAGAGAAATGAAGACGATGGTATATGTAACTTTATAGTTCATACATATAATTGTAAATACTTCAAGAATAGAGACGAACATTTGATTACTGAACTTTTTTCTCACTCGAAAGGTACATAAAATTATATGTATGAATTATAAAGTTACAGCTAGTGAAAACTTGACTAATAAACATATGTTGATGGTATTAGGTATTTTCTGTAGAAAATAAAAGAAGAAAAAGATAGTATAAAAAATTACTATGACTAGGTGGTAATGCAAGGATTTTTACAATAAGATAGAAAGGAAGGTGGTTTGGAACCTAGATAAGGATAATATTAATATTATTTGGACTAATAAGATTAGGAGCTTGATCCTTGTGAAACTAAAGTTAGAGGTGTAAAAAGCAATTATTACAAAGGATCATATTTCAAAGATTGACAAAATTGTAAAAATAATAAAAATATAAAATCTATAAAATAGGCTAAGAGAGTTGTTAGTAGGATAAGATATAAAGCTTACAATAACTTTTATAACAAATTAGGTACTAAAGATGGAGAAAAAGATATATATCAAATTGCTAAGACTAGGGAAGAAAGTATAAGGATTTGAAGAATATTAGATGAATTAAGGATGAAGATGAAAGGATACTTGTTAATGATAACGAAATTAAGCAAAGATGGAGAAAGTTATTTTTATAAAATTATTTAATGAACATTCCATAAATGACTTAGTTTTAATGATAGATAATACTGAGTTCATCTCGGTACCAGTACCGGGCGGTATGCACCGTGCATATCGCCCGATATATTAAAATATAATATAAATATTTTATAATATAATATTATATAATATAATATTAATATATTAAAATATAAAAAAAAGAGAAAAGGGGCGACGTTGCTGAGGCGACATCGCCTCGATCTTTCTCCCCGCGCGGGAGAAAAAGCGCCTGCGATCTGCACGACGACGGGTGGCGACGATGCGCGGGTGAGGACGGCGCGCGGGCACTAGGTATTCTTCCTTCTTCTCCTCTTTTCTTTTTTTCTTCTTTTCCTCTTCTTCTTCTTCTTCCCTTTTTCTCGCTCAATCGACCGCCGACGGTCGATTTCTCCCTCAGTCGGCTGTCGGCGGTCGATTTCTCCCTCAATTGGCCGCCAACGGTCGAAATCGATCGCCAACGGCCGAAATCGATCGTCGACGGTCGATTTTTGGCGGAACCGCCTGGTAGCGGGCGGTCCGCGTACTGGCAACCTAACGGACCGGTATGTACCCCCCCGTACCGGGCAGTACAGGTCAAAATTGCAAACCTTGGATAATAGTAGTAGATTTAATAATCATACATTCGTTCGTAAATTAAAGCTAGTGAAGTAAAAGATGTTAAAAATAGATGAAAATAGCTAAGAGTCCAAGACCTAATAGTATTCTTGTTGAGGTAAATAGAGAATAGCTTAGTTGGCAAAATTATTAGATTTAGAAACATACCTAATGAATAGAGAAAGAGCTTTCTTGTCCAAATTTAAAAGACTAAATGTGACATATAATACTTACTGTTCTAATTATAGAGGATTAAAATCATGACTTATACTATGAAACTTTGGGAAGAATTATAAAAAAAAGATAATATTTAAAACAAATATCTCCAAAGTTCAAGTTGATTTTATGCTGAGAAGATCAATAATAGGAGCTATTTATCTATTAACATAATTAATGAAACAGTACTGAAAGGAAAAGAAAAATTTATATATGATTTTATCGATCTAGTTCACAGAGAATTATTATGATGGGCTTTTAAAAGAAAGATGTATCAACCAAGGTTTGACTTACCGATTCGTACCGGTACCCGGGCGGTACGCACAGTGCATACCGCCTGTTATATTAAAATGTAATATAATATTATATAATATAATATTAATATATTAAATATATTAAATAAAAGAAAAGAAATGGGGCGACGTCGCCTTGATCTTTCTCCCCGCGTGGGGAGACGTTCCGTCTCCTTGCATGGGAGAAAAAGCAGGCGAGGGCGGCGACGGCGCGTGGGCGACCCGCGGGCGAGGACGACACTAGGTATTTCTTTCTTCCCTTTTTCTCCTCTTCTTCTTTTTTCTTCTTTTCCTCTTCTTCTTCTTCCCTTTTTCTCCTTCAATCGACCCGATTTCTCCCTCAATTGACCACCAATGGCCGAAATCGATCGCCGACGGTCGATTTCTCCCTCAATCGGTCGTCGACGGTCGATTTCGACCGTCGACAATCGATTTTTAGCGGTACCGCCCGATAGCACGTATAGGTAACCTAGTGGACCGGTCGAAATCGCCCGGTACGGGTGGTACAGATCGAAATTGCAAACCTTGGTATCAACTACTTATTTTGATGTTACTTTGGATCAAGGATTAACATCCCGGTCCGTACCGGTATACCGACATTTTGTCGATACCGGTACTGGGCGGTACGCACAGTGCGTATCGCCCGGTATATTAAATATATTATAATATTTTTATAATATAATATTAAAATATATTAAACAAATAAAAAGGGGCGACGTCGCCTCGAACTCTCTCCCGCGTTGTCACGGGCTTAGCTAATTTTGCCTAAGCCGTGCAGCACCTATGCGTGTCCGTCCGTAAAGGTCAGCCTTCCCCGAGATCTCCTAGGGTCCCTTAGACTTACAAAAGAGAAAACGGGCCAGAAGAAGCAATTTCAACGGGATCCACAAGCAACTGCTCAAGAAAACACTTTATAAAGCCAGATACAAATTACACCCATGGACAATACAAAATTAGAAATGTTGTGCACAAAGAATAATGGTCCATTACAGACCGAAGTCCTCACAAGTGCTTACAAGACACACTCGTATTTACAAGCCAAGATCGACCACAAAGCAAACCAAACTAGGGCTGCTAAGCCTACTGCAAACTCGCTACTTGCTGTACAAGGTATGTACATAAACCGAAGGACACGGACAAACATGAGCATTTCATCGAACACCTTGTTTACATTGTTGTCTGTGACATTCTCCCCTACTTATTCCTTCGACGTCCTCGTCGAAGCCACTATAAACGTTGTATCTCCTTGCATTTTGCTTAAACTTCAATCTTCTTCTTTGGCTGTAACACGCCCCTTTCGCTCCCAGCCGCTCTTCGCCGCTGTTGTTGAGTAGTTGAACTCTGATCTGCCATGCTGTTTCAACTCACCAATGACTGAATCTGGTGTGGGGTTGGCTGAGTTGTGCTGATCCTTGTTGGTTCTCGCGGATCCTTCTGATGAAGGAAAAGACCTGCCTTATTATGCGCCAGTATCACAATATACTCATGTTGTTTGAACTGAGTGGATGCTTGTTGGAACTTTGATGAGCATCGCCTCGCAGACTTTGAGGTTTTTGACGTTGAGGTCTTTCCTTCACAATGTTTGCTCATTGATCCTTCTTCCACGTTTAGTTGTCACTTTCAAGTAGGTTTGCATCACTCCCGCTTTCGATTGGCATTCAATTGGGAAATGAAGCGGACAATCTATTCTCAGTAGTATTGATCACTAATAGTGAGGATTTAACAACTATTGTCTTCCATAAGCTTTCTTTGAAGGGTCACTGAACTTATGCAGAGCTCCTCTACTGGATAGGTAAGAGAACTGAGATACTTAATTTCACCTATTCTCTTAGTAGTTGAGAAGACAAGGTTACTTGGCTTCGCTCACCTCCTCGAGTTAAGAGAATTGGGGTACTCAGTTTCGCCCATTCTCTTGAGTTGAGAAGACAAAGGTTACTCAATTTCGCCTACCTCATCGAGTTTGTACTTCATGCATTGAGCTGGTTATTAATATTCGCCTGCTCTTTGCTCACACTTCTGAAGCACTAGAAGTGTTTGCACTCCTTGCGTTGAGTTAACTACTGTCATTCGCCTTCCCACTGCCATTGAACTTCTGGAATGCAAGAAGTTTTGCCCGAAAAAACCAAAAGGTTTACCCCAACTCGGAGTCCCCCAACTTGGAGTAAGTCTTTGCCACGAACTATTCCACCACGATCTGCTGCACCATGTCGCCTCCTGGTGACATCTCCATTGCATACAGATTCTCGTGTGATGAACTCGGACTACGACTTCTCTATGTGTGGCCTCTGCCAACACATCGTAGGGCCTCCGCCATCTCCGATTATTTTTTTGTTCGCTCCCTTGGCAATTCACCTTCGTCCACCTACTCTTAGGTCACACCCGGACGAAGCATAGCTCTAGGACAGTCCGTCACCTAGTAGCTTCTGAAGTCCCCTGACTTCGCTAGAATTGGTGCACCATTGTCTGGATCCTGGGCCTCTATCCCCTACCGACACAATCTCCGCTATGCACCACTTGTTCCTAATAACTCGAATGACAACACTGTGGCATATTCTTCAAGAGTACCCGCCTCTGCGTCCTCTTGTCCTGTACTAAGGTATCATGATCTCAACTTCGCCTCCGCAAGTTGAATCACCTTAGTTACTTCGTCAAATGCATCTCTGAGGTAAGGTGCATGTGCCTAGAAGCTCCCTTCATCTCTAGCACCATGCAAGAGAACTCCGCCCCATCAGAATGAAGAACCCATGGAACGATATGATCTCACTCTTATCTCTACAAGAGTTCATGCCCTTGACTTCTGTACAAGGAAAGCTCCGTGTCTTCGCTCCATGTTCCATCTTCTATGTCGACTCCCTTCATGCGGCTTGGATACTTCACCAAGTACCACCCAAGTCGCTTTGCTCCTCGATTTGCATTGAGTTGATAGTGGCGCTCGCATCCATCATTCCACGGGTCAGCCATTCATAGAGTTCGATTTCCACATCGACTCTAAGTGTGCTTTTATATGATGTTGCTTTGGATTGCTCCCCCACTTGATCTCAAAATGCATTCACCAATGCATTACCTCATTCGAGATCATGCGATAACTCCACGCTACTCGTTCGGTCCATTGAAGTTTGTGAAGATATAGCCTTGAGGAACTCTTCCTTAATATGTGCGGTCCGTTGCATATGATTCTCCCTATAGAGAACTAGAACTTATCCCTCCTGGATATCTATCATGTTGGAGCAACTTTCCTCTTGCATTCTTCCCACTGAAAGTTTCAGAGATCGACATCCCCTTTGGACTACTCCGTCTTGCTAAACAACTTGTGCCTTGTTTTGCCCCCGCAAATATACTTGCTAGATTGCGACTCTTCGTCAATACAGTTCCTACTGCACCCTTCAAGGTCTAGCAACATGCTGAACTTGTTGCACACTTCAGCAGCCTACGGACGTATCATTTCCATGTCGAAGAGAAAGTTCTGATGCTCCATGGCGTCAAATTCCGATTGCGCCTTGGGATGGCCACGAACACTCCGTCGTTTGTATACAAGCCTTGCATGAGTACCGAATCCTTCGAATTAGCAATTCCCCTCACCTCTGTGAGCTTTGTATAACTCTTTCGGTCATTGCGCAACACCTCCCACTTTGCACGGTCTCATCTTTCACCAAGCACCCCACTTGTCTTGAGCACCGTCAAGTTTGGTTACCGACGTCGAGCCGTAGCTCGAACTCAACCATCCCAATCTTTGTGCGCTACGCATTCTTCTTCGCTTGCTTGTCGTCGTGGTGCCTCTCGCGCAAAGGGGTTGGCCATTCCTCTGAATGTCAAACCTGGATACCCGCTTCTCTGAGCGACTCCTTTCCCTACATCTCAATGTCCGTTTCCCACAAACGGACGTATCCTTTTATGTCAAGTTTCTCTTCGACATGGACGTATCATTTTCTCTTTGACATAAAAGGATACGTTATTAAAATTATATGATTATGAAGTTCTTGACTATTATAAGTATCACGAAGGATTCACATGATGATCTATACATCTCAGTGCAAGTCAAACTCATTCGTATTCTAGAAAGGTATTGCTACTTGTCATGCCAATCCATTCCTAACATATGACCTATAATCGATACCTTATTGGCATGGCCGCATGGGTCAAAAACATATTGTGACAAAAAAAAGTTATATGCATCATGCTGACCGGCATTGGAGTTGCTGGCTTATGCCAACCTGTACAAGGCTTACTGACTTGCATGCACAACAAGATTGTGTTGTGTCAGTATGGTATTGACTTACTCCCATACAAGGTTTGCAATTTCGTACCGGGCGGTACATACCAGTCCGTCAGGTTGCCGGTACACGGATCGTCTGCTACCGGGCGGTTCCACCAAAAAACGACCGTCGGCGGCCGATTGAGGGAGAAATCGACCGTTGACAGTCGATTGAGGGAGAAATCGACCGTCGACGGTTGATTGAGTGGGAAAAAGGGAAGAAGAAGAAGAAGAGGAAAAGAAGAAAAAAAAAGAAAAGAGGAGAAGAAGAAAGAATACCTAGCACCCGCGCGCCATCGCTGCCCGCGATGACGTCGTTCATTTTCTTTTTTTTTTAATATTTTAATATATTAATATTATATATAATATTATATTTTAAAATATTTATATTATATTTTAATAGATCAGGCGGTATGCACTATGCATACCATTCGGTACTGGTACCGTACCGATCCCGAGATAAACTTGGTACACCGGTACGGACCAGTAAGTCAAACCTTGCTCCCATATCATGTAATGGGGTTGAGTAAACAAAGAGGTGGGATACTCTCACATCACCTAGCTTTTTACAGTAGTCTTCCATTTTGTTTCTTACTTTTGATTCTAAAATGTGGTAAATTGTTCACTTTGGGAATATTCACATATAAAAGAAATTTTTATTTTGAATACTACAGCTTGTCACTTTAGCCAACTATTCCTTTCACCAGAATTATTTTGAACTTTCTTGGTGCTAGATTGAGGAATTTACAGTGTTTTAGAATTAGATCATCATATCTGAGACTTTGTCCTCAGGGGTTTGTTGTTTTGGATCAAGTGGATTATTGATATTGATTTTTATCTTGATGCTTTTAGAGTACAAAATTTAATCATATAGTTAACCTTTATTGAAATTCTTGATATGAAATGATTTCTATCTTTATCATAGACCTGCATAGAGAGATTGATTCGTATATTGAAGGACATCTCAAACAGTTCATATTCGCTTGAGTATGACATTGCTGGGATTGTCGATCCCTTTCTGCATATCCGAGTCCTTAAGCTAATGCGGATATTGGGTCAGGGAGATGCTGATTCTAGTGAATATATGATTGACATTCTTGCTCAGGTGAGTTTCCTTGTATATTTTTTTATTTTTCTAATGATTATTGTTCTTGTGCAACTATTACAAAACAAGTAACTTGCATGTTCTTGTGAGATGTACTGTATTTGTATAAAAAGTTCCTAGCTGTAGCATCAGGCATAGTCCATGAAAACCCACAAACTTATGCATAGGTGTTTTCTGGTCTCCCACACTGTGGAGACAGTTTGGAGTTATTTCTTCCATCTTACTTTTAACATATAGTTTATTTCTCTGAGCTATATACTAGAGCTGGGACTATGTAATTGTATATTTGCTTGTACTTGAGCATTAGCATGGTAATTTCATTGTTCATGTTTGTTTTTATCCACTGTAACTTAGCTGTTTGTCCCTCCCTGATATCTTTGTAACTTTACATTTCCATCATATATACCGTGTTGGAGCTTTGATAGTCATCCATGCCTAAACTTAAAAAAATGCAAACTCCATCTTCTTTCACAACCTTGAACAATATCCCAAGGTTTTTGGGCTCATTAAATTAATGAATAGAATGGGGGATGAATTAAAGTTCTAGGGTTGGGTGTGGTTCCGAGATCTCATTGAGGGTTGTCATGGGATCAAAGAAACTTTTAAAATTTTATGAGGGGAAACATACATTATGATGTTAGATATAAATCATATAGAGTCGGAGAATACTAAGTCAAGGCAATCATATTTTTTCCACAGATGTGTCTGTTATGCATGTGAACCTGATTTGGTTCTCTCATGCAATGAGGTTAAACCTACTTGAAATTAAACATGAATTTTGCAATGCAGTTGAGTTGGACACTTACAGGAGTGTGTTTGCCCAGTAATTTTTGTTGTAGTCTTTTTGAATTGCATGCAGTCCAAGTACTCTCATGAAACTCAGGGTGAGCAGATTTTCTCACAAATATGTGGCCCTTGCACCTCAATAATGTTGTGCGCTAAAGGCCTACGGCCACTTGAGGCATTTTCTCACCAAACCTTTGAGGTGGTCCAAGTACTCCTATAGTTAGTGTGCTTAGGAATTTTTATTGTGATGGATGAGGATATGGGAGTGCAATGGTTTTATTTGCCATGGTTCCTTGACAATGGAGGTTCTCTAAAACATTGAGAACCCAAGCATCACCCACATCGGCTAAAGCTGGAGGAGGGATGCCAAAAATGGAACAATTTGTAAATATAATTTCTCCATATTTTGTAATTTGTAGTAACTTTCATATAGTCAAAATCAGTGATTTAAATAGGCGCTCGGACGCTCGCCTAAGCTCTCGGGTGAGACGAGGCCGGAGCGCCTCACTCGATTTCCAGGCGATGCGCTTCAAAGAGGCGCCACCTAGGCTCTCGCCCGAGCCCAGGTGCCGAGCGCTTCGAGCAAGCGCCCGGGTTAAACCAAGCGACACCAACTCATGCTACTGCAGCAGCTCTCCTACTCCTGTTGCTGCAGTACAGCAGTAGAGAGCAGTAGTAGCTGCACACCTACTCTGCTGCTCTCCTGCTGCAGCAATTGTAGAGAGCAGCAGTAGCTGCACGCCTACTCATGCTACTGCATCAGCTCTCCTACTCCCGCTGCTGCAGTACAGCTGTAGTAGCTGCACACCTACTCTGCTGCTACAGGATACTGCTGCTCTCCTGCTGCAGCAATTGTAGAGACCTAGCTGCACGCCTACTCATGCTACTGCAGCAGCTCTCCTACTCCCGCTGCTGCGGTACAGCAGTAGCTGCACACCTACTCTGCTGCTACAGCATACTGCTGCTCTCCTGCTGCAGCAATCGTAGAGAGCAGCATAGCTGCACACCTATTCTTGCTACTGCAGCAGCTCTCCTACTCCCGCTGCTGCAGTACAGCAGTAGAGAGCAGCAGTAGCTGCACACCTACTCTACTGCTACAGCATATTGCTGCCCTCCTGCTGCAGCAATTGTAAAGAGCAACAGTAGCAAAATGGAGAGGACTAATGAAATACAGCAGCAAAAAACAAACAAAAGTAAATAAGAAAAAGATATAGCCAAACAGACCCGATAATTACATCAAACTTTTAACACTTCCGCTCATGCATATAATAATAATAATAGCACAAAAGAAATAATAATAAAAAAATCACCCGTTAGTGCTGAGAAGAGGGATGGATTGGACGGCTCCTCTCTCTCCATAGCTCGAGCAGCAGTAATTATATATATATATATTATATATATTTTTATATATTTATTAATTATATTATATATATATTTATTTTAACGCCTCACTTCGCTCGGGCGAGCTCTTGGCGCCTCAGGCGTTTTGAGACCCTGGCGCCTTTTGGCGCCTAGGACTTTTTAAATCACTGGTCAAAATGTTCCTGCTAATGATATGGATATTTAAGGAAAGATAGAGAAATCAGTTATTTCAATAACATTCTATATTTAATTAGCTTTGAAGATATGAAATAATGGTAAATTTAGAAATTATAGAATTTTTTTATAAAACTTGTCGAAACGAGGCAAAGGAATCTGTAAAAAGGTTAAAGATAGGTAAATTTGGATATAAGTAGTTTGTTTAAAACTTCAAATAGTATGTTTCACAAAATTTTTTAATTGAAGAGAGAATTTTTTTGGTGCTAGTGTACACGAAAAAGAGAGATTAAAATTGTTTTTAACTTTTTATTATCATAAAGAAATGAAGTTAATGAGCTATTGAATCTTTAGGAAAAGGGTGATTAATGGAAGAATAAGATGTGGCAAAGGAAAAGGTCATCATGTGAATGGAAATATTTTAATGGTGAATGACAAAGATTAGAAATAATAATGACTCACTGTGGCTCAAAAAACTGCTCCAAGGGATAAGATATCATTTTTCTGCACATCTCACATGGAAATGATGGAACCAAACCATCAAGGAAGAGAATTTGACTGACACCATTTACATATATAATGTGGGAAAGAGAAACTATTTATCAGACATTTACTCGTTGTTACCTGTCCTAGTTTAGTTCCTTTCGCCCTTTTCTCCGAAGTATAAGAAGAAAGGTAAATTAAAAAATAAAAATAATGCTATAGGAATTATTTATCATAAATTAAAACATACCAATCGTTTCATTTTTCCTTCTCCAAGGAAGATGTATTTTCATATTTCTTTGACAAATTATCTTCCTTGAAAAAATATTTGATTGATAGGCTTCTTTTTATAGATTCTTGAATCAAGAAGAAACTTCCTTTTAGGGATGAAATCTATAATCAAATGCAAAACATATATCCCTAATTTTTTCTTTAGAATCTTCAACCAAACCCAGCCTCTTTTTTTATTTTTGACATTTCTTCTCATTTAGTAACTAATGTAGGGTTGTAATAGATGTTCATATGACAACTTATGAAATTTGCAAAAGACCACCCACTAATATAATAAAAATTATTTGAATAATAAATAATTAAAAATCTTCCTGCATCAAGATGCAATATAAATATTTTCCTAAATTAATTTGATTTTCTGTTTAGAAGATTAGTCATTATTTATTGAAACCAAGGTTTATAATCTCGGGCACTGAATCCATATTGGTTGCCAGCTGGGCTGGTATTGGTCCAGATTTTACTTGGTCAACCGACACATGATATTATGTGTTGGTTTACTTCTTTCTTCTGTTTATAGTTCTTATGGTGTAAACTGTAAACTGTAAAGGTTGTTTACTCACAAGATCTTCCTTCAGCTCAAACTAAAATAAGTAGTAATAATTTGTGGTTGTGAGTTCTTAATTCATCGTTTGATTCGATATCAGATCTGAGATGTTATAAAAAATTCAAATCAAAATCTGATATTTTTGTTCATTCCATACATTTTTGTAGGTTGCATCAAAAACTGAATCAAAGAAAAATGCTGGAAACGCTGTACTGTATGAATGTGTTGAAACGATAATGGGTATAGAAGCTACCAGTGGTCTCCGTGTGCTTGCAATTAATATTCTGGGTAGATTCTTGTCAAACCATGACAACAACATCAGGTCATATATAATCAATTTTTTTCAGTAAAACAAGATTAATTGTTAGAATTATCTATGCTATCAGTTCCTGGTGATCGGTAGCAAACATTTTACCAAGCAATTAATTATTAATGCTGAAAATCCAAAAAATGCTCAAATATGATATATAGTGATTCTCAAGATTCTTCTCTGTTTCCCTTTTCACTTTTATATTCTGCTTTCTAGACATCTCTTTTTCTTTTTGGTATTTATGTTCTGCTATTTATTCGTCTAGTTGGTACTCTTCCTTATATAAAAGGAAAAATTCTTTTCTCTTTTCAATTTTACTCCTTTGTTAGATTGGCAAGTGTTTGTTCATTTTATATTTTAGTTTTGAGATTGTACAAAAAAATTAATAGAATAACAGGGCATATTTCAGTTAGGCATGCGCCTCACCTTGCACCTTATGCCAGCACTCTAAGAGACCTTCACACCTTTAAATTGATACTAAAAGAATTAAAATAATCTAGTATTTCTTGGAACCATGGTACAGATAATAATATGTACTGAGGTCTCCTAGGAGCAAGGTTTGACTTACCGGTCCGTACCGATGTACCGACATATTACCGATACTAGTATGGTACTTGTATCAGGCAGTACGCACAGTATGTACCACCCGGTATATTAAAATATAATATAATATTTTTATAATATAATATAATATAATATTAATATATTAAAAATATTAAGAAAAAGAAAAGGGATGATGTCGTTGGCGCGACGTCACCTCGATCTTTCTCCCCGCGCGGGGAGACGTTCTGTCTCCTAGTGCGGGAGAAAAAGCGCTCACGGGTGCGGGCGACCCGTGGGCGGCATCGGCATGCGGGCGAGGACGGCACAGTATTCTTTCTTCTCCTCTTCTTTTTTTCTTCTTTTCCTCTTCTTCTTCTTTCCTTTTTCTTCCTCAGTCGACCGCCAACGGTCGATTTCTCCTTCAATCGACTGCCGACGGTCGAAATCGATCGCCAACAGTCGATTTCTCCCTCAATCGGCCACCGACGACTGAAATCGACCATCGATGGTCGATTTTTGATGGTACTGCCCGGTAGCGGGCGGTCCGCGTACCAATACCTGGCGGACCGGTATGTACTGCCTGGTACGGGGCGGTACAGGTTGAAATTGCAAACCTTGCCTTGGAGTACATTTTCATACCTGGGGTGTATCCATGTATCATGCGGATCCATGAATCTGGCCAAGTTCCATATGGATCAATTAAAATCCATGTGGTTCCAACTTGGATTTAAGAAATTTTAGTTAGATACTTGTAGATGTAGTCTAGGTTTTTGTAAATTTAAATTAAATATAGGCCATAATTCCAATATCATGTAAATTATAAAATTATGAATTTAATGACAGAAGATTAGAATATTGATTCGATGTGGCAGCACAACTGTCATTTGGAACACCACCATCATTTATATTGCTTTTGCTGCAACTATGTTGATTAAGGTGGAGGAACACCTAATTGAAACAACATTTGTCCATAGATTTTATGTGGACAACAAAGGTATGAAGGAACCCAAGAGATTAGACAAGCTTCTAGGCTAGAGTTGGTTGCCTGGATAAGTGCCGAGGCTATAATAGAAAGTCTAGAGGGAGGACCTTGACAAGAATGCATCTGAGATATTTATCTATCATGGGCAACGATTATGAAGACAATGTCCCTGAGGACTCCAAGTTTGCAACCGGGATATATAATACATCATTGATGCATCAATTTTTGAACGGAGTCATGAACACTGATATGAGTTTGGTGGTTCCTCCCATTATATGCATGATAATGATAGTGGTGTTGAATTATATGAGTTCAACGGGTCTCCCATGATGAGGTAGCGTAGTAGCTGCAGTGCACATGGGTTAGGTATGAGTGCCAATATGAGGTAGCCCAATAGTACACCGGACTACATAAAGGGGCTCCGTGGGGCATATGGGTTTCCTTGGTTACAGGGTAGAATGCCAACTACAATTTTTTTCAATCTTGATTCCATGGCTTCCCCTAAAGATTGCAAAATAGATTAAAAAATGGGGATACAAAAATATGATTGCAAAATGATTCAATTTCAACCACATTGTTGCACATGTAGCTCGAGATTCTTAGGATTAAGCAACAGTGTCCACTATTCAGAAACATGTTACCAATATATGTACATTACTTGTTTGTATCGAGTGATTGTGCTTCATCCTATTTTGCAGTCTTCTCTCTGATACTTCATATGTCTCGTGACACCAAGATAGTGATGACCATGGATTGAAATTTTCATTCAGGAGCCAATATGAGTTGGCAACAGACCGGTAAGGTACCGGTACAGATTGATATACCAATGAGAGAGAGAGAGAGAGAGAAGAGGGAAGGAGAAGGGGCAAAGGAGGAGGAGGCAGAGGCAGAGGAGGAGGTGGAGCAAGAGGAGAGGAACAAGAAAAGGCTATGACGACATGGTAAGTAGGCAAAGGACGAGGGAGAGGATTCATGTGATAGAAAGAAAGAAGAAAATAAAAAATTTGATAGTTATAACTATAAAAAAAAAGGGTAATCATACTGGGAGGTAAACTTATTGTCTAGTACAGTTTAGTATTGATCTGCTTATTGCCTGGTAAACATAATAAGGTGATTGGTGAGCTTATCGAGTAATATGGCCTTGGACAGATTGAACCAGATTAAATTGCTTGGATCATGTCTTAGTTGACCATGTCAACCAATGAATACTTAACCCACATTGATTGGTATGACAGTATTGTAAAGCAAGGTTTGCCTTACCGGTCCGTACCGGTGTACCGAGTTCATCTCGGCACCGATATGTACTAGTACTGGGTGGTATATATAGTGTGTACCACCCGGTATATTTAAATATAATATAAATATTTTATAATATAATATAATATAATATAATATAATATTAATATATTAAAATATAAGAAAAAAGAGAAAAGGGGCGACGTCGCCTCGATCTTTCTCCCCCACGGAAGAAAAAGCGCCCGCGACCCGCGGGTGGCGACGGCCAACGAGCGAGGATGGCGCGCGGGCAAGGACGGCGTGCGAGCGCTAGGTATTCTTTCTTCTCCTTTTTTCTTCTTTTCCTCTTCTTCTTCTTCTTCTTCCCTTTTTCTCGCTCAATCGACCGCCGACGGTCGATTTCTCCCTTAATCGGCCGTCAACGGTCGAAATCGACCGCCAACAGTCGATTTTTGGCGGAACCGGCCGGTAGCGGGCGGTCCGCGTACCAGCAACCTGACGGACCGGTATGTACTGCTCGTACCAGGCGGTACAGGTCGAAATTGCAAACCTTGTTTTAAAGTTTAAAATACGCCATCCCGTAGCATACTGGTGTATTGAACACAGCTGCAATTCTATTGCACTATTACCAGCACAACTTACTTGCTGTTTGCTATGACCATATTTGTCCTAAGAGCCTACTACCACATGTATGATTATTGATGAAGAGACCATTGCTGCTACTTTGTTTCATCTATATTATATAATTACCAATATTAGATGCCATGAAAGCATTTTTTATCCATGGGTTTTTAAAATTATAATATTGATAAACAATTGAGTCATGATAAGGATTTGAATTCATATCCCTTTTAGACGTGATAACCATTTTGGTAGTAGCAGGCTAGTTATAAGGTATGTGTTTGCAATATGTGCTTGTAAATATGTGTTTCATGTATTAAGTACATGACATTTACATGATTTTATACATGTTTTCTTTATATATGTTTTGTAGTACTTGGTAAAAACATCGTTTGATTCATCATTTAGGTTATATTTAGTCAAAATTTAAGGTTCATAACTTCATATTGATTAAAATGGCATACTAGTGTACGAGTTTCCCACCAATGCAGGGTCTGGGAAGGTCAATGTACATAGCCTTATCTTTAAATATTTAAAGAGGCTGCTTTTATGACTTGATCCCTGGTCTCCCAAGTTGCAAAGGAGCAACCTTTCCTTTAAATTAAGGCCTGCCCTCATAACTTGATATTAATTATTTAGGCATATTTAGGTTTAGGGTCTCCTTTAAATAAGTTTGATCAATACTAGCTGGTTCGATCACTAGTAAGTAGCAGCCCATACCTACACATGGTAGAGTAGCATATAGCTATGTCCAAGGACCGTATCAATACCGGATCAAGACTTTAATCCATGCTCGATATTATCATTCGCTATTGGTTTTGCCAAATATATGTTTTCTATATAACATACTTATCACTTTATTCTCTCTCCTTTGTCACCTCCTCTCCTCTCCTTTGTTTTCTTCAACTTTACATTCTTCTTCACCTTTGCTGTTGCCTACTCCATTCTCTCTTTGTCCATGTACCTACTATCTCTACCTCTGATTGTTATACATCTCGTCCTCTACTCTTCTCTTTGGTTTAGGTGGTGAAGACCAGCACTAACCAATATTGAATGTCCCTCTGTTGTGCAATACCATTATCGTGCCCCTCTGCTAATGACTGGTATTGGTATTGGACCAAGATTTTCACTTATGACTAGTATTATGTGTGATGGCTCTATACTGCATGTTAGTGTTTGAAAAAAGTGGCCTTTTGTCTATATTTGTCAAATGTAAAATCAAGGTTCTCAATTTTGGTATGTATCAGTGTATCGAGCCCTTCCGGTATGGTACGTACCGAGGTGTACTGACAATATGTCAGAGCATACCGGCGGTACGCCCAAAAAGAACTGAAAAACCTCCAAAAATACCTGAGGTAACGATCCAAAAATATTGGGGTGTACTGACTGGTACACCTTGGTAGTTTTGCCTAAGTCGTGCGCCACCATCGCGTGTCCATCCGCAAAGGTCAGCCTCCCCGAAACCTCCTATGGTCCCTTAGGAGGATCTACAAAAGAGAAAACGGGTTAGAGTAAACATTTCCTATGGGATCCAAAAGCAACCACTTCACAAACACTTTATATAGCTAGTGCAAATTACAACCATTGACTTTACAAACTCTAAACGGTCGCACACAAAGGATCAAGGTTCATTGCAGACCGAAGTCCCCATAAGTGTTTATATGGCATAACTCTCATTTACAAGCCAAACTCGACCACAAAAGTTAACCAAACTAGGGCTGCTAAGCTTATTGCTAGACCGCTACTTGCTGTGCAAAATATGAACAAAACCCGAAAGACACGGACATACATGAGCATTACATTAAGCACCCTCTTTATATTTTTGTCTGTAGCATTCTTCCCCACTTATTCCTTCTATGTCCTCGTCGAAGTCGCTGCAGATGCTGCATCTCCTCGCCGTTTTTTAATCTTCAATCTTCTTCTCTGGCTGCAACACACCTCCTGGCTCCCAACTGCTATCTGCCGCTATCATTGAGTAGTCAAACTTTGATCTGCCATACTACTTCAACTCGCCAATGACTGGCTCTGGTGTGGGGTCGACTAAGTTATACTGATCCTTGTTGATTCTTGCAGATCCATTTGATAAAAGAAAAGACCTTCCTTATTTTGCGTTAGTATCTCAAACGTCTCATGTCGCTTAAATTGGGTGGATGCTTAGTGGAGCTTTCACGAGCATCGCTTCACAAACTTTGAATTTTTCTTTTAGGTCATTTCTTCATAAAATTTGCCCATCGATTCTTCTTCAACTTAGTTGAAGCTTCCAAGTAGGTTAGCATCACTTTTATTTTTTATTGACATTATGTTGGGAAATGAAGCGGACAATCTACTCTCAATAGCACCGATCACCAATAGTGAGGATTTAACAACTATTGACTTCCATTCGATTTCTTCGAAGGATCTTTGAACTTGTGCAGAGCTCCTCTGCAAGATAAATAAGAGATCTGGGATACTCGGTTTTGCCTATTCTCTTAAGAGTTGAGAAGATAAAGTTACTTGACTTCGCCCGCCTCCTCGAGGTTGTATTTCATGCATTGAGCTGGTTACTAGTCTTCGCCCGCTCTTTGCTTATACTTTCGAAGCACCCGAAGTGTTTGCACTCCTTGCGTTGAGTTAGCTACTATGATTCGCCTTCTCTCTGTCATCGAACTTCCGGAATGTAAGAAGTTTTGCCCAAAATAGCAAAATTTCACTCCAACTTGGAGCAAGTCTTTAATAATTTTTTGTCGCCTTTGGGATTGTACCGTCTTCTTCATCATCTTTGTTGCCTACTCCTCTGAGTAAAAAATGTACAACACTACGTACTGCTTCTTTCCTTGGTCGAACACTCTTGCATCAACCCGAAGTCCCCCACTTTCGGCTATCTTAATGAGAAGTCCATTGACACTGGTCTTATGAAGTTCTCTGGCCTTCGCCCTTCAGTCTTGTCTTGGCACTTGGAGTTTGCCTGTGCATTCTTCATCTCCTAGGCCCCTTTCAGGACTAACGCTCTCCCTTTATGAGAGCAAGGGATCAATGACTCCATAGAAGTCCCGCATTTGCGGTACCATGGCATTGCCAAGCCCATGACACTACTATCCGTTACCTAGCATCTACATCCCGTTCTTCGCAATCAGTAGATCTGCCTCTGCAGCATTATGACACTCCTCCGAGTCCACCTCAATTCTGATCGACGCTTTGCTTTTGGGTAGCTGAGCCCCTTTGGACTCGCGTCGCTTCCTTGCCACTTTCGATCACTTGCTTCAACACCTCTGTGTTCTCCAAGCAGTTCTCCTTGGTCGATGGAAAGACAGATTGCAACTCCCATGCATGGCCTCCGCCATCCTATTGCAGGGCTCGCGTCGATTTTATACTCCTTAGCTTCCTTAGTAGCAATATTCGTTTACTTGGCCTTGTCCTCTGATTTGCCAGGCTTCCTTAAATGAATGTGAGCACTGGAGCAGTCCAACTCTTCAAGCGCTCCAATTATATCTCTGTATGATCAAGTGCTCCCATGGGACTCACTGGTACTTGCACTCGGAAGTCTCCCTCGATGGTAAACAACCCTCATAAACTGATGACCAAGGCTTTCATCCGATACAAAATTCGATACATGCACGGAAGACCCGCGTTTGCGATACTATGATATTCACTCCTTGAATCCATAGCCCTTCTTGTCGTCGTGTTGTTCACCGAAGTAGAGCTCCCAATAGCTCCTGATCATACCTCCACATGATCATGTCCCTCACGGGACTTCTCCCGCGTGTGTTGTATCGCCTCGAACTGTTCCACCATGATCCGCTACACCATGTCACCTCCTGGTGACATCTCTATTGCATTCAGATTCTTGTGGAATTAACTCAGACTATGATCTTCCATGTGTGGTCTCTGCCACCTTCGATTGTGTTCGCTCCTTTGGTAATTCACCTTCGCCCACCCATTCTCGGGTCACACTTGGACGAAGCATCGCTCTAGGATAGTCCGTCGCCTAGTAGCTCTCGAAGTCCCAAGACTTCGCTAAAATTGGTGCACTATTGTTTGGATCCTGGGCCTCTATACCCCACCAGCACAATCTCTGCTAGCATCGGTTTCTTCATGACAACTCAAATGGTGGCACTGTGGAATATTCTTCAAGATTACCCGCCTCTGCATCCTCTTGCCCCGTGCTAATGTCTTATGATCCAACTTCGCCTTTGCAAGTGGAATCACCTTAGTTCCTCTGTCAAATGCATCTCTGAGACAAGGTGCATGTGCCTTGAAGCTCCCTTCATCTTTGGCACTATGCAAGATGAGTCCGCCCATCAGAATGAAGAACCTATGGAATGACATGATCCCACTCTTGCCTCTACAAAAGTTCATGTTCGTGATCTCTATCCAAGGAAAGATCCGTGCCTCCGCTCCATGTTCCATCTTCTACATCGACTCCCTTCATGTGGCTTGGATAATTCACCAAGTTCCACTTAAGTTGCTCCGCTCCTCGATTTGCATTGAGTTGATGGTGGCCCTCACGCCCACCATTCCACGAGTCATCCCTCCGTTGAGTCTGATTTCCACATCGACTCTAGATGTATCTTCGTATGATGTTGCCATGGATTGCTCCTCCACTTGGTCTCACAATGCATCTACCAATGCATTACCTCATTCGAGATCATACGACGATTCCTCATTGCTCGCTCGGCCCGTTGAGCTTTGTGAAAATCAAGGATTGACTTACCGGTCCGTACTGGTACCGGGCGGTACGCACGACGATTCCTCGTAGCTCGCTCGGCCCGTTGAGCTTTGTGAAAATCAAGGATTGACTTACCGATCCGTACCGGTATCGGGTGGTATGCACTGTGCGTAACGCCGATATATTAAAATATAATATACTATTTTTATCATATAATATTATATAATATAATATTAATATATTAAAATATTAGAAAAAAGGGAAAAGGGGCATCATCATCGAGGCGTCGTTGCCTCAATCTTTCTCGTCGCGTGGGAGAAAAAGCGCCTGTGAGCGCGGGCGACGGGCGAGCGGTGACGGCGCGCGGGCGAGGATGGTGCGGTATTATATCTTCTCCTCTTCTTTTTTCTTCTTTTCCTCTTCTTTTTCTTCCCTTTTTCTTCTCCAATCAATCGTCGACGGTCGATTTCTCCTTTAATTGATTGCCGATGGCCGAAATCGACCGTCGATGATCGATTTTGGCAATACCGCCCGATAGCGGGCGGTTCGTATATCGGTAACCTGGCTGACCGGTATGTACTGCCCGTACCGGGCAGGTACAAGTTGAAATTACAAACCTTGGTGAAAATATTGTCTTGAGATACTCTTCCTCAATATGTGCGGTCCACTGCACATGATTCTCCCTCTGAAGAACCAGGACCTATCCCTCCTAGATATCTGTCTTGTTGGAGCAACTTTCTTCTTTTCATTCTTCCCTCTGGAAGTTTCAGCGACCGCCATCCCCTTAGACTACTCCGTCTTGTTGAACAACATGTGCATTGTTCTGCCCTCGCAAATACGCTCGCTAGATTGCGACTCTTCGCTAATACAACTCCTGCTGCACCCTTCAAGGTTTAGCAACGTGCTAAACTTGTTGCACACTTCAGCCTCCTAGGGATGTATTCTTTCCATCTGGAAGAAAAAGTTCCAATGCTCCATGGCGCCAAGTTCTGATCGCCTTGGGATGACCACGAACACTCCATCGTCTGCATACAAGCCCTTGCATGAGTACTAAATTCTTCGAGTTATTTATTCCCCTCACTTCTGTGAGCTTTGCACAACTCTATTGGCCGTTGCGCAATAAATCACACTTTGTACGTTCTCATCTTTTACCAAACGCCCCGCTTGCCTTGAGCACCATTAAGTTTGGTTGTGAACGTGGAGCTGTAGCTCGAACTCAACCATCCCAACCTTTGTGTGCTACGCATTCTTCCTAGCTTGCTTGTCCTTGTGGTGCCTCTCGCGCAAAGGGTTGGTCATTCCTCTGAATGTCAATCATGGATGCCCGCTCCTTTGAGCTACTCCTTTCCCTACATCTCAATGTCCATTTCTCCCAAATGGTCGCGCGTGTTGGCTGCCCTCCACGTAGCTCAGCTATTTTCCCTATATTTGCATGGCATGTGTTTCTGCGTGTGCTTGTCCCACTCTAATATTAAATGTCACAAACTTAGCTGGTTTTGCTTAAGTCGTGTGGTACCATCGCATGTCCATCCGCAAAAGTTTGCCTCCCCGAAACCTCCTATGGTCCCTTAGGACCTACAAAAGAGAAAACAAGTTAGAGAAAGCATTTTTCACGAGATTCACAAGCAACCACTCCAGCAAACACTTTATATAACCAGTGCAAATTACAGCCATAGACTTTATACACTCTGAACGGTCTCACACAAAGGATCAAGGTCCATTACAGACCGAAGTCCCCATAAGAGCCCACATGACTCATTTATAAGCCGAACTCGACCACAAAAGCTAACCAAACTAGGGTTGCCAAGCTTACTACTACCCCACTACTTGTTGTACAAAGTATGAACAAAACCCGAAAGACATGGACATACATGAGCATTACATTGAGCAACCTCTTTATATTTTTGTCCGTGACAGGCGGTACGCCCAAAAAGTGCTGAAAAACCTCCAAAAATACCAGAGGTAATAGTCCAAAAATACTAGAGCGTATTGACCGGTATGCCTTGGTAACAGTCGAAATCTGGGGAGTACTGATCGATAACGATCGAAATCTAGGGCGTACAGATCGATATGCCTGGGTAACGGTCGGATTTTGATTGTTACCACCCAGTACAGACCTTGTATTGCCCAATACGGGCGGTCCTCGTATTGATATCCTCTTGGACCAGTACTGGGTGGTATACATCGAAATTGAGAACCCTATGTAAAATCATTCATATTTATATTCTTTGTTGTTTTTTGATTAAAAATTCAATCTGTGAGTCATCTATATATCAACATTTTCTTTCATGAATGATCTTTTGCTCTTATATCTACCATTTATATCTTCAAAGAAATCTGCATTATTTCTTCAGAGCAATCTGTGTCAATCTGGTTTTGTTTGATGTACTTGCATTAAGGGATAGTTAGCTACGTATTCTCTAATTTAAAATTTTATTTTTCCTTGTCTCTATAGATGGTATCATTTGTTAATTACTTTACCATTTTCCTTTAGATATGTTGCACTCAACATGCTGATGAAGGCTGTCACCATAGAGTCACAAGCAGTGCAGAGGCACAGGACAACAATCCTAGAGCGTGTGAAGGTAGGGAGCATTATTTTTCTGTTTTAAAAATTGCTTAAATCACCTGAAAACTAGAAAAACTAGTTATTTATAGCTTCCAATTATTCAAAAACCTCATATTAATGCACTTTTATATTTAGATTATTCTCTTTGCTGCACTCTTTGAGCCTTGTAGTTAAGGTATCCACCTGGTCCTATTTGTTCTCTTTCCTTCTTTGATTCCTTTTGGAGGATTGTTTTCCTTCTCTAGTTCATACATTGTCTTCCAGTAGACATGAAGAGAGCTGTTTCCGACTATGAACATTGGAATTTGATCGTGATTTGCACTTTTAAATGTTCTGTTAGGAAACAAGTATAAATGATATGTGAAGAATTTAGAGTTTGATCTTATGACAAATTTATTCCTAGTTTCTCTTTACTAGTCGTATTGGCCTTTCAATTTGGAATTCTCAATGTAGCTCAAAATTTTATAGATTTTTCTTATGTAGCATTGCAATTAAGAACATTTAGCATGCTAAAAGTATTCTTCTAAAACTAATTCTGAATTAAACAACTGCTTCTGTAGGCTGTTTATTGTCTGAAATATGTATTCAGGATAATTACTTGTTCTAGTCTTTTAGATATCATAAAAGTGTCTTGCTTGTCTACTTACAGTTTAGAGAAAGGTCACCAATTCTGTTTATCTTTTACCTTGTCTGATTGCCTCAACCTGAGGATGATGATATTATATTTTCAATAATTGACATTTCAAGTATCAGATCTGTGTCGTTCCATGGTCAAACTGGAACAAGTTTCATCTATGCCATGGTCAAACTGGTACAAGTCTCATCTATGCCATCGTATTAAGTTACAAAACTATTAACACATATACCAGCATGTATGACGGAATACTTTAGGCTGCTTTCGACCAACCAAAACGAAGATCTGCACGATCCAAGCCATGTTGGCATATTGATGCATGGTACACTGCCACTTACGATGACACATCTAGGTCACTTTATGTAGGTCAAGATCTTAAAGTTGTTTCAATCTAGAAAACAGTAAATATTCATAAAATTCAGTATCGCAAATTCTCTTGATATATACAAAGAATTTTCATAAAATTAAAGTTGTTTCAGTATAGAAAACAATAAATATTATATTGAAACATATGTAGAAAAAGGATCATATCCTCAAAGATATATGCATACACAAATATGTTTTAGCTTATAAGCAATCAAGACTAACAAAATTGACGTATAATAAGATCATATATACCCAAGGTTGGCGATTTCAAATCATATCGCTCGGTACGAGCGGTACGTACCGGTCCGTCAGTTGATTGGAATGCGGATTGCCTGCTACCGTGCGGTATCGCCAATTGGGGCTGCTTCCGCCTCGTTACCACTCGAAATCGACCGGTAACGGTCGATTTCGATCATCACCAACCACTGTCAGGCGGTAATGGTCGATTTCGACCGTCGACGACCGATTTCAGGTGGTATCAGCCGAGAGAGGGAGAAGAAGAAGAGGGAGAACCTAGAGTCCGACATTGCTCTTCGTCGCTCACGTGACCCATTGCCTGTGGGCGATTTCTCCTTCCCACGCAGGGAGAAGAAACATCTCCTCGCGCGGGGAGAAGGAACGAGGCGATGTTGCCCCTTTTCTTTTTTTAAACTTTATTTCATAATATTATATATATATATATATATATATATATATATATATATACACATACATATGTATCGAACGGTATGCACAGGCATACCATACCGTACTGAGCTGAGCTCGGTACACTGGTATAGACTAGTATGACGAACCTTGCATGTATCTATTCCTACCACTAAAATGATGGTGTGGCTCTTCAATGTGACTCCACTTCATATCAATATGGTATATCATCATGACCCATGCGTGGAACTTTTTTCACCATATTAACCCTAGTAAATTATGTGCTGCTAATGAAATAATATAGCAGAAGCCTTATCATTGTGAACCAAGAATATGATAGGAAGCAAGGTTTGCCGTCTTGTACCTACCAGGCATACAAATCCCTGGTTGAATCGATATGTACTGGTTGTCCGGTTGTTACTGGTGTACCGACACATGGTACACCAGTATACATAAAAGACCCAGGAAGAAGGAACAGAAAAAGGAACAAATGGCAGTGGAGGAAGAGGAGAAAGAAGGAAAGAGGAGGAAGGAGAAAAGGAGATGCTGGAGAAAGAGGAGGAAGAAGGTGGAAGAGAAAGGAGGAAGAAGGAAGAAGGAAGAAGAGGCAGCGGTGGAGGAATAAGAGGAAGGAGGAGGAAAAGGAAGGAAGAAGAGGAGACAGTGGAGGACTAGGAGGAAGGAGGAGCAAGAGGAAGGCAGAAGAGGAAGCGGTGAAGGAAGATGACAAGGATGAATTTGCTTTTTTGATGATTCAGTAAAACTTGAACCATTTTGCAATTGCTTTTTCGATATTCCTCTTCTTCTGCTTCATATATGCATCATCGATGCATTTATTTTTCCACTTTTTGGTAGAACAGTTACATGGTCCAGATCAACATCAATGGCAAGCCACCTACTGAAAAAACTAATAAACCCCATATTGGATTGTCTCAAGCTACCTATCCTACCCAACTAAGAAAAGGCACTCGACTGTTTTATGCTAGCACTCCTGTGGAAGGTCTGTTGACCGATAGAAATGGTCTACCTCATTGTAGAAGATTTAAGTGAGTCTGCTTACTTATATTGCCATTGCCACTTCCATTGCTCCTATTGTGACTCGGTTGCATAATATCTCATCAACTCCTCGAGCGTGTCTAATGTTTTAAGGATGCTTGGGATACCAAAATATACTGTCATGCCATGTTCAAAAGTAATGCTATACCCTCATACCATGTAATAAAAATTATAACAAGGACAACAACATCAAGGAATAATATCCCTATAGTTTGGGGTTGTCCACATGGAGCTTTTGCTACCATGGAGGTCTTTACAAAATAAATTAAGAGCATCTAAATCTTTATTTATAGTTTCCAGCAAAGTTTCTTTAATGTTCTTTTTAATTGGATTTTTACCATTGATATTAATTATCATTACAATATAAATAAAGAACATTTAAATCTTTATTTATAGTTTCCAACAAAGTTTCTTTAAGGTTTGTTTTAACTGGCCTTTTACCACTAATGCTAATTGTCTCACCTCTTGTAACTATAATATATATATATATATATATATATATATATATATATATGTCCAGTTAGCATAAGTCCATAACATCTTAATAATTCTCCTCATTTTACATTTAAGAAAGCTATATTTGATAGGAAAATGAAAAGAAGAGATAGAGAGTTAAGAGTGGTAGAGTTGAGGGATGATGCAAGAGCTCTTGTGGGCACTTCTCTATACTTTTCTTTTCTCACTTTTTTTCTCTACTTTAAAATGACAAATCCCTCCTATTTATAGAGTCATAAATGAGAGTTACAAGACTCAATTGTTAAGGCTTCATTCATATACTTTTTTCTATATAACTTATCAAATTTACTAGTGGTTTATTATTTTCATAACCTCCTTATAGTGATCTTGATCATTATGTAACCTCTATTCTCACAAAATTCTAGAGGCTACAATTGTTTTCACCCATTTGATCATGAGAGATGTTTCAATCATCTTTTATAATTAAGTTTAATTCTCTTAATACCCCCTTAAACATAATTCATTTTTATCACACATACTAAGCAATTTCTTCATCTTGAAAAATATCTCCGAATTAAGGGGCTTGGTGAAAATGTCCGCAATCTAATCATTGGATTTGATCTAGTGCAATGAAACTTCTCCTTGATTTGATCGCGAGTGAAATGAAAGAGAACGTCGGTATACTTGCTTTCTTAATAGAAAACCGGGTTCTTGGCCAATTCAATTGCTGATTTGTTATCAACATTTATCTTTGTAGCTTGATGTTATGCATAATTGACTTCATTCAAGAGTTCCTTAATCATATAGCATGTCATACACTTGATGATGGTGCTATATATTTTGCTTCACATGTAGATTACGCCACATTAGATTGCTTCTTCGAATACCAAGTGAAAATGGTCTCACCCATGTATAAAAACAAAGCCGCTTGTACTTTTTGATCTTCTAGAGCTCCACCCCAATCACTATCGGAATAACTAACAAGTTGAAAATCATTAGAATATGAATATAGCAGACCATGCGTTATGGTACCTTTGATATAGCATAAAATTTTTTTATCAGCCCTTATGTGTGTCGATTTTAGTTCTTCTATAAATTGACTTACTAATCCGGATCTATATAGAATACCGGTCTCGTGCAAGTTAGATATCTTTAGCTTCTTACTAAGCTTTTGAAATAGATTAGATCAATTGTATCACCATCATCTTGTCTTGAAAGTTTGGGGCCGCATTCGACTAGTGTGGTAACCAGTTTACAAGCTTCCATCCTGAATATTTTTAGAACCTCTTTTGCATATCCTTCTTGTGAAATGAAGATACCTTCTTTACTTGCTTCACTTCGATGTTGTGAAAATAGGTCATGAGTCAAATGTCAGCCATTTCAAGTTCTTAAACTATTGTTTGCTTGAATATTTAAAACATAAGTGAATTGCTTCCTATAAGGACAAGATCATCTACATATAAGCAACCAAGTAAGATATCTCCATTTTTGTTCATCTTCTTATAAAGACACTTTCATAAGAATATTGGTCATTAGTCATCATCATTTTGCTTTAGGTAGGCATCAATTCTAGCATTTCATGCTCTCAAGTGCTTGCTTTAAACCATATAAAGCTTTTTTTAACTTAAGAACTTTTTCTTCATGCCCCTTATTAATGTAACCCAATGGTTGCTTTATGCAAGGATTGTCATTTCGCTTTGTACCGCCCGGTACAGGTGATACATACCGATTCGACAGGGTATCGATACGTGGACCGTCCTTTACTGGGCGGTATATTATATTATATTTATATAAAATAATATTATATAACATAATATTATATAGTATAAATATAAAAATATATTAAAAAAAAATGCGGGGGATGAGGCAGTGCCTCATCTTCCAATGACGAGGCGACGCCTCGTTCTTCCTTCGCTGGGACGAGGCGCTGCCTCGTTCTTCTGCTGGAAGGTGAGCGGGGACAAGGTGGTGCCTCATCTTCCTGCGCTGTGACGAGGCGACGCCTCGTTCTCTCGCTAGAAGACAAGGCGTCACCTCGTCTTCCTTCATTGGGATGAGGCGCTTCCTCATTCTTCTGTTGGAAGGCGATGCAACTCCTTGTTCACCGCTGGAAGACGAGGCATCGCCTTGTCTTCCTTCGTTGGGATGAGGCACTGCCTCATTCTTCTACTGGAAGGCGAGGCGACGCCTCGTCTTCGTACGCTGTGATGAGGTGGCACCTTGTTCTCCAGCTGGAAGCCGAGGCGTCGCCTCGTCTTCCTAACCCATTCCTTTAACCTTAAACCTCAGCCGTTATATCCCCTATATGATCCCTACAGCCACCCTAAATCACAGCAACCAAAAACAACAACCTTTCTGCCCTAAACCGCAGTCATTTACCCTTGATCCACCACCTCTTTCGGCTATCAATCCACCCAACCAGTTAATGCCACTGACCCAACAGCAAGAGAAGGACCTTGACATCTCAGATCTGGAGGCACATGCAATGGCATCTCAAGGTTCAATCGATGTCAAATAGGAGGCATTTGAATCATGCGTGGAGGACAGATTGCGCATCTTATTCGTCGAATTCGGATTAGGCCGATCTCCGAGCCCAACAAAATTCAAGCAAAGTGCAAGTTCAGAGAAGTCTCTCAAAAAGAAAGTACAAGCCACTGATATGAGACAGCCATGCATGAGGGTAGACTTCCCTCGATGGGAAGGAGACCCGACGGGATGGATTTTGTGCGCGGAACGTTACTTCCGTCATCACCAAACACCGGAGGATTCCATGGTGGACACCGCTGTCATCAAGGTTTTCCTTACCGAGCGGTAAGACCCGTATCGCCCGATACATACCGGTCTGGCAACTGATCGGTACGCGGACCAGACGTTACCGGGCGGTACCGCTAAGATCGACCGTCGGCGGTCGATTTCGGCCGTCGACGGTCGATTTCCGCCGTCGATGGTCGATTTCCATCGTCCACGGTCGATTTAAAGAGAAATCGACCGTCGGTAGTCGATTTAAGGAGAAATCGACCGTCAGCGGTCGATTGAGGAAGAAAAGGGAAAGAAGAAGAAGAGGAAAAGAAGAAGAAGAAGAGGAGAAGTACCTCGCACCGCCCTAGCGGCGACTCCGCCCGGGGGTCGCTCGTGAGCCATCGCCGCCCGCAATGCCCGAGCGCTGTCGCCCGCGAGTTGTCGCCGCCCGCGAGCTGTCGCCGCCCGCGGGTGATTTTTCTCCCCACGCGGGGAGATGGAACGTCTCCCCACGCAGGAGAGAGTTTGAGGCGACGTCGCCCCTTTTTATTTTTTAATATATTTTAATATATATATTATATTATAAAAAATATTATAATATATTTAATATACCGGGCGATACGCACTGTGCATATCGCCCGGTACTGGTACCGACAAAATGTCGGCACAACGGTACGGACCGGTATGTCAATCCTTGGCTGTCATCCACCTTAAAGGAGATGTTATATGATGGTACAATTGGTTTGAATACAACTATGGGGCTCCAATGTGGATATAATTCAAGTATGCACTGTTGAACCGCTTTGGGCCGACCAAGAACGAGAAGATCAACGGACAACTTGCTAAGATTGGTCTTACTTTGCTCATACCAGACCAGACCAGGTTTGAGGAATTATCTTACTTTGCTCATGATTGGTCTGACAGACAATTATTAGGGACGTTCATCGAAGGACTCAAGCCAAAAATTAAAGGAGAGGTTAAAGCGCGACAGCCCCCCACCGTGAAGAACGCAACCTCTTTCGCTCGAATCCAAGATGAATGACTAAACCAAGATGCTCGGAGGATGAGAACCACTTATAGACCCATGGTATATGAACCTCCTTCTGCTTCTAGCCATCCTTTGCTGCCAAAAAAATTGACAAGAGAAGAACTACACGACCGATCGATAAAGGGTCTTTGTTGGAATTGCAATGAACTTTGGAGCCGCGATCATCGCTGCAAAAAGGGCCACCTCCTACTGATTGAACCACCTGAAGACATGGAGGAGGAGGTCCAGAAACATGAGGAAGAGGTTACGGATGAAGAACAGTAGCCGGTTGATTTTACGATGCATACTCTTGCCGGCTATGCGAACCCGCAAACGATGAAAGTGGGAGGACTTCTGAAGCAACAACCGAGCACCATTCTTATTGACACCACGAGCACCAACAACTTTATGAACAGTAAGGTTGCTACCCAATTAATGCTCCAAAATAAAGTTTGCAGCAGGTTAGATGTTAAGGTCACCGACGGTCAAATTTTGAAGTGCGACAAAAATGTTCACGGGTGAAATTGTTGCGACAGGATCAAGAGATACTTGCTAATTTCTTCCACCTTCCTCTTGATGATTATGAGGTCGTACTCAACATCAAATGGTTGGCTACACTAGGTGATATTCCCTAGAATTTTTCTAAATTTATTATGAAATTTTTTAGCCATGAGAAACAGGAGATCCTACGCGGGAAACGCAGGAGCAACATAACGACGACTTGCACGCAGCTAACGGAGAAAGTTTTGAACAAAGAAAACAACGGCTCCCTGATGCAACTTCAGCAGCACTTTATGGGGGAGCCAACAAAATTTGAAGACCCAAATATACTTCAATTGTTTGCTGAATTTTCAGATATTTTTGTCAAACCGCGCAACTTACTTTCTAACCACCAGCATGACCACCAAATTCTGATTTTCTCGGGCAAGCCAACAGCAAACTCTTGGCCATATCATTATCCTCACCTCCTGAAAGCTGAAATAGTGAGGACTGAAGATGAGATGCTTGAAACAGGGGTCATACAGCCAAGTTGCAGCCCCTACTCTTCGCCGGTGTTAGCTTTACCTGACTTCGACAAAGTGCTTATTATTAATGCATCAGGAGCTAGAAATTATGTTATCCACATGCAAGATGGCTAACTCCTAGCCTACATTAGCAAAGCCCTCACTCCAAATCACCTGAGGCTACCAATCAATGTTGAGGGAATGCTAACCTTTGTTGAATTTGTTGTTTGGTATGATACAGGACAATAGCACGAAGAGGAGATGAAAGTACGTCTCGAAAAATTTCAGCTTCTGCTCATTCCAAGCTCAGATTGAGCTCACCTTACTATGGACTTTACAAGAAGGCAACTACCATCACAGAGGAAGGCCTAGCTATCAATACACACGCCAGCCCGCACAAGAAAGAAACAGCCGCCTGATAAATGCCAGAGTAGAAGGAAGTTTGTTATTAAATATCGAGTCTTTCTCTATATTCATCCATACCAACAGGAATTTATGAAGACTCGAGCCTCGCGGATGTTGTCTCCTAGTTTCTTTGGACCCTACAAAATTGGAGATCACATTTGTCACGGGCTTAGCTGATTTTGCCTAAGTCGTGCGGCACCCCTGCGTATCCGTCCGCAAAGGTCAGTCTTCCCTGAGATCTCCTAGAGTCCCTTAGACTCACAAAAGAGAAAACGGGCCAGAAGATTCCCACGGGATCCACAAGCAACTGCTCAAGCAAACACTTCATAAAGTCATATACAAATTACATCCATGGACATTACAAACTCAGAGAGGTTGCACAAAGGATAATGGTCTATTACAAACCGAAGTCCCCCACAAGTGCTTACAGGACATACTTGTATTTACAAGCCAAAATTGGCCATAAAGCAAACCAAACTCGGGCTGCTAAGCCTACTGCAAGCCCGCTACTTGCTGTACAAGGTATGTACACAAACCGAAGGACACAGACAAACATGAGCATTTCATCAAACACCTTGTTTACATTGTTGTCCGTGACATTCTCCCCCACTTATTCCTTCGACGTCCTCGTCGAAGCCGCTGTAGACGTTGCATCTCCGTGCATTTTGCTAAATCTTCAATCTTCTGCTTTGGCTGCAACACGCCCCTTTGGCTCCCAACTGCTCTCCGCCGCTGTTATTGAGTAGTCGAACTCTGATCCGACATGCTGCTTCAACTCACCAATGACTGAACCTAGTGTGTTGGCTGAGTTGTGTTGATCCTTGTTGGTTCTCGCGAATCCTGCTGATGAAGGAAAAAACCTGCCTTATTATGCGCCAGTATCGTAGTATACTCATGTTGCTTGAACTGGGTGGATGCTTGTTGGAACTTTGACGAGGATCGCCTCGCAGATTTTAAGGTTTTTGACGTCCTTCCTCCATAATGTTTGCCCATTAATCCTTCTTCCACATTTAGTTGTCACGTCCTAGTAGGTTCGCATCACTTCCGCTTTCGATTGACATTCAATTGGGAAATGAAGCGGATAATCTACTCTCAGTAGTACTGATCACCAATGGTGAGAATTTGACAACTATTGTCTTCCATAAGCTTTCTTTAAAGGGTCACTGAACTTATACAGAACTCCTCTGCTGGATAAGTAAGAGAACTGGGATACTCGACTTCACCCATTCTCTTAGTAGTTGAGAAGGCAAGGTTACTAGGCTTCGCTCATCTTCTCGAGTTAAGAGAATTGGGGTACTCAGTTTTGCCCATTCTCTTGAGTTGAGAAGGTAAAGGTTACTCGATTTCGCCTGCCTTCTCGAGTTTGTACTTCATGCATTGAGCTAGTTACTAACATTAACCTGCTCTTTGCTCACACTTCTAAAGCAGTTGAAGTGTTTGCACTCCTTGCATTGAGTTAGCTACTGTGATTCGCCTTCCCATTGCCATTGAACTTCTGGAATGCAAGAAGTTTCACTCGAAAAGAGCAAAAAGTTTACCCCAACTTGTAGTCCCCCAACTTGGAGTAAGTTTTTGATAGTTCTGGTCACCTCTGGGATTGTACCATCTTCTCCATCACCTTTGCCGCCTACTCCTCTGAGTCGAAAAGCTACAGTACCGCATACTGCCTACTTCGTTCCTTGGTCAAGCACTCCTGCATCAACCCAAAGTCCCTCACTTTCGGCTATCTTGATGAGAAGCCCATCGACACCAGTCTTATGAAATTCCTAGGCCTCTGCCCTACCGCCCTGTCTTGGTACTTGGAGTTTGCTTTACATTCTCCACCTCCTTGGCCCCTTTTACGACCAATGCTCTCTCTCCATGAGAGCAAGGGATTGATGACTCCCCGGAAGTCCCACCTCTATGGTACCATGGTGCTGCCAAGCCCATAGCTCTACTATCCGTTACTTTGCATCTGCATCCCTTACTTTGCGATCGGTAGATCCGCCTCTACGGCACTGTGGTGCTCCTCCGACTCCACATCCTTTCTAACCGATGCTTTGGTTTTGGGTAGCTGAGCCCCACTGGACTCGTCGTCGCTTCCTCGCCCCTTTCGACCATCTACTTCAACACCACTATATACAGCAAATAAGGCGGATCCCCCCTATCCATATATAATAATATAAGTCATAATAATAATAATTCTCTTTAGAGGTAGTAATAGGATACAACTCAGTATTCGAAAGAGGTAATATGGTTATGATCCAACACATATAGAGATAGAACCCGAGCTTAATAAGGAGAGTAAGAGGCTAGATCTATATGTAAAGGAATAAGAATATGAATTAGGTTAAGTAGAGCAACAGTTGAATCCCCAGTTCAAGTGAAAGTCTCATCAGTAGTAGTTGCCTCGTCAATAGAGCTCGATTCTGATGTGTATTGTACTATTCTATGCAGACCAAGCCCTACTTCCTTGCTTTCATACTTTCACTACTTAGCTCAAGTATTGCTTTACTTACTATTAGTCTGCTCTTCCTGGCCTTGAGTCTGACTTGACTTACTCCTAGTATAACTTTCCCAGCTATTAATATTACTTTACTTTTAGATCAGGCTTACTTTCCTTTCTCTTAGACTGATACTCCTTATTCTAATTGATGGGGGCACTCTTTTGTTCTTCTGCTACTGCCTTAGAGTCTTGCTGTACTTTGTATCTCGACCTGCCACTACTAAACCTAGCCCATTAGTCTTACATCCCTTTCTTTAAAGCTTGCTTTCCTTACTCGCATTCCCTAACTACTGACCCGGATCCTATCTATACTGACTAAGAGCCTACTACTTCTGAGTATAAGTATTACTTTACTTGCCTTTAAATTGTATCTACTACCTTGCTTTCTTGTCTATTAGCCTTATTATAACGTTACTTTAAAACTATATTTCACCTTTGATTCTTGAACTACTCCCTATGATGTCAAGTGTTAGTTTTCCACTAATTACTTTGAGACTTTGCCTACTCATCCATATTACACAACTGCCCTAAATTCGATAGTTCAATTGGTAGTCCACCTCCCCTTGCCCTAAATTTTTAACTGCCATCTAAAGCTGCCCTTGCTTCCTAGGCACCTAAGCTTACTTTGCTTTGGACTCTATTATGATATATTAATTCATGATTCTCTTACTGGGCTGAGCTTTGGAACCAATGACAATTCTTATCTCTCTTACTCTCCGAGCACCGTCCCGAGAATATAGTCCACTTGACTCACTTTTATGAGTAAACATAATTATGATTAAATCAGTTGCCCGTATCTAGGATGATTATTACCCTTATTTGCTCGCCAACATACCTATGATGGATTACCCATGTTGACTGAGCGAATGACTTACTCATCACGGAATGGCTTCTTGGGGATAAACGAAGGCTTTATTGATATTACTTTGATAATGATTCCTTTGCGCCAATGTCCAATGAACCCCGTGCTGCATGAACGATGATGGTCCTACTACAATGAATAAGAGATGCTCCCCGGAGATGGAGTTAATGAATGATCGCTCTAAGAATAAGGTAGCTCTAGGAATAAGTGATGTTACCGAGCTTTATTGTGGTTGTCCAACCCCTCGGCCAGTTGATTGCCCGTGCCCCTTCGTCTCCTAGGTTGATGCACATAACTACTATGACTATTGGAATGAAACTATGAATAGCAACACTATGACTAGAACATGACCTACTATATAATAATAAATCAAACAATCAAGTAAGGGCATAACAGAAGTAAGGACATAACGTGCATATCAAAATTAGGCTAGTGATTACAAGATTTCAACTAGTACTGACAGGACTTATACTCTCGACTGGGAATAAGGGTACTACTACTTAGGGGTAGAAGTGGAGTAGAGTCGGGCTAAGGAGCCTAGGTTTCAAATAAATGAATTAAAGCATAAGTCACAGAGTTGCACTCGATATAAGTAATTGATAACAAGGTAAGAGTAATTGAACTGGATGGATGCTTGTTGGAGCTTTAACGAGCATCGCCTCGCAGACTTTGAAGTTTTTAAGGTCCTTCCTCCACAATGTTTGCCCATTGATCCTTCCTCCATGTTTAGTTGTCACTTCCAAGTAGGTTCGCATCATTTCCGCTTTCGATTGGCATTCAATTGGAACATGAAGCGGACAATCTACTCTCAGTAGTACCGATCACCAATGGTGAGGATTTGACAACTATTGTCTTCCGTAACCTTTCTCTGAAGGGTCACTGAACTTATGAAGAGCTCCTCTGCCGGATAAGTAAGGGAACTAGGATACTTGACTTCACCCATTCTCTTCGTAGTTGAGAAGGCAAGGTTACTTGGCTTCGCTCACCTCCTCGAGTTAAGAGAATTGGGGTACTCGGTTTCGCCCATTCTCCTGAGTTGAGAAGGCAAAGGTTACTCAATTTCGCCTGCCTCCTCGAGTTTATACTTCATGCATTGAGCTGGTTACTAACATTGGCTCGCTCTTTGCTCACACTTCTGAAGTACTTGAAGTGTTTGCACTCCTTGCGTTGAGTTAGCTACTGTGATTCGCCTTCTCACTGCTATTGAACTTTTGGAATGCAAGAAGTTTCGCCCGAAAAGAGCAAAATGTTTACCCCAACTTGGAGTCCTCCAACTTGGAATCCCCTAACTTGAAGTAAGTCTTTGATAGATTCGGTCGCCTCTGGGATTGTACCGTCTTCTCCATCACCTTTGCCGCCTACTCCTCTGAGTAGAAAAGTACAGTACCATGTACTATCTACTTCGTTCCTTGGTCGAGCACTCCTGCATCAACCCGAAGTCCCTCGCTTTCGACTATCTTGATGAGAAGCCCATCGACATCGGTCTTATGAAGTTTCTTGGCCTCTTCCCTTCTGCCCTGTCTTGGTACTTGGAGTTTGCCTTTGCATTCTCCACCTCCTCGACCCCGTTTACGACCAATGCTCTCCCTCTATGAGAGTAAGGGATCGATGACTCCACGGAAGTCCCGCCTCTGCGGTACCATGGTGCTGCCAAGCCCATAGCCCTACTATTCGTTGATTTGCATCTGCATCCCTTCCTTCGCGATCGGTAGATCCGCCTCTGCGGCACTGTGGTGCTCCTCCGAGTCCACCGCCTTTCTAACCGACGCTTTGCTTTTGGGTAGCTGAGCCCCACTGGACTCGTCGTCGCTTCCTCGCTCCTTCCGACCACCTGCTTTGACACCATTGTGTCCTCCTAGCAGTTCTCCTTGATCGATGGAAAGACAGACTGCAACTCTCATGCATGGCCTCCGCCATCTTGTTGCAAGGCTCACGCCGATTCTGTTCTCCTTAGCTTCCTTGGTAGCAACGTTCGCTTACTCAGCTTTGTCCTCTGACTTGCCGGGCTCCCTTAAGCGAATGTGAGCACTGAAGCAGTCCAACTCTCCAGCTGCTCCGATCATACCTTAGTATAATCAAGTCCCCTCAATGGGACTCACTGGTACTTGCAATCTGACTACTCCCTTGGTGGTACACAGCTCCCATATGCTGATGACCAAGGCTTTCATCTGATGCAGGCTTCGATGCATACATACAGAAGGCCCGCCTCTGCGGTACTGTGGCATGCACTCCTTGAATCCACAGCCCTTCTTGCCGTTGCATTGTTCACCGAAGTGGAGCACCTAGTAGTTCATGATCATTCACATGATCACATCCCCCTCCATGGGACTCACTGGTACTTGCACTTGGACTTCTTCCTCGGTGGTCCACAGCCCCCATATGCTGATGACTAAGACTTTCATCCAATGCAAGCTCCGATGCACACACGAAGACCCGCCTCTGCGGTACCATCTCATTCACTCCTTGAATCCATAGCCCTTCGTCTTGTTGTGTCGTACACCAAAGTGGAGCTCCCAGTAGCTCCTGATCATACCTCCGCATGATCTTGTCCCTCACGGGACACGATCGCCTATGTTGCTAGATAGATTTGAAATCCCCCTGACTTCATTAGAATTGGTGCACCATTGTCTGGATCCTGGGCCTCTATCCCCTACCAGCACAATCTCTGTTATGCACCTCTTGTTCCTAACAACTCGAATGACGACACTATGGTATATTCTTCAAGAGTACTCGCCTCTGCGTCCTCTTGACCCGTGCTAAGGTATCCTGATCCCAACTTTGCCTCCGCAAGTTGAATCACCTTAGTTACTCCGTCAAATGCATCTCTGAGGTAGCTTACATGTGCCTCGAAGCTCCCTTCATCTTTGGCACCATGGAAGATAAGTCCGCCCCATCAGAATGAAGAACTCATGGAACGACATGATCCCACTCTTGCCTCTACAAGAGTTCATGCCCTTGACCTCCGTCTAAGGAAAGCTCTGTGCCTCCGCTCCATGATCCATCTTCTATGTCGACTCCCTTCATGCGGCTTGGATACTTCACCAAGTTCCACCCAAGTAGTTCCGCTCCTCGATTTGCATTGAGTTGATAGTGGCCCTCGCGTCCACCATTCCACGGGTCAGCCCTCCGTTGAGTTCGATTTCCACATCGACTCGAAGTGTGCCTTCATATGATGTTGCCTTGGATTACTCCCCCACTTAATCTCGAAATGCATCCACCAATGCATTACCTCATTCGAGATCATGCGACGACTCTTCGTCGCTCGCTCGGTCCGTTGAGCTTTTTGGAGATATTACCTTGAGAAACTCTTCCTCAATATGTGAGATCTGTTGCACATGATTCTCCCTCTGGAGAACTAGGACTTATCCCTCCTGGATATTTGTCCTATTAAAGCAACTTTCCTCTTTACATTCTTCCCACTGGAAGTTTCGGAGACCACCATCCCCTTTGGACTACTCCGTCTTGCTGAACAACTTGTGCCTTGTTCTGCCCCCGCAAATGTACTTGCTAGATTGCGACCCTTCGCCAATACAATCTCCATTGCACCCTTCAGGTTCTAGCAACGTGCTGAACTTGTTGCACATTTCAGCCGCCTACGGACGTATCCTTTTATGTCGAAGAGAAAGTTCTGATGCTCCATGGCACTGAGTTCTGATCGCACCTTAGGATGGCCACGAACACTCTGTCGTCCGTGTACAAGCCCTTGCATGAGTTCCGAATCCTTCGAGTTAGCAATTCTCCTCACCTCTGTGAGCTTTGCACAACTCTTTCGATCGTTACGCAACACCTCCCACTTTGTACAGTCTCATCTATCACCAAACGCCTCGCTTTGCCTTGAGCACCGTCAAGTTTGGTTGCCAACGTCGAGCCATAGCTCGAACTCCACCATCTCGATCTTTGTGTGCTACGCATTCTTCTTCGCTTGCTCGTCCTCGTGGTGCGTCTCGCGCAAAGGGTTGGCCATTCCTCTGAATGCCAAACCTAGATGCCCGCTCCTTTGAGCGACTCCTTTCCCTACATCTCGATGTCCGTTTTCCCCCAAACGGTTGCGCGCGCTGGCTGTCCTCCACACAGCCCAACTAGGTCCCCCACGTTTGTATGGCAAGTGTCTCTGCGTGTGCTTGTCCCGCTCTGATACCACATTGTCACGGGCTTAGTTGATTTTGCCTAAGTCATGCGGCACTCCTGTGTATCCGTCCGCAAAGGTCAGCCTTCCCCGAGATCTCCTAGAGTCCCTTAGACTCACAAAAGAGAAAACGGGCCAGAAGATTCCCACGAGATCCACAAGCAACTGCTCAAGCAAACACTTTATAAAGCCATATACAAATTACATCCATGGACATTACAAACTCAGAGAGGTTGCACACAAAGGATAATGGTCCATTACAGACCGAAGTCCCCCACAAGTGCTTACAAGACATACTTGTATTTAAAGCCAAAATTGGTCATAAAGCAAACCAATCTCAGCCCGTTACTTGCTGTATAAGGTATGTACACAAACCGAAGGACACGGACAAACATGAACATTTCATCAAACACCTTGTTTACATTGTTGTCCGTGACACATTGGAGCCGTAAATTATGGATCAGATCAGTACATCAATTTAAAAATACAATTGATCCTCCAAGTATCTCACTGCAAATGAAAGTTTAGAAAGGACGACTCAGCCCAGATCCATCCACTTGACATCCCAACTGATGAGGAGGTTCAAATTCAGCTGATGATTGCATGAGATCATAGGATCGTGATGCACCACCATCCAAATACTGCTACCCCTGATGGAGAGATACAAGATAATGCTGGACCGTCGGACCACAGTGCGCCTACCGTAGATACCACAAGGAAGCTTCAAGGAGAATTGCAGATCAAGACCCAAAGTTCATGGAGCCTCAGCCTTGAGGACAAGACTGATTTGAAGAGGGCGGGTCTGTTAGGACTCTAGCTAGGGGATTGCTAATTTAGTTTCATGGAAGAGGGCAATAATGTAAAATCTAAGGGGCATTCATGTAAATCCTATCTAGCTGACCCCTATTAAGGAAAGTAAGGAGGCCGGCTAGGTTAGGATTAATTGAGGAAGATATTTAAGGGGAGAGTAAGATACATGTTACCTTAATTAACCACCCCTTATCCTAGTTAAAGAGGGGTTGCTTGAGGAGGGGGTTAAATTAGAATAGGATTAGGAAACAATAAAGCAACCGACCATCCCTAGATGGGCCTGTTAGTGGTTGGACTTAGAGTTGCATTAGGAGTCGCTTAGGAGTTGGTTGAGGGTAAAAGTCTTGAAGTAGGAGTCCTCTTAGGAATTAGGGATTGAAAGCCTATATATAGCCTTGTAATCATCCACTTTTTATCATGAATAAATCAATTATATTTGAGCTCATGTAACAGAAAACCAAGGAGGGAGGAACCCCTATAGAGTTCCAAGGAGGCCGATCCCCTATAGAGATCACCCCAAGCTTAGAATCCGCAAGGGTTCTAACACCTTCCTCTTTAAGTTTGTATCCATGGCATGGCAATTGATATTTTCCAATTTTCTGGATATAGATTTGCAGGACTGGTTGGTATGGATTTTCACCTTATTTATTTGAAGGGAAGGGTTTTCTAATCCTAAATAATTGGGATCAGCATTGCTATATGTTTTCATTTACATATCGTTGTTTCTCTTCTCACCGCATCCATCTCTCTCTCTCTCTCTCTCTCTCTCTCTCTCTCTCTTTCTTTTTTTTAAAGGATCTATACAAATTTACAAAAGAATCAATAAATCTGTGACATGAGTGAAATTGAGTTGAAAAAACCAAATGAGAGAAGCACCCATAGTCAAGGTTTCAAATATTGACTGTATTGCTGGGGTTCCATTTTAGTGGACAGGGAACCAACATGTGGACTGCAATTTCTCAAGCTTCCGTCCAGGATCAGCTGTATCACCTGGTGAGAGGCTTAATGTGCAGCGGAAGAGACATCTACCATGGTGGTCAGCCTATGGCCTAGAACTGACATCATTTTTCTAATAATTTATGACAGATGTCATAGTTGTCAATCCAGTTTTTCTTTCTCTCTCCCTTCCATTTCTTTGTCTTCCTGTCTCTATAATTTTGTTTTTTCTTCAACCTCTCTCTTTCTATATCTTTTTCTCTCTGATTCTGTCTCTTTCTCTTTCTCATTTCCCCTGCTTTGCCTCCTCTTCCCTGTGCCGTTCTGCCTCATCACTGCCATGGTGCTGCCATCTCTTTCCTGCCATATCGCTGTCGCCTCCTCTTCTTCCTCCTCCTCTTCCACCTCATCATCTCCTCCGTGAATTTAACTTTTAAAGGTTAATTTTTTTAAATTATCTCCGACCCGACCAACCAAAATTGGGGCTATCTGCATACTGATTCATGCCTAGACTGGTAATCCTGGCCGATACGGACTGGTCCTGATGTAATTGCAAGCCTTGTGAAACAAAAACCTAAAGTTTCTGAAGAATACAAGTCACTGTGGCTGATAAAGTTTTTGCTGTTTTAGACTTAATCCATTGTTAAATGCTAAATACAACTCAAGAGCTGTCAAATTTTCGAAAATTTCTTTTGGATGCTAAATAAATTCATACTCAGACTTTAAATTTCATTTTTATATTTATTAAATCTATTAAGGAAAATGTTTCTGTGGAAGATGCAGAGTTTGGAAAATTTATTGCCTGTGGAATTTTTTTTCAGCTTCTCTCTCTTTATTCTTGTTTTCTTGTCTCTCGAACATAGCTTAGAGGTTGTGTCACAAACTTATATCATGTATTTTACTATTTTATCCCAAGAGAAGGTTTTAATTTTTTTTCTTGTCCATCTTCCATTTGTTTTCTTTACCATCTTTTATGATAATAAATGGTATAGTTTGCAGTTATTTCTTTTCATTCTTCAGTAGCTTGATCATTACTCGTGCATCATGTCCTTGTTGTTTTTAGCACGGATGAATTAGGGTTCATGTTATAAATTTTTCTGATCACTTTTTATAGTATGCTGTAATCTGATGCCTATTGAGAACCATCATATTTGATGTATTGACATATTGTCAGGACTCTGATGCCTCCATTCAGAAGAGGGCCCTAGATCTTGTCTTTCTTTTAGTCAATGAGACAAATGTGAAGCCTTTGACAAAGGAACTTATTGATTATCTAGAAGTTAGTGATCAAGATTTCAAGGGTGATCTAACTGCCAAAATTTGCTCGATTATTGACAAGTAAGTGAAAATGTTAAGTTGACTTAAACTAAGCTAATATGATAACTACTGATATTGATTGCTAAATAAATGCAATTGTGAAATTATCTTACTGTTAATCAGAATGCCAAATTGATTTATAGTTATTGTTATCACAATAAATGGGCATAGAAATACTTTGTCTTCATGTCTCTGTTGGAGTGTATCTGTGCACAGATCTGGCAATTGCATATCCTCCTTAGGTTGGCATTTATGAATTCTGAGCACCATGTTATTTTTATCCCAATTCTGATATATCAATTTATTGTTTTTACTTATTTTCACAAGCTTCACTCATGAGGCAAGAAAAACATGTCAAGCCATATTTATTTAAATCGTAGATGGAAATGCTTGTTATTTGACATTTTTGTTGGTAATCTAGAATCCTAGAATACTTACTATAACTTTGACATAATTATCTGGTAGTTAGTTGGCTAGGTAATTTTGCTATTAGCGTCAAAGCTTATCAATGTCAAAGACTCCGGTGATACACAAGAATGTTTAATGATGTTTAGCAGATTTTTTGCTTTTCTCTTTTGTTAGGTTTTGGGAATAAAGTAATACAAAGGAGTTACTATCATTTTAGGTAGCATCGTTGATACAGAGCCTTTGATTGATTACTACTGGACAAACAGTTCAGTTGAGCTTTTGTTTTACAGTTTTACCTGTCAACTTTGTTACCTAGAGGAACTGAAACAGATGGTGAGACACAAGAGAAGAAAACAATAACTATTGTCAATCCCAAGGTTTGCAATTTCGATATTTACTGCCTGGTATGGGCGGTATATACAGGTCCGTCAGGTTGCCGGTACGCGGACCGCCCGCTACCGGGCGGTTCCGCCAAAAATCGATCGTTGCCCGCGCGAGGTCCTCGCCCGTGCGCCGTCCTATCGCCCGCGCACGGTCCTCGCCCGTGCGCGGACCGCCTGGTAGCGGAAAAAGACCTATCGCCTGAGCGCGGTCCTTGCCCGTGCGCTGTCGCCGCTCGTGCGCTGTCGCCGCCCACGGGTCGCCAGCGCCCACGCGCCGTCGCCACCCGCGGGTCGCGGGTGCTCTTTCTCCCGCATGTGGAGAAAGATCGAGGCGACGTCGCCTCTTTTTCTCTTTTTTTTATTAATATTTTAATATTTTTAATATTATATTATATAATATTATATTACAAAAATATTATATTATATTTTAATATACCAGGCGGTACACACTGTGCATACCGCCCAGTACCAGTACCGAGATGAACTCGGTATGCTGGTACGGACCGGTAAGTCAAACCTTTATCAATCCTCTTTTCAGCAGCCATTATTTTCCAAAAGTAGGGAAAAAATACCGAGGAAATAATCCTCCAATCTGAAATTCAGACAATTCACTCCCAAGGAAAAGGACAAAAACTAGAAGATTCAACACAGAAGCCATTATTTTCCGAAACTTGAGCTGGTGACTATTTTCATCAACTAAATCTTAGACATTTCTTACTGAGTGAAACATTGCTTAATTTTTTAAGCCATTTGGTCTGCATTAGTTTTCAACAAAATTGTTTTGGTCCAGTGTATACTGGTATATTGTCACACGGTAAGTTGGCGAACTAGTGGACATGGACCAAATGGAAAAATAGAGAGACGAGGTAGGAGGAAGGAGGAAGAAGCAGACTGACAGAGTGGGAGGAAAGATGAAAAAGAAAGAGGAGCAACAGAGGACGAGGCAGAGGAAGAGGAGAAGTGGAGGAAGAGTAGTACCAGAGGTGGCAGAAGAAGCAGTGATAGTAGTGGCGATGCAGTTGAGTGACAGAGGTGAGCAGCACACAACAACAATAGGAGATGTGCAAGAGCGAGAATCTAAGTAAAAAGATAGAGAGAAAGTGTGTGGAAGCAAGGTTCGCATCTCGTACCATACCGGCGTATGATAAACTGTCAGCAAGGTTTGCAATTTTGACCTGTATCGACCGGTACGGGCCGTACATACCGGTCCGCCAGGTTACCGGTATGCGGACCGCCCGCTACCGGGCGGTTCCATCAAAAATCGACTGTCGGCAGTCAATTTCGACCGTCGGCGGCTGATTGAAGAAGAAATCGACCGTCGGCGGTCGATTGAGAGAGAAATCAACCATCGACGGTCGATTGAGAAAGAAAAAGGGAAGAAGAAGAGGATAAGAAAAAAAAAAGAAGAGGGGAAGAAAGAATACCTCGCCCGCCAGCCGTCGCCGCCCGCAGGTCGCCTGCGCGCCGTCACTGCTTGCGGGTCGCCTGCGCGCGTCGTCGCCCGTGGCCACGATCGCTTTTTCTCCCGCGCGAGGAGACAGATCGAGGCGACGTCGTCCCCTTTTCTTTTTCTTTATATTTTAATATTTTAATATTATATTATATAATATTATATTATAAAAAATATTATATTACATTTTAATATCGGGCGGTATGCACTGTGCATACCGCCTGGTATGGGTCCCGTACCGGTACCGACAATATGTCGGTATACCGGTATGGACCGGTAAGTCAAACCTTGGCTGTCAGTACGGTACGTACTGAGCTATACTAAGATGTACTGAGCATACCGGCACATGGTACACGAAGGTATCAAACTGTACCGAGCATACCGGTCCTCTATCGGACGGGTACATGCCGAGCATACTGAGCGGTATGGTACGGTATTGCAAAAGTTGTGTGGAAGAATTAAAACGAAATAAATTTATAAAAGATAACTGTCAATCCATCGAAAAAATTTGAAAAAAATCGTAAAGGCAAGGTTAAAATCTCAGGGACCAGACTTGTACAAGTATGGTATGGTGGTGTACTGACACATGGTATGTGCCGTGGTACCGATAAGGAAGGAGGAGGAGGAGACGTACAGGAGTAGAAGGAAGAGGAGAGGAGTAAGACAAAGCAGAGGAGTTAGAGGAGTGGGGAAGAGAAACCAGGCCAGTGGCAGGCAGCACTAGCAGTGGGTTGCCGGGCATCATATGCGAGGTGTGAATCGCAAGGGGTTGTGAGGAAGGTGAGCACCAGAGAGAGGGAGGGAGGATTAGCCACAGGAATATCTTCTCTCTTATGGTGACTTTCCAAATCCTGTCTGCTATCAAACTTGTACCTCCATCAGTTTTAGTTTGTATAAAGATGACAATTCATCAATTTTGTCAAATCTCCATTCGGAGTATCTGCATGTCTTCAGTATATCAGTTATCCAATCTAGTCTTTGGTAATTTTCCAACATATTATTTTTTAATAAATGTCCAGGTGCACATGTTAACTCCCAGACAATAATAATGGCTTATCCTTAACCAATCTGTGATGCCAGACCTGGAGACATTTGCCACTTGCAGCATAAAAGGTGTACCAATCTTAGAACCCTCCAAACTATGAATTAGTCCTCTTCAGATCGGGAGAAGCTGTAACACTTCCTAAAAATGTTTATTCTGTCAGTGTACATCATCTACACCTTATTTGTCAAAATTTATGAGGAAATGCAATTGCAAGTTGCAACTAATGGGGAACTTGGAAGTAAGCTTTATCTTTGTTCTAATTGATTTTAGGACAAAATCCTGACTTTGATTGTTCAGTTTGGTGTCACATATGTTGCTAGTTGGAGTATCAAAGCAATTTAGGTCCTGTACATAACTTTTATGTTATATTAGGAACATGTGTTGATTGATGTGGATTCTAGAGTCATTTTCCATTTAAATAAAAAGCTAGAGGTTCATATTAAGAGAGGAGTGAGAAAATAGGTGAATTTCTAAGATACAAAAAGGAGGGTAAAAAGACACAACTGTTAATGATTGATTATCAGCTTGTTGATAATTCTATTACAACCAACTAGGCTTGCTATATGAAGTTTATAAGTAGAAAATCACTTTAAAATACTATGAAGCATGTGTTGAGATCTGTCAAGATCTGCTGTGATTTGATTCTCGACATTAATTGGTGTGATAGACCAGGATATAATTATTAATTCCTTTCTAGTCATATTATCTTATTTGTCTATATCTACTTGCTCTATATTTCCTAGATTAGCACCTAGATCTATTTAGATAGTTCTTTCCCTTTTTTTCTCTGTTTCGTCTATATGTGCTTCATCATGTAAACAAGCAACAATATAGAAAAAAGGGAAATTCTCTTCTTATATTGTCCTGTTCATACTTCATAGTATCAGAGAAAGGTTAGGTTCTAATTTTTTTCTTTGCCGATTATAATATACAGCAAATATGTTTCTTCTCTCAGCTTTCATTACTGAAAGTTAGTGACTCTCTTTGTTTCTAGCAATGTCTAAAACTCCTAAGTTTATTTTTCATCTTTAAATCTATTGACACTCAATCTTCCCTTCAATTTGAGTCATACCCTCCATATCTCTACTGTTAAACTATGCAGAAGAAATTTTATGGTGTGATCTCATTCCATGAAGATCTCTCTAATTAGTATAAGGAAGTTTAAATATGTGAATGGGGCTACAATGGCACCAGCCTCGGATGATGCTTTATGCGAAACTTGGGAGAACAAGAACGTGATGATGATGTTGTGACTGCTTCACTCTATGTAACTAGAAATTAGCAATACGTACCTTCTGTTTCCTCCAGAGATATATGGGATGCTATCAATAAAACCTACTTCAAACCTTCAAAGTAAGTTTTACTTCACAAACTTTCAAATCAAAAGGCAAATTCAAAAGATGAAGCAAGGTACATCAAGTGTCACAGGTTACTACAATAATCTGCAACGTCTACTGGCTGAATTAGAACTATATTAAAATTTGAAAATGGAATCTGCTACCAATACTAGAAGGCTGAGAAACTTGTTGGAGATGGAGAGGGTATTTCAATTCTTATTGAGGTTAAATTTTGAATTTGATCAGGTATGTGATCATGTTCTTATTATTGGACCTTTTCTTGACCTTGATGAAGCGTTTACCCTAGTTCTAAGTGCTAAAAGCCCACAAGAATTGCTAAGTAGTAATGAGGCAAACTATGGCAAACATATAGTGGAAAACTTTGCCTTAGCAAGCTTAAAGATACTTCCCAACACCGAAGACAATAAGAAAGATAGGAGGTACTCTTGGTAGTAATTGTAACACCCTTGATTAGTCCTACATCAAAAGTAGACATGACTATGATTGACTTGTAAGGGTCTGAGAGTATACTACTATCAACTTCAACATAAGTATTTTGACCAGTGGTTTAGGTCAAACGATGTAGATGGATCAGTTAGCTCATCAGGCTTGGGCCGTGACATTTAGTATCAGAGCTGACCTAGTATCTGGGCATGGTGAGGGTGCTCAAGTAGGAAAGGGCTACCCATTGATGGAGTCAGAAGACTAATCACGACGTAGAGCCACTACTGGGCTATGCCTCACAAGCACAATGCTAGGGTTTGATCTACTTTATGCTGGGCCTTGATGAGGATGTCAAGCCCTTGAGTAGGGGAGATTGTAACACCCCTTGATTAGTCCCACATCGGAAGTGGATAGACTAAGATTGACTTATAAGTGTTTGATGAGTATACTACTATCAACTTTAGCTTAAGTAGATCAGTTAGCTTATCAGGTGTGGGTCGTGACATTATTATTATTATTATAACACCTATGATTAGTCCCATATTGGAAGTGGACAAGACTAAGATTGACTTATAAGCAAGGTTTTTCTTACCGAGCGATAAGGCCCCGTACCTGGCCGTCGTCCTCGCCTGCGCGCTGCTCGCGAGCTGTCGCATCCTGTGGGTTGCCCGTGCGCCCTCGCCGCCTGCGGGTCGCCCGTGAAACGTCGCGGCCCTCACAGCCCACGGACAACTATCGTCCCCACACGAGGAGTCTGGGAGAGAGACCGAGGCGACGTCGCCCATTTATTTCTTGTTTTTCATATTTTTAAATATTTTTTAATATTATTAATATAATATTATATTATATAATATTATAATAATTTAATAATATCGGGTGGTACACACTGTGCATATCGCCATGGTACTAATATCGTACCGGTATTGACAAAATGTTGGTACGCCAGTACGGACCGGTAAGTAAAATGTTGCATATAAGCTAGTTTTCCAATCTTCTACCATACCGACGTATCGATCAGTTGTCGGGACGGTGCGTACCGAGCTGTACTGAGCATATCGACACATGATACACTAAGGTATTGAGCTGTACTGAGCGTACTGGTCCTCTATCGGGTCGGGACGTATCGAGTGTACCAAGTGATACGATACGGTATTGTAAACCTTACTTATAAGGGTCAGTTGAGTATACTACTATCAACCAAGGTCTACCATACCGATGGGTACCACCCGTACCGGCCCGCTAGCAAATCGGCATATGCGGACCGCCCGCTACCGGGCAGTACCACCGATTGGAGCTATTTTCACCCTGTTATCGCTTGAAATCAGTCGTTAACGGTCGATTTCGATCGTTGCCGCCTGCTATCGGGCAGTATCAGCCGAGAGAGAAGGATGAAGAGGGAGAAGAAAAGGGAGAACCTGGAGATCCGGCATCACTCTCCCTTGATGATCCCAATCTGTTGCCCGCAGGGAGAAGAAGTCTCGGCAAGGTTGGAATATGCTTCGGCGATCGCGGAGAGAAGAAATGAGGGCGCGAAGCCTCGGCGACATCATCGAGGCTTCGCGAGGAGAAGAAACGAAGTCCCCGCATGGGCTTCGCGAGGCGCACAGGCTTCTCGTTGAGGCTTCGTGAGGACGTTTCTTCTCCCCGCACGGGCTTCTTGGGGAGAAGACGTTTCTTCTCCTCGTGCGGGAAGAAATGTCTCCCTGCATGGGGAGAAGGAACAAGGCGACGTCACCCTTTTTTATATTTTTTAAAATTTTATTATTATGATTATTATAATGTATATATCGGGACACTCGTACCGTGTATGTCGGTACAATACGAGATGGTGATCCTTGCTATTAACTTCAGCTTAAGTATTTTGACCAATGATTTCTATCAAACAAAGTTGATGAATCAGTTAGCTCATTAGGCTCAGGTCGTGACATTTGGTTTAAGAGCTGACTTAGTATTTGGATATGGTGAGGGAGCTCGATTAGAAAAGGGTTACCCATGGATGGAATCAAAGGACTCATCACGGCATCGAGCCACCAATGGGTTACGCCTCACATGCACCATGCCAGAGTTTGATCTAGGTTATGCTGCACCTTGACGAGGATGTCAAGTCCTTGAGTGGGGAAGATTTTAATACCCCTGATTAGTCCCACATGACTAAGATTGACTTATAACGGTCTGATGAATATACTACTATTAACTTCAGCCTAAGTATTTTGACTAGTGATTTAGGTCAAACGAAGTTGATCGATCAATTAGGTCATCAAGCCCGAGTCATGATAGTAGTAACTAGAAAACTCTAGCAGTATAAATGTCTCAATACTCATTGTGTTATGTAGATGATATTATCTTGATAGGTGATGATCTTCTTGAACAAGAGAAACTAAAAACTTTCTTGACGGAGTTTGAAATAAAACTTTTTGGATCATTAAGGTACTTCTTGGGTATGGAGGTGGCTAGAAGCCTAGAACCAAGGAGGGATCTCAGTATCACAAAGGAAATATGCACTAGATTTTACACTTGGAAACTAGTTTATTGGGTTGCAAACCATTTGAAATACCTATTAACCACAACCACAAGCTAGGTGCAAACACAAATAATGAGGTGGATAAGGGACAATATCAATGTAAGGTTAGAAAATTAATTAATTTTATCAGATACTAGACCAGACGTTGCATTTGCTGTACCATTGTAAGTCAGTTTATACACTCATCTAATGAAGAACATATGAGGGCTGTCTTTAGAATTCCAATATCTCAAATGAACTCCAGGCAAAGGGTTGATGTTTAAGAAGGGAAACAATGTATATGTTGAAGCATACACAGATGCTCTAAGACATTGAACGTATATGGGTTTTTGACTTAACAAAATGCATATGTTTCAAGTAGACAAATACTTTTGTGCATATTTGCTACTTATTATGAATGGTTGTTATACTTTTAGGTTTCAAAACTCAAAAATATATTGACTAAGACTAAGATTAATGTGTTACTACTTTTAGAACACTAGTGGGTAATTGAAAATTATTCATTCATTAATAACATTTCTTTCCATTGTCGAAGCTCAGAGAATCATGAGACTTGTCCTTGTGAAAGGATCATGATGATTGTTCAATATGAGAGACATATTAGTTGGAAGATTATTTTGCAGCAATATTGTCAAAGGTTTTGAACAAATTGGATCTAGCCTTATGGTGCATGTCTTCTGTAGGTTTTCACAGGAGAAGTTATGGTATACTGAACAGATGTTTAAGGTCTTGTGTCTGGTACGTTATACTGACCTACAGATGACATTTTTGTTCTTTAAAAATGAGATGCAATGTATTTGACTTTTTCATTTCATCAGAATCATTATGTAAAACACTTGATAAGGATTAAGGTGTGGCATGCAACATACATGCTAATACAGTGATAGAGAGTGAAGTATCATGCCACGTCATGTGTGGTCATTATTCTTGATTGATTTTTATACACAGCTGGCACATTATTATTTGTACAAAGTTCATGGTTCTTCTGTACTGAACTAAGAGGCATTCCTCTCTTCTTGTTAGATATGACTTTTGCATATCTTCTAGCACAAAAATCTTAAATGACTATTATGCTGAACAATGTGATTACTGCAAAAACAACAAGCCTCGATGTTATTTTGGGTTGGCTGCCTGGATCTCTTCTGGTTATTGAGCTCTGCATAGGATAGTGTCTGTAGTTTGAATCTACTTTTATTTTTTCTAGTAACGTTCTGTTAGGTCTTTCTTTATATATCCTCACACTAGTAATTGCAGCCGATTCATCTCTTCTAATGACGAACATGTCTGTACCTTCTTAAATGAGATCCATCATTTTATTCTCTATCGAGGTGTTTTTTTGTAGTAAAGTTCTGTTAGATTTTTCTCTACATAACCTCACACTACTAATTGTAATCGATTCACCTCATCTGATGATGAGCATGTCCATACCATTTTAAAAGGGATCCGTTATTTTATTCTTTATCAAGGCTGCACCTCATTGTTCATGAGTGATAACGTTTTGCCACAATTTTTTCTATTTTTTGCTATTAATCGTTCTATTTTTACTAGTAGCCACATATCAAGCCAACACTTTCATCTTGGCTACAGTAACTATTGTCTTAAGTTTTGGTTTTTGATCCAAGGGATAGATGATGATCACATTCAAGAACACCACAAATTGGCACACCAACACTGAAACATCAGTTCACCAACTTCATTTGCATATTTCATCTCTCCAGATATAGAGTAGTTGATTAACTCGATGTGAATTATTAAGCTCAAGATGTGTTCTGGTGTTGTCTTATGAAATTATAAGCATAAATATCCATCTAGAGTTCTTTTAGTTACAAAGCTTTTGTAATCATCATGATGGATACTAATACTTTAAACTGCCTCTTGTTGAACTCTGGCATGTTCTATAGGTGGCTATAGTGGATCACCATATGATTCACCAATAGAAACAACTTGTGCATTTGGTTTTTCAATTTGAATTTAGATCTTTAAGAATTTGTTTCAACTTTTGTATAAATAAAGTTGTCATTTGCAAGTCAGTCCATTTCAAGTATTGTTACATTGTAGACCTGGATACCTTTCCTGTTCTTTTATCTTGTTTAAGTTAAGGTGACCTGGGCTACTTGTATGTAAGTTACATTGTATTTATGTTCATGTCCTTATCAAGTTCTTGTTTGCAACTAGAGGAAGGCATGGTGTATTTTTCAAATTGTTTTAGCCTTTTAGGTAACTCATTCCCTTTTTGATAATGGAAACCTGGATTTAAAATACTAGTACATTACTAGTTTTGGAAGTTATTGGTTCAAGCACTGGTCTTGGTCTTGATCAGTAAGGTTCTGATACTGGTCTGTCTTGTCCGTAGCTAGGATTGCTCAAGGTGTGTGGCAACCAAGAAACACATGCTTTCAAGGGGCAACCTAAACTTTAACCCAACGTTTTTCGTTTCGAGCTGTACCGCCTAGTACGGGCAGTATGTACCGGTCCGATAGGATACCGGTACACGGACCGCCCCCTACCGGGCAATACCGTTGAATCCAGAGTCTCCTCGCGTAGAAACGAGGCGACGCCTCGTCTCCCCGCACGGGACGAGGCGATGCCTCCTTCCCCGCGTAGGAGTGAGGCGATGCCTCCTTCCCCACGCGGAACGAGGTGATGCGGGACGAGGCGACGCCTCCTTCCCCGCGCAGGAACGAGGCGACTCGTCTCCCCGCGCGGGACGAGGCAATGCGAGATGAGGCGACGCCTCGTTCCTGTGCGGCGCAGGAGAACGAGACGTCGCCTTATTCTCTCGCGGCGTCGTTCTCCCGCAAGGCGAGGCGACGCAGTTTATTTTTTAATATATATTATATTAATTCAATATAATATAATATAATATTATATTATATACCGAGCGGTACACACTGTGCATACCGCTCGGTATCGGGTACTATACCGGCAAAGTAAAAGGTTGCTCTTGTTGCCAGCAAAAGAGACAAGGAAACCAAAATTACAAGCAAAACAAAGGAATTAGATTTTATTAAGTACAAACAAATTTCACAAATGGGCTGAATGATCACACACAAAGTTCAAAAAGGGACAAATGATCATCTAACATTTTGTTCAATAGAAAGCGGGTCCGCTAAAGACGCTGGAACCCTTGGACATATAACCAAGGCCTTCATCCCTTAGCATGTCATCCGGGGTTTCAAAGGGGTTGAGATGGCTAATGAACATAAAACATTACAAGTTTTGTGTTGTGTTGTCAAATTCATTTTCTTCTGCAGATCGCGGGGTTTTTGCAGGGATTTTAGGCCACTTTTGGCGTTGCATGATTACCACTCAGAATTCTCTATAAGCGAGTTTAGAAGAAAAAAAAAACCAAAAAAAAGTCTGCAAAAGTAAGGAGATAAATTTGCCCATCTCCTCCAAATGAATTCATGTTATCCATTGCTTTCATTGTAACTCCATGAGAGGATAGTGCACCAGTGTGCTATATTTGGCATAGACGATTGCCTAAGACGAGAACTTTATGGTAGCTGAGTTTCGAGCATTTCAAAGTGACTTCCAATTAATCAAGGTGAGTTGTTGTCCCCCATGGTTTCCTGAAGCTATAATCTCTAATATTGGAGAGCTTTGTAGCTTTTTGGCTGTAATCTCTTCTTGTCACCTGCCTAGAGAGCTCAATGGTGTTGCTCATAGGCTTGCATCCACTGGAAGGACCAAAGGTTTCTCCTTCAAATGTAATGCTGCTGATTTGTTTGCTGCATTCTTTTTGACACCTTAATACCATATATCTTTATCCTTTCAAAAAAAGTTTATGCAGAACTTGGATACTTGGCTTGCCCGCTCCTTGATTGGTTTTGTCTAAACTCCTTGTGTTGTACTCCTTGCTATGAACTTGGATACTTGGCTTGCCCGCTCTTCTCCATTGCACATTTACAGCACAAGATGTGTTGCCCAAAATTTAGCTGAGTTTCGCCACCACAAAGCATTTCTTTAGTAGTGTTGAATTGTTGATTGTGCTTCTGGGTTCATCTGTGCTCCATTCATGGCTGATATCATGATACCATGCTCCATCCTTTGGTATTCATGACCTTTTATTCGTAGCTTTTATGATCATGATCTCCTTGGGTAGCCAAGTCCCTCATAAACTTGCTGTTATTCTAATGCCTCACCCCTTTTGATCACCCAGTTCTATCTTAGGGAGCATTTCCCTTCTAAACTTTTACCAATCAAACTATAACTTTTTAGTGTGGCCACTAGCCACCATCATCAGTTTGATGCATGGTCCTGCCGAAGGTTCTCTGTTTCGATCTATACCGCCCAAGAGGATTTGCAATTTTGACCTGTACCGCCAGGTACGGGTGGTACATACCGGTTCGCCAGGTTACCTTACGTGGCCGCCCACTACCGGACAGTACCGCCGAAAATTAACCGTCAGCAGCCGATTGAGGGAGAAATCGATTGTCGATGGTCGATTGAGGAATAAAAAGGGAAGAAGAAGAAGAGGAAAAGAAGAAAAAAGAAGAGGAAAAGAAAGAATACTGTGCCGTCCTCCCCCGTGCATTGTCGCCTGTGTCCGCGAGCGCTTTTTCTCCCGCGCGAGGAGACAGAACGTCTCCCCGCGCGGGGAGAAAGATCGAGGCAACGTCGCCGCTTTTCTTTTCTTATATTTTAATATATTTAATATAATATTATATTATAAAAATATTATATTATATTTTACTATATTGGCGGTATGCACTGTGCATACCTCCTGGTACAAGTACCGTACCGGTAACACCGGTATGGACCGGTAAGTCAAACCTTGCCGCCTAGTATGGGTGGTACGTTCTGGTCTGACAGGATATCGGTACACGGACCGCCCGCTACCGGGTGGTACCATCGAAATTGACATCTCTCCGTGTGGGAACTAGGCGAGGCCTCCCCGCGTGGGGACGAGGCGCCGCCTCATCTTCCAACGGGAGAACACCATTGTGTCACCCCTCAATATATAGCCAAAGCCCCATCCCCTATTATGCGACTCTATCCCGAATGGTTGTCGCATGCCTGCCATGCCTTTGTGAATGAACTATTCGTCGTTTTTGTTTGCTTGTACATTCATTTAGCATTGCGTTTTGCCTTGTTTGTGTGTTTTGCTTGAAAATTGTAAGCAAGAATAGTTTGCAAAACTATAGAGCGATTGCTTATTAGAATAGGCAAAACTACCCTAAAATGGCACAAGATTCACGTGCCATGATTCCATGGCCTGTTTTCAACAAGCTATGGTATGGAGCAAAATGTCAACCATCTTAGCGCCCTAAAACCCCTCGGGTGGCATAGGGTTGGATGGATATTTGAGTTGATGTTGGGCATTAATTGGATTAACCAGTTCACATGTAAAGCCTATGGGAACTTGTGAACATGCCCAACGCCTACTGCACAATTGTTTGCAAACTTGCAACTATGCATTTTCCTTCTATTGTCAATGTTTTTCCCTTTTCACTTTTATCTCTTGCATACTAAGTGTTTGTGGAATTGCTTGTAAAGCTGATCTCTTTTATGAGATGTTGAGACTTGATTTTTGCTCATTTTCTTAAATCTCAACTAATAAATTTGCTCTTTTACAAGTCCTTCGAGGCTTGAGTGACGTTGCATTTAGGTTGACCTTTTGCAGAGAGTTAATGCAATGGTGCCTCACGACTTAGGCAATTCCAACGAAGTCTGTAACATTTGGTATTATAGCTGGCAAGTGATTAAATGAAACAACGAAAGTTTGCAATCTCGCCATAGCAAAGCAATATGATGAATTGAGCAAGACGGGGCAAGTCGGGCCACTACCCTAAGCAGCCACCAGTGAGTTATAAGTGCAAACTCGCTCTCAAGTTGTTGGAGCTACTTAAAAGGAGTGCAGTACCGAAAATGGCGAGGATAAGTTAGCTATTCTTTATAAGTGAAGGAAGAGCAATCTAGAGAGCCAACTTGGAAGCATAAGAGTCACAAGGAGAGGCTTACTTTTGCATAAAGCCACCTCAATGTTCTTGAAGTGATCTCAGAGGAACTCTACTAAGGCCAATGAAGGCTCCTTGGGGTAGAGAACTCGTAAGAGGAGGCGAAATCTTAGATCAACAAGGTCGAATCTTGTGTCTATCGGTTGATGGAAACACCCAAGAGTCCGTGAGGACCTACAAGATGTTGTGGTAGATCTCACGGTAAGGATTATGCTGCTCACAAGGGCTCTTTATGTTGGAGGGAACACCCATATTGCTCTACCACAAAACTTGAGGGCACCCGAGCCACATTACTACAATGGTGCCAAGGACACGAAGGAGCTCAAGAAGACATTAAACATTACTTCTGAGCAACGAGACCCGATTTGAAAGAAATCAGAGTTTTGATAGCAACCATGTATCTGAATGGGGATGTAAAACTTTGGCAGCAGACTAAGTGGGAAGAGATCCAATAGGATCAGTGTTGAGTAGACACATGGGAGGACTTGAAGCGAGAATTGATAATTTAGTTCTTACTTGAGAACACTAAGTTTATGTCACAAAGGAAAATGAGACAACTCCACAAGAGCACTTCCATAACCATGTGAAGCAATTTGTGTTATTAATGTTGGACATATAATACATGTTTGAGAAGGACAAGTTATTTAGCTTTCTTGATGGCTTGATGTCGTGGGCATAACAGGAATTGTCATTGATAGAATGTCATTAATTTGGTCGAGGTAATTGCAACTGTTGAAAGGTTCACCGAGTTTGTTTCCTTGGAGGACTTGGGAAGAAGAAACAATCTTCGGAAAATTGCCTATCGAAGTATTTATGAGGGAAGGAGACCATGACTGAGAAGAAGAAGAAGAGTTCTCACAAGGGATCGAATTCAAAAGTTGAAGCCCCAAAGCTCGAGGGATGTTTTTTTGTGCAAAGGATCGTATATGGTGAGGGAATGTCTACAAAAGTAGGCACCCAATGTGCTGACAGTATCAACCCATATGCTAAGATTGGACATGGGCAAGGTCATCGCCCTTAGTTTGAGTACATCTAAATCTAGTAATGATAATTAATATTTGCAAGGAAACCCGGATGGGTGCAATGTGTTTGTTGAATGCATTACAAAGTCACGTGTGGGAGCTCGCAAAGGCAAAACAATACAAAGCAAGGAGTAGCAACTGATATATGTGGATATGAAGTTAAATGGCCGAACAACCCATACAATGGTGGACATAATAGCGATTCACAATTTTATTATCGGCCGCAAAGCAAGGCAACTTGAGCTGAATCTAGAGAATAGTTCAAGCCAGATGAAAGCTATGAACTCGGAGACCAAGCAGATCTTCTGGTTGGTGAAGGAGGTTCCTATTAAAATTGGGACATGGAGCGGAACAGAAATATGATGGTGGTGCTGTTGGATGACTTTCAAGTGATCCTCAGAATGAAGTTCATGCATGTGGCCAAGATGGTGCCAATGTTGTTCCCGAACTCCTTATGTCTAATAGGAGGCAATGACTCTTGTGTGGTTTCAGTTTCTTGAGGACGAACTAAAGACACACAATAACTATCAGCACTGCAATTGAAGAAAAGGGTGAACAAAGGCAAATTAAATGTCATGATTATAGTGAAGCTAAAGTCACTTGAGATAGAGCCTACTCAAGAACCTACTTTGGTGGTGAATGCCTTCACGTAGAGGCATGGATCATCGCATCGAACTAAAGCCAGGAGTAAAGCCTCCAACGCAACCATCTTATCGTATGGCCCCTCTAGAGTTAGCAAAGCTTAGGAAGCCGTTAGATGAACTGTTTAATAGTGGCCTTATTCGTAGTTCGAAAGAACAATTCAAAGCTCTAGTTCTCTTTCAGAAGAAACAAGATGGGACCCTCTGATTATGCGTCAACTATTGGGCCCTAAACAAAGTGATGATGAAGAACAAGTATCCTATTCAACTTATCACAAACTTGTTAACTCAACTAGGTAAGGGAAAGTACTTCTCAAAACTCGATCTCCGGTTGTGGTACTAACAGGTGCATATAGCTGAAAGCAACGAAGCAAAGACCACCTATATCCAGGTATGAAGCATTTGAGTTCTTAATGATGCCTTTCGGCTTAACCAATGCTCTGGCCACATTATGCACTCTCATAAATCAACTATTTGATGAGTATATGGATAAGTTTGTGGTCGTCTACTTGGACGATTTCGTCGCCTACAACCAAATGCTTGAGAAGTATATCAAGCATACAATCTTTAACATTCTCAAGGAGAACACGTTGTTCGTGAAAAGGGAGAAGTGCTAGTTTGCCCAGATGAAGATTTTATTCTTGGGATAGTGAGTCGATAGAGGATCAGACAAATCGAAGGTGCCGACTGTGGTGGAGAGAAAAACACCAAAAAGTGTTAGAGCTTCGATCCTTCTTTGGTTTTGTTAACTATTATTAATGTTTTATACAAGGTTTTACTTACCGGTGTACCGACATATTGTCGGTATCGGTACGGGACTCGTACTGGGCGGTATGCACAGTACGTACCACCCGATATTAAAAAATAATATAATATTTTATTATATAATATAATATTAAAAATATTAAAATATTAAAAAAAAGAAAAGGGGGGCGACGTCGCCTCGATCTGTCTCCTCGCGCGGGGAGACGCTCCGTCTCCTCGCGCGGGAGAAAAAGCGACCACGGTGGCGGGCGAGGACGGCGCTGGCGAGGTATTATTTCTTCCCCTCTTTTTTTTTTTTTCCTTTTCCTCTTATTCTTCTGTTTTTCGTTCTCAATCGACTGCTGACGGTCGATTTCTCACTTAATCGATCGCCGACGGTCGATTTCTTTCAAAATCGGTCGCCGACGGCCGAAATCGATCGCCGACAGTCGATTTTTGACGGAACCGCCCGGTAACGGGCGGTCCGCGTACTGGTAACCTGGCGGACCAGTATCTACCGCCCGTACCGGGCGATATAGGTCGAAATTGCAAATCTTGGTTTTATATCGGGATATTTGAAGTAGGTATCTCCACTAACAAAACTACTGAAGGAGCAAACTTGGCAGTGGTCAGAATCAAGGTTTGAAATTTCGAGCTGTATCGCCCGGTACGAGCAGTATATACCGGATCGTCAGTTCACCGGTACGCGGACTGCCCGCTACCAGACGGTACCACCAAAAATCGACCGTTGGCGGCTGATTGAGGGAGAATCGACCGTCGACGGACGATTGAGGGAGATTGACGTCGATTGAAGGAGATCGGAGATCGGCGGTCGATTGTAGGAGATCGGAGAAAAAGGGAAGAAGAAGAAGAAGAGGAAAAGAAGAGGAGAAGAAACAGAACCTCTACCGTCGCCATAAACTTACTGGTTTTGCCTAGCTCCTGTGGCACCCTTGCATGTCTATCAACAAGGGTGAACCTCCTCGAAAACTCTCATGGTCCCTTAAAGACTTGTAAAAAAGAAGACGTATTAGAGGAAGTCTTTAACTCGAGATCTCACAAGCAACTAATTCAGCAAATACTTGATAAGCAATATAAATTACAAATATAGGCCTCGCAAGCTCTGAACGATCATGTTGAATCTCGAATTTTGATGATGAAATCAAATTGATGGGTTTTATGATCTAACTTGTGTGTGAAAGAAAGTGATGTAGGATTAACTATGACGGAGAAAAGGTAATACAATATGATGTTGGGCTAGAGTCAAGTTCGGGCATCATGTTGGGGTTTGGACGATGTAGTGGGAGTTCGCTGGGAGTTTGCCGAAGGTGATCGGGAGCTCGCTGGGAGTACGTCGGGAGTTCAAAGGAAGATGATCGAAAGACTCGTCGGGAGTTCGCTGGAAGATGCCGGGAAGTTCGCCAGGAGTTCAAAATATAGATTGACATGCTGGACAATAAGAACGATTGTAACTGTATCTTAGTATGTCGTAGTTAGTATCGTGTGTTTTGAGTCCTAATTGAGTTAGATTTGGAGAAATCCAAATTAACTCAATGAGAGGCAACGAGGTCTACTTTGGGTTAGGATTTGAGCTCAAGTTGAGCTCATTTCGTTGATCTGGAAAGGGGCCAAAAGGAGATATAAGTCGGGGTCAAAAGGGTACAGTTCCTAGGATTTTCGGCGATAGTACCACCGGTGGGCGATCGTAGTACCGTCGCCACCCCTGTTTTAGGGGTACTTTCGGCGACATTATCGCTTGTACCCGATTTTTAAGAAAAAATATTAAATTTTGGTCCATTTTTTTAAGCCAATTGGGGTCTATGAATCAAGGTTTTACGTACCATACCAATATCGGGCAGTATGTATCGAGCGGTATGCATAGTGCGTACCGCCCGATATAATAAATATTTTATAATATTTATATAATATAATATAATATTAAAATATTAAATATATTAAAAAAATCAAATAAAGGGGCGATGTCTTCTCGATCTCTCTCCTTGCGCGGGAGACGTTCCGCCTCCCCACGAGGGGAGAAAAGTCGCTTGCGGGCAGCGAGGGCTCGCGAGCGACCCGCGAGTGGCGAGGGCGAGGTATTTCTTCTTCTCCTCTTTTTCTTATTTCTTCTTTTCCTCTTCTTCTTCCTCTTCCCTTTTTCTTCCTCAATCGACCACCGATGGGTGATTTCTCCCTTAATCGACTGTCGACAGTCGAAATCGACCGCCGACGGTCGATTTTAGCGGTGCCGCCCGGTTGCGGCCGGTCCGCGTACCGGTCAGTTGCCAGACCGGTACGTACCGGGCGATATGGGCCTTATCACTCGGTAAGGAAAACCTTGCTATAAATACCCCAAGTGTTCTTACACGGTAAAGCAAGAAAGTGATAAGAAAGTGCGAGAAAAGTGATTGTAATCTTGGTCAAAATTTTATAAAATTTGAGAGCTTCCCTTGAGTGCTACAAAGTGAAAATTGAGTCTACGGGAAGAGAGAAAATTTTGTAAAGGTTCATCTCCTGAACCTGTGAAAAGGAGAAAAGTGTAAGTGGTTTTGATTTTCACCTGTAGAAGAAGATCATAAGTGGACATCGGTGGGCCTTGACGAAGGAGGACTCGGGAAGTGGACATAGGTCAAGTTGGTGACCGAACCACTATAAATTTGTGAGCCTTATTTTACTTATTCTTTTTAGACTTGTTTTCTCATTTTAGTAGTCCTTAACTAAATGTAGATTCTTCTTTCAAATTTGGTTTAAATCGCTCACTTGCTTTCAACAAATTCCAAGAAACGTTTTCATTTTTTTCTTTACTCCAAGCATATTTTTCGAAACGAGTCCTTCTTGCACTTGCACTTGCACTAATTCATCCCCCTCTTTGCTAACTCGATCCTAACAGTTGATACCAGAGCCAGTTATGCTCAATTGGGTTAACACTCAAGCGAGTAAATGACATCTTTTGGCATTAACGAGGGTTAATGCATTACACGTCCTCCTATGTTCAATGGAATGGATTACACCTTTTGGAAAACTAGAATACATATGTTTTTTATTTCATTCGATTTTGATTTATGGAACATCGTCGAAAATGGATTTCGGAAGTCTTCTAATCCTATAAATGATTGGAATGATCATGAAAGACAAATATTTTCTTTAACTGCCAAAGCTATGAATGCTTAGTTTTACGCTTTAGATAAAAACAAATTTAATTCGGTTTTTGCTTGTGATTCGGCTTTTGATTTATGACATTATTAGAAATCACACACGAAAGCATAATTTAATTAAAGGAATCAATAAATAAAATGACTTGTAAAAATGAACAAGAAAAACACATTCTAAAGAACAAGAATGATACTGAGTTGAGAACACAAGAACGACATCTTCCAAAGAATAGGAAAGAAATTGAACTGAGAACAAATGACTCTTGAGTGAAACCTCGAGTGATGAGGACTATGATTTTGGAACTCATGACAGAAGAACCAAAAAGATTTATAAAAAAGAATAAAAAATATAAAAATGAACTTAAAAAGGACACAACTTCTTGCTATGAACGCAAGAAGCCTGGGCACTCCGAAGATTAAGAAGACAACAAAGAAGAAGTAGAGAATCTCGCACTTATGACTATCAATGATGAGGCAATTAACTCACCTAAAGCCTCGTTTACTTTTAATGAGTTATTCAATGCCTTTTATGAATTATTTGATGAGCATAAAAAATTAGCAAAACTTATAAATCACTCAAAAAGGATTATGCATTACTCTCTGTAAACTTGAAACTTTGGATGATGTATCAACCAAGGTTTTACTTACCGGTTCGTACCGGGCGGTATGCACTGTGCATACCGCCCGGTATTAAAATATAATATAATATATTTTTATAATATAATATTAAAAATATTAAAATATTAAAAAAAGAGAAAAGGGGGGCGACGTCGCCTCGATCTGTCTCCTCACGCGGGGAGACGCTCCGTCTCCTCGTGCGGGAGAAAAAGCGGCCGCGGGCAACCCGCGGGCGGCAACGGCAAGCAGGCGAGGACGGCGCTGGCGCAGTATTCTTTATTCCCCTATTTTTTTTTCCTCTTCTTCCCTTTTTCTTCCTCAATCGACCGGCGACGGTCAATTTCTCACTAAATTGACCGCCGATGGCCGAAATCGATCGCCGACGGTCGAAATCGACTGCTGACGGTCGATTTTTGACGGAACCGCCCGGTAGCGGGCGGTCCGCGTACCGGTAACCTGGCGGACCGGTATGTACCGCCCGTACCGGGCTGTACAGGTCGAAATTGCAAACCTTGGTATCAACACATGTATTTCTTGCTCGAAATATGAAATTCTAGATGAAAAAGGGAAAATACCATATTAAAATAAACCTTAGAAAAGTTTAAGATAGGCCACAAATCTCTAAACATGATCCTTGTTAATAAGGGTTATGTTCATAAGGAAGGTATTGGCTTTGTGGGTAATACTCATAAAAAACCAACTATCTTTGTTAGAAGACCCATATTGCATTCTTCACCCGAAAATAAATGTAGCTTTTGTGGTAGATGTTGACACTTTGCCTATAGATGCCTATTTACAAAGTATAGTCCATATAAGTTGATTTGGGTTCCTAAAGGAACCATAAGCAACTAAATGCTTTTAGTTAAACTGGGTAGAACTTTTCATAAGGGACCCAAAGTTAAATGGGTACCCAAATCAAAACCTCCTATATTGTAGATTTGTCTCCGAACAAAGGCTAGGAGCAAAATTGTAACTTGATAATGGATGCTCAAGGCACATGACTTGAGATCAAAACACTTTTTAAGCTCACTAGCCTAAACAACAACAATAAGAAAAATTATTAGAATCAAATTATTGACAATAAATATTTTGATAGTTCATGATTGCTTTTCGATGATGCATGGCTTATGGATAGCTAGAGCATACTAGTACAAAAATAAGCATATTGAAGAACCTTAGTTATTGTTAATGGAAAATTATCGACGTTGAAATTTTCAGGAAAAGGGATTTTGATGATATTACATTGGTTAAATGCTAATGTTGAATGATTGACTTGAAATATGATTGAATGTTAGATTATTCTTGAATTAGGGCTTGAAACAAAATTAAAAAAAAACTTTGAAATTAGCATGGTAACTCATTTCATTAAGTCTAAAGAGTTAGACTTACTTAAGAAAAACAAAACATTGGAATTAAACTTAATCGAAGCTTTTGTTTAAAAATATTTTATTGTAATAATCTTGATGATTTCCTTTTGAAATGTTACTTAGTTTTTAGTTTTAAGATATATAAAAATGTTTTACTTGGTTGAAAATATTTTATTGTAATGATCTTGATAATTTTTTAAACTCGATTTTTGGTTTTAAATGACAATGCTTGAATTTGGCATAAACGATAAAGAAATTTTTATATAAAATAAATCACATAAATTGAAACAGAAAAAAGGAGAAAAATTCTTCTTGAAAATACCTCTATCCTCCCACTGAGTACTCCTTATGGCGGCTATGTATTGGATGATGATTAGCTGATAGTATACTCTCTATCATTATCCTTCTCTCTAAAAATTTTGAAAACCATCATCCTATTGGACTACTCTATCTTGCTGAACAAACTATGTCATGTTCCGTATGATGACAGCGATGGTCCATTGTCTATGAGTGTGGTGATACTACCTTCTTAGAATACGATTTGTGTTGAGGAGAGATAATATTGCATTGAGTTACTTCCAAACTTAAAAAGAAACCCTCCCTATAGCAAGCACGATGGCAGGATTTCTTGGTTGAATTTGATAAGGCAATGGAGTATAAGCCAGGAAGAGTAAATGTCATGTCTGATGCCTTGAGTAGAAAAGTGGAGTTGATGAATGTGATACAATTGGAAGGAGGCTAAGCGAGTCAGTTTCAATCTAGCTTTCTCTTTAGGATCAAGGATGAGTTGTATAGTGATCCCCAAGCAGTAACATAGATGCAACCATTTAGAGAAGGCAAGGCATGATGATTTTAGGTTCAGGAGAGATTTGTCTACACTAAAGGGAATATAGTTTATGTTCCCCTAGCTGACAAGTTAAAGCATGAACTCCTGAGAGAGTGTCATGATTCCCTTCGGGCGAGGCATTCATATATTCACCAAACTTCGACTCTTGTGGAGAGGGTCTTCTATTGGCCAAAGATTGGAACAAATATGGAAGAATATATTCGGACGTCTTACTTGCCAATAAGGTAGAGCAACGGAAGCTGATGTGTCTATTGGAGTCATTGCCTATGTCAAGCTCTTCGGTTGTATTGGGGACTCGGATTAAGACAAATGGTGGTCAATCGGTTCCCAAAGTATACATCTATTGTTATACCCCTATAGTGCTCAACGGAAAGTGGCCAAGTTGATGATGAAGAACGCGGTGAAGTATTGGGGAGTTCTGCATATTATGATCAGTGATCGAGACGCACGGTTATTTGGGTGTTTTAGACTAAGCTATTTAAGTTATTGGGATCAAAAAATTTTACTTCTCTCAAAGTCTTCATCCCCAAACAGATGGCCAAATGAAAAGAATAAATTCACTCCTTGAGTAATAACTTCGGCACTACGTGTGTGTTAACCAACAAGATTGGATGAAGTTGTTAGATATAGTTGAATTCTCCTACAACTTGCAATGGAGCTCTACATCCAACAAGAGCCTCTTTAAGATCGTTACACGATAATAGATTAACTCCTCACACTTTCGCAATCGAATATACCAGAAGTAGCCCATCGGCATATCACTTTGCAAGGGAATAGTATCGAAACATAAATATTGCATAGGCATACTTGAAGAAGGTAGCCAAGAAGATAAAGAAGTAGGCAGATCTGGGAAGATGGCCAAAAAAGTTCAAAGTTGGCAACTTGATGCTAGTAAAGCTCTAACCAGTATTACTTTAGTTCTTTAGGTATAATATCTGTATGTGTCTAGTGCGCAAGTTTGAGGGGTCCTTCCTAAGTATTAACAGGGTAGGCATTATCTCCTATAAGTTGCAGCTATCGGCGTAGCTCATAATTTATAATGTATTCCATACAAGCAACTTGAAGGCCTACCACTTAGATTTGAAAGATGCTTCTAGAAATATTTCAACTTGGCTACCTGTAACCAGTGTTCTATGAAAAGCAAGTTGTAGTTATTTTAGTAGATCGCAAGAGGAAGCTACCCACTAGAGTGGATTAGGTTAAGTAGTTAGTGAAGTGGCAAAAGCTTCCTAGAATAGAAGCTAGTTGGGAGCCAGAGCCTTACAATATAAAAAAGCAGTCATCAAAGTCTATCAACAAGCGTCGATAGTTCAAGCGGGAAGAATGTCACAAACAACTGTTATACACTTGTAACACCTTCGTCAATAAATCATTTGATGATTTTTTTTACTTGTGCATTCATTTTGCAATTTGTTTTGCCTTGTTTTTTGTGTTTTGTTTGAAAATTATAAGCAAAAATAATTGGCAAAGTTGCAGAGTGATCGCTCACCAAAATTTGCAAAACTATCCTAAAATGGCCTAGTTTTTTGCATGTCGTGGCTTGTTTTATGTTGGCTACGGTGCGAAGCAAAATGTCAACCATCTTAGCACCCTAAAACCTCAACCCCCCCAACCCCCACCACCCATGGTGGCACAGGGTTGGATGGGGGTTTGGGCTAGTGTTGGGTGTTGATTGGATTTACAAGTTCGCACGTAAAACTTAAGAGAACTTGGCAATGCACCAGACACTTGGTGAGCTACCGTTTGTAGATTTACAACTATTCGTTTGCCTTCTAAAGTCTTTGTTTTCCCTTCCTTTCTTTTCTCTCTTACACACCAAGTGTTTGCTAAATTACTTATGAAGCTACTCTCTTTTGCGAGACGTTAGGACTTGTCTTCTTCAGCCGATTGAAGAAGAAATCGATCGTCGACATTCGATTGAGGGAGAAATTGACCGTCAGCGGTCGATTGAGAGAGAAATTGACCATTGGTGGTCGACTAAAAGAGAAAAAGGGAAGAAGAAGAGGAAAAGAAGAAAAAAAACAGAGGAGAAGAAAGAATATGTCGCTCGCGTGCCGTCCTCGCCCGCGCGCTGTCGTCGCCCATGCGCCGTCGCCGCCCGCAGTCGCCCGTGCCCGCCGTTGCTTTTTCTCCCGCGCGAGGAGACAGAGCGTCTCCCTACACGGGGAGAAAGATCGAGGCGACGTCGCCCCTTTTCTTTTCTTTTTTAATATTTAATATTTTTAATATTATATTATATTATATTATAAAAAATATTATATTATATTTTAATTCCGGGCGGTATGCACTGTGCATACCGCTCGGTACCGGTACCGATAATATATCGGTACACCGGTACGGACCGATAAGTCAAACCTTAGAAAAAACTAAAGCAAATAAGGCTCAAAACTACGCAAAATGGGGCTGTGAAGGCTACTTTCAGGCCTTGTTCAAGCTGCCTATGTGAAAAACAAACAGAGAACATGGATGTTGCACTAACAAGGTTGTTGTCGCTGCATGAGCATCTTCAGTCTATGTTGCACTAACAAGGGTCGTCACTGCATGACCATTCTTCTCCTCATTTTTACACTAACAAGGGTCTCTATGTGCCCCAAAACTATTATTGTTTATTTGTCAAAATATATTTGATACTTCAGTATACTGGCATATTGTTCCCAGTTGGACCAGTATATATGAGGTGGTACATTTATCACAGTATTTAAAAGTCAAAGCCTTGATTTATACTTTTAGAACATCTGACGTTGATGGACATTTTTTATTTTATTGCGTAATTGAATTAAAATACTTGTCTGGCAACTTCGAGTAGGGACTTCTTAATATATTTTCACTTTGAGATTGATTGCTTGAGCTTTTAGATCTTATTTTTACAAGCACTAGTAGATGGAAAAGTAATTTAGGATTTTTTTTTTTTCAGCAACAATAATGCTTCTGAACAGTGTTGTCAACTTATGATGTTTTATAGGCTGGGAATTATGTTAAAGATGATGTTTGGCATGCTCTTATAGTTGCAATAAGCAATGCCCCTTATCTTCAAGGGTACTGTGTAAGGTCACTGTATAAAGTGTTTCAAACTTATTCTGATCAGGTAGGTAAAAACTACTTTGTGTCTTGATGTTAAGTTTCAGGCAATCTAATTTCCCCTTGTGTCCATTTTAACTCATTCCCTAGGAAAGTTTAGTTCAAGTAGCAGTATGGTGCATTGGTGAATATGCTGAGATGCTGGTTAACAATGTTAAGGTGTTGGAAATGGAGGAACCGATGACTGTAAGTGCATGCCTCTCTACGTTATGTTTATGAATAATCTTTCTTTTTTATTTTCAAAAATAAAAAATTATTATATCCAGTGGCATACATGACACTCACACGTGGGCTCGAACTTGATAAAAAAATTATGCCATATGGCCATTAGCTTTCCTTAAGATGCCGTAATTCTTGTTTGAAAATAAATTGCTTTTTTACTTTCAAAGTTACTATATGTATGAAGAATGATAGGCATAAGGTTTAAAATATTACCTGCACCGGTCAATATGGATCGATATTTACTAGTCTGATAGGTGATTTTGCTCAATTCAATATGGTATGGATCAAGGATTGTTGAATCGGGTACCGGACCCATTTCGATGATCTATCGGACTGGTACATACCGGTCAATACTAGGGTACTGACACATGGTACACCGATATGTACCGATATTTCGAAGAGGCAGAAAAAGAGGGAAAAGAGAAAGGCATGGTAGAGGAACAGAAGAGGAGGAAGAAGGAAGAAGTGGTGGAGGAGAAGGAAGAAGGAAGAAGAGGAGGAGAAGAGGTGGGACCAAACTGGGGAAGGAGAAGGAATGCGGTGGCAACGACATTAGTGGTGGTGGCAACATCGTGACTAAGGATTCATGAAGCAGTGGCAGTGATAGCAGCGTCAGGAAGCAGCGGCGGCGGCAGCAGCAATGTCACGAAACAGCAGCAGCATTGAAGTACCAGCATGGGCAGTGACAAGGCAGCATCAATGGCAGTGGTGACGACAGCAGCATCGTACACGAGAAGAGGGCTCATGTTCATTTTTTCTTTCCTTAATTCTGGAGTTACATGGGCCATACCGCTTTTTCTATTTTGACCAGGCTGCCCGAAACAGGGTGATCCACTTACCAGCCCTTGCCTGGACCGCTACGTACTGCTTGTTCCGTACCATTTTGGGCTGTACAAACAATCATTGGTATGGATTTGTACCACCTAGAAAACTCACCGTACTGGGCAAAAGCAGACTGATGCCAAACTGTATATCATTTTTTTTTAATTTCTAACAATTGTGATAATTGTGCATTTTTCTTTTTTTGTTTCATTTTATCTTTCGCTGAAGTGCGCTCTCTCTTTCTCTCTTTCTTTCCCTCATTCTCTTATGTGTTTTCTCTCCCCTTCTCCACCTCCTCCCCTTTGCTACCACCTCCTCTGCCCATCATAAAATCACAACTGCCTCTTCCTTCTTCTCCAAGTTGCTGCCACTTCTTCCTCATCGTACTAGCATTCCTTCTTCGCTTCCAGGTGGCATCAACCTTGTATGGTAAGTTCATCTCCGTTGCTACCACACTGACAAACCACTGTGGCAATGGATCAGACTGAGATTTTATGTTTTGGGTAGACCTTTGATGCATTTATATTTCATATTTTCGGGGGTTGTTCTTTATCTCCATTACATCTTTCGTAGGAATTGGATTTTATATTCTGATGGCATATGTTCATTAAGGATAAACAAACACCGGTAAATATGTTAATTCTCCAGTAGATTCATTAGTTTACTAGTTAAATATTTTCTAGCCTTTCCCATAGAACTTGGATTCTTTTTCTAGTGCATGAGTGGCTTTTTAATTTGATCCCTTTGTTTTGTTTATCTTTTCCTAACATCAGTGAAATATTTTATTACTTGCTTGTAGGTACATAATGGTTTTTGTAGTTGGACCCTTGAATTTCACTACATAGATGTCCTTTATTACTTGCTCAAAGGTGTTTTCGCAATTATACCTGCTTTATTATTTCACTACATAGATATAGTTATCCTGTTATTCTTTTGTCATTTTTGTAGTCTGTTTCATCTTTGTTAACAATTTTGTGTAACAAAGTACTGGCAAACCAAGTATTTGGTACTGCTCACACGACATCAATTCTTACTTGTGAGCCAAGGATCTGAACACCAAACTAGTGCACTGTGTGGCAGTGGGAACTGTTTGGACCATCAGCATACCTGCATGCCAGAAAAATGCATGAAAGAAGGGCAAAAAAAAAGAGTCTATTCATGTGAAACTAGTAGTGGAAATAACAAAAGGTAAGCATTTTGCAACTTGAGTCCCATGTTGATGCAAATACCATAATCAGCCAAGCAAGTGAAGTCCTTAAATAGAAGTCCGATAAGCCTGTCAGCATTGAGATATCGAGTGGGACATGTTGATATTTGACTGAGTGGTGCAAGCTCTAGGGTCTGTTACCAGTGTTTGGCTGGGCTGCTAAATATTGATCGATATACATATGGATATTTAGAATGATGGACCCAAGTATCATTTTTTATTCTTCATCAGATTGAACCATCCAGTATCACTAGCAAAATATATTGAAAAGGCCATATAAGACCGAGTGGTACCAAGCTGTAGGGTCTACTCCTGTTGTTTGCTTGGATTGCCAAATATTGGCCATTATATATGGATATTTTAACCATGTGCCCAAGTATCAATTTGTTTTTTCATCAGAATGATATGAGATGCCAGATATTGGGTGGTGTGTACCATGCTTTAGTTAATTCTATAACTCTGGCAGAGTTGTTGAAGTCTATTACTGTATCATATCATAAAATCTCACTATATATGCACCTTTGTTGCATAATTTCTCTTTGCACAATTTGCAGTCTTCCAAGATAAATTCATTTAAGATCATCTATGTCAAGCTTAGTTTGAGATCAACCTTTTGTGAAGCAGAAACTTGGAGCTTTTATGTAGCATTAATTTGTGCATGATTGAAATTTTAGCTATATGTGAGACAATGGATTGAATCAGTCATGTGTTCTAGTGACCAGCTCATGGAAACACAGCTTCTAGAGATGTTCGACCCATCCTGACTTGATCTTTACATGGTCTAATTTAGCTAGGATAAGCCCAATCCTGCTTTTTACTCTGTAATTCGAACTATGAATGAAGTATGAACTAAAATTTTGCCTAATTTTATATACACGAAGTGAAATTGCTTAAACCAAGGTTTTCAGTTTCATACGGGAATAAGGCCAGACTGGTATGTACCGACCGGTATGTACCAAAGAAGAAGGATAAGAGGAAGGAAGAGGAGGATGGAGGAAGAGGAAACAGGAGGAGGAAAAGGAAGGAGGAGAAGGTGGTGGAGCAGAGGTAATCAGCAGCAGATGGCAGCTAGAAGAGGGGAGGTAAAGGATGGCAGATGACAGCCAGAAGAAGGTTTAGTGAAGAAGAGGGCTTGCGATTTGTAGCAGGAAGAGGAGTCTGCAGACAATAGGGCTAACAATTGCGAGCCCTAGTTTCAATCCTTTTAAAGCTTTCTTTTTAAAATTAGACTGGACCAGATTGCCTGAAATGGGGGTGGTCCACATATTGGTTCATGACCGGACCCGTAAATACCTGTCTGTACACTTTGGTCCAGATGAAAAGGAGTTCCCTGTCTTAAACAAAAAAAGTGGGTTGGTAAAGCATTTCTTTTATTATTGGGCTCTTGTCCACCATTTCTTTTATATTCAATATGATAATTTCTGGCATGTTATTTTGTTAGTGTCACAAATTCTGTAATTTTTCCTCCATTCAGTTTTTGTAAGCAATAAAAAACTATTTACCATCCTTGTGAGTAGCTTATTTTCATTTTATATGTTTTCAACCTACACTTTGTTAAACAACCAAATACGTGTTTGCAGGTAACAGAATCTGATGCTGTGGATGTTGTGGAGGCTTCTTTGAAAAATTGCTCATCTGACATTACAACTCAATCATTGTCTTTGATTGCTCTTCTGAAGCTTTCATCACGTTTTCCCCCTACATCAGAGCAAGTTCCTAAATCGGATAGAGTGAATTGTTTCCTGGTTTTACTATCAATTTTCATTGCTGTAAATTTCACATGCTATATACCTTGATGTGTTTGTTATGTTTAATGGGCCTTAACTATAGTTCTATAAAGTATAAATATGTCAGTTATTTTCCTTCTGAGAAGAATAGATACTGATGTAGCATTATACGAATATGATGATACATCAAATATTGTAAAAATAGAAATGACATGGCATAAATACAGCAATAAAAGATATTTTAACACATATAATAGTATAATACTATATATGACAATTTGGCATTTAAACATTTAGAGTAGATAGTTTCATTTTCAAGATAAATAATAAGTAATCCACACATCTAGTTTATTCAATAAAATAATTATTTCTAGGAGCACTGTGGTCTACGCTAGTTTATGAAATTTGGTTTGTCGATATCTTTATCTTTTTAAATTTACACTAGCTGCTTCTATTCTACATAGTCTTCCTTTTTTTTTCTTGTTTAAAGTAAAATGACCATTGACCATTGGTTATATAGCTATTGTGCACTATTAAGCAATTCCATTTATAATTTTTTTTGTTTCTAATTTATGCTAATGTTTTATGATCTACACAGCCTCTTGATTCCTTTTCTTTCTGTTAACAAATTAAAAAGGTCATTATTTGAAAGCATTGTGCACTAGTGATGCATCTCTTTTCATTTATGAGTTCTTCTATCTTTTTGTTATTTATGAAAGTTTTTTTTGAAGGCCAACCATTCACGTGCACTTTCTCATGAACTACAATATTGTAGCACTTATGTCTGCATTGCAAATTCAAAAACTATTTCTCTTTCATGTGTATAATCAAGCATTTAGATACGTTTAAATATTTTTTTGACACTTTTGTTATTCATTTTCCTACCAAAGGGAAAATTGTAATCTTCATAGTTGTTGAACAAACAATTGGTTGTCAAGCACAATAAGTAGTGTCTGTAATCCCCTTTTTTTATTTTTTAATATTATATTATATATATACTGAGCTGAGCTCGGTATGCCAGTACAGACTGATATGGCGAACCTTGATTTTAAGATACCATTAATGTACCATTTTGTATATTTGAAGGTATTAGAACAAAATATTAAGATGAATATTGGTGTACATTTGTTGAAGTGTGCAAAGTTGTCAAAAAGGCTAGTCTTTGATCTACTACATTTGAACCTTCAGACTTTTTTGCCTATTTATTCTGGTTTTTGGATGATTTTTCTGCCGATTTTCACTATTAAGGACATTTTAATATAAATTTATTCTCTTCTGAAGTGCAATATACTTCCTTGTGATATTTTATTAATAGGGCATGAGAGAATTGATAATTTTCCCTTGTGTCTCAACTAAGATATGCTAGTTTCCTCAACATTTAAGCAGTACTAGGATCCAAATCAATCAGTTTAAACTCCACTTCTTTATAAATTAGATGTAGTTATTGACTCAGTACTGTCTCAATTGTATCCTTTGGCAAAATGACATGATAAGCAGGGGAAACAAGAGTAAACGATGTCAAACCTTAAGCAGTTAATTTAGAGAGCAAAGGTCCACAACCTAGAATCTGACACTGCAGATCCTAAGTATTTTCATCCCTTTGGCTTCTCTATCCTCAATTTTATAACTGTGCCTGGGTAGATTCAGTCTTTGAAATAAGCTGAAATACACAGCAGATTGAACAAATGACCTATTCTCTGCACTGGTGCTCACTGCAGGGTGTTTTTCTTTTCCTAGATGTCAAGGTCCTATGGTTGCATGATAGATAAAATGGGTCACAGACAATGGTGTCAACAACTAGGTGATTGCAACTCACCCAACCTGGTTAACCATAAAACAGCCACAACAATGGTATCGACAACTTGGTGATTGCCAGTCACCCAACCTGTTTGGTGATTTTTGGTCAGAAGGAATTGTATGTTTGACTGCTAAAGATACAGTACCCAACTGTCTCTTCTTCTAGAGAAAAGTAAGTTTGTATAAACTGGGTCACAACATAGGCAAGCCAACCAATGAACAGACATGTTAACTAGTTTTGCTTGGGTTTGTAGGTCTAACATCTGCTGGTCAGACTCCCTCTACAGCAATTTCAACTCCTTGAGTTCTGATATCCCTGGAGCTTACTGTGTGCAACATGGTTAATGCCATAGAATTTCCTTTTAATAAAAGAAAACAGAATCTCTGTATAACTAATTTAGAGTCTTGCACCCATTGGAGTATTTTGATATACAAGTGGCTTGCCTGCAAATGGAGGAGAATTTATCAAACCCCAATAAATTTATCAAAAGCTTCGTTACTCCATCTGGAGAAAATCTATGGGCAATCTTAGCATCATGCCTGAGAATCTGTCTTTTAATTATTTTTTTCTAACCATAGGTTCTTTTTATGTTTCAAAATGTTTCATATCTCTATTCTATCTGTTTTTTTCATTGTTCCTTATTATTTATCCTTTTAGTTTAATAATAAGATCTTGTGTACTTAATAATGACCTAGTAGATGCCATTGAATAAATCCTATTTTCTACATCAGGCATCTTCGGCTTTCAAAATAGCTTTATACTTCTAGATATTTTGAAAACAATGAATGTACATGCTTTAGCATAGTTCTAATTGATAAAAAGAAATATTTTTTCCTCATTATGCAAAAAGTATTTTGTAGAACTATTGATAATGATTTAATAATGCTAGGATGGTATTGTATTCCTAAGGTTGCACTCATTATATGATTTTCTAGGAGGATAAGAGAGATCATTATGTATCATAAAGGGAGTGTTGTGCTTGAGTTACAACAAAGGGCAATTGAGTTCAACTCTATAATCCAGAGGCATCAGAATATAAAGTAAACACTTTGTAATATTATGTTTCAACATAAATATTATGCTAGCATTTTTCTTGGACCTCATGTTCATGTCTGACTAATTTTGTAAATATGCAGGTCTTCTTTGCTTGAGCGGATGCCTGTCCTGGATGAGATGACTTATAATTTGAAGAAAGCTAGCTCTTCACAAGCAAATGTTTCAGCAGATAAAACTAGCAAATCAAATTCTAGGGCTTCATTGAAGCTTCCAAATGGTGTAATCCATGCTACAGCAACTACTGATTTGGATTTACTTGATTTAAGTTCAGATGATAACCCGGCTAATACTTCGTCATCTAAGGATTATCTCCATGACCTGTTAGGCATTGGTTTGACTAATACAGAATCCACAGGTTTTAGCATTTTCTCCTCATTATTGATACCTTTGTATAACAAAATTTGTGCCTTGATGTTGCTAAGTTTTTGTGTTAGGATAGCATATTCTTAAAAGCTTTATTTGACCCTTCATATGCACTATTTATTGCTAAACACACAAATTTTCTTAAGATTCTTTCTGTAACAGTACAATAAAAAATTCTCATAGGCAAAATTTTGGAATTTGAAATATGTAATTAGCTTGTTAAAGGATTGCAAGCAAATCAGAAAGTCAAGACTAGAAAAAAAAATGTTGTAAACAAAGAATATTTTAACTGTTGCTATGCCTATGCATAGTATTGTGTAGAACTAGAAACATGAATGGAAGTGTAGAGATCTGAGAATAGTGGGAAAGACAATTGTCAATAGTTTATTGGATTAGTCATGAATTTAATTGTGTGCATATTTCATGAGGGACTAGTTTGATAAATGGGTAGTAACTTGAAAAGTCACGATAATCCTTTGGAGAATCATGTAGCCGAAGCACCAACTCAGAATAATTTAAGAATCTCTGAGGAATCTAGAGCAAGGTTTTCCTTACCAAGCGGTAAGACCCATACCCCCCGGTACATACCGGTCCGGCAGTTGACCGGTACACGGACCGGCCGCTACCGGGCGGTTCCGCTAAGATCGACCGTCGGAGATCGATTTCGGTCGTTGACGATCGATTTTCGTCGTCGATGGTCGATTTCCGCCATCTGCTGTCGATTTAAGGAGAAATCAACCGTCGGCGGTCGATTGAGGAAGAAAAAAGAAAGAAGAAGAAGAAGAGGAGGAGAAGTACCTCGCGCTGCCCTAGCGATGACTCTGCCCGGGGGTCGCCCTATAGCCGTCGCCGTCCGCGAGCCATCGCCGCCCGCGGGTGATTTTTCTCCCGGGGCGGGGAGACGAAACGTCTCCCCACGTTCCGTCTCCCCACGCGGGAGAGAGTTCGAGGCGACGTCACCTTTTTTTATTTTTTTAATATATTTTAATCAAGGTTTTACTTACCGGTCCGTACCGGTGTACCGACATATTGTCGGTATTGGTACGGGACCCATACCGGGCGGTATACATAGTGCGTTCCACCCGGTATTAAAATATAATATAATATTAAAAATAAATATTAAAATATTAAAAAAAAAGAAAAGGGGGGCGACGTCGCCTCGATCTGTCTCCTCGCGCAGGGAGACGCTCCGTCTCCTCGTGCGGGAGAAAAAGCGGCCGGGGGTGGCGACAGCGCGCAGGCGACCCGCGGGCGGCGACAGCGCACAGGCGACCTGCGGGCGACGACGGCAGGCGGGCGAGGACGGCGCTGGCTAGGTATTCTTTATTCCCCTCTTCTTCTTTTTTTCTTTTCCACTTTTTCCTTTTTTCTTCCTCAATCGATCGCGGACGGTCGATTTCTCACTCAATCGACCGTCGACGGTCGATTTCTTTCAAAATCGGCCGCCGACGGTCGATTATTGACGAAACCGCCAGGTAGCGGGCGGTCCGCGTTCCGGTAACCTGGCGGACCGATATGTACCGCCCATACCGGACGGTACAGGTCGAAATTGCAAACCTTGATTTTAATATTATATTATATTATAAAAATTATAATATATTTAATATACTGGGCGATACGCACTGTGTGTACCGCCTGGTACTGGTACCATACCGGTATCGACAAAATGTCGGCACACTAGTACGGACCGGTATATCAATCCTTGATCTAGAGAATATTGATGCAATTCAGAATGACAAAGCTTGTAATCTACTTGGACCCGAAACTTAGTAGTGTTTACTGCAAGATTATATATTTTCCTTAGGCTACATGTGCCACTAAATTCCTACTGCTAGGAATTAATAGTATACTTGTACTCAAAGAAAAGATGCTTTTGCACATGATATAGAAGAATAAAGCTAGGAGATAATTACCTCAGTCTTTAAATATGAGGTAACTAGTAGATAATTACCTCTACTAAAGGTAACTGTTTGGTAGTTAAAATGTGGCATTATCTTTCTTTTATTTTTCTTTTTGCGGTGATTTTCCCAGTAGAAGGCAATGATTGTTTAGAACAGGAAAAATGCAGTCAAGTGGAAGTGGGGTAATTCACATGGTCTTGAGTTATTAACCCTAGCATTGATTACTACAACCATGTCAGGTCATATGAAATGCTTGTCATCTGATAAACATCCTCTCATATTTGGTGATGTTTAATTTATCATATTTTTGAAATTAAGCTTTTTAATAAGTATTTATTCCAACAAGATAAAAGTAATGTCATCAGCATGACACCTCCATCCAAAAATAGAATACATAAAATCCTAACATATGACATGTTAGTTGATCAGTACTCAGTTGGTACAAGAATTTGATATTGTGATATTGAACACTTGTCACAAAAATTGTTTTCAGTAAATGTAGCGACACTGAAGTGCTTCTGCATTATGCTGGTTTAAATAGGGTTCAATTTCAGTCCACTCAGTTTATAGTCACACATCAAAAACAGTTTTTTTTTTTTTTTAGCTTTAAGTTTGGTTATAGTTTAGTTGGAAGCTTGTGAAATGGAGTAACATAGTTATCTTGTTTTGCCTTGAAAAATATATTAGTTATTTTTATTTCACCTAGCTACACCTCTCTCGTCTAATTATGTTTCCAGACAAAAATGAATATACTTGATAGAAAGTTAGTCTATTTTGCAATGGCAATTACTGGTCTCCACATACTGGTTCTCCTTACTCAGCAGATTTTTTGATGTCTCACACCAGTTCAATTTATAGTTGGACGCGGAAAACAGTTTTACCTAGTTTTAAGTTTGGTTCTAGTTTAGTTAAAAAGGAGAAATATTATTAGCTTGATTTGCCTCAAAAAAATTATCAGTATAATTTTATTGTAGACCAAGGCATTGCTCCATCAGAGGGTACAGATATTCTCATGGACCTTCTCTCGATTGGCGCACCTACTGTTCAGAATGATATATTAATTTCTGATGCAGTCTCCTCCAACCAAGGTACATCATTAAAATTTAATATGCATATTATAATTACTTTGTTTTGCAACTTTTTATTTGGAATTCAAAGTATATTACTTTATTTTATTATAGGAATTGCACCAGCAACTAAACCTTCTTCCACTATTCAAGTAATGGATTTGTTGGATGGGAAACAAACAAATACATCAATCTCTGGTAACTTGTGTATTTTTGTTAAGCTTAAGGACAATGGAGAACTTAAAGATTTTACCTTAATTCTTGAACAGATTATCAAAATCCAGTACATCCATCTATTATTGCCTTCCAGAGTAACACCTTGATGATCACTTTCACCTTCACAAAGCAGGCTGATGATCCAAAAGTTACACAAATCCAAGCTACTTTTACAAATTTGTCATCAGATGCTTATACAGATTTTGTTTTTCAAGCAGCTGTCCCAAAGGTTTGTAGTAGATATTTAGTTGATCAGGCTTTTCTCAGAGCTTTATTGTTTTTCCTTGGTATATTTTTTAATATGTTTGTTTCCCCATCTGATTCATTAGGCATTTCCTATTATAACCTTGGAACAGTCAAGAATGAATTAGCCACTGCTTTAATTTGAAACTTCCATATTCATGCCTTCTCATGTTGATAAGTTGTATCTGACTGACATGATCCAGAATTCTATGTTCATCTAACATAAAGGACAAGTAGCACATACCAAATTTGAGGGATGATGACCACGTGAATCAGGGTTCTCGGATGAAATCTTCATCTGTGATGATAGACTACACTGTATCTTAGAAGCTCATCGGTTATGAATGATTAGCAATGGTGGAATAACTTGTAGGTTTGTCCTTCCTATTTCGAAACTGCTTTCGGAATGCTGGTCTTACCGTCGAAAGTCAGGATCCTTATCCGGTAGAATCACTTCATGGAAGTAAAGGAAGACATTTAGTAAGGAGAAGACAAACTAGTGTCCCTAAATCTAGAAAGACAAGAGTTCATTTTTGAGTTTTTTATCCTTTTATGCACTCATGGAAGTTTTTATAATTTTCAGAGCAATGATTATATAGTAAATGTTGGGTAGCCCATAGGTGGGCTTGGACCAGTCAAATTAAAAAAGAACAAAAAGGGGTTAAGTTAGAAAACCCTAACTAAGTGGAGTAGAGGTGTGTGCGTGTGGTAAAGTTGCTGTTGGCGGCGGCAGAAAACAGAGAGTACAGTGATAAGAAAGAGAAAGGAAAGAATAGAGAGAGAGAGAGCTTTGACAAGATCGAACGGTGAAACTTCCTCAGATTTGGCTCAAATCTTATACGAAGAATCCTTGCAGCAAGCTTTACAATCCTAACGGTATTGATTTATAATCTATCCTCTCTATGATGATTTTCTGCAATACCCACTTTGTGAGATTTGGTATTTTTTTATTGTGAGATCCAATAGTTTGATGGTGTTATCTCACTTGTAAACCAAGATACATATTCTTGATGTTATGGTGATCCTCTAGTTGTCTAGAGAAGCTTCATTGTAAACCTATTATCAATAGTGGTGATAGTGGAAGTTAAGTGGACTACGGTCCCGTGGTTTTTCCCGCTTTGGGTTTTCCACGTTAAAATTTAGTGTCTCATTTGGTGGATGTTTTTTACCTTGCTCTAGTTAATATTTGTCTTTTGGTAACAAGTTGGTAAGTTTGGTGAGAATCTCATTTTGATACACAAAGAGGGAAAAATATTGTTCTGCATTCTTCTATAGTTTTTCCCATCAAGTGGTATCAGAGCACAGGTTATTTGGTGCAACTTTTTTTGTGTGATTGAAATAGAAGAGTCAGATGGTATGATTAAATTGAACTCATCGAACTATTCCACTTGGAGACGTATGATGGAAGATTTGCTCTATTGCAAAGATTTGTATAAGTCAATCAAAGTTAAAGTAAAACCTTCTACTATGGATGATGAAGAATGAGAGGTACAACACAGAAAGGCCATTTCCTATATTGGAAGATGGATGGATATAAATCTGCATAAGCACATTTCTGATGAAATCAGAGCTGATGTTGTTTGGCAAAGGTTAGAAAATCTCTTTGCAAAGAAGATAGTGGGAACAAAATTTCTCTCCTCAGAAGACTTATCAATTTAAAGTATAAAGATGGTGGTAATATTATTGAGCATATAAGCCTGTTTCAGAGTCTTGCAAATAAGTTAGTTACTATGAAAATGAATATAGATGATGAGATGCAAGGACTGCTACTCCTCAGCTCTTTACTAGAAAGAGTGTAAGTTCTGGAAGAGAGAACAAAATGAAAGAAAGAAAACTGAAAAAGAAACTAATACAGTTGCTGCTGAAGGTGATATTGTTATTATTTGTGATGATGGATGTGTTAATCTTGCAGCTCAGGACAGTAATTGGGTAATTGACTCTGGTGATTCTTTTCATATTACTTCTCATGATGATTTCTTCAGATCTTTCACTGCTGGTGATTTTGGCAATGTCAAAATGGGAAACAGAGGTACATCTAAGATTGTAGGTATTGGAGATATTTGCTTGGCGACCAATACTGGGAGCAAATTGATACTCAAAGATGTAAGACATGTTCCAGATATTCGTCTAAACTTAATATATATAGGGAAACTTGATGATGAGGAGTTTATGTACTATTTTCGTGAAAGCAAATGGAAGCTCACTAAAGGTTCTCTGGTTGTGGCAAGAGGAAAAAAACATAACTCCTTTTATATTATGGAGGCTAAGTTACACAAAAGAAAGATTAATGCAATCCAAAAGGATGAAAGTATAGATCTTTGGCATAAAAGACTTGGTCATATCAGCGAGAAGGGACTTCAAACTCTTGCTAGAAAGCAGTTCTTACCAAAGCTGCAAGGTACATCTCTTAAAACTTATGATCATTGCTTAGCCGAAAAAATACATAGAGTTGTCTTTCATTCTTATCCATCATCTAGAAGATTAAATGTCATTTATTTGATTCACACTGATGTCTGTACTATGCAAACTAGAACTCTTGGTGGTGCTTTTTATTTTGTTACTTTTATTGATGACCATTCTAGAAAAGTTTGGGTTTTTGCTTTGAAATCTAAAGACCAGGTACTCGATGTTTTCAAAGAGTTTCATGCTAGTGTTGAAAGAGAAACATGAAGAAAACTGAAGTGTGTTCGAGCAGATAATGGTGGTGAGTACAGGGGTCCTTTTGAAAATTATTGCAAGTTTCATGGTATTAGGCTTGAGAAGACAGTTCCTAAAACTCCTCAACAAAACGGTGTGACAGAAAGGATGAACAGGACTATTGAAGAAAGGATTAGGTGCATGCTTTCCCATGCCAAGTTACCTAAGTCTTTTTGGGGGGAGGCTATGAGAACTACAGTTGATTTGATAAATCTTTCTCCATCAGTTCCTCTGAATGGTGATGTTCCAGAGAGAGTATGGAAAGGGAAAGATGTATCTTATGATCACTTAAGAGTCTTTGGGTGTAAAGCATTTGTTCATATTCCTAAAGATGAGAGATCCAAGCTTGATAATAAGGCAAAAGCATGCATTTTCTTGGGATATGGTCATGAAGAGTTTGGGTACAGATTATGGGATCCAGTGAATAAAAAGATTATCAGAAGCAGAGATGTCGTGTTTCTTGAAGACCAATTATTTGAAGATGGTGATAATGTTGAGAAGCAAAATACCTCTGTTTATACTCCTTGGAGTTTGAGCCCAGTTCCTCCACTTATAGTTCATGATGATTACGAGGGAGATGGTGGTGAGAATGTTAGTGATGATACTTCTACAGTTGATGAAGCTTATCCAACTGAACAGACTGAGCAAGCACCTCCACCACCAGATGAGATTTCACTAAGAAGATCTACAAGAGAGCGAAGATCATCTACAAGATATCCTCTGCATGAGTATGTTATGTTGACTGATGGTGGAGAACCAGAAACTTACCAAGAAGCTATTCTACATGAGCACAAGAATGAGTAGGTTAAAGCCATGCAAGAAAAGATGAAATCTTTGTTTGAGAACCACAGCTATGACTTGGTAAAGTTGCCTACAGGGAAGAAATCTCTCAAGAATAAATGGGTTTATAAATTAAAGACTGAAAATAATATCTCACAACAAAGATATAAGGCACGGTTAGTTGTGAAAGGATTCAGTCAGAAAAAGGGTATTGATTTTGAAGAAATATTTTATCCTGTGGTGAAAATATCTTTTATCTAAGTTGTTCTTGGTTTAGCTGCCCGCTTGAATTTAGAAGTAGAGCAACTTGATGTGAAAACTGCATTTTTGCATGGGGACTTGAAGAAGAAATTTATATGGAGCAGCCAAAAGATTTCAAAGTCAAAGGAAAAGAAAATATAGTGTGTAAGATTAAGAAAAACTTATATGGACTCAAACAGGCACCTAAACAGTGGTACAAGAAGTTTGATTCCTTTATGATGAGCCAAGGGTACAATAAAACCACATCTGTTCATTGTATGTTTACGAAGAAGTTTTCAGATGATGATTACATTATTCTCCTGCTATATGTTGATGATATGCTGATTGTTGGCCATGATGCTGGTAAAATTGAGAAGCTTAAGAGGGAACTAAGTAAGTCTTTTGCTATGAAAGACTTAGGATCGGCGAAACAAATTCTTGGCATAAAGATTCTTCGTGATAGAAAGAATAGAAAGATTTGGTTATCTCAGGAGACCTATATTGAAAAGGTTCTTAAAAGATTTAACATGAGTAATGCCAAACCAGTTTGTTCTCCACTTGAAGGTTATTTCAAGTTGAGTTCAAAACAATGTTCGAAAGGTGAGAAAGAAAAAGAAGAAATGTCCAAAGTGCCTTACTCATCAGCAGTAGGCAGTTTGATGTATGCTATGGTTTGTACTAGGCCATATATAACTTATGCAGTTGGAGTTGTCAGTCGATTTCTCTCTAATCCTAGTAAGGAACATTGGGCAGCAGTAAAATTGATCTTAAGATATTTAAGAGGTACTACCAGGTTATGTTTATGTTTTGGCATTGGTAAACCTGTGCTAGAGGGCTACACAGATGCAGACATAGCTGGTGATATTGATTCCAGGAAATCCACTTCAGGGTTCTTGATGACTTTTGCAAGGGGAGCAGTCTCTTGGCAATCTAAATTACAGAATTGTGTTGCTCTATCGATCACAGAAGCAGAATATATAGCAATTACTGAAGCCTGTAAGGAAGTTTTATGGATGAAAAATTTTCTACAGGAATTGGGTTTAAAACAGGAAGGATACACTGTTTACTGTGACAGTCAGAGTGCCATCCACCTCTCCAAGAATTCAACATATCATTCTAGATCCAAGCATATTGATGTAAGATATTACTGGATTCGTGATGTTCTTGAGATGAAAAAATTATACATAAAAAAAATGCATACTGATGAAAATGGTTCAGATATGTTGACAAAGTCCTTGCTTAAAGAGAGACTAGAAGCATGTAGATAGAGAGCGGGCTTGGGGGGGTTAAGTTAGAAAACCCTAACTAAGTTGAGTAGAGGTGTGCGCGTGTGTTGGCGGCGACAGAAAACAGAGAGCACAGTGAGGAGAAAGAGAAAGGAAAGAATAGAGAGAGAGAGAGCTTTCGCAAGATCGAACGGTGAAACTTCCTCAGATTTGGCTTAAATCTTATATGGAGAATCCTTGCAGCAAGCTCTACAATCCTAACAGTATTGATTTATAATCTATCCTCTCTATGATGGTTTATTGCAATACCCATTTTATGAGATTTGGTATTTTTTTATTGTGAGATCCAATAGTTTGATGATGCTATCTCACTTATAAACCAATATATTTATTCTTGATGTTATGGTGATTCTTTAGTTGTCTAGAGAAGTTTCATTGTAAACCTATTACCAATAGTGGTGATAGTGGAAGTTAAGTGGACTACGGTCCCGTGGTTTTTTTCGCTTTGGGTTTTTCACGTTAAAATTTAGTATCTCATTTGGTGGATGTTTTTACCGTGCTCTGGTTAATATTTATCTTTTGGTAACAAGTTGGTAAGTTTGGTGAAAATCTCATTTTGATACACAAAGAGGGAAAGATATTATTCTGCATTCTTCTATAGTTTTTCCCAACAGTAAATTCTCAAGAAACAATCAAGTGTATGGTTGAAGGAGGTTGTTAGAGAGAAGGCAGCCTAGACCCTGCCATAGGCACATCCTATAGATGTGCTAGCACAGTAGCTGAGTTAGGTCCTAATCGTTTGGGTCGAGTCCTTAGATTAAGCCCTGTTGGTTAGCCTAGACCTGACATTAGGTCGACAAGGAGGAGATTTGAGTCAATCGTAATAAATCAGCCCAAATCCTAGTAGAGTTAGGATTCAACTGAATTGGAGTTGGAGTTGGAGTTGGATTCGGGTTGGAGTCAACCAAGTCAAGCTTGTAATCAATCCAATGGGCCGCCCACCTTGATGAGGGGAAGTCAGCTAGGGTTGAGAGGAGGCGGCTAGGTTTAGAGAGAGGAGTTTCACTTAGATGAGACTCTCGCTAGGGTTTAGTAGGAGTTTGATTAGGAGTTGGAGTCTTGGTTTAGTTGAAATAGGAGTCCTATTAGGAATTAGGGTTTGCGACCCTATATAAAGCATGTAGCCACCACCTATTTTTCTAAGCAATAGATCAATATTTCTTCAGCCTTGTAGCCAAATACTAAGAGGGAGGAACCACCACAAGAATTGCATCTGGTTCTAGTAATCTACCTTACTGCTACTACAATTTAGTTATCCAAAAACCAAAAGACCAAAAAAAATAATACTCTATATCGCTACAATACTTTGTAAATTCTTTATCTTGGTGTGCCTGCTGCAAATATCTATTCATATGTTGCACAAACTTGTCGTCGCAAAGTTACCATCTTTACGATGAAAGTTACACTGCAAATTTTAGCCGCATACTACTGCCCTATCTTTGATCTTGCTGCCACTATTTTTCTGCCATATCTTCTATGTATTTTTATGATGGCTTTGACATCTCTCATCAGCGGATTTCCTTTAGGTTCTGCGTAAAAATTCTTGATACAAAACACTGAAACTTTACGTCCAAACTGCTAAACTTTAGACGTAAAAATCTGTCGCAGCACCTTCTTGTAATCTTTGATCATGCTGAATTTATTGCTGTCATATTCTCCTACAAATTTTACGACAGCATTGGCTTTCCCTTACCAGCGGATTTCCTTGAATTCTTCTTTTAATCTTTGTCGAACTGTTGAAAATTTTTCGTCGAACTGCTGTTCTTCGACGTAAAAAATCTGCCGCTGCATCTTTTCGGTGTTTGTTGCTGCATACGCAACTGATCTCTGCCAAATTTGTTGCTGCCACTACTCTTAATTATCTTGCTGCTTTTCTCATGGGTTTTGTGCTGTCGTAATACTCCAAAATATTGCTGGAATTTTCATCGTCAAACTGCTGAAATTTTCGACGAAAAATTCTGCCGCTATACCTTTTGTCGTTCTTCCCCTCATACACCATCAAATTTTACCAAATCTGTTACTGCCACCCACATCACCCTTAAGGCACCCTTCTAGCCCTAAGACACAATCGTCAGAGCCAAATTTCAATCCTTACATCTGCCCAAACAGCAGCGTAAATTGCAGCCCAAACCGCAGCCTACGCAGCCGCAACCTTGATCCATCACCCTTTCGGCCAACAATCCCTACCAAACAGTTGTTGCCATCAACAGCAATCCTAAGCCGCCCCTCTAACTCTAAACCTCTATCACCAAACCCCCCTTACAGCCTCTACAACAGTCCCAAACAGCAGCATCAACAATACCCCCTTTGACGAAAAAATTCTGCTGCACTACCTTCGGTACTACTTGCTGCATCCACACCCGATTCCCACCAAATCCGTTGCTGTCATCAACAGCAACCCTAAGACATCCCTTGACCTAAAAACATCTACTATCATACCCCTCATACAACACCTCAGCCATCCCAAACAGCAGCACCAACTGCAGCCCCAAGCAATAGCCTATCGCAGCCTTTTGCCTTGAGCCATCTATCCTTTTTGGCCACCAATCCAACCAACCGATCCCTACCAGTGATCCAACAGCAAGAGAATGACCTTATCATAACAAATTTGGAGTCTTACATCATGTCATCGGGAGATCTATTCGGAGCCAAGTTGGAGGCCTTCGGGATGCGTATGGAGGACAGACTACATGCTCTCTTCGAGGAGTTTAGATTGGGGCCGATTACCGAGCCTAAGAAGATCACAGCATAGCGTGAGTTTCGATCGCAAGGAGAACCCAATAAAGGAGGAAAGACAAGCGTCGGACTCAGCATGCCCACACACTTGGATGGACTTCCCTCGATGGGAAGACGGAGACTTGACCGTGTGACTTCACGCGATATTTCCATTATCACAGGACCCTAGAGGCTTCTATGGTCAACATTGCTGCCATCCACTTAGGAAGAAAAGTCGCTCAATGGTACAATTAGTACAAGCACACCCACAGAGTCCTATATGGAGGTAATTTAAAAGCGGGTTGCTAATCCGCTTTGGACCGTCCAAGTACGAGAACATCAGAGGGTCGAAGCTAAAAAGACCGTCCAGGAGACGCAGGAGACATGGATCATTCGGCCACGACCTTCCCTTGCAACAACACTTTATGTCCAAAAGCTTTGCCTCTTTCTCTATAGGGGTAAGCTCTTCCTGAAGTGCCACATCCAGCTGAACCAACCATGGCTTTTAATGCAGCGCTCCCAGATCTCGGCTACTTCCACTACCTCTCCCAAGAGCGGACCACGTTGCTCGAAGTCTTCCCTATTTAAGACCTTCGTTCCACTACCGATGATCGCAAGAATATCGAGCCCCTCCAGTGATAGTACCAGCATGAAATCTGTGACTGGATGGAGATCAAAATTCTGAAGGAACAGGAGGAAGGCATCCAAACGTCCACCATCTATAGGGCCCTCACAGCCACGATGCCATCTATTTCGATCCTAGCATTACTAGATCGTGGTGAGGTGCTCAAAATTGGAGCAGACATAACAGGAGTTGAGATCGGTACCACCCTCTTGCAAGTTGGTCGACCCCTAATCCGCACCAAGGCTCACCCTACACTTCAGACGAGGCTTCTAATCTACAAGGGGATACTAATTGCTACTGAAGTTTGGCATGATACAACGCAGCAGCACGAAGGAGAAGTGAAAATGGGCCCGAGAAAATCATGGCTCCTACCCACCTCAGACTCAAATCGGGCTCACACCACCAGGGACCTTATCAGAGGGCAGCCTTCATTCCAAAAGAAGGCTCGACTACTATTAAAGAACGACCATGTGGAAACCCGGGCAAGAAAGAAACATCCTCCCGACAAACGTCAGAGCAAAAGAAAGTTTGTTGTTGAAGATCAAGTTTCCCTTCATCTCCAGCCCCACCAGCTGGAAACGCGAGCCTCAAGGAAGTGGTCCCCCTACTACTTTGGACCTTGCAAATTTGGGGATCACATTGGGGTCGTAACTTGATCCGCGCACCAAATCAAAAATACAGCTGATCCTCCAAGTATCCCAATTCAAATGGAAGTTTAAAATGGACGAGTCAGCCTAAATCCATCCAACTGACACCAAGCTGATGAGAAGGCCCAAGTTCAGCTGATGATCGCGTGAGATCACAAGATCAAGACACATCACCGTCTAGTCACTACTGCTGATGCTGGACCACAGGAGTAGGATGTGTCTACTACAGGGACACGAGGGAGCCTCATGAGGAGTTACAGAACAAATCTTGGAGACATGGAGCTCAGCCTTGAGGACAAGGCTGATTTGAAGAGGGCAGGCCTGTTAGGACCCTAGCTGAGTTGGGTCCTAGTCGTTTAGGTCGAATCCTTAGATTAGGCCCTGTTGGCCAGCTTAGACCTGACATTAGGTCGGTTGGGAGGAAATTTGAGTCAATTGTAATAAATCAGCCCAAATCCTAGTAGGGTTAGGATTCGGATGAATTGGAGTTGAAGTTGGATTCGGGTTAAAGTCAACCAAGTCAAGCTTGTAATCAACCCGCCCACCTTGATGAGGGGAAGTCGACTAGGGTTGAGAGGAGGCGGCTAGGTTTAGTGAGAGGAGTTTCACTTGGATGGAACTCTCTCTAGGGTTTAGTAGGAGTTTGATTAGGAGTTAGAGTCTTGGTTTAGTTGAAGTAGGATTCTTATTAGGAATTAAGGTTTGAGACCCTATATAAAACATGCAGCCACCACCTCTTTTTATAAGCAATAGATCGATATTTCTTCAGCCTTATGATCGAATACTAGGAGAGAGGAACCCCTATAGAGTTCCAAGGAGGGCCGATCCCCTATAGAGATCAATCAAGCCTTAGAATCCTACGGGGTTCTAATAAGATGGTTTCTTTTGAGTGTTGGTTCTTCATAAATCATGAACTCCTCCCTGCAAAGGCTTTTGATAAAGGGAAGAGAGAGAGAGAGGGTTCTAGTAAATGTTAAAGATAGAAAGCACTAGTGAAGATGTTTAAGAAAGCAATAGAGATTTATCAGACTCAAATTGACAAATGAGATAACAATTATTTCTTCCTATATAACAATTATTTCTTCCTATATAATTGTTTAAGGTAGCAGACTCATCTTGCATAGTTGTGCCATGGGACATGATAGATGTCTGATAGGACCCCAACTAGGTCGGGTCCTATCTAATTGAGTCGAATCCTTAGATTGGGTTTTGTTGGCCGGCCTAGACTTGACATTAGGTTGACCAGGAGGAGATCTTAAGTCAATTGTAATAAATCAGCCTAAATCCCAGTAAGATTAGGATTCGACTGAATCATTCTAATTAAGAGTCAAAAGTCAGATTAGGGTCAATCAAGTCGAGATTGTAACCAAATCCTAGTCCAAGCATCTATACCCTATCTAGCCTTCGCCCACTTTGCCTATGAAAGTCGGCTTAGGTTAAGGAAAGTGGCAGCTGAGGTTTTGGAGTAGGAGTTTCATTATGAGTTAGAGTCTTCCATAAGGGTTAGTGTTTTGAACCCTATATAAGCACTTGTAGCCGCCCCCTTTTCATCAAGCAACATAATTTTTCTTCATGCCATTGTGCTGATTATCAAGGAGGGAGGAACCCCTTAGAGTTCTAAGGAGGTTGATACCCTACATAGATTGTTCCAGCGATAGAATCCTGCAGAGTTTTATCATTTGGTATCAGAGCCGCGATCTTGGCGCTTCCTAACCCCTTGCCACGTCCGCTCTTCACCGCCTGCCGTTGCTGCCCAGCTGCATCGCCAGCACCCTTCTCTCCTGCTTCTCCTTCAACCTTCTTCTGCGGCTGCACCCTCCGCTACTGCCTCCTGCTCTAGCACCCACTACTCACCGCTGCCATCTCTGCTTACCCTGCTCTCCACGGCAATCTTCCAGCCGCTACCCCTCCTTCCCCATCGTTGCCGCTGCTGTTCCCAGGCTAGCGGACCATCGGCGAACCTTGGTCATGCCACTCCCAGCCGCGCCATCAACGCTCGCTTCCCTCTTCTTCCCTACCCGATGCCACCATCGCTGTTGCTATCTTTCCCTTCCTCTGTCCACCGCGGCCGCACCCAATGCCCAACCGCACCCTGCTCCCTCTTCCTCAGCTACAAGGAAGATCGCCTCTTTCCTCCCGCTTGTTCAGCGAAAGATTGCAGCAAAGGAAAAGGGTTCCTTCAATCTTTCCTCAAAGTACTCTTGAAGCGGCAGCAGCCCATCCTGCTCGAGTGAGAAAGGGACACGCCGCCGACCGCTGCTGTCTCCTCATGCTGATGTCGTTGCCTCCTCTGCCTTCTTCCCTGCTCCCTAGCTGCGTTGATGGCAGCCCCATCAAAGACCAGCGATGTTGCCAGAACCCTCTTCAGCCGTTCATAGCAGCGTCGCTGCCCACCCCCCCTTGCCATCGCCACCTCCTACTGCTGCTGCCATCGCTCCTGCATCAGACCGCCTCATCTGCCACCTGCAACCACACGGCCAACCGCTCCCTCCTCCGCCGCTATCACTTCTGCCGCTGCAACTACCCCGCGCACTTCCACATCCTCTGCCACAGTCCTCGGCCACGCACAGCCACCGCTCGTCGGACCACCATCGCTGCCCTCTTCTTCTTCTACCAGCCACGTTGTTGTTGGTTGCCGACGCTGCCGCCTGTAGCCACGCAGCCACTAACCACCACTGTCCCTTCCTACTGTCGCCCTTGCCGCTGCTGCCACCACCCTCTCCTTAGCCTTCCTCTGCCATCGACATTACAGATCTGGAGTCTCACGCCATGGCATCGGTAGATCTGATCGGTGCCAAGTTAGAGGCCTTCGAGACACGTACGGAGGACAGACTATGCCCTCTCTTCGCAGAGTTTAGATTGGGCCGATCGCCGAGCCCAAGAAGATCACAGCATGGCGGGAGTTCCGATCATAAGGAGAACCCAACAAAGAAGGAGAGACAAGTGACGGACCCATCATGCCCATGCACTAGGGTGGACTTCCCTAGATGGGAAGATGGAGACTTGATCGGGTGGATTTCACACGCGAAGTGATATTTCCACTATCACAGGACCCTGGAGGCTTCTATGGTCGACATTACTGTCATCCATCTAGGAAGAGAAGCTGCTCAATGGTATGATTGGTACAAGCACACCCACGGAGTCCCAACATGAAGGAAATTCAAGAGCGGGCTGCTACTCCGCTTCAGACCGTCCGAGTATGAAAATATCGATGACCAACTCGCAAAACTCCACCAGACCTCCACAATTCAGGAGTACTAGACCAGATTTGAAAGACTCTCTAACCAAACAAGACACTGGTCTGAAAAACAATTGTTAGGGACTTTCGTCGAGCGGTTGAAACCGAAAATCCGAGAAGTCAAAGCGCGACGACCCTCCACGATAATGACAGCTATCTCCTTTGCGTGACTACAAGAAGAGAGGCTGAACCAAGATGCTCGGAGGACCAAAGTCACAACTCGATTAGCAGCACATAGACCTTCGACCCCATCTACTATCAGCTGACCCTCCCAGCCAAAGGAATTAACGAGGGAAGAACATCGCGGCAGATCCACGAGTGGCTTGTGTCGGCACTGCAACGAGTCCTAGAGCCGCGACCATTGTTGCAAGAAGGGGAGGCTCCCAAGGATTGAACCTAAACATAAAGAGGAGGACCTCGAGGAGGAGAACACAAAGGAGGACTAACAGTCGGTCGAATGCATGACTCACTCTCTAGCCGGCTATACTAACCTGTAAATAATGAAAGTTTAAGGATCCCTTAAGCAGCACCCCATCACCGTCCTCACCGACACCAGGAGCTCCAACAACCTTATGAACAACAAAGGAAAGCAGGTGATCCTATGCAGGCCACGTGGGAGCAAAGTAACGACGGTCTCGACACAGCCTTTGGAGAAACTTGCTGAAATTTCAGGCGCCTCCGCCGAACCGAGCCAACTACTTCCTTCCAGGCTACATGACCTTCGTATGCTGACCTTACAAGAGGAACCACCCACCCATATTCAGCCATATTGCTGTCTACTTCTTCAGAAGGCTAAAGCTAAGAGGATCGTCTAGAGATGCTGGAGACACGGATCATTAGACTGTGATTTTCCCCCACAACGACACTTTATCTCCAAAAGCTCTACCTCTTTGTCTGCAGGGACAAGCTCTTCCTAAGGTTCCACCTACAGGCGAACCAGCTACGGCTTCTAATGTAGCGCTCTCAGATCTCGGGCTACTCCCACAACCTCTCTCAGGAGTGGACCACGTTGCGTCCCTGTTGATGACCTCCGCTCCACTGCTGACGACCGCAAGAAGATCGAGCTCCTCAAGCGGCAGTACTGGCATGGAATCCGTAACGCCAAAGCTTACTGGATGGAGATCAAATTTTCGAAGAAACATATATCTAATCAGGAAGAAGGCATCATCACATCCTCCGTCTATAGGAGTAAGAGAGAGATCACTTGCAGGGCCTAACAAAACATGGTGACTGCTATGCTGGACATCCCCATTCACTACAGCGAGATCAACACCCCTCTCACCATAGAGAAAGACGCCCCCCTTTGGCCAAGTAAAACATCAACCCCTAAGATGCCATCTACAGCGATGCTACCATTTTCATTTCGTGGCAAGGTGTTCATAATTAAAGCAGATGCATCGGGAGTTAGGACCGATGCCGCCCTCATGCAAGATGGTCGACCCGTGGTCTACATCAAAGCTCTCCCTTCACTTCATACGAGGCTTTTAAGCTACAACGAGAAGATACTAATCGTTGTTGAATTTGAAGCTTGGCATAATATAGGTCAACAACATGAAGGAGAGATGAAAATAGGTCTGGAAAATCGCAGCTTCTACCCACCTCAGATTCAGATCAGGCTCACACCACCAGGGACCATATCAGAGGGCAGCCACCATTCTAGAAGAAGACTCAGTTACTACTAAACATCAACCATCTGGCAGCCCATGCAAGGAAGAAACGGCCTCCCGACAAACTTCAGAATGGAAGAAAATTTGAAGATCGAGTTCTCCTACACCTCCAGCCCTATCAGCAGGAAACTCGAGCCTCAAAGAAGTGGTCTCCCTATTACTTTAGACCTTACAAAATTGGGGATCATATTGAAACCATGACCTATGGATCAGATCTGTGTACCAATTCAAAATTATAACTGATACTCCAGGTATCTCACCGCAAATGGAAGTTTAGAGAGGATGACTCAGCCCAGACCCATCCACCCGACACCCAAGTCGATGAGGAGGCTCAATTCTAACTGGAGATTGCATGGCATCGCAGGATCACGACGCATCACCATCTAGACACTACCATCGATGAAGAGATACAAGACAAAACTGGACCGTAGGATCGTGATGTGCCTACCACAGATGCAACAAGGAAGCCTCATGACAAGCTACAGACTCAGACCCGGAGATCATGGAGCTTCAGCCTTAAGGACAAGGCTAATTTAAAGATGGTGGGTCTAATAGGAAGAAAACAGCAACTGTCTCTTCCTCATGATCTCTTGATCTCAATAGTCTTCTAGGCACTATTAGGCTTCCTTTGACCTATTTTATATACCACGCATGTTTGATTGAATTTATTCTCTGATTATTATCTTTATCTTTAATTATATTTCTTATAAATATTATGTGGCGAGTGCCTTTATTGCTTGTGCCGGACTTAAACAAGCTCCTGGCATCTTGGAAATTTTGCAACCATAGCATGTTTTTATGCCTAGAGCAATCAACAAACTGGACAAAGGTCAAGGTCTTGAATAACAAATGGTCTAGAATGTGCTAATTAATTTTTACCAATTTGACGAACAACTATTATGAGAACATATAGCAAGAGAATGGAATATATATTGGTCATATCTATGCAAATGAGGTACAAAACAGAGGTAACTAATGTAGATGATGTAATAAGGGGCTAATTACATATTACACCCTGTAGTTAGCTACCTATAGCATCTCGATCCTTATACTTAAAAAAAGTAATATTGACATTCATATAGTTACGAATGTGAAACATCTAAATCCATTTACCCTAGCGACGTCAATTTTACTAATAGAAACACAAAAAGAAAGGATAAAAAGATAATTTTAACATTCTAATTGGTGGTGGCGAACGGCGTCGGTGGTGACAGATGACAGCGTTGATCCCAACACGGTTGTCGAGCGGTTTGTTGCTATACATCTATGTCAACGCTCCACGTAGTGGAATTATAGTCCGTACCAAAGCCATCGTGGAGATCTGTCGCTTACTGCAGTAGGACCCGGAGATGCATTCCCCTCCTAGCCACTCGTCTCCTCAACCACCACTCATCTGTGATCGAGGCCCATGAGAATGTCGTCGCTGCCCTCCTCAACCTCTCCATCTCTGCCTGTGAGGCACTCATGTGCACCCCGGGCATCCTCGACGCCCTCGTTACCGCCCTCTGCCTCCTCTCTCTTCTACCGCCTAGCACATCGCCACAACCCTTAACAGCCTCCTCTCCGTCGAAGCATACCACTTCATCATTAGGTAAAAAAAGCCCCTCATCGCCGCCCTCGTGGACCTCCTCACTAGATCCATCAAGGACGTGCTCAAGGTCCTCTTCTGCCTAGCCCTCTACCCACTCAACTATAATGCTCTCGTGAGCTAGGCACTATGCCGCCCCTCTTTGAGCTGGTGGTGAAGGACGACCAGAGGGGGTGGTGGAGGATGCGATGGTAATGATCACCCAGGTAGCACGATGTGATGAGAGCGTGGAGGCATTCTGGAGAGTGGATGACGTCAGTTGCCTGGTGGATATGGTGGTTGGGGGTGTGCTGCTAAACCTAGTAAAAAGCAACGAAGACAAGGTGGTGGGTGATGTCAGGGAGGTGGATGGGGCAGAGCAGACCATGAGGGCTTCTGGCCAATGACAACAGTGGGGTGAGCGCGAGGGGGAAGAGCAAGGAGGAGGCACTACTAAGGGTTTTGGAGAGTAAGTGGGGGAGTCAACTGTAGGGTCTTGATGATTCTGAGACCAGCACCGATGACCCTGCGTCACAAACACCGTAAACATCACTCTATAACGAAGCTGCAAACTGCTCTGTTCCCGCTCAGCATCCGCCACCACGAACTAAATGTTAAAATTATCTTTTTATCTCTTATTTTCATGTTTTCATTGGTAAAATTGACGTTGTTAGGATAAATGGACCCTAGATCAAGGTTTGCAATTTTGATCTGTACCGCCCGGCAAGGTTTGTAATTTCGACCTGTACCGCCCGGTACGGGCGGTACATGCCGGTCCGCCAGGTTACCGGTACGCGGACCGTCCGCTACCGGGCGGTTCCGTCAAAAATCGACTGTTGACGGCCGATTGAAGAAGAAATCAATCATCGGCGGTCGATTGAGGAAGAAAAGGGAAGAAGAAGAGGAAAAGAAAAAAAAAAGAAGAGGGGAAGAAAGAATACCTCGCCCGCGCGCCGTCCTCGCCGGCCTGCCGTCGCCTCCCGCGGTCGCCTGTGCGTCGTCGCCGCCCGCGACCGCTTTTTCTCCTACACAAGGAGACGGAGCGTCTCCCCGCACGGGGAGACAGATCGAGGCGATGTCGCCTCTTTTTTTAATATTTTTAATATTATATTATAAAAATTATTATATTATATTTTAATACTGGCGGTATGGGTTCCGTACCGATACCGATAATATGTCGGTATATCGGTACGGACCAGTAAGTCAAACCTTGCTGCTCGATACGGATGGTATTTACCGGTCCATTAGGTTACCGGTATGCGGACCGCCCACTATCGGGCGGTACCGTCAAAATCGACCGTCGACGGTCTATTTCAGCCGTTAACGGCCGATTAAGGAGAAATCGATCGTCAACGGTCGATTTCGATCGTCGGTGGTCGATTGAGGGAGAAATCGATCGTTGATGGTCGATTGAGGGAGAAAACGGGAGGAAGAAGAAGAGGAAAAGAAGAAAGAAGAAGAGGAGAAGAAGAAAGAAGTAACTCCTTTCCCCGCCCCATCCTCACCCGCACGTCGTTGCCGCCCTCGCCCGCGGGCGATTTTTCTCCCGCGCGAGGAGATGGAACGTCTCCCCGCACGAGAAGATGGAATGTCTCCCCGCACGAGAAGAAAGATCGAGTTTTTTTTATATTTAAATATTAATATTTAATATTATATTATATAATATTCTATTATAAAATATTTTAATATATTGGGTGGTACACACTGTATGTACCGCCCGGGTACCGAGATAATCTCGGTACACCGATACGGACCAGTATGTCAAACCTTGCCCTACATGTTTCACTTTCATAACTTTAAGGCAAATGTGACTTTTTAAAGTGTAGGGACCGGGATGCTAAAGGTAACAACTACAAAGACTAATCTATAATTAACCCTTACATATGTTGTCATTTGACAACTTATTCTCCTTGAAAAATAATGTCTCTAAACTAATAGAATATTTACAAATGAAAATTTACCTACGTCACTAAGTCTCATTAGTTTACTCACTCTATTTTTATACTTTATTTAAATCTGATCGAACTAATATTTTTTTATAATTAGGTGTTTTTAGTATGGATCTGAGTGTTGGCATTGTTGAGATGAAAATATTTAGGTGGATACAAAGAGTTAGCATGAAATATAAGAAATGAAATGTGTTCATTCATCAATTAGATATCACTTCGATAGGTTAAAACGAGGAAGAATCCCTTAAGATGATATACAATATACTCAAGAGACCTATAGATGTTGTAGTTAAAAGAGATGAAATTATTATTATTAATAGTATGAGAAAAGAGGTTCAGGGAGACCTAAAAAGATTTTTTAGAAACTATAAATAAAGAATTAAATACTCTTTAACTTAACTAAAGATAGGTTCATGTCAATGGCGACAAAACATCTATTAGCCAATCCCAAATAGTTGGAACATTACTGCTTTGTTATTGCTAATGGTGATAGTGCTTTAGTATGGGATAAACAGTTTTCATGGATCTTCATGATAAATGCATTTATATGCTTTATTGTCTTTATTACTAATTGATATTTTTTATGGACATCAGTGGACCGACTGCTGAGATACTTCTGCTGTTAAAATCTATTATGCTTGGTGTCTTTTAATTTGTTATTTATAATGTAGTATTGCTGAAATAATTTTTGTAGTCTTAAATCATTAGCAGTAGAAGCATATTTTCCTGATTTTTTTTTTTCAATTTCCAGTTTATACAGTTGCAGTTAGACCCAGCCAGCAGCAATTTTCTTCCAGCCAATAGCAATGAAGCAATTACACAATCTCTGACTGTTACTAATACCCAACATGGGCAGGTAAATAAATTTTGGATAATTGAAATTTCTTACTTTACTACATGACTTTTAGTGCTATACCTTTTAGTGTTACTGATAACTTCTACCTGCCATGGGAACTCTTATATGGTTAATCTGCATCACCAATCTTGGTTTGAAATTTCGGTACCAGACCCTATGTTGGCTGGATCGATATAGATCTGATGCATACCAGCATACTGACACAGTATGCCAGCATACTTGTCCACATGGAGGAGGAGGTAGGCGGAGGAGAAGAAAAAGGAGGAGAAAAGGACTAGGAGTAGGAAGAAGAAGAGATAAAAAAGGAAGAGAAAGGTGGCGAGGTACCAAACGGGCTTGTGGGAGGGCTACCAGCGATGGATGCCTTATAAGCAGGGATTGGGGGTCAACAATGATGGTGAGAGGATAAAGTTCTGATAAGAATTTTAATTAAAAACCTTGAACCAAATCGAAACCACCTGATATGGGTTAGTTACAAGCTCAAGACTCCATTGTACCTGTATTTACTACCCAGTTTGTATTGGTACTGGTCCAAGTGGTTTTCTAAACCATGCCTGAAGTCAGGCCTTGAAAGGCCTGAAGCGTACGAGATAACAATTATAGGAAAGTGACATGTAGGTAAATGTAAATGTTCAGAAGTTTGATGGTTGTACCCAATTACACATTCTATTAATTAAATTAGGTTATAGAAAAATTCATCTTTTTCGTGAGTTTTTGTACTTATTGCACTTTGAACTCAAAATATCATGGCCAGTTGTGTCAAAATCATTCAATGAATTACTGATTTTTTGAAACATGATTAGAAGTGGGTGATTTGTCTTTAATTGTTTGTCCTACTATTGATGTCAGTTTAGTAAAGTTTGTCGGTGTTCATAGTTCAATGATGTTGTTTGCTACTCAGGTTGTTTGGTTTGTGGTTCTGCGGGAGCTTGCTCCACTATCTTATCTTCAAAAGTTTCATTCTGATTTCTTTTCCCAGTACCACCTGATAAAGGCAAAGTTGTCTTTATGTGATTGTTCCATACTGAGAGATTCTATGCTTTCTCAGTGCTGTTCCTGTGTACTTTCTCACTTTATACAGCTCCTGTCTTTGATCAGCATATCTACTAACAGCCTGATCTAGTTGTTGTTTTTTTTTTCCTTTAACAGATGCTTGTTCAACATGTGATTCAGATCCTGTTTCCTATAAGTTCTCCACTGCAATGCTCAAAAACTCCACAACATAGTTTGCATGTTTCCTTGACCGAATAGTTGTCCCCTTTTGACATAGATGTTGTCCAGCAAAGAACTGAAGGGCCTTTGTCATCTGAAGCATGGCAAGTTGCACAAAAAATTTGAAACTTTGTTGTCTAGTCTTAGTTAAATGTTGTTCCTTGTCTGACTATTTATGGTGGAAAGAAGTTATATACCTTAGTGGTTTTTGGTTTGACATTTTGAAGGTTTCTTTGAGCTTTATTATTCTGTAGAGGTACATCATCTTGCCTACTAATCAGAGGGCACTGAGAATCAAGGCATGGGACTGATCCTAGATTATACTCAGGAGACTCCATCTACCCATGTATGTGATCCCTGATCATCATCCCACAATGCCTGTTTTTGCTGTTCAGCAACCTGTCTATATGATTAAAAGCTAAAAACAACATTGTTACTTTCCATATTTGGGCCAATGACTTGATTATCAATATAGCTTTTAGCAGTAACCTAGAATTTAGTGTTAAGTGAATTTGTTTGTCAAATACTTGTGTGGGCCTATGAGATGTTCACACTTAAAAATTAAACAAAATTTTTGACCAGAGTGGGCTGGTCAGAGTACTGGATTCTGTGATGTATCTCACCTGTACTATGAGTTGGATATTTAACCATCTCCAAGAGTCATTTGTAATCATTTTATGATGATCATTTTAGAAACATAGGTGGGGTTTTTTTAAGATGACAAACCTACTTTTATACATGAATCTTTTTCTCTGGTAGGGCATGATTTTGCAATGGAATCATTTATGCTGCAACCTTGGTTTGTCAGAATGCTAGGTGGATAATTTTAGCTTTATCCGTCTGTCTTAATGTTTCATGATTTTGGCATAAATCCTAAGAGCCTAATGATGGAAATCTACCTCCTATCTAGTTCAGTAATCTAATTGATCAGGTCCAATTTTGTACTGTGATTTTATCATTTGTTGGATTACCAATCAATAAATGATAAATATGTAGATTTGAGACCCATGACAAATCATGTACTTCATGAAGATTCATTCGTAAATGGGACTGGCATAAAAATAATGTTCATGTAATTCAATAAAGTGAATTCATCATGTGTTGGGTTACCAATCAATAGATGATAAATATGTAGACTTGAGACCCATGACAAATCATGTACTTCATGAAGATTCATTCGGAAATGGGAGCAACTTTTCTGGCATAAAAACAATGTTCATGTAGTTCAATTAAAGTAAATTCATCATGTGTTGGGTGACCAATCAATAGATGATAAATATGTAGATTTGAGACCCATGACAAATCATGTACTTCATGAAGATTGATCGGAAATGGGAGCAACTTTTCTGGCATAAAAACAATGTTCATGTAGTTCAATAAAGTACTGAAGCAGTTTTGACCTGGAACTGGATGGTTCGAATCATGCTATCTACATCATGGCTGCTGGCACTGTTCTTATTGTACCTAAGCATGCGGAAGCTTTCAGTAGTTACTGCTGCTGGGAAGTCTTGATTGAATCTAGTTATGGTCATTTTGACATACTTTGAATTTAAAAGGAATTGTAAGAGAGAATCTGATAACCATATTGAGTATGGGACAAGCTGTACTCCTGCCAACAAGCTTCAGTTTCAAGTAGTAAACCTACCATCTGGTACATCTTTAGTTTATGATAGTTATGACACTCTCCTCTGCCTCCTCCTTGCAGATGCCTTATCAATGCCACATTGTTGTAGTCTCCTACCCATGGCATCGCCACGACATCCTTCTCTGCCTATATGCATTACCACCCCTTCTTCCTCTTCCATCTCTTCTTCGTCTTCTCCAGTTCCCGTGTCATCCTCCTCCACCTACCCTAGCCATACTAATACCGATCACACGTGCAGCCATATTTGCACTATACTGATCCATCCAATGACCAGCACAGATATCGGATTGAAACTTCTTGGTGATCTCTGCATCACTTAAATTCTCTATTTTTTTTAATGCAGGTGCCTTCAGGAATATGCAAACTAAAAGCTGGCATCTGGTGTTTGGTGCGTGAATGATGTGTTTATGGACTTAAGATATATCAGTTCGGAATTCTCACAACATAACAGAAAAACTGAATTTGGTCAAACTTCAGGATGGTGTTGCATTCATAAATTCCTATATAGCAATTACTTAGTGCTTATAGGTTATGTAAATGGACTCTGTTGCTTGGCTTTAGAGATGCAATTAATTTGATTAAAATGAAGACCCTTTTTTTCAGCATAAGTCAGAAAGATATTTCCTTTCTCTTTGTTTTTTGCTGCCTTCTCAAAGCATTACTTGGTCTTATGCAAATGTAACCTCCCCAATGAAATTCTATCCTTTTAATAAAAAAAATTATACGTTGTACACTCAATTCTAACTTTGACTTTTGATGCTGGTACGGTAGCCAACTATTACTAATTCTTTATCTGTTGTCATCTTAGAAAGCACTGGCGATGCGAATGAGGATAGCTTACAAGGTGAACAACCAAGATAAGCTGGAACAAGGACAAGTCGACAATTTCCCTCCAGGATTATGAACACCAGTGATGCCGTTGTGCAGGATTTTACTCTTGGCCTAATTCCTCCTGCTTTCCTCTGATTTTTTTTTCTATTTAATTAATTCTTTCTTTGAAGTTGTCAGACAATCTGAGAAATATTGGTGTCAATTGATCTTCTGTTCTCAGTGGCATGATGGATTACGCATTGAAATAGATAATCCTCCCTACCAGGGAAGAACCAGAACTAATTCATTACGCATTACACAAGCGTTTGAGAGAGACAATTCATTGATGATTGCTGTAAAGTCTGCTGACTTCACTGTGTTGTTCGTTGCGCTATCAAGTTAGACTTCTGATTACACTTCTGTCTTCAACCGCCGCCTGTGGAGCATTCAGATTAGATCGGAGGATCTATTCACATAATGGAGTACTGTAGCATTATTTTTAGCATAGGCCAATAAAATAAGACTAGTTCTCAGCAAAAATGTGGTCATCATTTCGTATTGGTACCAACTATATTTTTTATGATCAAATAGTAGAGAGAATATGGTCAGTACAACAAGCAACTGCCTGCCTAAGAATGACTTGTCAAAATCGAATACCAAAGAACAAAAGTATGATAATAGTATTCATTAGCTCGTCCAACTTAAAAGTATTTCAAGCTTAAGTTAATGATAATAAATTTATTTTTGATACGAGACCAATCCAGGTTCAACAGGATAATCTCTTAATAGGAAACGAAACCTAACTCAATGGTAGTTCTACATCATGTTGTATATTTAACTCTGTGATAACATTTTTTTTCTACTTAGATCTCTTAACGTGCATCATATTGGATTTGTTTTATTTCCAATTCTCATGGTATGATTTTATATATTACTGATTCATTAGTTTGATAAACTTAAAATCATGTAAGCAAACTTAAACTGAATCGTGATGATTCCATTGCGAGGGATCAGGTTGGGGTTTTGGGCTTTATCCTACAAAGTGATCCGGGTGATCTTATTTTTGTCGGATGTAGGGTGGTGGAACAGCGAGGTGCCTTGTTCTGCGAGGCTGCTTCAATGACGACGACGAGACTCCAAACTGCGGCGATGAATGGATTTACGCATATCCATGTGAAATTTGATTCTGATATTCTTATTAGAATGCTGTAAAAAAAAAAAAGGAGCTCCACTTGGGCTGTGCATAACGATATATATATATATATATATTGTACTCATCTTTAATTTATTATCCTGTAATTGAAAAAGTTATATCCAAAACTTGTTGGTGAAGACATTGTCACGATCACTTACAAAGAACGAGTTGTCTCATGCAATTTAGCAACATTCTATACAAAAATTCGAGCAATATTGATAGTGATATAGGAATTTCAGATAGCACAAAAGTGGGCATATCTCATGAGACAATTAACCACAACGAGGATGATACATTTTCCTTGAAATGTTGGTAGCCCTTCGATGAAGTCTATAGAGATGTCGGTCCAAGCATAGTCGAATGAGTAGTGGCTACAATGTTCTTGGGCTTGCTACTGTCTCTCCTTTGTGTCATTGACAAGTGTCATACCGAGCCACAAATTAAGCAATGGTCATTTTAATCCCTTTCCAATAGAATGTTTACTAAATCCTCTTGTAGGTTCGAAGGAATTCGGAGTATCCAGCCAATGGTAATGAGTGCAACTCTTATAGGATGGCAACTTGGCAAGGGGAGTTGGGCACCAACATAATTCGGCTCTTGTACCGTAGGTCCTTCGAGTCTTAACTGTAGTGCGCTATTGAGCCCAGATATGTTAGGATCAATTGGCACTAAGAGGAGGAGGAGGAGAGGTGGGGGGGGGGGGGGGTGGGGGGTGGGGTTTGATGGTGAATTAGTGCAACTGTGATGGTGAATTAGTGCAGCTATGAAATCATGATTTAAGAAAAAAATTAAGTAGAGAAAATGAGTAATCAATCTTATAGAAAAAATAAATGCTAAGTTTCTTGCTTAAAGATAGCTCAAGAAAGAACAAGCAAATCCAAATAATAAGATAAGAGACGACGAAAAGGAAGTGCTTGATTTAGAAACCTTGCTTTCAAAAAGTAAATAAAATCGAAAGCGTCTTTTGGTAATTTGTTGAACACAATTAAGAAATTGATTTAAGAGAAAAAGTAGTAAGGATGATAATCATATTTTTTTAATGAACTAATTAGGAGCAATAGAAAGTGGTAAACAATATAAGTAAAGAGAACTCACAACTTATAGTGGTTCGGCCTCAACCTTGGCCTACGTCAACTTTCCGAGTCATTCTCCTTGAGGCACACCGGTATCTACTATCAATCTCCTTTGGGTGAAAACCAAACCATTATAACTTGAGCTTATAAAAGAGACTCTTTATAAGAATTTTACAACTCTTAGCTCACTCCCTTCCTCTTTTCTTTTTCTTATAATTCACACAAGTTTTTCACATAATTTTAATCTCAAAAAGTATTGTGTCAAATGTAAGAAAAATTTAAATGTATCCGAAAAATTTTGGTACGGGCGGTACAACCATTGAGACTGATGGTGAAGTCGCCGAAAGTAACATTGAAACCAGGGTATAGGCGGTACAACCATTATTTTGGGCAGTTTAGCCGCTGTCAGCCGCCTGGTACAATCGTCGTTTACTAGTGGTTCAACAGCTGGGAATCCCAAAAAATTCCCTTCACTTTCGACTTAAACTATTAGTTGACCACTTCCCTGGTCAACTCACTGAGCTCGACCTGAGCTTAATCCAACCCCATAGTGGACCTGGTTGCCTCTTTGAGTTGATTTTGGATTCCTTCCAAATCACACTCAATTCGAACTCAAACTTAACCTACGACTTAAGGATTACAACCATACAAACCACCAAGCTTAAATAACGACCTTACTTCCGCAATCCTGCAACCTCCAGCATTCCCTATGGTGAGTCTCACGGTCTTCCTCCAGCGATCTCCCGGTGTGCTCCTAGCGATCTTCTTGATACCTTCGACGAAATCCTAGTGAACTCTCGACGAGCTCCTGTCGCGTCGTCTAAACCTTGGTCCGATGCCTAAGCTTGATCCTGGGTCCATGTTTGGTCTGTAACTCCATTTAACCGTCATGGTTAAACCTGCATCACTTCCTCTAACAACACATGTTAGATTAAACACTCGTCAATTGATTTCATCATCAAAATTTGAGATTCAACAATCTTCCCTTTTTTTATGATGACAATCAATTGATGATAAAAGTTAATCCTAACTCCCCCTAAATCCATGCCATAATAAAGAAAACTTCAATTCAAAAGAATCACACACTCTTGAAATCATGTATCTTGAGGCAATCAATATTACAAGCAAATTAAAATTTGCATCAAGTCATCAAAGCATGAATTTTAAAAAAAAATTATGCATAAATATCCAAGTATGTGTATCAATATCTAAGTGTCATCAGTGTCCATTTCTCTCCCTTTGTCATCAACAAAAAGGTGAAATGTATAGCTAACGATTTCAAAGCACATGATGACATTACTCCCCCTTAGTAAAATAGAATATACATAATAGAATTTTTATCCCCTTTGTGAACAATGAGAAGAGAAACAAGAGAGGAGTTGTGAAAGCATTATATCATTAAGAAGAGCTCTCAATAAATTTCAAAAAGAATATTAAGATGAGCTCAAAAGTCCAAGTTGACACTATTTAATCACATCATATGCAATACATCATATCATCATAATAAAATCATGAGTATTGCATGCATTATTCCAAATCTTCATGTATATTTTTGAAATCATCATTATATGCATGATCATCATATATGATTTCACATCATCATACCTTCTCCCCCTTTGTCATCAACAAAAAGGAGAAGTGCAATTAGGAGTTCTTGAGATATGAAAGCTTAGCAATTTAGCAAATTTTTTCATCACTTTAGAACATGCAAGCTAGTAAATTTTTGCTTCCTTCATGCAAGCTAACAAGTTGGCAAGTTTTACTTCTCTTAGCATGTTTTTTTTCTTTTTTTTGAGAATGTGGCATTAAGCAAAATTTTTGATTCTCTTGGGATTTGCAAATAGCATATTGCTTCTCTTTTGAGATTAGCAAGCTAGCAAGTTTTGCTCCCCCTTTATCATTGTCAAAAAGAAGGGATGGTTACAATAGTGTAAAACTTTTCCCATTATATTATTTTTCAAATCATCAAATGAAATATATCAAGAAAAATTAACATGGTGATGAGATATATAATTCATGAAGATAAATTATAAATATCAAGAGACAAATCATAGGATAAATAAATAAAATATCTTGATTCATGCAAAATAAATCTCAAGTTGTCAAGATCTTGATTTATATAAAAGTCTCCTTTTAAATAATATGAGAACACATAATAAGATATTTTGATTCATAAAAGATTTCAAGTTATAATTCCCAGGAATCAAAATCACGATATAGGTAAAAACTCATTCAATTTCAAATCATCAAAATTACCAAAATCACTTTCAAAAGATTCAAGATGAAATAAATAGACTTATTGATCTCTTGAAATACTAGTGATTTTCTTTCTCCCCTTTGTCATTGTAAATAAGAAAGATGAAAAAAAAGGGAATAATATATAACAAAACTTTGTCATAAATTATTAAGATGTCAAGTAGCATATCATGGTTTATTAGGATATGTCTCCTTTTTAGTGAATAGCCAAAAGAATCGTAGGAGTACAAAGAATAAAAAATCTTGACTCATAATAAATCTTAATTTATAAATATTAAGGAATCAATATCATGATTTGGATAAAAACTTATTCAAATTCAAATCATCAAATCATCAAAATCACTTTCATAGTTCAAGAGATTCATAAAAAATAACATAATCGATTCATTAATCTTTTTTTTTAATTATAAGATAAATATATTTTTAGAAAAATATATTCCCTTTTTATTTCATACAAGCATGCCTTTGTCTTTTAAGCCAAATAAAAACATGCATCATCATTTAAAACAAAAAAAATAACTTTTATTACAATAAAGATCAATAAGCCATAAATCATAAAGATCATCATGCATAATTTTGAAATATAAACTCATTAAGCATGATCAGTACGCATCATTAAATCATCAAATATGGTTTCATTGAACATAAAATATCTTCAATTAAAATAAAAAAGCAATACGAAAATCATCAAGATATATATTATTGTCTCTTAAAAGCATACATAGGATTTATCTTAAGCATTAGATTTAAGTCAAAAATTTTATTCCTTTATCATAAAATATATAATTTTCATGATCAATATAATTTTTCAAAATCACTAGAAAGAAAAGCATAATCATCTTTTTATAATGTTCTATACTCAAATTCTATCATTCAACAATATTCATTTAATCATGCAACCCATATTTCAAATTACTTCTTCAAGCATCATCAAGATCATTACAATAACTCATCAAAATGTTAAAACATCTTCAAGCAAAAATTCAACCAATCAGTTCCAACATTTAGATGAGTTTAACTCTTTACACATAGTGCAAGGAGTCGACAAACTCATTTCAAATTTTTTTTATTTATTTCAAGTCTCAATTCAAGAATGATCTAATATTCAATAATCATAGAAACTAATATATCATCAACAAAAACTCGTTTTCATAAATTATAAATATTTTTTTATTAACAATAACTAAGACTCCTTAGTTCTAGTTTATTTTTATACTAGTATGCTCTAACTATGCATTATCAATCAAGGTTAGGATAAGATAAATCCAAATGAGTAAATCACTTCCAAGTGGAGTCATTATTACGAGATATCTTCAACCAAAATCCAATTTTTTTTTATGTTGGAAGATTCTATAATGTTATCAAGATATTTTTCCTTTAAAGAAAAATGATTTATATGACTTTTAAGTTCAAATTCAATATTTGGTCATTTAATCTCAAGACAACATACACAAATATAAGCACACAAATCAATACATTAATCATCATCAAAATCTCCCTTTCATATTCATAATTTTTTAATTAAAGATAGCTAATCTTTTTTTTTTCTAATTTTAGCATGCAACAAAAGGGTTACACACCATCATAATGAAGATTTATTTTTATTTTTAATAATTTATCTTATTAGTATTTAGGCTAGTGCGCTTGTTAGATCTTAAGTTATATGTCTTGACCATCTAAAACATTATTTAATGCTCCTAGCCTTGTTAGGAGATAAATTTATAAAAAAAGATTTATATACCTATTTTACATTAGGTCAGTCATAAAGAACTTTATCTTTATTTTTTAATTATTTTTTATTGTAAGAAGTTTCCTTGAGAATCTAAACTAATTGGTGCGGACTACATTTTCTAAATAGACATTTGTTTGCCTTATATCCTAATTTTCCACAAAAATTATATTTGATTTTCGATAGTAAATTTAAGGTAGGTCATTTTACAAAAATAGTTGGCTTTTGTTATATATTACTAACAAAATCTATGTCATTTCTTCTATTAATATGACCTTTATTGGCAAGCATCATATTTAGGGATTTGTTTCTAATTTCAAATTTTTTTAATGTTGTCTTAAGCATGATATTTTCTTTTGTAACATTATCTACCACTTCACATTTAGAGCAAGGGTTATGTGCTACTAATGAATCATGCATTTTATCAAATCTATCAACTAACAAATCATATTCATTTTTATGTAACTTATAAGATTTGTTAATTTTTCTAAACTTATCAAACAATTCATGAAACATGTTTAATAACTCCGAAAATGAAATGCTTAATGAATCACTAACCTTGTATGGTGCCTTGTATGTTGAAAGTGCTTTCTTCTTGTATGGCGCTTTCTCTTCAATTGAGGACATTTATTTTTAAAATATCCAAGTTTTTTGCATTCATAGTATATGACATTATCCTTCTTCGATTCATTTTTGTTTTTATAGTTCTTGTTCTTTTTCATAAATTTTTTAAACTTTCTAGACAATAGTGCAATAGGATGGTCCTTATCACTCGAGAAGTCATTTGCCATTTGAAGTGCTATCTCCCTTCTTGTTCTTTGGAAGGGGTTCATCAAGCTCTTCATGAGCTTTACAATTTAGTTCATAAGTCATTAATGATCTAATGAGTTCTTCAAGAGGTAAGTTATTTAAATCTTCGGCCTCTTGTATAGCAGATACTTTAGGATACCAACTCTTAGGAAGAGATCTTAAAATTTTACTAACAAGTTCAAAATTAGAAAAATATTTTCTAAGAACTTTAAGTCCATTGAGAAATATGTGAAACGAGTGTATATGTCTTCAATAGGCTCACTTGATTTCATTTTAAACAACTTATAATTATGAACTATATTAATCTTAGATTCTTTTATTCTACTAGTCCCCTCGTGTGTGATTTCTAGTGTGTGCCAAATATCAAAAGCTGATTCATAAACGAAAACATGATTAAACTCATTTTTGTCAAGAGCATAAAATAAGACATTCATAGCCTTTGCATTCAAAGAAAAATTCTTCCTTTCTAAATCATTCCAATCATTCATTGGTTTAGAAGATTTTTCAAATCCGTTCTCTACAATGTTCCATAAATCAAGGTCCAAAGAAATGAGAAAAATATGCATCCTTATTTTTCAATATATGTAATCCGTCCCATTGAACATGAGAGGACGTGAAATGGTATGTCCCACATTCATGCCAAACAAATATATTTACTCAAGTGGGTGTTTAGTCTAAAGAGTAAGACCTTGCTATGATACAAATTGTTAGGATTAATTGGCACTAAGAGGAGGGGTCAATTAGTGCAAGTGTAAAATCACTATTTAAGAAAAAAAATTTGTTTAAAGCAATATAAGAAAATCGAAAGCTTTTCATTCAAGTAGAGCAAGTGAGTAATTCAATCTTATAGAAAAAATAAATAGTAGGTTTTTTGCTTAAAGATGGCTCAATATAGAATAAGTAAATACAAATAATAAGATAAGAGATGACGAAAAGGAAGTGCTTGACTTGGAAACCTTACTTTCAAAAAGTAAAGAAAATTGAAAGTGTCTTTTATTATGCCCAAGTCATTTGAATGAAAAACACACTAGAAGAATATATAATAAAATTAAAAAATATTCCTATAAAGTGTGATAATACAAGTCTTATATATCTAACCAAAAACCCTATTCAACATTCAAGAAGCAAACATATTGATATTAGATATCATTTTATAAGGGATCATGTAAATTATCAAGATATCTTTTTAGAATTTATTGATACTAAGCATCAATTAGCGGATATTTTTACAAAACCCTTAAATAAAGAATAGTTTGATTTTCTTAGGAAGAGAACTTAGAATGCTAAATTATGAAAGTATGTGATTTGCTAATCTAGATTTCATGATAATAATAATGTTTAAAAAATTATCTTGTTATGAAATTATCTTATTGTTGACATAAATTATCCATCTTATTATTTACAAAAAATTACTAAATTACATGAGATGATTTAAAATGCATGAGTAGCTATTAAACTCTTGAATCATCTTGGATTTCTTGGATTTTTGAGCTTATCTTTGAAATTTTCTTTTCAAAATTCATCTCTACAAAATTTAAAGCTCTTGTTAATAATATTTTTGCAACTCCTCCCTTGTTTTCTTTCCTTCTTTTTCATAAGAGGAAGAAAGTTCTTTATGAATCATATTATATTTTAAAAAAGGGGAGCAAAAACTCATAAGCCTAAAATCCTTAGTCCCACTTCTCACCTTTTTGTTGATGACAAAGTGGGAGAAATGTATGTTGATGACTTATGTAAATGAATGGATGTTAATGACTTATGTAATTAAACGGATGTTGATGACTTATGTAATAACTTAAGGAAAATTTTCCAATGTTTGAAATTCATGATAATCCTTAATGTGTTGATGGCATGATACTTTAAAAGTAAATTATTAACGATATATACATGTCTTATTGCAATCCTTGAAATATCATTTGCTTGAAATATTGATTGTCTTAATTCACTTGGATTCAAGAGTGATTTGAATTTAAGTCCTTTTTATCATGGCATGAATTTATGGGTAGTTAGGATTAACTCCCATCATTAATTGATTGTCATCATCAAAAATGGGAAGATTGTTGAATCTCATATTTTGATGATAAGATCAATTGATAAGTGTTTGTCTAATATATATATTAGAGAAAAAATTACAGGTCTAACTATGACAGGAGTATTGGAGTTACAACCAGATGATGAGACAAGATTAAGATTGGGCATTGGGCTAGGTTCGGACCATGCAGTGGGATCTCGTCAAAGTTTGCTAGGAGATTCACCGAAGGGATCAAGAAGCTTGCTGGGAACAAATTGGGAGATCACCGAAAGAAGATCGGAAAACTCACCACAAGAATGTCAGAGGTTACCAGATTGGTGGGAGTTAGGTCTTGATTTAGCTTGTTGGTCATTAAGTGTTGTAATCATTGAGTCGTAGTTAGGAATTAAGTTAGATTTGGATGAAATCCAAATCAACTCAATAAGACAATTGGGTTCACTATAGGGTTTGGTTGAGCTCAATTAGATGACCAAGGGAAGGGTCAACTGATGGTTCAAGCTGAAATTTGAAAAGTGGAGGGAACCATTTTTGCAAAAATTCCGACGGGTAAACCACTAGTGAACGACGGGTGTACCGCCACCGTCCAAGCTTTCGGGCAGCTAACAATAGCTGACCCGCACAGACTGGGTGGTTGAACCGCCCGTACCCAAGAATCTGGGTACTTTCGACGGTTGACCCACCTAGGACCGACGGGTAAATCGCTCATACCCTGGTGTTTGGACGGCTGAGCTGCCCATGTCGGTAGGTAAACCACCCGTACTCGATTTTTCCAAGTATGTTTGATTTTTGGAACCAAAAATCTAAAGCCACTTGGGGCCTATAAATACTTGCATTCTACACAACAATTCTGGGGATTATATTCTGTGATAAAATTGTGTGTGATTTGTAAGAAAAAGAAAAGAGGAAGGGAGAAAGAGGCTTAGAGTAAAAAATTCTCAAGTCTCCCTTATAAGCTCAAGTGTAAAGGTTTGGTCTTCACCTAAAGAAGATCGACAGTGGACGCTGGTGTGCCTCAAGAAGGAGGACTCGGGAGTGGACGTAGGCCGTTGGTGCTGAACCACTATAAAAATTGTGAGTTTATCTTTTGCTTTGCTTGTTAACGCTTCCAATCTTGTTTACTCTTTGAAAGCAAACATTTCACTTATGACGTTTCTTATCGGATTTTCTTGCTCTTTCTTAAGTAATTAGTAAGCAAGTAACTTAGCAATCTTCTTATCATTCACTTGCTTTATTTGAACAACAAGCTTTGGATCTTCTTATTTTTCTTAAAGATGAAATATTTTAAAAAAATGAAAAACTTACACTTGCACTAATTCAAACCCCCCCCCCCCCCGCCCCACCCTCTTAGTGCCAATTTATCCTAACATCATTCATTATCCTTACCGCCTCCCTTGGCATCTACACCTCCACCACTGCCCTTGCCATCGTCATCATCATCGTAGCACCTGTCACCTTAATGCAGATTCTCATCATCTTCATTGCAGCTATCATTAGTTAAAAAAAAAGAAGAAAAAAAGAAAAAAATAAGAGAAGAATTAAGGGTTGAATCGGTAGCCAACCCCTCCTACTCGAGCATGAAAGGGTCACGTCGTCGGTTGTGCCTATCACTTTTCCCCTACTATCGCCCACCACCGCTAACCGGTCCTGCTGCCTTTCCCACCACCGCTAATCCCGTTGCTGCCATCTCCCTCAACTTCTTTATCTTCCTTCGCTGGCCATACCTGTCGCCACTGCTTTTCGCTCCCTAACTGCACCCCATCCTGTTGCTCCAATCGCTTGTCACCGCTTCCCAACGACACCCCATCCCGCAGCTCTAAACCTCCCTTGTCGCTCCCAGCCACGCCCTCCTTTGCACAGCCCAAGCCGTCAATCGCGACCTCCTCTACCACAATAGCTTGCTGTCAGTTACAGGTGCCCTGTAAGCCAATCACGTGAGTGATGACACGTGTGACATGCTACACAATCTTTTTCCATTATTATTTATTGACATATTCTCATATTATATTATCTGTTGAATATATATAGTGATGTCATTGATTATGTGCAATGGGAATCAGATCGTGATGAGATCACAATAATGAGACTAATTCACCTTTAAATATAAATCCTAAATAATCTCAGTCATAGGTTACCCGAAAGGGACATTGAAACAATTGGATAGACTAATGTGCTATATACCGATCCATATGATGGAGGTCACTGGTCTCATAATCACTTATGTGGAGACACTAAAGATACAGTACAAATGCTCATTGGAGAATGAATTCAATGATTAATCCGCTTATGGAATACTGTATAGTTAATGATACCTAATGTCAAATAGCGATTTCATAGTCCAGTTGTTTATTTGGTCCTTAGACTTGAGACACCAAAGATACCTTGTTTGAGTACTCCTATCTTTAATGTCGGACTTCCTAGTTTGAAAAGTTACAGATCTGATACAGTCGATTATCAGGATTGGTAGCAACCTTATGAAAGCGATTGAGTGTCAATAGAGGATTATCCACTCTCGATATCAAGAGAGGAATATCATGTATGCTCTCGCTCAAGTATATCTATGATCAGGTTGGTCAGATTGAAAGAGGAGTTATCCGGAAGAATCCGATTAAAGCAAGACTTAGATCGATTCCATATATGGTCTGACAGTATCATAGCTGGTATATGGTCTTTGGGATATTAGATGAATGAGAGATTATAGATATAAGGTAACTAACGACAGATAGGTCCAATGGATGAGATCCCATATACCGTCTGGGGACTATGGGATAGTGGCCTACTACGTCCAGAGTCGATGAGTCGAGTGAATTATTGTAAGATAATAATTCACTGAGTTAGAAAAAGTTCTGACAAGTAGAACTCATGGTCGGCTCGACATTGGGCCTAGAGGGTCACACACATATGGTGGATGCTTCAGCGAATAGAGAATTGGATATGAGTTATCCAATTAGCCCCTATTCTCATTAGATGAGCTCCTTGCATTAGGCCCAATTAGAGGCCAAAACAAATTATTGGATAGAGATATAATAATCCAAGGTTAGTGGGTAATTGGATAAAGATCCAATACCCACTAAGACAGGATCCATTAGGGTTATATGGGTGCCTCTCTATTGCTACGATCAATTAGCACTAAGAGGGGGGGGGGGGGGGGGGGGGGGTGTGAATTAGTGCAAGTGTAAATTTTCTTTCTAAATGAAATCTTTTCGATTAGACCAAGATAGAGAAACTGAAGCTTTTCATTCTTAGTGAAATGATTGAGTGAACAAAGAAAAGTTGCTAAGTTAATAATCAAACCGGAAAGATAAACAATGTTTAAAGTAAAGAACTTATCATGAAAAACTTTATTTTATAAGAGATGAGTTATATCATAAGCTTTAATACAAGAAATATGCAATCAATGAAAGCAAAGAATCACTCATAATTTTTATAGTGGTTCGGCGCCAAAGGCCTATGTCCACTCCCGAGTCCTCCTTCTTGAGGTACACCGGCATCCACTACCAATCTTCTTTGTGTGAAGATCAAACCCTTACACTTGAGTTTATAAGGGAAATTAGATTTACAACTCTAAGCTCTCTCCCTTACCCCTTTTCTTTTTGTTACAATTCTCACACAATATTTTCTCAGAATATAATCCCCAGAATAGTTGTATAGAATATAAGAAAACTTGGGGTATTTATAGTCCCCAAATTGGCTTCAAAATGGGAGCCAAAATCTAATTGTATCTGAAAAATCTGGGTACGGATGATTCACCCACCGCCCTAGGCAGTTTACCGATCGAAAGTGCTGGCCGTCGCCCCGGATTCTGTGGTACGGGTGGTTTACCTGCCACCTGGGTGGTTTACCTACTGAAAGCTATTGGCTACTGCTCAGATTATATGGTACGGGTGATCCAACCGCCACTCGCTGGCAGTTTACCCGTCGGAATGACCGCAAAAGTGGTTCCCTTCACTTTTCGAATTTCGGCTTGTGCCATCAGTTGACCACTCCCTTGGTCAACTAATTGAGCTCAACCTAAGCTCAACCAAACCCTATAGTAGACCTGGTTGCCTTATTGAGTTGATTTGGATTCATTCCAAATCCAACTCAATTAGGACTCTAACCCTAACTACGACTCAATGATTACAATACTTAATGACCAATTAAGCCTAATTAAGACCTATCTCTCGTATAATCCGACAGCCTCTGACATTCTTGTGGCAAGTTCTCCTGTCTTTTTCCCAGCGATCTCCCTATGTGTTTCCAGCGAGCTTCCCGATCCCTTCGGCGAATCTCCTAGCGAACTTCCGGCGAGATCCCACAGCATCATCTAAACTCGGCCCATTGCCTAGGCTTTATCTTGGCCCATCATCTGGTTGTAACTCCATTGATCCTATCATAGTTAGTATTACATGATGTTAATTATGACTTAATTAAATAGAATCAAAATTGCCAAAACATCCATTACAAGACCATCCCAACTATCGGCAAGCTTTTCGGCTACCCCCGACAATCTTCCGGTGAGTCTCGGTCTTCTTCTGGCGAACTCTCTTGCACCATCCTGGCAAGCTCCCGATACCCTCGGCGAGCTTCCGACACACTCCTGGCGAGTTCCCAACTACATCGACTCGATGCATGGAGTTGACTTTGGCCAATCCTGATTGTAATAATTCTTCTATCGTAATTAATCCTGCTTTAATCAACTTCTAACAATCTTGTTAGATCAATAATCGATCAATTGATTTCATCATTAAAATCTGAGATTCATCATCTATAAATAGGAGGGAAGACACATAGATGATAGGCTATACCTTTCGTCGCCCCCTCTTATTCTCCTCCCTCCCTCTGCGCAAGAGTTGTGAGATTTAGGGCTTCGATTGGAGGAGTATCGCTGCAACAATCCATCGTATGGATACCACTAGAGAGGAGGACATTTGACCTCCTATATCCTCTTTATCAGAATTTGGAAAAACATAGATATATGATCTCACTAAGTAAACAATCTTTGCATTATGATTTTGATCTACGTGAAAAATTAATTTTGTTCTGATCTTTCGCTGTGCATGTGATACTCCCGCTGAGGTTTCCCAATAGTGGTATCAAAGCTAGGTTGCTCATGCAAAAGATTGACTTTTAATTTGTGTGTGATGAGATTGAATCACGTAGAACTATTCTGCGCATTCTTGCTGCGATTTGCAATGCGTAGTTAGGGCCGCTTGTAATGGCACTACAGGGGTGGTTCCTAAATGACAATAAGATTGAATCACGTAGAACAAAAACCCCTCCTACGATAATATTAAGTCAGTGGTGAGCATGAGACAATAAGATTGACGCATGTGGCCTTTCATCGTTGTAGAAAGAAATTGAATCACAGCATACGCTAAAATGGTCGAGTCACTTGAGGCTCACCTATCTACATAATCGAGATCTTGCCTATGACATAGAGATATCACCAGTGACCTGAGAACATGGTATATACTTGGTCAAGTCCCTCAATGGCATATCATCAAATTAGACCCATCTTATAACAATGGCTGAACATCATGGTTGGTCGAGTCCCTTGAGCCCATGATGGTTCAGAGGCCAAATATGATGGGAATCACAAAGAGTTGTTATTGGCAAGAGTTGTCTACCTTTTGGACTTAGTGTAATTGGTCGAGTCCCTCAAGATTGCACTAAGATGCCAATTGGATCCCGATCCCCACTAGAAGTCTGCCGGAGACTTCCGCTTTACGTGCCGAGGGTGTCACGTGATTCGCCAAAAAAATTAGTAGGAGTAAATTGAGATAGAAGTTCATATCTTAATTATTTTTTCTATAAAATCTGTATGTTTTAAATTTATGCTATATCTTATTTATCAGAAATATGTCGCTCGTAAACACCCTACGTGGCATACTTGATGCCAACCGCCTCACTAGTCGTAACTACATGGATTGGCTCTGTAATTTGAGAATTATTCTCACAGTAGAGAAAATCGTATATGTCCTTGATACGATTGTGCCCACGCTGGAGGAAGGGGCAAGTGAGGATGAGATCGCTCGGTATGTGAAGTATATAGATGATTCTATAGTGGCAAAATGCTACATGTTGGCCTCTATGACTCCTGAGTTTCAAAGGTAACATGAGAGCTTGGATACAAATTCTATCCTTTTTCATCTCTGCCAACTATTTGAGGAACATAGAAGAACTCAAAGATACGAGATATCCAAGAGTCTCTTCTAAGCTAGGATGACAGAAGGGACAATGGTTCAGAACCATGTCTTGGAGATGATAGAGTAGATCGAGAAACTCACAGGTCTAGGAATAGTCCTAGAGGATAACCTGTGTATTGATCTTATACTTCAATCCTTGTCAGATTCCTTTTCTCACTTCATCATGAATTTTAACATGAGCAAGCTTAAGGTGACTCTCCCTGAGCTCCTCAATATGTTGAAGGAAGCCGAGAGTGCCATCAAGAAAGAGAATCCAATTCTCTATATTAGTGAGACCAAAAAGAAAAGGAAGGCTAATAATACCCTTAAGAAGCGCAAGGGCAAAGAACGACCGGGTAAAGGCAAAGGTTGCTAAGAAAGACATAACAAATGACAAAGGATAATACTTCCACTGTAGTAAAGAAGGGCATTAGAAGAGGAACTATAAGAATTACCTTACAGACAAAGCAAAATAGAAGCTTGAAAAAGCTTTAGATATATTCATGATCAGTTTCCACTTGTTATATTTTCCTGATAATATATGGTTATTGGATATTGAGTGTTTATCATGTCTATAATATGTTGCAGGTTCTGGCAAGACCTAGGAGACTGGCGAGAGATAAGATAGACCTTAAGATGGGCAATGAAGCAAGAGTTGTTGTAGTTGCCATTAGGGAGGTCACCCTACATTTGCTTGGTGGAGCTATTTTTGCATTAGATGCATGTTATTTTGTTTCCTCTATTATCAAAAATATTATTTTTATTTTTTATTTTATAATTAATGGATATAAATTAGTTTTTAAGAATAATAATTTTTTAATAATTTTGGATAATGAGATCATCACTAGAGGGACCCTAATAAATAGCTTATATATGTTAGATACTTCTCCACACATTATGAATATAAATACATCGAAGAGGAAATGAGATGAGGTGAACAATCCCTACCCATAATATTATAGGCTAGGACATATCCATGAGGGAAGGATTCAAAGGTTGTTGAAAAGATGGATATTTAGATCCATTCGACTATGAGTCATATGCAACTTGCGAACATTGCCTTCAAGGAAAGATGACCAACTTTCCTTTTAATGGAATTGGAGAGAGAGCCGCTGAGCTATTGGAACTTATATATAGTAAAGTATATGGTTCTATATCGACTTAAGCTATAGGTAGTTACTCATACTTTATTACATTCATTTACGATTTTTTCAAGTATTGACATATGTACTTCACAAATTCAGGAAATATAAGAACGAAGTAGAGAACTAAATTAGAAAGAGTAGTAAGCTCTTTGATCAGATCAAGGAGGAGAGTACTTTAGTACAAAGTTCACTCATTTTCTTAGAGACATTGGGATTCTATCCCAGTGGACACATCTTTATACACCTCAGCTCGAAGATGTATCAAAAGGGAGGAATCACACACTGTTAGACATTGTGTGGTCCATGATGAGTCTCACTGACCAATTCGTCTCATTCTAGAGATATGCCCTAGACACCGTAGCTTATATTTTGAATAGAATTCCATCAAAGTCGGTAGTATCTACACTATATGAGATGTGAAAAGAAAAAAGTCTGATCTTAAGGTGGTTAAGATTTGATGCTGTTTTGCCCACGTTAGAAGACACAACCCCAATAAGTTGGAATTAAGGATGGAATAATGCATGTTTGTGGGATACCCTAAGGAGACTTTGGGATATTATTTCTATCATCCCGAGAACCAGAAGGTCTTGTTGCTAAGAGGATTGTATTCCCTGAGAAGAAACACATTCTTGGTGGAAATAGTGATAGTGAGATAGAGTTGAGTAAGGTTGGAGAACCTAGCTCAAGCATCATTCCAGATACTGAGTTTGTTTAGGTACCTAGCACACAAGTTTCAACTTTGTATAGGTTTAGCATAGTGTCTCACCATCCTAAAAGATATATAGAACATATTAGTAGAGAGGATTCTCAAGATTTTGATCCTCAAACCTACGAGGAGACAATTATGAGTATAGATTTCGGGAAGTGGCAAGAAGCTATAAATTCTGAGATGGATTTCATATACTCTAACAAGGTTTGGAACATTGTGGGTGCACCTAAGGGTATTGTATACATTGGCTGCAAATGAATCTTCAAGAAGAAGATTGGAACAAATGAAAATATGGAGACCTATAAGGAAAGGCTAGTGGCTAAAGGATATCGCCAAGGGCAAGGAGTTGACTATGACGAAACCTTCTCACCTTTAGCCATACTTAAATCCGTCATAATTCTTCTGGCTAGTGCAACATACTATGACTATGAGATTTGATAGACGGATGTGAAAACTGCATTCCTCAATGAAAACATTAAGGAGGAGGTGCATATGATACAGCTAGAGGGTTTCATATCCAAAGAGAGTCCAAATAAAGTGTAAGGTTGCTTAGGTCCATTTATGGATTGAAGTAAACTTCATGAAATTGAAACATAAGATTTGATGAGGCGACCATATTTTATAATTTCGTTAAGAACGAAGATGAGCCTTGTGTGTACAAGAAGGTAAGTAACAGCACTATCACCTTCTATATGTTGTATGTAGATGACATCCTAATTATTAAGAATGACGTAAGAATGCTTTCCACAGTAAATGCTTGGTTATCCATAAACTTTTTCATGAAGGACTCAGAGGAAGCATCCTATATTTAGATAATCTGAATCTATAAAGATAGATCCAAGAGGATGCTTGGCTTGTCCCAGTCTAGGTACATAGACTTCATTGTCAAAATATTTGACATGGAGAATTTCGAGAGATCTCTTATACTGATGAGACATGGAATATCACTTTATAGGAGTATATCCCCAAAGACTCCTCAAGAAAGGGTAGACATGGATAGGGTACCCTATGCCTCAAAGATAAGGTCTATCATGTATGCTATGCTATGTACCAAGCCTGATGAAGTACAAGTTTGAGGCCTATGAAAAATTCAGGAAATATAAAAATGAAGTAGAGAACTAAATTTGAAAGAGTGTTAAGACTCTTCGATCAGATCGAGGAGGAGAGTCTTAAGTATAGAGTTCACACATTTCCTCAGATATCATGAGATTCTATCTCAATGGACACCTCCTTATATACCTCAGCTTAATGGTGTATCAGAAAAGAGAAATCACACACCGTTAGACATGGTGCGATTCATGATGAGTTTTGCTGACCTACCCAACTTATTATGGGGATATGTCCTAGAGATTACAACTTACCTTCCAAACAGAGTTTCATCTATGTTGGTAGTGTCTACACTATATGAGATATGGAAAGGGAAGAAGCTCGATCTTAAGGTTATTAAGATTTGGGGCTGCCCTGTCCACATTAGGAGACACAACCCCAACAAGTTGGAATCAAGGACAGAACGTGTAAGTTCGTGGGATACCCCAAGGAAACTTGTAGGTATTATTTCTATCATCCTAAGTGTTAGGATTAATTGGCACCGAAGAGGGGGGGGGGTGAATTAGTGCAAGTGTAAAATGTCACGGTTTAAAAAAAAACCTTTTGTTTAGAGCAAAACTGAAAATCAGAAGCATTTCATGAGTAATAAACTTATTGAACAAAGCTAAGTTATGATCATGCTCAAGGAAAGCTTCGTATAAGAACATGCATAATCAAAACCTTTGCTTTCGTACAAGATTAATCGTGCTCATTTAAAAACCTTTGCTTTTGGAAAGTGAAGAAGGAGAAGTGGAAGTTTCTTTATATATTTCGACAAAACCGATCAAAAGTTGATTTAGAATAAGTGGAGAGATTGAAGCCTGTATCTAACTATCAAGCGTTTAAGAGCAATCAAAAGTAAAATGAAAGTAATTAAGGCACACTCACAGTTATAGTAGTTCGACCTCAACCTGGCCTACGTCCACTCCCGAGTCTTCTTCCCTGAGGCCCACTGGTGTCCACTATCAACCTTCTTTGGGTGAAGATCAAATCCTTACAGCTTCCTTTCGCTTTTTACAAGGCTTAGGAGATAAACCTTACAACATTACAAGGGAGATCTATAAATATTACAAGACTTTCATCTCTCCCTTATCCCTTTTCTTTTTCTTACAAATCTTATACATAATTTTTCATAGAATTTCTAGCCCAAAAATTATTGTATGAAATATAAGAAAATTTGATGTATTTATAGGCCCCAATTAGCTTCAGGATTTGGAGCAAAAATTCAAATGTACCCAAAGAATCCATCCGGGTACGAGCAGTACAACCACTAGCGCCAATGGTACAACCGCTAAAAGCCACCTCAAAAATAGGGTACGGGCGATTCAACTACTGACCTGCACGGTCCAACCATCACTTACTGCCCGGATTCCTGGGTACCATCGCTCACCGATGGTACAATCATCGGAAAACCCGAAAAAGTGATTCCCCTCACTTTTTTAATTTTGACTTATACCATTTGTTGACCACTTCTCAGGTCAACCAATTAAGCTCAACCTGAACTCAATTCACTCTCCATAGTGGACTCGGTTTGTCTCACTTGAGTTAATTTAGATCCTTTCTAAATCTAACTCAAGTATGACTCAACCTTAACCGATGCTAACTACGACTTACTTAAAATCAACATGGCCAACAAATCTACTTCAAGACCTTCCCAACTCCTGATAAGCTTTTTGGCTACCCCCGACAATCTTCCAGTGAGTCTCGATCTTCTTTTAGCAAACTCCCTTGTGCCATCCTGGCAAGCTCCCGATACCCTCGGCGAGTTTCTAACGCACTCCAAGCGAGTTCCCAATCGCATCGTCCTTACTCCGGCCCGATGCTTGGACTTGACTTTGGCCAAACCTTTGATTGTAATTTTCTTTCTATCGTAGTTAATCTGGCATTAATCAACTTTAACAACCTTGTTAGGTTAATAACCCATCAATTGATTTCATCATCAAAATCCAAGATTCAACAATCTCCCATTTTTTTATGATGATAATCAATTGATGACGGGAGCTAAATCTTACTCCCCCTAAATCCATATCATGATTTAAATAAGAACAACTTATATTCAAGAGAACTACCTACCCTTGAATTCAAGTATCATATCATCCATTCAAATCTTGAAATGATATACTATGGATTTCAAAATCATCAAATCATACATGATACATGATATTTATTTCACCTAATCATCATATTTTTAATAATATACAAAATTTTCTTCTTTCAAATCCTCATGATATAATATTAATTTCAACATTATGCATCAATCATACATTAGATTGAAATTCTCTTCCTTAAGTTATAAATTATTTCTCCCCCTTTGATTATCAATAAAAATAAGAGAAATATTCATTTTTCAATTTACTACATGTGTCATCAATATGTCATCTCCCCCTTTGCCATCAACAAAAACATGAAATGTTAGAGCAAATGATTTCAATGCACATGTGTCAATAATTTTCTTATGAAATTTTTTTTCCCCTTTGACATGTATGTATCATTTTTGTGCCATCAATTTGCTATTTCTCCTCCTTTGTCATCAATTTAATTTTCAACTTATCATAAATTTAAGAAATATTAATTTTAGTGATAAGTGTTACTATTTATGAGTTATAAAATAAATCATGTTAAGAATGATATTATTATCAAAAGACATTCATGAATACCAAAAGACATGATTTAATAAATCTCCTCTTAAATGATAAAATGGAATCTTAAAAGATCAAATAAGAATGATCTTGATTCATATAGAAATATCAAGTTATAAACATTGAGAAGTCAAAATCATGATTAGGATGAAAACTTTTTCAAGTTTAAATCATCAAATCAATTTTGTAGTTTAAGAGATTCAACAATAAAGGTATAATTTTATCTCTTATTGAAGGTTTGATACAATAAAAATGTTTTCAAGAAATATACTCATTTTTAGTTGTTTCATGTGATTTGTTTCAAAAATGCCTTTATTCATTGTCATCAAAAATTGAGTTTCATTTATAAAAGAAAATATTAAAATCATAATAAATATTTTCAACCAAGTAAAATATTTTAAATATTTTAAAATTAAAAATCCAAGAATTATTCCAAAAGAAATCATCAAAATCATTACAATGAAGCATTTTAAAGTTAAGAGCTTTGATTCATTTTAATTCTAATGATTTTTAGACTTAGTGAAATCAGTTGCTTTGCTCATTTCATTTTCATTTCAAAAATATTTTTAATTTTTTCAAAATAATAGAAAATAAAGCATGATTTTTCTTTCTCTTTTTTATATTATTTATGACTTAAAGCATAAATAATATTGTTTATGACTTAAATCTTTTTTATATTGGTATCAGAGTCGTGAGCGAAATAGGACTCTGATACCACACTATCACGGGCTTAGCTGAATTTGCCTAAGCCGTGCGACACCCTTGCGGCCCTCCCGAAGGCTTAGCTGAAATTGCATAAGTCGTGAAGCAACCTTGCCCACTGTTCTGGACTTAGCTGGGATTGCCTAAGTCATGAAATGCCCAAAGCGTTATCTGTCCGCACAGGGTCAGCCATCTTACAACCTCTTAATGTCCCGTAGGACCTACAAATAAGAAGTTGATTAGTTTAGAAGCGAGCGACGGACACGTCCCGGCGTCTCGCAAAGCGGAAAGCTATACAAGCAATTTATCGAACACCTTGAGTGCAGTTGAGAAAAGAGAGAAAGAGAGCAAAATAGGACTTTGGAGGGTTGTAGGAACAGTTGCAAGTCCACAAACGACGGTTCCCAAGGTATCGAACACAAGACAAGTTCAATTGCTGATGAACGCCTACGCCCGACATATACCAAGAGCCCCATCCAGCCCGGTGTCACCCGGGGGGTTCCAAGGTGCTGAAATGGCTGACATTTTGCACCGCTCAGAAAGGTTACCGTGGCACACGAAAAAGACCCAAAAACAGGACTGTTTTGGACTATTTTGGCTCTGTGCAGCGAACGATCATTCTGCAGCCTTCTACACTACTTTCACTCATATTTCTTAGGTAAAAACAAATAAACTTAAGGCAAAATAAGCTGCCAAACATATGTACAAGCAAGAAAAAGCAACGAACGGTTCACGAAGCGAAGATGTTGCGATTGAGCGCGAAGATGTTGCGATTGAGCGACGTCCGTTCGTGACATTCTCCCCCACTTAAACTGTCGACGCCCTCATCGACGCTTGTTGGTAGGCTTTGACGCGAGCTTCTTCATGTCGTAGGGCATCTTCTGGCTCCCAACTGACTTCTGTTTGAGGAAGCTTTTGCCACTTCACCAAGTACTCAATTTGCTGTGCTCCATTGGGTAGCTTTATCTTGCGATCCGCCAGAATAGTTTTAACTCGCTTCTCGTAAGAGACTCTGGTGGGGGGTAGTCGAGTTGGAATATTTCGATAATCATCTTGCGGATCTGAGTGGTAGGCTTTCAAGTTGCTCGCATGGAAGACGTTATGAATTCTGAACCATGCAGGCAGTTGCAACTTGTATGAGACATTGCCTACCCTGCTGTTGATTGGGAAAGGCTCTTCATATTTGTGCACCAATCCTTTGTGCCCTCTATGCCTAAAGAACTGGAGTGATGCTGGTTGGAGCTTCACCAACACCATGTCGTCTACTTTAAACTCTTGTGGTCGCCTCCCCAAGTCTGCCCACTTTTTCATCTTCTTGGCCGCCTTCTCCAAGTAAGCCCGCGCAATATATGTATTGCGATGCCATTCCTTTGCAAAGTGATAGGCTGATGGGCTACTCCCTGTATAGCCAGTAACTAGGGTGTGAGGAGTTGATGGTTGTTGTCCCATAATAATATCAAATGGGCTCTTGTTGGATGTAGAGCTCCGCTGCAAGTTATAGTTGAATTGGGCTATGTCCAACAGCTTCACTCAATCTCATTGGTTGGCACTTACGTAGTGCCGAAGATATCGCTCCAAGAGCGAGTTGATTCTTTCTGTTTGGCCATCCATTTGGGGGTGGAGGCTTGTGGAGAAGTATAATTTAGATCCCAACAACTTGAACAACTCGGTCCAGAATCATCCCAAGAACCGAGAATCTCGATCACTAATGATGTTGTGTGGGACTCCCCAAAACTTCACCACATTCTTCATCATCAACTTAGCCGCCTCCTCCGCTGAGCAATGTAGGGGTGCAGCAATAAATGTTGCATACTTCGAAAATCGATCAACTACCACGAGTATCGATCCAAGTCCCCCTACTGCGGGCAAGCTTGATATGAAGTCCAAGGAAATGCTCTCCCAAGGCCTTTCTAGTACGGGCAGCGGCTCCAAAAGTCCCACTGGCTTCTGCTGCTCTACCTTGTCTTACTGACAAGTAAGGCATGTTCGAACATATTCCTCCACATCTGTCCCCATTTTTGACCAATAGAAGGCCCTCTCCACGAGAGCCATTGTTCGGTGGATACCTGGATATCCAGCCCAAAGGGAATCGTGACACTCTTTCAGGAGTTCACGCCTCAAGTTATCCGCTCGCAGAACATAGACTCTATTCCCCTTGGTATAGATGAGTCCCTCCTGGACCCAAAATCGTCGTGCCTTGCCCTCTTTGATGAGTTGCATCAGAGTTACTGTCTTTCGGCTTAACCAATGCTCCGGCCACATTTTGCACTCTAATGAACCAGCTGTTCAAGGAGTATTTGGACAAGTTTGTGGTCGTCTACTTAGACGATATCGTCGTCTATAGCCAAACACTTGAGGAGCATGTTAGACACCTCCGAACAATTTTCAAAGTTCTCAGGGAGAACACCTTGTTCGTGAAGAGGGAAAAATCCTATTTCGCTCACGACTCTGATACCAATATAAAAAAGATTTAAGTCATAAACAATATTGTTTATGCTTTAAGTCATAAACAATATAAAAATAGAAAGAAAAATCATGCTTTATTTTCTATTATTTTTAAAAAATTAAAAAAAAAATTGAAATGAAAATGAAATGAGCATAGCAACTGATTTCACTAAGTCTAAAAATCATTGGAATTAAAATGAATCGTAGCTCTTAACTTGAAAATGCTTCAAAAATGAATCATAGCTCTTTTTAAAAATAAAGCATGATTGGTTATGACTTAAATAAGCATGATTTTTCTTTCAAAAATATGCTCAAATTCTATTATTCAACCATTCAATCATATTTCAAGTTACTTCTTCCACACTAACATAACATCATCAAGGTCATTACAATAACATATCAAGATGATAAAACATCTTCAAAGCAAAAATTCAACATATCTCAATTCCAACATTTAAATGAGTCTAACTCTTTACACATAGTGCAAGGAGTTGATAAACTCATTTCTAAACATTTTTATTTATTTCAAGTCTCAATTCAAGGATGATCTAACATTTAATCATATAGCATATTTAAGTCCATCTAATATAACATTCAAATCAATTATTAAACCTACTTTAAAATATTATAGTTTACTTATAAAGATTTTTAGTCATAACCATAATTAAAAACTTAGACTCATATAAAAAGGGTTTTGTTTGGATAATTATCTTTGGGAGTCAAGAGGGGTGTTTTATATAAAATATCTTTCAAACCATAGAACCTAATATATCATCAACAAAATCTCATTTTCATAAATTTCAACATAAATATTTTTCATTAATAATAACTAAGGTTCTTTAGTTCTTGTTCATTTTCATACTAGTATGCTCTAGCTATGCATTATCAAGATTAATTATAACAATGAATCAACTAAAGATTCATTACCAATAATTTTATTTTCAATAATTTTTCTTGTTATTTACTTAGGCTAGTGAGCTTGAAAGATTGTTAGATCTCACGTCAAATGGCTTGAGCATCCACTAACAAGATACCATTTCATTTTGCTCCCAGCCTTAGTTTAGGTACCCATTTTACATTGGGACCTATATGAAAAAACTGTCTTTCTTATCTAATGGTTTTTTGTTGTTTGTGGTTCCCTTAGGAACCCAAACTAATTTATGATTACTATAATTTCTAATAAACATTTATTGGTTTTATGTCCTAATATTTTATAAAAATTATATTTAACTTTTGATGGTAAATTTAAGGTAGGTCCTTTAACAAAAATAGTTAGCTTTTGTTGAGTGTTACCAACAAAGCTTATATATACCCTTTCTTCTATTAGTATGACCCGTATTAGCAAGGATCGTATTAAGGGATTTATTCCCTATTTCAAACTTTTATAATGTTTGTTTAAACATGATATTTTACTTAACATTATCTAGAATTTCACATTTAGAGAAAAGATTATGTGATGATAATGTATCATGCATTTTATCAAATCTACTAACTAACGAATCATGTTCATTTTTAAGCAACTTATAAGATTTACTAATTTTTCTAAATTAATCAAACAATTCATGAAACATATTTTAAAATTTAGAAAAAGATATAATTAAAAAATCACTAACCTCTTCTTGGATGGCCATAAGCGGGAGATTCTCTACTTCTTAGTTGTGCACTTCATCTTCAGAGCGCTTCGGTTTCTTGTGTTCATAGCAAGAGATTTTTTTCATCTTAAGATCATTTTTATAGTGTATGTTCATTAAATTTTTTGGTTCTTTTGTCAAGAGTTCAAGTTCAAGGTTCTCATCACTCGAGGTTTCACTCGAGGAGTCATATATCATTCTCAGTTCATAATCCTTCCTATTCTTTAAAAGGTTTTGTTCTTGTGTCCCAAAGTTCTTTCCTTCCTGTTCTTTGGAAGGTGTTCTTCAAGTTCATTTTTACAGATCATTTCATTTAATGATTCATTTGAATTAGTTGCGTTTTCATGTGTGTTTTACAATGTGCGCCAAATATAAAAAGTAGTTTCACAAACAGAAACTCGATTAAATTCATTTTTGTCGAGAGCATAAAATAAGGCATTCATAGCCTTTGCATTCAAAGAAAAATTCTTCCTTTCCAAATCATTCCATTCATTCATTGGTTTGGAAGATTTCTCAAAATCATTCTCTACAATGTGCCATAAACCAAAATCCATGAAAATGAGAAAAATATGCATCCTTATTTTTCAATATGTGTAATCTGTCCCATTGAACATGGGAGGACGTGAAATAGAATGTCCCTCATTCATGCCGAAAGAAGTCATTTAATCACTTGGGTTTTTAGTCCAATGAGTGACACTTGGCTTTGATACCAATTGTTAGGATCAATTGGCACTAAGTGGGGGGGTGGGTGAAGTAGTGCAAGTGTAAAATGTCATGGTTTAACCAAAACTTTTCGTTTAGAGCAAAACCAGAAATCAGAAGCCTTTCGTGAGCAATACGGTTATTGAACAAAGCTAAGTTATGATCATGCTAAAGGAAAGCTTCATATAAGAACATGCATAATCAAAACATTTACTTTTGTGCAAGATTAATCATGCTCGTTTAAAAACTTTTGCTTTCGGAAAGTAAAGAAGGAAAAGCGAAAGCTTCTTTATATATTTCAACAAAACTGATCAAAAGTTGATTTAGAATAAGTGGAGAGATTGAAGCCCATATCTAACTATCAAGAGTTTAAGAGCAATCAAAAGTAAAATGAAAGTAATTAAGACATACTCACAGTTATAGTGGTTCGGCCTCAACCTAAACTACGTCCACCACTCCTGAGTCCTCTTCCCCGAGGTCCATCGGTGTCCACTATTAACCTTCTTTAGGTGAAGATCAAACCCTTGCAACTTCCTCTATCCTTTTACTAGGCTTAGGAGATGAATCTTACAACCTTACAAGGGAGATCTACTAGTATTACAAGACTTTCCTCGCTCCCTTACCCTTTTCTTTTCTATAAATCTTGCACATAATTTTTTATAGAATTTCTAGCCCAAAAAAGTGTTGTATAAAATGTAAGAAAACTTAGGGTATTTATAGGCTCCAATTGGATTCAGGATTTGGAGCCAAAATTAAAACGTATTTAGAAAATCTAGGTACGAGCGGTACAACCACCGAAAGCCAACCTGAAAATAGGGTACGAGCGGTTCAACTGTCGGCCTAGGCGATCAAACCACTGCCTGGATTCTATACCACTGCTCATCGATGGTACAACCATCGAAAAACCTTAAAAAGTGATTCCCTTCACTTTTCTAATTCTGACTTGTACCATTTGCTGACCACTTCTTAGGTCAACCAATTGAGCTCGACCTTAGCTCAATCCAGTCTCCATAGTGCACCTGATTTTTCTCACTTTGGATCCCTTCCAAATCTAACTCAAGTAGGACACAACTTTAACCGATGCTAACTATGATTAAATTAATTACAATTAACATGGCCAACAAATCCACTTCAAGACCTTCCCAACTCCCGATAAGCTTTTTGGCTACTCGACAATCTTTCGACGAGTCTCGATTTTCTTCTAGCGAACTCCCTTGCGCCATCCTAGCAAGTTCTCGACACCCTCGGCGAGCTTTCGATGCACTCCAGGTGAGTTCCCAACTGCATCGTCCTTACTCCATCCTGAAGCCTGGACTTGACTTTGGCCAAACCTTTTATTATAATTTTCTTTCTATCATAGTTAATCCTGCATCAATCATCTCTAACAACCTTGTTAGATCAGTAATCCATTAATTGATTTTAACATCAAAATCTGATATTCAATACTAAAGACTAGAAGGTCTTTGTTGCTAAGAGAGTTGTGTTCCTTGAGAATAAGCACGTTCTTGGTGAAAACAGTGGGAGTGAGATAGAGTTGAGCGAGGTTGGAGAACCTAGCTCAAGTACCATTCTAGAGTTTGAGTCTATTTAAGTACCTAGCACACAAGTTTTAACTTTGCTTTAGGTCCAACAGAGTATCTCACACTCCTGAAAGATATGTGAGATATATCAATGGATATGACACTCAAGATGTTGATCCTAAAACCTACGATAAGGCTATTATGAGTATAGACTCCTGGAAGTGATAAGAAGCTATGAATTTTAAGATAAATTTCATGTACTCTAACAATATTTGGAACCTTGTGGATGAACCTAAGGGTTTCATACCCATCGATTGCAAATGGATATTTAAGAAGAAGATCATAGTAGATGGAAAGGTGAAGACTTATAAGAATAAGGCTGGTGGCCAAAGGATAAAATCAAAGGCAAGAAGTTGACTATAACATTACCTTCTCACTTGTAGCCATACTAAAATTCATCTGAATTTTTTTGACTATTGTAGCACACTATGACTATGAGATCTAGCAGATGGATATAAAAACTGTATTCCTGAACGACAACCTCGAGGAGAAGTTGTATATGATACAACCCAAGTGATTCGTATCCAGAGAGAGTCCATATATGGTGTGCAAGTGCTTAGGTCCATCTATGTACTGAAGCAAGCTTCCTGAAGTTAGAACATAAGATTTCATGAGGATTGTTAGGAAACCCAGCGGGAGCATCACATACATAATAAAAGAAAAAAGACAAAATAGGTTATCACGTATATCAAATTGTTGTGCAAAGATTGATGCGTGAAAAATTAATAAAAATAAAAATTGTGATATGTGAGAGATTAATTACCTAGGGAGATCATATATCTCTAAAAATCCAAATCCATATGGAAAGGATGAAGAAGGTCAAACATCCTCCTCTTTAGCGGTATCCACATGATGGATTGTTGTAGTGATGCTCCTCCAATCACAGCCCAAAATTTGTAACTCTTGCATAAAGGGAGGGAGGAGAGTAAGAGAGGGCGACCAAAGGTATAACCTATCACTATTATCTCGCTCTTGTATCATATTTATAGAGAGCCCCAAAAACCCTAGTGGATGCTACCTTAGTGGGTATTGGATCTCCATCAAATTATCCACTAATCTTGGATTATTTGATATCCATCTAATAATCTTAATTGGTCTCATCCAATGAGAACAAGGGCTAATTAGATAACTCATATCCAATCCTCTATTCTCTGAAACATCCACCATATGTGTGCGATCCTCTAGGCCTAATATCGAGCTGGCTGTGAGTCCTACATATCAGAACTCTTTCTGACTCAATGAATTATTATCTCATAATAAGTCACTCAACTCATCGACCATGGACGTACTAGACCACTACGCAGTAGTCCCCAGATGGTATAGGGGATCTTGTTCATTGACCCTATCTGTTTCAGTTACCATGTATCTATAGTCCCTTATCTATCTAATATTCTAGAGACCGTATATTGGGCATGGTACTATCAATCCTCATACGGAATCTGTCTGAGTCTTACGATAATTGGATTCTCCAAGAGAACTCTTCTCTCAATCTGAATGACCCTAGACGAGAATTTGTCTAAGCGATAATATATGAGATATTCTTTTTATGATACCGAGAGTGGATGATTCTCTTTTGACACTCAATTGCTTTGGTAAGGTTGGCTACTAATTTTGATAACCGATTGTACCATATCTTAAACTTTTCGAACTTGTAAGTCCAACGTTAAGGAAAAGGAATACACAAATAAGACATCCTTGATGTCTTAAGTTTAAGAACTAGATACACAACTAAGACTATGGAATCGTTATTAGACGATTATCATTAACCATCCAACATTTTATAAGCAGATCAATCAGTGAACTCATTCTTCAATGAGAACCCGACCATATCCTTAGTCTCCCCACACAGGTGGCTATGAGACCAGCCGCCTCCATCAAATGGATGGGTATACTATACACCAGTCTGTCCGATTATCTCGATATCCCTCTTGAGTAACCTATGACTGAAATTATTTAGGATCTATGTTTAAAAGTTAATCGGCCTCATTAACATGATCTCATCATGATCTGATTCATATTGCATAGAACTAAGGACATCATAATATATATATTCAAAAGATAATATAATGTGAGAGTATATCAATAATAATCATAAGAAAAAATATCATGTAGTGTGTCACATGTGCCATCACTCACGTGATTGGCTTGTAAGACTCTTGTAACCATAAATCTTTCACTTAACCTAAAGCCAATCACCTATATGTTTGATCTCTATCAGACCCCTGTGATGCTCAAACATAGTCTGAGCTAGCGACTTTGTCAGTATATCTACAATGTTATTTTCGGATAAAACTCTTTTAATTGCTACATCTTTATGGGTCATGATCTCTCTAGTCAGTTGGAACATTCTTTGAATAATTCTGATGAGACCTGAGTTCCCTTGCTAGAGCTATAGCCTCATTATTATCATAGTAAATAGGAATCGACCCATGCTGCTCGGTATGACTCAAATTCCTGATGAACTTCTTCATTCATAACATTTCATTTGTTGCTTCTACTATAGCAATGTACTCCGCCTCTATGGTCGAGTCAGAAGTAGTATCTTACTTGGAACTCTTCCAACTTATTGCTCCTTCATTCAGGGCAAAGAAATACCCTAAGTTTGACTTGCTATCATCGATGTCGGACTAGAAACTCAAGTTCATGTAGCCCTCGACCTGGATGCTACCTCCTCCATATACCAGTAAAAGATCCTTAGTCTTTCTTAAGTACTTAAGGATATACTTTACTATGCTCTAGTGTTCCATACTTGGATCTACTTGATATATGCTAGTGACACTCAGAGCATGTGTTATATCAGGCCTAGTACATAGCATAACATACATGATAGACCCTATCACTGAGGCATAGGGTATTCTATCCATGTTTGTTCTTTCTTCATGAGTCTTTAGGGAAATACTCCTAGAAAGTGATATTTCATGTCTCATTAGTATGAGACATCTCTTGAAATTTTATATACCAAACCTTTGACAATGGAGTCTATATACTTGGATTGGGACAAACAAGCATCTTCTTTAATCTATCTCTATAGATCCAAATCTCCAAAATTAGGATGTCTTACATATATAATACTAAGGTCATAGCGCTCTCACTTACTTTCCTGTATATACAAGACTCATCTTTATTCTTAATGAAGTCATAAGATTCGATCGCCTCATCAAATCTTATGTTCCAATTTCGAGAAGCTTGTTTTAGTCTATAGATAGACCTAAGCAACTTGCACATCTTATCTCGACTCTCTTTGGATATGAATACCTTTGACTGTATTATATACACCTCCTCCTTGGGGTTGCCGTTGAGGAATATAGTTTTCACATCCATTAGTTAGATCTCATAGTCATAGTGTGTTGCAATGGTCAAAAGAATTATGATAGATTTTAGCATGGCTACAGGTGAGAAGGTCTCATCATAGTCAACTCATTGCTTTTGACGATATCTTTTGACTACTTGTCTTACCCTATAGGTCTCCACCTTTTTCTCTACTCCGATCTTCTTCTTAAAGATCCATTTGTAGCCGATGGGTACAATACCCTCAGGTGCATCCACAAGGTTCCACACCTTGTTTGAGTACATTAAATCCATATCAGAATTCATGACTTCTTGTCACTTCCCAGAGTCTATACTCAAAATAGCCTCCTTGTTGGTTTGAGGATTAATATCCTAAGATCCTTTCTACTGATATGTCATACATATCTTTCAGAAGGGTGGGATACTCTGTTAGACCTCTGCAAGTTAGAACTTGTGTGCTAAGTACCTGAATAGACTCAGACTCTAGAATGGTGCTTGAGCTAGGTTCTCCAACCTCACTCAACTCTATCTCACTCTCATTGTTTCCACCAAGAATGTGTTCCTCCTTAAATAATATAGCTCTCTTGGCAACAAAGATCTTCTGGTCATCGGGATAATTGAAATAATACCCATAAGTTTCTATGGGGTATCCCTCAAACTTGCACCATTCTGTCATTGATTCCAACTTATTGGGGTTGTGTCTCTTAGCATTGGTAGGGAAGCCCCAAATAATTTCAAATAAAAATATGTTTCACAAGATAAACATTTCAAACATTCACTTTATATTATCAATCATGATACCATATATGATAAATTTTTTAAAACAACATTCATTTTCTTGGTATCATATGGTAAAAATTTCAAAACTATGTTTCAGATGATAAACATTTCAAAGATTTCAAAACATCATTTAGCTTATGTCATCAATTATATCATTTCTCCCTCTTTATCATCAACAAAAAGGGAAAATGCTCAATTATATTTGAATATTTTTTAAACATTTAGCACATAAAGAGAGAAAGTGGGTTCATTACTCCCCTTAGTAAACTAAGAAGAAGAATAAAGTTTATTTCTCATCAAATTTCTTTCTCCCCCTTTGCAAACAACATAGAATAATAATAATAATAATAATAATAATAATAATAAGCGGGGGGTGGGTGGGGTGCTGGCGCGAGGTCAAAGACCCAAAATCAAGTATCCAAAAAAAAAATCAAATATTAAGAAAAGGGGGATACATGTGAAAGTATTTCATCAAAGATTTAAAAGATCCATGAATCAAAATATTTTTTTCTTAAGAGAGGATTCAAAAAAGAGCTCATGAATTTATCATAAAAAAAATTGAATCACATTTTCTCTTTCGTAAATGTCAATTTCAAAAGGAAAGAATCATTTCGAAAAAGTGCTAAAAAAGTCAAAAAAATCCAAAAGGAATATAAGAGCTTCCCATTGCATTTAGAATATCATCTCATGTAAATTTCAAGAGAAGTCTCAAGAAATCTGAAAATTTGTGACAGCAAATCAAGCTCAATTTGCAATTCATGCATTTCTCATACATTTAAAATTATTAATTTTCTTTTGAGCAAATTATTCCTCATTGAAAGATTTATTATATCCAATTCTTTTCGCTATTGCAAGATAGCAATTTTATCTCCCCCTTGGTCATTATCAAAAAGAAGAGAATAATATGAAGGTACAAAGTCTTTTCTTTTATATCAATTTTTAAATCATGACAAGTTTAAGAAATATCAATTTGGTGATAAGATATACCATTCATGAATATAAGGAACAAACAAATTATGACATAAAGGATATTAGTATCAAGCCAAAAACATGATTTAATTTTACAAATATCCTTTTAGGTCAAAAAGAAATCTTATGAGATTAAATAAGAAAAATCTTGATTCATATAGATAATTTTCTTTAATAAAATGAAAGAATCCTAATGAACGATCTTGATTTATATAAAGATCTCAAATTATGATTATCAGGATATCAAGTTCATGATAAGATATTTTTTATGGTAAGTTGCATAGGAGAAAAGATAAAAGATCTTGATTCATATATAGAAAATTTCAAGTTACTAAGATCATGTTTATAATAAAAATCTCAAGTTAGAAGATTATAAATCTCCTTTTTGGTCAAAAAAAATTATAGAAGTAAAAAAGTTGATTCCCTAAAAGATCATGGGAAAGTTCATGATTTGGTTGGGAAAAAAAAATTATTCTAATTTTAATATCAAAATTATTTTTATAATTCAAGAGATTTAACAATAATGGTATCACCTTATCTCTTATTAAAAACTTGATTGAGAAATTTTCAAAGAAAAACTTTCCTCTTTTTAGTTGTTTCAATTCATGTGATTTGTTTCAAGTTATATTTCAAAATAAATCATCAAAATCAATAATAAAATATTTTCAAAGAAAAGCTTTAATTTATTTTAATTCCAATGATTTTTTCTTCTTTAGACTTAGTCCAACAAGTTATCATGCAAATTTCTTTCTCATTTCGAAAAAAAAAATTTAATTTTCCAAAAACACTAGAAAGTGAAGGATTTTTTTATTTTATTTCATGTCCCAATTCAAGAATGATCTAACATTCAATCATATAATATACAATATATTTCAAGTCAACATTGAATCATTCAATCCATTTAATATAACATTCAAATCAATTATTAAACATACACGCCAATAATTTTCATTCAAGCGATAAATCTTATCTAAAGTCAATATGCAACCCGTTTATCATTCAAAATCAATCAACATTCAACCTTTACAAGCTAATAAAAACTTAGTCAATACCAACATATAAGCCTATCATTCAATCATCATCAAAATTTCTTTTTTATAAATTTCAATATAGATAATTTTCCATTAAAAATAGCTAAAGATTTCTTTTATTTTAATTCATTTTTGTACTAGTTTGCTCTAGCTATACATCATCAAAAAATAATCAAGATTAATTGTATAATGATGAACTATCAAAAGAATATTTGCTAATAATTTTAATTTTAATAATTTTTTTGTTATCATTATTTAGGCTAGTGAGATTGAAAAGTATTTAGATCTCAAGTAATGTGTCTTGAGCATCCACTTTTTAGATACCATTTAGTGCTCCTAGCCTTGTTATGAGACAAACCTACAAGAAAGGATGTTTTGATTTCGGTACCCATTTGACTTCAGATCACTCATGAAAAGTTCTACCCATTTTAACTAATACATTTTGGTTGTTTATGATTCCTTTAGGAACCTAAATCAACTTATGTAGACTATACTTTCTAAGTGGGCATCTATAGACAAAGTGTCCATATCCACCTTAAAAACTACATTTGTTCTCAGGTGAAAAATATAATGTGGGTCATTTAATAAAGATAGTTGTTCTTTGATAAGTATTACCCACAAAGCCAATACTTCCTGTCCTATGAACATGACCTTTATTAGCAAGAATCATGTTTAGATATTTACTACATATTTCAAACTTTTCTAAAGTATATTGTAGTATAATATTTTTCTTTTTAATTGCCTCTAATAACTCGCATTGACAGTAATAAATGCATGATTTTGATGCTTATGTTTTCAATTTTACTAGCAAGTAATGTATGTTCCTTCTTAAGTAATTTATAACTTTTGCTAAGCTTCTTAAATTCATCAAATAGTTCATAAACTGTATTTAACAATTCATCAAAAGTAAAGGAGACCTTGGAAGAATCACTTACCTCATTCTTGATAGCCATAAGCACGAGATTCTCCACTTCATTTTTGTTGTCTTCTTGATCTTCGGAGTGCCTTAGCTTCTTGCACTCATAGCAAGAAGTTGTATCCATTTTAAGTTTATTTTTATATTTTTTATTTTTATTAATTTATTTGGTTCTTTGGTCAAAGTTCAAATTCATAGTCCTTATTCCTCGAGGTATTACTCGAGAAGTCATCTATTCTTCTTAGTGTCAAGTCCTTCTTATTATTGGAAGATGTTCATCTTTGGTTCTCAAGTTAATGTCATTCATGTTCTTCGGAAGGTGTTCTTCAAGTTTATTATTATAAGTTATTTTATTTATTTTTTATTCCTTTAATTTAGTTGTGCTTTCGTGTGTGATTTCTAAAATATGCCATATATTAAAAGCCGAATCATAAGTAAAAACCCAATTAAACTTATTTTTATCTAAAGCATAAAACAAAGCATTCATAGCCTTAGCATTTAATGAAAAATATGTCTTCCATGATTATTCCAATCATGTATATGATTGGATGACTTAGGAAATCCATTTTTTAATGATGTTCCACAAATCAAAATCCAATAAAATAAAATGATAAAGTTAAAGATTTATTAAAAGCATAGTCAAGATCAAGTTAGAGAGCCATTAAACTTAAGACTGAATGAAGAATCTCGATTTAACGATGGAATGTAAAGAAGGCTCACAAATTTATAGTGGTTCGATCACTAACTTGACCTACGTCTACTTCCCGAGTCCTCCTTCATCGAGGCCCGCTAGTGTCTACTAATAATCTTCTTCCACAGGTGAAGATAAAAACTCTGTACACCTTTCTCCTTTTTCCAAGCTCAGGAGAAGAACCTTTACACTCTCCTTTTCACAAGTTCAGGAGAGAAACTTTTATAATTTTTTTCTCTATTCCCCTAAACTCAATTTACACTTTGAAGCACTCAAGGGAATGATAGGACTCCAACAGGGTTGAATCCTAATCACCCTATAAGTAATTAATAAGAATCCTGTGAGATTGTAATAAAACCCCACCTAGTCACTTCTATCCTATAAAGAAGTGTGGCTAGGGTTTATTTTAGGGCCTTAGGCTTCCTAGCCATCACCCCCCTTACTGGACTAGTCAGCTAGGGTTTCTAGTAGAGGGGCATGGCTTGTGCAGCCACTTAGGTCGCCACCCCCTTTATTTAGGCATGACAGCTATAGGAAGGGTAAAAGGGGGAATTCACTTAGGAATCACCCCCTAGGGCTAGCATTTTGAGCCTTATATAAGCTTGTAACCTCCACCTCTTTTTAATAAGCAAGTATTCTCTTTTATTCAGTCGTACGGTCGACTCCTAGGAGGGAGAAACCTCTATAACGTTCTAAGGGTTGATCCCCTTTCAAAGATCAAATTCTATAGAACTCCTCTTGGGGTTCTATCATATGGCATCAGAGCCACATTTCTGCTACCCCTGTTGCCAACTCTGCCACCTCCACCCTTCCAATTAATTCCTATAATTGTTATAACACGTGCCTCCATCTTCCACCCCAAGCCATAAATCAAATCAATCTACTGCTGCCTCTTGCATTTGAACTAGAGATATGGTATATTTTCATCACCCACGTGTATTTAGTACTGCAAATCCTTTACCTTACATGTTGAAGAAATTTTCCCATATTTTCCTTGCTGCAAAATCCTACCGTTGCAAACGTGATCATCGTTGCGAAGGGGAAACACTGTAGAAAAATTTCAGCCAACTATTGCTTCTTGAAACCAAACTATTGCTCATCTTTTTTGGTTTAAACTTTTACACAATTTCATAGATCATCTTAGCTCTCATCTTAGATTGATCTCTAAAAAAATCCCTTCTAAAACTGGACTTATTGTGCTATAATTCCTCATTGCATATTGCTGGAATTTTACGATGAAGAATCTGCATTCCATCTTTTCATCTATTTTCCTACCATTACATTGCCAAACATTTGTCAAACTTATTCACTGATATTGACCACATCTGAACCAAGGATTTATCGACAAATTTTTTTATATTTTTCTTAGATTTTCCTCTAAAATTTACATTGAGAATTTATTGCTTCTTCGACGCAAACTCTGTTTGGCAAAACAACACATACGTAGTGATCTTTCGTCGAATCCTATCAGATTTTTGCTACTATTTTTCTAGATTTGAAACTCTCTTTTCCTTACCTTCATCCCTTACCACCACAGCCCCAAATTTCATAATTTTTTGCTGGAATTTTCATTGAGAAGCTGTTGTTTCTTCGACAACAATTCTGCTCTTTCAAGGCAGCATACACTACAGCGAACTTCATCGAAGTCTATCAAACCTTTGTCGCCATCTCTTCCAAATCTGAAACCATCTTTCCCCAACCTTCACCCTTTACTGTCACAACCCCAAAACCCTACCAAACCGTAGCCAAAACCATACCAAAATCAGCCATAAAATAGCCTAAAATCGTAGCTTTAGGCTAACCTTTACTGCCATCTATTCCATATACAAAATCCCTTTTCCCTAACCTTCATCCACTACTATCATAGCCCTAAGACCACACTAAATCGTATCCAAAACTCCACAAAATCATAGCCCCAAACCGCACCCAAAATAGCCACAAAACAAGCCCCAAAAATTGCAACCTTCCACCTTCGGTCCACCAACCTTTCAGCCACCCAATCTCCCTTATCCCTTCAACTGCAGCACGCATCTATTGTTACACACTGCTGCTAACAGTGATCTCTTGCTACCATCCTCCTTGATCGCAGCCAGCAGTGATGCCTTACAGCATAAACGCTACCAGCAGCGATCTTTCACTACCATATGTTTTCATCGTAGCCGTAGCAATTTCTCGCTGCAATCTACCTTGATCGCAACCAACAGCAACTTGATCATGTCCAGTAGTGATCCCTCGCTGCACAATACTGCCAACAGTGACCACTCACTGCCAGCAGTGTTCCTTTGCAGTAAAAAGCTACCAGCAGCGATCTTTCGCTGCAATCCGTCTATATCGTAGCCTGCAGCAATCTTTTACTACCAACTGTCTTGATCACGGCCAGCAACAAACTGAACACGACCAGCAACGGTCGCTTGTTCCAAACCACTATTGCTCTCCTCCGCAACAGTCGTGCACTCTGCTGCCCCGTCTTCCTCCTATTGTAGTCACACCCTTGCTGCAACCAATGCCACTTGAAGCCACGAAGTCGCACCACAGCCGCAGCCGATGTCATTGCTGCCCTCTTCTTCCTCCACCGTCGCTGCTGCCTTTTGACTCAAATCTCTTGGCTACCATCTTCCAACAGATATCAGTCACCTAGAAAATCGTAGCCTTGACAATCTTGCAGCATCACCGTAAAACCGCAATCAACGTTGCTATTGTTGTCTTCTTCCTCCACCGTTGTTGCTACCCTTGGCTGCCATCCTCTATCAACGCAGCAGCCACTTGGAGACTTCACCACCGCAACCCGAACAATTTTAAAGCAACATCACAGCAGCACTTTCTCATCCTTTTGCTGCCATTGCTGCCTTTAACCTGAAGATTACAACCGAAATCTTTAATCGGTTTATTTGACAAGTTGGAGATCATTACGTCATGATATCAGTGGGCTTATTCGAAGCTAAATTGGAGGCTTTCGAGATACGTATGGATGCTAAATTACATGCTCTCTTCGAGGAGTTTAGATTGGACTGATCACTAAGTCCAATAAGATCACAACATGGTGCAAATTCAGAATATAAAAAGAATCCATCAGAGATAAGAAGTGAGGATAAGACACGATAGCCCTACACCTCGACGACATCGATCTCCTTTGCACAACTTTAAGAAGGACACCTCAATCAAGATGCTTAGAGCATAAGAGCCACATCCCAGCTAAAAGCATATAAACCTTCGGCACCAATCAATTACAAGTACCTTAACAAAGAACTAGTGATGATCCGTCAAACCTCCATCATCCAAGAGTACCAAATCAAGTTTAAAAGGTTATTTAATCAAACTTACGATTGGTCTGAAAAATTAATATTGAGGACTTTCATTAAGGGCTTGAAGCCGAAGATTCATGAAGAAGTTAAAGCACGACAGCCATACACACTTAAGGTATCCATCTCCTTCGCATGACATCAAGAGGTGCGATTGAACTATGAAGTCCAGAGGACTAGGGTCGCTCCCCGACCAGCGATACCAAAACTTTCATCTCCTCCTACTGTCAACCAACCCCCTCAGCCGAAGAAATTAACAAGAGAATACTCTCATAACGAATCGGCAAAGGGCTTATGTGAGCATTGTAATAAACTGTGGAGCCTAGAACACCATTGTAAAAAAGAGAGACCTCTAATGATCATGCCCACTAAAGAACCCAAACTTGAAGATATGACTCTCGAGCCCAAAAAAAAGGAAACACCATAATCGACCACCTGCACGGTCTACCTTAGCCAACTACACAAGCCCATAGAAGTTCAAAGATAAGATGGCCACCCAAGAGATGACAGAGACACAGATTGTTCAACCGTGCTTATTTTCCGCTATGACACATCCCTACATATCTTTCCACAGGGATAAGTTACTTCTGAAGTGTTACATCCCATCGAACTCACCATGGTTGCTGATGCAACACTTCCAAATCTCAAGTGACTTCCACGACTTTCCCCTGGATCAGACCATGATGCTCAAAGACCTCCTTCATGATGACTTCTAATATGTGGCCCAAGACCATGAGAAAATTGAGCCCCTCCGATGGTAAATCAGAATAAGAGAAGGATCATTCACAAATCTCAAAACATCATCCCTCTCACTGTGAAGAAAGATACACCACCTTGGCCGAATGGAACTATAGCCCTCATGACCATGATGTTTTCCCACCAAGTAGTGGCCAGATGTTTACGATTGGAGCAAACACATCCAAAGTTGGGATCGACATCACCCTTATGCAAGATGGTCGACTCCTAGTTCGCACCGAGGTTTCCCCCACACTTCACATGAGGTTTTTAAAGGGGATACTCATTGCTACCAAATTTAAAATTTGGTTGGATACAGGTCCATGGCACAAAAGATGAGTAAACCCAGAAGAATTGCAATCCATACTCATGCTAGATTATGCTCTCATTATCCTGAACCATACCAGAGGGCAGTCACCATTCCAGAAGAAAGATTGGTTATTACTAAAGATTAATCACATGGCAGCACATACAAAGAAAAAATGGCCTCCCGACAAAATATAGAATGGATAAAAAATTACATATCAAGTTTTCCTACACCTCTAGCCCGATCAGTAGGAAACTTAAGCCTTAAGGAAGTGGTCTCCCTATTTCTTTGATTCCTACAAAATTAGGGATTACATTGGGGCCCTAACCTAGAGATCAGATCCACGCACCATATTAAGATTACAGTTTATCCTTCGGGTATCCCACCTCAAATGAAAATTTAAAGAAGATGACTCAGCCCAAATCCTTCTAACTGACACCCAAGCTGATGATGAGGCCAAAGTTTAGCTGATGATAGCATAGGAATCATATGAGGAGCTAAATACTCGGTTCCCTGAGTTTATGGATCCCTAGTCTTGAGGAGAAGGTTGATTCAGAGAGGGCGAGCTTGATAAGAGTCCAGTAGGATTGAGTCCTAATCACCCTAGAAGTAATTAATAAGAACTCTATGAGATTGTAATAAAACCCCACCTAATCACTTCTATCCTATAAAGAAGTGTGGCTAGGGTTTCTTTTGGGGCCTTAGGCTTCCTAGCCGCCACCCCCTTACTAGGCTGGTCGGCTAGGGTTTCTAGCAGAGGGGCATTGCTTGTGTAGCCACTTAGGTCGTCGCCCCCTTTATTTAGGCATGGCAGCTATAGGCGGGGCAAAATAAAGAATTTACTTAGGAAGCACCCCCCTAGGGCTAGGGTTTTGATCAGCTTCGGCGAGCTTCCGACGAGTTCCCACTACATCGTCCGAACCCTGGCCTGATGCCTGAAATTGACTCCAGCCCAACATTAGATTGTACTACATTTTCATCGTCATAGTTAATCCTGCATCACTCATCTCTAACACACAGGTTAGATCATAAAATCCATCAATTGATTTTATCATCAAAATCTAATATTTAAAAATCAACATCTATAGGGCTGTGAGGATGGGGGAAGGATTCACAAGTTTTCTAAAGGTATCGCTCGAGGTGTCCTTTTGGAAGAGATCCTCGATTTAGTATTGTAAATCTTGATATTCTTCAGTACCATGACCGTAGTCTCGGTGGTATTTGCACCATCTTGTTTTCTCTTTGAATTATGATGAGGTTCTCAGCGGTCTAATCTTCCTCAAGAGACCCTTCTCCTTGATTTAGAGGAATATCTCTGTCTTGCAGGTGTTGAGAGGTGGCCTCAAAATCGAATGTTCTGGCCTATTGAACCTCTTCCTAGCTGATTCTGGGGATGGTCTACGAGGTTGTTCTACGTAGGATCTTTTATTTGATTCTTTATGTCATGTAGCCACCAATGTTTTGGTGGCAATAAATTGGTGAGCCTTATGGAACATTTCAAATATTGTGGCTAGGGTTCTTTTGACTAATAACTAGAAGAATCTTATGGGTCATAATCTTATTTTGAATGCCTACATAATTAGAGAGCGGCGAACATCGGTCACCCCTTGGACTTCTTTGGCAAAACGGTTGACAAAGAAAGAAAGAGATTCTTCCTCTTCTTGCCTTAGCCCAAGGTCAGTTGTTGTCGATGGCTTAGGTCGTACGCTGATTAGGAAATGTAGCTTGAATTCCATGGAAAGTTGGTTAAAAAGATGTAATTGAAAATGGTAGTAGTTGGTTGTACCACACTCAAGCCAATCCTCAAAGGATGGTGGGAAATACTTGGCATATTATTGCATTAGAAGTGTCATATAAGGCCATCTAGGCCCGAAAGGTGGTGACATGCTCTATTGGATTAGCATCACCTTCATAGGCTTCCAGCTATGAGACAAAAATTAAGTGAGATAGGTTTGTCTTGAATTTCTTGGATAAGAAGATCCTCTACTTGTATGATCACCTTGGTCCTCTTTGGCTTTATGCATCTCCTTTTGGACCTCGTCCACTTGTCGATTTATCTTTCATAGTTGGGTCTACAAGGAGTCTTCTACTAAGTCAAATTGTAGTGTATTTGCTTCGAAAAGATAAAATGGTTTGTCTAATATCATGTCCTAACATTCATCTGGCATCATCTAGCTACCCCTTCTTTAGAGGCTCACTATTGGATACCATAGGTAGTGAGCCTATAAGAGAAACATCATGCCTCGAGAGGGTAGAGATTGGCTGAGATTCAGGTGAAGGCGATTGAGTGAAGACGCTGTTAGGATCAAAGTGGCACTAAGAGGAGGGGGGTGAATTAGTGCTTATAAAAATTTCACTTCGATTTAAATACTCACTCAATAAAAATCGTATCAGAAATGCGTTTAAGCATAAAGAAGTGTTTAAGCATAGAGATGTGTTTAAATTTAGAGATATGTTTAAGCATAGAGATATTTGTAATAGTGCAAAACAAAGGTAGTAGACAATTAAGCAATGAACATAAAGAGCAAAGAAGAGGAAGCAAACTGATTTTATAGTGGTTCAGTCCCCGTGACCTACGTCCACTCTCGATTCCTCTTCACTTGAGGCCACCGCCTTCCACTCCTGATTTTTTTCAAAGGGCAAAGATCAAACACCCCTCTTACAGCTCTATTCTCCTTTTATAGGTTCAGGAGATAACCTTTACAATTCTCTCGGTTCTCCCTTAAATAAAAACTACACAAGAAGAAATGAGGGGAGCTCTCAAGGGATTACAACAACATTTTCACAAGTTTTTGACTCTTGATTCTTGCTCATTTACTAGCAAGAAATGGTGGGGTATTTATAGGCTCCAAATAGCTTCAAAAGTGGAGTCAAAAATTAATTTTTAAGTGTTCCCGAGGTGCTGCTAGTTACAGGTGCCCTGCAAGCCAATCACGCGAGTGATGGCACGTGTGACACACTGCGTAATCTTTTTACTTATGATTAATATTAGCATATTCTCAGATTATATTATATGTAGCATATATATTGTGATGTCCTTGATTCTGTGTAATGAAAATCGGATCGTGATGAGATCATGATAATAAGATTGATTCATCTTTAAACACAGATCCTAAATAATCTCGGTCATAGGTTACTCGAGAGGGACATCGAGATAATCGGACAAACCGGTGTACTATAAACCCATCCATATGATGGAGGCGGCTGATCTCATAGCCACTTGTGTGGAGACACTAAAGATATAGTACAACTGCTCATTAGAGAATGAGTTCACTGATTGATCCGCTTATAAAATGTTGTATGGTTAATGATACCTAATGTCAGACAGCGATTCCATAGTCCCAATTGTGTATCTGGTCCTTGGACTTGAGACACCAAGGATGCCTTGTATGAGTACTCTTTTCTTTGATGCCAGACTTACAGGTTCGGAAAGCTCCAGATCTGGTATAGCTAGTTATCGGAATTGGTAGCCAACCTTACAAAGGCAATTGAGTGTCAATAGAGGATCATCCACTCTCGGTATCATGAGAGAAATATCCCATATGTGCCTGCTTAGATAAATCCCTGGCCAGGGTCATTTGGATCGTGAGAGAATGAGTTCTCCGGTAGAATCCGATTAGAGCAAGACAAACTGATTCCGTTTATGACCTGACAATATATGGTCTCTGAGATATTAGTTGGATGAGGGATTATAGATACATGGTAACTGTGGACAAACATGTTCGATAGATTCGATCCTCCTGTATCGTCTGGGGACTATGGCGTAGTGGCCTAGTACATCCATAGTCGATGAGTCGAGTGAATTATTATGAAGATAATAATTCACTTATCAGAATGAGTTATGATGAGAGTGACTCACGGTAGCTCGGTATTGGGCCTAGAGGGTCACACACATATAGTGGATGCTTTAGTGAATAGAGAATTGGATGAAGATCCAATTAGCCCCTATTCTCATTAGATGAGACCCTATGTTGATGGGCTCCTTGATTAAGGCTCAATTATAGGCTTAAGGAGATTATTGGATAGAGATCCAATAATGCAAGATTAGTGGGTTATTGGATGGAGATCCAATACTCACTAAGGAGCCCTAGGGTTTTGATGGCTCTCTATAAATACGAGGGGAGACTCAGGATTGATAGGCTACAACTTTAGCCACCACCTCCTATTCTCTTCCCTCCCTCTGCGCAAGAGTTGCGAGATCATATTAGAGGAGTTTCACTGCAGAGATCCATCATGTGGATACCGCTAGAGAGGAGGATGCTTGACCTCCTTCATCTTCTCCACCCGGATCTGGAATACAGGGATATACGATCTCCCTAGGTAAAATCAATCTCTCTCACATCATGATTTTATCGGTTTTTGTGTTTTTCTCACGACCCCAATCTTTTGCACGACGATTTGATCTGTGTGGAAAATCTATTTTTGTTTTGATTTTCGCTACACATGTGATGCACCCGCTGAGGTTTCCCATCATTGGTATCAGAGCCATGATTTTTGTGCGAAAGATTGGTTTTAAACTGCGTGTTATGAGATTGAATCACATAAAATTGTTCTATGCGTTTTCGCAGCGAAGGAAGCCCTTGCAAGGGGCAATCGGGCATGGCCACGGCTAGGCCCCCTACAAGGGGTGGCCACCCGTAGTGGCACCAGCCCCGGAGGCACAAACGGCTGCGGCCAGGCTGCAAGGGCCTGCTGCCCACGGCGCGACCGCAAGGGGCAACCGCCCGTGGCCAGGCCGTAGGTGGCGACTGCCCGTTGCAAGACCACAAGGGCAGCCCCGCGGCCAGGGCTACCGCCTGCAAGGTCGGTCGGCGGCAGGAGCGATCGCCAACAGGGGCAGCGCCCACGTGAGGCGACGCCGCCAGCTTGCGAGGTGCCGCACGAAGGCAGCGGCGCCTGTCGCAGGGGCGGCTGCCCACACCGACGGCGTGCAGCGTCGCCACCTGTGCAGGACAGCAGCGGCGGCGGCAGTGCAGATGGGGGCAAGGAGAGGGCTAGGGCATCATTTTAAGTAAAAGGATGATCTTGCCCCTCTGATTTTTGAAAATTCTGAAAATGCCCTCAATAATTCCGAAAATTTTGAGGACTGTCCTCTCATCTAGAATTATGAAAATGCACTAGACAATTCTGGAAATTCCATACATATCCTGATTTCCAAAAAATAATTAATTAAATTATTTAATTAATTATTATATATATATAGTAATCCTACATATGATATGATGTATGTTGTGGATGGATGATCATGAGCCATGTGTTGTGATGTGTGTAATTATGATTGTTATTATTATTGGGGCCTGCGAGCCTACGTTTTTCTCATTTATTATTGGGCTGCGTGCCTGTGATTATTTGTAATTACATGGAGAGGCACAGCGGAAGTGTGGAGGTTACAACGAGACCCACGACTCCGTGGTGGGAGATCACGACGCATGGTGATGCGACGATCCGACGGAACCGATGATGATGAGATCAACAATCACAGGACATGGAGATGTGCTAATGCACACATAGATTCTATTATGAGTGATTAGGCTCACTGGCTCGGGCTTAATCATATTAGGTGATGGCTCATGATCATCCAGTATGACTTGTATGTGTGATGTATTATACACCTACTAGATATATGTATATATATATTAAAATATATATGTGTGTGACACGACATATTAGGAGACTGATAGAAAACAAAAATCCCTCCTAAGATAATATTAAGTCGGTAAGCGTGAGGTAATAAGATTGACCCACGTGGCCTTCCATTGTTATAGGAAGAAATTGAATCACGATATAGGTTGAGTTGGTCGAGTTCCTCGAGGCTCACCTATCTACGTGATCGAGTTCTTACCTACGACATAGAGATATCACCGGTGACCTGAGGACATGGTATGCTTGGTCGAGCCCCTCGAGGGCATATCATCAAATCTGACTCATCTTATAACGATGGTAATGACTTAACTGAACGTTATGGTTGGTCGAGTCCCTCGAGACCATGATTATTCGGAGGCCGAACGTGACGGGAATCACAAGGAGTTGTGATTGGCAAGAGTTGACTACCTTTTGGGCTTAGTGTAATTGGTCGAGTCACTCGATGTTGCACTAAGACGCCAATTGGATCCCGATCCCCACTTGGAGTCTGTCGAAGACTTTCATCTCACGTGTCGAGGGTTGCTGTTGGAGAGGTCACCCTATATCTGCCTAGTGGAGCTATTATTGCATTAGATGCATGCTATTTTGTTCCCTCTATTATCAAAAATATTATTTCTATCTCTTGTTTGACAATTTATGGATATAAATTAGTTTTTGAGAACAATAGTTGTTCAATAATTATGGATAATAAGATCATCACTAGAGGGACCCTAATAAATGGTTTATATGTGTTAGACACTCTCCACATATCATGAATATAAATATATTTAAGAGGAAAAGAGATGAGGTGAATAATACATACCTATGGCATTATAGGCTTGTTCATATACATGAGGGAATGATTCAAAAGTTATTAAAAGATGGATACTTAGATCCATTTGACTATGAGACATATGCAACTTGCAAACTTACCTTCGTGGGAAGATGACCAAGTCTCCTTTTAGTGGAACTGGAGAGAGAGCCACCGAGTTATTGGAACTCATACATATTGATGTATGTGGTCCCATATCGACTCAAGCTATAGGTGGTTACTCATACTTCATTACATTCACTGATGATTTCTCTAGGTATGGACACATGTACTTAATGAAGTATAAATATGAGGCTTTCGAGAAATTCAGGGAATATAAGAATGAGGTAGAGAACCAAATTGGAAAGAGTATTAAGACTCTTTGATCAGATTGAGGAGGAGAATACTTGAGTACGGAGTTCACCCATTTCCTTAGGGACAATGAGATTCTATCCTAGTGGACACCTCCTTATACACCTCAGCTCAATGGTGTATCAGAAAGGCGTCGTACGCTATTAGACATGGTGCGATCTATGATGAGTTTCACTGACCTACCCGTCTCATTCTAGGGGTATGCCCTAGAGACTACAGCTTACCTTCTGAATAGAGTTCCATCAAAGTTGGTAGTGTCTACACTATATGAGGTATGGAAAGGAAAGAAACCTGATCTTAAAATTATTAAGATTTGGGGCTGTCCTACCCACATTAGAAGACACAACCCCGATAAGTTAGAATCAAGGATAGAATGGTGCACATTCGTGGGATACCCAAAGGAAACTTGTGGGTATTATTTCTATCATCCCGAGGACCGAAAGGTCTTTGTTGCCAAGAAAGCTGTGTTCCTTGAGAATGAATACATTCTTGGTGGAAACAGTGAGAGTGAGATAGAATTGAGCGAGGTTGGAGAACCTAGCTCGAGCACCATTACAAAGCCCGAGTCTGTTCAGGTACCTAACAGACAAGTTCCAACTTTACGTAGGTCTAGTAGAGTATCTTACCCTCTTGAAAGATATGTAGGACATATCAGTGGAGATGACTCTCAAGATGTTGATCCTTAGACCTTCGAGGAGGCTATTATGAGTATAGACTCCGGGAAGTGGCAAAAAGCCATGAATTCTGAGATGGATTCCATATACTCTAATAAGGGTTGGAACCTTGTGGATGCACATGAGGGTATTGTACCTATCGACTGTAAATGGATCTTTCAAGAAGAAGATTAGAGTGGATGGAAAAGTAGAGACCTATAAAGCAAGGCTGGTAGCTAAAGGATATTGTCAAAGACAAGGAGTTGACAATGACGAAACCTTTTCACCTATAGCCATGCTTAAGTCCATTAGAATTATTTTGGTCATTGCAGCACACACTATGACTGTGAGATCTGGCAGATGGATGTCAAAACGGCATTCCTTAATGGCAACCTCGAGGAAGAGGTATATATGATACAACCAGAGGGATTCGTATCCAAAGAGAGTCCAGATAAAGTGTGCAGATTGCTTAGATCCATTTATGGATTGAAGCAAGCTTCCCGAAGTTGGAACATAAGATTTGATTAGGTGATCAGATCTTATGACTTCGTTAAGAACGAATATGAGCCTTGTGTTTACATGAAGGTAAGTGGAAGCGCTATCACCTTCTTGGTGCTATATGTGGATGACATCTTAATCATTGGGAATGATGTAGGAATGCTCTCCACAATAAAGGCTTGGCTATCTAGAAACTTCTCCATGAAAGACTTAAGGGAAGCATCCTATATTTTGGGGATCAGGATCTATAGAGATAGATCCAAAAGAATGCTTGGCTTGTCTAGTCTAGGTATATAGACTCCATTGTCAAAAGGTTTGGCATGAAAAATTCCAAGAGAGGTCTCATACTGATGAGACATAGAATATCACTTTCTAGGAGTATATCCCCAAAGACTCCTGAAGAAAGGGCAAACATGGATAAGATACCCTATGCCTCAGCGATAGGATCTATCATGTATATGATGCTATGTACTAGGCCTGATATAGCACATGCTCTAAGTGTCACGAGCAGGTATCAGGCAGATCCAGGTTTAAAACACTGGAACGCAGTAAAGTATGTCCTTAAGTACTTGAGAAAGACTAAGGATCTTTTACTAGTATATGGAGGAGGTAGCCTCCAGGTTGAGGGCTACACAGACTCAAGTTTTTAGTCTGACACTGATGATAACAAGTTAAATTCAGGGTATGTTTTCACCATGAATGGAGGAGCAGTAAGCTGGAAGAGTTCCAAGTAAGATACTACTGCCGACTCGACCACAGAGGTGGAATACATTGCTGCAACAGAAGCAGCAAAGGATGGGGTATGGATGAAGAAGTTTATCAAAGATTTGGGAGTCGTACCAAGCAGTGTAGAACCAATTCCCATATACTGCGACAACAATGGGGCGATAGCTCAAGCGAAGGAACCCAGGTCTCATCAGAAGTCTAAGCATGTTCTAAGGAGGTTCTATTTGATAAGAGAGATCATAGCCCGTAAAGATATATCAATGAAAATAACATTGCAGATCCACTGACGAAGTTGTTGGCTCAGATTGGCATCACAAGGGTCTGATGGGGATCAAACACATAGGTGATTGGCTTTAGGTCAAGTGGAAGATTGCTAGTTACGGGTGCCCTACAAGCCAATCACGCGAGTGATGGCACGTGTGATACACTGCGTAATCTTTTTGCTTATGATTAATATTGGTATATTCTCACATTATATTATATGTCACATATATATTGTGATGTCCTTAGTTTTGTGTAATAGGAATCGGATCGTGATGAGATCACGATAATGAGATCGATTCATTTTTAAACATAGATCCTAAATAATCCCGATCATAGGTTACTCGAGAGAGACATCGAGATAATCGAACAAACTAGTGTATCATATACCCGTCCATATGATGGAGGTGACTGGTCTCATAGCCACATGTGTGGAGACACTATGGATATAGTACAGGTGCTCATTGGAGAATGAGTTCACCAATTGATCCACTTATGGAATGCTGTATGGTTAATGATACCTAATATCAGACAGCGATTCCATAGTCCCAGTTATGTATCTGGTCCTTGGACTTGAGACACCAAGGATGTCTTGTATGAGTACTCTTTTCTTTGACGCCAAACTTACAGGTTTGGAAAGGTCCAGATCTGGTACAACTAGTTATCGGGATTGTTAGCCAACCTTACAAAGATAATTGAGTATCAATAGAGGATCATCTACTCTCGGTATCATGAGATGAATATCTCATATGTGCTTGCTTAGATAAATCCCTGGCCAGGGTCATTTAGATTGAGAAAGAAGGAGTTCTCCAGTGGAATCTGATTAGAGCAAGACAAACTGATTCCGTATATGACCTGACAGTACCATATGCAATATATGATCTCTGGGATATTAGTTGGATGAGGGATTATAGATGCATAGTAACTGTGGACAAACAAGTCCGATAGATTCGATCTCCCTGTACTGTCTGTGGACTATGGCGTAGTGGCCTAGTACGTCCATAGTCGATGAGTCGAGTGAATTATTATAGTGAATTATTATGGAGATAATAATTCACTATATAAGAATGAGTTCTGATGGGAGTGACTCACGTCCAGCTTGGTATCGGGCCTAGAGAGTCACACATATGGTGGATGCTTCAGCGAATAGAGGATTGGATGAAGATCCAATTAGCCTCTATTCTCATTAGATGAGACCCTATATTGATGGGCTCCTTGATTAAGGCCCAATTATAGGCCTTAGGAGATTATTGGATAGAAATCCAATAATGTAATATTAGTCGGTTATTGGATGGAGATCCAATACTCACTAAGGAAGGAGCCCTTGAGTTTTGATGGCTCTCTATAAATAGGAGGGGAGACTCAGGATTGATAGGCTATAACTTTAGCCACCACCTCCTATTCTCCTCCCTCCCTCTGCGAAAGAGTTGCGAGATCAGATTGGACGAGTTCTGTTGTAAAGATCCATCGTGTGGATACTGCTAGAGAGGAGGACGCTTGACCTCCTTCATCTTCTCCATCCGGATCTGGAATACAGGGATATACGATCTCCCTAGGTAAAATCAATTTCACTCACATTGCGGTTTTATCAGTTTTTTGCATTTTTCTCGTGACCCCAATCTTTTGCATAACGATTTGATCTGCGTGGGAAATCAATTTTTGTTTTGATTTCCGCTGCGCATGTGATGCACCCACTGAGGTTTCCCAACAGGTGCTAGTCTTAAAGATCACGTTCTGGGTGATTTAGCCGCCTGACACAGTCTGAGAGATTGTGTTCTGAGCAGTTCAGCCACCTGACAGTCTAGGAGATCATGTCTGGGTGGGTCAATCGCCTAACACACCTTCGAATACTGTGTTATCTTGGAGATCATGTCTTCGAAGATCGTGTCTCATCTGATCTTGGGTTACTGAAATAACTTTTATAATAAGTCCAAATCAACTCCAATTAAGGCCTAATGACCTCTTAATTGAGTTAGTAAAACTAACTCTCATTATGATGCTAACTACGATATTCAACGTATAATCTTTGTTGTCTGATCGTCTCTTCAGCAAACTCCCATCATCTTTCTAATGAACCCCCGGCGAACTCCTGATTTCCTTCGGTGAACTCCCAATGAACTTCTAGCATTCTTCCGGTGAACTCTCGGCGAGCTCCTGACAACCTGTCTGTGAACTCCCGACGAGCTTCCCGATAAACTTCTGGTGAATTCTCGACGAGCTCCCAATTTCCTTTGGCGAACTCCCAAGGAAACTTCCAGCATTCTTTTGGTGAACACCCGACGAGCTCCCGACAACCCGTCGATGAACTTCTCGGTAAACTTCTGGTGAGTTCTCGACGAGCTCCTGACAACATCGTCTGAACCTCGGCCAACCTCCGACGAACTCTCGGCGAGCTCCCATTGCATCGTTCGAACCTCGGCTCGATGCTCGAACTTGACTCCGGCCTAATATTTGATTATATTTCCCTTTACTGTCGTAATTAATCCTACACTATTTTCTTTAACACACAAGTTAGATTATAAAACCCATCAATTGATTTCATCATTAAAATCCAAGATTCAACAATCTTCCCCCTTTTTTATGATGACAACCAATTGATGACGGAATTAACCTTAACTCCCCCTATGTATATGCCATAGGATAAATACAACAAACTTGAATTCAAAAGAACCCATCACTTTTGAATTCTAGTATTTTCATAATTGAACCATTCATGATACCATACATTATAAACTTTTCAAAGCATTCATTTTCTTGGTATCACATAAAAATTCAATCATTATATTCACAATATAACAATGTCATCAATTATGATATAGCATTCATTTCAACTATTTCAACGATATCAAAATATCTCTCTTATGTAATCAATTATGTCATTTCTCCCCCTTTGCCATCAACAAAAAGGAGAAATGCTCAATTCATATTTGAACATTTATCACAAATATCTATTATTTAAATATTTATCATTTTTGAATATTTATCAAAATATTCAAACATACCATTTATCATTTGTCATCAATATACTATCTCTCCCCCTTTTGTCATCAAAAAGGAGAAATGTTCAACATAACTTTTTTAAACAATTATTCAAAACAACTGTTCATTATATGATAAAATTTCAAACAAAATATTTATTATTTGCCATCAATCATGTTGTTTCTCCTTGTTATAAAAAAGGAGAAATATTCACCACACATTTGAATACTAAGTGTTCAATACATATGTCAACACATTTAGCATAAGTATTCATTACACAAAGAAATCTAGTCCATTCCCCCCTTAGTAAAAAAAATAGAGTTTAATCTATTTCGTATCAAATTGTTTTCTTCCCCTTTGTAAATAAAATAGAAGAAGAAGAAGGGGAGGGGGTGTTAATGATCCAAAAATCAAGTATCCCAAAACAAAATAAATTATTAAGAGGGGGGATACATTTAAAAATATTCATGAATCAAAGAATCAAAATATTGAAAAAAACCTCATGAGTCTTATCACAAGAGAATTTTAACTTGTATTTTTTCTTTTGTAAATGTCAAGGAAAAAGAATCAAGTGAAACCATTTCAAAGGATAGCGCAAAAAGTTGAGAAATCTGAAAAAAAATATAAGAGCTACTCGTATCATCTCATGTAAATATCAAGAAATCCTCAAACTCATGATAGCAAATCATGCATTTAGAAGGTTTTCATATCTAATTTTCTTCAAGCAAATTGTTCCTCGTTTAATGATTTTATTACAAGATATTAATTTTATCTCCCTCTTTGTCATTGTAAATAATGAAAATGAGTCCTAGGAGATTAAATAATCTTGATTCATTCAAAGTAAATCTTAATACATATAATTCATTCAAATAATTCTTCTTAATCAAACAGAAGAATAATCTTGATTAAAAATCTCAAATTATAGTTGTTAAGATTATAAATCTTTTTTTATTAAAAAGAAGAAATAATAGAGGTTAAAGAACATTTTCATAAAGGATAAGTCATGTGAAGAAGTCAACGAGAAGTTTAAAGAAAATCATTCAATTTTCAACTCATCATAAATTTAATAAATATTAATTTGGTGATATACCATATATGAATATAAGGAAGTCATAAATGTATCATATTTGAAGGATATTAATATCAAATCATGAATACCAAAAGATATAATTTAATTTAATAGATTTCCTTTAAGGTCAAAAGGAAATTTTATGAGATCAAATATTAAGAAGGATCTTGTTTCATATATATAGTTTTCTTTAATGAAACAAAAAGTCTTAGTAGACAATCTTGATTTATATAAAGTTCTCAAATTATGATTTTCAAGATGTCAAGATCATGATATGATCATTTTTATGGTACGTTGCATAGGAGAAAATAAAAATAAAATTTGATTTATATATAGAAAATTTTAAGTTATCAAGATCATAGTTCTTAATGAAAATTTCAAGTTATAAGATCATAAGTCTCCTCTTTGGTAAAAAGAAAATTATAGAAGTAAGAAAAAATTGATTTTTGTTGAGAGCACAATATAAAGCATTCATAACCTTGGCATTAAAAGAAAATATTAGTTTTTTATAATCATTCCAATCATTTATTGGATTGGATGACTTTTAAAAATATTTTTCAACAATACATCACAAATCAAAATCTATCGAAATCAAAAAGATGCGCATTCGAATTTTCCAAGATGTGTACTCTGTCCCAATGAACATAGGAGGACATGTGATAGAAAGTCCCTCTTGATTACCAACAAAAGCCATCTCTTTTGGATTTTAAGCTAATTAGAAAGAAACGTGGCTCTGATACCAATTGTTAGGGTCAAAGCGGCACTAAGAGGAGGAGGAGGGGGGTGGGGGGTGGAAGTGAATTAGCGCTTATAAAAATTTCACTTTGATTTAAATACTCACTCAATAAAAACCATATCGGAAATGCGTTTAAGCATAAAGATGCGTTTAAGTGTAGAGATGCATTTAAGAATAGAGGTATTTATAAGAGTGCAAGCAAAGGTAGTAGATAATTAAGCAATGAACATAAAGAGTAAATAAGAGGAAGCAAACCAATTTTATAGTGGTTTGGTCCCCTTGAGGCCATCGGCTTCTGCTAGTTACAAGTGCCCTACAAGCCAATCACATGAGTGATGGCACGTGTGACACGCTAAGTGATCTTTTTGCTTATGATTAATATTGGTATATTTTCACATTTCTGTTACATATATATTGTGATGTCCTTAGTTCTGTGCAATGGGAGTCGGATCGTTATAAGATCACGATAATGAAATCGATTCACCTTTAAACACAGTCCTAAATAATCCCGATCATAGGTTACTCATGAGGGACATTGAGATAACCGGACAGATCAGTGTATTATATACCTGTCCATATGATGGAGGTGGCTGGTTTCATAGCCACTTGTGTGGAGACACTAAGGATATAGTACAGGTGCTCATTAGAGAACGAGTTCACTGATTGATCCGCTTATGGAATGTTATATGGTTAATGATACCTAATGTCAGACAATGATTCCATAGTCCCAATTGTGTATCTGGTCCTTAGACTTGCGACACCAAGGATGTCTTATATGAGTACTCTTTTCTTTGACGCTAGACTTACAGGTTTGGAAAGCTCCAATTTAGTACAGTTGGTTATTGAGATTTGTAGCCAACCTTACGAAGGCAATTGAGTATCAATAGAGGATCATCCACTCTCGGTATCACGAGAGGAATATCTCATATGTGCTTGTTTAGACAAATCCCTGGCTAGGGTCATCCGGATTGAGAGAGAGGAGTTCTCCGGTAGAATCCGATTAGAGCAAGACAAACTGATTCCGTATGTGACCTGACAGTACCATGTCCAATATACGGTCTCTGGGATATTATTTGGATGATGGATTATAGATATATGATAACTATGGACAGACAGGTCCGATGAATTTGATCCCCTCTGTACCGTTTGGGGATTATGGCGTAGTGGCTTAGTATGTCCATAATCGATGAGTCGAGTGAATTATTATGGAGATAATAATTCACTATATCAGAAGGAGTTCTGATGGGAGTAACTCACGGCCAGCTCGGTATCGGGCCTAGAGGGTCACACACATATGGTGGATGCTTCAGCGAATAGTGGATTGGATGAAGATCCAATTAGCTCCTATTCTTATTAGATGAAACCCTATATTGATGGGCTCCTTGATTAAGGCCCAATTAGAGGCCTAAGAAGATTATTGGATAGAGATCCAATAATGCAAGGTTAGTGGATAATTGGATGGAGATCCAATACCCACTAAGGTAGGAGCCCTAGGATTTTTGGTGGCTCTCTATAAATAGGAGGGGAGACTCATGGTTGATAGGCTGCAGCTTTAGCCGCCACCTTCTATTCTCCTCCCTCCCTTTCAGCAAGAGTTGTAAGATCATATTGGAGGAGTTTCGCTGCAGAGATCCATCGCGTGGATACCGCTAGCGAGGAGGACGCGCGACCCCAATCTTTTGCATGACGATTTGATCTGCGTGGAAAATCGGTTTTTGTTTTGATTTCCGCTGCGCATGTAATGCACCCGCTGAGGTTTCCCAACAGCTTCCACTCTTGATCTTTTTCAATGGGCAAAGATCAAACACCCCCTCTTACAACTCTATTCTCTTTTTACAGGTTCAAGAGATAACCTTTACAATTCTCTCAACACTCCCTTAAATAAAAACTACACAAGAAGAAATGAGGGGATCTCTCAAGGGATTACAATAGCATTTTCACAAGTTTTTCACTCTTGATTCTTGCTCATTCACCAGCAACAAAGGGTGGGATATTTATAGACCTCAAATGGCTTCAAAAATTGAGCCAAAAATTAATTTTTAAGTATTTTCGAGGTGCTGGTCTCGAAGATCGCGTTCTGGGTGGTTCAGTCGCCTGACACAGTTTGGGGATTGTGTTCTGGGCGGTTCAACCACCTAATAGTCTGGGAGACCGTGTCTGGGTGGTTCAACCACCCAGTCTGTGCAGTTCAATCGCTTGACACACCTTCGAAGACTGTGTCATCTTGGAGACCGTGTCTTCAAATACCATTTCTCATATGACCTTGGGTACTAAAATAACTTTTATAATAAGTCCAAATTAGTCCCAATAATGTCCTCTTAATTGAGTTAGTAAAACTAACTCTCATTATGATGCTAATTACAATATTCAACGTACAATCTTTATTGTCCGATTGTCTCTTCGGCAAACTCCCGGCATCTTTCCGATGAACCCCCGGCGAACTCCTGATTTCCTTCGTGAACTCCTAATGAACTTCTAGCATTCTTCCGGTGAACTCTCGGCGAGCTCCCGACAACCTATCTATGAACTCTCGATGAACTTCCCAGCAAACTTCTGGTGAGTTCTTGACGATCTCCCGATTTCCTTCGGCGAACTCCTAAGAAAACTTCCAGCATTCTTTCGGTGAACACCCAGCGAACTCCCGACAACCTGTCGATGAACTCCCAACGAACTTCCTAGTAAACTTTTGGTGAGTTCTCGGTGAGCTCCCGCCAACATTGTCCGAACCTCGACCAACCTCCAGCGAACTCTCGGTGAGCTCCTATTGCATCGTCCGAACCTCGGCCCGATGCTCAAACTTGACTCTGGCCTGATTGTATTACCCTTTACTATCGCAGTTAATCCTGCACCGTTTTCTTTAACACACAAGTTAGATCATAAAACCCATCAATTAATTTCATCATCAAAATTCAAGATTCAACAATCTCTCCATTTTTGATAATGACAACCAATTGATGACGGAGTTAACCTTAACTCCCACTATGTATATGTCATAGGATAAGTACAACAAACTTGAATTCAAAAGAACCCATCACTTTTGAATTCTAGAATTTTCATAATTGAACCATTCATGATACCATACATTATAAAATTTTCAAAGCATTCATTTTCTTGGTATCACATAAAAATTTCAATCATTATATTCACAATATAACCATGTCATCAATTATGATATAGCATTCATTTTAACTATTTCAAAGATGTCAAAATATCTCTCTTATGTCATCAATTATATCATTTCTCTCCCTTTGTCATCAACAAAAAGGAGAAATGCTCAATTCATATTTGAACATTTATCACAAATATCTATTATTTAAATATTTATCATTTCTGAATATTTAACAAAAATATTCAAACATACCATTTATCATTTGTCATCAATATACTATCTCTCCCCCTTTTATTATCAAAAAGGGGAAATGTTCATCATAACTTTTCTAAACAATTATTCAAAATAAATGTTCATTATATGATAAAATTTCAAACACAACATTTATCATATGCCATCAATCATGTCATTTCTCCTTGTTATCAACAAGGAGAAATATTCACCACATATTTGAATACCAAGTGTTTAACACATATGTCAACCAACACATTTATCATAAATATTCATTGCACAAAGAAATCTAGTCCATTCCCCCCTAGTAATAAAATAGAGTTTAATCTATTTCATATCAAATTGTTTTCTTCTCTTTTGTAAGTAAAATAGAAGAAGAAGAACAGGAGGGGGTGTTAATGATCCAAAAATCAAGTATCCCAAAACAAAATAAATTATTAAGAGGGGGGGATACATTTGAAAATATTCATAAATCCAAGAATCAAAATATTGAAAGAGACCTCATGAGTCTTATCACAAGAAAATTTGAACTTACATTTTTTTTATAAATGTCAAGAAAAAAGAATCAAGTGAAACTATTTCAAAGGATAGCTCAAAAAGTTGAGAAATATGAGAAAAATATAAGAGCTACTCATATCATCTCATGTAAATATCAAGAAATCCTCAAACTCATGATAGCAAATCATTCATTTAGAAGGTTTTCCATATCTAATTTTCTTCAATCAAATTGTTCCTCATTTAATGATTTTATTGCAAGATAGCAATTTTATCTCCCCTTTGGTCATTGTAAATAATGAAAATGAGTCCTAGGAGAGTAAATAATCTTTATTCATTCAAGGTAAATCTTAATATATATAATTCATTCAAATAATTCTTCTTAATAAAATATAATAATAATCTTGATTAAAAATCTCAAATTATAGTTGTTAAGATCATAAATCTCTTTTTTTATTAAAAATAAGAAATAATGGAGGTTAAAGATAATTTTCATAAAGGATAAGTCAAGTGAAGAAGTCAACGAGAAGTTTAAAGAAAATCATTCAATTTTCAACTCATCATAAATTAAATTTTTTTTAATTTAGTGATATATCATATATGAATATACGGAAGTCATAAATGAATTGAAGGAATTAATATCAAATCATGAATACCAAAAGATATAATTTAATTTAATAGATTTCCTTTTACATCAAAAAAAATTTATGAGATCAAATAATAAGTATCTTGTTTCATATATATAGTTTTCTTTAATGAAACAAAAAAGTCTTAGTAAACAATCTTAATTTATATAAAGTTCTCAAATTATGATTTTCAAGATGTTAAGATCATGATAAGATCCTTTTTATGGTATGTTGCATAGGAGAAAAGAAAAAAAAATTTGATTTATATATAGAAAATTTCAAGTTATCAAGATCATAGTTCTTAATGAAAATCTCAAGTTATAATATCATAAGTCTCCTCTTTGGTAAAAAGAAAATTATAGAAGTAAAAAAAAATGATTCCCATATAAGATGCCTCAAGTCAAAAATCATGAGAAAGTTCATAATTTGGCTGAAAAAAAATCTCATTCAAATTTCAATTATCAAAATCAGTTTTATAGTTCAAGAGATTCAACAATAATCATAACACTTTGTACCTTACTAAAAACTTGATTGAGAAATTTTCAAAGAAAAACTTTTCCTCTTTTTAATTATTTCAATCCATGTGATTTGTTTCATACAAAAATTCCTTCACCTTTTATGCCAAATCCATGCATTGATTGCCATTTAAATTCTAGTTTCATCTAAAAATAAATCATCAAGATCATTAAAATAAGTAAAACATTTTTAACTTTTTAAAACTAAAAATCAAGTATCATTTACAAAAGAAATCATAAAATATTTTCAAACAAAAACTTCAATTTATTCCAATTCCAATGATTTTTAGAGTGAGTTAACATGCTCATTTCATTCTCATTAAATGTATTTTTAATTTTAAAAATACTAGACAATGAAGCATGATTTTTTTTATATATAATGTTGTATGCTCAAATTCTATCATTCAATAATATCCATTTAATCATACAACCTATATTTCAAGTTACTTCTTCAACATTATCAAGGCCATTACAATAACACATCAAAATGATAAAACATATTCAAAGCAAAAATTCAACCAATCTCAATTCCAACATGTAAATGAGTCCAACTCTTTACACATAGTGTAAGGAGTTGACAAACTCTTGTCAAAATTTTTTATTTATTTCAAGTCTAACTAATATAACATTCAAATCATACAACTATTCAACCATCAATCATCATAACATTTAGGTCATTCAACAATAGCCTTTCCAAATATTTAAACCAATGATTTTGGACTTATTATTCAATCATCATCAAAATCTCATTTATATAAATTTCAACATATTTTTCAATAAATATGGTTCTTTGGTTCTAGTTCTTTTTTCACTTATATGTTCTAGCTATGCACATCAAGATTAATTGTATAATGAGAACTATGTTCAATAAAAGGATTTGTTATAATAGAAACGATGATTATTAAGCTTCAAACATCTTAATTCAAATAATTTTCCTTATTTTTTACATTTTAGCTAGGAAGCTTGATAAGTAGGTTAGATCTCAAGTCAATAGCTTCAGCATCCAAAAGATATCATTCCATTTTGCTTCTAGCCTTAGTTTAGTGACAAATCTATAAGAAAGATTTAGGTACCCATTTTACATTGGGACCTATATGAAGAAATTTGTCTTTCTTATCAAATGGTGTTTGGTTATTTGTTGTTCCATTAGGAACACATACTAATTAGTGAGGACTATAGTTTTTGAATGGACATTTGTAAACATATGTCGTAATCTACCACAAAAATTATATTTAAGTTTTGGCGGCAAATTTAAGACAAGCCCTTTAACAAAAATAGTTAGCTTTTTTTGAATGTTATCAACAAAGTCTATGTCATTTCTTCTATTAATATAACCCTTATTGACAAGGATTATATTTAGGAATTTGTTCCCAATTTCAAAATTTTTAATGTAGTCTTAAGCATGATATTTTCTTCTTTAATACTATCTAGTGTTTCACATTTAGAGCAAAAATTGTGTAATGGTAAAGTATCATGCAAGGTTTCATGTTTGGTGCATATATTGTGTGATGGTTCTACTTCATGCATTTCATCAAGTTTATTAATTAATGATGCATGCTCTATCTTAAGTAATTTATAGGATTTGCTAATCTTCCTAAATTCATCATAAAGCTCATGAAAAGAAATTAATAATTAATTAAGAGTAAAAGAGCTTTTGAGTGGGTTACTTACCTCATCATGATTGGCCACGAGCGAGATCTTTCACTTCTTCCTTATTGTGTTCTTCATCTTTAGAGCGCCTAGGCTTCTTGCGTTCATAGCAAGAAGTTTTGTCCATCTTTAAATCATTTTTATGATTCATATTGATTAATTTATCTGATTCATTTGTCAAATGTTCAAAGTTCACATCACTCGAGATTTCACTCGAGTCATGTATTCTCTTCGGTTTCAATTCCTTCCTATCATTTGGAAGGTGTTCTTGGATTCTCAATGTCAAATTTTTCTTACTCTTAGGAAGGTATTCTTCTTGTTCATTTTTATAAGATATTTTATTTAATGATTCATTTAGATTTAGTGTACTTTCCTATGTTAATTCTAATGTATGCCAAATCTTAAAAGCCGAATCACAAGAGGAATTCCGATCAAATTCATTTTTGTTGAGAGCACAATATAAGGCATCATAGCCTTGGCATTTAAAGAAAACATTAATTTTTTATAATCATTCCAATCATTTATTAGATTGGATGACTTTTGAAAATATTTTTCAATAATACACCACAAATCAAAATCTATCGAAATCAAAAAGATGTGCATTCTAATTTTTCAAGATATGTAGTCCGGCCATTGAACATAGGAGACATGTGATAGAAAGTCCCTCTTGATTGCCAACAAAAGCCATCACTTTTGGGATTTAAGCTAATTAGAGAGAAATGTGGCTTTGATACCAATTATTAGGGTCAAAGCGGCATTAGAGAGGAGGAGGAGGCGGCGGGGGGGGGGGGGGGGGAGGGAGGTGGGGGGTGGGGCGGGGTGGGGGTGGCGGGGGTGGTGTTTGAGGGGGGGGGGGTGGGGGGGGTGGTGGGGTGTGTGGTGGGTGGTGGGGAGTTAGGGGTGGAAGTGAATTAGTGCTTATAAAAATTTCACTTTGATTTAAATACTCACTCAATAAAAATTTAAGCGTAACGATGTGTTTAAGCGTAAAGATGCATTTAAGCATAGAGATATTTGTAAGAGTGCAAGCAAAGGGTAGTAGACAATTAAGCAATGAACATAAAGAGCAAAGAAGATGAAGCAAACCAATTTTATAGTGGTTTGGTCCCCTTGATCTACGTCCACTCTCGATTCCTTTTCACTTAAGGCCACTGGCTTCCACTCCTGATCTTTTTCAATGGGCAAAGATCAAACACCCCTATTACAACTCTATTCTCTTTTTACAGGTTCAGGAGATAACCTTTATTATTCTCTCAGCTCTCCCTTAAACAATAACTACACAAGAAGAAATGAGGGGATCTCTCAAGGATTACAATAGTGTTTTCACATATTTTTCACTCTTGATTCTTGCTCATTCACCAGCAAGAAAGGGTGGAGTATTTATAGACCCCAAATGACTTCAAAAGTGGAGCCAAAAATTAATTTTTAAGTGTTCCCGAGGTGCTGGTCCTCGAGATTGCGTTCTGGGTGGTTGAGTCACCTGACACAGTCTGGGGACTGTGTTCTGGGCAGTTCAACCATCTGATAGTTTAGGAGGACCATGTCTGGATGGTTCAATCGCCAAGTCTGTGCAGTTTCAACCGCTTGACACATTCGAAGACTGTGTCATCTTGGAGGACCGTGTATTCGAATACCGTGTCTTCATCTGACCTTGGGTTACTGAAATAACTTTTATAATAAGTCCAAATTAGTCCCAATAATGGTCTCTTAATTGAGCTAGTAAAACTAACTCTCATTATGATGCTAACTACGACATTCAATGTACAATCTTTGTTGTTCCGATTATCTCTTTTTGCAAACTCCCGGTATCTTTCCGATGAACCCCCGGCGAACTCCCTGATTTCCTTCGGTGAACTCCTAATGAACATAGGAGGACATGTGATAGAAAGTCCCTCTTGATTGCCAACAAAAGCCATCACTTTTGGATTTTAAGCTAATTAGAGAGAAATGTGGCTTTGATACCAATTATTAGGGTCAAAGCGGCATTAAGAGGAGGAGGAGGAGGCGGGGGGGGGGGGGTGGGGGGGGGGGGGGGAGGGAGGTGGGGGGTGGGGGCGGGTGGGGTGGCGGGGTGGTGTTTGAGGGGGGGGGTGGGGGGGTGGTGGGGTGTGTGGTGGGTGGTGGGGAGTTAGGGGGTGGAAGTGAATTAGTGCTTATAAAAATTTCACTTTGATTTAAATACTCACTCAATAAAAATTTAAGCGTAACGATGTGTTTAAGCGTAAAAGATGCATTTAAGCATAGAGATATTTGTAAGAGTGCAAGCAAAGGTAGTAGACAATTAAGCCAATGAACATAAAGAGCAAAGAAGATGAAGCAAACCAATTTTATAGTGGTTTGGTCCCCTTGATCTACGTCCACTCTCGATTCCTTTTCACTTAAGGCCACTGGCTTCCACTCCTGATCTTTTTCAATGGGCAAAGATCAAACACCCCTATTACAACTCTATTCTCTTTTTACAGGTTCAGGAGATAACCTTTATAATTCTCTCAGCTCTCCCTTAAACAATAACTACACAAGAAGAAATGAGGGGATCTCTCAAGGGATTACAATAGTGTTTTCACATATTTTTCACTCTTGATTCTTGCTCATTCACCAGCAAGAAAGGGTGGAGTATTTATAGACCCCAAATGACTTCAAAAGTGGAGCCAAAAATTAATTTTTAAAGTGTTCCCGAGGTGCTGGTCTCGAAGATTGCGTTCTGGGTGGTTGAGTCACCTGACACAGTCTGGGGACTGTGTTCTGGGCAGTTCAGCCATCTGATAGTTTAGGAGACCATGTCTGGATGGTTCAATCGCCAAGTCCTGTGCAGTTCAACCGCTTGACACATTCGAAGACTGTGTCATCTTGGAGACCGTGTATTCGAATACCGTGTCTCATCTGACCTTGGGTTACTGAAATAACTTTTATAATAAGTTCCAAATTAGTCCTAATAATGGTCTCTTAATTGAGCTAGTAAAACTAACTCTCATTATGATGCTAACTACGACATTCAATGTACAATCTTTGTTGTCGATTATCTCTTTTGCAAACTCCCGGTATCTTTCCGATGAACCCCCGGCGAACTCCTGATTTCCTTCGGTGAACTCCTAATGAACTTCTAGCATTCCTTCCGATGAACTCTCTGCGAGCTCCTGACAACCTCTCTGTGAACGCCGGACGAACTTCCCAGCAAACTTCTGGTGAGTTCTCAATAAGCTCCCGATTTCCTTCAGCGAACTCCAAGGAAACTTCCAGCATTCTTCCAGCGAACACCCGACAAGCTCCCGACAACCTATCGATAAATTCCTGGTAAACTTCTAGTGAGTTCTCGGTAAGCTCCCGACAACATCGTCCGAACCTCGGCCAACCTCCAGCGAACTCTCGGCGAGCTCCCATTACGTCGTCCGAAACCTCGGCCCGATGCTCGAACCTGGACTCCATCCCAACATCTGATTGTATTGCCCTTTACTATTGCAGTTAATCCTGCTTCATTTTCTCTAACACACAGGTTAGATCATAAAACCCATCAAATTATTTTATCATCAAAATCCAAGATTCAACAGCCGCTTCCTTTGATGAGCTGAGGCAAATGTTTGCATCATTCCTATCAATGCGCTGCACCTGATTGGTGAGGTTAAAAAACACTTCTACATGGATCACCATATGCCCTATGCCAACCTTTGGGGGTGGAAATCGGAGGTCATTGAAGTAATGCTAATGATGCGTGGAGGTTTGGGTGGAAGCATTTCCATCCATCCATGGGGGAACAGATGGGTTGGCCTCTGTGGAGGTAGAGAAGATAGGGAGCGGTTGCCTCTTCAGGTGGGCGCTCTCCAAAGTCATTTGTTGGTGGGTTGCTTTAGTATCATCAACCCTCATTCTAGTACCAAAATGTTATTATCCGTCATGTCATGGCAATTCACTACCACAGCTTTGTCCAATTTAGATGAGGCAAGAGTGTCCCAAGCAGCTTCTCAAGGGAGGAGACTTCTTCCAAAGAGGTGGCAAGGATTGTGATTGTCACCTCCCGAGGTGTCTATGGGTGAATTTTTGAGAGGTTGTTGATTTTGAGTCCTTGCCCAATAGGTTTGTGTCCTCTAGCATCTGCTGGCATGACCCCCTTCCAAGCTTAATTCAGCTTTTTTATGGATACAAAGTTTGTGTCCTCTAGCATCTACCTGGGAATGATTTTTTATACCTGTCATTGGGAGTGTGTTCTCCCTGAGCTCATTTGCACTTGCCAATATCTTAGGCAGGTGGTTTCACCTATTCAGGGGCACTTTTTCTAATCCCATATTTTATGGGGTAGCATCTTCATTCATAACGTCATGGATGTATCATGCCACTTCAAAATCAAGTCCCTCTGAATTGAGCTATGTCAGTCCAGGGGCACAATCATTCTAGGACTCATTCGATGTTTCAAGGTATGTATATTGTCTTTGTTGAGGGTGGTACCATGTACGATTAGAGGTGGCACCACATAAGATAAAAGGTGGCTTGCCAATTGGAGGGTACCAAAATTTCCCTATATCACTAGGTGTTAGACAGGAGAGGTCTCCTATAAAGGAGTGAGAGTGTGAAGGTTTTCTCTTATACCTAGAAAAAAAATTATTGTAGAAGAATATTAATCTTCACCAATTGGATGCAAAATTGGTAGTTAAAGTCGATGGTCACGATGGAGGAGGAATCAAGAGTGGGATGTAGGTCAAGAAGACTGAACCACTAATAAATTAGGTGACATTCTTTCTCTTGCTTGTGACTTTTGATTGCATACTTATTACTATCTACTTTACTTGCAATCCTTACTCACACTCAATATTTGATTAATCATATTTTTTATATATTTTTCTCGATTGAATTTGAAAGTTAGTTAAAATTTACTATAGTACTAATTTGTGTCCCCCCCCCCCCCTTTCTCTTAGTGTTATTAAGATCCTAATAAGTGATGCCAAAGTAAGATTCTCTCAATTGGATTAACATCTAATAGAGATCTAAAGACGTGTGAAATTAAGAGGGTCACTCTATCATATGTCCTCATATGTTTATTGTGATGGGTCTGCACTGTATTGGAAAATTAGAATAAGGATCTTCTTGCTTTCTATAGGTTGTGATTTATGAAATATTATTGAGGTTGGTTTTGAAAATTGATGGACAAATTAAATGATTTTTAAAAAATATTTTCTTTAAATACTAAAGCTATTAATATTTTGTTTTGTGCTTTAGATAAAATGAATTTAATCTGGTCATTGTTTGTGATATGCAGGTGACATATGACATATCCTTAAAGTCGCATATAAAGAAACTAATAAAGTAAAAAATCTAAAATTATTTTTTATTCATAGTTATGAGTTATTTAAATTGAAGCCGAATGAATTCATTAATGACATGTACATCAATTTTATGGATATTGTCAATAGATTAAAAAAATTTATTAGAAATCATATCAATCATAAATTAATGAGTAAGATTTTAAGATTTTTTCCCAAGAATTGGGATCCAAAAGTAACGACGATCTAAGAAGCAAAGCTACATATGAAATGATTTAATAACATAAAAGATTTAAGTAATCTTCCTCTTGAAGAACGAATAGGATTTTTAATAACATATGAAATGATATGTGAAGCTACAATAGAAAAACCTCATAAAGAAAAAGGATATTACCTTTAAATCTAAAGAAGATTACTTGAGTAACAGCTATAATAATGAAAACATAACACTTCTCAAAAAAAGATTCAAAAAATTCATAAAGAAAAATAAGATAAATCTAGTAAGAAAGGAAAGGTAGACAAAAAAATGAGCCATATAAAGATATAGTTATATGCTATGAGTGTAAAAAAATAATGATACTTTATAAATGAATGCTTATAATTAAAGAAGAAGTAATCATCCCAAAAGAAGAAGAAGATATTCAAAATAGCATGGGATGAATCAAGTAAGTTAGAAGTAGAAGAAATCAATAAGTAAGAAATGACAAACTATACCTTAACAAATTCTCTTGAAGCCTCTTTATCACATAATGATCTACGTGAATAATTTTATAATTTATATAATGAACTCAAAGATATTGATAAAAAATATAATTATCTAAATAGGGATCATGCCTCACTTGCTAATGAATTTAATCTATTAGAAACTAAGTATGACAACTATATGTCAACATCTTACACTTCTTGCACTAAATGTAGGATGTACATTTAAAAAATCACTAGATTTACATGTTTTGAAAAACATAAAAGACTTAACATTAATAAAAAATAGAATATTGCTTAGAAAAGTTTATTGATAGTAATAATATAATATAATCTCTTTAAAAGGAAAACATGTTACTATGAGAAATACTAAAAATATTAAATTTAAAAATAATCATTTAATATGATTCATGCTAAACAAAATTATGTATCTAGAAAAGAAAGCATTAACTTCACAAGTAGTAATACTTATTAAAAGCCAACCAAGTTTGTAAAAGAATCCACATCACATACTAATATAAATGTCAAGTTAGAGAGTCAGACATTATGCCGGAAGATTGTCATGTCAAAAAATTAGACGTTGAGCTAGAAGATTGGTCAACATGCCAAAAAATAGAATTTATCTTGAAGGTTTGGACATCATGCTTAAAGGATTAGATATTACACGAAGGATCGGATGTCATAATAAAGTTAACATGCTAGATGATTGGGCAATATTAGAGAATAGTATGATATACCAAAGGTTCAGACTACATGTCGAAAGAGTGAACAACATGTTAAAAGCTTACCAGATAATTGGTTGATGAGTCAAAATCTTAATCGAGGTAACTTTGGGCTAATTTCAGTCAGTATTATATTGAAATAGAGCTTGCTTATCATGAAAATTATTATGTTTAAAGTTGGGCCAAATTTTGGTTATTAGAAGGCCAAACATATAACCAAAACTACTTAGGTTAGCAATGATATTTATGATATGGTAGTATCACCAAAGTCAAGTTTTGTGATATTATGTCAAAAATTATGTCTGTAGCACCGTTAAAGTCTAATGTTATGGCTCTATGCCAAAAATTATAATGATAGTACTATAGAAGTCTAGTATTGTAGCTTCGTTTTAAATATTATGATGGTAGTACTATCCAAAGTGAATGATAGTACCATTTGTACCCTAAATATTAGAAATTTAGATTTTGACTCTGTTTTGAAATTTTTTAGGGGCTATAAGTACCTCACTTGGGCTAGGTAAATGGAGCATTTATTCCTAAGGATGTGAAGTATTATAACTTTCTTTTTACATTATTTGAGTCTCTTCCTCTCTCTTGAGTATAGTTGTGATACTAAGTGTTCGATGAGAGAGGTATCTTATAAAGGAGTAAGTGTGAAGATTCTCCCCTAAGCTTGAAAAAGGAGAATAGTTTTGTAAATGATTATTGATCTTCACCTATTAGAAACAACATCGATAGTCAAAGTTAGTAAACTCGAGAGAAGAAGAATAAGGAGTGGACATAGATCAGGAAGATTAAGCCACTATAAATTGATTTGTATTATTTCTCATGCTTGTAACTTTTGTGATTGCATACTTATTACTATCCACTTTATTAGTTACCCTTATTTGCATATAACATTTGGTTAATCATGTTTTTGACATGTATTTTTCTCAATTGAATTTGAAAGTTGGATAAAAATTACCATAACAATAATTCACCACTCCTGTTAGTGCTACTAAGAGGAAGACATTAACCAAAGAGAATTTTACTAAATTTAGAAATTTTACTAATTAGGAAATCATTCCAAGGGTGAATAGTATTATCATATTTTAAGAGGAAGACATTAACCAAAGAGAATTCATCTGATTAAGGATAGCAATATATGTTTTGCACAAATAATTTTTTTTTTTACCTTAATGCAATCTCTAATTCCAAGACCGAATATCTTCAGGTTTCATCATGGTATCTGAACTAATCAACTTACATTTTATATGATTGTAGTGATCATTCAAAAGAAGTCAGGAGATAATTTGACCATATTATATCATAATTTGTTAGAAATCCATGAATTAAGTCAAATATGCATAGGATGAGAGTTGATCACGAATGAGAAAATAAGCCCTTATGCATACATACCCTACACTGCACTTAAAGTTTTATCCATAAGGGAATTTTAAAACCATTCTTGAAGTTGACCCATAGAAAGGTAGGAAGAAAGGTCTTTATGATGTTGATGGACCCAATTGGAATGTGGATGGGTGGCTATTAATATAGATGCCTCAATACAAAATACATTCATTAGCTTAGGGTGTGTTCTTCGTGATTACAAGGGAAACCAAATAAGCCCTAATACTGCTGGTTGTACAACACTCGACCCTTTATCATGAATTACAAGCCATTTATCATGTTATCTTGGAGGTGATCCTTTAGATTTATTAAGGTTCAATCTAACTCAAAAATTATAATTGAGTTCCTGAATAATAAGATGGAAGTACCATGGAAGTGCTAGACACTTCTATCATAAATTACAAGCCTTAGCAACCAGTTTCCTAATGTGGTCTTTGTTGGTTTTTCTGCAGAACTTCAGGGAGAAGGAGAAGAGAATAATAGATGACACCAGGAGTACTTTCAATCAACAGTCTGCAGTGCTCTGGAATGAACCAAGAGCACCTATTTATAATCATTAAAAGACAGAATACAGATATTTTAAAATAATAAAAAATCTATCACATCTAAATAAATCTTATCCTTATCTAAACTGATCTCATCATCATCCTAACTACTTGGATTATTTCTAACACACCCCCTTAATTCAAGTAGTTATAATTTAAAATTATTTTCACGTAATCTTTTTTTCTCTCTAAATTTTTTATGAAAATGTCGGTAAGCTGATCTTCGTTGCTGCAGCGGTTGTCATATGTTTCTTCTCGGTCCACACATTTTTTAGAACTTCTGATCTGAAATATTTTATCGTTTCTCTTGACATTTTTCTCTTTGGTAGCCATCTTTGATGATATGATGGAGACTTTACATTTGTAGGTTTGAATCCCTTTGTATGCGGAAGCTTTATTTTTCTTTTCTTTCTCTTGGCTTTCTTCACATCATCAGAAACTTCTACCAACTCTGTATGTGTACTTTCATTGTTGTCCTTTGAATTTAGAGCTTCACTCCTTTTCTGTATATGTGTGTCATCAACCTTACGACCTGCATCATCTGAGACAGTTTGCATAGATCCACATAATTTTAAATGATCATAACTATTTTTCCATAATGTTGATTCTTCGATAGGAGTAGCGAAGTCCGAAATCAGACATAAATCAGACATTTTTCTTATCATAAATCAGACATAAATTCTTTGATAAGACAAACATTTTATTTTTTGTCATCCTTGCAGTTACTATCAATTTACCAATTTTCTTATCATAAATCAGACATTTTTCTTCATAAAAAATAACATAATATCCTTTTCTCATTAGTTGTCCTATACTAATGAGATTTTGTTTTAAATCAGGAATAAATAACACATCATCAATAATTTTTTTACCAAACTTTGTGTTTATAGCAACTGTTCCTTTTCCTTTTACTTGAGCCTTTTTATCATTTCCCATCTGCACAGTAGATCTGACCGAATCATCAAGTTTCTGAAACAGACTTTTATCCCCTGTCATATGATCACTATATCCACTATCCAAAAACCAAACAAATCTAGTATTTTTCATCAGATGCTATCAAACAAATATTTTCTTATCTTTTGTCATCATTCTTTTTCTCATGATAATTTGTTTGATTTTTGTTCCAACAATCTTTTTCAAAATGTCCATATTTTCCACAATAAGAACATAGAGGAATATTTGGATTTTTATTTTTGTACCAACAATCCTTTTCAATATGTCCTATTTTTTTGCAAAAAAAACATTTTCGAGTTTCTTTGTTACCTTCATTTGGTCGACATCGTCCTCTGTTCTTTTGATCTCTCACTTGAGATCTGATTTCTGAATTCTCTTTTTGATCTTTCTTCTGATCTATCTTCATTTGAAGAACATGTTCCAAAGTTTCATCTGAAGATCTGTTCAATTTTTGTTCATGGACTAAAAGAGATCCCATTAATTCATCAATAGATAATGTACTTGTATCTTTAGATTCTTCTATAACAGTAGAAACCATATCAAATTTCGGAGACAAACTTCGTAAAACTTTTTCTACTACAGTTTGATCTTTTAGATTTTCACCATAAGATCTCATTTGATTCACAATGGAAGAAATTTTTGAGAAGAAATCAGCAACAGATTCCGAATCTTTCATCATAAGTGTTTCAAATTCACGACGAAAAATTTGAAGCTTTGAAATTTTTACCTTCTCTGTGCCTCCAAACACATTTTTTAGTATATTCCAAGCTTCTGTTGATGTTGATGCCATCATGATTCGGGGAAATAATGAATCATCTATTGCTTGTTGTAGCATATAGAGGGCTTTTGCATCTCTTTGCATATTTCCATTCATCTGATGCATTTGATCCTTAGTAGTCTTAGGATCCTGCAGATCATACTCAACAAAACCATTTTCTACCAACTTCCACAATCCTTGTGAAATAAGGAGAGTTTTCATCTTAATAGCCCAAAATTGATAATTATCATCTTTGAGGATAGGAAGAAGTTGATTAGGAACACTTACTGTAAGTCCTGCCATCTTCTCTTTTTTCCTTTTCTTTTTTCTGGATCTACTAGTCTTCCCTTCTTTTTGACCGATGTACTCCTGATACCACTGTTGGCTTTTCTACAGAACTTCAGGGAGAAGGAGAAGAGAATAGTAGATGACACCAGAAGTACTTTCAATTAACAGTCTGCAGTGCTCTGGAATGAACCAAGAGCACCTATTTATAATCATTAAAAGACAGAATATAAATATTTTAAAATAATAAAAAATCTATCACATCTAAATAAATCTTATCCTTATCTAAACTGATCTCATCATCATCCTAACTACTTGGATTATTTCCAACAGTCTTTTCCTTCCATCAGGAATCTCATCGCCCAGTTGATTATCTCACATATTTCTGTATTAACTTGGGAAAGATTCCTCTGAAGTCATCGAGTCTACCACCTAGCTAAAAAGAATGGTTAATTCTGATATCAACAATATATCATACAAAAAATAGAGCAACGATGGTGACACTGACTAAGCAAATGTATTAATGCAGACATTTGCTTAGTGATAGTTATCGGGGCCGTGCATAATATTGCTTTATATGTTTTCTAAGCTTTGTAAACCTTGAGGTATTTCTTTTGTTCCCTTTAATTTGGTGTGATGAAACTTGTGTTGCCAAAGAGTATTATATTTACCTCTTTGTTATCCATACAATTGTTACCTATTTTGTCAAAAAAAGGTTTTTTAAAAGGCCAACTTCCTTCTTTAATGGCCAATGAATTAAAAATAAAGTATTTGATAGGAGGATCATAATGTTTATTAAAACAATACATTAGATTTGGTCAAATTAACTTTGAAGTGTGAAAAACTTTAGAAAGTAGAAAAGATATTTAATACATGTTTGCAAGAATTAGGATTGGCTCTAAATACAAAAAAGAGATCATCTTGTTTCTTGTGTTATGCTTTTTCACCAGCTCAGTTTACCTTGATCACTTAATATAGCATTTGTTTTCTATTGTTCAAAAGAAAAAAAAAAAGAAAATGGGCCGATCCATAGAAATGTAAACGGGATAGGGTGGGGTGTGGAATGCTTCCCTTATCTACATTCCCATCTCAGCCTCGCTCCTTCGTCCTTAGGCCATTTTCCATTTGAGACGAGAACATATGAATTCTCTATATTCTCTTAATTAAAAAATAAAATTATTATCAAAACCAATTAATATTAAAATTTATAATAATAATAATAATATCTGTAAAGTATATACATCAAAATAAAATTTAATTATAAATATATTTAAATATAAAATAATAATACTTATTGATATTTATTTCATTTGGTTCAATCAAACAAAAAGACTTACAATGGACTCAACAACGACTTAACCTAGTTTGATTTGAATTAGATGACCATCCGATTTCCTAACATTTGGATCCAGCATCTTATCTTATATATTGATGAGGTGGGCATATGCATCGAGATAGGGTTGGGAGTGCTATACCTGTTTCTTACCCGTGTGGGTAATACAAAATGATCGATCCTCATTTATTCCTTCTATCTCCACCCCATTAAGGGTGGATCTTCACTAGTAATTATATCTCTAGGCATAGTTGACACCTCTATGGATCCATTAAAATCTTAAGCTTTCCTAGTAAATCGTATTAGCAGTATTATTCAGTAGTTATATTGTTATGAGTGTAGCTAGACACGAACTTGATCGGTTAAATTTTTGGCTTTGGTTTACCTCTAAACACATCTGATAATTGGATAACGTGTGTAGATTTAGACCCGAAATCTGGGTGAGGGATCCATAAGATAAATCAGTTCTAGATCCAAATCCTAAATGAATATAGCCCGTTTAAAAGTATCTATATTCCGGTCCTACTATATACCTCCCCCGTTAGATGCTGCCTCTTAGCCTCTTCCTTCTTCACATGGCTAACCCTATATTCCGTGCTCTCTCCTCATTCATCCTCCTCTTTCATCAACATTAAACCCCTTCTCAGGACAGGAAGAGGGAGGAGGGGGAGAGCCTTCGGCGACAGTAGCAGCAACACCAGAGCATACCATCGTAAAACCATCTTCTAAAGCTAGACATCCGAAGCGATGGGTATGTCCGCGTTCCGGACCTATTAAATTTCAACATGACAACGTTCGTCAGAGTTCCACTGTGATCACACAGGACCAAGTGATAAAGATAGAAGTGAGGATCAAATGACACACAAAATATATTATCTCCATACATATTTATACAAGGTCAAAAGGAATATTTTCTCAATTGATAAACGAGATCTTCTCATTTAGTTAGAAAAATATATATAGCTAACTTGCCCCCGTAAGATCGAGCTCCTGTCAAGGACGTCAATCTTGGATCGATGCAAGGAAAAGAGTTTGCGGGTTAAAGACTTTGTGAGAGAGTCGGGCAGTTGATCAGCCGTATGGACATGAGAAACACGAAGATGTTAGCGGATGACTTGATCTCGCATGAAATAAAAATCAATAGCAACATACTTCATGCGGGAGTGGAAGACAAGATTGGCACAAAGGTAAGTAGCACCTATTAGGATCAATTGACACTAAGAGGAGGAGGTGGGGAGGGGGGGGGGGGGGGGGGGGGGGGGGGGGTGTGAGTGGGGGTGGTGGTGGGGTTTGGGTAGGGGGGGTGAATTAGTGCAAGAGAAATTATGTTCGTTTAAAAAAACTTGCTTTCATAATGTAGAGAGTGAACAATGGAAGCTTTTCTTTATATTTTGATAAAACCGATTTAAAGCCTATATTTGAAAGAAATAGAGAGATTGAGGCTCGTATCTAAATAGAGAGTGATTAAGAGCAACCAAATATAATAAGTAATTAAAGCATACTTACATTTATAATGGTTCGGCCTCAACAAGCCTACGTCCACTCCTCGAGTCCTCCTTGAGGTAAACCAGCGTCTACTATCAATCTCCTTTGGGTGAAGACCAAACCCTTATAACTTGAGCCTACAAGGGAGGCAAGAATTTTAAAACTTTTAGCTCACTCCCTTTCCCTTTTCTTTTTCTTACAATTCATACAAGTTTTTCACAGAATTTTAATCCCAAAATTATTATATAGAATGTAAGAAAACTTGGGATATTTATAGGCTCCAAATAGCTTCAGAATTTGGAGCCAAAATTCAAATGTACACAAAAAATCCGAGTATAGGTTATTCATGCAAGCGCCCACAATGCAACCACTGAAAGCACCCTGAAAATAGGGTACGGGCGGTTCAGCCGCTGTCAACTGCCTGAAAACCTGGGCTGCGGCGCTACACCCATCGCTCACTGGTGGTTCAGCTGTCGGAATTTTTGGAAAAATGGTTTCCTTCACTTTTTGAATTTTGACTTGAACCTTATGTTGACCAATTCTCTGGTCAACTAATTGAGCTCAACCTGAGCTCAATCAAACCCCTTTAGTGGACCTAATTACCTCATTGAGTTGATTTAGATTTCTTTTAAATCAAACTCAATTAGGACTCAATCCCTAACTATGACTCAATGATTACAACCATAATGACTCAAGCTAAACAATGACCTAACTCCTGCCAGTCCGGCTGCCTTTGGTATTCTTGCGACGAGTCTTATGATCTTCTTCCGGCGATCCCCCGACGTGTTCCAACAAGCTTCTCGATTCCTTCAGCGAACTCCTAGTGAACTCCCAACTAGATCCCACTGCATCATCCGAACCTTGGCCTGATGCCCAAGCTTGATCTCGGCCCAATATCTGGCTGTAACTCAATTCCTCTATTGTAGTTAGACCTGTAATACTTCCTATAACACATATATGTTAGATTAAATACTCATCAATTGATTTCATCATCAAAATATGAGATTTAACAATCTCCCCTTTTTTGATGATGACAATCAATTGATGATGAGACTTAAATCTTACTCCCCCTAAATCCATGCCATAATAAGGAAAACTTAAATTCAAGAGAACCACATACTATTGAATTCAAGTATCATGAAGCAATTAATATTTCAAGCTAATAATATTTCAAGGATTACAATGAAACACTCATACATCAATAAAATTTTGCTTTTTAATTATCAAGTTATTAACTCATCAAGGATTTTTATGAATTTTAAAATTTAAAAATCTCCCCGTAAGTTATTAACTATTTTTTCCCTTCTATTTATCAAAAAACAAAGAGAAATGCCCTTATTACATAAGTCATCAACATCTATTTTTCCCCCTTTGTCATCAACAAAAAGGTAAAATGTAGAGCTAAGGATTTTAAGGCACATGAGTCTTTGCTTCCCCTTTGTAAGATATGATATGAGCCATAAAGAATTTTCTTCCTCTTGTGAAAAAGAAGGAAAGGAAATAAGGGAGGAGTTGTCAAACATCATTAAGAAGAGCTATCAATTTTGTAGATGTGAATTTCGAAAAGAAAATTTTGAAGATAAGCTAAAAAATCTAAGAAGATCCAGAAATCTAGGAGCTAATCATATATTTAAAATCATCTTTTGTAATTTCAAGTAAGTGTAGCAAATAAATCTGTAAAATAGCAAAACATCATTTTTATGTAAATTTTCTCCCCTTTTGACGAACAATAAGATAAAAAATGGAGAGAGTTTTCAAGTCATTCTCATAAAAAAAAACTTGATCTCAAGCAATTCATATATTTTCATGATTTAGCATTCAAAGTTCTCTTCTAAAAAAATCAAACTATTCTTCAATTAAAGGTTTTGTAAAAATATCTACTAATTGAATACTTAGTGTCAATAAATTTCAAGAAGATATCTTGACTATTTATATGATCCCTTATAAAATGATGGCTAATGTCAATATATTTTGTTCTTGAATGTTAAATAAGATTTTTGGTTAAATATATAACACTTGTGTTATCATATTTTATAAGAATATTTTTCAATTTCATTCCGTAATCTTTATAGTGTGTTTTTCTTCCAAATGACTTGGGCATAACATGCACTAGTTGTAATGTATTCTGCTTCCGTAGTAGATAAAGCTACTGAATTTTATTTCTTGGAAGTCTAAGAAACAAGTGCATGCCCTAAAAATTGACATGTCCTAGTAGTACTCTTTCTATCTATTCTACATCCACCAAAATCGGCATCTGAATAAGCAATCAAGTCAAAGTTCTTTGACTTTGGATACCATAATCCTAGTTTTGAGGTTTCTTTTAAGTATCTAAAGATTCATTTAACTGCTTTCAAATGAGAGAGTTTAGGATTAGATTGAAACCTTGCACATAATCCAACACTAAACATGATATCAGGTATAGTAGTAGTTAAATATAATAAACTTTCTGTCATTCCTCTATAAGTTTTTTGATCAAAGTTTTCTCCTTCATTGTCTAAGTCCAACTTTAGATGTGCTCATGGGAGTGTTTAATGCTTTAGCTTTTTCCATTCTAAAATATTTTATCAAGTTTAAGGTGTATTTAGTTTGACTAATAAAGATATCATTATCTAGTTATTTTATTTGTAATCCAAAAAAGAATGTTAACTCACCCATTAGGCTCATTTCAAATTCTTGACTCATTTCATTAGCAAAAGACTCACACAAAGATTCATTTATAGATCAAAAAATAATATCATCAACATAAATTTAAATAACTAGAAGATCATTTTCAAAACACTTAAAAAATAATGTAGTATCAACCTTGTCTTTAGAAAATTTATTTGAAATCAGAAAAGAACTAAGTCTTTCGTACTAAGCTCGGGGATTGTTTTAATCCATAAAGAGCTTTTGTAAGTTTTAAAATATGATTAAGAAAAAGATTATTTTCAAAACTGGGGGGTTGTTCAACATACACTTGTTTGGAAATGAAACTATTTAGAAAAGTACTTTTAACATCCATTTAAAATAATTTAAAATTTTTAAAAAATACAAAGGCAAGGAGCATCCTTATGGCTTTAAGTATAACCACGGGAGCGAAGGTTTCATCATAATCGATTCATTTTTCTTGGTTGAAACCTTTGACCACTAATCTAGCCTTGTTTCTAACCATGATATCATTTTTATCTTGCTTATTTCTAAAGACTCATTTAGTACTAATCACTAAACGGTCATTAGATCTAGGAACAAGCTCTCATACCTCATTTCTCTCAAATTGATTAAGCACTTCATGTATTGCATTAACCTAAGAGTCATCTCTTAGGGCCTAATCAATGCACTTTAGCTCAATTTGAGAAAGAAATATGACATTTGCATAAAAATTCCTAAAAGAAGATCGAGTTTGAACTCTTTTGATGTTTCTCCAATTATAAGCTCCTTAGGATGATCATTCACATACTTCCATTCCTTATATAAGGATTTAGAAGTAGATTTATCCAAGTTACTTTTAGGAGTATTATCATTTAAATTTAAAGTTCCAAGATCAATTTAATCATCAAAATCAATCTTCTTAAATTCAGAAAACTCATTGAAAACAACATGAATGGATTCTTTTATTACTAATGTTCCTTTATTAAAAATATGATAAGCTTTTGAAATAGAAGAATAACCTATAAAAATATCTTCATTGGATTTTGTATCAAATTTTCCTAAAGCATCATTCTCATTTAAAATAAAACATTTGTAACAAAATATTTTAAAATAAAAATATTGGGTTTTTTTACTATTTCATAATTCATAAGGAGTTTTGTGAGTAATGGTCTTATAAGAACCCTATTTAAAACATAGCATGTCATATTAACGGCTTCAGCCTAAAATTATTTGGATAGACTATATTCGTTCAACATTGTTCTAGCCATTTCTTGTAAGTTCCTTTTTTTTTCTACTACATTTTTTTATGGATTTCGTGGAATAGAAAAATTATGAATATACCTATTTAATTGATAAAAAATTTAAAAATTATTGTTTTAGAATTCTATACTATGATCACTATGTATTGAAGAAATCATACATCCTTTTTATTTTGAAAAATTTTATAAAATATTTAAATGTTTCACGTTTATGTGCCAAGAAATGGGTCCAAGTATATCTACTAAAGTCATCCACTATAACAAATGCATATTTGCTACCATCTAAACTTATGATGTCAATTGGTCCAAATAGATCCATATAAATAAATTGAAGTGGTCTAGAGGTGCTTATTTGATTTTTTAACTTAAAGCTACTCTTTATTTGTTACATACTTTGTCTTTTATAAACTTAAGATTAGGTAAGCCTCTTACTAGATATTTGGTAGAGATTTGGTTTAAAAGTTTCATGCTAGCATAACCTAGTCTCTTATGTCAAATTCAAGCATCATCATTCAAAGCCAAAAAATAAGTTTATCATAAAAATTTTCAATATCTATGATGTACACATTGTTGTTTCTTAAGACAATCAAAGATTTATTTTTGTGTGACAATTCAATTATGCAAGCATTAAGTTGAAATTTAACCACATATCATTTATCACATAATTGGTTAATACTAAGCAAATTGTGTTTCAAGCCATCAACTAACAACATATCTTCAATCAAGAGGTTTGATGTGTTACCTATAGTTCCTATTCCAATAATTTTACCCTTGTTATTATCTATGAAAGTGACAACTCCTTCACTTAAGCTAGGGAGCTTAGAAAAATAAGTTGGATCTCTGGTCATATGTCTTAAGCATCCACTATCAAGATATCACTTGATGCTCCTAGCTATAGTTTGGAGACAAACCTACAAGAAAGATATTTTTTATTTAGGTACCCATTTTACATTGGATCCTTTATAAAGAATTTTATCTATCTTTTCTAATTGGTTTTTGTTGTATAAAGTTCCATTGGGAACCCAAACTAATTGGTGTTGACTATATTTTCTAAATAGACCTTTGTTTGTCTTATGTCTTAATTTTCTACAAAAATTACATTTAATTTTTTGTTGCAAATTTAAGATATGTCATTTTGCAAAGATAGTTAGCTTTTGTTAAATGTTACCAATAAAGCCAATGTCATTTCTTCTATTAATATGACCCTTATTGGCAAGGATAACATTTAGGGATTTGTTCCCAATTTCAAAAGTTTCTAATGTTGTCTTAAGCATGATATATTTTTTTTAACACTATCTAGTATCTCACATTTAGAACATGGGTTATGTGATACTAATGAATCATGCATTTCATCAAGTCTACTAACTAACAAATCATAATCATTCTTAAGCAACCTAAAAGATTTACTAATTTTTCTAAATTCATCAAACAAATCATGGAACATACCTAATAACTCCGAAAAGGAAATACTTAATGAACCACTAATCTCATCTTAGATCGTCATTAGAGCATACTTAGCAATTTCTTTTTGGAGTGGTCTTCTTCATCTGAAGAGCTTGAATTATCCCAAGTGGTCGAAAGTGCTTTATTCTTGTGTGTTGGCTTTTTCTTCAATTGAGAACATTTATTTTTTAAATATCCTAATTTTTAGCATTCATAGCATATGACATTGTCATTGTATGGTTCTTTTTTGTTTTTATAGTTTTTGTTCTTTTTCATAACTTTTTTAATTTTTTTATAATAGTGCAATATCATGGTCCCCGTTTCTCGAGGTTTCACTCGAGAAGTTATTTGTCGTTCGAAGTGTTACATCCTTCCTATTCTTTGGAAGGAGTTCATCAAGCTCATCATGAGCTTTACAAATCAGTTTATATGTCACGAGTGAGCTAATAAGTTCTTTAAGAGGTAAGTTATTGAAATATTTGGCCTATTGTATAATGGTTACTTTAGGATCCTAATTTTTAGGTAGAGATCTTAAAATTTTACTTATAAGTTTAAAATTCAAAAAATATTTTTCAAGTGCTTTAAGGCCATTAACGACATTCGTGAAATGGGTGTACATGTCTCCAATGGACTCACTTAGTCTCATTCGAAATAACTCATAATTATGAACTAAAATATTAATCTTAGATTATTTTACTCTACTAGTCCTCTCATGTGTGACTTTTAGTGTGTGCCAAATATCAAAAGCCGATTCACAAATGGAAACACGATTAAGCTCATTCTTGTCAAGAGCACAAAACAAAGTATTCATAGCCTTTACATTTAAAGAAAAATTCTTCCTTTCTAAATCATTCCACTCATTCATTGGTTTAGAAGATTTTTCAAATCCATTCTCTACAATGTTCTATAAATCAACGTCCAAAGAAATAAGGAAAATATGCATCATTGTCTTCCAATACGTGTAATCCGTCCCATTGAACATGAGAGGATGTGAAATGGAATGTCTCTCATTTATGCCAAAACAAGTTATTTACTCAAGCGGGTGTTAATACAATGAGTAATTAATCTTACTCTAATACCAATTGTTATGATCAATTGGCACTAAGAGGGTTAGGGGGGGGTCGCGGGGGGCGAATTAGTGTAAGAGAAATTGTACTCATTTAAAAAAACTTGCTTTCATAAAGTAGAGAGTGAACAACATAAGCTTTTCTTTATATTTTGATAAAACCAATTTAAAGCCGATTTGAAAGAAGTAGAGAGATTGAGGCTCATATCTAAATAGAGAGTGATTAAGAGCAATCTAATGTAATAAGTAAAGCAATTAAAGCACACTTATATATATAGTAGTTCGACCTCAATAGACCTACGTGCACTCTTCGAGTCCTCCTTCTCGAGGCGCATCGGTGTCCACTATCGATCTCCTATGGGTGAAGACCAAACCCTTATAACATGAGCTTACAAAAGAGACAAAAATTTTACAACTCTTAGCTCACTCCCTTCCCCTTTTCTTTTTCTTACAATTCACATAAGTTTTTCATAAAATTTTGACCCCAAAATTATTGTATATAATGTAAGAAAACTTGGGTATTTGTAGGCCCCAAATGACGTCAGAATGTGGAGCCAAAATTCAAATATATCTGAAAAATTTGGATATGGGCGGTTCACCAACTGCGAAAGCACCCTTAAAACAAGGTACGGGCACTTCAGTCGCCGACCTAGGCGGTTTAGCCTCCGTTGCACCATCGGTGCTGAAAATTCAGTTGCTGGAATTTTCAAAAAAGTAGTTCCTTCCACTTTTCAAATTTCGACTTGAACCTTATGTTGACCAATCCTCTAGTCAACTAATTGAGCTTAACCTAAGCTCAATCAAACCTCTTTAGTGGACCTGGTTGCCTCGTTGATTTGGATTTCTTCCAAATCAAACTCAATTAGGACTCAATCCCTAACTATGACTCAATGATTACAATAATAATGACTATCAAACTAAACAATGATCTAACTCCCACCAATCCGGCAACCTCCAGTATTCTTGTGGTGAGTCTTATGGTCTTCTTCCGGTGATCTCCCGGTGTGTTCCCAGTGAGCTTCTCGATCCCTTCGGCGAATTCTTAGCGAACTCCCAACGAGATCCCACTGCATCGTCAGAACCTTGGCCCGATGCCCAAGCCTGATCCAGGCCCAACATTTGGTGGTAACTCAATTCCTCTGTCGTAGTTAGACCTACAATATTTCCTCTAACATAGACATGTTAGATTAAACACTCATCAATTGATTTCATCATCAAAATATGAGATTTAATAGCACCGATGTTATCACAATAAATGACAGGCATATAAGTAGAGGGAATATGAAGCTCCTTTAGCAAGTTAGTGATCCAATTAAGTTCGATAGTAGCAGTGGCGATAGCATGATATTAAGCTTCAGTTATAGACAGAGCAATTGTCTTTTGCTTCTTAGAACTCTAACTGATTGGATTAGCACCAAGAAAAATAATATAATCTGATATAGAGGTTCTATCATCAATATTTTGACCTAATCAGAATCGGCAAAAGCATGAAGCTGAGAGGGAGAGTGTTTACGAAGAAAAATGCTATGATCGATGGTTCCCTTAAGAGAACACATAATGCATTTGACAGTAGTCTAGTACAAAGTAGACGGTCAATGCATAAACTGTGATAATTTATTAACTGCAATGGAGACGTTTGGATGGGTAAGGGCTATATATTATAAGGAGTTAACTACCTGTTGGTACTGAGTAGTGTCTGTAGTAGGACACCGAGAAAATAACTCAGGTCACTAAGATCTTTAAGAGAGAATCGGTCAGCAATTGCTTGATAAACGCTTGAATCTCCATAGGTTTATTACCTGTAATAATAATATCATCCACATAGACTAGAAGATAGATGGTACCCCTATGTTGCTGGTGTAGAAAGAGAGAGACATCAGACTTAGAGTTGTTGAAGCCAATTGAAGACAAGGATAGACCAAGTTTAGTATACCAGGCTTGTGGAGCCTAACAGAGTCCATAAATGGCTTTTTGGAGTTTATAGATATACCATGGATATTGAGGATGTATAAAGCCAGGAGGTTGCTCCATAAAGACATCTTCAGTGAGAGTCGCTTGTAAAAAGGCATTATTAACATCTAATTGTCATAAGCACTAGCCTTTGGAGATCGTCAGACTTAGGATAAGCAGGATTATAGTAGGTTTGACAACAGGACTAAATGTCTTGGTGTAGTCAACATCGGGCTGTTATTGAAATCCCTTAGTCACGAGACATGCTTTATATCGAGCAATCAAACCATCAGGGTTCTGCTTAATTCGAAAGACTCATTTGCACCTAATAATATTATGTGTGAGGTGAAAAGGGATAAGAGTCCATGTAGAGTTATGAAGGAGAGCATCATACTCCTCACACATGGCTTTACGCCAATGTAGAGATTTTTGGGCCTGAGTAAAAGTTGTTGTTCAGCAGAGTCGAGGGAAGGTTTAGAGCTAACATGTAAGTCAAGAATATGACGTGGTTTAAAGACACCACTCTTTGAATGAGTTTGCATTGGATGCTGAGGGGCCATAATAGTATTAGGTGGTGAAGGCTGATGGTTATCACAGGTGGAGTTAGGCGAAAGTACAGTAGAAGTTCCTTGGCGAGGTAAGGACAAAGGTTGTGGTTCTAGAGGCAATTATGTAGGAAGAGGAGGAACCAGTGGAGAGGAGGGAGGAAGAAGCTACGGAACAGAAGTAACAAGAGAGTGTGGATTCGGCGGAGATGCGTGGGAGGGTGAAGGTGTGTTATAAGAATCCAATGGTACGATAGATTGCTTATGATCTCGAAAGGAAAAGACAAACTCCACAAAAGTAACATATATGGAAATAAAGACTTTAGTAGTGTGAGTGTCAATACACCGGAAAATATTATGTTCAAGGGAGTATCCAATGAAAATACAAGGGCGAGATTGAAACTGCATTTTATGGGAAGTGTAGGGGCATAATCATGGATAACATAAACAACTAAATACCTTTAATGTGTGCAGATTAGGATGTTTGAAAATAACTTTTTAAATAGTGATTGATATTGGAGGATCGGAGCAGGCATACGATTAATAAGGTAGATAATAGTTTGAAATGCTAGAGACCAAAAAGTTGATGGATGGAAGCCTGATGGAGCAGTGTTAGGCCAGTTTCAATAATATGTCTATATTTACATTCGGCAGAGCCAACCAATTGAGGAGTGTATAGAGGGGACTTGAGATGTTGAATGCTGCAAGTGGATAGACAAGATGCAAGGGCTTGATATTCACCCTTGTTATGATTAATTGACACTAAAAGGGGGAGGGGGGGGGGGGGGGTTTGCATTAGTGCAAGAGTAACTTTTCAATTTAGATGAAATCTTTTCGATTAAACCAAGATATGAAATCTGAAGCTTTTCGTTCTTAGTGAAATGAGTGAGTGACTAAAAGAAAGTTGCTAAGTTAATAAGCAAACTGGAAAGATAAGCAATGTTTAAAGACCAAAACTTATCGTGCAAAACTTTGCTTTCAAAGAGTTGAGTTAAATCGGAAGCATCAATACAAAAATATGTAAGCAAGGAAACACTCACAATTTTTATAGTGGTTTGACGCCAACGGCCTACGTCCACTCCCTAGTCCTCCTTCTTGAGACACACCGATGTCCACTACTGATCTTCTTTGGGTGAAGACTAAACACTTTGCTTACAAGGGAGATAAGATTACACTCTTTGATCACTCCCTTACCCCTTTCCTTTTTTTTATAATTCTCACACAATATTTTCTCAGAATATAATTCACAAAATTTGTTGTATGGAATGTAAGAAAACTTAGGGTATTTATAGGCCCCAAATTGGCTTCGAAAATGCAGCTAAAATCCAACCGTATTTGAAAAATCCGGGGTACGAGCGGTTCACCCATCAGCCTGGGCGGGTCAACCATCAAAAGCACCCAAAATTCTATGTACAACGATACAATCGTCGCTCACTAGCGATTTACCCGTCAGAATCTTCGAAAAAGTGGTTCCCTCCACTTTTCAAATTTTGGTTTGCACCTAATGTTGACCAATTCTTTAGTCAACTAATTAAGCTCAACCTGAGCTCAATCAAACCCTATAGTGGACCCGGTTAACTCTCTGAGTTGATTTATAATAGGACTCAAGTAGGGTTGAGTCCTAATCTCCCTAGAATCAGTCAATAAAACTCTACTAGATTATAATAAAGCCACTCCTATCTTATAAAGGAGTATGACTTGGGTTTAGATTAGCCCTTAGGGCTTAGTGGCCACCGTCCCCCTTACTAGGTTGGTAGGCTAGGGTTTCCCCCTGCTTAGGTTAGGTATAGAGCCAAACTAGCCGCCACCTGTTTCCCCTAAGGCAGGTAGGCTATAGAAGGGGCAAAAGGATAATTTTAATTAGGCAAGCACCCCCTGGGGCTAGAGTTTAGAGCCCTATATAAGCATGTAGCCTCCACCTCTTTTTATTAAGCAATCTACAATTTTAATTCAGCCATGTTCCGAGTCTAGGAGGGAGGAACCCCTACAGCCTTCCAAGGGTTGATCCCCCTCAATGATCAAAATCTATAGAGCTCCTTCTGGGGTTCTATCATCTAGTATTAGAGCAATGATCTTGCTGGCTCTGTAGCCATCTCAACTGCCTCCATCTTGCTAAGCAATTGCCATAATTGCTGCGACACGCGCCTCCACCTTTCACCCCAACCGTAGATCAAATATATCTACCACTGCCCCCTGCATTTGATCTAGAAATCTAATATATTTTTATCATCTACACCTCTTCAATGCTGCAAGATTCCTTACTTTACACATTGAAGATTTTTTTCAAATTTTATCCGCTACAAATTTCGTTCGTCGCAAACGTTATCATCGTTACAAAGGCGAAATGCTGTAGAAATTTTTAGCCGATTGTTGCTTCTTGAAACTAAACTTTTAATCATCTTTTTTGGTTAAAACTTTTATACAATTTCATAGATTGTCTTAGCTTTCATTTAAGACTAATATTGTGAAATAGTTCCTTCTGGATCTGGGCTTATAGTGCTGCGATTCTTTATTGCACAGTACTGAAATTTTACAATGTAGAATCTGCCTTCTGTTTATTGGCCTCTTGAAACCAAACTTTTGTTCATCCTTTTTGGTCAAAATTTTTATACAATTCCAAAGATCAACTTAGCTTTCATCTGAAATTAATTTTTGGAAAAAATTCCTTCTGGAACCAGTTTTCTTGTGCAATCATTCACCATCATGCAGTTCTGAAATTTTTACGACAAAGGATCTACCTTTCATCTTTTGCCATATTTCCCTACTGTTATGCTGCCAAAATTTCGCCAAACCTTTCACCAATGTTACCAACATCTGAACCAAGGATTTTTGCATAATTTTCTTGAACTTTCCTCTGGAATTTATGTCGAGAAGTCATCATTTCTCTGACGTAAAATCTATTCGACAAGACAGCACATTGCAGCACCTTTTTTCATCAAATTCTATCAGATTTAAGTGCTATTTTTTGTGGGATTTTAGACTCTCTTTTCCTCATCTCTAAACCCTACCATCCTCACCAAAAAACCCTCTAACTCTTACCTAAACTAAACCCAAATAGCCACCCAAATCAGCCCTAACCGTAGCGTACTTCCTTATCGATCCACTTACCTTTTTAGCCAACTTTCCTTACTGATACACCTACCTTTGCTGCCATCTATCGTAGATCTAAAAATCTATTACCCTAATGTTCATCTACTGCTATCATAGCTCTAAAATCACACCAATTTGTATCTTAAACTCCATAAAACCACAGCACCAAATCGCACCCAAACCGCACTTAAAAACCACAGCCTTCGGTTCACCAACCTTTCAGCCGCCCAATCTCCCTTATCCCTTCAACCGCAGCATGCATCTTTCACTGCCCAACGTTGCCAATAGTGACCTCTTGCTACCATCCTTCTTGATTGTGCCAGTAGTGATCCTTGCGGCAAAAAGCTACCAGCAATGATCTTTCGCTGCAATCTGTTTCATCGCAGCCCGCAATAATCGTTCGTTGCCAACTATCTTGATTGCGGCCAGCAACAAATTGAACACAATAGCAGCTATCTCTCGCTCCATACCGCTGCTACCCTCCTTTGCAACAGCCATGTACATCGCTGCCCTGTCTTGCTCCTATTGCAGCTGCACCAAACGATGCCACCTATAGCCACGAAGTCGCACCGCAGCCACAGCCGATGTTGCTACTGTCCTCTTCTTCCTTTGCCATCATTGCTGCCTTCTGACTCAGATCACTTGGCTGTCATCTTTCGACAAATATCAACCACCTAAAAAATTACAACCTCGATAACATTACAGCGTCAGCATTACAGCATCACCGAAGGACTGCAACCGACGCTACTACTGCCATTTTCCTCCTCCACTGTTGCTGCTATCCTTGGCTGCCATCCTCCACTTGGAGATTTCACTATCACAGCCCTGATATCGCTGCCATTACTGCCTTCAACCTGAAGATTGCAGCTACACTCTTTAATCGATTTGATTTGACAGGTTAGAGATCCTTACGTCATGATATCGGTGGGCTTATTCGAAGCCAAATTGGAGGGTCTTGAGATGCGTATGGATGTTAAATTATGCACTCTCTTTGAGGAGTTTAGATTGGGCCAATCACCAAGCCCAATAAGATCACAACGTGGTGCAAATTTGGATTATAAAAAAGAACCTTAGCGAAGAACTAGCGATGATCCGTCAAACCTCCACCATCAAAGAGTACCAAACCAGGTTTTAATGGTTATCTAATCAAACTTATGATTAGTTTAAAAAATAGATATTGAGGACTTTTATTGAGGGCTTGAAGCTAAAGATTCAGGAAGAAGTTAAAGCGCGACAGCCGTACACACTTAAGGCAGCCATCTCCTTTGCGCGACATCAAGAGGAGCGATTGACCTATGAAGCTCGGAAGAGTAGAGTTACTCCCCGACCAGCAACACCAAGGCTTTCACCTCCACCTACTATCAGCCGACCCCCTCAGCCACATAAATTAACAAGAGAATACCTTCATGACAGACCGACAAAGGGCCTAAGTGGGTGTTGTGATAAACTGTGGAGCCAAGAACACAAATGTAAAAAGGAGACACCGCTGATGATTGCGCCCACATAAGAACCCAAACTTGAAGATACAACTCTCGAGCCCAAGGAGAAGGATGCACCACAACCGTCCACCCGTACGATCCCTACCTTAGCTGGCTACACCAACCTGTAAAAATTGAAGATCGAAGGGTTCCTCGAGCAGCAGTCTATCATCATCGTCGTCGACGCTGGGAGCACACACAACTTCATGAGCAGTAAGGTTGCTGCCCACTTAATGCTCCAAAAAGAAGATTACAATGGATTCGAAGTCAAGGTAGCTAACGGCCAAATTCTGAAGTGCAACCAGAAGTGCCCGTGGGTTAAATTGACCCTACAGGAGCAAGACGTAGTTGCTAATTATTTCCTCCTCCCTCTTGATGGTTTGATATAGTGCTTGGCATTGATTGGTTGTCCACGATTGAAGATATTTTCTAGAATTTTACAAAGCTAACCATGAAATTTTTTAGAAAAGGAAAGCAGGTGATTCTACGAGGGAGCCCAACGACTACAACCACAACACATCACAACACTTGGAGGGGATACCAAAAGAAAAATCTAGTGGTTTCCCAATTCAAAATTAAGGGTTTCATGAGATTGAAGATAAGAACCCTCTTCCACAGCTTGTTGAAATTTTTGGCATCTCCACCAAACCGAGCTGACTACCTCCTCTGAAGCTGTCCAACCCCCCTATGCTGAACAGGCCGAAACTTCTACCAGTTGTTGTTCGGCCAGATTGCTTCCTACAACCTCAGAAGGTCGAAGATAAAAGGGTCATCCAAGAGATGATAGAGATACAAATTATTTAGCTATGCTTATTTTCCGCTACGACACATCCCTACATCCTTTTCCCAGAAGATAAGCTACTTCTAAAGTGTTACATCCCGTCGAACTCACCATGGTTGCTGATCTGACTTCCATGAATTTCCCCAGGATCGAACCATGATGCATAAAGACTTCCTTGATGATGACCTTCGATCTATGGCCCAAGACCACGAGAAAATCGAGCCCCTCCAGTGGCGAAATCAGAAAAGGGGAAGGATCATTCGCAGGACTCAATGAAGCATAAACATCATCCTTCTCATTATAAAGAAAGATGCATCACCTTGGTCGAGTGGAACTATAGCCCTCACAAGCACGATGTCATCCATACCAAATCGTGATCAGATATTTATTATTGGAGCAGACATATCCAGAGTAGGGGTCAACACTATCCTCATGCAATATGGTCAATAGCACGAAGAAGTAAAAATGGGCCCTGAAAAATCACCACTCCTATCCACCTCAGACTCAGATCGGGCTCACACCACTAGAGATTTTATCAGAGGACAACCCTCACTCCAAAAGAAGGCACAATTACTATTAAAAAGCAACCATGTGGCAGCCCATGGAAGGAAGAAACTTCCCCCTGACAAATACCAGAGTAAAAGAAAGTTTCCTGAGAAAGATCAAGTCCCCCTTCATCTCCAACTCCACCAGCACGAAATTCAAGCCTCAAGAAAGTTGTCTCCTTATTTCTTTAGGCCTTGCAAAATTGGGGATCACATTGGGGCCCTAACTTGGAGATTAGATCCATGCACCAGATTAAAATTACAATTGATCCTCCAAGTATCCCACCTCAAATAGAAATTTATAGACGATGACTCAGCTCAAGTTCTTCTAACTGACACCCAAGCTGATGAGGAGCTGAAGACCCAGTTGCCTGAGTTCATGGAACTTTAGTCTTGAGGACAAGACTGATTTTAAGAGGGCGGGTTTGATAGGACTCTAGCAGGGTTGAGTCCTAATCTCCCAATAAGTAGTCAATAAAATCCTACTAGATTGTAATAAGCTACTCATATCTTATAAAGGAGTATGGCTAGGGTTTAAATTAGCCTTTAGGGCTTAGTAGCTGCTGCCCCCCTTATTGGGTTGGCAGGCTAGGGTTTCCCCCTGCTTACGTCGGCTATAGAGCCAACCTAGTCGCCACCTGTTCCCTCTAAGGCGGGTAGGCTATAGAAGGGGCAAAAGTATAAATTTAGTTAGGTAAGTACCCCCTAGGGCTAGGGTTTGGAGCCCTATATAAGCATATCGCCTCCACCTATTTTTATTAAGCAATCTACAATTTTAATTCAGCCTTGTGTCGAGTCTAGGAGGAAGGAACCCCTACAGCGTTCCAAGGGTTGATCCGGTTAGGTTCAGTTAGCACTAGAGGAGGGGGGGTGAATTAGTGCAAGCTAAAATTTTTCTTTCTAAAGAAAAAGTTTTTCGAATAAGATAGAATAGGAAATCCGAAGCTTTTCATTTTTAATAAAATAAGTGAGTGATTAAAAGTAAGTTGTTAAGGAAGCCAGAAAGATAATCATGTTTGAGGAAAAAAACTTATCATCTTGCTTTCAAGGAGTTTAGTTAAGTTAGAAGCATCACTTCAATAACATTCAAGCAATGAAAGTATGAGACACTTACAATTTTATAGTGGTTCGGCGCCAACGGCCTACGTCCACTTCCGAGTCCTCCTTCTTGAGGCACACTGGCATCCACTACCAATCTTCTTTGGGTAAAGATCAAACTCTTACACTTGCGTACAAGGGAGACTTAATAAGTTACTATCTCTAAGCTCTCTCTCTCTTCTATTTTCTTTTTCTTACAAATCACACACACTTTCTTTTTCACAGAATTTAATTACCCAAAAGAGTTGTTGGTGAATGTAAGAATACTTGGGTATTTATAGACCCCAAGTAGCTACAGATTTTTGGAGCCAAAAATCAAAGATACCCAGAAAAATCATGTTTGGGCGGTTTACCTACCGTCAGCCATTGGCCGCCGCCCGTAATTTGTGATACGGGCGGTCCAATCGCCATCTGGGCGGTTTACCCGCCGACACCCGTTGGCCGCCGCCCGGATTCTGTGGTACGGGCTATCCAACCATCGCTCACCGACAGTTTACCCACCGAAATTTCCGCAAAAGTGGTTCCCTCCACTTTTCGAATTCCAACTTGACTTTTACATTGACCAGCTCTTTGGTCAATTGATTGAGCTTAACCGGAGGTTAACCAAACCCAGTAGTGAATCCGATTACCTCATTGAGTTGATTTGGATTCCTTCCAAATCCAACTCAATTAGGACTCTAACTTCTAACTACGACTCAATGATTACAACCCTTAATGACCAATTAAGCCTAATTAAGACCTAACTCCTATATACTCCGGCAACCTTCGATAATCTTACGGCAAGTCCTCCGGTCTTCTTCCCGGCGATCTCCCTTCACGTTCCCAGTGAGCTTCCCAATTCCTTCAGTGAATCTCCTAGCGAACTTCCGGCGAGATCCCACCGCATCGTCCGAACTCGGCCCGATGCCTAGGTTGTATCTTTGCCCATCATCTGGTTGTAGCTTCACTGATCCTGCCATAGTTAGACTTACAATATTTCTTCTAACACATATGTTAGATCAACACACATCAATTGATCTCATCATCAAGATCCGAGACTCAACAATCTCTCCCTTTTTTATGACAACAATCAATTGATAACGGGAGTTAATTCTAACTCCCCCTAAATTTATGACATCATATAGAAGACTTAAATTCAAGAGAGTCACATCCTCTTGAATTCAAGTAAATCAAAGCAATAAGCATTTCAAGTATTTAACCTTTCAAGTATAACAAAGATTGCTTTTTAAACTTTTCAACTTATCAATAATTTTCAAGGATTGTCATGAATTTAAAAATATTTATAAATTTTTCTTCAAATCATCAACCATAGAAAATTTTCAAATCATAGAGTATAAAAGATTTTTAAGTCATTGAGCATAGAAAATTTTCAAGTCATAGAGCATAGAAAATTTCAAGTCATAGAGCATAGAAGATTTTCAAGTAATTAAACATAGAAAACTTTCAAGTCATTGAGTATACCTTTATCAATAAATTTAATATATTTAAAAATTAATCTCTAGTCATCAACCATACCTTTCTCAATAAATTTAATATATTTGAAAACCAAACTCTAGTCATCAACCATACATTTCTCCCCCTTTGTCATCAACAAAAAAAGGTAAAAGGTGGGGTTAAACTTTTTAGCAAATAAGTTTTTATTCTCCCCTTTGTAAAATACAACAAATGAATTTTCTTTCTCTTGTAAATCAAGAAGGAAAATGAATAGAGGAGGAGTTTTAAAATATCGTCAAATGTAGCTGTCAATATAAAATGAAATTTTTAAGAAGATTAAAAAATCGGAGAGATATATAAAGAAAAGAGCTACTTATGTATTTAAAACATCATGTAATTCTTTTTGTAAGTAAACATCACTTGAATTAATCACAAAGATAAATAGGTTAATTTCATAAATTTATAAATTATCATGATTTAGCATTCCAAGTTCTCTTCTTAGAAAATCATATTGCTCTTCATTTAAGGGTTTTGTAAAGATATATGCTAATTGATGCTTAGTGTCAATGAATTCTAATGAGATATCTTGGCAATTTACATGATCCCTTATAAAATGATGTCTAATATCAATGTGTTTCGTTCTTGAGTGTTGAATAGGATTTTTGGTTAGACAAAGAGCACTGTATTATCATATTTTATAAGAATATTTTTTTAATTTTAATCCATAGTCTTCTAGTGTGTTTTTTATCCAAATGACTTGGGCACAACATGCACTAGCTGCAATGTATTCTACTTCGGTAGTAGATAAGGCTATTGAATTTTATTTATTTGAAGTCCATGAAACAAGTGCATGCCCCAAAAATTGACATGTTCCGGTAGTACTTTTTCTATCTATTCTACATCCACTAAAATCAACATCAAAATAGGCAATCAAGTCAAAGTTTTTTTATTTTGGATACTATAAACCTAATTTAGATGTCCCTTTTAAGTATTTAAAGATTCACTTAACTGGTTTTAAATGAGAAAATTTCGGGTTAGATTGATATTTTGCACACAATCTAACACCAAACATTATATCAGGTCTAGTTGGAGTTAAGTATAGCAAACTTCCTATCATACCTCTATATATTTTTTGATCAAAGTTTTCACCTTCATTATCTAAGTCCAAGTTAGTAGTAGTGCTCGTGGGAGTATTTAATGCTTTAGCATTTTCCATCCCAAATCTTTTTATCAAGTTTAGGGTGTATTTAGATTGACAAATAAAAATACCATAATCTAGTTGTTTTAGTTGTAATCCTAGGAAGAATGTTAACTCACCCATTAGACTCATTTCAAACTCTTGACTTATTTCTTTAGCAAATGACTCACATAAAGATTCATTTATAAATCCAAAAATGATATCATCAACATAAATTTGAATAACAAGAAAATCATTTTTAAAATGCTTAAAAAACAATGTGGTATGAACCTTGCCTTTAGAAAAATTATTTGAAATGAGAAAAGAACTAAGTCTTTCATACAAGCCCAAGGGGCTTGTTTCAATACATAAAGAGCTTTTGTAAGTTCGAAAACATGATTCGGAAGAAGATTATTTTTAAAACCGAAGGGTTGTTCAACATATACTTCTTTGGAAATAAAACCATTTAGAAAAGTACTTTTAACATCCATTTGAAATTGCTTAAAATTTTTGAATGAAGCAAAGGCAAGGAGCATCCTTATGACTTCAAGTCTAGCCATGGAGCGAATGTTTCATCATAATCGATTTCTTCTTCTTGGTTGAAACATTTGGCCACTAATCTAGCGTTGTTTCTAACCATGACACCATTTTCATTTTGCTTGTTTCTAAATACTCGTTTAGTACTAATTACTAAATGGTCATTAGGTCTAGGAACAAGCTTCTATACCTCATTTTTCTTAAATTGACTAAGCTCTTCATACATTGTATTAACCCAAGAATCATCTCTTAGGACTTCATCAATGCATTTTGGCTCGATTTGAGAAATAAATGCGGCATTTGCACAAAAATCTTTAAAAGAAGACCGAGTTTGAATTCCTTTTGATGTTTCTCCTATTATAAGCTTCTTAGGATGATGATTCACATACTTCCATTCCTTGGGTACGGCATTGGAAGTAGATACATCCAGGTTGCTTTTAGGAGTGTTATCATTTAAATTCACAATATCAAGATCAATATCATCATCAAAATCAATCTTTTTAAATTCAAAAAACTCATTAAAGATAGTATTAATTGATTCTTCTATTACTAATGTTCTTTTATTAAAGACACGACAAGCTTTTGAAATTGAAGAGTAACCAAGAAAAATACCTTCATCGGATTTTGTATCAAATTTACCTAAAGCATCCTTTTCATTCAAAATAAAACATTTGCATCCAAATATTTTAAAATATAAAATATTGGGCTTTTTACCATTCTATAATTCATAAGAAATTTTAGTGATTAATGGTCTTACAAGAACCCTATTTAAAACATAGCATGTCGTATTAACGGCTTCGACCCAAAAATATTCGGTAAATCTCCTAGCGAACTTCCGGTGAGATCCCATCGCATCGTCCGAACTCGGCCCGTTGCCTAGGCTGTATCTTGGCTCATCATCTGGTCGTTGCTTCATTGATCCTGCCATAGTTAGACCTACAATATTTCTTCTAACATATATGTTAGATCAACACACATCAATTGGTCTCATCATCAAAATCTTAGATTCAACAGATCCCCCTCAAGGATCGAAAGTTATAAAGCTCCTTCTGGTGTTCTATCAATTTCCAAATCACACTCAAATCAGACTCACTCTTAACCTACAACTTAAAAATTATAATCAAACATGACCACCAAGCTTAATGACCTCACTCCCGCATTCCGGCAACCTTCGAAATCTCTAGTAGCGAGTCTCACGGTCTTCCTCCGGCGATCTCCCGACGTGTTCCTAGTGAGCTTCTCGATACCTTCGACGAATCTCCTAGTGAACTCCCTATGAGCTCCCACCACATCATTTAATCCTTGGCCCAATGCCTAAGCTTGATCCTGGGTCCATGTCTGATCTGTAACTCCTTCTCCCATCATGGTTAAACCTGCATGATGCTAACTATGGCTTAATTAATTTCAATCATAATAGCCACAAGTCCACTTCAAGACCTTCATAACTTTCGACAAGCCTTTCAGCTACCCCCGACAATCTTCCGACGAGTCTCGTCTTTTTCTAGCAAACTCCCTCGCGCCATCAAGGCAAGCTCCCGATACTCTCGGCAAGCTTCCAACGCACTCCTGGCGAGTTCCCAACCGCACCGTCCGAACCCCAACCCAATGTATAGACTTGACTCTAGCCAAACCTGATTGTCACATTCTCTCTATCATAGTTAATTCTGCATCAATCAACTTCAAACAATCTATGTTATATCAATAACCCGTCAATTGATTTCATTATCAAAATCCGAGATTCAACAATCTTCCCCTTTTTATGATGACAATTAATTGATGATAGGAGTTAATCCTAACTCCCCCTAAATTCATGCCACTTAAATTTAAGAGAATCACACATCGTTAAATTCAAGCAATCAACATTCTATGCAAATTTTAACCCAAATTTACATATCCAAGATATCAAATCATGAGTAAAAATGAATTGTGCGCTCATATTCATATCCAAGATATATCAATTCATATTCATATCAATATATATCATTAATATCATGTGTCATCAATGTATATTTCTTCCCCTTTGTCATCAACAAAACGTGAAATATAGGACTTGGAATTTTAAGGCACATGAGTTTTTGCTCCCCCTTTATAAAAATACAACCTGAGTCATGAAGAATTTTCTTTCTCTTGTGAACAAGAAGGAAAGAAAATAAGGGAGGAGTTATAAAACATCATTATGTATAGCTTTCAATTTGTAGAGATGAATTTCGAAAATAAGCTCAAGGATCCAAGATATTCAAGAAGATTCAAGAATTTAGGAGCTACTCATGCATTTAAAAAACATCTCATGTAATTTCAAGCAATGGTAGCAAATAAATTTGTATGGTAACATTATGCAAATTTTCTCCTCTTTTTGGTTTTGTAAATAATAAGATAAAAACATGGAGAATGTTTTCAAAAACATTATCACAAAAGGCTTAATATCATGAAATCTAGATTATCAATTTATATATTTTCATGATTTAGCATTTTTAACTCTCAACCTCAATCTTGTGGATATAAGATTTTAAAATTTTTGAATATGAGCTTAACAAATTCATCTTATATAAATTTCAAGAAAACGTAGCAAATAAAGCTATTGAGTTATTTCTTCTCTTATAAGAAGTGCAAGCTAGCAAATTTTTGCTTCCTTTGTAATATTCAAGCTAGCAATTTTGCATCATGCAAGCAAAAGTTTTGCTCCGCCTTGATAATTTTCTTATGAAAGAATTTTTTTCCCTTTCTTTGAATAATAAATAAGAAACAAGGGAGTGGGGTGAGAGATATTGTATCACAAAAATAGGGCTCAATCTTTTAGATGTGAATTCCAAAATCTAAGAATTGATATCTACCCATGTAATTTAATTCATTTAAATCAAGAGTAGCACATCAAGTGATTCATTATAGATTTAATATCAAAGACATATTTCAAGCATCATAGAAGTTTATGTTATATATCTCCTTTTGTAAACATTCATCAAGATTCATGAAACAAGAATAATCTTTTAAAACTATCTTATCACAAAAATTTGAATTCTCTTCTTATGTTAATTTTAACTAGAGTGATTTCGAAAGTGAGCTAAAAAATCTATGAAATCCAAGTAGAATTAAGAGCCACTCATGCATTTAAATTGTGCGATTTTCTAACATAAATAGCAAATCAAGTATTTTTGTAGATCACCTTTCATTTATATTTTGATAATAAGCATCAACAATTTCAAAAAAAAAACATGATAGCTTAAATTGTTAATCAATAATTTTGCATGCATATTTTGATAAGTGTAATTTATAAATTCCAAGAAATCCAAAGGAAAATATGATAATACATCAAGCTCAAATTATGAAATATACATTTTACATGTATTTAGAAAATTCTAAATTTTCTTCTAAGCATATTGTTTCTCATTCAAGGTTATTATATCCAATTTGCTTCCAATCATATTGATAATTTTATCTCCCCTTTTGTTATAGTAAAAAAAAAAATATGATTGCATAATTTCTTCTTAACATCCATATTCAAATTATACCAGAAAGTTTAACATCATGTCATTAAAGATAAAATTAAATTTTTGAATATCAAAAGACATGATTTTGTTTAATAAGTTTCTTTTCCCTTTTTTGTAAATAATAACAATAAGTCTTACGGGTTTATCTTAATCATCCAAGATAAATCTTTTTAATAAAATAGAAGAATTATCTTGTTAAAAATTTTAATTATAATTTTTAAGATCATAAATCTCCTTTTTATTAAAAAAGTGAAAATCGTAGAGATTTAAACATGATTCCCTAAAGAATAAAGTCAAGGAAACAAGGAAATTATTCATAATAAAACAAATCTTATATAATTTTCAACTTATCATAAATTTAAGAAATACTAATTTTGGTGATAAGTTATGTCATTCATGAGTTTTTAAAATAAATCATGTCAAGATAGATATGAATATCAAAAGACATCCATGAATATTAAAGATATGATTTAATTTAATAAATCTCCTCTTAGATGATAAAATAGAACCTTAAGAGATCAAAGAAGAGTCTTTATTCTTAAAGATATCATTTTGTAGATATCAAGATCATAAGTTAATTTCAAAGAAGAAAAAGTAGAAGATCTTAATTTATATATATGAAACTTCAAGTTTTCAAGAATATGGTTCATAAGAAGATTTTCAAGTAATAGATTCCAAGAGACAAATTACTATTCATTCATATGGCTTTCTTTGAACAAATTTATATAAAGATTTCAAAGTGTAATTTTTTTTTCAACTTATCAAGATTATGATAAAATCACCAAAATATCAAAAACGTTGGTTAGATTCATCAATCTCATTTTAAAATACAATCATTTGTAAACTTATCCAAAATTATCATCAAAAATCACTTTTTTGGAAAATTTCAATAAAGTTAACATAGATTATTTTTCAAAAGAAAATAGCTAAAGTTTTCTAATTCATTTTTGTAGTTAAAGAGATTCAATAATAAATATACCATTTTATCTTGTTGAAGGTTTCATGGGATAAAAAATATCTTTCATGAATAATTGTCCTTCTTTTGAAATTTATTTCTAGAATGCAATGTCATTTAAAGTCCAAATACAAAATTTCATCAAGATCATTGCAATAAAATATGTTCAAACAAAAGCTTTTATTTATTTTAAATCCAACGATTTTTATATGTTAAAAAATTCTATCATATTATCAAGAAGTTTTCCTTTAAAAAAATAATTTTGTATATGACCTTTAAGTTCAAATTCAATGTTTGATCATTTAATATCAAGACAATGTACATAAATTCAAGCACACAAATCAAATACATTAATCATCATCAAAAAATTTCTTTCATATATATGATTTTTATTTAAGATAGCTAAACTTTCTTTTTTCTAATTCTAGCATGCTCTGGCTATCCAAAGATTATGGATCATTGAAAGTAATCAAGATTAATTATATCAACGAATCATCCTTAAGATTCATTATCAATAATTTTATTTTCAATAATTTTTCTTATTATTTACTTAGGCTAGTGAACTTTGAAAGAGTATTAAATCTCAAGTCATGTGCCTTGAGCATCTACTTTCAAAACATTACTTAGTGCTCCTAGCCTTGTTAGGATGCAACTTTATATTATGGGAGATTTTGATTTAGGTACCCATTTGAGTTTGGGTCCTTCATGGTATGTTCTTCCCATTTTTTGTAATGGCTTAAGTTTGTTTATGGTTCCTTTAGGTACCCAAATTAATTTATGTGGACTATAATTTTTAAATGGATATTTGTAGGCTTTATATCCTAATCTACCACAAAAATTATATTTATTTTTAGGTGGCAAATTTAATGTAGGTCCTTTCACAAATATGGTTGGCTTTTGTTGAGTGTTACCAACAAAGCTTATATCATTTCTTCTATCAATATGATCCTTATTGGCAAAGATCATATTTAGGGATTTATTCCCTATTTTAAAATTTTCTAATATTTGTTTAAGCATGATATTTTCTTTTTTAACATCATATAGTATATCACATTTAGAGCAAAAATTGTGTGATGGTAAAGTATCATATAAGGTTTCATGTTTGGTGCATGTATTATGTGATGGTGTTACTTCATGTATTTCATCAAGTTTACTAATTAATGATGCATGCTCTTCCTTAAGTAATTTATAAGATTTGCTAATCTTTCTAAATTCATCATAACGCTCATGAAAAGAAAGTAATAACTCATTAAAAGTAAAAGAGTTTTTGGGGTGGTTACTTACCTCATCATGGTTGGCCACGAGCGCGAGATCTTCCACTTCTTCTTGATTGTGTTCTTCATCTTTAGAGCACCACGACTTCTTGCATTCATAGCAAGAGATTTTATCCATCTTTAGATTATTTTAAGGTTCAAGTTCATTACTTTTTTGGGTTCATTTGTCAAAACTTCATGTCCAAGGTTCTCATCGCTCGAGATTTCACTCGATGAGTCATATGGTATTCTTAGTTCATAATCCTTTCTGTTCTTTGGAAGGTATTTTTCATGTTCATTTTTGTGTGCCATTTCATTTAATGAGTCATTTAAATTAAGTGTGTTGTTATGTGTCAATTCCAATGTAAGCCAAATTTCAAAAGCCAAATCACAATAAGAAACCCGTTCAAATTCATTTTTATCTAAGGTGCAAAACAAGGCATTCATAGCCATGGCATTTAAAGAGAAAGTCTTCTTCTCCAAATCATTCCAATTGTTCATCGGAAGAGAAGACTTTTCAAATTTATTTTCAATAATAGTCCATAAATCAAGGTCTAAAGAAAGCAAGAAAACTCTCATCCGAGTTTTCCAATTAGTGTAGTATGTCCTATTGTATATGGGAGGATTAACAATACGAAAATCCGCTTGAAAGTGAAAAGGAGCCATTCTCTTAGGTGTTAAACCAAATGAGAAAAACGTGGCTCTTATACCAATTGTTATGATCAATTGGCACTAGGGGGTGAATTAGTGCAAGTGTAAATTTTTAGTTTAGATGAAATCTTTTCGATTAAACCAAGATAGGAAATCCGAAGCTTTTCGTTCTTAGTGAAACGAGTGAGTGATTAAAAGAAAGTTGCTAAGTTAATAAGAAAACTGGAAATATAAGCAATGTTTAAAGGAAAGAACTTATTGTGAAAACTTTGCTTTCAAAGAGTTGAGTTAAATCAAAAGCGTCAATACAAAAATATGTAAGCAAGGAAACACTCACAATTTTTATAGTGGTTCGGTGCCAATGACCTACGTCCACTCCCGAGTCCTCCTTCTTGAGGCACACTAGCGTACACTACCGATCTTCTTTGGGTAAAGACCAAACCCTTACACTTTGCTTACAAGGGAGATAATATTACACTCTTTGATCACTCCCTTACCCCTTTTCTTTTTCTTACAATTCTCACACAATATTTTCTCAGAATATAATCTCTAAAATTTTTTGTATGGAATGTAAGAAAACTTGGGGTATTTATAGACCCCAAATTGGCTTCAAAACCGGAGCCAAAATCTAACCATATCCGAAAAATTCAGGTACGGGCGGTTCACCCGCCGGCGTGGGCGGGTCAACCATCGAAAGTGCACAGATTCTTGGGTATGGGCGGTTCAGCTGCCCAGAATCCTAGGTATGGCGGTACAATTGCCTCTTACCAATGGTTTCCCCGTTGGAATCTCCATAAAAGTGGTTTCCTCCAATTTTTGAATTTCAGCTTGAACCTGATGTTGACCAATTCTTTGGTTAACTAATTAAGCTCAACCTGAGCTCAATTAAACCCCATAGTGGACCCTGTTGTCACTTTGAGTTGATTTTTAAATCACACTCAACTCAGACTCTCTCTTAACGTATGACTTAAAAATTATAATCAAACATAACCACTAAGCTTATTGACCTCACTCCAGTATTCCGGCAACCTTCGGAATCTCCAGTGGCGAGTCTCACGGTCTTCCTCCGGTGATCTCCCGACGTGTTCCTAGCGAGCTTCCTGATCCCTTCTGCGAATCTCCTAGCAAACTCTCGGCGAGCTCCCACCGTATTGTCTGATCCTTGGCGCGATGCTAAGCTTAATCCTGGGTCCATGTCTGATCTGTAACTCCTTCTCCCATCGTGGTTAAACCCGTATGATGTTAACTATGACTTTATTAATTTCAATCATAATAGCCATAAGTCCACTTCAAGACCTTCCCAATCCTGGGAAGCCTTTCGGCTACCCCCGATAATCTTTTGACGAGTCTCAGTCTTCTTCTGGCGAACTCCCTTGTGCCATCCAGGCAAGTTCCTGATACCCTCAATAAGCTTCCAACACACTCCTGGCGAGTTCCAACCGCACCATCCGAACCCCAGCCCAATGCATGGACTTGACTCTGGCCAAACTTGATTGTCACATTCTCTCTGTCGTAGTTAATCCTGACATGTTAGATCAATAACCCATCAATTAATTTCATCATCAAAATATGAGATTCAACAACCCCCACCATCAGAATAGACAATTTTAATTATAGTATGAAAGCAGTTCTCAACTAAGTTCTTAAAGTTGGAGAAGACAATAGTGACTTTAGACTTATGATGGAGAGGATATAACCATGTGTACTTTATAAAATAATCTACAAAGATAATATAGAATTTGAATTTGTCAAAGGAGACAACTGACGCAGGACTCCAAACATCAGTATAAATAACTTCAAATGGTTTAGAGTAAGACATAGAGGATTTACCAAAAGATAGTTGATGACTCTTATTGCTAAGACAAGCATCACAGTAAGTAATAACATTACTAGATTTAAAAATAGAAAGAGAATAGCGAGAAATCAACTTTTTGTTAGATAGAAGTCAAGGGATGACAAAGACGTCGATGCCATATATCAACCGGAGCAACAGTTGAAGAGTTAGCAGTAGGTTAAGTGAGATACAAGGCTGACGACCATTCGTAGATGTTGTCTTTATTCAAGCCTCGAACTAAGGATGCCCCCATAATAATGTCCTTGACAAGAAAATAATCATGAAAGAATTCAATGGAAGTATAATTTTATTTGTAGAATTGAGAGATAGAAATAAGGTTTCTTTTAATGTGAGGGGTGCATGCAAAACATCATCGAGTGTGAAAGAAGTGATATGTGAATTAAGCATTATAGAACCAATATGAGTGACAGGAATTCCTTACCATCACCGATGACAATGTCTTCATTTCCACCATAATTGTTGTGGATCGGTAGGTTCTAGAAATCAAAAATGATATGGTGGAAGCACTAGAGTCCACAATCCAATTGGACCGATTATTAGATGGAGTAGTCATAACATTTGCCTGAGGCCAGATTGATGGAGCTGGGAGGTAAGGTCGAGATCGACAGACTTTTGCAGAGTGACCAATTTTGTCACACAACTAACAGACGACCTGTTGATGAATCATAGGAGGAGGACGGTGTAGCTGGAAGGAAGCATTCTGATGGTAGGTGAAGTATGGAGGATGTGGAGGAGGGAAAGACTGAGTGGTGCCCACAGAGGTAGGGGGAAAGTTCCTTTTGGAGCATTCTCGCTATATTGGCTATTTTTCCTTTTAGGTTTATAGTTGAACTAAGCTATGATGGGGGGTCTTGGTAGAGGTCCTAGTAGCCTATCGTCACGCTTCAGGTATACCTCATAGTCTGTCAACTTATCATAAAGTTCTTCGAAGGAGATTGAGGAGTCACATGCTCGAAGTGTTGTTGCCAGTTCCTTGAACTTTGCACTCAGTCCATTAAGTGTGTGGACGAGAACTTCTTCATCAGTGAAGGAATGACCTATCAAAGCCATGTCATTGATAATCATTTTTATATATTATAGATAGTTAGCAACAATACTTCCCTCTTGCTTTAAGTTCAAAAGACTGGAGAGTAGCCCAAGCATGTGAGTGCGCGAGCGATTCGCTAAGGTAGTTTGTAATTTGTTCCAAGCTTTTGTAGCAGTAGCATAGGAGGACACGAGCGAGGCAATGGATCCACTGACAAAGGCTTGAATTACTTGGAGAATGAGTCGATCTTGGCATAGCCAAAGTTTATAAGCTGAATTTGGTACGGGGTGGGTTCTCTTGGAATGTGGATCATTACTGGGGGACAACTAAGGGATCCATCAATATAACCTAATAAATCATAGCCAAATAAAATATTAAAAAATAGAGCACGCCAAGATGCATATTTTCGCCTTTGGATAACTTGAAGGGGATTAGAGAGGTAGTATTTATGGAGATAAGTCTTGGATATGGAGAAGGATTTCCAACAGGGAAGATAGTTGGAGTATTGGAGGTTGACGAAGAAGACATTGGGGAACCACAGAGAATGACAGGTGAGGGGAAAGAAAAAGAGGACACATGCTAGTAGGGAAATTGCTGGTTACAGGTGCCCTACAAGCCAATCACGCGAGTGATGGCACATGTGACACACTACGAAATCTTTTTGCTTATGATTAATATTGGCATATTCTCACATTATATTATATGTAGCATAGATATTGTGATGTCCTTGGTTCTGTGTAATGGGAATCAGATCGTAATGAGATCACGATAATGAGATCGATTCATTTTTAAACATAGATCCTAAATAATCCCGGTCATAGGTTACTCGAGAGGGATATCGAGATAAACGGATAGACCGATGTACTATATACCCGTCCATATGATGGAGGTGGCTGGTCTCATAGCCACTTGTATGAAGACACTAAGGATATAGTACAGGTGCTCATTGGAGAATGAGTTCACTGATTGATCCGCTTATGGAATGTTGTATGGTTAATGATACCTAATGTCAGACAGCGATTCCATAGTCCAGTTGTGTATCTTGTCCTTAGACTTGAGACACCAAGGATGCCTTGTATGAGTACTCCTTTCTTTGACGCCAGACTTACAGGTTTGGAAAGCTCCAAATCTGATACAGTTGGTTATCGGGATTGGTAGCCAACCTTATGAAGGCAATTGAGTGTCAATAGATGATCATCCACTCTCGGTATCACGAGAGGAATATCTCATATGTGCTTGCTTAGACAAATCCTTGGCCAGGGTCATTCGGATTGAGAGGGAAGGAGTTCTCCGGTAGAATCCGATTAGAGCAAGACAAACTGATTTTGTATGTGACCTGACAGTATCATGTCCAATATATGGTCTCTGGGATATTATTTGGATGAAGGATTATAGATACATGGTAACTATGGACAGACAGGTCCGAATCCCCCCTGTATCGTCTGGGGACTATGGCATTGTGGCCTAGTACGTCCATAGTCGATGAGTCGAGTAAATTATTATGAGGATAATAATTCACTATATCAGAAGGAGTTCTGATGGGAGTGACTCATGGCCAGCTCGGTATCAGGCCTAGAGGGTCACACACATATGGTGGATGCTTCAGCAAATAGAGGATTGGATGAAGATCCAATTAGCCCCTTTCTCATTAGATAAGACCCTATGTTGATGGACTCCTTGATTAAGGCCCAATTATAGGCCTAAGGAGATTATTGGATAGAGATCCAATAATGCGATGTTAGTGGGTTATTGGATGGAGACCCAATACCTACTAAGGAATGAGCCCTAGGGTTTTGGTGGCTCTATATAAATAGAAGGGGAGACTCAAGGTTGATAGGCTGCAGCTTTAGCCACCACCTCCTATTCTCCTCCCTCCCTCTGAGCAAGAGTTGCAAGATCAGAGAGAAGGAGTTTCGCTGCAGAGATCCATCGTGTGGATACCACTAGAGAGGAGGACACTTGACTTCCTTCATCTTCTCCATCCGGATCTGGAATACAGGGATATACGATATCCTTAGGTAAAATTAATCTCTCACACATCGTGATTTTTCGGTTTTTGCGATTTTTCTCGTGACCCCAATCTTTTGCAAGACGATTTGATCTGCGAGGGAAACCAATTTTTGTTTTGATTTCTACTGCGCATGTGATGCACTCGCTGTAGCGCTTGCATGGGCGACCGCCCGTGGAGGTGCCAGCCGCAAAGAGCAGCCGCCGCCTACGCAGGGGCAGTGGCGGCTGCGGCGAAGTGATGGTGAAGGAGGGCTAGGGCAACTTTTTTATGAAAAAGATGATTATACCTCTCAGAATTTAGAAAATTCCAACTCTATCCCTTTATACAGAATTCCTTAAATACCCTCAATATTTCTAGAAATTCTGAGGACTGTCCTCTCATCCAAAATACCAAAAATGCCCTCAATAATTTTGAAAATTTTGAGGACTGTCCTCTCATCCAGAATTATGAAAATGCCCTTGACAATTCTGAAAATTCTGAGCATGTCGTGATTTCTAGAAAGTAATTAATTAAATAATTTAATTAATTATTATATATATCTAGTAATCCTACATATGATGTGATGTACATGTGATGTATGATGTGGATGGATGATCATGAGCCATGTGTTGCCATGTGTGTAATTATGATTATTATTATTATTGGAGCCTACGAGCCTACATTTTTATCATTTATTGTTGGGCCTACATGCCTGTGATTATTTGTAATTACATGGAGAGGCGCACGGGAGCGTGGAGGTTACAGCGGGACCCACGATGCCGTGGCGGGAGATCACGATGCATGGTGATGCGACGATCCGTCAGAACCGATGATGATGAGATCAACAATCACAGGGCATGGAGATGCGTCGATGCACATATAGATCCTATTGTGAGTGATTAGGCCCATTGGCTCAGGCTTAATCATATTAGGTGACGGCTCATGATCATCCGGTGTGGCTTGCATATGTGATGTGTTATACGCCTACTAGATATATGTATATATATTTGCATGCGATGTAGATATATATTAAATATATATGTGTGTGACACGACATATTAGAAGACCGATACGATACAAGAACCCCTCCTACGATAATATTAAGTCGGTAAGCATGAGGCAATAAGATTGACCCACGTGGTCTTCCATCGTTATAGGAAGAAATTGAAACACGACATAGGTTGAGTTGGTCGAGTCCCTCGAGGCTCACCTATCTACGTGATCGAGTTCTTGCCTACGACATAGAGATGTCACTGGTGACCTGAGGATATGGTATGCTTGGTCGAGTCCCTCGAGGTTGCACTAAGATGCCAATTGGATCCCGATCCCCATTAGGAGTCTGCCGGAGACTTCCGTCTCACGTGTCGAGGGTGTCGCGTGATTCGCTAAGAAAATAGTGGGAGTACATTAAGATAGAAGTCCATATCTTAATTAGTATTTTTTATAAAATTTATATGTTATTTATTTTTGCTATATCTTGTTTTGTCAAAAACATGTCGCTAACAAACCCCCTGCGTGGCATACTTGATGCCAACTGCCTCACTGGTCCAAACTATACAAATTGGCTTCGCAATTTGAGAATTATTCTCACGACGGAGAAAATCGCATACGTCCTTGATACAATCATGCCCACGCCAGAAGAAGGGGCAAGCGAGGATGAGATCACTCGCTATGTGAAGTACATAGATTATTCTACGTTAGCAAAATGTTACATGTTGGTCTCCATGACTCCTGAGTTAAAAAGATAATATGAGAGCATGGATGCAGATTCTATTCTTCTTCATCTCTGCCAGTTGTTTGAGAAACATGGAAGAACTCAAAGATATGAGATATCTAAGAAACTCTTCCAAGCTAGGATGACAGAAGGGACATCGGTTGAGAACCATGTCCTAAAGATGATAGAGTGGATCGAGAAACTCACAGGTCTGGGAATAGTCCTAGAGGATAATCAGTGCATTGATCTTATACTTCAATCCCTACCATATTCCTTTTTTCACTTCATCATGAATTTTAACATGAGCAAGTTTGTGGTAACTCTCCCTGAGCTCCTCAATATGTTGAGGGAAGCTAAGAGTGCCATCAAAAAGAAGAAGCCAATTCTCTATATTGGTAAGACCAAAAGGAAAAGGAAGGCCAACAAGACCCTTAAGAAGGGCAAGGGCAAAGAAAGATTGGGTAAGGCAAAGGTTGCCAAGAAATACCCGACAAAGTACAAACGACAATGTTTCCACTGTGGCCAAGACGGACATTGGAAGAGGAACTGTAAGGACTACCTTGCAGAGAAGGTGAGCCAGAAGCTTGGAGAAGCTTCAGGTATATTCATGATCAGTCTCCACTTGTCAGATTTTCATAATAACACATGGGTATTGGACACCGGGACTATTTATCATATCTGCAATTCGTTGCAGGTTCTAGCAAGACCTAGGAGATTGGCTAGAGGCGAGATAGACCTCAAGATGAGCAATGGAGCAAGAGTTGCTGCAGTTGCTGATGGAGAGGTCACCCTATATCTGCCTGGTGGAGCTATTATTGTATTAGATGCATGCTATTTTGTTCCCTCTATCATCAAAAATATTATTTCTATCTCTTGTTTGACAATTAATAGATATAAATTAGTTTTTGAGAATAATAGTTATTCAATAATAATGGATGATAAGATCATCACTAGAGGGGCCCTAATAAATGGCTTATATGTGTTAGACACTTCTCCACATATCATGAATATAAATATGTCTAAGAGGAAAAGAGATAAGGTGAATAATGAATACCTATGGCATTGTAGGCTAGGTCATATACATGAGGGAAGGATTCAAAAGTTGTTGAAAGATGGATACTTGGATCCATTTGACTATGAGACATATGCAACTTACGAACTTTGCCTTCGTGGGAAGATGACCAACTCTCCTTTTAGTGGAACTGGAGAGAGAGCCATCGAGTTATTCGAACTCATACATAGTGTGATGTATGTGGTCCCATGTCGACTCAAGCTATAGGTGGTAACTCATACTTCATTACATTAACTGATGATTTCTCTAGGTATGGACATGTGTACTTAATGAAGTACAAATCTGAGGCCTTCGAGAAATTCAAGGAATATAAGAATGAGGTAGAGAACTAAATTGGAAAGAGTATTAAGACTCTTCGATCAGATCGAGGAGGAGAGTACTTGAGTATGGAGTTCACCCATTTCCTCAGGGACAATGAGATTCTATCCCAGTGGATATCTCCTTATACACCTCAGCTCAAAGGTGTATCAGAAAGGAGAAATCGCAAGTTGTTAGACATGGTGTGATCCATGATGAGTTTCACTGATCTACTCATCTCATTCTAGGGGTATGCCCTAGGGACTGCAGCTTACCTTCTGAACAGAGTTCCATCAAAGTCGGTAGTGTCTACACCATATGAGATATGGAAAGGAAAGAAGCCCGATTTAAAATTATTAAGATTTGGGGTTGTCTTGCCCACGTTAGAAGACACAACCCCGATAAGTTGGAATCAAGGTTAGACTGGTACACATTCGTGGGATACCCAAAGGAAACTTGTGGGTATTATTTCTTTCATCCCGAGGGTCGAAAGGTCTTTGTTACCATGAGAGTTGTGTTCCTTGAGAAGGAACATATTCCTGATGGAAACAGTGGGAGTGAGATAGAATTGAGCAAGGTTGGAGAACCTAGCTCAAACACCATTCCAGAGCCCGAGTCTGTTCAGGTACCTAACACACAAATTCCAAATTTACATAGGTCTTGTAGAGTATCTCACCCTCCTGAAAGATATGTGGGACATATCAGTGGAGATGACTCTCAGGATGTTAATTCTCAGACCTACGAGGAGGCTATTATGAGTATAGACTCCGGGAAGTGGCAAGAAGCCATGAATTCTGAGATGGATTTCATGTACTCTAACAAGGTTTGGAACCTTATGGATGCACCTGAGGGTATTGTACCCATCGGCTACAAATGGATATTCAAGAAGATGATCAGAGTGGTTGGAGTTGATTATGATGAAAAAGTAAGGCTGGTAGCTAAAGGATATCGTCAAAGACAAGGAGTTGATTCTAATGAAACCTTTTCACTTGTAGCCATGCTTAAGTCCATTAGAATTATTTTGACCATTGCAGCACACTATGACTATGAGATCTGGCAGATGGATGTCAAAATAGCATTCCTCAATGGCAACCTCGAGGAAGAGGTGTATATGATACAACCAGAGGGATTCGTATCCAAAGAGAGTCCAGATAAAGTGTGTAAGTTGCTTAGATCCATTTGTGGATTGAAGCAAGCTTTCCAAAGTTGAAACATAAGATTTGTTGAGGTGATCAGTCTTATGACTTCGTTAAGAACGAAGATGAGCCTTGTGTGTACAGGAAAGTAAGTGGAAGCGCTATCACCTTCTTGGTACTATATGTGGATGACATCTTAATCATTGGGAATGATATAGGAATGCTCTCCACAGTAAAGACTTGGCTATCTAGAAACTTCTCCATGAAAGACTTAGTGGAAGCATCCTATATTTTTGGGATCCGGATCTATAGAGATAGATCCAAAAGGATGTTTGGCTTGTCCTAGTCTAGGTACATAGACTCCATTGTCAAAAGGTTTGGCATAGAAAGTTCTAAGAGAGGTCTCATACCGATGAGACATGAAATATCACTTTCTAGGAGTATGTCCCCAAAGACTCATGAAGAAAGGACAGACATGGATAAGATACCTTATGCCTCAACAATAGGGTCTATCATGTATACGATGCTATGTACTAGACCTGATATAGGACATGCTCTGAGTGTCACGGGCTGATAGGCAGATCTAGGTTTAGAACACTAGAAGGCAGTAAAGTGTATCCTTAAGTACTTGAGAAGGACTAAGGATCTTTTACTAGTATATGAAGGAGTTAGCTTGCAAGTTGAGAGCTAGATAGACTCAAGTTTTCAGTATAATATTAATGATAGCAAGTCAAATTCAGGGTATGTATTCACCATGAATGGAGGAGCAGTAAGCTGAAATCAGAACAAAAATTAGTTTTCCACGCAGATCAAATCGTCGTGCAAAAGATTGAAGTCGCGAGAAAAATCACAAAAATTAAAAAATCGCGATGTGTGAGAGATTGATTTTACCTAGGGAGATCGTATATCCCTGTATTCTAGATTCGGATGGAGAAGATGAAGGAGGTCAAGCGTCCTCCGCTCTAGCGGTATCCACATGATGGATCTCTGCAGTGAAACTCCTCTCTGATCTTGTAACTTTTGCTCAGAGGGAGGGAGGAGAATTGGAGGTGGTGGCTAAAGCTGCAACCTATCAACCCTGAGTCTCCCCTCCTATTTATAGAGAGCCACCAAAACTCTAGAGCTCCTTCCTTAGTGGGTATTGGTCTCCATCCAATAACCCACTAACCTTGCATTATTGGATCTCTATCCAATAATCTCCTTAGGCCTATAATTGGGTCTTAATCAAGGAGCTCATCAACATAGGGTCTCATCTAATGAGAATAGGGGCTAATTGGATCTTCATCCAATCCTCTATTCGTTGAAGCATCCATCATATGTGTGTGACCATCTATGCCCGATATTGAGCTGACAGTGAGTCACTCCCATCAGAACTCCTTCTGATATAGTGAATTATTATCCCCATAATAATTCACTCGACTCTTGGACTATGGACGTACTAGGCCACTACGCCATAGTCCCCAGACGGTACAGGGGGGATCAAATCCATCGGACGTGTCTGTCCACAGTTACCATGTATATATAATCCCTCATCCAAATAATATCCTAGAGACCATATATTGGACATGGTACTGTCAGGTCACATACGGAATCAGTTTGTCTTGCTCTAATCTGATTCTACCTGAGAACTCCCTCTCTCTCAATCCGAATGACCCTGGCCAGGGATTTATCTAAGCAAGCACATATGAGATATTTCTCTCATGATACCGAGAGTGGATGATCTTCTATTGACACTCAATTGCCTTCGTAAGGTTGGCTACCAATCCTGATAAACAGTTGTACTAGATCTGGAGCTTTCCAAACCTGTAAGTCTGGCGACAAAGAAAGGAGTACTCATACAAGGCATCCTTGGTGTCTCAAGTCTAAGGACCAGATACACAACTAGGACTATAGAATCGGTGTCTGACATTAGGTATCATTAACCATATGACATTCCAAAAGCGGATCAATCATTAAACTCATTCTCCAATGAGCACCTGTACTATATCCTTAGTGTCTCCATACAAGTGGCTATGAGACCAGCTACCTTTATCATATGGACGGGTATATAGTACACCGGTCTGTCTGCTTATCTCGATATCCCTCTCGAGTAACCTATGACCGGGATTATTTAGGATATGTGTTTAAAGATGAATCGATCTTATTATCGTGATTTCATCACGATCTGATTCCCATTACACAGAAACAAGGACATCACAATATATATGCTACATATAATATAATGTGAGAATATGCCAATATTAATCATAAGCAAAAAGATTACAGTGTGTCACACGTGCCAACACTCGCGTGATTGGCTTGCAGGGCACCTGTAACCAGCAATCTTTCACTTAACCTAAAGCCAATCACCTATGTGTCTGATCCCCATCAGACCCTTGTGACGCTCAAATATAATCAGAGCCAACGGCTTCATTAGTGGATCTGCAATGTTATCTTCGGATGAAACTATTTCCATTGTTATATCTTTTTGGGTCATGATCGCTCTAATCAGATGGAACCTCCTCAGAATAATTCTGATGAGACCTGGGTTCCCTTGCTAGAGTTATCGCTCTGTCACTGTCATAATATATGGGAGTCAGCTTTACACCGCTTGGTATGATTCCCAAATCCTTGATGAACTTCTTCATCCACACCCTTTCCTTTGTTGCTTCTGATGTAGCAATCAATGTATTCCGCCTTTGTGGTCAAGTCAACAGTAGTATCTTGCTTGGAACTCATTCAGCTTACTGCTCCTCCATTTGGGTTAAAAACATACCCTAAATTTGACTTGCTATCATCAATGTCAGTCTAAAAACTTGAGTTTGTGTAGCCCTCAACCTTGAGGCTACCTCCTCCATATACCAGTAAAAGATCATTAGTCCTTCTCAAGTACTTAAGGATATACTTTACTACCTTCCAGTGTTCTAAACCTGGATCTGCCTGATACCTGCTCGTGACACTCAGAGCATGTGCTATATCAGGCCTGGTACATAGCATCACATATATGATAGACCCTATCTCCGAGGCATAATGTATCTTATCCATGTCTGTCCTAAAAAGTAATATTTCATATCTCATCAGTATGAGACCTCTCTTAGAATTCCTCATGCCAAACCTTTTGACAGTAGAGTCTATGTACCTCGACTGGGATAAGCCAAGCATCCTCTTGGATCTATCTCTATAAATCCGAATCCCCAAAATATAGGATGCTTCCCCTAAGTCTTTTATGGAGAAGTTTCTAGATAGCGAAGCCTTTACTGTGGAGAGCATTCCGACATCATTCCTAATGATTAGGGTGTCATCCATATATAGCATGAAGAAGGTGATAGTGCTCTCACTTACCTTCCTGTACATATAAGGCTCATCTTCGTTCTTAACGAAGTCATAAGATCTGATCACCTCATCAAATCTTATGTTCTAACTTCGAGAAGCTTGCTTTAATCCATAAATGGATATAAGCAACCAGCACTCTTTATCTGGACTCTCTTTGGATATGAATCCCTCTGACTGTATCATATACACCTCCTCCTCGAGGTTACTATTGAGGAATACTGTTTTGACATTCATCTGTCAGATCTCATAGTCATAGTGTGCTGCAATGGCCAAAATAATTCTAATGGACTTAAGCATCGCTATAGGTTTAAAGGTTTCGTCATAGTCAACTCCTTATCTTTGACAATATCCTTTAGCTACCAACCTTACTTTATAGGTCTCTACCTTTCCATCCACTCCAATCTTCTTCTTGAAGATCCATTTACACCCGATGGGTATAATACCCTCAGGTGCAACCACAAGGTTCCAAACCTTTGTTAGAGTACATGAAATCCATCTTAGAATTCATGGCTTCTTGCCACTTCCTGGGGTCTATACTCATAATAGCCTCCTTGTAGGTCTGAATATCAACATCTTGAGAGTCATCTCCACTAATATGTCCCAAATATTTTTCAGGAGGGTTAGATACTCTGCTAGGCCTTCACAAAGTTGGAATTTGTGTGCTAGGCACTTGAACATACTCGGGCTCTCGAATGGTGCTTGAGCTAGGTTCTTCAACCTCACTTAATTCTATCTTGCTTCCGTTGTTTCCACCAAGAATAAATTTCTTCTCAAGGAACATGACTCTCTTGGCAACAAAAACCTTTCGGTCCTCGGGGTGATAGAAATAATACCCACAAGTTTCCTTTGGGTATTTCACGAATGTGCACCATTCTGTCCTTGATTCTAACTTATCGGGGTTGTGTCTTCTAATGTGGGCAGGACAACCCCAAATCTCAATAATCTTAAGATTAGGCTTCTTTCCTTTTCATATCTCATATGGTATAGACACTACCGACTTTGATGGAACTCTGTTCAGAAGGTAAGCTGTGGTCTCTAGGGCGTATCCCCAGAATAAGACGGGTAGGTTAGTGAAACTCATCATGGATCGCACCATGGCTAACAATGTGCAATTTCTCCTTTCTGATACACCATTGAGCTGAGGTGTATATGGAGGTATCCACTGGGATAGAATCCCATTGTCCTTGAGGAAATGGGTGAACTCCATACTCAAGTACTCTCCTCTACGATCTGATCTAAGAGTCTCTAATGCTCTTTCCAATTTGGTTCTCTACCTCATTCTTATATTCCTTGAATTTCTCAAATACCTCAGATTTGTACTTCATTAAGTACATGTGTCCATACCTAGAGAAATCATCAGTGAATGTAACGATGTATGAGTAACCACCTATAGCCTGAGTTGACATGGGACCACATACATCACTATGTATGAGTTCCAATAACTCGGTGGCTCTTTCTGCATTTTCACTAAAAGGAGAGTTGGTCATCTTCCCACGAAGGCAAAGTTCAGAAGTTGTATATGACTCATAGTCAAATGGATCTAAGTATCCATTTTTTAGCAACTTTTGAATCCTTCCCTCATGTATATGACCTAGCCTGCAATGTCAAAGGTATGCATTATTCACCTTATTTATTTTTCTCTTAGACATATTTATATTCATGATGTATAGAGAAGTGTCTAACACATATAAGCAATTTATAAGGGTCCCTCTGGTAATGATCTTATCACCCATAATTATTAAATAACTATTATTCTTAAAAACTAATTTATATCCACTAATGATCAAACAAGAGATAAAAATAATATTTTTGATAATGGAAGAGACAAAATAGCATGCATCTAATGCAATAATAACTCCACCAGGCAGATGTAGGATGACCTCCCCAATAGCAATTGCAGCAACTCTTACTCCATTGCCTATCTTAAGGTTAATCTCGCCTCTAGCTAATCTCCTAGGTCTTGCCAGAACATGCAACAAATTACAGATATGATAAACACTCCCGGTATCCAATACCCATGTATTATCATGAAAATTTGACAAGTGAAGACTAATCATGAATATACCTAAAGCTTCTCCAAGCTTCTGTCTCGCCTTCTCTGCAACGTAGTCCTTACAGTTCCTCTTCCAATGCTTGTCTTGACCTTTGTGGAAGCAATGTCCTTTACCCTTTGCCGGTTCTCTCTTGGCAACCTTTGCCTTACCTGGTCTTCCTTTGCTCTTGCCCTTCTTAAGGGTCTTGCTGGCCTTCCTTTTCTTTTTGGTCTCACCAATATAGAGAACTGGCTTCTTCTTCTTGATGGTACTCTTAGCTTCCCTTAACATATTAAGGAGCTCAGGGAGAGTCACTTTAAACTTGCTCATGTTAAAATTCATGATGAAGTGAGAAAAGGTATCTGGTAGGGACTAAAGTGTAAGATCAACGTATATGTTATCATTTAGGACTATCTTTATACTTTACAAAGCGAGCGATCTCATCCTCGCTTGTCCTTTCCTCCAGCGTAGGCACAATCGTATTAAAGATATATATGATTTTCTCTGCCATGAGAACAATTCTCAAATTGGGGAACCAATCTGTATAGTTTGGACTAGTGAGGTGGTTGGCATCAAGTATGCCACGTAGGGGGTTTATAAGTGACAAACAAGATATAGCATAAATAAAAGAACATGCAGATTTTACAGAAAAATACTAATTAAGATATTGACTTCTATCTTAATATACTCCCACTATGTTACTAGCGAATCACACGACACCCTCGACATGTGAGACGAAAGTCTCCGGCAGACTCCTAGTGGGGATCGAGATCCAATTTGCATCTTAGTGCAATCTCGAGGGACTCGACCAACTACACTAAGCCCAAAAGGTAGACAACCTTTGTCAATCATAACTCCTTGTGATTCTCATCATGTTCGGCCTCCGAATCATCATGTTCTCAACTGCTCGACCAACCATAAAGTTCAATTAAGTCATCACCATCATTACAAGATGAGTTTGATTCAATGGATATGCTCTCGACTGCTCGACTGAGTCATACTATGTCCTCAGGTCACTGGTAACATATATATGTCGTAGGCAAGAACTCGATCACATAGATAGGTGAGCCTCGAGTGACTCGACCAACTCAACCTATGTCGGGATTCAATTTCTTCCTATAATGATGAAAGGCCATGTGGGTCAATCTTATTGCCTCACGCTTACCGACTTAAGGAGTGGTTTTTGTTTCGTATCGGTCTCCTAATATATCATGTCACACACATATATATTTAATATATATCTATATCGTATGTAAATATATATATACATATATCTAGTAAGTGTATAACACATCACATATGTAAGCTACGCCGGATGATCATGAGCTGTCACCTAATATGATTAAGCCCGAGCCAATAGGCCTGATCACTCACAATAGGATCTATGTGTGCATCGGCGCATCTTCATGCCTGTGATTGTTGATCTCATCATCATCGGTTCCGTCTGATCGTCGCATCACCATGCGGCGTGATCTCCCGTCACAGCATCGTGGGTCTTGCTGTCACCTCCACACTCCCGCTGCGCCTTTCCATGTAATTACAAATAATCACAAGCACGCAGACCCGATAATAAACGAGAAAAACATAGGCTCATAGGCCCCAATAATAATAATAATAATCACAATTACACACATCACAACACATGGCTCATGATCATCCATCCACATCGTACATTACATGTACATCACATCATATGTAGGATTACTAGATATATAAAATAATTAATTAAACTATTTAATTAATTAATTTTTTAGAAATCAAGATATACTTAGAATTTTTAGAATTATCAAGGGTATTTTCATAATTCTGGATGAGAGGACAGTCCTTAAAATTTCTAAAATTGTTGATGGTATTTTAGGAATTATATACAGGAGGATAGTCCTCAAAATTTTATGAATTCATAGGGGCAGGATCATCCTTTTCTCAAAAGAATGCCCTAACCCCTCTTGCCCCCTCTACGTCGTCGTCGCCATTGTCCCTACGTGAGCGACGGCTGCCCTTGTCGGCCAATAGCAGCCCCGCTAAGGGGCGACCACCGCCCGTGCTAGCGGTAGGGATGGCCACGGGTGGCAGCCCCTTGCGAGCACGCTGCAGCCGGCCCCCCTTTGCGGGCGCTATGCTGCAAGCGGCTGTGCCCGCGGGCGACGCTTTTGCCCGCAGGCACCGCCCCTACGTGCTCTGCCCCTGCAGGTGGCTGCCGCCCCTTGTGGGCTGGCCTCGGTTGTAGTCGGCCACCCCCTTATAGGGGGCCTTGACCATGGGTGGCCGGCCCTGCATGGGGGCTAGCCGCCCCTCCTCGCTGCCTTCACTTGGAAAACGTAGCAAGAATGCGTAGAACGATTCTCATCACATGCAGTTTAAAACTAATCTTTTGTACGAAAACCTTGGCTCTGATACCACTTTTGGGAAACCTCAGTCGGTGCATCATATGCGCAACGGAAATCAAAACAAAAATTAGTTTCGCACGCAGATCAAATCATCATGCAAAAGATTGGGGTCACGAGAAAAATCACATAAACTGAAAAACAACGATGTATGAGAGATTGATTTTACCTTGGGAGATCGTATATCCCTGTACTCTAGATCCGGATGGCGAAGATGAAGGAGGTCAAGCATCCTCTCTAGCGGTATCCACACGATGAATCTTTGTAATGAAACTCCTCCAATATGATCTCGTAACTCTTGCGCAGAGGGAGGGAGGAGAATATGAGGTGGTGGCTAAAGCTGTAGCCTATCAGCCATGAGTCTCCCCTCCTATTTGTAGAGAGCCACCAAAAAAACCTTAGGGCTCCTACCTTATTGGGTATTGGATCTTCATCCAATTACCTATTAACCTTGCATTATTGAATCTCTATCCAATAATCTCCTTAGGTCTCTAATTGGGCCTCTATCAATGAGCCCATCAGCATAGGGTCTCATCTAATGAGAATAAGGGCTAATTGGATCTCCACCCAATTCTCTATTCGCTGAAGCATCCACCATATGTGTGTGACCCTCTAGGTCCGATACTGAGTTGGCTATGAGTCACTCCCATTAGAACTCCTTCTGATATAGTGAATTATTATCCCCATAATAATTCATTCGACTCATCGACTATGGACGTACTAGGCCACTACGCTATAGTCCCCAGACGGTATAGGATGATCGAATCCATCGGACCAATCTATCCATAGTTACCGTGTATCTTTAATCCCTCATCCAACTAATATCTCAGAGATCGTATATTGGATATGGTATTGTCAGGTCACATACGAAATCCGTCATAGTCTTACTCCAATCGGATTCTCCCGGAGAACTCCTCTCTCAATCCGAATGATCCTGGCCAGGGATTTGTTTGAGCAAGCACAAATGGGATATTCCCCTCGTGATACTGAGAGTGGATGATCCTTTATAGACACTCAATTACATTCGTAAGGTTGGCTACTAATCTCGATAACTAGTTGTACCAGATCTGAAACTTTCCAAACCTGTAGTCTAGCGTCAAATAAAGGAGTGCTCATACAAGGGATCCTTGGTGTCTCTGCTAGTTACAGGTGCCCTGCAAGCCAATCACGCGAGTGATGGCACGTGTGACACACTGTGTAATCTTTTTGCATATGATTAATATTGGCATATTCTCACATTATATTATATGTAGCAAATATATTGTGATATCAGTGGTCCTATGCAATGGAAATCAGATCATGATGAGATCACGATAATGAGATCAGTTCATCTTTAAACACAGATCCTAAATAATCCTGGTCATAGGTTACTCGAGAGAGACATCGAGATAACCGGATAGATCGGTGTACTATATATCCGTCCATATGATGGAGGAGGCTGATCTCATAGCCACTTATGTGGAGACACTGAGGATATAGTACAAGTGCTTATTCGAGAATGAGTTCACGGATTGATCCACTTATGGAATGTTGTATGGTTAATGATACCTAATATCAAACAGCGATTCCATAGTCCTAGTTGTGTATCTGGTCCTTAGACTTGAGACACTAAGGATGTCTTGTATGAGTACTCCTTTCTTTGACGCCAGACTTATATGTTTGAAAAGCTCCAGATCTGGTATAGTTGGTTATCGGGATTGGTAGCCAACCTTACGAAGGCAATTGGGTGTCAATAGAGGATCATACACTCTCGGTATCACAAGAGAAATATCCCATATGTACTTGCTTAGACAAATCCTTGGCCAGGGTCATTTGGATTGAGAGAGGAGTTCTCCGGTAGAATCTGATTAGAGTAAGACAAACTGATTCCGTATGTGACCTGACAGTATCATATCCAATATACGGTCTCTGGGATATTAGTTGGATAAGGGATTATAGATACATGATAACTGTGGACAGACAGGTCCGATGGATTCGATCCCCCTGTATCGTCTTGGGACTATCGCGTAGTGGCCTAGTATGTCCATAGTCAATGAGTCGAGTGAATTATTATGGGGATATTAATTCAATATATCAGAAGAAGTTCTAATGGGAGAGACTCACGACCAGCTCGATATCGGGCCTAGAGGGTCACACACATATGGTGGATGCTTCAACGAATAGATGATTGGATAGAGATCTAATTAGCCCATATTCTCATTAGATGAGACCCTATGCTGATGGGCTCCTTGCTTAAGGCCCAATTAGAGGCCGAAGGAGATTATTGGATAGAGATCCAATAATGCAAGGTTAATGGGTTATTGGATGGAAATCCAATACCCACTAAGGCATGAGCCCTAGGGTTTTTTGGTGGCTCTCTATAAATAGGAGGGGAGACTCTTTGTTGATAGGCTACAACTTTAGCCACCTCCTATTCTCCTCCCTCCCTCTGAGCAAGAGTTGCAAAATCAGATTGGAGGAGTTTCGCTACAGAGATCCATCATGTGGATAGCGCTAGAGAGGAGGATGCTTAACCTCCTTCATCTTCTCCATCCGGATCTGGAATACAAGGATATACGATCTCCCTAAGTAAAATCAATCTCTCACATATCGCAGTTTTATCGATTTTTATGGTTTTTCTCACGTCCCTAATCTTTTGCATGATGATTTGATCTGCGTAGGAAACCAATTTTTGTTTTAATTTCTGCTGCACATGTGATGCACCCGTTGTAGGTTTCCCAACAGTGGTATCAGAGCCAAGGTTTTCATGCGAAAGATTAGTTTTAAACTGCGTGTGATGAGATTGAATCACTTAGAATCGTTCTACGCATTCTTGTTGCATTTTCGCAGCGAAGGAAGCCCTTGCAAGGGGCAGCCAGGCATGGCCACGGTCAGCCCCCTTACAGGGGCGGCCACCCGCAAGGGCAGCAGCCCCGCGGGCACGATCGGCTGCGGCCAGGCCACAAGGGCCTGCTGCCCGCGGCGTGACTGCAAGGGGCAGTCGCCCGCGGCCAGGCCGCTAGTGGCGGCTGCCCGTTGTAAGGCCTCAAGGGGCAGCCCCACGGTCAAGGCTGCCGCCTACAAGGGTGACCGCTGGCAGGAGCGGCCGCCAGCCCGTGTGGTGCTGCCCGAAGGCAACAACACCTACCCCAGGGGCGGCTGCCCACACCGACGGCTTGTAGCGCCGCCACCTGCGCACGACAGTGGTGGCGGCGACGACGCAGATTGGGGCAAGGAAAGGGCTAGGGCATCCTTTTAAGGAAAAGGATGATCCTGCCCCTCTGATTTTTAAAAATTTCGACGACTGTCCTCCTGTGCAGAATTCCAAAAATACCCTTAATAATTTTAAAAATTTCGAGGACTATCCTTTCATCCAGAATTATAAAAATATCCTTGATAATTTTGGAAATTTTAAACATATTTTGATTTCCAAAAAATTAATTAATTAAATAGTTTAATTAATTATTATATATATAGTAATCCTACATATGATGTGATGTACATGTGATGTATGATGTTGATGGATGATCATGAGCCATGTGTTGTGATGTGTGTAATTATGATTATTATTATTATTGGGGCCTGGGTGCCTCTATTTTTCTCATTTTTTTGTTGGGTCTGCGTGCCTGTGATTATTTGTAATTACATGGAGATGCGCATCGGGAGCGTGGAGATGACAACGGGACCCACGATGCCATGGCGGGAGATTACGACGCATGGTGATGTGACGATCCGACGGAACCGATGATGATGAGATCGTAAATGATTTAGAAAGCTGACGACCACTCGTAAATGTTGTCTTTATTCACATCTTAGACCAAGGATGCTCCCGTAATCAAATCCTTTACAAGAAAAGAGTTAGGAAAAAATTCAATTGATGTGTTATTTTGTTTATAGAATTTAGGTGTACACAGAACATCATCGAGTGTAAAAGTGGTAGCATGTGAATTAAGTGTTGTGGAACCAGTATGGGTAATGGGGATTCTGTTACCATCGCCGATGATGATGTCATTATTGCCTCCATAGTTATTGTGGATGGATAAATTCTGGAGATCATAGGTGATATGATGAGAAGCGCTTGAGTCCACAATCCAATTAGTTGGACAAGCAGTCAGAGTAGTCAGTAGTTAAAATATTCGCTTGAGGCCAATTGGATGTAGTAGGAAGGCTGGATCAAGATTGATAAACTTTTACAGTGTGTCTGACTTTATCACACAATTGACATATGTCTCTTTGTTGGTCTGGATAACCAACATGTCAGGGCTACTGATGGGTATTGAAGTTGCCACCCAGATAGTTGTTGAAGTTCAAATTGAAAAGTTGATGGGGATTTGTTTATGTGTTACTCATATGTCTAGGAGGCATTTTGGTTAATCCTTTGTTGATGTTCTTGGTATTTTGGTGACTCCTCTTAGATTTTTAACTGACGTTAGATTTGATTGTCAATCGTAGCATCTTGTCTTCATGTTTCAAATATGTCCCACAGTTAGTTAATTTATTGTAGAGTTCTTCGAATGACATCAGTGAGTCGCGGGCCCAAATGCTACTGTCAATTCCTTGTAGTCATCCTCGAAGTCATTAAGAGTATGGACTATGACTTCTTTATCAGTGATTAATCAAAGTGGAGATAGTCAGCAATAGTATTTTCCTCTTATTTTGTTTTGATCAAAGTGGAGTGGAGACTAAGCATGCAAGTACGAAAGCAATTAGCTAAGGTGGTTTGCAACTTGGACTATGCTTTCGTTGTAGTGCTACATGAAGATATCAATAGGGCGACAGATCCAACGATTGAGGCTTGAATTGCTTGGAGGATAAGATGATCTTAATGTAACTATAGTTTATGAGCAGGATTTGGTACTAGATTGGATTCTCCTGGTGTTTGGGTCCTTTCTGGCAGACAATTGAGAGAGCCATCGACATAGTTTATTAGGTCATATCTAAATAGAAGATTAGAGAACTATGCCTGCCAAGATATATAGTTGCCACCCTTGGAAATTTTGAAAGGTATTAAAGTTATAGCATTTATGGAGATGAGTCATGTATATTGAGACGAACTATTATTCCTTGCAGGAACAATAACCGGAGCGTCAGATGTAGATGATATAGACATTATGAGGATATGTACTGATTTGAGGTATATAGATGTGCATCTACAATAGAGGGGAAGAGTTGATATGTTGCTAGAGGAGGGAAGAAAGCATGGCTGGAAGAAGCAGAGCTTTGGAACAGAGATCTATGATAGCAATGGAAGGGGTTGCTAGTGGCATGATTGGGAGGCGACTATAAAGGAAGAAGATAGCACGGCTTGTCACGGACGATTGTCGCTCAACCATAACACCTTCGCTCAATGGACCATCCGTCGCTTTTGCTTCCTTTTATAGTTGTTTGGCAGCCTATTTTGTCTTATTTTTAAGTGTTTTTGCCTAGAAATGCAAGCAGAAATAGTCTGAAAGGCTGTAGAATGATTGTTCAGTGTGTAGAACCAAAACAGCCCAAATTGCCCAGTCTTGGGCCATTTTTATATGTTGTGGCAAGCTTTTTGAATGGCACAAAATGTCAGTCATCTCAATCATCTAGAAACCCCCTAGTGGCATAGGCTGGATGGGGCTTCGAGATAGTAATCGAGCATGAGCACTCAAAAGAAATTGAAATATTTTACGTCTGACACCCTTGGGAACCGTCGTTTGTGGACTTACGATCGTTCTTATAGCCTTTTAAAGGCCTATTTTGCTCTTTTTCTCTCTTTTTCTATTACATTCAAGGTGTTTGATGAATTTGTAAGAGCTGCCCTCTTTGCGAGACGTCGGGACTTGTCTGTCGCTTGTCTTCAAAACTAATCAACTTCTCTTTTTACAGGTCCTTCGGGACCCGCACGAGGTTATAATTGGGCTGACCCTTTACGGGCAAATACGCTTTGATGTTTCATGATATAGGCAATCCTAGCTAAGTTCGAAACATTAGGCAAAGGTTGCTTCATGACTTAGGCAATTCCAGCTAAATCTATAATTTTGCCACAAGGGTGACACATGGCTTAGGTAAATTTAGCTAAGTCTGTGACATTGTGGTATCAGAGCAGGCAAGCAATTCAAACAAGCAAGCGAAGAGGATTCACAATCTCACCATGGCAAAGCACCATGGTGAATCCAGCAAGATGGGGTAAGCCAAACCTTTGCCCCAAGCAACTGTAGGTGGGCTACAAGTGCAAACTCACTTGCAAACTTTTGGAGCCGCTCATGAGGAGCGCAACAGTGAGCATGATGAGCGTGAAGTTGGATACTCTCTGCGAGAGAAGGAGGCACAATTTGGTGCGCCAATTGGAAAAAGGAGCCACAAGGAGAGACTTTCAACAGTGGAAACTCGCCTCGATGTTCTTGAAGCGAGCTTGGAGGAACTCTATCAAGGCAAAGGAAAGCTCCTTAGGGTAGAGAGCTTGCAAAAAGAAGCTGAATCTCGGATCAACAGGGTTGAGTCCCTGGTCGACCAACTGACGGAGGACACTAAAGACTCTGTACGACATCTACACAAAGTTATGGCGGAACTCACGGCTAAAATGACGTTGCTCACTATAACTCTTAATGCGGGAGGGAACAATACCTGTGTTGCACTACCACAAAGCTTCATGGCACCAGGGGCGCTAGAGATGCCAAAGAGCTCGAGAATTTCCTATTCGACATGGAACAATATTTTTGTGCTACGAGTCCCCATTCGGAGGAAACCAAAGTTTCTATAGCAACCATGTATTTGAATGGAGATGCAAAACTTTGGTGGCAAACTCGTAAGGAAGAGATCCAACAAGGCTGATGCCGAGTAGATACATGGGAAGACTTGAAGTGTGAGTTGAGAACTCAGTTTTTGCTCGAGAACACAAAGTTCGTCACAAGAAGGAAACTGAGACAACTCCGCCAAAGTACTTTCATCCGAGACTATGTGAAGCAATTTTTGGCACTAATGTTGGATATACAAGATATATCCAAAAAGGATAAACTATTCAACTACCTCAATGGCTTAAAGCCATGGGCACAACAAAAACTAAATCAAAAGAATGTCACCGACGTGGTCATGGCAATTGCAGCCGCAAAAGACGAACTGATTTCATTTCTTTGGAGGACTTGGGAAAGAAGAAACAATCCTTAGGAAATCGCCCAAGCAAAATACTCTAGTGCAAAGGAGTCTGGGGGCAAACAGAAGAAAAAGAGCTTCCACAAGGGACCAAGCTCGAAAGGTAAAGCCCCGAAATATGGCGGATGCTTCTATGCGGAGGACCGCACATGGGGAGGGAGTGCCCATAGAAGCAGACACTCAACGCTTTAACAGCATCAATACACCCCCACAATTCGGACAAGGGCAAAGCCATCGCCCTTAGTTCGACCAGTTCTGAATCCAATAGCGACGACGAGTAGCAAGGATCCCGAATGGGAGCGATGCATTTATTGAATGCATTATGGGGTCAAGTGGGGGAGAGAACAAAGACAAAGGTGCAGAAGGCAGTAAGTAGCAAGCTGATGTATGTGGACATCAAGCTTAATGGCCGAACAACCCTTGCAATGGTAGACACCGCAGCTACCCCACAACTTTATTACCGATCGTGAAGCAAAACAACTTGGACTTGTCTTGGAGAAGAACCCAAGTCGCATGAAGGATGTGAACTCGGAGGCCAAGCAGATCTCTGGACTAGCAAAGGGGGTCCCTATCAAGATTGGAACATGAAGCGGGTGTAGAAACATGATGGCGTTGCCATTGGACGACTTCCAAGTGATTCTTGGAATGGAGTTCATGCACGCGGTGAAATTAGTGTCGATGTCGTTCCTAAACTCTTTATGCCTAATGGGAGGTGATGACCCCTACGTAGTTCCAGTTTCTCGAGGGAGAACCAAGGACCCACAACAAATATCGACACTGCTATTGAAGAAAGGGATGCGAAAAGGTGAAGTAACTTTCATGGCTACTGTGAAGCTGAAGCCACTTAACGGGAAGGCCATTCACGAACCTACTGTGGTGGCAAACGTTCTGAAGGAGTTCATAGACGTCATGCCACCCGAGTTGCCAAAGACTCTGCCACCACATAGAGGAGTGGATTATAATATTGAGTTGGAGCCAGGAGTTAAGCCTCCAGCAAGACCACCATACCGCATGGCCCCTTCAAAGTTAGCAGAACTGAGGAAGCAATTAGATAAACTACTAAGCGGTGTTCTCATCCATAGTTCAAAGGTACCATTCGGAGTTCCAGTTCTCTTTCAGAAGAAACAAGATGGGAGCATCTGATTATGTGTCGACTATCGAGCCTTGAACAAAGTGACGATAAAGAACAAATATCATATTCCGCTCATCATGGATTTGTTCGATCAACTGGGCAAGGCTAAGTATTTCTCTAAACTCGACCTTCGGTCGGGGTATTGGCAAGTTGCAGAAGGTGATGAGGTGAAGACTACCTATGTGACTAGGTATGGAGCGTTCGAGTTTTTGGTGATGCCTTTCGGCTTAACCAACGCTCCAGCCACATTCTGTACTATGATGAACCAGCTTTTCAAAGAGTATTTGGACAAGTTTGTGGTCATCTACTTAGACGATATCGTCTATAACCAAACGCTCGGGGAGCATGTTGAACACCTTCGGACAATCTTCAAAGTTCTCAGGGAGAACATCTTGTTTATGAAGAGGGAGAAGTGCTACTTTGCACATAAAGAAATTCTGTTCTTGGGGCATCAAATCATGGTGGTTCCATTCGGATGGACGAGTCAAATATACAATCTATGGCAGAATGGCGAACACCAAAGAAGGTACCTGAGCTGAGATCCTTGGTTTCATCAACTATTATCGATGCTTCATCTCTGGATATTCGAAGCGTGCAGCTCCACTAATGGAGTTGCTAAAGAAGGAGCAGTTTTGGAGATGACCAGACAAGTGTGAAATGGCTTTCCAAGATCTAAAGACTATTGTGTTGGAGGAACCAGTACTCAGATTACCAGACTATAGGAAGCCTTTCGAAGTCTATATAGATGCCTCTGACTTTGCTATTGGGGGAGTACTTATGCAAGAGGGTCATCCAGTGGCCTACAAGAGTCGTAAGCTCAACGAGACCGAGCGGCAGTATCCAATGCATGAGAAGGAGATGACAACGATGATCCACTGTCTACGAGTCCAGCGACGCTACCTTTTAGGAGCACTATTCGTGCTATGGACGGACAATGTCACATTGAGTTACTTCTAAACTCAAAAGAAACTCTTCCTGAAACAAGCACGATGACAAGACTTCTTGGCCGAGTTCGACATGGTAATGGAGTACAAGCCCAGAAAGACAAATATCGTGGCCGATGCATTGAGCCGGAAAGTGGAACTAGTGAACGCTATACAGTTAGAAGGCGGAGGCCAAGCAAGTTAGTTGCACTCTAACTTTCTTTCCAGGATTAGGGATGGACTGTATAGTGATCCTCAAGCAGTAACCCTTATGCAACTCATTAAAGAGGGTAAGGCATGATGATTTTGGGTCCAGGAGGGACTCATCTACACAAAAGGGAATAGAGTCTATGTTCCATAAGCGGACAACTTGAGGCATGAACTCTTAAGAGATTGTCACAATTCCCTTTGGGCAGGACATCCGGGCATTCATCGGACAATGGTGATCATAGAGAGGGCCTTCTATTGGCCAAAGATGGGGACAGATAGGGCCAGATATGGAGGATTACGTTCGAACATACCTTACTTGCTAACAGGATAAAGTAGAGCAGCGGAAGCTGGTGGGGCTTTTGGAGCAATATCTCTGGCACTACGTGAGTGCCAACCAACGAGATTAGGTGAAGCTGTTGGACGTAGCCTAATTCTCCTACAACTTGTAGCAGAGCTCTGCGTCCAACAAGAGCCCTTAAAAATTATCACAGGACAACAGCCGTTGTCTCCTCACATATTGGCTATTAGTTATGTGGGGAGTAGTCCGTCTGCATATCACTTTGTAAAGGAATGACATCGAAATGCAGATATTGCTCGGGCCTACTTGGAGAAGGCGACCAAAAAGTTGAAGAAGTGGGCAGACATGGGAAGGCGACCACAGGAGTTTAAAGTTAGTGACTTGGTGTTGGTGAAGCTCCAACCAGCATCACTCCAGTTCTTTAGGCACAAAGTGCACAAAGGATTCGTGCGCAAGTATGAAAGGCCTTTCATAATTATCAACAGAGTAGGCAATGTCTCTTACAAGTTGCAGCTACCGGCATGGCTCAAAATTTATAATATCTTCCATGCAAGCAACTTGAAAGCCTCCCATTCAGATCCGCAAGATGCTTCATGAAATATTTCAACTCGTCTACCTCCCATTAGAGCCTCTTACAAGAAGCGAGTTGAGACTATTCTGGTAGATCGAAAGACCAAGTTATCTAGCGGAGTAAAACAAACGGAGTACTTGGTGAAATGGCAAAAGCTTCCCCGAACAACAGCTAGTTGGGAACCAAAAGAGGCCCTACGACATGAAGAAGCCCGTGTCAAAGCCTACCAACAAGCGTCGAAGAGGGCATCGATAGTTTAAGTGGGGGAGAATATCACAGATGGTCATCGCTTAACCATAACGTATTCGCTCAAGGGACCATCCGTCGCTTTTGCTTCCTTGTATAGTTGTTTGGCATCCTATTTTGCCTTATTTTTAAGTGTTTTTACCTAATAAATATGAGCAGAAATAGTCTGAAAGGCTGCAGAATGATCGTTCAGTATGTTGAACCAAAATAGCCCAAAACTGCCTATTTTTAGGCAATTTTTGTGTGTTGTGGTAAGCTTTTTGAGTAGCATAAAATGTCAGTCATCTCAACCCTCTGGAACCCCCCGAGTGGCACAAGGCTGGATGGGGCTTCGGGATAGTAGTCGGGTGTGAGCACTCAAAAGAAATTCAAGTGTTTTGCGTCTGACACCCTTGGGAACCATCGTTTGTGGACTTATATCATTCTTACAACCCTATAAAGTTCTGTTTTGCTCTCTTTCTCTTTTTTTTCTATTGCACTCAAGGTGTTTGATGAATTGCTTGTAAGAGCTGCCTGCCCTCTTTGCGATACGACGGGACTTGTTCGTCGCTCATCTTCAAAACTAATCAACTTCTCTTTTTGTATGTCACTCGAGACCCGCACGAGGTTGCAATTGGGCTAACCCTTTGTAGGCAAATACGCTTCAGCGTTTCATGACTTAGGCAATCTCAGCTAAGTCCAGAACATTAGGCAAAGGTTGCTTCGCGACTTAGGCAATTCCAACTAAGTCTACAAGCTTGCCGCAAGGGTGCCACATGGCTTAGGCAAATTCAGCTAAGTCAGTGACAGGCTGGAAGGCACTAGTGATCATGGTCGCGCGACTATAGTCGTTAGGTAGCCGGACAGCGTAGGTGTGATGGCGTCTATTGACGATGAGTTGTAGTGGGGGCGCAGCAGTGACGGTTGAGGGAAGACGTTCAGCACCTTCTTATTGTAGATGTTGAACACAATGTTCTAGAAGTGCTAAAAGCCGAACACTATTGCCAGATTCTGTCTCGGATTTCATTTTTTTTAAGAGGACGAGAAGATAGGCTAAAAGGCCTTGATGACGTGAGTGAAGAAGATGACGACTTTGGAGAAGGAGATGTTGCTGGTAACGGGTGCTTTGCAAGCCAATCACGTGAGTGATGGCACGTATGACACGCTGTTTGATCTTTTTGCTTATGATTAATATTAGTATATTCTCACATTATATTATTTGTTACATATATATTGTGATGTCCTTGGTTCTGTGCAATGGGAATCAAATCGTGATGAGATCATGATAATGAGATCGGTTCACCTTTAAACACAGATCCTAAATAATCCCAGCCATAGGTTACTCAAGAGGGACATTGAGATAACCGGATAGATCAGTGTACTATATACCCGTCCATATGATAGAGGCGGTTGGTCTCATAGCCACTTGTGTGGAGACACTAAGGATATAGTACAAGTGCTCATTATAGAATGAGTTCACTATTGATCCGCTTATGAAATTTGTATGGTTAATGATACCGAATGTCATACAGCAATTCTATAGTCTCAGTTGTGTATTTAGTCCTTAGACTTAAAACACCAAGGATGCCTTGTATGAGTACTCCTTTTTTTGACGCCAGACTTATAGGTTTGGAAAGTTTCAGATCTGGTACAGTTGGTTACCGGGATTGGTAGCCAACTATACGAAAGTAATTGAGTGTCAGTAGAGTTCATCCACTCTCGGTATCACGAGAAGAATATCCAATATGTGCTTACTCAGACAAATCCCTAGCTAGGGTCATTCAGATTGAGAGAGAAGTTCTCCGGTAGAATCCGAATAGAGCAAGATAAACTGATTTCGTATGTGACCTGACAGTACCATATCTAATATATGGTCTCTGGGATATTATTTGGATGAGGGATTATAGATACATGGTAATTGTGCATAGACAGGTCAAATGGATTTGATCCCTCTTGTACCATCTGGGGACTATTGCGTAGTGGCCTAGTACGTCCATAGTCAATGAGTCGAGTGAATTATTATGGGGATAATAATTCACTATATCAGAAGGAGTTCTGATGGGAGTGACTCACGGCCAGCTCGGTATCGGGCCTAGAGGGTCCAACATATATGGTGGATGCTTCAGCGAGTAGAGGATTGGATGAAGATCCAATTAGTCCTTATTCTCATTAGATGAGACCCTATGTTGATGGGCTCCTTGATTAAGGCCCAATTATAGGCCTAAGGATATTATTAGATAGAGATCCAATAATGCAAGGTTAATGGGTTATTGGATGGAGATCCAATACCCACTAAGGAAGGAGCCCTAGGGTTTTGGTGGCTCTCTATAAATAGGAGGGGAGAGTCATGGTTGCTAGGCTACAACTTTAGCCACCACCTCCTATTCTCCTCCCTCCCTCTTAGCAAGAGTTGCAAGATCATATTGGAGGAGTTTCGTTGCAGAGATCCATCATGTGGTTACCACTAGATAGGAGGACGCTTGACCTCCTTCATCTTCTCCATCGGGATTTGAAATATAAGGATATACGATCTCCCTAGGAAAAATCAATCTCTCACACATCGTGGGTTTTTCAGTTTTTGTGATTTTTCTCTCAACCTCAATCTTTTGCATGACGATTTGATCTGCGTAGGAATTCAGTTTTTGTTTTTATTTCCGCTGTGCAAGCGGCGGCCACCCGTGGGCATGGTCGGGGGCGGTCGCCAGCAGGGGCGACGACGTCGGTCGCAGGGGTGGCCGCCCCTTGGCAGGGCAGCTGCCGACCGCAAAGGGCAGCTGCCGCCTGCGCATGTCCTGATTTCCAGAAAAGTAAATGCCCTTCTGAGGACTGTCCTCTCATCCATAATTATGAAAATGCCCTTGATAATTTTGAAAATTCTGAGCATGTCCTGATTTTCAGAAAAGGAATTAATTAAATAGTTTAATTAATTATTATATATCTAGTAATCCTACATATGATGTGATGTACATGTGATGTATGATGTGGATGGATGATCATGAGCCATGTGTTGTGATGTGTATAATTGTGATTATGATTATTATGAGGCCTGCGAGCCTACATTTTTTCTTGTTTATTGTTGGGCCTACGTGCCTGTGATTATTTGTAATTACATCGAGAGGCGCAGCGGGAGCATGAAGGTTACAGCGGGACCCATGATGTCGTGGCGGGAGATGACAACGCATGGTGATGCGGCGATCCGACGGAACCGATGATGACGAGATCAACAATCACAGGGCATGGAGATGCGCCAACGCACACATAGATCCTATTGTGAGTTATTAGGCCTATTAGCTCAGGCTTAATCGTATTAGGTGACGGCTCATGATCATCTGATTTGGCTTGCATATGTGATGTGTTATACACCTACTAGATATATGTATGTATATATATATATTTGCATGCGATGTAGATATATATTAAATATGTATGTATGTGACACGACATATTAGGAGACCGATACAAAACAAAAACCCCTCCTACGATAATATTAAGCTGTTAAGCGTGAGGCAATATGATTGACCCACGTGGCCTTCCATCGTTATAGAAAGAAATTGAATCACGACATAGGTTGAGTTGGTCGAGTCCCTCGAGGCTCACCTATCTACGTGATCGAGTTCTTACCTAAGACATAGATATGTCAACGGTGACCTGAGGACATGGTATGCTTGGTCGAGTCCCTCGAGAGCATATCATCAAATCAGACTCATCTTGTAACGATGGTGATGACTTAACTGAATATCATGGTTGGTTGAGTCCCTCGAGACCATGATGATTCGGAGGTCGAACGTGACGGGAATCACAAGGAGTTGTGATTGACAAGAGTTGCCTACCTTTTGGGCTTAGTGTAATTGGTCGAGTCCCTCGAGGTTGCACTAAAATGCCAATTGGATCCCGATCCCCACTACGAGTCTGCTGGAGACTTCCATCTCATGTGTCGAGGGTGTCACGTGATTCGCTAAGAAAATAATGGGAGTACATTAAGATAGAAGTTCATATCATAATTAGTATTTTTTGTAAAATTTGCATGTTATTTATTTTTGCTATATCTTGTTTTATCATAAACATATCGCTCACAAACCCCCTACGTGGCATACTTGATGCCAATCGCCTCACTGGTCTAAACTATACAGATTGGCTCCGTAATTTGAGAATTATTCTCATGACAGAGAAAATCGTATATGTCCTTAATACGATTGTGCCCACGCTAGAAGAAGGGACAATCGAGGATGAGATTGCTCGCTTTATGAAGTATAAAAATAGTCCTAAAGGATAACCTGTATGTTGATCATATACTTCAGTCCCTACTAGATTCCTTTTCATAGTTCATTATTAACTTTAATATGAACAAGTTTGAGGTGACTCTACCTGAGCTCCTTAATATGTTGAGGGAAGCTGAGAGTACCATCAAGAAAGAGAAGTCAGTTCTCTATATTGTTGAGACTAATAGGAAAAGGAATGCTAGTAAGACCCTTAAGAAGGGCAAGGGCAAAGAATGACCGGGTAATGCAAAGGTTGCCAAGAAAGACTTGGCAAAAGATAAAGGACAATGCTTCCACTATGGCCAAGACGGACATTGGAAGAGGAACTGCAAGGACTACCTTGCAGAGAAGGTGAGACAGAAGCTTGAAGATGCTTCAGGTATATTCATGATCAGTCTCCACTTGACAAATTTTTTTGATAACACATGGGTATTAGATATTGGGAGTGTTTATGATATCTACAATTCATTACAGGTTCTGGCAAGACTTAGGAGATTGGCTAGAGGCGAGATTGACCTCAAGATAGGCAATGGAGCAAGAGTTGTTGTTGAAGAGGTCACCCAACATCTGCCTGGTGGAGCTATTATTGCATTAGATGTATGCTATTTTGTTCTCTCTATTATCAAAAATATTATTTCTATCTCTTGTTTGATAATTAGTGGATATAAATTAGTTTCTGAGAATAATAGTTATTCAATAATTATGGATGATGAGAGCATCACTAGAGGGACCCCTATAAATAGCTTATATGTGTTAAACACTTCTCCACATATCATGAATATAAATATGTTTAAGAGGAAAAGAGATGAGGTGAAAAATGCATACCTATGACAGTGTAGGCTAGGTCATATACATGAGGGAAGGATTCAGAAGTTGCTAAAAGATGGATACTTAGATCCATTTGACTATGAGTCATATGCAACTTACGAACCTTGCTTTTGTGGGAAGATAACCAACTCTCCTTTTAGTGGAATTGGAGAGAGAGCCACCGAGTTATTGAAACTCATACATAGTGATGTATGTGGTCCCATGTCGACTCAGGCTATAGGTGGTTACTTATACTTCATTACATTCACTGATAATTTCTCTAGGTATCGACACGTGTACTTAATAAAGTACAAATCTGAGTCATTCGAAATATTCAGGGAATATAAGAATGAGGTAGAGAACCAAATTGGAAAGAATATTAAGACTCTTCGATCAGATCGAGGAGGAGAGTACTTGAGTATGGAGTTCACCCATTTCCTCAGGGACAATGAGATTCTATCCCAATGGATACCTCCTTATACACCTCAGCTCAATGGTGTATCAGAAAGGAGGAATCGCACGCTGTTAGATATGGTGCGGTCCATGATGAGTTTCACTGACCTACCCGTTTCATTCTGGGGGTACGCCATAGAGATTGCAGCTTACATTCTAGATAGAGTTCCATCAAAATTAATAGTGTCTACACTATATGAGATATGGAAAGGAAAGAAGTCTGATCTTAAGATTGTTAAGATTTGGGGGTGTCCTGCCCACGTTAGAAGACACAACCACAATAAGTTGTAATCAAGGACAGAATGGTACACATTCGTAGGATACTCAAAGAAAAATTATGGGTATTATTTGTATCATCTCGAGGACTGAAAGGTCTTTGTTGCCAAGAGAGTTGTGTTCCTTAAGAAGGAACACATTCTTGGTGGAAAGAGTGGGAGTGAGATAGAATTGAGCGAGGTTGGAGAACCTAGCTCAAGCACCATTCCAGAGCCCGAGTCTGGTTAGGTACCTAACACAAAAGTTCTAACTTTACGTAGGTCTAATAGAGTATCTCACCCTCTTGAAAGATATGTGAGACATATCAGTGGAGATGACTCTCAGGATGATGATCCTCAGACCTACGAGGAGGCTGTTATGGGTATAGACTTCGGGAAGTAGCAAGAAGCCATGAATTCTGAGATGGATTCTATGTACTATAATAAGGTTTGAAACCTTGTGGATGCACCTGAGGGTATTGTACCCATCGACAAATGTATCTTCAAGAAGATGATCAGAGTGGATGGAAAGGTAGAGACCTATGAAGCAAGGTTGGTAGCTAAAGGATATCGTCAAGACAAGGAGTTGACTATGATGAAACCTTTTCACCTATAGCTATGATTAAGTCCATTAGAATTATTTTGGCCATTCCAGCACACTATGACTATGAGATCTGGCAAATGGATGTCAAAAAAACATTCCCTAATGGCAACCTCGAGGAAGAGGTGTATATGATACAACCAGAGGGATTCGTATCCAAAGAGAGTCCAGATGAAGTATGCAGTTTGCTTAGATCCATTTATGGATTGAAGCAAGCTTCCCGAAGTTGGAACATATGATTTGATGAGGTGATCAGATCTTATGACTTCATTAAGAATGAAGATGAGCCTTGTGTGTACAGGAAGATAAGTGGAATCACTAGCACCTTCTTAGTGCTATATGTGGATGACATCCTAATCATCAGGAATGATGTAGGAATGCTCTCTACAATAAAGGCTTGGCTATCTAGAAACTTCTCCATGAAAGACTTAGGGGAAGCATCATATATTTTGGGGATTCGGATATATAGAGACAGATCCAAAAAGATGTTTGGCTTATCCCAATTTAGGTACATAGACTCCATTGTCAAAAGGTTTGGCATGGAGAATTCCAAGAGTCGTCTCATACCGATGAGATATGGAATATCACTTTCTAGGAGTATGTCCCTAAAAACTTCTGAAAAAAGGGTATACATGGATAAGATACCTTATACCTTAGTGATAGGGTCTATCATGTATGCGATGCTATGTACTAGGCCTGATATAGCATATGCTTTGAGTGTCACGAGCAGGTATCAGACAGATCTAGGTTTAGAACACTGGAAGGCCGTAAAGTGTATCTTTAAGTACTGGAGAATGACTAAGGATCTTTTACTGGTAAATAGAGGAGGTAGCCTCCAGGTTGAGAGCTACATGGACTCGAGTTTTCAGTCCAACATTGATGATATCAAGTCAAATTTAGGATATGTTTTCACCCTGAATGGAGGAGTAGGAGAAGTTGCTCAATGATATAATTGGTACAAGCACACCTGCGGAGTCTCAACATAGAGGCAATTCAAGAGCAAACTACTACTCCGCTTCAAACCGTCCGAGTACTAAAATATCGACGGCCAACTCACAAAACTCTGCCAGACCTCCACAGTTCAGGAGTACCAGACCAGGTTTAAAAGACTCCCTAACCAAACAAGATACTAGTCTGAAAAATAATTATTAGGGACTTTCATCGAGGGGTTGAAGCCAAAAATCCAAGAAGAAGTCAGTGCGATGACCCTACACGATGATGGTAGCTATTTACAAGAAGAAAGGTTGAACCAAGATGCTTGGAGAACTAACGCCACCACCCGACCAGTAGCACATAGACCATCGGCCACATCTACTACCAGTCGACCTTCCTAGTCGATGAAATTGACAAAGGAAGAACTTCGCGATAGACCCGCGACAGGCTTGTGTCGGCACTGCGACGAGCCCTGGAGCCACGACCACCACTGTAAGAAAGGAAGGCTCGTGATGATTGAACCTATTGAAGAACCTAAACATGAAGAGGAGGACCTTGAGCTCGAGGAGGAGAACACAAAAGAGGACTAGTAGCCAGTCGATTGCATGACTCACTCTCTAGCCGGCTATGCGAACGATCAAACAAAGAAAGTTGAAGGATCCCTTAAGCAGCAGCCCCTCACCATCCTCACCAACAACCTTATGAATGACAAGGGAGAACAAGTGACCTTACGTGGGAAACATGGGAGAGAAGTAATAATGGTCTCGACACAGCGCTTGGAGAAGCTTGTTGAAATTTCAACTGATGTCGGGCCAATTTGCTGCCCGCTCCTTCAAAAGGATGAACTAAGAGGATCGCGCAAGAGATGATAGAGACACAGATCATTCGACCGCGGGTTTTTCCTGCAACAATATTTTATCTCCAAAAGCTCTACCTCTTTGTCTATAGGGATAAGCTATTTTTAAAGTACGACATCCAACCGAACTAGCTATGGCTTCAAGTGCAACGCTCCCAGATCTTGGGCTACTTCCATGACCCCCTCCAAGACCGAACCATGCTGCCTGAAATCTTCCCTATTTATGACCTACTACCATCGACCAAAAAAAGATCGAGCTCCTCCAGCAACAATACCAGCCAGGAATCTGTGACACTTGAACTAATGGGATGGAGATCAAGTTCCTATAAAAATAAATTTTAAATCAAGAGGAACGCACCAACACATTCATTATAAACATGAATAAGAGAGTGATCAATTGTAGAACTCAACAAAACATGAAGACACTTATGCTAAACATACCCAGCCACTACAGCAAGATCATCACCCCTCTCACTATGAAGAAAGATGCCCCCCCTTGGCCGAGTGGAACTATAGCTGTCGCGGTCACGATGCCATCTACATCAACACTAGATGGTGGACAGATGTTTGTGATTGGAGCAGACATGTAAGAGTTGGGATCGGCGCCACTCTCATGCAAGATGGTCGACCCCTAATCAACATCAAAGCTCTCTCTCTATCTCACCCAAGGCTTTCAATTTACAACGAGGAGATACTAATCATTGCTAAAATTGAGGCTTGACTACAGGTCAATGGTGCAAAGGCAAGACGAAGATAAGCTCGGGGAATCAGGATCACATCACCGTGGACCTTATTAGAGGGCAACCACCATCTTAGAGGGAAGCTTTGCTAACATTAAAAAACAACTACACGGTCGCCCATGCAAAAAAGTAGTTGCTTGACAAACATTAGAGCAAGAGGACGTTTGCTATTAAAGACCAAGTCTTCCTTCATCTTTAGCCCTACCAGCAAGAATCTATGAAGACTTGAGCCTCGAGGAAGTAGTCACCTATTACTTTGGACCCTGCAAAATTGGAGAACACGTTGGAGTTGTGCCAATTCAAAAGTACACATGATCCTCTATATGTCTTACCTTAAGTGGAAGTTTAGAGAGGACGACTCAGCCTAGATCCATCCACCCAACACCCAAGTTGATGAAGATGCACAGTTCTAGCTGGAGATCACAGGATCACAATGCATCACTGTCTAGGCACTACTGTTGATGCTGGACCATAGAAGCATGATGTGTCTACTACAGGGGCCATGAGGGAGCCTCATGAGGAGTTGTATATCATGACCCAAAGTCATGGAGTCTCAATTTTGAGGACAAGGCTGATTTGAAAAGGGCGGGTCTGTTCGGATCCCAATTGAGTCGGGTCCTAGTCGATTGAGTTGAATCCTTAGATCGGCCCTTGTTGGCCAACATAGACCTAACATTAAGTCGACTAGGAGAAGATTTGAATCTATTGTAATAAATCAACCCAAATCCTAGTAGGGTTAGGATTTGGCTGAACTGAAGTCTGGTTAAGAGTCGGAGTTGGATTCAGGTTGGAGTCAATCAAGTCAAGCTTGTAATCAAACCAATTGGTCGCCCACCTTGATGAGGGGAAGTCGGCTAGGGTATGAGATGAGAGTGTTTCACTTGGAGAATAATTTAATTAGGAGTTGAAGTCTTAGTTTACTCGAAGTAGGAGTTATATTATAAATTAGCGTTTTAAGACTCTATATAAAGTATGTAGCCACCACTTCTTCATCAAGCAATAGATCGATATTTCTTCAACCAATTGACCGACTACCTGAAGAGAGTAACCCCTATAACGTTCCAATGAGGGCCGATCCCCTACTAAGATTAACCAGCCTTAGAATGTTGTGTGGTTCTAACAACCACTATGCTCGGTATATCATGTATCGATATGCTTGACACGTACCATACCAACAACTGATCGATACATCAATATGATGCGGGAGCTCATGACCAGCCCAGCCAAATATCTATTGCTCGATGACTTGAGTTTAGATATGGTCGTGAGATCCAAAAAGACTACAGGAGTGTAACTGCCAGCCCATTTTTTTAAAATACAAAATTGACTTAAAACTATTACCTCACGTAACATTTCCTTCTTTCAGCATAGGATAATCGCAAGCGATTTCATCCTTTGAAAACCAAATGCCGTTCTGCCCTCGCCACCTCCATAAGGATGGTTTGCAGAGATCATAACAATAAAAAATCCTGATCATCGACCTTTTCAGATTCACATTAATGAGGAACTAAGACAATCGTGCCAATAACCCCATGTGTTAATTGTCTGAGTTCATATATTATTATTTGGGTTTTTTTTAGCTTGTCTGTTCTCTAGGACCCCATGCTCGATGCAGCCAAATGACGACGGCAATTGCAGTCACTGTTTGAAGCAATAGAGTAAAGAAAAAATAAGTTGGAAAATCGTTCTTTGATGTAATGAATAAAATTTCATCAAAAATTACATAGTAATAAAATTACACCATGTAGATTTCAAGTTTTTTATTCAATATTACTGAAGCTCATAGTGACAATAATAACAATTAATCACATATTTATATCTTTTTCTTTGTCATAAAACACCACTGTTACTATTAATGAAAATACAATTTAAAATCATAGTCTTATGTCCCTAAAGAAACTATTACAAAATAAAATAAAATAAAAACCCAGCTTTAAATAAGACCTCAAATAGAACCGGAATTACAACTGATCAAAATGTCATAATCACCGGGAAAAATCATTACATTAATGAAATGACAAGTAGAAGACATTCAATGGCAGCTGCATGGAAATTACGAGAGCTAAGCCCACAGACGTTGGAGACATGTATCATTTGTCTTCCACAAATGCTATGCCTTTCCTTCTAGTTCCGGACGTCGTTCTTGAACAAAAGACGTTAGCCAATCAGGCTGTTCCAAATGTAGCCGGTTAAGATTTGTGGTTACTCCCACAAGGCTTCTTCAGGCTTAGGCTTGCCTTTCCTACGACCAAATTGTTTAGCATTCTTACTCACCAAAAGCATCAAACCAACTTCCAGTGTGATCTTCTTAGGGTCTAACTGCTGCAATAATGATAAAGAACCAGTTGTAAAAAAAATCACTTGAACAAACCGGCCAGGGAAACAATAAAAAAGAGAGCGGAATATGCAGTTAAATCTAATTTTGAATATTACAAAAATTAACAGAAACAATGATAAGAATGTCAGTTATTACTAATATACCAAAACATTTGGGCATACACCACAACAAATCTTACAGTACTTGATAGTTTCTAAATTTGAACTGGCTAGGCAATGTTCTGCTGCTACAGGGAAAAAGAAACAAATATGAATTGTCTACAAAGTGGCATGCTCACAATGCCATAATCTGCTGAACGTGTATATATATTCATAACCTATGCCAACTGATGACCAGTAAAACCCTGTGACTACACATGATATGTCCATGGAATTGGCTGGTAAAATATAGGGCAAACATAAAATTTTCTACCATGGCCTTATTGCACAAAATCACCTCTCAAGTACAAATGCAAACCACAATCAGTTCTCCATGAAACCAAATGTCTTCGAGTTTTTTGGCTTATATAGAAAGAATAAAATTAAATTTGCTTCTCAATTTGTCTTGATGGACAGATGCCAGATCATTGCATGGGATCAAATCTCATCTTCACTATTTATCCTTTGCACAAATAAATGTCTTAGTGGGCGGAAATAAGTGGGACAATAACATGCATTAGAGGAAATATCATTTCAATCTTTACTTGGATTTGATGAAATATAGTTCACAGACACAAATCCATTCATACAACACTACGTTGTTACAGGCATTATATATCATATTAAGATGACCCTCAACCATTGCTCCTACATTCCTGATGGACCATACTAAACAGTCAAAAAGGAGCCTTTTTAAGTCATATCCATGCTTTCTAGACTACTTGAAGTTAAAGTAATTTATTTATGTTATAGGAAAATGACATGGCAGACACATTGACTCCAGTGACCAACACCTCGTCTCCATGCGGCAGACATGCCGACTCTCATGGCCAACACCTCGGCACCATGTAGCAGACATGACAACACCACGTGATGACACATCAACTCCTGTGGCCGACACCATGGCATCACGTGACCAACATGCCAGCTCCCATGGTCGACACCTTGGCTCCTATTGGTAGACGAGATGACACCACATGGCTGAAATGTTAACTCCTGTGGCTGACACCCTGATTGACCAAGGATAATCTCAACACTATTCAACAAATTTGATTGATCCCTATCCAAGGACCCTTTGAAGACTTGAAACCCTATTTGGCCAAGCAAAGCCCAAGTCCCAGTAGCCCACTCACCTCAATCTAAGTCCTAATAGGAGTCAGATTAGGACACCTCTCACTCAAATACGGGCAGCCACCAAGCAAGGGAGTTACAACAACCTCACAAGGAAAGTATTAGCTGTGCGTGCTCTACAAGGAAAGCCCTTAAATCCTAAGGATTTGGGGCAGCCCCCACCCTATAAGACAATGGGTGTGCTACCATCTACAGGGAATCAAAAAGAAATCTCCAGGAAAAGTTCAACCGGCCCTAGCTATTCCAACCCCAAAAGAGAGAAGAGACGAGATGAAATGAGTGAAGGGAGGAGTTTTGAGAGGTGCTGCCCATCTTTCCAATAACAACCTTCTTCCTCGAGTTCCAACAACCAAAACCTTGCATCAAGGCTTCGTCTAGTTGCTATAAGAAGTCCCCAACACTTGTTGCTTGTAATCGAAACCTCAGAAGGAGGTTCAAACAACAAGAGAGGAGACCAAAACCGACAACATTTTGCAAAGTGCCGAGAGCACCCAGGTGCTGTCCAAAGACAACCTGTGCCCTACGTGCCTATTACTCACGTTACGCACTTCTAATTTCATTGCTTTCTTTAGTCAAAACTTTTAGCTTTACAAGCAATAGAGGTTATTTTCTTTCAGTTTTACTTTGTCTTTCTATGATAGTTCTCTCCACCAAAACTTCCATTCAAAAAGTAATATCAAGTCGACGGATCATCAAACCCGAATCCCATATGGTTCACTAGCTCCACATAGCAAACACCATGGCACCACCTTGGCATCATACGAACAAGTCCAACGCCCCATAAAATAGAATTAGCTAACCATGCCTGATCAGTGCCACATGTTGAAGTATACCGTGGGTTAATGGCAGTTACAATCAGGTTTAACACCGCCACAATCGCACGAACCACGTAATGAATGGCCATAATAGCTCCGAACGACCACTATAAAAGATGGGCTCCCAAGTCCACTATAAAAGATAGGCTCCCAAGTACATCACAAGCCATTACACGTTTACATCCGAATCCTACAAAACACGTTTACATCTGACCTATATGACTCATTGACTTAAGCATCAAAGGGGCATTATCAAGAGAACCCCGACGTAGTTTTGTAGGATTCGGATGTCTCAAAGGAGTTCACCTTGAGACCGGCTAAAAAAGGGAACCAGGTTCCATCTGAAGCAACTTCAGCAGGCACAAGGAGGGTGATAGAACCCCAAGAGGAGCTCTATAGAATTCGATTTGAAGGGGATCAACCCTTGGAACACTATAGGGATTCCTCCCTCCTAGAACTCGGCACAAAGGCTGAAATAAGATGATTCTTGCTTGATTGAAAACAGGTGAAGGCTACAGCTTATATAAGGCTCAAAATCCTAGCCCTAGGGGGGTGCTTTCCCAAGTGAATTTACCCCCTTGCCCCTCCTATAGCTGACCTGCCTTAATATGGTAGGCGACAACTTAGTTGGCTGCATAGCCGACTCTAACAGGTGGAAACCCTAGCCAACCAGCCCAGTAAAGGGGGCAACGACTACTAAGCCCTAAGGCCCCAAGTAAACCCTAGCCACACTCTTTATAGGATAGAAGTGACTAGGTGAGGGTTTTATTACATTTCACAGAGTTTTATTGACTCTACTAAGGTGAATAGGATCGAACCCTACTAGGGTCCTATCAAGCCCGCCTTCTTTGAATCAGCCTTGTCCTCAAGGCTGAGGGTCCATGAACTCTGGGAATCGAGTCTTCAGCTCCTCGTAAGACTCCCATGTGGCATCTTCCGAAGGTAAGTTGCTCCATTACACTAGTACTTCGGCTGAAGGGCGTCGTCGATGCATCACAATTCTCCGATCGAGGATAGCTTGTGGTTGGGCTTTAATAACTCCATCACTTGTGGTGCTCGGCAGTTAGGTCTGGGCCGACTCATGTTCTCCCAGTTTGGGCTTTAAGCAGGACACATGGAAGACGGGATGGATCTTGGCGTCTTTTGGTAGATTTAGTCTATATGCCACAGCTCCGATGCCCTTCGTGATCTGATATGGTCCATAGAATCGAGGATATAGTTTCATCGAGGCTCTTGTGTTAATGGACAACTGCTTGTATGGTTGTAGGCGAAGGTAGACCCAATCTCCTAGCGAAAATTCCTGCTCGCTTCGATGAGTGTCGACTTGTTGCTTCATACGAGCTTGGGCGGCCGCTAAGTTGTCCTTCAGCAATTGTAGGAGCTTATCTCTATCCATTAGATTTTGGTCAACCTGTTCTACTTTGGCCGCACCAATTACATATTTCGATATTACAGGAGGGGCGACCATACAATGCCTCATAAGGTGTACATTTAGTGGAGGAATGATAGGTCGTGTTGTACCACCATTCGACCCAGGGAAGCCACTTTATCCACTCTTTTGGTCGATCACTGGTGAAGCATCGTAGATAAGTCTCTAGGCATCTGTTCACCACTTTAGTCTAACCATCTGTCTGTGGATGATAGGCTGTGCTCATTTTAAGATGGGTGCCCTGCAGTTGAAACAACTCGATCCAAAATTTACTTGTAAATACTCTGTCACGATTGCTCACAATTGACCTTGGCATCCCATGTAGTTTAATAATATTTTCCATGAAGAGTTGGAAGATACTAAGAGCAGTATAAGGATGTCTCATAGCACAAAAATGAGTGTACTTTGTTAAGCGATCTACCACCACAAAGATCGTACTTTTACCTTGCGATGGTGGCAACCCTTCGATGAAGTCCATGGAAATGTCGGTCCATGCCGAGTCCAGTATAGGTAGTGGTTGTAGTTTTCCCGGACTGGCCATTGTTTCTTCCTTATGCAGTTGGCACACATCGCATTTGGCCACATAGTCACAAATAGATTTCCTTATGCCTTTCCGATAGAAGTTTTGCTTTACCCTCTTGTATGTTCTCAAGAAGCCGGAGTGCCCAGCTGATGGTGAAGAGTGCAATTCATGCATAATAATTTTGATGCAACGAGAAGAGGGAACAAGCACAATTCGCCCTTGTAGCGTAGGTCCCTTGAATCCCAAGTGTAGTGGCTAATGGCACCCGAATCCTTCTCTAATTTTTCTATGATGTCTTGGGGCTCTAGGCCCTTCTTCCATTCCTCCCTAATGTCTTCAAGAAAATCGGTGGAAGGAAGGGAGACATCTGAAAGTTCGGCTTACTCCGGTAAAAGGAGCATTTGTAAGTCCATAAGGCATTACCAAAAATTCATAGTGGCCGTTATGTGTACGAAATGTTGTTTTCGGAATATTTCAATGCATACCCGAATCTGATGGTACCTGGAGCGGAGGTCCAATTTGGTGAAGACTCGAGCTCCTTTCAGTTCATCCAATAGCTCATCCACTACTGGTATTGGATATTTATCTTTGACGGTGATGGCATTCAAAGCCCGATAGTCAACGCACATCCGTCACGTACCATCCTTCTTGCGCACTAGTAACACCGGCAAGGAGTAGGGATTGCAGCTTGGCCGAATTACTCCAGTGTCGAGCATCTCCTTAACTATGTTCTCAATCCCGTTCTTTTGGAAGTGAGGAGAGTGGTACGGCCTTTAGTTTGTTGGAGGTTGGCCAGGGAGTATAGGTATACGACGATCATGCTGCCGGGTAGGAGAAAGTCCATGCGGCTCGACGAAAACGTTGGCGAATTCCTCCAGCAATTGGGCAAGCTTAGGATCTGTAACTTGCATGTTCTTCTCCTCTGATGGCTGTTGGATATGCATCAAAAAACCGTTATGTCTTATGCAAAACTTTCTCCATCCGTTGTGTCGAAATGGTGGAGATATGGCTCCCGCGCTTGCCTCGTAAGGTGACCTATCAGCCTTTACAATAGAACTTCATGATTAACTTAGAGAAATTCCAAGAAATATCACCTAATGTTGTGAGGCATTCAATCCCGAGCATGGCTTCGTAGTCGTCGATGGGTAAGAGGAAGAAGTCGGCTACCACTGATTGGTCTTGTAGGAGCAATTTCACCCGCAGGCACCATTGGTCGCACTTAAGAATTCAGCCGTCGGCGACCTTTACATCGAATTTGTTGCAATTTTCGATTTGAAGCGTCATACGTGCAACAACCTTACTGTTGAGGAAGTTATTTGTGTTGCCCGTATCTATGAGAACGGTGATGGATTGATGCTTGAGAAGTCCCCCCACTTTCATTGTCTGTGAGTTGGAGTAGCCGGCTAGAGCGTGCACCGTAAAATAGACCGGTTGGGGCTCTTCCTCCATGACTTCTTCGGATTCGAGGCTTTCTTCAAGAAGTCGGCCTTTCCTGCAGCGATGTTCTTAGCTCCACGGATCGTCGCAGTGCCAACATAGTCCCTTCGCGGATCGCTCCCAAAGTTCGTCTCTTATCAATTTGTTTAGTGCAGGGGCTCAGTTGGCAGTAGAGGGGGCTGAAGGCTTCGGCATTGCTGGTCGAGGAGCGACCCTAATCCTTCGGGCTTCGTGGTTCAAGCATTCTTCTTGTAGCCGCGCGAAGGAGATAGCCGCCATCAAAGTGTACGATTGTCGCGCCATCACTTCTCATCGTATCTCCGAATTTAAGCCCTCAATAAAAGTTCCTAGAAGTTGTTTTTCAGACCAATCACGGGTTTGGTTAGATAATCGTTCAATCCTCATTTGGTACTCTTGTACGGTGGTGGTTTGTCGGATCTTTGCTAACTGCCCATCGATGTACTCATAGTCTGTCGGTCCGAAGCGGTTCAATAGTCCTTCCTTGAATTGCCGCCAGGTTCGGCCTCCATGGGTGTGCTCGAACCAATCAAACCACTGAATTGCGTCTCCTTCAAGATTGATGGCCGCAATTTCCACCATGTGCAGCGTCTACAATCCGGTGAAATCGAAAGTAGCATTCCGCTCACGAGATCCAACCGTTCGGGTCTCCTTCTTCCAATCTAGGGAAGTCCACCCTCAAATGGATTGTATGGATCGATTGTAGTGCCTCGTCATTCTTGGAGTTCTTCTATCCGATCTGAAGTTTTCCCTTGCTGTGATTTCCTTGGGCTCGGTGGTCAGCCCATGCTGAGTTCGACGAAGATAGCACGAATTTTGTCCTCCATGCGGGTCTCAAAGGCTTCAAACTTAGCATCGATAGCCTCCTCTGTTGTCATGGTACAAGCCTCCAGATCTATAATGTTGAGGCTTTTCTTTTGCTGTCGGGTAAAAGGCATGAGAAGTTTCGGAGCAAGGGTGGCTGAAAAGGTAGGTGGATCAGTAAGGAAGGTTGGCTGAAAAGGTAGGTGGATCAGTAAGGAAGTAGGCTACAGTTAGGGCTGTTTTTGGGGCTGATTGGGATTGGTTTTTGGAGCAATGGTGGCTGAAATGGTCGGTGGATCGGTAAGGAAGGTTGGCTGAAAAGGTAAGTGGATCCGTAAGGAAGTAGGCTGTCGTTAGGGCTGTTTTTGGGGCTGATTGGGATTGGTTTTTGGCTGCGATTTGATAGGTTTTTTGGGTGGTGATGGTAGGGTTTGAGGATGAGAGAAAGAGAGTCCAAAAAAAACGAAAGAGAGCACTCAAATCTGATGGAACTCGATGAAGAAAGTGTTGTGTATGTGCTATTCTGCCGAACAGAATTTGCATCGGAGAAACAATGGATTCTCGATGTAAATTCCAGAGAAAAACCGAGGAAAATATGCAGCAATTTGTCAACAAGTCCTCGGTTCAGATGTGAATAGTAGCAGCAATTTAGATCGACAAAATTTTCACAGCATAACGGTAGAAAAATCGATGCAAGGAAATAAGGCAGATTCTTCGTCGTAAATTTCAGCAATACGCAGCGAAGAATTTCAGCAATATAGAATCGGTTTCTGAGATAATTTTCACGATAGATCAATCTTAGATGGAGGCTAAGTTGATCTATGAGAATATGGAGAAATTTTGTTCACAAAGGATACTCAAAAGACCAGTTTCAACAAGCCTCTTTGTGGCTGCAATTTTCTGCAGCAATTCCCTTTCGCAACAATGATCACGTTTGCGACGAAAAGAATTCGCAGCGAAGCAAGGATACAAAATTTTCTTTGGAACGCAAGAATAAATGTTTGCAGTAGTAACAAGGTGCGGGTGATGGAATTTTTACCAGATCTTCAAAGCAAACGCAAGGGGGCAGCAGCAGATTGATGGATCTACGGTTTGGGGACGACAGTGGAGGCGACGTCCAGAAGCAATTGTGGGAATTGCTTGGATGGGTGGAGGCGGTAGAGATGGCAGTAGGAACACTGCTTTGATACCAAATGATAGAACCCCAAGGGGAACTCTATAGAATTTGATCTTTGAGGGGGATTACCCTTGGAACACTATAAGGATTCCTCCCTGCAAGAACTAGGCACAAAGGCTGAAATAAGATAATTCTTGCTTGATTGAAAAGAGGTGGAGGCTACAGCTTATATAGGGCTCAAAACCCTAGCCCTAGGGGGGTGCTTTCCTAAGTGAATTTACCCCCCTGCGCCTCTTATAGCCGACCTGCCTTAGTAGGGTAGGCGGCGGCTTGGTTGGTTGCATAGCCGACTCTAGCAGATGGAAACCCTAGCCGACCAGCCCAGTAAAGGGGGCGACGGCTACTAAGCCCTAAGGTCCCAAGTAAACTCTAGTCACACTTCTTTATAGGATAGAAGTGACTAGGTGAGGGTTTTATTACATTTCACAGAGTTTTATTGACTCTATTAAGGTGAATAGGACCCAACCCTGCTAGGGTCCTATTAGAGGGCCGACCAAGATGTCCTAAGGGAACCTTGCAAGGTCGTCTTGGTTGAATCCTGAGGACTCGCCGAATGGGCCAAGTTCAACAACGCCAAATGCCCCCTTGCCGAACCACCACAATATCGATGATCCCCGATCAATGACAACTCGGGGTGACAACCAACATGAATCCACCTCTCCACATCCCTGACCCTAATCTCTTTCGATGACTTATCCAAGACTCGACCTTCAACCAACCACTCCCAACCCAACAACCGGCACAATCAAGCCCCGCAACAATTCTTGTTCCTGCTGAAACCTTGCACACTCTAGTTCAACAAGTGTAGGTTTTAAGTCTAAACTACAGTGTCATACCTCAGTTAGCCCAATTAACCCAATAAGCACCACCAGCTCCATACACTACCATTCCCAACTCCAATTTCACCACCCACCAGAGCCTAGCAACGGAGTCACGCCCAACCAACCTTCCACAAGAAGTGCATTTGCCTTTGTCGATTCAGGCTCCAAACCATTGGAACCGAAAATTCAAAACAAATCGATTGCATAGTCAGAGATATCTTGGCCAAAGTACGTAAAACAAGATGGATTAAAGACTCGAAGATATATAGAGGGAGATAAAACAGGGGAAGCAACCAAAGGCAGAGTCATAATTACAATCCCCCTTTATGAAAGATATAAATGACGAACTGATTCTACAAGGTCTTCGATTGCCCACTCTAGGCTTGTATGATGGAAAGTCTAACCCCTCGAAACACATCACAACATTCAACTCCCAAATGACACTTGATGGTACCATAGACTTCCTCATGTGTCGAACATTCCTCGTGACCCTAAGGGGCGTGCCACGGGAGTGGTTTGCTAAACTCCCTCTCAAGTTGATTTCATCCTCTAGTCACCAAGCAAGAGAATTCAAACTCAATTATGTCAGCTATAAACTCCTAAAAAAGCCAACTAATTCTCTTTCTGCCATACGACAGGAAGAAAAAAAACTATTCGAGAGCTACACAAGGAGATTTAATAAGTACATCAGGTTCTTGAACCACCTCCCTCCAACCTTATCAATGCTTATATCAATAGCCTCCAATTCTCGAGGTTTTTCTACAAAGTCATTACACAACTCCAACAATATCCAGATGACTTAAAGGTCATTCGAATCATCATTACAATCATGTCGAACTATCAAAATCCACACAATTACCACGTGGGCCTGAGATCTTGCCGCGACAGCCCAATCGTAGTTATCACGGAGCATGATCAATTGTCAAATCATGCCCAAATCCGCTCACCAACTAAAGGAGGCATGTTGTGCACACCACGATACATCGCCACGACTGCTCTAGTCGGCTCACCATGTGCCACCACACTCGGCCCAATCGTTCCACTATCTGCCACCATGCCCGACCCAATCGACCCATCGTGCACCGTCGCGCCCAACCCAATTGGCCCATCGTGCTCTATAGTAACTGGCCTAGTTGGCCCACCTTGCATTGTTGCACCCGACCTAGTCAACCCACCAAGCGCTACTTCCTAACCTGATCTAACTACGATCCCCAGCTTGAGAAGTGAGGGGGCATGTGTTATAGGAAAATGATGTGGTAGACATGATGGAGTCACATGGCTGACATGCCGACTCTTGTGGCTAACACCTCAACTCCATATGGCAGACATGACAATACCACATGGCTGACATGTCAACTCTTATAGTCGACACCTTAACTCCACGTAGTAGACACCACAACACCATGTGGTTGACATGCCGACTCTCGTGATCGACACCTCGGCTCCACGTGGTAGACACGACGACGCCATGTGGCCGAAACACCAACTCCTATTGCCGACAACCTGGCTCCACATGGCAAACGCCACAACACCACCTTGGCATCATGCGAACAAGTCTAATGCCCCGTAAAATGAAATTAGATAGCCATGCCCGATTGGTACCACGTGTTGAAGAGTTACATACCATCGGGTTTGGTGCAAGCTAATGGCAGTTACGATTGGGTTTAACGTCCCCACAATCGCACGAGCCATGTAATGAACAGGCGTAACAGTTTTAGGCAACTAAACATATATGTCATAGGCCACAAACATATACATTCGACTTATCCAACTTGTTGACTGACTTATGCATCAGAGGGGTATTGTCAAGAGTGCTCCAATGCAGCCTTTGTAGGATTTGAACAAATCTCAAAGGAGTTCACGTTGAGATCGACTCGAGAAGGGAACCAAGTTGGATGCGAAGTAGCTTCTAGCTCAACAAGCGAAAACTGTTCTAACAGTTATGTATGCCTGAGAGCTTGACATTCAAACCACTGTATGCTTCACGATAAAGACAACCATGATTGTAAATATTGTAAATTCTTTAACAAGATACAAACCACAATATGATCCAACAAGCACTTACCAAGTGCTCACCTAGGTGCTCAGGCGAACTGAGGCAAAGCCCAAGCGCCTCAAACCTAGTTGAGCGAAGCACCTTTGCTTGGGTGCTGCCCAAGCGAGTGCCTAGGCCAACCCTGGCATAGTCCGCGCGACATGCAGCACATTTGTTAGACGTGAGTCGACTCAAAGAGCCCAACTTGAGCTTGATTGAAACCAAAATCATGTCTTGGATTGCTCAGTCGATTTTTAAGGCTGGTTTATTGTGTTCTCTCCCAATCATCCCCACCCTTGACACATTCCCCTACCTATTACTATATTTAAACCGTTAAGTACAACTAGCTCTCCACCTATTCTTTGATGGCTGCTTCTCCATCACCAAGTTGCCCTAGCCTGGTTGTGCTAGACCGAGCAATCAGATCGCACCCACCTTTGCTCTCATATGCCTCTCTCTCCTCTCCACCTTTCTCTGCATCTTTCTGCCATCATAGAGCATCAGATGTGAGCAACCCGAGGCCACTCCATCGAACTCTGCCACATTTGTTCTTCGACACTGGTTCTCCATTGCCCTCTCTGTTTCCTCTACCTGCTACAGCTTCTCCATCTACCACACTAGAGACAGCATGGTATGGCATCTCCCTTTTCTTCTTGCTATTTCCAATCTGAAGCGCTCTTTAGCTGTTGTCTCTACTGGCCTCCCGATTCAGCATGATACTAGATCTTTGCCATTGATGCTAACAAGTATGATCAGATAAAAAATGATTGTCACTACCCTGTTTGGTAGCAGTCTTTGTTCCATAGTGTAAAAACAACTTCCCAAATCTATTGATCTTAATAGCCTTCTAGGCACCATCAGACTACCTTCCACATATTTGATATAAAACTCATGTCTGATTGAAATTTTTTCTAATGATTATCTTTATCCTTAATTATATTTTTTATAATTTTTATATAATGAATGCCTATGCAAGCTTCCAGCACCAATTTTGAAACCTTGGCACCTATTAGACCCAGTGCCTTTGATAATACTGCCAACAAGTACTGGTACTGGATTTATCGCCAAAAACACAGGCAGTGTTTTACTGCAATAAGCACCATATCAGTGAATTACTGACATCACATAAAAACTTTTGACTGCAAAGTCAGCAATATCATCCAATCCACTGACATTGGCACCTATAAATTTTGCTTTGTAAATTGGATGACATGTGGTGCCAAGGGCATAACACCTTATAGTACTCCATGGTAATATATTTAACCAACTTACTGCCTGCAGTCTATACACCCAATAATACCATAATCCTGTTTCTATACCACATGCCCTCAATTACAGATAGGACAACATAAAAATGTCAATCCTTGATCATCTAGTGGTTACAAAACTGTTACCAGTTTTAGGAAGCTGTCATTAGGCTTGCAAATTACCAAGAAATACAACATCCAACAGAATTGAGCATACCTTTGGCACTGGGGCAATAGTCCGCCGATGTCTAATTGAATATCCAAACTTGGAATAGGTCAACACAACAGGATGATTGTCCTCTGGATGGTTTCCCTATTTTCGAAATGCTTACAATTCAGAACTGATCAAATGGGTAGAACACAAAGAAGCAATGACTGAGAAAATTTAGATCAAAAGTTTACCAAAGTTTTGGGATACTGAAGCAGCTGAATAGCATCCTCTAATGTAAGAGCCTCAACATCTTTCACCTAAAATACATAGATTCCATCAGCTTCTTGATTCAAATATATTTATTTTCAGGGTCTTAATTAAATGTTTATGTTGCAATTACCAAAATTAAGACTGCTAAAAGTACAAGAAAAGAGAATTGAGTAATTGATACTGCTAAAAGTTTCCCCCATAAGTGACAGAATCTAAAATAAATCTAAATCAGCAAAAATCACCTATAACTTTTGGGTCAATTGAGTATTTGATACCAACTATAAGTGAGGTAACCAAAAACAAACTCAAGTGTTAGGGAAAAAATATTTTTACTCTTGAAGAATTCCCTTCTCATGTAGTGGCATGAAGTACCTTGGAGAGTCTCATGTTTCTCATTCCATACAATCAAATGGATATGATATCCGGCCACCACCAGAACAGCGCATTTCATGCCATTTTGCCCCACACAACTGCTTTGTTGCCAGTACAATAAAACAAAAGGAAGAAAAAAATTATCAAAACTGACCTTTAGACCCTACAAACCCTATCTACCTGTCTCCAAGCATCTTCTTCCCTCTTCCTTCCTCTCAATGAGGTTGCAGAAGGCAGCAGGATTTTGAGGGAACACCTTTCCCAATGTGAAAAAAGTTCCATTTCTGGGACCAGATTAGGCAAGCTGGCCCTTCAAAATAATTAGGAAAAAATATGACACCAGAACTATGAAACCAGCAAGTCAAGGATCAATTCCTACCAGCCCAGAATGTATCAAGTGACACATGACACACAACAAAACTTAATCCTTGCCTCAAAATATCTTACCAACCGAGTATCCTCTCTCACCAGCCCGTAATGATCATATTGATCCATGTAATATTGCTGGTTGGTATTAATATATTAACCATACTTATGTACTCTTATCAGCATTCCAATTTCCAATACATACTGTAACCATTTTGGTTGTACATGCTCATTGAATAAGATTCTACGCCCATGCCAGAATTTTAGAACTTTTATCTTGCTATCCAAAATGTTAACTATTTTCTTAAATATATGATAGGTTGATTCTGTAATTTGTATAAGTTAATAAATTAATTATAAAATCTTTTATAAATGAAATTTTTTGACATATTAACTTGAATGGTCCAGTATCAGGTCTTGATCAAAGAAACTAGAAAATATTCGTTTTCAATAATCCAATATCACACAGATCCGTAGGGCCTATTTTCTGATATGCCATCCAGCAGGCTAAGATCCTCATTTGTGTCAAAGGATTGAGGTGTGCATCTGTGGTTGTGCCCAAAGATGGAAGACAACACGAGACACATCAAATCAGGATTGATCGAGACCATTAGTTCTAAGGAATCAGATTAGATAATGGATTGACTGATAACAAAACCACATACAATTGCTTAAGAGAATATATTAATGCAGAACTCACAGTAATTAGTAACGAACCTCAGGGAGAGAAGCTCTTTTTGGCACGTAACCCTTCCTGTCCTCACCCAATTGCACATAGTATCCATAAGGACCTTTCTTTAGATAAATCTATTGAGAAACAGGCTTAAGCATCAGTAAAACAACAAATGTCAAGAATCAAGATGTAAAATATTAGGACTGGTACCTTTTCACCAGAACCAGGATTTAAGCCAAGCAACTTTGATGGAATTGGAAAGGACTTCTCTGGATTATCTGTAGTACCAACCTCATCATTGTCACTGAATAATGTGCTTGCAATATACCTGTGACATGAAATGTAAATTAACTGAAATCTAGCTGTTCAATGAATAAGAAGAGACAACCTTTAGAAGTGGCTTGTTAAATTTGAAAGTAAGAGATACACACATACAAATTTATTGTCAGAGATAACTAAGAACATTAATTCTAGAAACCAAGGTTTGCAATTTTGACTTGTACCGCCCGGTATGGGCGGTACACACCGGTTCACCAGGTTGCCGGTACGTGGACCGCCCGCTACCGAGCGGTACCACCAAAAATCGGCCATCAGTGGCCGATTGAGTGAGAAATCGGGTTGATTGAGGGAGAAAAAGGGAAGAAGAAGAAGAAAAGAAGAAAAAAGAAGAGGAGAAGAAAACCTACTGTCCTCGCCCGCGCACAGTCGCCGCCCTAGCCCGCGGGTCGCCCGTGCGCCGTCCCCGCTCGTGGGTCGCCCGCGCGCCGTCGTCAGGCGAGCGCCCTCGCCCGCTTTTTCTCCCGCGCGGGGAGAAAGATCAATGTGACGTCACCAAGTTCTTTTTTTTTAATATATTAATATTATATTTATATAATATTATATTATAAAATATTATATTATATTTTTAATATACTGAGCGGTATGCACTGTATGTACCACCCAGTACTGGTACTGTACTGGTACTGATAATATGTCGGTGTACCGGCACGAACCGGTAAGTCAAACCTTGCTAGAAACAACAAATATATTTTTCTTCAAAGAATCAAACAGAGATAATCAGGGCATTATTCTCTACAAACAAGAGACATTGAGGTCTCTAAACAAAGATCAGAGAAATAACAACTCTCATTTTCAAATCAAAGGAGCAACATATTAAATCCACATCAATCGCAATGGCCTATGCTAATAAGAATCTAACATCATTGTATTTCTGTCAATTGCATTGAGGGCTTGTCTTTTCCGGATCAGCATGTACCATCATTGTTTTCCCACTTTGTTCTCTCTTTCGTTTTATGTATCATTGCATCTGTACAAGTCCCTTGATTTCCTATCATCTAAATTATCAGAAAGAATGCTATTTAAGAGAAGGTTCAACACTGAATACATTACACACTACACATAATTGTATAACTTTCTAAATAGCTGCTTCCCTAACACCTTGTACATGAGGCAAATAGACAGCAGCTGAAGAACCTAAAGATACTAATCATATCTTCACCTTTTCATTTACCATTAGTACAATACCGTTCCATTTCATTTTTTGCATAGTTTGGTTCTTGCAAAAGTCAATTCATTTTGCACCTATATTTCTTAAGGGTATAAACAACAAAAATCTTAATAACATTATGTGAAATTCTATTATGGTGTCCATTTTCTAAATCTACAAATAAGAACTAGATGTCGAATCATGGAACAAGATTCTTTATATTTTTTCTCATTGAATTGTAACAAAACCATCATACGCTTTCCAACTCAATTTCCATAAACAATATGGAAATTGTAGAACTCACAACACTGTTAATGGAGGCTAAACTAGCAAAATCAGAAAGAAAAATAAATCATGTATACATCTCTATTGTAGAACTTAGGCCAACAAAAGTAATGGAAAAAAAAATCATTACATACTTGCATCTTGGATGTTGATTGCACCCAATAAAATAGCCAGCACCAAACCTACTAACTTTAAACTTCAATGTCCCCTCAGAACAACTGCACAGTAAACAAAAGGCATGGTCCGGTTGTATTATATATAATTGGAAAATAATGCCACTAGTACAAGCTGAAGAGATATATTACACAAAAAATATAGAAGTTGAAATATAATGATTATGGAACTATGACAAACTGCTAAGAAAACATTAACTCAACATAATAGGATTTCCTCACATGGTCATGATGCACCCAACTGGTTTTGCCATTATCAGTTTCTTTAAGGATATGACTCATGGACATGTCCTTCATGAACACAACCAAACTCCCAAGTATTTTTTACAGAATTTGACATGATAAGTAGATCTGATGAAACACCTATGAACCATGAAGAAATTTCTTGGTGCTTAAACCAGGCAAGAAGAAGACTACTCTATATCTTGCTATTATGCAATATTATTGTCTTAAACAATCAACAGGTTCCATGAAGTTGGATATTTATCAAGCAATTGAATCCAATAATTTATCTTCAGCAGATTAGTTATTCACTTGAGACTTTATTTGTCTACAAGATTGATTAGGAAGTTGCAAACTAAGACGAGACTAATTGATGAGCTATTTCTAACACAAGTTGTACCTTTAATCACTACATATCAAGTCAAAATTCAATAATGGCACCAACAGAGGATGATCCCAAGTTCAAAGTATGAGATTCTGAAAATTCCATGATCATATCATGGTTGATAAACTCTATGGAACCAAAAATTGGCCAAACATATATGTTATCACCAACAGCAAAAGAATTATAAGCTGTTGTAGTCGAGACATATTTAGATATAGGGAATTCAACCCAAGTATTTGAGATTACAAACAAGAACAGACAAAGCTTAAACAAGGTAATACTAGTGTTATAAAATGTTTAATATCTTGAAGACACTTTATGTTTTTGAGTAGTTATCTGCTGCTGATAGTGCTCGATACATAAAAATTCTTGAGAGGGATCGAGCCTTTCAATTTTTAATAGGTTTAAACCAAGGTTTGACATACGGTCCGTACCGATGTACCAATATTTTCTTGGTATTGGTATGGTACCCGGTACCAGGCGGTACACACAGTGCATACCGCCTGGTATATTAAAATATATTATAATAATTTATAATATAATATTATATATATAATATTAAATATTAATATAATAAAAAAAGAAATAAAAAGGGGCGACGTTGCCTCGATCTTTCCCCACGGGCGAGGGCGACAACAGCGCACAGGCGAGGATGGCGCATGGAAAGGAGGTCCTCTACTTCCCTTCTGCTCCCTCAATCGACCGTAGACGACGAAATCGACCGCTGAGAGTCGATTTTGGTGGTACCGCCCAGTAGCGGGTGCTTCGTGTACCAGTAACCTAGCATACCGGTACGTACCGCCCGTACCGGACGGTACAGATCGAAATTGCAAACCTTGGTTTAAACAAATAACTAGATAAGTTCACGTACGGATACAGGGAAGGATCCATTATCATCTCTCTAAGCTATATTATCCAAATTCAGGAGGGAGGAAAGCAGGAGACAAGTCATGATGAGATTTTCCACTCCCTCTATGGTTGCAAAAAATTTTGCACTTATTATGACAGCCGAAATTAATTCTTCTGCTAATGTTGTGCAATGTAATCAATGGAAGGGAGATGATAACAGCAAAGTATCGTGTGATTTTTGCAATAAACAAATACACAAGCAAAACTTGCTGGAAGATACATGGAAAACTAGCAAACTGGAAAAACAATCGAATTCCAGATAAGCCTAAAGCCAAGGATTTGATGCAGACAATCAATTTGCCACCACCTCTAAAGGAGCCCAAACACCTCTATTCAATAAGGAACAAATTAAGCAACCATTTAAGTTACTAAATCAGTCCCAGGATCCTAATCCTTCTCCTTCATCATCTTGCTCTTTGGCCAAGAAAGGTAATTGTTTCTAGCAAGGATTGACATACTGGTCCGTACCGATGTGCCGATATTTTATCGATACCGGTATGGTACCGGTACCGGACGGTATGCACAGTGCGTATTGCCCGATATATTAAATATATTATAATATTTTTTATAATATTATATTATATTATATTATATTAAAATATATTAAAAAATAAAAAGGGGCGACGTCGCCTCGAACTCTCTCCCGCGCGGGGAGAAAAAAACCCGCGGGCGAAACCCACGGGCGGCGACGGCGCTAGGGTAGCGCAGGCAACGATGGCTCGCGGGCGACCCCCGGGCGGAGTCGCCGCTAGGGCGGCGCGAGGTACTTCTCCTCCTCCTCTTCTTCTTCTTCTTTTCCTCTTCTTCTTCTTTCCTTTTTCTTCCTCAATCTACCGCCGACAGTCGATTTCTCCTTAAATCGACCGTCGACGGCCGAAATCGACCGTCGACGGTCGAAATCAACCGCCGACAGTCGATCTTAGTGGTACCGCCCGGTAGCGGCCGGTCCACGTACCGGTCAGCTATCGGACCGGTATGTACTGGGCGGTATGGATCTTACCGCTCGGTATGGAAAACCTTGGTTTCTAGCTTTGTTTGCTTCTTTTGGTCTAAAAGCTCCTTGGATCATAGATTCAGGTGCAACAGACCATATGACTAGCCTTTCACACTTGTTTTCCTCCTGAACACCTTGTCCTAGAAACTCTAAAATAAAAATTACTGATGGATCACTTTCTTCTATAGTAGAAGGCACAATTGCAATTTCAGATTCCTTTATATTATATTCTGAGCTTTATTTCCCAACTTGTCTTGTAACTTGTTGTCTATTAATAAACTCACAAAGGATTTGCAATGTGTTGTTAAATTCTTTCCTTCTCATTATGAATTTTAGGACCTATAGTCAGGGAAGATGACTGGCAATGCTAAAGAGAGTAAAAGGACTTTATCATCTTGAACAGGATGCTATTTGGAATTGAAAAGCTCAGTTGACAATAAATAGTAACACTCCTACTAGCAGTGAAATAATGTTGTGGCACTATAGACTAGGCCACCTAAGCTTTCCTTATTTGCAAAAGTTTTTACCTTTATTGTTCAGAAATAATAATAGTTTTCTATTTCAATGTGAAATTAGTTAATTTGCTAAATACCATCACACTGATTTTCCTTCTTGACCTTATAAAGAATCCAAACCATTTAGTCTTATCCATAGTGACATTTGGGGTCCTTCTAAGGTGACAAATTTGTCTGGAACCATATAGTTTACGTTATTGATGACCATACAAGAGTATATTGAGTCTACTGGTTAAAAGCAAATTTATAATGATAAAAAAACTTTCAAGAACTTTAATACCATGATCCAAGATCAATTCCAAGCAAAAAAATCAAGTTTTAAGAACTGATAGTAGAAAATTCTTTAATACCATCTTGGTTCCTAATTGTTAGAAAATGAAATAATCACCAGTCTTGATAGCCCCCAACAAAATGGTATTAGAACGAAAAAATAGACACCTACTTGAAGTAGCATGCTCTCTTTTATTTACCACTTATGTTCCTAAATATCTTTTCAAAAATATAATTCTAAGTGTTTTATATTTGATTAATCGAATGCTACCAGAATATTTATTTTTCGAACATTTCTTGATCGTTTATCTTCCATTTATCTATATGTCAAAGTGTTTAACTCTCTTCCACCAAAGGTATTTGGATGCATCGCTTTTATCCACATTCATAACCATCATCAAAGTAAACTTGAACTTCGTGTATTAAAGTGTGTTCATTGGCTATTCCCTGACTCAAAAAGGTTACAAATGTTATGATCCTATATTGAAAAAAAAAATTGTCACTATGGATGTCACCTTCTTTGAAAACGGAACATATTTCCAAAAAAATTCATCTTCAGAGAGAGAATTCTACCCAAGATTGTTTTTAGGAACTGTCTACCAATCCCTGTTTCCTTGTTAGTTCATCTCCTACTTTTACTCTACCAAACCTACCTAGACAATAACTAATTAGTCCTATTAATGGTCCTGAATCCAAATCTCTAACACCACACCCCAAATCTCCAACGCCACAACATGCTATCGGACAGTCTAATTCAGGGAGAGATATCACTCTGCTGCACCCGAGTTTTGCGTGTATTTAAGATAGTGAAATCTAGAAAAGGTCGATGTTCACCCTCATGAGTAATGTCAAGAGTCTGAACCGATAGCAGACCCAGACATAGACACAGGTAAGTCTATTCCTTCCTCAGATCTTGATGTTCCTATTGCCATTAGAATAGGAATTAGATCTTATACGATGCATCCTATATCTAAATATGTGTCCTATCATAGATTGTCTCCAACCTTTAAAGCTTTTACAACGCACTTGTCTAGTTTATAAATTCCAAAAAATATATAAGATGCTTTATTAATTCCAGAATGAAGAGAGGCAATTATGGAGGAGATGAGAGCTCATCAAAAGAATGATACTTGGAGTGTGGTGCATCTACCAATGGGGAAGAATCCAGTGGGTTGCAAATGGATGTTTACAGTTAAATATAAGGTAGATGGTTATATTGAAAGATACAAAACCAAATTGGTGCAAAAGGATTTACTCAAATATATGGTATTGACTACCGAGAAACATTTGCTCCGCTTGCAAAACTAAATATTATTTGTGTATAGTTATCTCTTGCAACTAATTTTGAATGACCTTTACATCAATTAGATGTGAAAAATATCTTTCTCAATGGCGAAATGGGGGAAGAAGTAAAACATGGATCTACCACCTGGCTTTGAGAATTTATATGGCTCAAATAAGGTGTGCAAGCTGAGAAGCTCTCTTTACGATCTCAAGCAGTCACCACGTGCATGGTTTGAGAGGTTCACAATGTCATTTTGTAGCTATCGTAAAAAGTCACTCGGACCATACAATATTCTATAAACACTCAAATAAGGGAGATATTACTATTCTTATAATCAAGGTTTGCCTTACCGAGCGGTAAGACCCGCACTGCCCAGTACGTATCGGTTCGGCAGTTGACCAGTACACGGACCGCCCGGACAACTCAAATAAGGGAGATATTGCTATTCTTATAATCAAGGTTTGCCTTACCGAGCGGTAAGACTCTGTACCGTCCAGTACGTACCGGTCCGACAGTTGACTAGTATGCGGACAACCCGGTACCACCAAAAATGACGGTCGGCGGTCGATTGAGGGAGAAAAAGGGAAGAAGAAGAAGAGGAAAAGAAGAAAGACGAAGAGGAGAAGAAGAAAGAAGAAGAGGATACGTACCTCCTTTGCCCACGTCGTCCTCGCCCGCGGGCGATTCTTCTCCCACGCGAGGAACGAAACATCTCCTAGCGCGGGGAGAAAGATCGAGGCGCCATCGCCAATTTTTTTCTTTTTTTAATATATTAATACTTAATATTATATTATATTATCTTTTATTATATTATAAAATATTATATTATATTTTAATGTATCAGGTGGTACATACTATGCGTACTGCCTGGTATCATGTACCGTACCAAGAGAATCTCGATGCATCGGTACGAACCGATATGGCAAACCTTGCTTATAACTACTATGGATGATATTATGCTAACAAGCAATGATGCCTTAGAATTGCAGAATTTGAAGCATATCCTTGCCAAAGTGTTTGAAATTAAAGATCTTGCCATTTAAAATATTTCTTGGGGATTGAAATAGCGAGATCAAAGAATGAGATATTTGTTTCACAAAGGAAATACACCCTACACCTTCTAAAAGAAATAGGAATGCTTGGTTAGTTGGTTGTAAACCTATGGACACTCCAATAGATCTAAATCAAAAATTATGATATCCTTCTCAAAGAGCCACGATAAATGCAATCAAATATGAGAGATCGGCAGGTAAGTTGATTTACTTATCTCATACTAGCCCAGACTTGGCATTTCCAGTGTGTAGTGAGTCAATTTATGCACTCGCCCCATGAAGAACATTTAGAGATAGTATATAGGATCTTTAGATATCTACAAAGGACTTTAAGAAAGGGATTATTATTCAAAAAGGACAATCATATAAAAATTGAGGCCTTCGCTGATGCTGATTGGGCAGGATCAGTAAGTGATAGAAGATCAACTTTAAGATATGATACATTTATTGGAGGTAATGTGGTGACTTGGAGGAGCAAGATGCAGACAGTTGTTGCTAAGAAGGATCATCGTATGGTACTGAGCGATACATACTGATCCAACAAGAGGTCAGCTTGGGCAGCACATACATTCTGTCGGTACACCCCACCGTACTGTGTTGATACAACGATATGTACCATAGCGATGGTCGATCGGTACACTGGTACGAACCGGTAAGACAAACCATGGTTGCTAAAAGCAGTGCTGAAGCAAAGTTCAGAGTGGAAGCACAAGGCATTTGTGAACTCTTATGGCTAAAAGAATTACGAATATCTACTGAAACTCCTATGAGACTATACTGTGATAACAAGGCTGCGATTAACATTGCTCATAATCCAGTACACCATGATTGTTCAAAGCATGTTGAAGTATATCAAAGGAGAAACTTGAAGGAATTGTGTACATTGCCTATATTCCTATAGAGAAGCAACTAACATATATTCTTACCAAAGGGCTTAAAATCTTCTAATGAGGATCTAACGAGCAAGCTGAGAATGATTGACATCTTTGAGGCAACTTGAGGTATTAAAGGGATTTTGAATTCCATAATTAAGGGATTTTATAATCCCATAATTAAGGGGAAAATTATCCCCTATTTTGGACCACTCAATCAGTATCAAATCAGCCCATATTATAGGAAATAAATTAGAATGGAATATTGTATAGAATCAATTTCCTTAGTGTTGTATTCAGCCTATATGTCTTATTTTGAATACAAAAAAGATTAACTAATGAGGAAAATCATATTCTCTTATGTTCATATACCTCTTTATGTTTTATGTACTTTATTCAAAACCTTTTTAATTCGAAAAACATATTAATTTGTATACAATAACATATTTGTATATGTTTGATATCAATATGAACTCCAAGGAATTTGGTTATGGTTCCAAGAGGGTAGAGGGATCCCAGTATTTGCATTCATCATTGGCCTATGCATGAAGATTAGCGTAGATAAATTGCAGAATGATTATGCTATTTAACACTACAATTGGTTGTTGTAACAACATCAAAATGCAAAACTGAAGATGATAAGATAGTATTCAGTGAGGATTGTCAGGACTTCTAAAGCATACGGAGGTAATAACAAGCAAGAACTCAATCTCGTACCAGGGCACCATACCGATCCCTAAACGAACATCGCAATCAATATTGGTGTATAGACAAATGGTATACATGTACACACTGAAGATTGTAAGAGGAATAAGAAGAAATATCAGAGGAAGGAATATATGTGGCGGAGGAAGAAGAGGAGGGAAAAAGCAAAGGAACAAGGAAGTGGAGGAAGCACACCCAAGGCCACATGAGGGCAGCAAGGTCGGCAGATGACAACAAGATGAAGGGAGGTTTCAAAATTTCACAATGGTGGATGACAACGATGGTCCACTAAGAAGAGGGCTTGCGATTGTGAGCACCAATTTTGACCTTTTAAAATTTTCTTTGAATGACATCAACATACCCGCTACAGGTATCGGTCTGGGTGAAATGGAGTTCCATGATAACAAGAGCACCATCAAAATAATAATAACTCATAATTTAGACAAATTGTGTGGATCTTGAGAAAAACAATTGAAGGTCAATCACTATAACGATAGTTATCTAAATTCACCACAGAAAATATCAAATTCCAAATCTTAGTCAAAATCAAATAGCTAATAGTTTGGCAATACCTGGGACACTCTCTGCTACTTAGTGAAGCAAACAATATGTGTCCAAATGTTTCCTCCAACATTTTCTCTACCTGCAAAATGAATAAGCAGTCTTTCCTTAAACTAACAAAAAAAGGTTGCTTAATGTAAACGTTAAAAAAAATAAAGAATATGTACATTGGTAAACTACCTCATGATTTTCACAATTGCCTGCAAGGTCACAGTACTTACTAAATCGTGACCAGTAATCTTTCAAAAGCCCTTTCCATTTGGTAGTTCCAGCACATACATTATCTAGCTGATCAAAGGTAAACAATGATAGAGTGCAATCAACAAAAATAGCCAACACTATATAAGTCCAAAGTAAATAGTCATGTAAAAAGCAGCTATATATACATCTCATAACTACCCTTTGCAAACAAATATACATATCATATTTAAGGAAATTTTCTACCAAGGTTTGCAATTTTGATATTTATCGCCCGGTACAGGCGGTACATACCGATCCGTCAGGTTGCCGATACACAGACCGCCCGCTACCGGCCGGTTCCGCCAAAAATCAACCGTCGACGATCGATTTCGGCCATCGGCGATCGATTGAAGGGAGAAATCGACCGCCGACGGTCGATTGAGGGAGAAATCGACTGTCGGCGATCGATTGAGCGAGAAAAAGGGAGGAAGAAGAAGAAGAGGAAAAAGAAGAAAAAAAAGAAAAGAGGAGAAAAAAACCTATCGCTCGCGCACGGTCCTCGCCCGTGCGCCGTCGCCGCCCGCGGGCACTCTTTCTCCCGCGCGGGGAGAAAGATCGAGGCAACGTCGCCTCGGCGACGTCGCCCCTTTTTCTCTCTTTTTTTTTATATTTTAATATCTTAATATTATATTATATTATATTATATTATATTATATTATATTATAAAATATTATACTATATTTTAATATATCGGGTGGTACACACTGTGTGTACCACCCGGGTACCAGTACTATACCGGTACCGAGATGAACTCGGTATGCCGTTTTGGACCAGTAAGTCAAACCTTGTTTTCTACCATAACTAGTATACATACATATGAAACTGCCATACTATATATGTGATTCCTGGCAAACATTTGAATGTTCACTAAATTAGATATCTTAGTGACTAAAACAATACACAAAGAAAGACACCAGAACATGCATAGAAGAGATCATATAAATATAAATCTTGCGTAAAGCAGTTACAAAAGTTCTCAACAGTAATTTCAATCAGAGGATAAAGATTAGCTAACTAGCTTAGCACAGAAAAGAGAACTATGTTTTGTGGCATTGAAGATCTAAAAATGAATCCCTAAAGCATTAAATGGGACATGTATTACTATGTTGCTCAAAACCTTCTAATGAGTAAACATTACTCTTTAATCTTTTCGCATTTGTCATCAACTACTAGCTACAGAAAGTTGGTAACGCCGTAAGCATATACTTCACGAAGCACACTTGCCATTAAAGGGAGAGTAGTAATGACCAAATGTCCAACTAAAAGAAGGTACCATCATCAAGAAAACTCCTGTTCCGACCGATTGACTGGATCCCGATCTAGGCCTACCAATCTCATAAAAATCAATTGGATTTATCACAAAATCCTTAATTATGTAGGCCTTGGGGTGTTCCTTTTGTTCCCTACAATTTGAAGTAGTGGAACTTGTCTGTGTTAAACTGTATTATGTTTCCTTCTTTATCAATACAATTCTTGCCTTTTTAAAAAAACCTTTAATTATGGGTAATCAGGATCAACTATTAACCACAACAATCAAGTCAAATCCACACCAATTACTGATGAGTTCAGTTAGTGTTGTCATTTCATGGCACTGGAGCATGCCAATACCTTTTGGGTGAGAAGCAAGTGTTGGCATAGACCAAAAATTGATATACATATACATCGGCACAGGCCAGCATTGTGCAAGCCTATACCTATTTGACATAATATATCTTGACCTATATTGACTTGTAATAGATGGCATGGTAATCTCTTGCTCCCTTGATCTCAAACAATTTGTAGTCAATTGCGACCTACTGCATGATTTTAAAAGTTGTTAAAAATAGAGAAGTAAAAAAGAGAAATCTCCAAGTTGCGACTTACAATTTGTAGCCAATTTTAAGCTCAATTTCTAAGAGAGAACTCATAATTTTAATAGACAACTTCTATATACCTGACAGTACTGAAGCTACACCCAAAAGCCTGCTCAAGCTACCTATAGCAGAATGGTGAGTTGTCACTAATATTTCTGCCTTCAATCCATTACACTGCCTTTAAAAAGTAGTAGAAGCACTTGCATTAAGATATACTTGCTTTCTTTTATTTTGTTCTATGGTACTGTACACTGAGAACCTTTAAGTCTACATCAACTTCAAGAGGTAATGAATGTCAAAAAAAAAATCATTTTATCATCACCAAAAGAGAAGACCCAATTTGTCTATCTAGCACTGATAACAGACTAGTTGTACTAAGGCTTATAGTTCCAGGCACCGAAACTATGCCAGTCCATAGCCAGGCTGGTATCCAGAATTGTTCGGGGTCATCGACGGCTTAAAATGGTCAAAACAAATATATATTGCAGAAGGCAACCAGCAAGGTGCCTTCATTATCTTGTACTACACCACAAGGTTTAGAATAAAATTATAGTTCTTAAACTATCAATAAGCTTAGACATAACTAATAGAGCACAATTAACTTCAGAAACCTACACACTAGGCTTTAGCAGAGTTTGCAATTGACAATCAGCCTCTCAAAGATTTGCAAAAGGGCACTTTGAGCTCATATAAAGAGTGAGGACATGGACATCATTCATCTTGGAAATAAACGTATAATTTAAAAATCAACAACCATCTGCAGGCTCAAGAAGTTGAAGAGATAACAAGACGCGAATCCCAGGCCATCCAGACTGTACATGACTGGAAAATAAATAAAAAAAATTCCAGGAATACCGAGTGATTTCTATTGACAACTTCATACAACCAAAGAACTATAAGCGTCCAGAAATTGGAAGGGATCTACATGGAAGCACTATAAAAAAAACAACACAAGGACATTCCATCAGTGCCTTCAATGAATGCTTTCATTCTTTGTGGAATTTGATAGAAAAATGCATGCTTTATTAAATGAAGAGATCATCACGGCAATTACCAAATTTACCTTCTTGGAATCCTTCATAAACTACTTGACTGTAGGCTACCACTTTAAGGTAATTTCATGATGTACTTTTAGTTGAAGAATGAAATTCAAAGCATCTAATAATTCTGTTCCTATAAAGTACAAGAGGCTTAGCCACGGAGTTTCAGCTGCTAATAAAGCATATCAGGAACTACTATGATCAGGCCCCCATGAAAACTTTCTATGACATTTACCAGGCATGCATGCACACACTAAAAAAATTAAGTGGTTTGTTTGTGCTTGAAGATTATTATACCAAAAAAAGAAAGAAACAAAGAAACCAAGAAACAGTCAAACAAGATGAGAATAGGCAAAATATAATTGTGCAATCAATGAAAATTATGACTTCAACCAATAATAGGGCATCTATACCAGTTTTTGATACATAACAAGACCTCTGACAAACTGATTGTGCTTTTCCAATGTGCACTTACTGCCAAATTGATGACAGACAATGAAAGCAACAATGTTTGATAGCATAAGCAATAAGTACCTTATTCTCCATGTCAGCTGTAAAACTGTAATTAGCAACCTCTGAGAAATGATGGGAAAGAAATGCTGACACCTAAAATATGAAACATCAAAAAATGAATCAATCAAATTATTGTTAGATCAAGAAGGAAAGAAGTTAAAGTCAAAATAACTGACCAAAAGGCTTACAATGTGCAGGGGGACTAATTTTAAACAAGTTTATTTAAAAGGTATTTGTAACATCCAAGAGTGTCATGCAGGCACATATTTTTCTATAAACAGATGAACTGAACAAATGCAATCAGTTTCAACATGTATTGTTGAATGTTCTGACCAACTCCGACTAGTTCCTGCTTAAAAGGCCTGACATCCCCTCTGTCCAACCAACTTACAAAAGCTACAATGCACTTCCTCTCTCTGCTATCTTGTTGCCTACGTTTGGTTGACCACAATTTCTCCTTCTCCTGGTGACCTCCCTGACTGATCTAGTGAGTTTCCCTTGTTGTTCCTTTGAGCAGCCACGGATCCAAAACATGATGGGGAGCAAGTTTTACCTCATGGTGACCACAAGTTTTCCTTCCCCTACTCTCATTTGCCAGGAACTAAGAACTTGTATAGTCAACTAAAGAATTTAGAAATGCGGCTAGCAGTTCATCACCTCTTTAGGTAGCTAGTGGAGTGCCTAGACCACCTTCAACAGAACTGTTATAATGGATCACGATAATAGAGAAAAGACTGAGATTGATGACAGCACCTAGCATGCTATAGAGAAAATAACATTAAAGTAGTATTCCTATCCTTGAGATAAAGCAAATTGCAACTTTCTATAGTTTACATTAAGATAACCATGTGACAGATTAACAAGCAAAAACATACCATGCGACCACGAAATTCGGGATGAAGAATCCGACTTTTCATTGATATGTAGTTTCTATCCTGAACACAAGCAATTTGGCTGATCAACTTTTGGATATAAAACAACAGGTGACAGTGATAACACTTAACAGATGATATAAATCGATTTCATCAATATAATCTTGAAGGTAATGTTGCTTCGAAGCTAATACATGACCAGATGTAACTTATGTGTAAGCAACTCGGTCTTGCATTTCAGATTAAGATACAATGTGTGAATTCATTTACTAAAAACTTGCTCCATGTACTCTACTCATGCTAGCCTTTGTAAATCTTGCAACAGCTCGTACACAGCTTGTACATTTATACAATGGGTACACAAACTGGTATAGGGTTTAGTATTCTAAAACCTACATTCTGTTAAGAAGCTGAATGTATAGCCTCCTGTAAGCATTTCTTTCAGATAGTAGAAGCTGCCTACTTATTTCAGTAGGAAACATGACCAAAATGTTCATGCCCTATAGAACAGTCTACATAATGCAATTTAATGAGTACCTGCAACACTTTCATTATGGATGCATAAGTTGATGGCCTTCCTATTCCAAGTTCTTCCAGCTTTTTAATCTTCAAAAGAGTATAAACAATTAAAAGACTAGGAAAGAAAAGACAACTTTGTAATTTGCAGAGAACTTTGTACTGGAGCACTAAAAGACAGATGAAAATCCTAATAAATAAGAGAAGGCGACCAATATAAACTCAATCTTGTACTGGACATCACTAACCAGTGCTCCTTCAGAATAACGTGGTGGTGGTTTAGTGTAATGCTGAAGTAGGTGGACCTCAACCAAATTTAATGAGTCCTTGACCTATGAAATGAAAACATAATTCAATATAATCAATCAATTGGATTATTTAAAGCAGTAAAAAAAATGAACAAGAATGGATATTCAAACAACAATCGGCTATCATATTTGGTCATCTTTCAAACTCTTGGCAACTAATGCAGATAACCACTGAGAATAAAAGACACAGTGAAGATACCTTTAATTTGTGTAGAGCCTCAAAAGATGCCTCATTTTTATTATCCTCTTCCTTGTTATTTTCATTTAGTTGTGCCTCCTTGTCCTGATTTCACAAATGTTCAACAGTCATTTTGACAAAGTGAACCAAATCAAGTATGAAGATCACTCAGAATATTCTGATAAATTAGAAACTATAGATATTATTAGCAAAAATTGTCCAAGCTTTCAAATTCTCTAGAACTCAGATGTTGACGTTGCACTTCCATCATTTTCTTAGATTAGATTACAAGAAAATGGCAAGCATGTTATATTAAAGATGAAATATCATTGAGAAGGTCACCATACTGCTTTTTAGCTTCCTGACATGAACAGTGCAGAAAAGTTGCTAACGACACTCACTATGCATGCATACTCTGTATCATAATGATCACAACTTGTCGGCACACAGACCAGAATGTGCCATCCCAAAGAAGTAAGGCATGCAACAAGCCAGACCATGGAAGAAGTGCCAGAAATATCGGCATGCATCATGCCAAATCACACTGGAAGTGCCAATGTATGATGAGGTCAATTTGTTACCTGTACTGACTGGAACAAGAAACCATGTCATGCCAAAAGGTATTGATAGACCCTGTACCAAGAAATGGCAAATTTTGACCTAATCACATACAAACAGTAGCACTTGGTTTGGAAACGATAGTGGCAACATTACACCAGCCTTTGCAGCACAGCAGAAATTGCTGACAACATATGATGCTTCAAGCTGAGATGCAGATGTGCTCTGCTTGAGGCATTTCAGTCCATCCAGTTAATATCAAAATAATTCTATAAATATATAAAAGATAATGATAAAGTACATGGGCTATTGCAAGCTAACGTATGCACAGCACGACATGTTGCACATCAATAAAAAGCTATCCGAGATATGCACTTGGCACAAGGCATTGAACTCCGCCATCATGTTTACTTCAGAAGAAAAACAAAAGAATGTACATAGAAAGTATCATGGTATTTTGCCTAGTGAAAATACTAAAGCTAGTATGGAGGACAAACCTCATAAACTGCTTGATATCCAAGGAATGCAAGTCGTGAACCAACTGATCGGGAGCACACGTCTCCTTGAGAATTCTCAATATCAGCTTGAATCTACATGGGTATCATTACACAAAATGTCATGTAATATTGAGCAAATTCTTGAGATATACAATGGATGAGATGGGGTTAAGAGTTTATGGAAAAATATATTGGATTTGAATATATAATACATGCAAATAACTCACAAAGAACAAACTCTGTACAAGTTGCACATTGAGAGGACTGTAGACAGGTCATCCATGTTTCAGTCCAATTTTAAGTTGAAAAAGTAGCAACTTTGATTCAAAGAATTTAGTCAGGATCTCTTATTTTCTTTAGTTCTAAGGTGAACTTCATCCTTATATTTTGTTCAATAGTTTGTTTTAGAAGAGTCCATTAGGATTCAGATTATGGAAGGCAACATGTTTAGGAAGAATTTCCAGGAATTTCAAGACAATTATTTTTAAAAAATGTTTTTCTACTAGAGAATCAAGAATCATGTTAATCTAAAGGCTCTGTTTCTCTTTGTGCTGTTTTCTTCCCACTTAATTATTCTCTTCCTTCAGTGACTTCCTTTCAAAAAATTCTGAAAGAAATGGAATTAATAAGTGACAAGACACACATAAAGGTCCATCATTGCACTACAAAATGGAAGTCGACCAAAATAAGCTCTAGACGCTTACTACTACAACTGACAGGGTCCTCTGCTGGCATCAATGAGGGGTTATTTATTGCTTGCATCAATAGAGCTCGCTATCTTAAGGAGGGAGGGAAATATCTACTATTAGCAAAGTTAAACCAAGCAGGAGAGTTTCTTCTTGTTTAGAACTTGACACCTTTGATAATATTAAAACAAAGATAACAAATCAGATACCATAAGAGATCTTACATCTTTAGTAAAAATCAGCTACTTCACCATGTGCAGGACATAATTTGACATCTTTACCAATCGGACCATTCATGCTTATCAAGAAAGGCATCAGGAAGTCATAAAATGCATGAGCTCTCCAAAAATTTTATAGGTCCTCTTCCCATAGATCTTTCTAAACACCTCTTTTGATGCCAAGTAAGCATTAGAAGCACAGGTCTAGAAATTATTTATAAAGATAATTATCACAAAATGTTGAAGTTTTATTATTCTGGTGTGTCCATGGGATCCAATCCAATGACACAGTTAATAATAACAAGTCCAACTCTAGTAAAAGGCATATGAAGAAACAACATGTCCTCACACAAGCATGCATGTGTAACTGCCTAATTAGGTATGGAACCGAGGAAGTAGTAACAGAAAAAGAGGTCCATACCCTGTCAGTAGTCGCAGCTTCCATTTGGCAGGCCATCGTTCGACTCCAGATAAGAGTGTATAAATTTAAAGAATCATCATCGAGGATTCCAACTAAAGATGCTGCAACAAGTATATTATTAGAACTGATGTAGGTAAAGCTTTAGCACCTGAACAAAATTCATAGAAAATGATAAGTGGGAAGAGGAAAGGAACAAAGAAAAAAGGGGATAGAGAATCTTTCACAAGGCTCCAATAATCATTAACCAAACCATAGGTAAGGCATTACAACACTTAGGAGACTGTCTAATTATAATCAAGTCTTAAGCAATTTTGGAATTTGTGCTTTTATGCACATACTAAGATATAATTATGATGCAGTGTGACTTCCTATCTCCAAGTGTATTCGCAGAAAAAATGAAATACAACTAAAGTCTGATCTGGGCTTCAGATCCTACCATGCTGTCATGTCCAAATTATCATTTAATCAATATACTCATAAAATTGTACGGGTAACATCTCCTTCAAATTAAGATCCGATGCATATAAATGAACAGAACTAAGAAACTTGGCCAATATGTATTGCATTGATGTCATATCCTATCATGTTTTTCATGATGTGAAAATAGCATATCCATATTATGCCATCACAATATCGTGTACCTGTATTCATGCTTGTTAGTCCCACATCTTAATAACCAACGCTAATCTCCTTGATAGTTCAAAGTATGAGTATCTCTTATTAGATATTTTTCAGTATCATCATATATCCATTCAAGATCTTTTTTAGTATCATCATACATCTATCTCAACATCATTATATATGCAATAGTTCATGGATCTCCTAGTTTCTCAACTAACCTATATTTGACCTACAAAAAATTGTTAGAACAATAATTGTTATAAGATTTTACATTAAATCGACGGCACATTTGATGGTAACCTATGAAACATGAATACTCCTAGTTGCTTAGCATCTTGGATATTTTCTAGATACTTAGTGAATGAATTTGAATTTTAAATACTTACTGAAGATATTAAGTATGTTGGATGCATACAAGGGTTGCTTCATTGGTAGATGGGATAATTTTGTTTTCAGTACATGTTGATTCTATGATTTAAACACGATAAATACATAATTAGACATAATAGGTTAAATTGTTTGTATTGAGTATAAAAATCAGGCTTCTCGAGACAAAATTGAAAATGGTCTTCACTTTACTCATTAAAGATCTTGCTTTCTCTAACTATCGATGTACCATGTTGCTAAAGATAATATATTTCAAGAAGAATAATCTAAAATTATTAGTTAATAACTTGGTTTTGTTTATCCTGGTATGTATCTTTATAGTCTGCTCATTACTATTAAATGTTAAGCTTTATTATATAAAGTTATAAAATTTCTATCAGCCTCACATACACTTTTTATCATTGTATCCATGTTGCATTATCTCCTCTATCCTATCATATCAGAATGTCATATATGTATCCTTACTTTACAGGAGGTAACAAAAAATTTCAAACCAACCACTCCAATTTAACCATCTTGGACTAGTTCCATAACGTTTTTTTAGTTATTTTACTCAGAGATATCTTATTAAATCTACCCATCTTGTAAAGTGACTCTTAAATTTATTTGCTTAAGATGTTTAGACTCGGTAGTACTGTAGTAGCTACATTTGGTATAGTTGAACATTGTTTGACATGCATTAGCGTATGGCAAATGTGTTTGACATGCATCAGTGTATGGCAAATGTCTACTTCTGGAAGATATATAAAGTAATTTACATGACTAAATGTACGCATAAACAGGTGTGAATAAGTTTCACATCAGATGGCCGAGTTTCAAAATGTCGTTTATTAATAGGACAGCAAGACTCTGTTACAAAAAGTTGCTAAGCCTTTATTAGATGACCTAGTTAAAGGTAAAGTATCTAAACACTTACAGAACTAATATGTTATAATATACAACATTATCATGGGTACAAATTGCACTAGGATGTACTTGGAAAGAAGTATAGATAAAGAAAGAAGAGAAATACTTATATTGAACAAAAATTGGAGTAATAAACATAGTAAGTACATTAATTCCGAGGAAATTTATTACATGGTAACCTCCTGATACTGGTTGGTCTAATAGCTTCATGGGCTTCTTGGGCATTCTTCACCTTTTGGAAGCATTTACGTATGCTTTTTGAAGCATATTCCTCACCATACCTGTATTCCAAAAACCATACATTAAAATAGAACAAAAAAACGACATTTACTTATTTAAAAATATTTAACAAAATATGAGACAGAAAATGAGCAATTATATTTGTTCAAAAACCAAGAACATCTTGCATCAAAAACTGAAGACTCAGGAAACTCTTTCAGCTGTGTGTTTAACACAATAAATTGCCTGTTGAATAGAACATTTTGAATGGACATAAAAAATAATGAACAAGGATACATGTTTAAGTGACTGCCTATCTTCCCTGTGCCAAATTTCATTGATTGAGATTATTGTATGAATCATTTTATCTTTAATAGCTTAAAACAGTGGACTTCATTCAGCTCTTGCCTCGAAGCAGTCTCTATTCGTTGAAGTTTATGTAAGTTGACACTATGGTTCATCTTTAGCAAAAATACATATATTCGTTTAACAGATTGATCACCTAAACTACATGCAACATTGATAAATAATACTGAACGCATCAAGATTCATGCCTCATGCTCCGATAAGATCATTCAAGCTTCATGCTTGGCAGACAATGCATTTAAAATCAAAGATGATCATATCCAAGACATGATCATCCAGATGAGAGCTAGACTGCTGGCCTTGAAAAGCAGAAATTAGTCAAACAAGATGTCTTGGTTTCACTTCAGTGACAACTTCATCTTGGGTAGATAACCTCCTTTTGGCTTTATCTAAGCTGTGTAACACATGGTTGATTTATAAAATCTTGCAGTCAGTAATTCTCTGTAAAAAGCCTACAGGAATACAAATACAATGTGCATACAGTAAGCACGAGAGAGGTCATAAGGTATAGTACAAGTAAAAAATAAAAACATAAGGCCTAGCTCGTGCATCTCCTCCTTTAAATCCTTCTATCTCATCATATCCAATTAAATATCAATAATTTCAGAACTGCACTGCCTCTACAATTTGTCATTTATCCCTCTTAAAATTATCGTACTTGATATAATAATAGAGGGTCAATACAACTAATGAAATCACAACAGCAAGCCTTCATTCCCAATTTCTGTGAGTCGGTTGCACTGATCATACCAATCTAGTCAGCTCTGTTCATGGCAACTTCGTCAGAGAAACAACAGCTAATCACATTCTTGACAATGCTTCTGCCAGTTCTTTGGTCGTGTTCTCCTATAATCCTTAAGTTGTAGAAGACACACCTCTTTCAATGTTCTTTCCTCTCCTAACTATACTGCCACTACCTCTACCTACTGAGAATTTGATCATTTCATACGTCAATAAAACAAGTCATCCATACATGTCATAAGAAAAACAATTTTCTAAATATATTGTTTTCTATTTCAACAATTTTATCCCACATGGTATTGCTTATAGTCATCTCACAATTGTTCTCTTAAGCAAAGAGTAAAGAACAATTTTGCAAAAGAAAGACACCAAGTGAATCATCTAATTTATCTCTACAGTAAGCAACCTGTACTAGTTACATAAATTCTATATTGGTCCCAAGGTTTGCAAATTCTATGTTGACAGGTAGTAGTAGTACATAGTTCCTATACTAGTGAACTCATTGGAATGTTGTCATAGGCAATCACTAGAATAACTAGGTGGCTTAACACATCAAGGACATTGGAAATTAAGCAGCGAAAAGCCAATTTCTATCGATCCCTACATACAATCTCCCTTCACCCAAGATATCTGAGACGAGCACATTCCCTAAGGATTCCATTACCAGACCTTGGAGACTTTTGATGGAAGCTCGGATCCATCAGAACACATCATAACTTTCATTGTTATCATTATTTTATATGCAACAACCAACACACTTATGTAACGTTGTTTCTCAAGTACTCTGTAGAATGGTCCGAGAATGGTACACAAGCCTATCACTGAATCCAATCTCAATCAGTTTCTTGGCTAAATAGCCAAAGAGCCTGAGCTCAACTTCGTCAATTCAAGCTGCCAAAGAAGTCTACCACTTCTCTCCTAACATTTTGGAAGGAAGAAAAAGGATTCCTATCGAATTATGCTAAGAAGTTTACTAGAGAAATGAGGAGTACCAACATACAAGAGTCGACGAACTCTAGGGTGACCCAAGGAAGTTATGAGTCATGATAGTGCTATCTAACTTCAGTGTTTCTCCCAAACAAGTGACACTATCAGTCCAACAAGTTGACCTAAGGAGGCTTCATCCTATGGTCACCTTATCATGAGGCAAGAGAACCTCTAATTGAAGTGCCTCTAAAAACAGCTTGACCTAACAAGACTTTAATGTAGCTCAATTTAGAAGACCTCGTCTGGTCTCACAATGATATGCCCAATATCGATCGAACAATGGCATAGCATCGACTCAACATAGATTTCAACCATCATCTGATTTGATAAAAGCCATGAAGGTACCCACGACCGCCAATCGGCTATAGTTAGTTTCGACTTTATTCGCAAAGTCCAATATCCTAATTAGCTCGAAAATGTTGTCCTTGTAAAGAAAAATAATAGAAAATGGAAGATTTGTGTCAACTACACCAATCTTAAGTCCTAACAAACCTTGTGCAAAAGACAGCTTCTCTCTTCCTTAATCGACCAACTGGTCGAGGCCACTTCTAAACATAAAGTGCTAACTTTTATAGATGCGTTCTTTGGTTTATTTCAAGGAATGCAATTTTGATCTGTACTGCCCAGTACGGGCAGTACGTACCAGTCCGCCATGTTACCGGTACGCGGACAGCCCACTACCGAGCAGCACCGCCAAAATCAACCGTCGACGATCGATTGAGGGAGAAAAAGGGAAGAAGAAGAAGAAAGATGAAGACATTTCCCCACGCCATCCTCGCCCGCATGCCGTCGCCGCCCGTGGGCGATTCTTCTCCCGCGCGAGGAGACGGAACGTCTCCCTGCATGGGGAGGAAGATCGAGGTGACGTCGCCTTGGCGCTGTCGCTTGTTTTCTTTCTTTTTTATATATTAATATATTAATATTATATTTAAATATTATATTATAATATATTTTAATATACCGAGTGTACGTATTGTGTATACCGCCCGGTACCGTGTACCGAGATAATCTCGATATGCCGATACGGACCGATATGTCAAACCTTGGTTTCTTTGCAATCAAATCAAGGCATTCTTCCTTAACCATAGATAGTATCTTGTATTATTATAAAATCATGCCCTTCAAACTAAAAAACACATGAGCCACCTATCAGAGACTAGTCAACAAAATGTTCAAGCAAGAGATCCCGTAATAGCCAAACCGAGGTCACCAATTGAGTGATCCTCAAAGGCTTAAAGAAAAGGTTCGTCAGGGTCGTAGGAGATTGGGTCGATAAGCCCTTGGCTAACCTATGGAGCTACCAAAGTACTCCACATGCATCTACTAGGGAGTTTCCTTTTGTCTTGCATAGTCCTTCCTCCCAAAGTTCTTATCCCAACAACTCGAACAAGTAGCCATGATGAGGTGTTGGACCAAGAATCCGAGCTAACGTCAACTTAATCAATTAAACATGAGTACATCTACGAAACTTATAATATTTTTTAAGACGAAGCGTCTCCCAGAGCGGGGAGAAAGATCGAGGTGACATCGCCCCCTTCTCTTTTTTCTAATATTTTAATATTATATTATATAATATTATATTATAAAAATATTATATTATATTTTAATACCGGATGGTACACACTGTGCATACCGCTCGGTGCCGGTCCCATACCAGTACCAACAATATGTCGGTACACCGGTACGGACCGATATGTCAAACCTTGATATCAAGATTCATTAAATTCAACTAACTCTTTCGATTATATTGGAAATTTGCACTTCAATTTTCTCCTATTACATATATTTAATAGCCTGAGTATGATATAGCACAAAACAATCATTATATAAGCTTGTCAAAATAACATCAGGAAGAACCAACATGTCATTGTGCCAAATAGCATGAGATTCATCTTTATACTAATGTGCAGAAGAGTAAATTTGGAAGAAATAAGATTAGGCTGCTCCAGCTGGTTATGGGTCAGTAGTACATGTGTATAAGTCCTCCAGAAAACTAAGGCCAATAGATCATTATTTGGCCTTAGTTTCTTGCTAAATGTACCCATCGGACTGCAATTTAATTTCTTGAACTTTGAATATCTATTACTGCTAAAGATAAAATATGCCCCAATAATTATTCCATACTCTTCAATTATTTTCCCGACCCATTTTTAATTATATTTTGTACTCGATTATGTGGATTATTAGACTTGCAAAACCAACAAGGTAATAATTAAAGGTATATTTTGCAATACCAATTAAAAGGCATATCTCTTAACATCCTAATGAGCTAACAAAAATGTTACAGATGATTAACAAAGATGCAGATGAACTCATTTGATAAATTCTCATGTATCAAACACTGTCTATGCTTACCATATCAGTCATAAATGGATAAAATGTGCACATGGATTGTATACTGAGTCACTGACAAACATATTCATGAACTACCAGTCGAATTTATACCAGAGTCTGATTTCTAAATCCCAAGCTTATGATAGCTCAGTTTCTTAACAGAAATATCTAATTTATACTTGAGTTTTAAACAGTATACATGTTAAAGTTATTCACCTTTCTTTAATCAAGGAGTGAATATCCTCTGCAGCTTCATTAGAAACCTTCAAGCAAAGACAGGAACAAACTGTTAAACAGTGACTTTTATAATGCTCAGGGTATGATTGTATCCCCAAAAATCCCAGCCAACATAAAATTTTACTGCATAGCTTTAGGAGCTAACAGACACATTGTCATCCAACATTATATAGCAAAAGAAAGGGATAAGAGATCTTACTCGTATCAATCCTGCAATTGTAGCAAACAAGACAAGAAAATCTAAATTTATCAAGAAAAGAAAATCAGGAACAAATGAGAAAATGAATTTAATCTTCCCTAGGAACTCAACAAAGTCTACATTCAAAATATGGTTCGCTGTTAATAAAATGATATGGACATGCTATGAAGGCCTATGGATACTGTAAAAACAATGAGACAAATAGTATTAGTCAAACGAGGAAAGATAAAAGATCTAAGAAGACTTCACTTCACTAGAAACTATAAATAAAGCTTTAAATATTATTAATTTAATTAAGGATATTTCTTTTAGTATAAATAAGGATTTAAACTACAAAGTTCTATAGTTTCAATATTTGATAAAGGTAACACTAATTAGTATAAGTCATACAAGAAGAGTATTTGGGATATTGCAGCTTATTGTTGTTGCTGTATAGTAACAAATTTCACATGGATAGGCAACATAAAAGGTTATTCCTCTGCGACCTGGGAGACAAGGGTTCAAGTCACGGAAACAACCTCTTTAAATTTTTAAAGGTAAGGCGCATACGTTGACCCTCCCTAGACCCGGATTGGTGCGAGCCTCGTGCACCTGGTACATCCTTTTTAATGCAACATAAACTTCAAACAAGAGAATAATAGAGGGATAAGTAAAATGGAGAGACAATCCATTTTGACAAGAGCTCCTCCATGTTCCTTACGATGGATGCCCTGCATCAAGGCCTCATCCACATCACTCTATCTCACTGGTATTATGCATGCATATTGCAACGCAGTGCCACCATGGTTATATAATAGAAAAGAAGTGCTTTGATAATACATGACTGTCAATATCTCAAGGTTTACAGCAGATTCAAACACGCAGAAGAAATCTGCCATCCAAAATAACATGTAAGAGCCACCATATTATGATAATAAATTGAAGACCAGAATGTTGATTTCTTTTTTCACAGTAAGCATAAAAGAACCTTCTATCTAGTTAATGCATGTCCTATCCTCACCAGAGGATCTAGATGTGTGTTCTTAACAAAAAAATTTAAAAAAGTTATTTTATATGCCACCCAACATTAAGAGCTTACTCACTAACATTATTAGATCTCCAGCCTCAGTGTCACACTTAAGACAGATCATACACTAACTAAAGCTTGAAAGTTTAGTATAAAATAAAAGAGAATTTTGATGATAATCTAATGCAATTAAGTTTGCTGATAAAGATCTCTCAAAAATTACATGGAATTTTTATGCAAACTAAAACAGATACCCACATGCAGTCCATCAGTTCTCATGTATGTTATCAACCCAGTTGCTTCTTCATTTGATAGTTTGACGCCCTCATACAGCTTTTGTGCTAGCTGCATGAAATGAAATCAAAAGAGGTTAAAATGATGATTTTGAGACATGATAAAATAGAAAAAGAATGTGCATTTTAGAAATATTTAATGTCCACTGTACATTATCATGAAATCAGTAAAGTATAATCAATTAGGAGTTCACAAAAAAGGATTTTGCAAGGGTAAGCAGAGGTGAATTGTAATGTATGTCATCAGTACATGAACTAATCAATGTAGAAAAACAAGAGCATACAAACAATGGATAGAAATAAATCCGTATAATTGTTAGCCTAGCTGGTGATGGTATGAAAACATAAAAAAGAAGATGCTGTTAAAAAAAGTAGAGAGTATAAAGTCTTCACAGTCCACATTAAATTACTCTGCAGCAGGAAACAACTGTAAAAGACTACTAACAAACATGTTGCACTGTCATAGAACTTAGCATAAATCAAGGTTCGTCGTAACGGTCCATACCGGCGTATCAAGTTTATCTCGGGGCGGTAAGGTACCCGATACCAAGCAGTACGCACAGTGCATACCGCTCAGTATAATCTAATATTATATTATATTATCATATATAATATTATATTAATAATGTAATATATATTAAAAAATGAAAACAGACGAAGCATCGCGTCGCCTCGCCTCGCATCGCGGGAGAACAATGCCTCGTCTCCCCGAGGGAGAACGAGGCAGCGCCTTGTTCCCGTGCGAGAAGACGAGGCGGTGCCTCGTCCCTGCACAAGTAGACGAGGTGGCGCCTCGTTCGCCCGCCGGAAGACGAGGCACCACATAGGTAGACAAGGTGACACCTTGTTCGCCCGCTAGAAGACAAGGCGATGCCTCGTCCCCACGTAGGAAGACGAGGCATCGCCTCGTTCTCCCGCTAGAAGACGAGGCGGCGCATTGTCCCAGCATAAGGAGATAAGGTGTCGCCTCATTCTCGTTCGGGGAGACGCACGACACCGCCAGGTAGTGGGCGGGCCGTGTACCGGTATCCTATCGAACCGATACCGCCCGTATCGGGCGGTACAGATCAAAACGGAGAATCTTGGTATAAATCACTATCATGTGCACAATTTACAAATTTACTCAATCTTGTACATTACAAAATTTAAGAAAAGTGAAAACAGATGTATTAATATGCAAAATTTACAAATCTATTTAAACTGTCTTCTTTACAAGCTATTAAGAGCAATGGTAAAACTAAATAAGAATTTCTATTAAACACCAAAATTATAGTCAGGCTCCATATTAGCAAACTGAATGCTGTTGTTAGCTGAGAACTCATGTTCTTACCAAGTTAAGCTGCATATTATCTAAGGTGCAAATATCAAAATAGCAATATAGAAGATCATTAAAACTAAAAAGGTACTAACCAGCCATCTAAACAAGAATAAGCATTAAATGTGCTGGAATTCAGGTTTGAGTTTCAGTGTGGTTCAAGTCTGATTAGAGTTCGGGTCGAGCTTAGGAAGAACTAGGGTTAAATTTTCTATAATTTTTATGTACTATAGAAGTATATTTGTCGTTTGTTTTTAAGATCAACTTTAGGGTTATTTCTGAGTCCAATTGATCAAGGATGATCAACCAAAGTTTGAACCAAGCTCCAATTCGGCACAAGTGGAGTTCTAAGAGAACTCCAATTCAATCTTGATCAAAGCAAACCAAGGTGAGCTCAAAGATCATATTTAAGTCAGCTGCTCCAAGTCCTCAATGTATTAAGACTCTCCAAGTTTTAAGGGCATCAGGACTCTCCAAATCCTAACAGCATTAGACTCTTGAAGTCTTGACCTAGCTAGGGTTCCACCTCTCCCTCATCTATAACAGCGGGAGGAGAGCCCCATCTAAAGGATCCTAAAAGCAGCAACAAAAAGCCCCAACCGAACTAACTTTCCAGCCTCCGCTAAGATCGAGAGAAGAGAGAAAATACAGAAGGAATTATGCAAGCTGCAACCAAACCGCCAACTGCAACCCCTTCTTCCTTGAGCTCCGACAGCCAAAGTCCTTCATCGAAGCTTTGTCCAACTACTGCAAGAAGTCCCTAAATGAAGGTCTGCAATACCAATGGGTACCACCCTTACCAGGCAGTACTGCTGACCTGTACGGGACCGCTCGCTACCGGGCGGTACCGCCGATTGGGGCTGTAACGGTCCATTTCGACCGTCGACGGTTGATTTCAGGCAGTATCAGCCGAGGGAAAAAGAAGAAGAGGGAGAAGAAAAGGAAGAACCTGGGTTGACGCTGCTCTCGCGATACCGATCCGTCACCCGCAAACGATTTCTTCTACCCATGCGGGCTTTCTCCCCGCACGAGGAGAAGATATTGGGAGATCATGAGAGCATCACTTGCGCCGCAAAAAAACAAAACAAAACTAGTTTCCCACGTTTATCACGTCGTCGTGCAAGGATTGGTGCACAAAAAAACCACAACTCCGATAACTACGAATCGTGTGATATTTGTTACCTAGGGAGATCGTAATCCTTGAAACTTCTAGATCCAATGGAAGAGGATTAAAGAGGTTAAATGTCCTTCTCTCTAGCAATGCTCCTTAAATCGCAACAAAAAGCTCGCAACTCTTGCGCACCTTCTTGTAGCGAACGTGGAAGATCTCCTATCTTCTTCGCTTGTCATCTCACAACGAAAAGAGGGTGGTGGACTGAGAAGAGATGGGGGGGAGAAGAATAGGCGGGGGCGGCCAAAGATGTAGCCTATCAATTGGCCACACCTGCCTCCTATTCATCAAGAGCCTCCAAAAACCCTAATGGACCCTGCCTTAGTGGGTATTGGATCTCTATCCAATTATCCACACCTCTTGGATTATTGGACCTCTATCCAATAATCCCAATTTGCCTTCAATTGGGCTTCATGCAAGGAGTGGATTAATGTTGGATCTCATCCAATGACAACAAGGGCTAATTGGATAACTCATATCCAATCCTCTACTCGCTGCAATCATCCACCAAATGTCTGTGACCCTCTAGGTCTAACATCAAGCTGTCTATGAGTTCCACCTGTCAAAACTCCTTATAACTCAGTGAATTATTATCTCATAACAATTCACTCAACTCATCGACTATGGACGTACTAGGCCATTACATCATAGTCCTCAGACGGTACATGGGATCTAATCTATTAGACCTGTCTGTTCTCAGTTACCGTGTATCTATAGTCCCTCATTCATCTAATATCTCAGATATCGTATATCGGGCATGGTACTATCAAATCACATATGATATTCATCCGAGTCTCGCTCTAATTGAAATCTCTGAACGACCCTGAACAAGGATTTGCCTGAGCGAGAGCATGCAAGATATTCCTCTCGTGATACCAAAAGTGGATGATCCTCTCGTGATACCAAGAGTGGATGATCATGTATTAACATTCAATTGCTTTTGTAAGGTTTTCTACCAATTCCGATAATCATCTATAACATATCTAAAACTTTCCAAACCTATGAGTCTGATGTCAAAGAAAGGAGTATTCAAACAAGACATCCTTGGTGTCTCAAGTCTAAGGACTAGACACACACCTAGGACTACGAAATCACTATATGACGTTAGGCATCATTAACCATCCAGCATTCCATAAACGAATCAATCAGTGAACTCATTCTCTAATGAGCACCTGTACTGTACCCTTAGTGTCCCCACACAAGTGGTTATAAGACCAGCTGCCTCCATCGTATGGACGGGTATATAGTACACCGATCTGTTTAATTCTCCCAATATCCCTCTCGAGTAACCTATGACCGAGATTATTTAGGGTTTGTGTTTAAAGGCGAATCGATTTTATTATCTTGATCTCATCACGATCTTATTCCCATCAAGGATTTACTTACGAATGGGTAAGGCCCGTATCGTCTGGTACATATCGATCCGGCAATTGACCGGTACACGGACCGGCCGCTACCGGGCAGTACCACTAAAATCGACCGTCGATAGCCAATTGAGGAAGAAAAGGGAAGAGGAAGAAGACGAAGAGGAAAAGAAGAAAGAAAAAGAGGAGAAGAAAGAATAAGAGGAAAATTACCTCGCTCGCATGCCCTCGCCGCCCGCTGGTCGCCCGCAAGCCCTCGCTGCCCACGGGCGACTTTTCTCCCTGCGTTATGAGACAGAACGTCTTCCGCACCGGGAGAGAGATCGAGGCAACGTCGCCTCTTTATTTGCTTTTTTAATATATTTAATATTTTTAATATTATATTATATTATATTATAAAAATATTATAAAATATTTAATATACCGGGCGGTACATACTATGCATACCGTCCAGTACTGGTACCATACCGGTACCGACAAAATGTCAATAGACCGATACGTAAAACATTGATTCCCATTGCACAGATATAAGGACATCACAGTATATGCAACATGCAACATAAAAAAAGTGAGAATATGCCAATTTTTAAAACAAGCAAAAAGATCACACAACGTGTCACCCATGCTTGGCTTACAGGGTACCTGTAACTAACAGAAGAAACATCTCACTGCATGGGAAGAAGGAACGAGGCGATGTCATCCTTTTTCTTTTATTTTTTTAATTATATATATATATACACACACACGTATCACTCAGTACAAGCATACCATACTGTATTGAGCTAAGCTCAGTACGCCGATACGGTTTGGCGAACCTTGCGCTAAACCATGTTACCTGTTGTCCAAACCTTAGGAGGTAACAACAAGAGAAGAGTATACAAAAACTAATAATGATCCTCAATCTATCGAGAGCACCGAGGTGCAAGGTTCGTAGTATCGGTCCACACTGGCGTATCGAGATTTTTTCGATACGGTACGATACCCGATACTGGATAGTACGCACAATGCATACGGCCCGATACAGTATAATATAATTTATTTTTTTATAATATAATATTATATAATATATAATAAAAAATTAAGGCAGAGCCTTGTCCCAGCCCAGGAAGAACGAGGTAGCGCCTCGCCTTCCAACAGAAGAACGAGGAAGCGCCTCGTCCTAGCGCTGCCTCGCCTTCCAACAGAAGAACGAGGTAACGCCTCGTCCCAACAATGCCTCATCTTCCAACGAGTGAACGAGGCACCGCCTCGTCCCAACACAGGAAGACGAGGCGTTGCCTCATCTTCCAGCGTAAGAATGAGGCAGCACCTCGTCCCAACGCTGGAAGACAAGGCGCTACCTCGTCTCCGCATTTCCTTCTTATTTTTTAATATATTTTTTATATTTTATTTTATATAATATTATATTATTTTATATATTATAATGTAATATAATGTACCGCCCGATACAAGGCGGTCCGCATACCGGCACCCTATCGAACCGGTATGTACCACCCGTACTGGGCGATACAAAGCGAAACGACAATCCTTGCCTAGGTGTTGTTCAAAAACAACCTGCATTCTTACACACCTATTAGCCTATATTCGTGCTTTTATTCCATTGTTTAGCTTTTGTAGTTGGCATTTTAACTTTACAAGCAATAAACGTTGCTTTCTTTCGGTTGATTTCTAGTGATATCTCTCTGCTCCACCAAAACTTTCATCCAAAAGATGGTATCAGTTTGACGAAACCCATACAGATCAAGTGGTATCAGAGCAACAATCTCGCGCCTAGAGATGGTTAGCACTAAGCAAGGATACAAAGCCTCTGAAGAAGAGCTACAAGAGTTGAAGTTTAAGTCGTGCTCACTTGGATGAAGGACCACCGATAGGATGATGACCACCAACCCAACAGCTTTAGGAAACCTTACTGCCCATATTGTCACGGACAAAAATATAAACAATGTGTTATATGTAATGCTCATGTTTGTCCGTGTCTTTCGATTTTTGTACATACTTTGTACAGCAAGTAGCGGGCTTGCAGTAGGCTTGACAACCCTAGTTTGGTTAGCTTTTGTGGTCAGTTTCGGCTTGTAAATAGGAGTTATGTCATGTAGGCACTTGTGGGACTTCTGTCTGTAATGGACCGAAGTCCCTACAAGTGTTTGCTAAAGCTGTTACTTGTGGATCCCATGGGAAGTGCTTCCTCTAACTCGTTTTCTCTTTGTAGGTCCTAAGGGACCCTAAGAGGTTTCGGGGAGAATGACCTTTGCGGACGGACTCGCAAGGGTGTTGCACGACTTAGGCAAAAACAGCTAAGTCCGTGACATTTTTTGTATCAGAGCAAGACAGGCACACGCAGAAACACTTCCCATGCAAACATACGGGACCTAGTTGGGCTGCGTGGAGGGTAGCCAGCACGCGCGATCGTTTGGGAGAAACAGACATGGAGATGTAGGGAAAGGAGTCGCTCAGAGGAGCGGGCATCCTTGATTGGCATTCAGAGGAATGGCCAACCCTTTGCGCGAGAGGCACCACGTGGACAAGCGAGCTAGAAAGAATGTGTAGCGCACAAAGGTTGGGATGGCTGAGTTCGAGTTATGGCTCGACGTTCGCAACCAAATTTGTCGCTGCCCCCTGCGTTTGATCTGGAGATCTGGTATATTTTTATCACCCACGCCTTTTCAATACTGCAAAATCCTTTACCTTACATGTTGAAGAATTTTTTCATACTTCCATTGCTATAAATTTAGATCGTCGCAAACGTTATCGTTATTGCGAAGGCGAAATGCTGTAGAAATTTTCAGCCACCTATTTGCCTCTTGAAGCCGGTTTATTGCTGCTCCTTTTTGGCCGAAATTTTTATACATTTTCATAGATCATCTTAGCTTTCATCTAAGATTGATCTCTGGAAAAAATTTCTTCTGAAACCGGAATTATAGTGCTGCAATTCTTCGTCACACAGTGCTGGAATTTTACGACGAAGAATCTGCCTTTTGCCTGTTCGCCTCTTGGAACCGAACTTTTGTCCATCCTTTTTGGCCGAAACTTTTACACAATTTCATAGATCGTCTTAATTTTCATCTAAGATTGATCTCTGGGAAAAATTCTTTCTGAAACCAGAATTATAGTGCTGCAATTCTTCGTCGTGCAGTGCTGGAATTTTACGACAAAGAATCTGCCTTCCGCTTGTTGGCCTCTTGAAACCGAACTTTTGTTCATCCTTTTTGGCCGAAACTTTTACACAATTTCATAGATCATCTTACTTTTCATCTAAGATTAATCTCTGGGAAAAATTATTTCTGAAACCGGAATTATAGTGCTGCAATCCTTCATCGCGTAGTGCTGGAATTTTACGACGAAGAAACTGCCTTCCGACTTTTTCCCTATTTTCCTACCGTTACTCTGCCGAAATTTTATCAAACTTTTTGCTGATATCAACCACATCTGAACCGAGGATTTCTGCATATTTACCTTGAGTTTTTCTCTAGAATTTATGTCGAGAACTCATCGTTTCTTGAACGCAAATTCTGTTCGGCAGAACTGCACGTACGCAGCGATCTTTCATCGAATCCTATCAGATTTTTACTGCTGTTTTTCCAGATTTGAAACTCCCTTTTCCTCATCTTCCTCCCTTGACACCACAGCCCCAAATTTCACAATTTTTGGCTGGAATTTTCGTTGAGAAACTGCTGTTTCTTCGACGACAATTCTGCTTCTGCAAGGCAGCATACATTGCAGCGAACTTCGTCGAATTCTATCAAACCTTCGCTGCCATCTCTTCCAGATCTGAAACCATCTTTCCCTAACCTTCACCCTCTACTGTCACCACCCAAAAAACCCATCAAACCGCAGCCAAAAACTCATCCCAATCAGCCCCAAACACAGCCCTAACCGCAGCCTACTTCTTTACCGATCCACGTACCTTTTCAGCCCACCTTCCTTATCGATCCACCTACCTTTGCTGTCATCTATCCCAGATCCAAAATCCCTTTTCCTAACCTTCATCCACTGCTATCACAGCCCTAAAACCACACCAAATCACAGCCAAAACTCCACAAAACCACAGCTCCTAACCGCACCCAAAACTGCCACAAAACCAGCCCAAAAAAAAAAACCATAGCCTTCGGTCCACCAACCTTTCATCCACCCAACCTCCCTTATCCCTTCAACCACAGCACGCATCCCTCGCTGCCAACAGTGATCTCTCGCTGCCATCCTCCTTGATCGCAGCCAGCAGCAATCCTTTGCGGCAAAAAAGCTATCAGCAATGATCTTTCGCTGCAATCTGTCTACATCGCAGCCGCAGCAATATTTCGCTGCCAACTGTCTTGATCGCGGCCAGCAACGAATTGAACACGACCAGCAGTGGTCTTTCGCTCCTTATCGCCTGTGTCCTCCTCCGCAACAGCCATGCACACCGTTGTGCTGTCTTCCTCCTATTGCAGCAGCACCCTTGCTGCGACCACGCCACACGCAGCCACGAAGCTGCAGCCGACGTCGCTGCTGCCCTCTTCTTCCTCCACCATCGCTGCTGCCTTTCGACTCAAGATCTTTTGGCTGCCATCTTCCAATAGATATCAGCCACCTGAAAAATCGCAGCCTCGACGGCATTGCAGCATCACCGCAGAACCACAGCTGACGTTACTGCTGCCATCTTCTTCCTCCACCGTTGCTGCTACCCTTGGTTACCATCCTCCACTTGGAGACTTCACAATCGCAGCCCCGACATCGCTGCCATTTGCTGCCTTCAACCTGAAGATTGCAGCTACACTCTTCAATCAGTTTATTTGACAGGTGGGAGATCCTTACATCATGGCATCGGTGGGCTTATTCGAAGTCAAATTGGAGGCTTTCGAGACACGTATGGATGCTAAATTACGCGCTCTCTTCAAAGAGTTTAGATTGGCCGATCACCGAGTCCAACTGAGATCACAACGTGGTGCAAATTCAGATTGTAAAAAAAACCTTAACGAAGAAATAGCGATGATCCATCAAACCTCCACCATCAAAGAGTACCAAACCAGGTTTGAAAGATTATCTAATCAAAATTACAATTGGTCTGAAAAACAGATACTGAGGACTTTCATTGAGGGCTTGAAACCGGAGATCGGGAAGAAGTTAAAGCGCGATAGTCGTACACACTTAAGGCAGCCATCTCCTTCGCACGACTACACGAAGATAGGCTGAACCAAGATGCTCGGAGGACCAAAGCCATCACACGACCAGTAGCACAGAGACCCTCGGCCTCATCTACCACCAGCCGATCACCTCAGCCAAAAAAGTTAACAAGAGAAGAGCTTCGTGACAGATCAGCAAAGGGCCTATGTGGGAATTGTAATAAATTGTGGAGCCTAGAACACACACCAATGTAAAAAGGAAACACCACTAATAATTGCGCCCACTGAAGAACCCAAATTTGAAGATACGACTCTCAAGCCCAAGGAGAAGGATACACCATAACTAGCCACCCACACGGTCCCTACCTTAGCCGGCTACACCAACCTGCAAAAATTGAAGATAAAAGGGTTTCTCAAGCAACAATCCGTCATCGTCCTCATCGACGTCGGGAGCACACACAACTTCATGAGCAGTAAGGTTGCTACCCACTTAATGCTCCAAAAAGAAGATTACAGCGGGTTTGAAGTCAAGGTAGCTATCGACCAAATTCTGAAGTGCAACCAGAAATGCCCGCGGGTTAAACTGATCCTACAGGAGCAAGACGTAGTTGCTGATTTTTTTCCTCCTCCCTCTTAATGATTTTGATATAATGCTCGACATTGATTGGTTGTCCACGATCGGAGACATTTTGTGAAATTTTTCAAAGCTAACCATGAAATTTTTCAGCAAAGGAAAACAAGTGGTTCTACGAGGGAGCCAAGCGACTACGACCACAGCACAACACTTGGAGAGGTTACCAAAAGAAGAATCCAGCGGTTTCCCAATTCAAATTCAAGAGTTTCATGAGATTGAAGATAAGAACACTCTCCCACATCTTGCTGAAATTTTGGACGTCTCCACCAAACCGAGCCGACTACCTCCTCTGAAGCTATTCGACCCCCCTATGTTAAACTGGCCGAAACTTCTACCAACTATTGCTCGACCAAATTGCTTCCTACAACCTCAGAAGGTCGAAGATAGAAGGGTCGCCCAATAGATGACAGAGACATGGATTGTTCGGTTGTGCTTATTTCCCGCTACGACACATCCCTACATCTTTTTCCTCGACTTCTAAAGTGTTACATCCTGCCGAACTCACCATGGTTGTTGATGCAACACTTCCAGATCTCAGGTGACTTCCACGACTTTCCCCAAGATCGGACCATGATGCTTAAAGACTTCATTGATGATGACCTCCGATCTACGATCCAAGACCGCGAGAAAATTGAGCCCCTCCACTGGCGAATCAGAAAAGGGGAAGGATCACTTGTAGGACTCAACGAAGCATGAACATCATCCCTCTCATTCTAAAGAAAGATAAACCACCTTGGCTGAATGGAATTATAGCCCTCACGACCACGATGTCGTCCACACCAAATCGTGGCCATATGTTTATTATTAGAGTAGACACATCCAGAGTGGGGTCAGCACCATCCTCATGCAAGATGGTCAACAACACGAAGAAGTGAAAATAGGCCCCGAAAAATCACCACTCTTACCCACCTCAGACTCAGATCAGGCTCACACCACTAGAGATTTTATCAGAAGACAGCCCTCACTCCAAAAGAAGGCACGACTACTATTTCAGAGCAACCACGTGGCAGCCCATGCAAGGAAGAAACTTTCCCTTGACGAACGCTAAAGCAGAAAAAAGTTTCTTGAGAAAGATCAAGTCCCCCTTCATCTCCAGCACCACCAGCACGAAATTCAAGCCTCAAGAAAGTGGTCTCCCTATTTCTTTGGGCTTGTAAAATTGGGGATCACATTGGGGCCCTAATCTAGAGATCAGATCCGCGCACCAGATCAAGATTACAGTTGATCCTCCAGGTATCCCACCTCAAATGGAAACTTAAACAAGACGACTCAGTCCAAATCCATCCAACTGACACCCAAGCTGATGAGGAGGCCAAAGTTCAATTAATGATCGCATGAGAGGAGCTGAAGACCCGATTCTCAGAGTTCATGGATCCTCAGCCTTAAGGACAAGGCTGATTCAAAGAGGAAGGGCTTGATAGGACTCCAGGAGGGTTGAGTCCTAATCACCCTAATCAATAAGAACCCTATAAGATTGTAATAAAACCCCACCTAATCACTTCTATCCTATAAAGAAGTGTGGCTAGGGTTTAATTTGGGGCCTTAGGGCTTCCTAACCACAATCCCCCTTACTGGGTTGGTCGGCTAGGGTTTCTAGCAGAGGGGCGTGGCTACAACCACTTAGGCCGTCGCCCCCTTTATTTATGCATGGTAGCTATAAGAGGGGCAAAAGGGGGAATTCACTTAGGAAGCACCCCCTAGGGCTAGGGTTTGGAGCCTTATATAAGAATGTAGCCTCCACCTCTTTTAAAAAAGCATGATCAATCTACAATTCAGCCATATGGCCGACTACTAGGAGGGAGGAACCCCTATAGCGTTCCAAGGGTTGATCCCCCTCAAAGATCAAAATCTATAGAGCTCCATCTGGGGTTCTATCAGCCCGTAACTTCCTTCTGCCACCACTCCGTGTGTAGGTTCCTGAACCTATCGAGGGAGAGGATCATAAGTTCATCCACCACAGACGGACGCCCTCTAGAACTTCAACTGCTACCACTACTGCTATCTGCATCTTCCGCCATTATAGCTGTTGTTGTCCGCAACTTCTACCACTGTCGTTCACAATGCTACCATAGCTGTTTTAAACTAATCTTTCGTTGCTGCTACCAACTTCTCACCGCTGCCTCTCCTTCCCACCAACCACAATCGATTTCCGCTGTCGATGATAATTTTATCCCTTTACTGTTAATAAATAATTCTTTTCTCCCTGTCTAACTACTGTTAATAGTAAATAATATACTGTTAACAGTAGATTGTTAACTATTATACAAAGCAAGGTTTGCAATTTTGACACCGGGCGGTACATACCAATCCGCCAGGTTGCCGGTGCGTGGACCGCCCGCTACCGAGCAGTTCTGCCAAAAATCGACCGTTGGCGATCGATTTCAGTCGTCGACGGTCGATTGAGCGAGAAAACGGGAAGAAGACGAAAAAAAAGAAAATAGGAAAAGAAAGAATACCTATCGCCCGCGCACGGTCCTCGCCCGTGCGCCGTTGTCGCTCGCGAGCCGTCACCGCCGGCGGGCGCTTTTTCTCCTGCGCGAGGAGAAAGATCGAGGGGACGTTGCCGAGGCAACGTCGCCCCTTCTTCTCTTTTTTTTAATATTTTAATATATTAATATTATATTATATAATATTATATTATAAAAAATTATATTATATTTTAATATACCTTGCGATATGCACTATGTGTACCATCCGGTACCAGTACCGTACCGGTACACCAGTACAAACCGATAAGTCAAACCTAGGTACAAAGTAACCTTTATTTACTAGATTGATAATATAGATTTTAACACTGCTAATCTTTGTTAATTTAAAATTATTATTAAAGTTTTAGGATAAATGGCAAGTGTATAAAGCAACTCAGTAGATTCTTTAAAAAATTCAAGAATGGATATTGCCTGGAAATACAATTATCCACAGGATCCTAAAAATCCTAATACGATTACGTGCATCTTCTATGATAATACTATTAAAGATGATATTTTTCGTGCAAAACAACATTTAATAAGAAATTTCAAAATTACATCACCCTGTAAGAAGTGTCCATCTGATATAAAAGAAGAGTGGCTGGCTTATATGAATAAAAAAATGTAAAAGAATGAATCTTATAAGATTTTACTAGAGGATAGTGTTGAATATATCAGAGATGATGAAGAAGATTCTTTTGAAGGTGACAATCCAAATGAGAAAAAAATATATGACAGAAAAGGAAAAGAAGCAATGGTTGTTAAGAAGGGTAAAAAGAGAACAATGGACCTATATATGTCTCAAGGGTCACAGATGCAACAAGGGCAAGCAGGAGCAAAATTAAGATAAACTATAAATGATACTTGTGATAAGGAAATAAGGGTAAGAACAATTCAGCACATTGCTCACTTCTTCTATTAGGCTGGTCGTCCCCTTTGTACAACTCATTTAGCTAGTTTTAAGGAGATGATTGAAGCTATTGGACGATATAGTGCATGATTAAAGCCTCTAAGTTATTATAAGATGCAAATAGTGATTTAAAAAGCACTATGCGCCAAAAAGAGACAAGGTTTCAAAATGCCCAAGGCGAAGTGTAGCTCTTATAAATATTAAAATATATAAAATATATTTTAATATTTTAAAATATTCTCTACTGTTAACAATAGTAAAGAAGAGTAAAGTGTGAGAAAGAGACCGAGGTGAGAAGTTGAGTCACGACGAGAACTGAGTCGCGGACAGGAGGTTGTTGTCTTAAAGTAACAGCAACGGCAACAGAGAGCAATAGCAACAAGCAGTAATGGAGAGCAACGATAGCGGGCACATCAAAAAGCAGCGAGAGTGGCCGCGACAGCAACAACAACAACGAAGAGAGGCAACTGAGAGAGACAACGACAGCAACAGTAGAGAGAGGCAACGACAATGGCAAAGAGAGGCAACAAAATCGGACATAGGGTTACGGGAAGTCGCAAAGAGGGAGAGGCTGAAATGTATGGTTCAATCAAACCAACTAATCGAGCGCTCACTGCCTCTCTCCATTGTCGTTGCTGCTATCGATTACAAAGTTTAAACCGAGCGCTCGCTCAAAACGCCCAGCACCTGGGCTCGGGCGAGCACCTAGGCAGCGCCTCTTTGAAGTGCACCGCCAGGCCATTAAATGAGGCGCTCGAGCGAGACCTTTTTAAATCATTAGATGGAAGTTTTATTATTGAAAAAAACGTTGGATTATACAAATGATTTATTAAAGGGTCACAAAGAATGATGGATAAAGCATGGTTGCTCTATTATGTCGTATGCTTGGACTGACAGGAGACATAGGAGTATAACTAATTCTATGGTTATCCTTCGTCTTAGGTAAATTACTTAAAGCAAAAAGATAACACTTATATTGGACTCCATGTGCAGCACATTGCATTGATTTAATAGAGGATATTGAAAAGATTCTTGAAATCAATAAAATTTTATAAAAAGCAATATTTATAGTTGGATTTCTCTATAATCATAGTGGGGCTTTGAATAAGATAAGAGAATTCACAAGCACCAAGGAATTGGTGAGATATGGTGTCACCCGATTGGCTACTTCCTTCTTGACATTACAAAATGTGCATCGTCAAAAACATAACTTAAGAAAACGTGTTTATCTCGAAAAAATTGGTGACAAGCAAATGGGTAAAAGAAGCGAAAGACAAGAGAGCCAATGATATCATCTTAATATCATCCTTTTGGAATCTTATAGTTTATATACTAAAGGTAATAGGTCCTCTTGTTCAAGTCTTTTGATTGGAGGATAATGAAAATAAGTTTGCAATGGGATGTATTTATGAGACTATGGATAGAGCAAAGAAAACAATTCAAAGATCTTTTAATGAAAATAAAAAAAATATAAGAAAGTATTTACAATTATTGAGAAAGATAGAATTGTCAACTTCATTGTCCATTACATGTAGCAGAATATTATTTGAACCCAGAATTCTTTTATATGATCACCTCCGTTGGGCAGAAGTTCTAAATGGGTTATATCAATGCATCGCAAAATTAGTTCTAAGTCTTGAGGTGCAAGATAAGATCATACATAAATTATCTTTATATAAGAATGTCGATAGTCTTTTTGAAATTCCGATGGCAGTTCGATCTAGGACAACTATATCCCCATATATTAATAAATTGATATAATTAATTTCATCTATAGTTTGTTATTATTGATAAAATAAAATAAATTTTGCAAATGAATGGTGGAGTCTATTTGAAAATTCCACCCTGAACTTGCAACAATTTGCTATCAAAATTCTTAATTTATGTAGTGTTACGAGTTGTGAGCAAAACTAAAGTGTCTTTGGGCATGTAAGGATCACAAAATAATTTTGTTTCAATTAATCAATTGTTCTTCAGATAGATGTATTAATATATTTTCAAATTATATGACATGATAGATTCAATAAAAGAGAAGAAATTGGTTGGAGCATCAACGATTACATGTCTTGTTTATATAAAGTATAATCAAGCATTGAAGGCTCATCATGATTTGCGAAATAGAATTGATCTAATGTCATTACAAGACAATGATGATTCAAATGAGTGGTTGATGGGAGAAATGAGTACAAACTTGCAAGATGACGAAGACGAGCATGTGTTTAAAGATGACAAATTGACATGGGAGATGTGGCAAAAGCTTCAGGTGCTGAAGAACTATAAACATATACAAGACGGATAACAAAGGAAACAACAAGTGTGAAAGCCTCAAGCTCATCTCTTGCTATTGTTGAAGAGGATGAAACATATTTTAATGAAAAAGGACAAAAGGAAAAGAATGATGATGATATGTTTAAGAACGACAATGTTGATTATGATGATGAATGAATTTGATATAAAACTTTATTATTTGAGTCTTTTGATAATTTTGTAATTAGAAGATGGATAATATGATTTGGTATTTAGATCTTTTTAATTTAATGTCATATTTTCTAAATAATAATATTTTTTAATTATATTATATATTTTTATATTTTAGCGCCTCGCTTCGCTTAGGCGAGCGCCTAGCCAAACGCCAAGCGCTTTTTAAATCACTGACGCATAGCCATGTAAAAGATACTACCAAGTAGAACATCGTAGCAAGAACTCGACTATTTCAAGTGTAAGCTCACATCGACATACCCTCCTACAACAACTCGATCAACGCTAAGGTATTAGACTCATGGATAGGACAACTTGACACTTTGATTTATATGATTACAACAACAAAGATAGGGTGATGCTTGTGCAACTAAAGTTGATGGGACATGCACTCGCATGGTGGAAAGCATATCTTAGAACCAACAGCGATGAAGACGTGTCATTCAAAAGGTTCATACAAGAAAAATTATATCATATGGGCTATCTCGAAGAAAGATGAAGTGATATGCAAAAAAAGGGACTAATTTGTACAAGAACACACCATTGAGTTTTGAGGACAAACAATAATGCTCGGAATCCCCCTCAACAATCAATCCAAGATTGACACACCTTCGAGCTCCATACATAGATTCATACCAAATTGAGCCACTTTAAAGTATATGATATTTAGACCACTATCAGCATGGAAGTGTCGATCAAAAGAAACATTCACACTTATAACGAAAAGCCCACATAAAAGGCCAAAGAAAGCCACCCAAAGGCTCAAGAGAATTTTAGGATGGTAAAACTTTCTCCTCGAAAGAAAGTGATCCTTTTTTGTGAATATTGTATAATTGCAGGACACTCCAGAGAAAAGTGTTTGAAGGTTCACCCGAAACTCGTCCTAAAGAAGCAATTGAAAAATAATCAAAATCGACGAACCACGACTCCGACCATGGACGACGACTCCATTGAACTTTCACAAGTTCCTTACACAGATCTGAGTCTGTCGTTGATGACTAGACTAAAAGTTATAGACTCAAGTCCGACGCTCAATCCAAAGGTTCGAGAAGAGCTCTCACCATAAAGATCCAAGTGAAGCAAGAAGTCATTTGTGTAATTTTTAACACTAGGTGCTAAAAGAACCCCATTCGACGAGCTTAGTTAAGAAGATTGGCCTAGAGACGACACCGCATCGATGCCCATATCCTCTTGGATGGCTTCATGATAATGTGGAGGCGAAGATCGATGAACAATGCAAGATACACTTTGTCATCACAAAGAAAATCATCAACGAGATGACGTGCGAGGTGGTTTCGCTTAATATATGCCAAGTCGTCCTTGAAAGCCCCTACTTATGGGATCAAGATACCATTTGCTTTCATCGAGCCCAAAAGTATCAATTCCAAAAAGATGGAAGAAAGTTCAACGTCACCCGAGATCCAATTGATTCGACGAAAGACTGATGATGAATGCTTGACACAAGCTTGTGGCTCTCACTTCGAGGACATGCAAAAAACCAAATTCTTCCTCTATGATGAAAAAGAAGGAAAAACCAAAACAGATAGCAACAACCTCAAAGCCCCAAGACAAGAAAGAAAATCCTCGAGTCGACGATAATCGCAACAAGGAGAACCCCATTAAAACAACGCACGTAGATGACAGGGCCATCCACGACAATGCCAACTACATCGACAGACCACAACAAAACCTCCAAACAACATATGGAGAGAGAATAAGCCTCAAAGAAAGATGCAACAGGAAGTGAATCACCTAATTGAGAGAACCATGATCAAGGACGATCAAGTATAGTTCGAGACAAACTCCAATCCTAACTAAAGTTCCAATCGGACTCTAATCAAACCAAACCAAGACCAAGCCCAATCTCAAGCTTAAAGATCATATTCAAATCAACTCCAAAACCTAAATGCATTAGGAACTCCAAGTCCTAAAAGCATCAAGACTCTCCAAGTCCTAACAACATAGGACTCTCCGAGTCTCACCCCTACCTCAGCTACAAGAGAGGGAGAAGAGACCCATCTTAAGCATCACAAAAGTAATAGCAAGGAGCGCCAGCCAACCCTAGCTTTTCAGCCTCAATAAGAGCGAGAGAAGAGAGGAGGGAGGAGGAATTCTGCAATGTGCAACCAGACCTCCAGCCTCAACCCCTTCTTCCTCAAGTTCTAGCAACTGAAGCCCATCGAAGTTTTGCGCAGCTGCTGTGAGAAGTCTCTAAACCCTATTTCCTGCTATCCAAACCTCAAAAGGAGTTTACATCAACAAAAGAGAAGGAGACCAAAACCAACAATAATCCGAAACCTGTCAAGAGCACTCAGGTGCTGTCCAAAGGCAGATTCCTACGCACTTATTAGTCTCTATTCGTGTTTTTATTTCGTTGCTTAGCCTTTGTAGATGGCACTTTAACTTGCAATGGAGATTGTTTTCTTTTGATTTTACGCTTGATTTCTAGTGATATAGCTTTCCTCCATCAAAACTTCCTTCCGAGAGATGGTATCATATCAACAAATCATTGAACCCGAACCCCATAAACCAATTATAATTAAGACAATTGGATGTTATTTGGATTAGGCTAACTTGAGTTACTTAGTATTCAATTTGTTATGTGTTTGATTTAGGTTCCATTATAAATTAAATTTTATGTGCAATAGGAAATGAGGTACTATTTAAGGATACAACAATGCCACAGTAGCGCACCATAGTGATCCACAAATAGCAAACAAATTTATTAAATTTTATGTGCAATAGGAAATGACATACTATTTAAGGATACTGCAATACTACAGTACTGCAACTATAGTAATCCACAAATAGTAGACAACTACTCTCCTAACGTAAAGCCATTTAAGTTGTAATATCCTGTTGTATATCTCCTATGTCTTCCTGGATTCTGATACGGTGTGGTTACTGCCAGGTAAATAGGAAAAGATTCTGGAATCAAAGTTAACATCGGGGAAAAAGTTACGTAACATTTTTATTTATTTGTTTGTGTACTTATTTCTTATCAAGTCATATAAAAGGAAGACCCACAATTCTTACATCTAATAGTGAATTGTCTTTACGTGAGATGCATTCACAGAGTTGTAGCAATCAAACTATATAAATGGAACTTTGTTTTCTGAGGTCAAATGAGTTTGCTTATCATATCCTCTCTTTCCAGTGATCTTCTAACCATTGTCTTCTATTCATGGTGTCCTACCTACCACCAATTTTTGCTCCCTGCCATGCTGTACTATTGGATTTTTCCTTAAATTCTAAAACATGAGGCAATGTCAATCATTGTGATATTATGAGGAAGGCCCTCTATGCCAAACTATGATCCTTAACCCTACAGAATAGGTTGGTTCTCAACTTGCATTAGAATGGGTGGCCGAGTGCTTGAAGTTCCTGCCAACATAAAATCTGCAAAGGACCAATATACACAACCTAATCTATGCAAACAGAGAATATTTCCGGTTTTAAAGGAAACCTAATAAAACTAATGATAAAACTACTAATGATAACAGGATAACCATGTGCTCCCAGATTGGCTGTCTTAAAGAAAAAAACAAAAAAAAGTAATATGTAGTACAATTGTAGACTAAACAGAAGATGTGACTCCATATATGACATGAGTAAAAAGATAGCATATGCATAACATACTTGCCAAGATCATTTCCTTTTCACATTCCGTGTGAAATATTTCTAGACAGACAAACGATATAAATGACCAGGATAACTGAATAAAGACAAGTCCCCTGAGACAGAATAACTGACCTTCATTGTATAGGAAGTGTTAAAATGTAGCTTGTTCGCAGCATCCTGCTGTAGAGTAGATGTGATGTAAGGCGTCGGTGGATTTCTGTGAACCTTGCTTCTTTTTATATTTTTCACTTCAAACTTTGAGGACAAAACCTGCTTTTCAACAGCTTCTGCCTCTGCATGAGACCCTATAGAAAGCTGATCCAACTTTTTGGAATTCAAATGGGTCAAATGTGAAGGTATAGATGTATTTATGTTCAATAAATTTGCATCTTGAAATTCAACAACAACTGTCCAATATTCTTGCTCCTTAAACTGTTCTATCTCCATTTCCCTATCACATATTAAAGCCAGAGCTGCAGACTGGACACGTCCAGCTGACTGGCATCCAGGTAACTTCTTCCATAGCAGAGGTGATATGCTAAAACCAATCAAATAATCCAGGACTCTCCGAGCAAGATATGCATTGACCAAATTCATGTCTATCTCTCTGGGATCCTGTAAAGCAATTTTGATAGAAGACTCTGTTACTTCATGGAACACAACCCTCGCAACTATAATGTTTCCATTCAATGCATCTTGCTGGTGCAACATCTCAGTTATATGCCAAGCAATTGCTTCTCCTTCACGATCAGGATCAGATGCAAGTATCAAATTTTCTGCTCTGAGAAAGAGGAAATATTAACATACAAAAAAGAATTAGGGTTAGAGACAAACTTATCTTTAGTGCCAAAAAGCAAAATATTGATGTTGGAGATATAGAAAAGACAAAATACTTATGATAGATACAGCATATCTAGGAATACAATCAAGCTTTTTCCTGCATCTTAGTAATATATTTTTTATACGTGTTCAAGTGACGGAAAACAAATAATATCTTTTACATATCCGCGTAGTTTATCAACTTTTTCGGAAATGATAGAACGCAAAATGTCTTTGTACATGACAGAAAAATTTTCCCATGAAGACCTATATGATTATTGGGTTTCTACCAATGAGCAAAAAAAAATACAACTTGAGCAATGAATTGATAAGTCGAATAAAAACTCAAGAAAAAGAAGAAGAAAGGATATCTCTTGCTCTAGATATACTTGAAAAAAGGACCAGATTATGCAACGATGAGGATGAGCAAGAATACTTGCCAAAAGCAAAAGAATGATATTATCAACGCTTGCAATCTCGTACCGAGTACTCCCTAGTCGGTCCGATACATCCCAATCGGAACTAATCACCAACATGGTACACCAGTATGTCCTGAAGACTCGAAGAGGAAGAAGAAGAGGGAAAAGAGGAAGGAAGCAGTGACAATGGAGGAAGACGAGGCGGCACTAAAGGAAGAGGAAGGAAGAAGATACAATGGAGGAAGGAGAAAGAGGAAGGTAGAAGAGGAGATGGAGGACGAGGAGGAAAATAAAGGAAGAGGAAGGAAGAAGAGGCAGTGGAGGAAGACGAAGAGGTAGAGGACGGAGAGGAGGCAGTGGTGGAGGGATAGGTGGAAAAGAAGTAAAATGTACCTTGTTGGTGGCAACGGTGGGTGGCACAGATGTAGGCGGCTGCTGACTATATGTCCATGTTCCTCTCAGCTCTTGCGGTTAGGGCTAGACCGCGAGGAGGAAGCACACAATTTCCTTTTTGTATGGTCTAATCGAACAATCGACATGGATCAAATCCAAGTTCCAAATCATGCCTGGACCAATAAATACCGATTCATGCATACAGGAATCCCATGAACAATACACAATTACCAAAACATTCCTTGCATGGCGAGAAGATGAATGTAATTTTTTACCAAAATACCATCAAATAGACTTCTAGAGTAAATATAAAATAACTACATAAGCATACATATTATAAAGTGGATAAGGTAGTTGCCAGCAACTAATACAAGTATGGAGGAATCTAATCCAACTAATACAAGTATGGAGGAATCTAATACAAGATCTATGGAATTTCTCTCCAATTGAAGGTATTTAGCTTTTTTATGTTTTATTTATCATTTCATACAATTAGAGGCATATTAATGCAGATTTAGAAAGATTAACCATGATTAAGGCTATTTTCATACGATTAAGTCCAATTATGTCAATTCTCTTATGCTAAGGTCCAATTAGGAACTCTTTTCTTTGCAGGTGATACAAGATCAATGGAAGCAACATCATTCAACGAACATACATGCAACTAAGTTGTTCCTTGATGGATCTGAAAAAAATTAAATTTTTTATTCTTATAGCCTAGAATTTATGTTTGTTTAGATACACTTTATTCTTATTTAAATGTAATTTATACACCAAGAAATTAGGGAAAAAAACCCTAAAATAGGATTTTTTTTATTCCAAGCCATTTTTTTAATCTTTGTTTTTCAAAAAACCGGTACATACATACGAGTGTATCAAAACACGGTACACCATTGCCGATTGGTGCGTACCAATCCAACCAAGATCGATATGTATTGGACACTAAGACCAGTACGTATCAGACCAGCCAAGACTAGCACGACATTGTGTTCCTTGGTTTTAAGATTCAACCATCAAGAGTTCAAGATTTCTTTGGGAAGCTTCAATGAGTTCAAGCAAGTCCCAACTGAAAGCCTTATATAAGAGAAAAGGTAGCATCGTGACTTGAACCCAATAAGCCCATTGGCACTCTGACTTGGATAAATTGACCTTAAATCACATGAACCAAAATGCTTAAATTTCAAGTTAACAATGCTAACTCCATCACACCTTACGTAGCAACAAAACCCTAGTAGACTTACAAATGTGAAACTAATCTAGATATCTCAATTTGTCAAGTTAATGGGGGACACATGTAAATAACACACTCACACTAAAATAATGTCTTAAACCTCTTAGAAGTTCTTCACCTCATCTTCCTATAATAAAAGGAGTATTAAAACTTTTTTCATCAATTTTGATTATCAAATTCCTTTACATTTTTGTTGATTTCGTGCTAGTGAAGAGAGTAGGAGATATGTATGATTTTCTCTCTAACTACAATTTTCATCTTCTTATATCTATGTTAGAATTTTATGAAAGCAAATAAAATATCTTTAGTCATCCCAATCATTAATTTGACCAAAAACTTCCAACGTTTTAATTTTAGTCTCCGTGAAGAAAAATTGAACTGTTCACAACTTGATGAAATCATATCGAATGATTTTACACCTTGACTGAACTTTCAAATTACTACTATTTCCTTTTTTGGGCTCAAGTTTACAACAACCTTTTCCTGTATTATATGATAATGATTTCCTTTTTTTCTTACCTCAAGTTCACTACAAATCTGTTATTGCAGTAATACTTATGAACTATGCAACAAAACTTAATGAGCTAGTTTTAGATCTGTGGTAAATGTTTAATGTACCTCTGCATGACCTGTAACGAACAAAAATAAAAAAAAATTTATTATTCAAATTTAATAGAGTAAGTTTTTGCTAATATTTTTTATATAAAAATATGAAATAGCAGAAGTTTGATCAGAATTTCTATAAACGTTAGGAGTCCAACCATCAAACAAGATCTGAAAACTTCAAAATTAGGCCCTACTCAAGTTTTCTAGAGCAAACATTTGTATCACACAACAACGAAGTGCTAAACAATTAAGTGAGAAACAAGGTTACTCCTATCTGCTTTCTCCCATTGAAATAGATTTTGCATTATCCAATGAAGGAAACTTTCGTTAAAGTCAATTGGAATTTCATGAATGCATCTCATTTGCAGATATTACCATCAAGGCAACATTAACTACTATGGACCACGTGCGCAACTAGGTCACTATTCAATGGTCAGCTATCAAGAAGTCTAAATCAAGAAGACTCTACAGAAGATAAGAGTAAATTTTTTAAATTGTCTTTATATTTAACATCAATCCTCTGATGGTTCCACAATCCTAAGGCACACTGAGGCATGTAACTGCAATGACAAAAATCCAGGTCAATGGGAGGATATAACAATCTACCTTATTGCTTAATTTAAGTTCATACAGAAAGGGAGCAATGTTCCAAGTTCCCTATACAAGAAAGACAAAGCAAAAGTTCCCTCTATTTGTTGTTCATCACAACGATTGACATACCGGTCCATACCGGTGTGCCGACATTTTGTCGGTACCGGGCGGTACACACAGTGAAAAATTAAAATATATTTTAAAAATAAAAAGCGGCGACATCGCCGAGGCGACGTTGCCTCGAACTCTCTCCCGCGTGGGGAGAAAAAATCCCACGAGCGACGGTGCTAGGGCAACGCGGGCGGCGACGGCGTTAGGGCAGCGCGGGCGGCGACGGCGCTAGGGCAGCGCGGGCAGCGACGGCTCGCGGGCAACCCCCGGGCGGAGTCGCCGCTAGGGCGGTGTGAGGTACTTCTCCTCTTCTTCTTCTTCTTTTCCTCTTCTTCTTCTTTCTAAACGTCTCCCAGCGTGGGGAGAAAAAATCCTGTGGGCAACGGCGCTACGGCAACGCGGGCGGCGATGGCGCTAGGGCAGCGCGGGCAATGATGGCTCGCTGGCGACCCCCGGGTGGAGTCGCCGCTAGGGCGGTGCGAGGTACTTCTCCTCTTCTTCTTCTTCTTCTTTTCCTCTTCTTCTTCTTTCCTTTTTCTTCCTCAATCGACCGCCGACAGTCAATTTCTCCTTAAATCGACCACAGACGGCGAAAATCGACCGCCGACGATCGAAATCGACCGCCGACATCCGATCTTAGCGGTACCGCCCGATAGCGGCAGGTCAACTGCCAAACCGGTATGTACCGGGCGGTACGGGTCTTACCTCTCGATAAGAAAAACCTTGGTTCATCACATATATATCAAGTAAATATAAAATTTATGATAGCATTCACTGACCAATGACCATGATCAGGCCAAAAGTTGATAGCGTGAAGAAAATTGCCAAAAGCAAACAACTACAATAATCTAACAACACTAGAAACTTCTAATAGATCCTCTCAAGGACATGAATAATTCAACTCCAACAATCCCTTTAAAGAACAATTTAACCATGAGAATGGTTCGCTTTAACCTAATGAGATGGATAGAAAAGCTCCTTGATACCACAATATGTGTTCCATGGCAAACCGGTGTTGGGCATACTACTCAGCTGCTCACTTCTTAACTATCCTATTTTAACTATTCAGTAAGAGGGCCTTAGTACCAAGGTTTTCTATACCGATCACGGGCGGTACGTACCGGTACACAGATCGCTCGCTACCAGGCAGTACTCGCCAAAATCGACCGTCGGCGATCGATTGAGGGAGAAAAAGGGAAGAAGAAGAAGAGGAAAAGAAGAAGAAGAAGAGAAGAAGAATACCTCGCGCCGTCCTCGCCCGCACGCTGTCACTGCCCGTGGGTCGCCCGCACGCCGTCGCCGCCCGCGAGCCGTCGCTGCCCTCAGGCGATTTTTCTCTTGTGCGAGGAGAAAGATCGAGGCGCGATGTTGCCCCTTTTTAATCTTTTTCTAATATATTTTAATATTTTTAATATTATTATATTATATTATATTTTAATATATTTTAATATACCGTGCAGTACGCACAGTGCGTACCGCCATTCAGTACCATACGGGTACCGCCATTCAGTACCATACGAGTACCGACATTCAGTACCATACGGGTACCGACAAAATGTCGATACACTAGTATGGACCGATAAGTAAAACCTTGCTTAGTACAATGGTAAGATTGTTCAATTGCGCCCTCGGTAACCATAGTTCAAGTCACAGAGACAGCTTCACTATATATAGAGGTAACAGCTTCACTATATATAGAAGATGCCATACGTTGACCTTCCACACATTGGTAGGACCCTCCTGGATTCACACCTTTTTGTATACGTCTAAATACACATGCATAAATAATGCTTCACTATATACCATACCACTATTTATGAGATATTCCACTATTTATGGAAGAACAATTGATAAGAAGACTGCCAAGAGCAAGAATGCAATACTGATCAATACCACTGGGTGGTATGTACCGATCCGCCAGCTAACTGGTACGCAGACTGCCCGCTACCAAGCGATACCGTCGATAGGGGCTGTTTCCGCCCCGTTACCACCCGAAATCGACTGGTAACGATCGATTTCGATCGTCGACGGCCGATTTCGAGCATTATCAATCGAGAGAGGGAGAATAAAAAGAGGGAAACGACACTGCTCTTTGCCCGCGGGGGATTTCTTCTCCCTAAACAGGAAGAAGAAACATCTCCCTGTGTGGGGAGAAGCAACGAGGCGACTTCGCCGCTTTTTTTATTTTTTAACTTATATTATATTATATTATTATTATTATTATTATTATTATATATATATATATATATATATATATATATATATATATATATATATATATATATATATCGTGTGGTACACCTGTGCATACCGCTCAGTACCGGGGTACTATACTATAACGAGTTGAGCTCAGTACGCCGGTATGAACCGGTTCAGCGAACCTTGGCCAAGAGTATAAAGAAGATTTTATGTGGCATAGGTTAGAGTATTATGAAGATTTTATGTGGCTTAGGTTATCTAGATAACTTACATGTATGACCCTGGTGTCAGCAAAGAGCGCTCTCTCTATTACAAGTGGTCTTTCTCTCCAACTCTAGGGCCTAACAATAAAATAAATGTTAAACATTATAAACATATTGGGTCATTTTTTAAAATCTTTAACTTTTGAGACTTGTGCTTACCCAATCAAAACTTGTATCATGATAATCATGCATCTACCTCTTTTTCTCCATTATTTAATTAAAAATATTTGTGCAATACTCAGTCTTTGTTGTGACTTCCATCATACACTTGGGTTGTTTCATTCACACAACAAGCCTAAATGGGCTTGCATGTGAGAGATGTTAAAGCTTGTAAATATTTTGGGTTCTTTCCTAAAAGCTTAGGATTTTCAGATTTGCAATTACCCAATCAAAATCTTGATTAACAAAGAAATAACATATGCAAAGTAGAAGATGCGTGACAGCATTTCTAGTCTGACTTAGGGTTTACCACTCTTTAGTTGGTATACGAAAAGCTGCTGCAACTTAATTTCAGAGAAATCGAAAAAACAAGAAAGTACAAGTAGGGTTGTTTGAGATAGATGTTGGAGAGAATTACTGTAAGAAACATTTTTAGCAGATAATACAAAAAAGAAAGCAAGAAAAAGTGACAGGAAGAAAAGACAAAATGTAAAGGTCGATCACCAAAGAGATACCACTCACATGACTTTTTCTGCTGATTCCAAATATTCAACTTTTGTATAAGCCAAATACCAAGTTTGATTTATACCTCAATTTTTTGAATCCTAAATTCACTAGGACTTTATCAAATAAAGGCAACTCACATATTTCTTCTGTCAATTCAAAATATCAACCTACCTTTAAGTACTAAATAAAGGCAACTCACATATTTCATCTGTCAATTCAAAATATCAACCTACCTTTAAGTACTAAATAGAGGCAACTCACATATTTCTTCTGTCAATTCAAGATATCTAACTACCTTTAAGTACTAAATATGTAGTTTATTTCATGCCTCAATATATGAGTCTTGCTTCCGTTAGAACCCTGCAAAGAAAATTAAATGGTGACAAAAACTGCCTAATTCCATTGGCTTTTTTAAAAATGCGACAGAAGAATCATAATGTCAACTCATTTAAACAGATATCTAATGGACTTAAATCCGAGGGCTGGTGTTTCACAGCATATGTTGATATCTTTCTTGCAAGGCATAATTTCATTTTGTGTTGGTCAGCATGGTCCTATGCGGGGCAACACAAGCAAGCATTTTGTCAGAACTTTCTGGGATGGGTTGGCATGGCATGTTAGTACCTCCTAGCATGTTACATTTGCCTTGCTCTCATGGTGGCTTTGCCACTATAAGCATGGGAACTCTTCTACTGAGCCTAAAGTTGAGCATGTTCGTACATACATACTGGATAAAAGATAAAGACTAAGTGCATTTATTCAAGTATTGTCATCTTTGATGTCAACATGATTCAGTCAGCCACATTGCGAGCTATCTATGATTATGTCCTTCATGTGAGTCCTCTATAACCAATAAGATTGCACTGGTAAAATAGTTCCTTCAATGGGTGTAACATCTAAGAGCAGCTTGAACCAAGGAAATGATTTTTATCCACTAGGAAAAACTAAAATACGAAGCAAAAGTTCACATCAATAAATGCTGGGCAAAAAACATGGTAAGTACGAAAAAGACAAGTTATCTTACCCTTTCAGTGCTGCTTTAATACTTTTGAGATGAGTCCACGCAGCAGCAGGTACCTCCCAGACCAGACTGAAATCATCATCAGGCCTTACTGATCTTGATCTGGCAGCCAAGTCTCTCACATGGCCATAACTAGGCAGAACTTCGTACATATTCCCAAGGTAATTTTGAATTACTTTTGCTTTTGTGACTGACTCCACAACCACAACTGATTTACCACTAGGTGGATAGAGAGGTTTAAACTGCATTCTCCGACTCTCTACTCCCCCGGTTGAAAGTTGCCGACAAGAAACTTTAGCTTCACTAGGTCCAGCCATCACACTGAGCAATTTTTTCCCTGATCTTCTCTTAGAACCTTTGACAGTCGTTGCTGTACCAGAAAGCTCCTCCTTTTTCTTGCTACTGTCCTTCTGATTTTTCTCTGGAGCTTTAGCATCTTTATCATTACTGCTCCTCTTAGCTGGTTCTTTCTTTTTCTTAACCTCCTTAACAAATTTGTTTTCATGCTCAGTGTTCGAAATCATATTATTGGTTTTTCTGACATTAACAGAACCTCTTTTAGGTGGCTTAGAAGCTTCAGTATTTGTTTTCCGACTAATGCCATTGCAGGTAGAATTTTTTTTCTTCTTCTTTAATCCATGAAGTACATTAGGTGCAGAATCACCATCACCTTTATTTTTATTTTCCAAGACCTGAGTTTTATCAATATGTTTTGGGCTTGCCCTATATTGAATTGTTTTTCTACTGTTGGATGAAAACAATCTTCTAGTAACAAGTTCACCAGCAAAATAATTCGTTATAGAACAATTGTCAGCTCCCAAAGTTCGACAAGTGAAATTAGACTCAGTTATTGGAGAACTGCAGTTCCCTAACTTAATCTGCTGAGGTAACCTAATAGCAACCTCCACAGCTTCCAATCTTGATAAATTAAATTCTACTGTTTTTACTGTAAGGTGGGCATGCCTCCCAATGTTTTTATTGTTGACAAGAAGCGAGTTTGGCAAGCATGTAGATGGAAAATTCTGGCCCAACCTGTATTGAAGCTGACAAGACAAACAAATTCAAAAATAAACAAACAAATTCATCAACAAGACCACCACGTTCCAATTACTATTATGGCAATATAACAAATATAACATGCATGAAATTATTGACAAGAAGAACCAATAACTGCAGAAAGAATGTGAACGACAAAAGTTAGATTAAGAAACCAAAAGGTGCGGATAAACAAGTTTTAACGAATTGCAACAAGAAAAAACAGAATATCTCGTCTCTGAAATATGACACAGCAACCTATCAACTGCGACATGGCACTAAACTTTTATCCTTCTCTAACCTTCCTAGCAGGAAATGCACTAAAGACGGGGTTCTTTAACTTTCAAGGCCAGAAAAACACAACCAAAACAGCAAACAAGGTGCGAGCAAAGAGAAATCACCATCATTGGAGGAAGCCTCAAGGTATAAGACAAGTTCATCCGCGAGGAGCTAGTCACGAAGACCCTATGTAGCTGGAACGCCATGCGACACCCCTCCGATACGCTTCGACGTCAAAAACCTCTGAAGCAAGAACCAAAGCGAGGGAGAAAAGAACACACGAAATGTCAGTAACAATCCTCGCTCAAGAAAAGAGAGGTAGGAGCTCTTCCTGCGGCGGGTTCTGACACCTGAGAAGCGCCAGCATTAGGGTTTCGTAGCGGCATCAGCAGCGACACATGGCAGCGAGGGTGGTTTGGGGCAAGATGATGAGGGGAGGCGCGGCTTCCGCTTTGGAGGGTAGGGATGGGAAATCTCGGCGCGACGGGTTTCGGGGTTTCCGTCGTCGCTATATATCGTACACACCAGAACAAAGCAGCCGCTAACGCCGTTTGTGTACGGCGTGTTCTAGGTCGTGATCCTATTTCAATTCGTCGTTCTTCGAGTTTATATTTAAAAATATTTACGTAATTTATCAGAAAAATTCCATCGTGAAAGGGTTAATTACAAATTACTTTAGCAATAAAGTTAAATATTTTATTTTCATAAATATAAAAATCTTAATATAACTCTTAAAAATACATATATTAAAATATTAAAATTAACTAATTATAGACACTAATATGTAATTAATCCGCCATAACACCCGCCTAAATTACATCCTTTATATTTTAATTTTGTTACCTAGTTGATGGTTTTGGATGCGAATCTACCCAAATAGGATAAAAACAAATCAGACCGGTTCTATCTTCTCCCTCTTCGACAGTTTCTCCTCCTCATGTTTCGATCTTCTCTATTAAACATTTTCTCTCTTTAGATCGCCGACACTTTCCTCCTCCTCTTTCATTGAGACATTGAATTCGATCATAGATTATGTAAAGCATTTCTTCTTCTCTTCTTTCATCGATGTCCCTCCTCGCGCCTTTCTCTACTCTAGTATGATTCACATGCCTACAATGGCCTCCACAAGAGCTCCCTCTGTCTGTTTGACGAAATGATTCAAAGAGATCAATCTCCCCTAGCGTCCTTCTCCACAACAGCATGATCCTCACCTGGCCTACAATAGCCCCCACATAATCTTTCTCCACTTGTTCGACGAAATGCTTCGATCACACTATCGTTGTCCCTCCCCTTTTCTACGATAACACGATCCATCGCTATGCCTCAAATGGTCGGCCCATGAGAGCTTCCTCCATTTGTTCGACGAAATACTTTAACGAAACCTAAATAATAATAATATCTGAAATAACTTTTAGTCATTATAAAATAAAAAATTAATGCATCGATAATTTATATCATATTTACCAATTGAAATATACTCTACATGAAAATGTATTAAATTTTATATAAAAATTTCTAGTTTTTCCTAATGAAAAACCCAAAAAGAGTATGAACATCATACGTGTCTAATGTGGGTAAAGTTTAAGTAGATTTTGAAAAACTTTGTCATTACATTCAAAAATTAACTAATACACACTCGTGATATGACCTAAGCAAGATTGGATCCTAGTCGACTGAATCATGTTATATAATAAATCTTGATTGATATGAAATAAACATTGATTGGCCGATCACGTCTGATTAGGAGTCGATTAGGGATTGATTTGATCCAAGTCCTAATTGGACTAGGATTCATCTAAGATAAGTTTGAATTAAACTATGAGTTCTATTAGGGTTAGGACTTGAAAACCCTATAAATAAGCATATAATTTTTTCTTTTTCATCAATAATTTTAGTCACTTTTCTTTAACTCTAAGAGTCGAAACCTATGAGATTGATCCCTTTTAGAGATAAAGGAGGGTCGATCCCCTTTAGGGATTAATTAACCCCGATAGAAACCTCCGGGTTCTATCAACTCGATTGCAAAATTAATATGAAGATGTATTAAATTATATAAAAGATACCCAAAAAATCCTTTAAAAATATAAAAAGATACTAGGTAAATCATTCCTAATACATTGATGAAATATTTAGATTAGAAGCTCACTATTTATGCCCCTTATTTACTATTCACAATCCCTCTATTCATAACCCTTTCAAAATAATAAAAAAATATATTATTTTATTATTTACTGTCCTAGTATGATCACTTTAACCCCTTTTTCTTCCTCATAGTCTTTTTATTTTATCTGGCTTCTTATCGACGTGATCGCTATTATCATTCACCACAGGCAATGCTTGTTATCGATACTCAACATTATCCTTTAAGAAGGAAGAAGAACCCCTCAACATTATCCTTCAAGAAGGAAGAAGAAGAAAATAAAGAAGAGAATTGTTTTTATTCATTTATAAAAAGGAGATTTTAGAAATATTATTTTTTTTGAAGTTGAAATGTAAATGTTAAAGAGGAGATTGCAAATAGTGATTTCTTTAGATTATTAGAACAACTTCATGTTATTACTCAAAAGTAAACTACAACGTATTTGACTATCAAATCCACATAAAAATGTGTCAAATTTCATAGAGAACCCCATAAAATTCTCAAAAAAATAGAAAAAATAAAACTAATGTTACTTTCATATTTGATTACTAAATTCAATAAATATTTACAGAATCCACCTCAAAATATATTAAATTTGATAAATTATTATTGTAAAGTTATCCTATAATTAAGAATTTTATAGCTTATCTATAAGTTTTAGATCATTTGAAGGAATTTGATCCATAACACTTAACCATGAACTAAAAATACACTCGCTTACAAATGTACCTCAAAATTTGCTGACTTCGATAAATAGTTATCTTGAAATCATCATAAACACTATAATTGATGTTAGAATTGTATTCTAGTTATAATGTGAAAGTTTGAGGTCATTTGGAGGAAATTGACTATTTTACTCAAAAATAAATTAAAATACACTCATTTATTGAATCTATCTCAAAACTTGTCAAATTCAATTAATGATAAATTTATTCAAATATAAAAGAATATTACAATTGATATTAGAATCATGTACTATGTAAATCTATTCAAGTCTAATATTTATAGCAAGTGGCTATGCTTTCGTTCATTGTGAAGTCATGTATTTATACAATTGATTCCCTATAATTTATGCATATTAATCAAGGAATTAATTCTTGAATCATTGATTGATTGGGGCTCTAAATATATAAGGAATACAATAGTTTGTCAATGATATGTCTTTGTATTTGCTCCTATCAGGATCATTGATTTGCTCCAATTAACAATCATTTATTATGCCCTTACATTGATTTGCTCCAATTACAAGCAAGTGGCTATGTTAGAGAGAGTATGCTAATTAATCAAATGTATGATTAAAAATGTTAGAGAGAGAAATTGGATTAAAAATGTTAGCATTGTACTAGTTACACTGAAAAACTAAAAGTATATCGCATTAACCTTGATTTTCAATATTCGATGACAGAATAAGGTAAAATATAAAATAACTTTAATATTTTGTTATATATTTTTAAGTAAAAATATGAAATACTAATTGAATCCTGTTGAGTGCTGTAGTATAATTTGCATTGTAGTATTATAGTGGAACACATACAAATAACTGATGTTTGATAACTTAATGAAGTAAAATTCGATAGCAATGTGCTTCATGTGATAATGTAATAATGGATTAGAGTATAGGTAGGTAATACCAACATTGTCATAATAAATTATTGAACGAGAGGGAGGGATGACACCAAATTCATAAAGCAATTAAGTAGCCTAATTGAGTTCTATAACAGTGATAGCAATGATATGATACTCATGGTAAAGCATGTAGTTATTTAGCTCCAACTTATAGGGTTGCTACCAAGGAATACAATATATGTCGATGTGGATATTTGGTCATTAGTATTGGTCGCTCAATCAACGTCAACGAAAACATGAAAATGAGGAGATGGTTATTTTGAAAGAAAGAGAAGATCATGATTGAAAGTCCATTTGAGATATCGTAGAATATACTTTACTATTGATCAATGAATGGTGGAGGGTTGATGCATGAACCGTGATAGTTTATTTATAGCAAATAAAATATCTAATGAATGAGAGATAAATATCGGAGAAAACCAAATATTTGTAGATGTTGTGTGAAATCCATACAAGAACAACAATCATATAGTTTGGGTGACTTAATAGAGGAAAGCGGGGGTAGCAACCTCTTTAATGTTCAATATATTTATTTTTAATAGAATATCTTGAATGCATTTCTTTTGAGATACTAAGAGACTAGTAGATGTGAATATGGTCTCTACACCTAGAAAATAGTTTAGTAGCCTTATATTTTTTTGATAAAAGATTGATTTGCTAGTTGTTTAAGAAACTATTTGATCTCTATAGAGTTTTATTTATGATGATGATATCATCCATATGGACCAGTAAATATATGGTGATCGCTTTAGTTGTCATAAAAATAAGAATCTATTAGAATTTGAATTAACAAAATTGATTGACATAGCTAAACTCATTATATATATATATATATATATATATATATATATATATATATATATATATATATCTTTTTGTAGTTTATAGATTTGATTAGGATATCGCGAATAAAAGAAACTAGGAGATTCTTGGCATAAAAACTATAATTATACAAACTATTATATGGAAAACTATTATGCTAGGATTGAAATCGAATAATATTATATCTGTTTACGATGCGTACCTTTAGATGTCATTTGATTGAGATTCAACTAGATCTTTAAGAGCACCGTCTGTCGGATCTGAATAACGCCGAGATATCGATCTGCAAGAGGAACTAGAATAGATCTAGACCCATTCTCCTCTCTTTCTATCCTTTCACATGACTACCTTAATTGATGATTTTGGGAGATCAAGAGAATAACCGTAATCTTTTGCTCTATTCACCCCTTTGTCGTTCTGTGTTGTGTCGTGCAGAGGGTCTAGGATAAGTTATTAGAAGAATTCCTTCTATCAAGGGCATCCCCTAAAATATCTCAATATAATATGGACTTTATTTAATATTGGCTAATATCTTTTATCAAAATCCAAATAATCCATAATATATCTTATTCAATTAATAAAGGGCCATATAATCTTATATTCTCCCACTTGGCCCATTAATTAATAAGATATAAAAGATATCCAAAATCAAAATAAATAAAATAAAATTTATTTAAAAATAATTTTATATAATTGAATTTTAAAATTTTTAAAAAGTATTTTATACATGGCCATGATTTTAAAAATAAGTCAATAGGTCTAATAAGCACAATAATACTATATTCAGTCCAACTATCAATGTGAGTCATAGCGGTTGTATGTCATCAATGTCACACTTCCTTCTATGTACTACAACATTATTAGTCTTTCCTTATATAGTCTATAATGACCCATGTAATTTATCTTATCAAGACAATCCTATTTCTTGCATTCAACCATAATATGAATAATCATAAACACAAACAGGATAGCAAAAATAAATAACTTTAATTATGCAAAAGAAATGTCAATAATAACATCAACTTAAACATGCATCACCATATCCTTTATGACTTGCTCACAAGCCTCATTCTAAGAACATGTTTTTTAAATGTTTTACACTGTAAAGCTTTAGTAAATGGATCAGCAATCATCATAGCGATGCTCAAATTTTCAATTGACACTTGTTGTTTCTGGACTCTTTCTCTAACCACCAAGTACTTTATCTCAATGTGCTTGGAACCACTAGAGCACTTGTCATTCTTAGAGAAAAAAAACTATTGCAGTATTATCACAAAATATCTTTAACGGCTTGACAATTGAGTCGACCACACTAAGTCTTGAAATAAAATTCTGCAACCATAAAGCTTGATTTGTGGCCTCAAAGTATGTCATAAATTCAGCTTGTTGTATATGATGCAATAAGTGATTGTTTTACACTTTTCCAAGAAATTGCTCCACCAGCCATCATGAACACAAATCATGAAGTGGATTTCCTGCTATCGAGGTAATTTACAAAATCAGCATATGGATATACCATCACTTCCAACTGATCTGACTTCCTATATGTGAGCATATAATCTTTTGTCACTTGCAAATATCTCATTACTTTTTTTGCAGCTTTCTAATGTTCCATTCCTGGGTTACTCTGGTATCTACCTAGCATTGCCATTGCAAAACTGATATATGGCCTTGTACGAGCATATAATAGACTTCCAATTGCACACCCATAAGGAACATTCCTCATTTGATCCTTCTAAGTCATTTTTCGAGCACTGGTTTTGGCTGAATTTTTTATCTCTAGTAATAGGTGCCTCATTGGCTTTACAAAGCTGCATATTAAACCTTTCCAAGATATGATTAATACAACCTTTCTGAGATAATCCTAACAAATCTTGAGATTTATCCCTGAATATCTCAATGCTAATAACATAAGATGCCTCATTCATATTAATCATCTTAAATATCTTGGTTTCGTGTAACAAACCACGATCACTACTGGCAAGCAATATATCATCAACATATAAGACCAATATAATAAACTTACTCCCATTAACCTTCAGATATATACACTGATCAACAGTATTTTTTTTAAATCTGAAGAAAGTAATGGTATCATGAAACTTTATATACCATTGTTTGGAAGCTTGTTTAAGGTCATAAATGGATTTCTTAAATTTGCAAGCCCAACTTTCATTTCCCTTTTCTATGAATCCTCATCCAGATCCCCATTCAAAAATGTTATTTTCACATCCATCTAATGTAACTCAAGATCATAATGAGCTACTAATGTCATGATGATTCTCAATGAGTCCTTTCGAGAAACTGGAGAAAAAGTCTCATGGTAGTCAATGTCCTCTTTCTGAGAAAAATCTTTGGTCACAAGTTTGGCTTTATATCATTCGATATTATCCACCGAGTTACGTTTAGTCTTAAAGACCCATTTACAACCGACTCTTTTTAATTATTGGGCAATTCAATGAGTTCTCAGACACCATTCTGGTCCATTAATTTTAACTCATCTTTCATTGCATCATACCATTTTTCAGAATCATTACTTTCTATGGCTTATGAAAACGATAAGGGGTCTCTTTTCATTCCTATATCAAAATCTGATTCTTGCAGATATACCACATAATTATCAGAAATGACATGTTTCCTTTTTCTTTGAGATCTTCTCAAATCTACCAATTGTGATTGTTCTACAAGACTATCAACAGCGACATCAACATCATGTGAGAATTCATCAATGTTATTTTGTTGTTCACTCTCATCAATTCTCTCATTGATTTGAGGAACAATAATTTTTCGAATAGGGGATAATATAGGAGAAGAAGCCTGAATCTCCTCAATATCAAAATTAATCCTTCTAGACTTTTGACTCCCATTGATTTCATAATTTTTTAGGAATTTTGCATTACCAGATTCTACTATCCTCATATTATGATTAGGGCAATAAAATCTGTATCCCTTTGATCTTTCTGGGTAACCAATAAAATATCTATAAATTGTTCTTGGATCCAATTTCTTTTCATGTGGACTGAATACTCTTATCTCTATAGGATACCCCCAAATATGTAAATGTCTCAACTGGGTTTCCTACCAGTCCATAACTCAAATGGAGTTGATTGAACTGACTTACTAGGAACCCTGTTCAGGATATACATAGTTGTCCTAAGAGCATCACCCCACATTGACTCAGAAATAGAGAAATAACTCATCATGCTCCTAACCATATCCATAAGAGTATGATTTCACCTTTCAGCAACACCGTTCTGCTGTGACACACCTGGTAATGCATACTGAGCATAAATACCCCGCTGTTCTAGGAATCTAGCAAAAAGACCAATATTCTGACCAGATTCATCATATTTGCCATAAAATTCACCACCCCTGTCAGATATGATAATTTTAACTTTTCTATCTAATTGTCTCTCGACCTTACTTATGTACACTTCAAGAATGTCAACGGCCTGTGACTTTTCATTTATTAGATAAACATAGCCTTATCTGGACAGGTCATCTATAAATGTGATGAAATACCTTTCTCCACTAAAATAAGGAATATGGAGTGGTCCACAGATATCAGTATAAATAATTTCAAGAAGTTCTTTACTCCTTGTGGCATTTTTCTTTGTATGCTTAGTTTGCTTTCCTTTAATGCAATCTATGCAAACATCAAAATAAGTTAAGTCTAAATTTTTCAAAATATTATACTTCACTAATCTTTCAATTCTTTCCTTAAAGATATGCCCCAAACGTCTATGTCATAATATAAAAGATTTTTCATTATTGGAATTGCGTTTCATTCCAATACTTGATTGTAGGGTCAATAATGTATTTGTAAATTCAAGATTCAAATTAATTTTGTACAAACCATCACATATAATTCCAGAATCAAATTTTATTGAATCATAAAATATGCTGAGTTTATCATTACCAAAAGAAACACAATATCCTAACTAATCAATTCTAGACAAAGAAATTAAATTTCTAAAAATTGTAAGAACAAACATGTGTCTTTCAGATCCATAAGATGACCCGTCTCTAGGCATAAGCGATAAGTCTCTACTGATACCACTTTTGCTTTGAGACGATTTTCCATAATTATGAATTTTTCATGTTCTTTTAATTTTCGGATTGAAAGGAATCCCTACATATTATTAGTAACATGAGTTGAAATGCCAGAATCAGTCCACCATGTATTAAAAGGAATTTCTGCAATGTTTGATTCAAAACATACAAAGGTTGAGTTTATACCTTTCTTTTCAAACCAAGTCTTACGTTTAATGTAGTCCTTCTTTACATGTCCTTTCTTGCCACAAAAGAAACACTTTACTGTAATAGCTTTCTTTTCAATAGTCTGTCTAACACTTCCAGACCCGACAAATTTCTTTGATGGATGATGCTTTAACTTTCTTTTCTTATTACCAACTCCTTGAGTAGTTATCAGTACATTATATGAACTTTCATGCTTTAATCTTAATTCTTCCTGAACACATATACTAGTTAACTTATTCAAGTCTCACTTATCCTTATTTGTATTGTAGTGAATCTTGAATGAGCAAAACTGAGAAGGAAGAGAATTAAGAATGAACTGCACAAGGAAAGATTCATCAACATTCATTCCTAATGCCTTAAGTTTTGCAGCTTTGTCAGCCATATTGAGAATGTGATCATGAATTCCTTGAGTACCATCATACTGAGCTGTAGTCAGTTCTTTCATTAATGTGCCAACCAATGACTTATAAGTAGATTTAAATATGTCTTTAATAACCTTTAAATATTCACGTGCGCTAGATGCAACCGGTAATGAAGTCTTTATATTATTTATAATTGCCATCTTTATGAACATTAAACTAAGCCTATCAGATCTTTCCCAAGCCTTCATTTCATTAACTTGTACCACAGTACGTTTGTTAGTTAATTCTGTGGGCTTTTCAATAAGCAATGCCAAATCAAGATCTAGTACGCCCAATGTAAATTGCACATGCTCTAACAATTCTGAATAATTTGATCCAAAGAGTACAGGGACACTAGAAGCATGAGAATGTATAAATGAGAATACCACTACAGAATATAAAATAACATTAATGCTTTGAGTTTTACCAAAATATGATGAACTATTGATATCATCAATATTTAACCTTTGAGTAAAAATATTGACATATCTAGTGTTCACACAAGATCATTTATGGAGGATTGATACCATCCTTGTGGAATAATTTTGCTACCTTTGGGTATACAATTCTAAACTGCAAGGATATCCAAAATAGTATCATCCTACCCCATCACATAATTATTTAAAATAGATTATCCTTTGAAATTATCTAAATCTCCTAATTATGCATGTAATTTTGAATATTATTTTTTAATGTTATTGAGGACTTGTTACTTAATGTAATTTTATAAATCATTGATCTAGGCCACTTTGGTGACTACAAGACCAATGCAGTAATATAAAATATAAATTAAATTATCCTATGAATGACAAGACTTTAATTATATTTTATATCATATAAGCCTACCATCCCAGGTTACTTTGGCAGCTATTGGTTAGGCATAACTTAAGGAGATGAACTACAAATAATATTCATCAAGTTCATTTGAACTAATTTATGTTGAGACAATCCAATAATAGGATAACAACCATAATAATTATTGAACACTTAATTAGCAGAAAAAAAACTCATATGATAACTGTAATCATGATAATACATAAATCATACATTTATGTAAAAAATAAATATTATTTCATAATTCCTAATATTTGAATGTGAATAACTGAATTAATATCCAAAAACCAGTAATTGGATTTAACACATGCAATTAATAATTCATATGAGAAAACTATAAAGAAATAATAATTTATAATTTTTTAACTAATTAATTTTATTTAATTGGAGAAGCTCGTAAGTCCAATTAAATAAATTGATCAAAATAAAATATAATCAATGAATAATCAAAATATAATCATAATTAAATTTTATTAGATTATATATTGATCAATTTTATAATTGAGAAAAATAAATCATAATTTCTCAATTTTATAATGATAGATTGTAATTCTAAAAAAAATATAAAAGAATTACAGAATTTTTTAAAGGGTAAAAATGTTATAGGATTAATAAAACATAAAAAGGATAAAACTGTAAATAATCTTATTCAGTCGAAGGGTAAAACTATAATTTGAGCCTAATGGTAAAACTATAATTTTCCACTTAATGGCAACACTGTAATTTTTCATTCAATGGTAAAATTGTAATTTTCACTTGATGGCAAAACTATAATTTTTCATTAATGAAAAAAAACCCTAACCTCTTCGCTTTGCCGCCGTCGCGTGTGCGGCCGCCAGCGGGCGGCTGCGGCCTACGCGGCTGCGGCCTCTTTCTGCACCCGGCTGCCACGGCTGCGACCAGCCGTTCGTGGCAGGCCAGCGTGCGGCCGTCGCTTGATGCAGCTTCCTTCTTCACTCGACTGATTGGCCATCGACAGCATCGCAAATGCTGCTGATCTGTACGCACACTCGGTGCTGCCGCAGGTAGATCCGGCCAAAAACGTATATTGCTGCATCTTTTCCACGATGCACAACAACTATCAAGAATCGTTCGCAAGCAAACGATTAAAATTAATAGATAGAAAAACAGATCAATAAGATATTCAGATCAACATATCGTAAATAAAAATAATAGATCTAATATTTTTGATCTCAAATCCTAAGCTTTGATACCAATTGTTGGTGTAAAAATTATAATTATGCAGAAAACTATTATGCCAGGATTGAAATAAAATAATATTAGATCTGTTTACGATGCGTACCTTTAGATGTCATCTGATTGAGATCCAACTCGATCTTCAAGAGCATCACCTGTCGGATCTGAGTAACATCAAGATATCGATCTGCAAGAGGAACTAGAATATATCTAGACCCCTTCTCCTCTCTTCCTATCCTTTCACAGGACCACCTTAATTGATGGTTTTGGGAGATCAAGAGAATAACCATAATCTCTTGCTCTATTCACCCCTTTGCCGTTCTGGGTTGTGCCGTGCATTTCTGTGCATTGGGTTTATAATGGTCCTGTTTATTTATAGGCGAGAGCAGAGGGTCTAGGGTAAGTTATTAGGAGAATTCTTTCTACCAAGGGCATCCCATAAAATATCTAAATATAATATGGACTTTATTTAATATTGACTAATATCTTTTATTAGAATCCAAATAATCCATAATATATCTTATTCAATTAATAAAGAACCACATAATCTTACAACTAGGAGATTGTTGTATAAAGGCATCATCAATTAGAGTCCCCGACAAGAAAGAATTATTTACATCCAATAATCATAAGTGCAAGTCTTGGGTAATAGTCAAACTTAGGATAAGTTAAATTATCATAAGTTTGACAACATGATTGAAGGTTTCTATAAATTAACTTTTGGTCTTTAGTAAAATCTATAGCTACTAAGTGTATTTTGTATATAGCAATAGATCTATTTGAGTTTTTCTTAATTCGATAGATCTACTTATATTCGATAATATTTTTGTATATGATTGGATGGTATAAGGGTCAATGTGATATTATGAAATAAGATATCATATTTCTTATACATGACTTTATGCTAGTGGGGTGATTTTTAAACTTAGGTGAAGTTAGTGGGTTTCGTAGATTCAGTTGGAGAGCTTATGGTGGTGTAGAGATCAAGAATCTGACATGGTTTTATGTGCTTTGAAAATATTACTTTTGGAGTACCTTATCATATGGTCTTTAGGCATAGTGGGACAACTGTGTTACATTGATGGTATGAGAGTCAGTGATCCAGTGAGGTGTGAATACAATAAGGGAGTAGAGATTTAAAGGGGTGTGACTAGTGGAGTTAGGTGATATATCAGGAGATGGTCGTGAGAAATTTTGGCGTGTGTTCATATAAGTATATTGATAGATAGATGGGTACAACTAGTGGAGCTAGGTGACATATGAAGATATGGTCTTGAAGGATTTTAGTGTATGTGAGCCCATTGATAGATAGATATGGTGGTGGCTCTAGCTACCCAAGGATCAAGGTTTTGAAAGGAAAATTTGAATTTAATAAATATGACAGGGCATGATATAATAACCTTATGAGTTTATGGATCAAAACACTAAAAGACATTATGTTCAAATGAGTATCCAATAAAAATACATTATTTAGATCTCAATTCTAACTTGTATAAGGTGCACGATCGAAGCAAGAGATAATATAAGTAATCAAATACTCTTAGTTTATGAATGTTTGAGTCGAGAGTTTATGAAACAAACATTGGAATGGTGGCTATAGTTATAGATTTTAGGGTGGGCATATGATTTATAAGGTAGATAGTGGTCACAAAAGTTATTAACCATAAAATAATGGTATGGAGGCTTGATAAAGGAGGGTGATACTAGTTTCAATAATGTCTAGGTGTTTTCGTTTAGTATAGCCAACGAGTTGGAGTATATATGGTGGTGACTTCATATGTTGTATGTCATAAGGTAAGCTGTTAAAACTTGGTATTACAACATTTATCAAAGCAGATTGTTTTAGTGGTGGATTGGAAGAAACTTTCAATCACTTTTCTATAACAAGAAAAAAGTGAAATAATTTCATATTTATGTGTAAGAGGATAGAGCAATGTAAATTTAGTGAAGTACAATAATAAATATAAAATTATCTAAAGAAATTGGAGTAAGACTCCAAACTCTAGTATAAATAATTTCGAATGATTTAGAGTAAGATATAGATGACTTTATAAAAAATAATTTATAATTTTATTGCTAAGACATGAGTCACAATGAGAAATAACTTTGTCCAAAACTGGAGGTGATTAGAAGTTATCTGTTATTGAATGGAGGACGATTTATGAACAAGACGATGATACCACATAATAAAGGAGGCAACAATAGAGAGAAGGGTGATTGACTTAGTAATGTGCGAAGCTACGAGGGATGGACACTCATAGATATTATCTATATTCTAGCCTTGGACCAAGGATAGTCATGTGCTCAGATCCTTAATAAGAAATGAGTCAAAAAAGAATTCAACAGAAGTGTGATTTTATGTATATAATTGAGATTTAAAGATAAGGTTTTCTTTAATGTGGGAGTGCATATAAAATATTATCGAGTTTAAAAGTGGTCATGTGTGGATCAAGTATCGTAGAACCAATACGAGTAATAGGAATACCGCTACTATCGCCAATGATATGTCTATTAGGATTAAATCAGCACTAAGAAGCGGGGGGGAGGAGGATTTGGGGTGAATTAGTGCTTTTGTAAAAATACGTTGATTCAAAAAACTTGTTTGATCAAACCCATCTTAAAAATATGTTAAACATAAAAATGTTTGAAAAAGTAGTGATGAAGTGAATGATAAGAATGAAAGAGATGCAAACTAGATTTATAGTGGTTTGCTCTATATGACATACATCCACTCCCGATTTCTCTTCACTCGAGGCACCGACTTCCACTATCGATTTTCTTTTAATGAGCGAAGATCAACTACCCATTTACAACTCTTTCTCCTCTTCTCAGGCTCAGGAGAGAATCTTTACAACTCTCTTTTAAAAGTATTCCCTCACACTCTCTCTTAGAACAACCTCTAAGTTTCTAGAGAAGAGAGCTCAACTTTCTAACAGGTTTTTCTCATTATAAAAAATAAATTTATGGTCTCAGTTCTTACTATTCCAAGCAAGAATAAATGAGGTATTTATAGACCACAAATGACTTAAAAAGTTGGAGCCAAAAATTTAGATCCTCGAGTTTTCAAGTATGGGCAGTACCACTATTGGCACCGGGAAGTACCACTGCCAACACCAGTAGTACTATCACCTAACAGTGCTCGAGAATCTAGGCTCTGGCAGTACCATCGTCAGAATAGGCGACACTACCACCTAAATTCTCAAGAAAGTATATTTCATACTTTTCAGCTCACAAGCGGTTCCACCGTCAAGTCTGGCAGTGTCATTGCCAAACCTGACTTTTGGTCACTGAAATGGTCATTTCAATAGGCCTCAATCAACCCTAATTAAGGCCCATAGTCCCTTAATTGAGTTAGCATGATTACACCAAAAACTAACTCAATTAAGACCTAAACTACTTTAATTAAGTCACAACTAATTATAAAGCATGAATCTTATGTTGTCCGACATGTCATTAGTTCATCTGGTGCTTCATCCCATCCTTTAGTAAATTGTCCTCTCCTTTGGCGTATTGCCCGATCTATTGGCATGTTGACCTCTGCAATAACCGATCTTCTTAGCACAATGCCCGAATCTTTTGTTGAATCTTAAATTTTGATGATGAAGTCAATTGATGAATTTATGATCTAACCTGTGTATTAGAGATAAGTGATGCAGGATTAACTATGACTATGAAAAGGTAATATAATCTGATGTTGGGCTGGAGTCAAGATCGGGCATCGGGCATCGGTCCGGGGTTTGGACGATATAGTGGGAGTTCATTGGAGGAATGTTGGGAAGTTTACCAAGAGACCGAAAGATCGATTAACATGCTAGACAACAAGAATGATTATAATTATTTGTCTTAGTCTGTGATAGTTAGCATCATATTTTGGGTCCTAATTTGAGTTAGGTTTGGTGAAATCCAACTAATTCAATTAGAGGCTAACCGGGTTCACTTTGGTTTAGATTTGAGCTCATGATAGAGCTCATTTTGTTGACCTAGAAAGGGGTTAATAGAATATATGACTTGGGTACAAAATAGTATAGGAAAATACTATTCTTGGATTGCCCGATGGTAGTACCACCGATGGGTGGTGGTAGTACCGACCAGGCGACGATGGTACCACCGTCGCCCAGAATCTTTCGGCACTTTCGGTGATAGTACCATCGGTGCTGGTGATAGTACCGCTCGTACCCTAGTTTTCTAAAGATGAATTGAATTTTGGCTCTAATTTTTGAAGCTAATTGGGGTATATAAATACCCAAAGTATTCTTGTATGAAAAGTAATAAAGTTCAAGAAAAGTGATTGAAATCTTGGGTAAAATTTTGCAAAAATTGAGAGCTTCCCTTGTGTGCTTCAAGTCTAAAGTAAGTTTAAGGGAAAAGTAAAAGATTATAAAGGTTCCTCTCCTAAATTTGTAAAAAGGAGAGAAGTGTAAAGAGGTGTTTGATCTTCACCCATAAAAAAAGATCATTAGTGGATACTGGTGAGCCTCTATATAGGAGGACTCAGGAAGTGAACATAGGTTAAGTTTTTGATCGAACCACTATTAAATTCCAGTAATACTTCTCTTTTGTCTCTCTTTAAGTTTGATATTAACATTAGTGCTATTATTTAATTCTAAGAAAAGCATAAACATCTCCTTTCAGCTTTATTTTAAATCATTCTCTAATTTACTTCAAGTAATAATTTTCAATCCATTTTTTAGCTGTTGCACTAATTCAACCCACCCCCCCCCCCTTCCTTCTTAGTGCCAACTCGATCCTAACAGTTGATATCAGAGCGAGGGTGCACTCATTTGAATTAACAACAAGCGAGTTAATGACTTCTTTTGGTATTAACGAATGATACTCTATTATACGTCATTCTATGTTTAATAGGATGAATCACAAATATTAAAAAAAATTAGAATATAAATTTTCTTGATTTCGATGGATTTATTATAGAATATTATCAAAAATAGATTTAAGAAGTTATCCAATCCTATAAATGATTAGAATAATCATGAAAAAAAGATATTTTTCTTAAATGCCTAAGCTATGAATGCTTTGTTTTACACTTTAGATAAAACAAATTTAATCGAGTTTCTACTTATAATTCGACTTTTGATATATGACACACCTTATAAGTCACACATGAAAACACAAATAGAGTAAATGAATCGAAAATAAATCTCCTTGTATATAACTATGAATTGTTTAAAATGAAACTAAGTGAGACTATTGGTGACATATATACTCGCTTTACAGATGTTATCAATAGTTTAAAATCTCTTGGTAAAGTTTATTCTAATTTTGAACTTGTTAATAAAATTTTGAGATCTTTACCTAAAAGTTGAGACCCGAAAGTAACTGCTATACAAGAGGCTAAAGACTTGAACAACTTATCTCTCGAAGAACTAATTGAGTCTATAATGACTTATTGATACCAAGAAGGGAGAAAGATGAATGGAATTCAAAAAATAAGAGAAATTAAAAAGATGTTTTATAGAAAAGGAATAAACTTAGAACATAACTTGTTAAAATGGATAAAAAGTTCATAACAAGAGGATACAAAAAATTCACTACTTTAAGGAAATTAAACAATGATACAAAACTAAATCAAAAGACTCACCACTCAAGAACACATCCAAGAGATACAGAGTTTTAGAGAGACTCTAAGGAGCTTCTGCAAATATAAATCAGGTACCTAAAGTTCTTTCTAGCCCTAGAATATCCAAATAAGTACTAGTGCATGAAACATCCCTTTATGCATAGAGAAATATGATATTAAGTGCTTCACATCTGTCACTAACCCTTTTAATGTATTCCTTGGATATGAAGAAAGATATCTTGAAATAGCTTTAACTTTTGTCCAAGGAATATACTCATGAGCTGTCATTTTTTAGTGGACTAGGTTGAAAACTTTGAAATATTATAGTGGACTGTGGGCAATACTATAGAATCAGCAAGATGCATAAGTATTGATTGTAGCAAATTAGACACTCCCATGTCAATCTCCTATGGTTGAAAAAGACTTATCCTTAAGTCTTCATTTATTTTACCACCATAATAAGGACTTAAATCAACCACATTGAATGTTGATGATACCTCGTAATCTTTAGGTAGCTCAATCTCATAAGTATTCTCTCCAATTCTTTTAAACACTTTGAATGGACCATCAACCTTTAGTTTCAACTTTCCGAATTTATCGAGTGAAAACATCTCATTCCTTAGATTAATCCAAACCAAATCACTACATTAAACCTCACATGCTTTCTATGTTTCTTAGTTGCTCATATGTACCTTTCATTTTGCTTCTCAATGGTTGTTTTAACATCGTCATGTAACTTCTTTATCTATTTAGCCCTTTTGTCAGAATCTTCACTAAATTGTTTAGTTATAGAATGAGGGACTAAGTCTAAGGGACCAACAGAATTAGCACTATAAATAACCTCAAAAGAACTCTTACCAATGCATTGATGCATGAAATGATTGTAAGCAAACTCAATTTGTGGAAGAATGAGATCTCATTGCTTAATGTTCTTACCAACATAAATTCTAAGTAAGTTTCCCAAGCTTCTATTTGTTACATCTGTTTGACTATCGGTTTGTGGATGATGAGAGCTGCTAAAGTTTAAAGATGTACCCAGTTTCCTCCAAAGAGTTCTAAAAAAATGGCTAAGAAATTTTGAGTCTTGATTAGACATTGTAGTTTTTGGAATGTCATGCAATCTAACAATCTCGAAATACAAATCAACAATATGAGATACATCATTTGATTTGTTGCACGAAACAAAGTAAGACATATTTGAGAATATGTTAACAACAACCATAATAAAATCTTTGTTCCTTTGAGTTCTTGCAAGTCCCAAGATAAAATCAAGACTCACATCCTCCTATGGAGCATTCGCACTGGCAATGAAGTGTACAAACCTGAATTTTGACTTCTTATTTTTGCCAAGTGACATACTCTATATTGCTTCACAAATCTCTCCACATCTCTAAATATCTTAGGCCAATAGAAATTTGATTGAATAAGAACCAGAGTTTTGTCCCTGCCAAAATGTCCTCCCAAAGCACCACCATGAGCTTCAGCTAAAATTACATGTCTCAAAGAACAAAATGAAACACCCATTGCATTAGCTCGAAAAAGAAATACACCAAAGATAATAAATTATTGAAAAAAACCTGATTTGTAATTCTGCCACATTGAGCTGAAATCCACTTCATTCTGATAGAGATATTTGAATGTCTCAAATCTAACTACTTTGACTTCCATGGCTAATAATAAAAAATATTTTTTGCTTAATGCATCAGCAACTATATTTTGAACATCAGATTTATGCTTGATTGTGAAGTTATAAGATTGCATGAACTCCACCAAGCTGCATGCCTTTTGTTCAGCTTGTGTTGGTGATTAATAAACTTCAATGCCTCATGAAAAGAATATAAGACAAATGGTTGGGCAAAAAGGTATTGACTCCAATGAGATAAAGTTCGATAAATGGCATAGAACTCCTTATCATAGGTAGAATATTTCCTCCTTGTATCATTCAGCTTCTCACTAAAAAATGTAATTGGACTTTTATTCTTGACTCAACAACACCAATTCCCATATTGGAGGCATCACATTCAACCTTAAATACTTTGTCAAAATTAGGTAGTACTAAAATAGGAGTTTCAGTCACCTTTCTTTTTAATAGCTCAAAAGCTTCATCGACCTCATTAGTCAACTTGAATTTAGCACCTTTTAGGCATTCGGTGATTGGAGCAACAATCGAGCTGAAGCCCTTGATGAATCTTTTGTAAAAGAAAGTTAAACCATGGAAACTCCTTACATCATGTAATGAAGTCGGTGTTGGCCAATTAAGAATAGCTTCTACCTTACTTTAATCCATCATGATTTCATTTTTTGAAACAATATATCCTAGAAACACCACACTAGGAGTAAAAAAATCACACTTCTTCAGATTAGCATAAAGCTTTTATTGCCTCAAGATAATAAAAATCTTCTTAAGATGATTCATATGCTCTTCCTTACTCTTGTTGTACACTAATATATCAGCAAAATAACCCATAACAAAAGTCCTAATGCATAGCGTAAGTATATGATTCATAAATCTCATGAAAGTACTATGAGCATTAGATAATCCAAATGACATAACCAACAATTCATATAAGCCTTCTCTAGTTTTAAATGTTATTTTCCACTCATCTTCAGGCCTCATTTGTATTTGGTGATATCCACTCCTTAAATCAATTTAAAGAAAATAGAAGCACCATACAATCGATCAAGTAAGTGAAATGAAAAAATGATAGTTAATAGTGATTTTGTTGATGACACAACTGTCCACACACATTTCATCCACTCCGATCTTCTTTTTGAAGATCCATTTGTAGCTGATGGGTACAATACCCTCAGGTGCATCTACAAGGTTCTAAATCTTGTTTGAGTACATGAAATCTATCTCAGAATTCATGGCTTCTTGCGACTTTCCGGAGTCTATACTCATAATTGTCTCTCAATAGGTCTGAGGATCAACATCCTGAGAGTCATCTCCACTGATATGTCTCACATATCTTTCAGAAGGGTGATATACTCTACTAGACCTACGTAAAGTTAGAATTTGTGTGTTAGGTACCTGAACAGACTCAGGCTCTGGAATGGTGCTTGAGCTAGGTTCTCCAACCTCACTCAATTCTATATCACTCCCACTATTTCCACCAAGATTATGTTCATTCTCAAGGAACACAACTCTCTTGACAACAAAGACCTTTCGGTCCTCGGGATGATAAAAATAATACCCACAAGTTTCCTTTGGGTATCCCACGAATGTGCTCCATTCTGTCCTTGATTCTAACTTATCGAGGTTGTGTCTTCTAACGTAGGTAGGATAGCCCCAAATCTTAACAATCTTAAGATCGGGCTTCTTTCCTTTACATATCTCATATAGTGTAGACACTACCGACTTTGATGAAACTTTGTTTAGAAGGTAAGCTGTAGTCTCTATAACATACTCTCAGAATGAGATGGGTAGGTCAGTGAAACTCATCATGGATCGTACTATGTCTAACAACGTATGATTCCTTCTTTCTAATACACCATTGAGATGATGTGTATAAGGAGGTGTCCATTGGGATAGAATCATATTGTCCTTGAGGAAATGGGTGAACTCCGTACTCAAGTACTCTCCTCCTCGATCTGATCAAAGAGTCTTAATACTCTTTCCAATTTGGTTATCTACCTCATTCTTATATTCCATGAATTTCTCGAAGGCCTCAGATTTGTAATTCATTAAGTACACATGTGCTTCATTAAGTACACATGTGCATCTATAAGGTTCCAAACCTTATTAGAGTACATGGAATCCATCTCAAAATTTATGGCATATTGCCACTTCCCGGAGTCTATACTTATAATAGCCTCCTCGTAGGTCTGAGGATCAACATGCTGAGAGTCATCTCCACTGATATGTCCCACATATCTTTCAGGAGGATGAGATACTCTACTAGACATATGCAAAGTTGAAACTTGTGTGTTAGGTGCCTAAACAAACTCGGGCTCTGGAATGGTGCTTAAGCTAGGTTCTCCAACCTTGCTCAATTCTATCTTACTCCCACTATTTCCACCAAGAATGTATTCCTTCTCAAGGAACACAACTCTCTTGGCAACAAAGACCTTTCGATCCTCAGGGTGATAGAAATAATACTCACAAGGTTCCTTTGGGTATCCCACGAATGTGCACCATTTTGTCCTTGATTCTAACTTATCAGGGTTGTGTCTTCTAACGTAGGCAGGACAGCCCCAAATCTTAACAATCTTAAGATCGGGCTTCTTTCCTTTCCATATCTCATATGGCGTAGACACTATCGACTTTGATGGAACTCTGTTTAGAAGGTAATCTGCGGTCCCTAGGGCATACTCCCAGAATGATATGGGTAGGTCAACGAAACTCATCATGGACTGCACCATATCTAACAGCATGTGATTCCTCCTTTCTGATACACCATTGAGCTGAGGTGTATAAGGAGGTGTCCACTAGGATAGAATCTCATTATCCTTGAGGAAATGGGTGAACTCTGTACTCAAGTACTCTCCGCCTCGATCTGATTGAAGAGTCTTAATACTTTGTCCAATTTGGTTTTCTGCCTCATTCTTATATTCCCTGAATTTCTCAAAAGTCTCAGATTTGTACTTCATTAAGTACACATGTCCATACCTAGAGAAATCATCAGTGAATGTAGTGAAGTATGAGTAACCACCTATAGCCTGAGTCGACATGGGACCACATACATCACTATGTATGAGTTCCAATAACTCGGTGGCTCTCTCTCCAGTTCCACTAAAAGGAGAGTTGGTCATCTTCCCATATGACTCTTAGTCAAATGGATTTGAGTATCCATCTTTCAGTAACTTTTGAATCATTCCTTCATGTATATGACCTAGCCTATAATTTCATAGGTTTACATTATTCACCTCATCTCTTTTCCTCTTAGACATATTTATATTCATGATGTGTGGAGAAGTGTCTAACACATATAAGCCATTTACAAGGGCCCCTCTAGTGATGATCTCATCATCAATAATAATTGAACAACTATTATTCTAAAAAACTAATTTATTTCCACTAATTATAAAAGAAGAGATGGATATAATATTTTTGATAATAGAGAGAATAAAATAACATCCATCCAATGCAATAATAGCTCTACCAGGCAGATGTAGGGTGACCTCCTCAACGGCAACTACAGCAACTCTTGCCCTATCTTGAGGTCCATCTTACCTCTGGACAGTCTCCTAGGTCTTGCCAGAACTTGCAATGAATTACAGATATGATAAGCACTCCCGGTATCTAATACCCATGTGTTATCATGAAAATCTGATAAGTGAAGACTGATCATGAATATACCTAAAGCTTCTATAAGCTTCTATTTCGCCTTATCTATAAGGTAGTCCTTACAGTTTCTCTTCCAATGCCCATCTTAGTTGTAGTGGAAGCACTGTCCTTTATCCTTTGTCGGGTCTCTCTTGGCAACATTTGCCTTACCTGGTTTTTCTTTGCCCTTGCCCTTCTTAAGGGTCTTGGTGGCCTTATTTTTCTTTTTGGTCTCACCAATGTAAAGAACTGGCTTCTCCTTCTTGATGGCACTCTCAGCTTCCCTCAATATATTAAGGAGCTCAGGGAGAGTCACCTCAAACTTGTTCATATTAAAGTTAATAATGAACTGTGAAAAGGAATCCGGTAGGGACTGAAGTATAAGATCAACATATAGGTTATCCTCTAAGACTATCTATATACTTCACAAAGCGAGTAATCTCATCCTCGCTTATCCTTTCTTCCAGCGTGGGCATAATCATATTAAGGACATATACGATTTTATCTTATGAAAGAACAATTCTCAAAATGCAGACCTTTTGGACAAATGAGGCGGTTGGCATCAAGTATGCCACGTAGGGGTTTTGCAAGCGACAAATAAGATATAACGTAAATTAAATAACATACAGATTTTACAGAAAATACTACTTAAGGTATGGACTTCTATCTTAATATACTCCCACTATTTTCCTAGTGAATAACGCGATACCCTCGACACGTGAGATGAAAGTTCCAACAGACTCCTAGCGGGGATCGGATCCAATTGACATCTTAGTGCAATCTCGAGGGACTCAACCAATTACACTATGCCCAAAAGGTAGACAACTCTTGTCAATCATAACTCCTTGTGATTCCCGTCATGTTCGGCCTCTGAATCATTATGGTCTCGACTGTTCGACCAACCATGAAGTTCAGTTAAGTCATCACCATCGTTACAAGATGAGTCTGATTCGATGGATATGCTCTCGATTGCTGGACCAAGTCATACCATGTCCTCAGGCCACCGGTGACATATATATGTCATAAGCAAGAACTCGATCACGTAGATAGGTGAGCCTCGAGTGACTCGACCAACTCAACCTATGTCGGGATTCAATTTCTTCTTATAACGATGGACAACCACGTGGGTCAATCTTATTACCTCACGCTTATCGATTTAATATTATCGTAAGAGGGGTTAATTTATTTTCTAACGGTATCCTAATATGTCGTGTCACATACATACATATTTAATATATATCTACATCGCATGCAAATATATATATACATATATATAGTAGGTGTATAATACATCACACATGCAAGCCATATCAGATGATCATGAGCCGTTACTTAATATGATTAAGCTCGAGCCAATGAGCCTAATAACTCACAATAGGATCTATGTGTGCATCGATGCATCTCCATGCCCTGTGATTGTTGATCTCGTCATCATTAGTTTCGTCGGAACGTTATATCACCATACGTCATAATCTCCCGCCACGACATTATGGGTCCCGCTATCATCTCCACGCTCCCGCTACGCCTCTTCATGTAATTATAAATAATCAAAGTCACGCAGGCCTAACAATAAATGAGAAATATACAAGCTCACAGACCCCAATAATAATAATAATCATAATTACACACATCACAACACTTGGCTCATGATCATCCATCCACATCTTACATCACATGTACATCACATCATATGTAGGATTATTAGATATATATAATAATTAATTAAACTATTTAATTAATTATTTTTATGGAAATCAGGATATGCTCGAAATTTTCAGAATTATCAAGGGTATTTTCATAATTCTGGATGAGAGGACAGTCCTTGAAATTTTTAAAATTATTGAGGGCATTTTTGAAATTCTGAACACGAGGACAGTTCTCAAAATTTTTAAAATTTAAAGGGGCAGGATCATGCTTTTGTCAAAAGGATGCCCTAACCCCTATTGCCCCATCTACGCCGCCGCTGCTACCCCTGCGCAGGCGACGACTGCCCTTGCTAGCCGGCAGCCACCCTGCCAAGGGGCGGCCACCCCTGCTGCCGGCAGCCCCTTGTGGGCACCTTGCAGCCGGCCCCCTTTGCGGGCGCCGCTCTACAAGCAGGTGTCCCCGCGGGCAACTACCGCCCTTACGGGCTGGCCGCAGCCGACCGTTCCCGCAAACGTCGCCCCAGTGGGCTGCTGCCCTTGCGAGCGGCACCGACCTCCCTTGCGGATTACTGCGCCTGTGAGCGACGCCGGCCTCCCTTGCGGGCTGGCCTTGGCCGCGGCCTAGCCATGGGTGGCCGACCCTGCATGGGGGCTGGCTGTGGCTGGCTGCACCTCCTCCTCGTTGCCTTCGCTACGAAAATGTAGTAAGAACGCGTAGAATGATTCTACGCGATTCAATCTCATCACACGTAATTTAAAATCAATCTTTCACATGAAAACCTTGGCCTTGATACCATTGTTGGGAAACCTCAACGGGAGCATTACATGCGCAGCGGAAATCAAAACAAAATATTGGTTTCCCACGTAGATTAAATCATCGTGCAAAAGATTTTGATCGCGAGAGAAATCGTAAAAACCGAAAAACCACGACGTGTGAGAGATTGATTTTACCTAGGGAGATCGTATATCCATGTATTTTAGATCCGGATGGAGAAGATGAAGAAGGTCAAGCATACTCCTCTCTAGCGGTATCCACACGATTGATCTATGCAGCAAAACTCTTCCAATCTGATCTCGCAACTCTTGCGTAGAGGGAGGGAGGAGAATAGGAGGTGGTGGCTAAAGCTGCAGCCTATCAACCATGAGTCTCCCCTCCTATTTATAGAGAGCCACCAAAAACCCTAGAGTTTTTGCCTTAGTAGGTATTGGATCTTCATCCAATTATCCACTAACCTTGCATTATTGGATCTCTATCCAATAATCTCCTTAAGCATCTAATTGGGTCTTAATCAAGGAGCCCATCAGCATAGGGTCTCATCTAATGAGAATAAGGGCTAATTGGATCTTCATCCAATCCTCTATTCGCTGAAGAATCCACCATATGTGTGTGAGCCTCTAGGCCCGATACCAAGCTAGTCGTGAGTCACTCCCATTAGAACTCCTTCTGATATAGTGAATTGTTATCCCCATAATAATTCACTCGACTCATCGACTATGGACGTACTATGCCACTATGCCATAGTCTCTAGACGGTAGAGGGGGATCGAATCCATCGGACCTATCTATCCATAGTTACTATGTATCTATAATCCCTCATTCAACTAATATCCTATATACCATATATTGGATATGGTACTATCAGGCCACATACAGAATCCTTCATAGTCTCACTCTAATCGGATTCTCCCGAAGAACTCTTTCTCTCTTAATCCGAACGATCCTGGCCAGGGATTTATCTGAGTAAGTACATATGAGATATTCCTCTCGCGATACCGAGAGTGGATGATCCTCTATTGACACTCAATTGTCGTTATAAGGTTGGCTACCAATCATGATAACCAGTTGTACCAGATCTGGAGCTTTCCAAACCTGTAAGTATGACGTCAAAAAAAGAAGTACTGATACAAGACATCCTTGGTGTCTCAAGTCTAAGGACCATATACACAACTGGGACTATGGAATCGCTGTCTGACATTAGGTACCATTAACCATACAACATTACATAAGCGGATCAATAGGTAAACTCATTCTTCAATGAGCACCTGTACTAGATTCTCAGTGTCTCCACACAAGTGGCTATGAGACCAGTTGCCTCCATCATATGGACGGGTATATAGTACACCGATCTGTCCGATTATCTCAATGTCCATCTTAAGTAACCTATGACTGAGATTATTTAGGATCTGTGTTTAAAGGTGAATCGATATTATTATCGTGATCTCATCACGATTCGACTCCCATTGCAGAGAACTAAGGACATCACAATATATATGTAACAGCTAATGTGAGAATATGCCAATATTAATCAAAAGAAAAAAGATCACATAGCGTGTCACACGTGCCATCACTCACGTGATTGGCTTGCAGGGCACCTGTAACCAACATTAGCTAAGTCGGGTCCAAGTTAGTTGAGTTGAGTCCTTAGATTGGGCTATGTTGGCCAACCTTGACATGGTACTAGGTCGTCTAGGAGTATATTTGAGTCCATTGTAATAAATCAGCCCAAATCCTAGTAGGGTTAAAATTCAGCTAAACTGGAGTCTGGTTAGGAGTCAAAGTTGGATACGGGTCAGAGTCAAATGAGTCATGCATGTAATGAACCATAAACTAGCCACCACCTCTATTGAAGAAGTGGTCGATTAGTGTTAAGGGAAGAGTCCTCATGAAGAGGGGGTCTTCTAGCCACCTCCCTCCTCATAGGAGAGGCCGACTAGGGTTAGGAGAGGAGAGGTCCATTTATCTAGGACTCTCTCTAAGGTTGAATAAGAATACAATTACGAGTTGGAGACCCCTGTAGCCACTGACCACATCATGGTTAGGAGTTGGCTAAGGGGTTAGGAGCTGGTGAGGAGAGGGAGGCTTCTAAGAGTAGGAGTTATATTATGAGTTAGAGTTTTGAATCCCTATATAAACTTTTATAGCCACCACTCTTTTATCATCAATTATCAAATTCCTTTTAACCATTATGTAGAATTCCTTAGAGGAGGGAACCCCTATAGAGTTCCAGGAGGTCGATCATCTATAGAGATCAATCCTAAGCTTAGAATCTGGAAGAGTTCTAACAAGAACCTAGCTCAAGCACCATTCCAGAGTCTGAGTCTGTTCAGGTACTTAGCATATAAGTTCAAACTTTGCATAGGTTTAGCAGAGTATCTCACTCTTCTGAAAGATATGTGGGACATATCAGTGGAGATGACACTCAAGATGTTGAACCTCAGACTTATAAGGAGTCTATTATGAGTATAGACTCTGGAAAGTGACAAGAAGCCATTAATTCTGAGATGGATCTCATGTACTCCAACAAAGTTTGGAACCTTGTGGATGCACCTGAGGGCATCATATCCATTGGCTGTAAATGGATCTTCAAGAAGAAGATCAGAGTAAATGGAAAGGTCGAGACTTGTAAGGCAAGGATGGTGGTCAAAGGATATCATCAAAGGCAAAGAATTGATTATGACGAGACCTTTGCACCTATAGCCATGCTGAAATCAATTAGAATTCTTTTGGCCATTGCAGCACACTATGACTATGAGATCTGACAGATAAATGTGAAAACTATATTAGCAACCTCGAGGAGGAGGTGTGTATGATATAATCAGAGATATTTGCATCCAAGGAGAGTCTAGATAAGGTGTACATATTGCTATGGTCTTTCTATGGACTGAAGCAAGCTTCTCGAAGTTGGAACCTAAGATTTGATGAGGCGATAAGATCTTATGACTTCATTAAGATGAAAAATGAGCCTTGTGTGTACAAGAAGGTAAGTGAGAGTGCTATCACATTCTTAATATTATATTTTGGATGGCATCTTAATCATCAGGAATGATGTAAAAATTCTCTCCACATTTAAGGCTTGGTTATCTAGAAACTTCATAATGAAGGACTAAGGGGAAACATCCTATATTTTGGGGATTCAGATCTATAAATATATATAGAAGAGGATGTTTAGCTTATCTCAGTCTAAGTACATAGACACCATCTTCAAAAGGTTTGGCATGAAAAATTCCAAAAGATATCTCATATCGATGAGACATGTAATATCACTTTCTAGGAGTATATCCCTAAAACTCCTATAAAAAGGATAAACATAGATAGGATACCCTATGCCTTAGTGATAAGATCTATCATGTATGATATATTATGTACCAGGCCTGATATAGTGCATGCTTTGAGTGTCACGAGCAAGTATCAAGTGGATCCAGTTTTAGAATATTGGAAGGTAGTAAAGTGTATCCTTAAGTACTTGAGAAGGACTAATGATCTTTTACTGGTATATGGAGGAGATAGACTCTAGGTTGAGGGTTACACAGCCTTGAGTTTCCAGTCCGACATCAATGATAGCAAGTCAAACTCAAGGTATGTCTTCACCCTTAATGGAGGAGCAATAAGCTGGAAGAGTTCTAAGTTACTATTGCTGACTCAACCACAAAGGTAGAGTATATTATTACAGCAGAAGCAGTAAAGGAAGGGGTGTTGATGAAGAAGTTCATCGGGGATTTGGGAGTTGCACCGACCAGTGTAGAGTTGATTCCTATATAAAGTGGTACCAATGGGGCAATAGCTCTAGCAAGGAAACCCAGGTCTTATCAGATTGTTCCGAGGAGGTTCTAATTGATAAGAGAGAGCATGACCCATAAAAATATAGCAATGGAAAAAGTTACATCCGAAAATAATATTACATATCTAATGATAAAGTCGCTAGCTCAAACTATCTTTAAGCATCATATGGGTCTGATGGGGATCAGACACATAGGTGATTGACTTTCGATCAAGCGAGAGATTGCTGGTTACAAGTGCCCTACAAGCTAATCACGTGAGTGATGACATGTGTGACACACTGCATAATCTTTTTATATTATTATTATTGGTATGTGTTGAATCTCAGATTTTGATGATAAAATCAATTGATGAGTATTTGATCTAACAAGGTTGTTAGAGTTGATTGACGTAGGATTAATTACAATATAGAGAAGATTACAATCAAAGGTTTGGCCAAAGTCAAGTCGAGGCATCAGGCCGGGGTTCGGACGATGCGGTTGGGAACTCACCTGGAGTGCATCTGGAGCTCGTCGAGGGTATAAGGAGCTTGCTAGGATGGCACAAGGGTATCAAATGAGACTTGCCGAAATATTGTCGGGGGTAGCCGAAAAGCTTGCTTGGAGTTGGGAAGGTCTTGAAGTGAATATGTTGGCCATTATGATTGTAATTAATTAAGTCATTGTTACATTGTGTAGGTTAACCACGATGGTGAAAAAGAATTACAGATCAAACATGGACCTAGGATCAAGCTTAGACATCGGGCTAAGGATTGAACGATGTAGTGGGAGCTCGCCGAGAGTTTGCTAGAACTTCGCTGAAGGTATCAGGAAGTTCGCTAGGAACACATTGGGGAGATCTCCAGAGGAGCACTAGGGAGTGGACATAGGCCGGTTGGTGCCGAACTATTATAAAACTATGAGTTCTCTTTACGTATCTGGCTCACTACTTTTCTATTGATGCTTTTGATTTTATTACGTTTTGAAAGCAAGGTTTGAAAATCAATCACTTCACTTACGACATTGCCTATCTCATTATTCGGATTTGCTTATTCTTTCTTGAGTAATCTTTAACAAGAAGCTTAATATTCTCCATAAGATTGAATTGCTTTACTTGAATGAAAAGCTTCGAATTTTCCTATCTTGCTTCAAGAGAAAAGTTTTTTGTTAAAATGAGAATTCACACTTGCATTAATTCAAACCCCCCACCACCCTCTTAGTGCCAATTGATCCTAACAGTATATTCTCACATTATATTATCTGTTGTATATATATGGTGATGTCTTTGGTTCTGTGCAATGAGAATCAGATTATGATGAGATCACGATAATGAGATCGATTCACCTTTAAACACAGACCCTAAATAATCCTAATGATAGGTTACTCGAGAATGATATTGAGATAACCGGATAAACCAGTATACTGTATACCTATCTATATGATATGGATGGTTGGTCTCATAGCCACCTATGTGGGAACACTAAGGGTATAGTATAGGTGCTCATTGGAGAATGAGTTCACTGATTAATCTGCTTATGAAATATTGTATGGTTAATGATACCTAATGTTAGACAGTGATTCCATAGTCCTAGTTGTATGTCTGGTCTATAGACTTGAGATACTAAGGATGCATTGTTTGAGTACTCCTTTAATGTTGGACTTATAGATCTAGAAAGCTCAAGATCTGGTACAATCAGTTATCGGGATTGATAGGCAATCTTACGAAGGTAATTGAGTGTTAATAGAGGATTATCTACTCTTGGTAGTACGAGAGAAATATCCCACATGTTATTGCTTGGACAAATTCTCGGACAAGGTCATTCGGATTGAGAGAGAAGGAGTCCGGGAGAATCCGTTTAGAGCGAGACTTGGATGGATTCGTATGAAGCCTGATAACACCATTGTCAATATATGGTCTGAGATATTAGATTGATGAGGGACTATAAATACACGGTAATTGAGGACAGATAGGTTGAATGAATTAGATCCCTTGTACCATTTGAGGACTATTGCGTAGTGACCTAGTACGTCCATAGTCGATGAGTCAAGTAAATTATTGTGGGATAATTATTCACTAAGTTAGGAGTTCTAATAAATAGGACTCATGATTAGCTTGGTGTTGGGCCTAGAGGTCACACATATATAGTGGATATTTTAACGGGTAGATGATTGAATATGAGTTATCCAATTAGCCCATATTCTCATTGGATGAGACCCAACATTAATAGATACCTAGCAAGAGGCCTAATTAGAGGCCAGTAAAGATTATTAGATACATATCCAATAATCCTAAGAGTGAGGATAATTGGATTAAGATCTAATATCCATTAAGATATAATATACTAGGGTTTTTGGTGGCTCTCTATAAATAGGAGGCAGGGGCGACACAACAGTGATAAGCTGCACCTTTAGCCACCCCTCCTATTATCCTTCCTATCTCATCTTCTTAGTTGACCAGTCCTTCCCTACTGCGAGAGGGCAGTGAAGAAGATATGTGATCTTCTTCCATGAGTGCTACGAGAAGGTACGTAAGAATTGCGAGTTATAGGCTGTGATTGGAGGAGCATCGCTACAATGATCCATCGTGTGGATACTACTAGAGAGGAGAACGTTTGACCTAATTCATCCTCTCAATCTGGATATAAAATTTTAGAGATATATGATTTCCCTAGGTAATTAAGCTCTCACGCATCATAGTTTTCAGTTTTACAAGTTTATCGAGCACTAATCTTTGCATGATGACTTGTATACGTGGGAAATCTATTATATTTCCTTCTTCCTGCACATGTGATGCTCCTACTTGGTTTCCTAAAAGCAATAAACCAAGAGGTAAGGGTAATAGGATAGAGATCCAATACCCACTAAGGTAGGAACCATTAGGGTTTAAGAGGCCCTCTATAAATAAGAGGCACTAACGGCCAACAAATGTGATATATTGCATCTTCTGCTGCCCCCCTCCTATTTTCTGCCCTCTTATTTCTTCTCAACTGACCACCCTTTTTCCTACTGCAAGAGGATAGGGAAGAAAAAAGGAGTTCTTCTTCCATGTTCACTGCAAGATGGTGCGCAAAAGTTATGAAAAAGTTATTGAATCTAGAATTTTGATAATGAAATCAATTGATGAGTGTTTGATTTAACAATGCTGTTAGAGTTGATTGATGTAGGATTAACTATGATAGAGAGAAGATTACAATCAGAGGTTTGGCCAAAGTCAAGTCCAAGCATAAGGCCAAGGTTCAGATGATGCAGTTGGAAAATCGCTTGGAGTGCGTCGGGAGCTCACTGAGGGTATCAAGAGCTTGCTAGGATGGCATTAGGGAGTTCGCTGGAAGAAGACCAAGACTGTTGGAAAGTTATCGAGGGTAGCCGAAAAGCTTGCCGGGAGTTGGGAAGGTCTTGAAGAGGATGTGTTGGCCATTATGATTGTAATTAATTAAGGCATAGTTAGCATCATGCATGTTAACCACGATGGTGAAAAGGAATTATAGATCAGACATGGACCCAGGATCAAGTTTAAGCATCGGGCCAAGGATTGGACGATGCGGTGGGAGCTTGTCGAGAGTTCGCTAGGACTTCGTAGAAGGTATCAGGAAGATCACTAGGAACACGTCGGGAGATCACCGGAGGAAGACCGTGAGACTCGTAGCAAGGAATGTCGGAGGTTGTCAGATTGTGAGAGTGAGGTCGTAAGTTTGGTGGTCATGTTTGATTGTAATCTTTAAGTCGTAGGTTGAGATTGAATCCTAAATGAGTGTGATTTGGAAAGAATCCAAATCAACTCAATGAGGCAACTGGGTCCACTATAGGGGTTTAATTGAGCTCAGGTTGAGCTCAATTAGTTGACCAAAAAATTGGTCAACATCAGGTTCAAGTCAGAATTTGAAAAGTGGAGGGAACCACTTTTCCAAAGATTTCAATGGGTAAACTGCTAGTTAGCGGTAGTTGTACCATTGCTGCCCAGGTTTTCGGGTAGCTGACGACAGGTAAACCGCCCAGGTCAGCAAGTGAACCACCCATACCCTAGAATCAGAGTGCTTTCGGCAGTTTAATTGACGACGCTGACAGGTGAATCGCCCGTACCCAGATTTTTTGGGTATGTTTGAATTTTGGCTCCAAATTTGGAAGCCATTTGAGATATATAAATATCCCAAGTTTTCTTGCATTTCATACAACACTTTTTGGGGATAAATTATGTGAAAAACTTGTGTGAATTGTAAGAAAAAGAAAAGAGGTAAAGGAGTGATCAAATAGTTATAATTTTATTTTCCTTATAAGATTGTAAGGGTTTGGGCTTTACCCAAAGAAGATCGATTGTGGACGACGGTGTGTCTTAAGGAGGAGGACTCAGAAGTGGACGTAGGCTGGTTGGTGCCGAATCACTATAAAACTATGAGTTCTCTTTCCTTATCTTGCTCACTACTTTTCTATTGATGCTTTCAATTTTATTTACATTTTGAGAGCAAGGTTTCGAAATCAAGCAGTTCACTTACGACATTGTCTATCTCATTATTCAGATTTGCTTGTTCTTTCTTGAGTCATTTTTAAGCAAAAAGCATAGTATTTCTTCATAAGATTGAAATGTTTAACTTGAACGAAAAGCTTTAAATTTTCCTATCTTCCTTCAAGTGAAAATTTTTTCGTTAAAAGAAGAATTCACACTTGCACTAATTCACCCCCCTCTTAGTGCCGATTGATCCTAACAATTGATATCAGAGCAAGATTTTTACTCTATAGACTAAACACCCACTAGAGTAAATGACTTTGTTTGACATGAATGAGGGTCAATGCATCACAAGTTGTCCTATGTTCAATGGGATGAAAAAGTTGAATGCATATCTTTTTTATTTCGATAGATTTTGATTTGTTGTGTATTATTGAAAAAGGTTTTCAAAAGTCATCCAATCCAATAAATAATTGGAATGATTATGAAAAACAAATATTCTCTTTAAATGTCAAGGCTATAAATGCCTTATATTATGCTCTAGATAAAAATGAATTTGATCGGGTTTCTTGTTTTGATTTGGCTTTCGATATATGACATATATTAGAAATGATATATGGAAGTATAACTAAATCAAGTGAATCATTATATAAAAAGACTTGCAAAAATGAACTTGAAGAACACCTTCTAAAGAACAAGAAGGAATTTAAACTGAACATGACATATGACTCCTCGAGTGAAATCTCGAGTGATGAGGACTTTGAACCTTTGACAAATGAATTAGATAAATTAATAAATATAAACCATAAAAATGATCTTAAAATCATGGATAAGAACTCATGCTATGAACGCAAGAAGCTAAGACACTCCAAAGATGAAGAGCACAATAAGAAGGAAGTAGAGAATCTCACGCTTTTGGTCATCAACAATGAGATAAGTCATTCCTCCTATCACGCGCCCCCCCCCCCCCCCTCCCAAATTATATCACATTCGAGAGGTATGACCTTTTAAGATAATATTATCAACAATATAACCCATCCAGGATCCAAACAATCATTTGAGGATACTAATAATAACATGCAGAGTTATTCAATCACTTTCATAGAAACCTGTGCAGATTATAATCTCTTCACATTCTCTTAATGAATCATAAAACTAATCTAAAATCAACACAGCTAAATATAGTCTACATTCATAAGGTCCACCAATGCGGTAAAATCTATATGACTTCGAAAATAACCATATACTACCACTTTATATGTTATATTAGACACATTACATAGACATTACATAGTTTAACATTCGATATCCAAAACAAGGGGGTACTCTTAAGAACATTACATAGTTACCCCACTTTAAAATATGTCTATAATTTTATATTAGACACAAGGTGTACACATACAATGATAACATATTGACAAATAAACATTTAGCCCAAGAACTTTTTGCTTTCCCATTCCTTTAGTCCCGTATCAAGTATTTCAATAAATGCCAAGCTAACCTGAAGAAGATTAGATAACAATAGAGTGAGCTAAGAAGCCCAGCAAGTATCAAACAGGTTCAAGACAAGGAAAGGTGTTTACAAATTGAACCTGATATAAGAGTGCAAGTTAGGGAATATAAAAGTTTCCACATATAACATCAAATCAGATTCACAACCACAAGGTCCATCTCGTTCAAAGTATATTTAAATCCATAATAATTTGGAAAGGTAATTGGACATATATGGCAATCAGAAATATTTTATTATATATCAATGACATATGAAATTTTAGGAGCATATCAATAACACATGAAATACTTCTGAACATGTCAAGGGAACAAATATCAAACTTAAGCTCGTATGTCATATTTGAAGTTGGATGAATATTATAGGCATAAGTATGTCAAGCAACATATCAAAGGTAAATTTTGACACATATCAATGAGAATATGAAATATTTTGGGGCATATCAAGGAGGTATAGGATATTTTTAGAAAGTATATCAATGGTGTATGAATAATCTCAAAAGCATATCGAATGAACAAATAACGAATCAGAAGCTCAAATATCATTCAAACATAACATTCATTTGATTCTTATCCAAAGTACATGAATAAACTTATAATCAATGCTTTGGATATCATATCAAGACATAGAGGGTGAATGACCACCAAACATAAGTCTCCTACGTCTGGGAGCTCCATCCACCTATGTCTGAGTGAAGTCATAGTAGGTCGGTAGAGCATACAAGCTCTAAGTATAACTTGCTTTACCATTTATAGCGAAGGTTCACATTGTTCCATAAACACCGGAGTATAAAAGGACATGAGCAATGAATTTGGCATATATCAGAAGCATATACGAAATAATAAATCATACATGCGCCTAAATAGAATAATATAATGTAACATCGATTAATACATAACATATTATGATATATAAGGGAGTCAGGGACAAGAGCAATAGAGGTTTCAGTTTTGAAATGGATGAAGCAAGTATAGGCAAAATTGATACAATCCTTATTTTGGCAGAATTCTGAAGACAAAATACAAAATTATTTAGATGATCAAAGATACTCCAAATTACTCAAGAAAGATGTTGTTGAAAAACTAAATCAATCTAATTTTATATGAAATAAGTTTTATACAAATTGAAAGTCTCTACAAAGAGTTATTAATGATTTTGCAACCAAAGGTCCGGAATCGCAGTCCTTACTTTGCAGAATTCATATGGTCCATCAAAATGTGGGTTTTGATAGTCATTTAAACTCAAAATTTTTCAATCATGGGTTCAACAAAAAGGTCTAAAAGCTTATTTTCTAACAAATAAAATTTTATATAAATCAGAAATTTCAACAGGAAGATATAAGCAATACAGTGATGAAAGGTCAGGAGCTACCGATTCTGTTTTACAGATTTTGTATACTCAATTGTAATAAACGTTTGGGCTAGCAAATGAACTCTAAATTCTTCAAACTTAGGTTAAAAAAAAAGATATGTGAATCTATATTTGAAAAAACTATGTTTTGTTAAAATCATAGGTCTGTACTAAAAGTTATAGTAAGAAAAAGACAGATAGGTCATAATCTTGATAATATTACAGATTCATACTTAGGCAGCCAACAAAAGATTCTAGATTTGTTCAGAATTTTCTTCATAAATCAAGGCCAAAACAAAGATAAATTTCAGTAGGAGAAAGATGGAACACTTGCCTTTGAATATTTTGGTCCCAAAGGTGTGGATTAGATCACAATCTCAAAATCCCAAAGTTTCTTCTTCTTCTTCTTCTTCTCCTCAAGTTGATGTTGCAGCCAAAACCCACCCTTTTTTTCTCTAATTATTAATTGTTTAAGCTAACATATGTATTGATAGGTGGCAAATATGCATGCAATATGCTTATGTGTCACCTATGCACATGCCCAAGTGGCACTACTTTAAACAAGGGAGTGACACATGTCCTCACCATATTTTTTTTTAACTTAAATATGAATATTTTATAATTCATTTCATTTTTTTAAGATTCATACTTAGGTGCCTAGCAATAAACTTTCAATATAAAATTATTTAATCAAGAGAATTAATAACAAATCCTCAAATTTACAAATGGGTCATCATAAATAATTTAAAACATATCATTATAAATATTTTAGAAATGAAGAATATTACACCTCTAAAGTCTCATTTACTTTTGATGAATTATCAAATGCTTTTCATGAGCTCTATGATAAATTTAGAATGATTAGCAACTCTTATAAATTACCTAAGAAAGAGCATGATTCTTTAGTTAGTAAATTTGAACAAATGCATGATACATCACCATCACATATTTTATCCACTAAATATGAAGCTTTGAATGATGTATCAACATCATGTTTTTCTTGTTCTAAGTTTGAGTCACTAGATAATGAGTCTCAAAAGAGGCTTAATATAGATAATGAGTCTCTAAACATGATCCATGTTGATAAGGGCCATGTTCATAAGAAAAATATTGGCATTGTGAGTAAGACTCATTAAAAACCAACTATCATCTTTAGAAGACCCATATTACACTCTTTGCCCAAAAATAGATATATTTTTTATAGTAAATATAGACACTATGCTTATGTGTTCATTTAAAAATTATAGTCCATATAAATTAATATGGGTTCCTAAAGGAATCATAAACAACCTAAAATCATTAGAGAAAATAGGAAGAACAAATCATGAAGGACCCAAACTCAAATGGGTACCTAAATCAAAACCTCTCATAATATAAAGTTACCTCATAACAAAGTTAGGAGCATTAAGTAATGTTTTGAAAGTAGATACTCAAGGCACGTGACTTGAGATCTAATATTCTTTCAAAGCTTACTAGCCTAAGTAATAACAAAAATTATTGAAATAAAATTAAGGGTAATGAATCTTTGAATAACTCATTGTTATAATTAATCTTGATTACTCTAACTTTAGCATGCTAGTACACAAATGAATTAGAGACTTTATCTAAATTCAAATTTATGAAAGAAATTTTTTGATGATGATTATTGTTGAATGATATAATTTGAGCATAGAACAATACAGAAAAGGGAGAGAAAAATCATGCTTCATTGTTTAGTATTTTTGGAAAATTGATGACATATTTAATAAGAATGAAATGAGCATGGTAACTTATTTCACTAAATGTAAAAATTATTAGAATTAAAATAAATTGAAATTCTTGTTTGAAAATATTTTATTGCAATGATCTTGATGAAACTTAGTTTTTGACATTAAATGACATTTCATTCTTGAAAAAAATTTCATAAGATAAAACAACTGAAAAGGAGGATAATTATTCTTGAAAATATTTTTATCCTATGAATGCTTAAACATGATAAAATGATACTATTATTGTTGAATCTCCTAAACTACAAAAATAATTTGATGATTCAAATATTATATTATTATTCACTAAGTTTGTGGAATGATTTAAATGTTATGATGATAGTTGTATGTGTTATGATTGATGATGGTTCTTGAATAGAAAACTTAAAGAACATTTTCATATTTCTCTTTTTAGTACTTTCAAAAATATATATATTTGGAATGCACATGATAAGTGCATAACAACTCTTTTCACGAAAAGTTTAAAAGAGTTATGACACACTTAACAAAGAAACATCATTGAATTAAAGATAAACTAAAGTTCATGTTTGAAAATATCTTATTTTAATATTTGTGATGATTTCTTTTGAAAATTTTTCAATCTCTATCTTATTAAGATTTCAATAAGAGATTGATAAATCTATTCATGATTATTTTTTTAAAATATTAATTTTGATGATTTGAACTTGATTTTGGTAAGTTTAGAAAATGACACTTGAAACTTTTACATAAATCAAGTTCGTTTGAAGAAGTTTATAAATGAATCATAAGTTTATCTATTTGGAACTATAACATGAATCTAACCAATGATCTTGATGATTTTCGTATTACATTTTGATTTTGATTGAAGATGCTTTATGTTCAATGAAACAATGCTTGATGATTTAATGATGCATAGTGATTATGCTTAATGAGTTTATATTTCAAAATTATGCAAGACGATTTTTTTGTGATTTATGACTTATTAATCTTTTCCGCGACGAAAGTTCTTTTTCGATTTTAAATGATGATGCATATTTTATTTGGCTTAAAAGACAAAGGCATGCTTGTATGAAATAAAAAGGGAATATATTTTTTATTAAAATTTTTTCTATCTTATAAATTTATTTTTTAAAAAATTAATGAATCGATTATGTTATTTTTTATGAATCTCTTGAAGTATGAAAGTGATTTTGATGATTTGATGATTTGAATTTGAATAAGTTTTTATCTAAATCATGATAATGATATCTTGATATTTTAAATTGAGATTTATTATGAGTCAAGATTTTTTATTCATTGTACTCCTACTATTCCTTTGGCTATTCACTAAAAAGGAGACATATCATAATAAATCATGATATGCTACTTGACATCTTGATAATTTATGACTTGAAGTTTTGTTATTTATTAGCCCCCTTTTCTTCCTTCTTATTTAAAATGACAAAGGGGAGAAAAGAAATTACTAGCATTTCAAGAGATTGATAAGTCTATTTATTTCATTTTGAATCTCTTAAAGTGATGATTTTGATTATTTGAAATTGAATGAGTTTTTACCTATATCATGATTTTGATTCCTCAGAATTATAACTTGAAATCTTTTATGAATCAAAATATTTTATTATGTGTTCTCGTATTATTTAAAAAGAAAATTTTTATATAAATCATGATCTTGACAACTTGAGATTTCTTATGCATGAATCAAGATATTTTATTTGTCTCTCCTATGATTTGTCTTTTGATATTCATAATTTATCTTCATGAATTATATATCTCATCACTATGTTAATTTTTCTTGATATATTTCATGTGATGATTTGAAAAATAATGTAATGGAAAAGTTTAGCACTCTTGTAACCATTCCTTCTTTTTGACAATGACAATGGGGGAGCAGAACTTGTTAGCTTACATGATGTAAAATTGCTAGCTTGAACATTACAAATGAAGCAAAAATTTGCTAGCTTGCACTACTCAGAAGAAAAGAAAGAACTCACTAGCTTGCATGTTCTAAAGTGATAAAAAATTTGCCAAATTGCTAAGCTTTCATATCTCAAAAACTAGCTAATTGTACTTCTCCTTTTTGTTGATGACAAAGAGGGAGAAGGTATGATGATGTGAAATCATGTATGATGATCATGCATATAATGATGATTTTGAAAATATACATGATGATTTGGAATAATACTCATGATTTTATTATAATGATATGATGTATTGCACATGATGCTTTTCAAAACCCCTTCCTTGATTCTATTTTCTTGTTTACAAAATGGAGAGAAAATCTACATAAAGATAATGATTTGTTATTTTTTTGATTTATTTGCTATATTTTCTTAAAATTTACACGAGAATGATTTGTTGAGATTGTATTCAAATTTTTTTTTAAATTTTATATCTACAAGATTGAGGTTAAGAGTTAAGAATAATAAATCATGAAAATTTATGAATTGCTAATCTATATTTCATAAGATTAAACTTTTTGTGATAATATTTTTGAAAACTTTCTCAATATTTTTATTGTTTACAAAAAGGAGGGAAAAACTGCATGAAGATGATGAATTGCTATATTTATAATTTACAAGAGATAATTTTTAGTATCAAGAGATGATTTTTTGCTACATTTAAAATAATAAGTAATGTTTAAACATCTTGGACTTTTGAGTTCATCTTAATATTCTTTTTGAAATTTATTAAGTGCTCTTAATGATGCTGTTACAACTCCTTCATTGTTTCTCTCCTTGTTAATCACGAAGGGGAAGAAAATTTTATAATGCATATTCTATTTTACTATGGGGGAGTAATGTTATCATGTGCTTTGAAATTATTAGCTATACATTTCACTTTTTTGTTGATGACAAAAACGGGGAGAAATGGACATTGATGACACATGACATTGATGATATACTTGGATATCTTGGATATTGATACATAATTCACTTTGAAATTCATGATTCGATGACTTGATGCAAATTCTTATTGAAAGTTGCTTGGAATATGATTTGTTTTGTGATACTTGAATTGAAGAAGTTGTGGTTATCTTGAATTTAAACTTTCTTTATTAAGGCATAGATTTAGGGGGAGTTAGGATTAACTACTATTATCAATTGATTATCATCATCAAAAAGAGGGAGATTGTTGAATCTCAGATTTTGATGATGAAATCAATTGATGAGTGTTTGATCTAACAAGGTTGTTAGAGTTGGTTGATGCAGGATTAACTACGATAGAGAGAAGATTACAATCAGAGGTTTGGCCAAAGTCAAGTCCAGGCATCAGGCCGGGGTTCAGACGATATGGTTGGGTACTCGCCTGGAGTGCGTCGGGAGCTCGCGGAGGGTATCAGGAGCTTTCTAGGATGGTGAAGGGAGTTCGTTGGAAGAAGACCAAGACTCCCTGGAAGATTGTCGGGTAGCCAAAAAGCTTGTCGAGAGTTAGGAACTTCTTGAAGTGGATGTGTTGACCATTATGATTGTAATTAATTAAGTCATAGTTAGCATCGTGTAGGTTAACCATGACAGTGAAAAGAAATTACAGATTAGACATGGACCTAGGATCAAGCTTAGGCATTGGACGATGTGGTGGGAGCTCGCTGGGAATTTGCTAGAAGTTCGCCGAAGGTATCGGGAAGATCGCTAGGAACACACTGGGAGATCGCCGGAGGAAGACCATGAGACTCACCTCAGAGAATGCCGGAGGTTGCCAGATTGTAGGAGTGAGGTCGTAAGCTTGATGGTCATGTTTGATTGTAATATTTAAGTCATAGGTTAAGATTGAGTCATAAATGAGTGTGATTTGGAAGGAATCCAAATCAACTCAATGAGACAATCGGGTCCACTATAAGGGTTTGACTAAGTTCAGGTTGAGCTTAATTAGTTGACCAAAGAATTGGTCAACATCAGGTTCAAGTCAGAATTTGAAAAGTGGAGGGAACCACTTTTATGGTGATTCCGGTGAGTAAACCGCCAGTGAGCGGTGGTTGTACCATCGCTGTGCAGGTCTCTAAGCGGTTGACGATGGGTAAACCGCCCAGGTTGACGAGTGAACTGCTTGTACCCTAGAATCAAGGTGCTTTTAGTAGTTTAACTGACAGGGTCACGGGTGAACCGCTCGTACCCAGATTTTTTGGGTATGTTTGAATTTTGGCTCTAAATTCTGAAGTCATTTGGGGCCTATAAATACCCCAAGTTTTTTTACATTTCATACAACACTTTTGGGGGATAAATTATGTGAAAAACTTATGTGAATTGTAAGAAAAAGAAAAGGGGTAAGGGAGTGATCAAAGAGTTGTAATCTTGTTTCCCTTGTAAGATTGTAAGGGTTTGGTCTTCGCCCAAATAAGATTGGTAGTGGACGCCGGTGTGCCTCAAGGAGGAGGACGCGGGAGTGGACGTAGGTCGGTTGGTGTTGAACCACTATAAAACTGTGAGTTCTCTTTGCTTATCTTGCTCACTACTTTTCTATTGACGCTTCTGATTTTATTTACGTTTTGAAAGCAAGGTTTTGAAATCAAGCACTTCACTTACGACATTGCCTATCTCATTTTCGGATTTGCTTGTTTTTTCTTGAGTCATCTTTATGCAAGAAGCTTAGCATTTCTCTATAAGATTGAATTGCTTTACTTAAACAAAAATCTTCAAATTTTTCTATCTTTCTTTAAGCGAAAAGTTTTTCGTTAAAACATGAATTCACACTTGCACTGATTCACCCCCCACCTCTTAGTGTCAATCGATCCTAACAAAAGTTGCACAAAAGTTATAAGATTTTTGCTATAATTTGAGGAGCATCATGTTAGGACTCTAGCTATGGGTGTCCTAATTTAGTTTCATTGAAGAGGGCAAACATATAAATCTTAAGGACATTCATATAAATCTTATCTAGCCGACCCCTATTAAAGAGGTAAGGAGGCCGGCTAGGTTAGGATTAGTTCGGAGAAAATATTTTGAGGGAAGAATAAGATACATGTCACCCTAATTAACCATCCCTTATCCTAGTTAAAGAGGGGTTGGTTGAGGAGGGGTTAAGTTAGAATTGGATTATGATTAGTTTGGGGGTTACTTCTTTGAGTTGGGGTAGGAGTTGTTAGGAGTATGAGTCTTAAATAGGAATCCTATTAGGAGTTAGGGTTTAGAAGCCCTATAAGCCTTGTATTCTCCCATCTTTCATCATCAATAGATCAATTATGTTTCAGCCATAGTGCAGAAAAACCAAAGAGGGAGGAACCCCTATAGAGTTCCAAGGAGGTCGATCCCCTATAGAGATCACCCCAAGCTTAGAATCCGGGTTCTAAAACTTGGTATTAGAGCAGCATTCTTGGAATCTCGTTGCCCTTCCACAGCCTTCCATCAGCCCCCATTGCCATCCAAAGCAATTCCCACAATTGCTTGAAGATCGTCACCAAATTCCATCGTCATCTCCACTACCGCATATCATCCTTTAATCTCCCTGTGAATTGCAATAGATTCTGGTTTCCTACCTAAACTGCTACTGCAATTTAGTTATCCCTATTCATAAATCCAAAAAAATTTGTTCCTATTTGCTGCACAAACTTTTCGTCGCAAAGTTTCCATCTTTACAATGAAAGTTACACTATAGAATTCCAACCACACATCTTTGACTATTTTATTTTGCTGCTTCATTTTTTCTAATCCAATCTCTAAGAAATTTTTATGACGGCTTTAGCACTTCCTATCTTTGGATTTCCTTTTAGTTTCGTCAAAAAATTCTTAATATAAATAACTAATTTTTACTTCCAAACTGCTGCACTTTAGATGTAAAAATCTGCTGTAGTACCTTCTAGTGATCTTCGATTTTGCTAAACCTTTTACTGTCATTTTCTTCCATGAATTTTTTATCGACATTACCTTTCCTTTACAGCAGATTCTCCTTGAGTTTTACTTTAATCCTTTTTTTGAACTGCTGGAAAAAAAATCTCATCTATACTGCTGAAATCTTTCGACGAAAAATTCTACCGTAGTACCTCATCATATTCTTTGATCTTGCCAAAAATTTTGCCACCGATTTCTTCCATGAATTTTTTGACTGTTTATTCCCATTGAGTTTTACTCAATTCCTTATTATGAACTACTATGAAAATTTTGATTATACTACTGAAATCTTTCACCAAAAAAATTCTATAGCAACACCTTCTTGCAATCTTTGATTTTGCCAAAACTTTTGATGTTGTTACTTTCTATAAAATTTCTGATGACATTATCTCTCCCTTACTAGTATATTCCCCTTGAGTTTCACTTGAATTTTTATTGATAATTTATGGAAAAAATTATGTCTTCATTGTTGGAATTTTTTTTACGAAAAATCTGTTGCTGCACCTTTGTCTTTCTTCTTCTTCTTAACCCACCGAAACCCAACCATCTTACTGCGACCACTCAAGATGTCTTTAGGGTATCTCTTTAGCCTTAAGATGCAACTATCATAACATATTTTTATAACCCAAACAACACCCAAAATCATAGCCCAAAACATCAACCTATCGTAGCCTATCGACGCAGAATTCTGTAGCACTACCTTTCGGTGTTTTTTGTTGCACCCATATATGATCCTTACCGAAATTGCTATTGCCACCCACATCATCTGTAGGGCACCCATCTAGCCTTAAGATGCAGCCATCATAACCTATTTCTAGAATCTACAGCCAACTCAAACTGCAGCCTAAATAGCGGTCTTCCGCAGTCACCGAACCTTCCGCTGATCCTTATCCTCCGCAACCATCATTCCTAGGTTGCTGCCATCAACAACAACCCTAAGCCATCCCTCTAACCCTAAACCTTTGTCACCAAACCCTCATTGTAGCCCCTATAGCAGCCCTAAATCACAGCCCCAATAGCACCTAAAAAAATAGAAACCTGTCAGCCCCAAACCGTAGCCACCTACCCATGATCCACCATCCCTTTCGACCACCACACCACCCAAACATTCCATACCACTAACCCAATAGCAGGAGATGGATATTGGCATCTTAGATCTGAAGGCACATGCAATGACATCTCAATGTTCAATCGATGCCAAGTTGGAGGTGTTTGAATCACGCATAGAGGACAGATCATGCGTCTTATTTGTCGAATTCGGATTGAGCCAATATTCAAACCCAATAAAATTCCAGTAAGGTCAAAGTTCAAAGAGACCTCTAAAAAAGAAAGAATGAGCTACTGATATGAGGTAGCCATGTATGAGGGTGGACTTCCCTCGATGGGAAGAAGGAGACCCGACAGGATGGATTTTGCGCGTCGAACGTTACTTCCATCATCACCAAACACTAGAGGATTCCATGGTGGACACAACTATCATCCAGCTTGAAGAAGATGCTATACAATGGTACAATTGGCTTGAATACAACTATGGGACTCTAACGTGGATACAATTCAAGTATGCACTGTTGAACCACTTTGGGCCGACCAAGTACGAGAATATCAACGGATAACTTACCAAGATCCGACAAACCTCCATGATCCAAGACTACTAGACCAGGTTCGAGGAATTATCTTACTTTGCTCACCATTGGTCTAACAGATAATTATTATGAACGTTCATTGAATGACTCAAGCTAAAAATTAAAGGAGTGGTTAAAGCGCAGCAGCCCCCCACCGTGATGGCCGTAATCTCTTTCGCTCAAATCCAAGAGGAATGGCCAAACCAAGATGCTCAGAGGATGTGAATCACTCTTAGATCAGCAGCATATAAACCTCCCTCTACTCCTAGAAATTCTTTGCTGCTAAAAAAATTGACGAGTGACGAGCTACGTGATAGATCGGTGAAGTGCCTTTGTTGGCATTACAACGAACTTTGGAGCCACAACCATTGCTGCAAAAAAGGGTAGCTTTCCATGAGAAAATCTATTAAAGAATATGAAGAAGAGGTCTAGGAACCTAAGGAGGAGAACATGAAGGAGGACCCGCAACCGGTCGATTGCACGGCTCACGCTTTACCCGGCCATGTGAACCTGCAAGCAACAAAAGTTGAAGAATCCTTTAAGCAGCAACTCATCACCATCCTCACCAACAATCTTATGAAAGGCAAGGGAGAACAAGTGACCTTATGTGAGAAACATGGGAGCGAAGTGATGATGATCCTGACACAACGCTTGTAGAAGCTTGCTAAAATTTCAAGCACCTCCACCAAGCTATACAATCTTTATATGTTGATCTTGCAGGAGGAACCACTAGCACATATTCAGTCATATTGCTGTCCATATCATCAGAGGGCCAAAGCTAAAAGGATCATCTAGGAGACACAGATCAATCGACCACGACCTTCCCTTGCAATGACACTTTATCTCCAAAAGCTTTACCTCTTTGTCTACAAGTATAAACTCTTCCTGAAGTGCTACATCTAGTCAAACTGATGACCACCGATCCACGATGCACGATCGCAAGAAGATTGAGTCCCTCCAGCGACAATATTGACATAGAATCTGTGACACCAAATTTTAGTGGATGGAGATCAAAATTATGAAGGAACAGGAGGAAGACATTCACATGTCCACCATCTATATGATCCTCACAGTCACGATGTCATCTACATCAATGCTAGCATTACTCGATCGTGGCAATGTGTTTGCAATTAGAGCAGACATATAAGGAATTGGGTCGGCACCACCCTCATGCATGATGGCCGACTTCTAATATATACCGAGGCTCTTCCTACATTTCACATGATGCTTTTGATCTGTAAAGGGATACTAATTGCTACTGAATTTAAATTTTGGCATGATATAGATCAATAACACTAAGGAGAGATGAAAATAGGCTCAATAAAATTATAGCTCCTACCCTCCTCGGACTCAGAATGAGCTCACACCACCAGGGACCTTATCAAAGGAGAGCAATTATTCTAAAAGAAGGCTCAGTTACTATTAAAGAACAACCAAGTGGTAGCCCATGCAAGAAAGAAACAACCCCCATACAAATATCAGAGCAGAAGAAAGTTTGCTGTTGAATATCGAGTTTTCCTTCATCTCCAGCCCTACTAGCAGAAAATTCAAGCCTCAAGGAAGTGGTCCCCCTGCTACTTTGGCCCTTGCAAAATTGAGGATCATAATGGAGCCATGACTTATGGATCAGATCAGTATATCAATTTAAAAATACAATTGATCCTCCAAGTATCTCATAGCAAATAGAAGTTTAGATAGGATAACTCAACCCCGAGTTATCCACTCGACACCCAAGTCGATAAGGAGGCCCAGGTTCAGCTGATGATTGGCTGAGATCACAGGATCATGATACATCACCGTTTAGTCATTACTGTTGATGCTGGACCCCAGGAGTAGGATGTGCCTACTATAGGGCCATGAGGGACCCTTGTAAGGAATCACATATCATAACCCAGAGACATGGAGCTTAGCCTTTATGACAAGGCTGATTTGAAGAGGGTGGTGGGTCTGTTAAGACTCTAGCTAGGGGTGTCCTAATTTAGTTTCATTGAAGAGGGTAAATATGTAAATCCTAAGGGCATTCACATAAATCCTATCTAGCCGACCCCTATTAAAGAGGTGAGGAGGTCGGCTAGGTTATGATTAGTTTGGAGGAAAATATTTTAAGGGAAGAATAAGATATATGTCACACTAATTAACCACCTCTTATCCTAGTTAAAGAGGGGTTGGTTGAGGAGGGGTTAAGTTAGAATAGGATTAGGATTAGTTTGGAGGTTGATTCTTAGAGTTGGAGTTGGAGTTGTTAGGAGTAGGAGTCTTAAGTAGGAATTCTATTAGGAGTTAGAGTTTGGAAGCCCTATAAATAGCTTTGTATTCTCCCTTCTTTCATCATCAATAGATCAATTATGTTACAACCATAGTGCAGAAAATCCTAGGAGGGAGGAATCCCTATAAAGTTCGAAGGAGACCGATCCCCTATAGAGATCACCCCAAGCTTAGAATCTGCAAGGGTTGTAACACATCACTACATCGACCCACCATGTGGATACTGCTAGAGAGGAGGACATTTAACCTCCTTCATCCACTTCTATTAGACTGAATGTTTGAGGAATATACGATCACTTTAGGTAATATATCTTACATGATTCATAGTTTTCGGTTATGTGATATTTTTATGCACCAACCATTGCACTATGATGCGATAAATGCGAGAAAATTTTTATTTTGTTTTTGCCCTATGCATGTGATGCTCTTATAGTTTTCCAACAACAAGCATGAATGGGGTACTTATAGACCCCCAAAGGCTTCAGAAATAGATCCAAAAATTTAAATATTTGAGTTTTCGAAGTACCGGCGGTACCAACATCGATGCTGGGCGATAGTACCATCGAACAGAGCCCAAGAATATAGGCTCTGGTAGTACCACCATCAGTTTAGGTGGTACCACCACTGCCTGGGTGGTACCATCACCGGCCATGGGTGGTACTACTATCAGAAGACCCAGAAAAGCACAAAACAGTGCTTTCTAATTGTCTAGGTGATACCACCACCTTGGTCTGGCTGTACCACCACCTAAGCCTACTTTAAGTCACTGAATTAGCCTTCTAATAGGCCTAATTTAGCCTTGGTTCAGGCCGAATGAGCTCCTAATTAAGTTGACATGGTTTTGACCCAATATTGTTAGTACCCCGCATGATTCTAGCCTTGAGTTTACCTCTATAGGGGATTGGCCCTCCTTGGAACTCTATAGGGGTTCCTCCCTCCTTAGTAGTCAGCCATAATGGCTGAAATAAAGGTATTGATTGCTTGAAAAAATATTAGTGGCTACATGCTTTATATAGGGTCTCAAAATCCTAATTCATAATAGGACTCCTACTCCAAATAAACTAAGACTCCAACTCTTAATTAAACTCCTACTCCAAGTAAACCAAGACTCTAACTCCTAATCAAACTCCTACTCCAAGTGAAACACTCCTATCTCAAAACCTAGCTGCCTCCTATCAACCCTAGCTGACTTCCCCTTATTAAGGTAGGCAGTCAATTGGGTTGATTACAAGCTTGACTTGGTTGACTCCAACCTGAATCCAACTCTGACTCCTAACCAGACTCCAATTCAATCGAATCCTAACCCTACTAGGATTTGGGCTGATTTATTACAATGGACTCAAATCTCCTCCTAGCTGACCAAATATCAGGTCTAAGCTGGCTAACAAGGCCTAATATAAGGACTCGACTCAATCGACTAGGACCCGACTCAGCTGGGGTCCTAACACATATCTAGTACAATAACGAAGAAATCAGTACATTGTTCAGCATTCCAGCAAGTCATCTGATCATCCGGTACTTCGTTCGAACCTCTGATGCATCATGCTTTCCTTCGACGTACAGCCCGACCTATAGGCATGTTGACTTCCTACAACATCCAATCAAAAATTCATCAATTGATTTTATTAGCAAAATATGGGATTGATCAATCCCATATTTTATTAACAATTCATCAATTGATTTTATTAGCAAAAATTTAAGTAATGATCGCATCGGTATAAGGATTTCGGATAGCACAAAAGTGGGAATATTTCGTGAGGCGATCAACCACAACAAGAATGGTACCTTTTCCTTGTCATGTGGGCAGCCCTTCGATGAAGTCCATAGAGATGTCGATTCAAGCAGAATCTGGAATATGTAGTGGCTGCAATATTCCCGGGCTTGCCACCATTTCTCCTTTATATCGCTGTTGTGTTGCTGACAAGTGTCACACCGCGCTACAAATTCAATAATGATCTTTTCATCCCTTTCCAATAAAATTTTTGTCAAATCATTCTGTAATTCCGAAGGAGTCCGGAGTGTCCAGTCACTAGTGAAGAGTGCATCTCCTGGAGGATGGCATTTTGGCAAGGAGAGTTGGGTACCAACACTATTCGACCCTTGTATTGTAGGTCCTCCGAGTCCAAACTATAGTGCGCTACTGAGCCCGGTTCCTCATCTAATTTTCTGATGATCTCTTGGGTCTCTAGGTCACCTTGCCACTCCTTCCTGATGTCTTCCAAGAGGCCATAAATATGAAGGGAGATGGCTAAAATTTCTGCATGCTTGGGTATAAGGGAAAACACATCTACAACCAAGTTTGTCTTCTCCTTTTTATAGACAATTTTATAATCGAAGCCAAGCAATTTCGTTACCCATTTTTGCTATTTGGGGGAGAAAATCTTCTGCTCCATGAAGTACTTGAGGCTCTTGTTGTTGGTTTTGATTTGGAAGCATAGTTGATCAAGTAGGCTCTCTATTTCGTCATCGCGTGCACAATGGCCAGTATCTTCTTGTCGTAGATTGATAGCTTTAGATGAGATGGGTAGATAGCCTTGCTAGTGTAGGCTAGGGGTCGGCCATCTTGCATTAGAATAGCTCCAATTTTGATTCCCGATGCGTCAGATTCAATCACGAACACCTTGTCAAAGTTAGGTAGTGCTAGCACCAGTCTATACGTCATCGCAACCTTAAGGGTGTCGATGGCTGCTGTTGCTTCATGCAACCACTAGAAGATATCTTTTTTCAGCAATGATGTTAGGGGGGCACTGATCTTGTCGTAATCCTTCACAAACTTACGGTAGTAGCCGGTTAGCCCTAGAAATTATCGCAATGCTTTAAGTATTACAGTAGTCAGCTTTACATTGCTTCGATCTTCGAGGGTTTACCACCACTCATTCCTTCGAGATGATGTGCCCGAGGTACTCCACCTTGCTCTGAAAAAGCTACAGTTCGTCTACTTGACAAAAAGGGTGTGTTATCAAAGAATCGTCAAAATAAGTTGTAAGTGTGAGATGTGGCTTTCAAGGAAGGAGCTATAAATCAAGATGTTATTGAAGAAGATCATAACAAGCTTACAGATAAACCCAAAAAATGTCATTTATTAAGCTCTGATAGATAGAAGGGGCATTGGTGTAATATTTTTTATTTTTAAAATATTTGTAATGATCAATTTTAAATTATTAATGAGGATTTGTTTAATAATATATTATTTATAAGGACCTATTTGTAAATATAAGAATTTGTTTAAAAGCTTATTGCTAGGGACCTAAATGTGAAACTTAAAAGTTTGTTATGAATTATGTAAGATTTATATTAAGTTACAAAAAGAAATGGTGATGACATGTGTCATTACCTAATTTAAAGTGGTGCCACTTATGCATGTTTCATAGGTGACACATAAACACCTTGCATGCATGCTTGCCACCTAACAACCCATACTTAAACAATTAACAATTAAAGAAAGGGATTTGGCTGCAACGTAAACTTAAGAAGAAGAAGAAGAAGAAGAAGAAGAAGAAGAAGAAGTAAGAGGAGAATAAGACAAGTAAGAGGAGAAGAAAAGATTTGGGGGTTTTGAGTTTTTGAATCAAATCCACATTTTGGATCAAAATTGCAAAGGCAAGTGTTCTAACCCCATCCTACATAATATTTTCTATCCTTTCTCTATTGAAAATTATCTTTGTTCTTATCTTGATTATGAGAAAAATAAAGAACAAATACAGCTTTGCAATCTGAATTCTCCTTTGTTAGCTGCAAAAGTTGGAATCTGGAATATTTTATAGATTGTGACCTATTTTCCTTGTTCAATTCGTAATATTCTATGCAGACCTCTGTTTTAGACAAATCTTAGTTACTTCAAAATAGATTCATAGATCTTTCCTTTGCAACTGATTTGAAGAATTTGGAGTTTATTTGCTAGCCTAAATGTTTATTTTAATTAAGCATATGAAATCTGTAAAACAAAATCTATAGTTTTTGATCTTTCATCATTGGATTACTTATATCTCCCTGTTGGAGTCTCTAATTAATGTAAAACTTAATTTATTAGAAAATAGGCTCATAGATCTTTCATTTGATACTAGATTGAATGATTTAGAGTCCAAATGACTGTCAAAATTTCTATTTTGTTAGACCTTATGGATTCTGTGAAACAGAGATCATAATTCCTGACCTTTGGCTGCCAAATCATTTATAACTTTTTGTAGAGACTTCCAATTTGTATGAAACTTATTTTATTTGAAATTAGTCTAACTTAATTTCTAAAGATACCCTTTTTGAGTAATTTTAAGTATATTTGATTATTTAAAATAACTTTGAGATGTTCCTTTTGAATTCTGTCAGAATAGTTATTGTATCAGTTTTGCCTATTCTTGCTTCATCCATTTCAAAACTGAATTTTCTAGTCTTGCTTTTAATTTCTTCACATATCTGAATATATTATGTATTAACCAATGTTAAATCATATAATTTTATTTAGGTGCATGCATGATTTATTGTTCCGCATGTGCTTCCGATATATGCCAAATTCATTTCTCATGTCCTTTTGTACTTTGGTGTTTATGGGATATTCTAGACCTTTGCCAGAAATGGTAAAGGGTATTATGCTTAGAGCCCGCACTGCTCTACTAACCCCCACTGACTTCAGCCAGATGTGGGTGAATGGAGCTCCCAAACGTAGGAGACTTCTATCTGTTGGTCATCCAGAAATGGATGTACCATATTATGTCTGATCCCACTTTACTCTCTATGTCTTTGATATGATATTCAAAACATTGCTTATGAGTTTGTTTATGTGCTTTGGATAAGAATGAAATGAATGTTATGTCTGATATAATATTTGAGCTTCGGTTCCTTAATTGTTCATTTGAAAAGCTTTGAGATTATTTATACACTATTGATATGGTTTGAAATATGACCTATGTATCTTGATGAGCTCTGAAATGTTTCATTTGCCATTGATATATTCCGAAATATTTTATATGTCTTTGACATGCTCCTAAATATTTTAAATATCATTGTTATGTTCCGAAATGTTTCATTTGCTATTGATATATTACGGAACATTTCATACACCGTTGATATGTTTCGAAATATCCCATGCATCTTTGATATGCTCAAAATGTTTCTTATGCCTTTGATATGTTTTTGAAACACTATATACTTCATTGATATGCTCTGAAATATTTCATTTGCCATTGATATGCTGCTTAACATTCCTACGCCTTTTATATGCTCTAAATCATTTCACATTTCTGTTGATATGCTCTGAGATGTTTCATATGGCATTGACATGTTCTGAATATTCTATACCAGTGATATGCTCCAACAACTCATCCTCTACTGTTATTATCAAAGTATGTTTCGAATGAAATGAATTATGATTATGTATCTTACGAGATGCTACATATGGATTCTTATACCTTTGCCTTGCTATCTAATATTAAGTTTGTTTTAAAAACTATCATTCTTTGTCTTGTATATGTTAGTCACTAGTTGAGCTCTATATGCTTACTCTATTGCTATATAAATTTTATAGGTTAGCTTGTCACTTACAGAAAAAGTTAGAACTGGGCTGAGATAGTGGAAAGCTATGTAGATTTCGGGCAAGTTTAGTTGGGAAATATTGTATAAGAATATTTTATATGTAATGGACTATTGTAGATAAATATAAACTGATGTATCTTGTAAAAAGGTTAGAATACCTCTCAGAGTGGAATATTTGAATGTTAAGTTTTACAATCATATGAAGTGGTGGACAATGGTTGGTTTTGCATTCGTTAGATTTATGAGATTAATGGTTTTATAAGTGTGGTTAATATTTTTGGTTAAGTTAACTTTAAGTTTTATGAATTATTGAGTGATGTGGTGTAATATATATAAATTGCACCGGTTTTATGAATAGATATGAATGATCTTTGAAATGTTTAATCAGTATCCGCAATGTTAGTTTGGATCCTGGGTTCAGATTGTTGATGAATAACAATATATTTCTAACTTACGATGGGTCCACACCTTTCGAATGTGATAAATTCGAGGGGCGTGACAATTGGTTAGGCCAAAAGACATTACCAAGAACTCATAGTGGTCGTTGTGTGTCCGAAAAGTGGTATTCGGTATGTCTTCCTTGTGCACTCGAATCTGATGGTATCTGAACCACAAATCCAATTTGGTAAAAACTTGTGCTCCCTTTAGTTCGTCGAGTAATTCGCCCACCACAAGGATCGAGTATTTGTCCTTAACGGTGATATTGTTAAGGGCTCGATAATCTATGCATGTTCGTCATGTTGCATCCTTCTTTTGTACGAGGAGCATCGGTGATTAGCTTACGAGGCACCTGTACCCAGTAATGAGTTATCTGATTAGCCCTTATTCTTATTGGATGAGACCCAACATTGATGAGCTCCTTGCATGAGGCCCAATGAGAGACCAATTGAGATTATTGGATAGAGATTCGATAATCTAAGAGGAGTGGGTAATTAGATGGAGATCCAATACCTACTAAAGCATGATCTATTAGGGTTTTTGGTGGCTCTCTATAAATAGGAGGCAGGGGCAGCACAAGAGTGATAGGCTACACCTTTGATTGCCCCTCTAAATCTCCTCCCTCCCTCATATTCTCAGCCGACTAGCCCTTCCCTGCTACGAGAGGGCAACAAAGATAATAATATATCTTCTTCCATGAGTGCTATGAAAAGGTGCGCAAGAGTTACGAGTTTTTAGGCTACGATTATAGCAGCATTGTTACAACTATCGTAGTTTTTGGTTTTTCAAATTTTTGTGCACTAATCTTTGCAAAATGACGATGATAACTATGGGAAACTAATTTTGTTTATTCTTCTATTGCGTATGTGATGCTCTTTCATGGTTTTCCAACAAAATTGAAGTCTTTGACAAACTTCTAGTGGGATCGGGATCTAATCAACATCTTAGTATAACCTTAAGGGACTCGACCAATCACACTAAGCCCGAAAAAGTAGACAACTCTTGCTAATCATAACTCCTTGTGATTCTCGTCCTTTTCAACCTTCGAAACTTCATCGTATCGAGAGACTCGACTAACTATGATATTGTTGAATCCCATATTTTGCTAATAAAATCAATTGATGAATTTATGAACTAATATGCTTAAATTTTTGTGAAAAATATTGTTAAACTACATGGGATGCCTCGCTTTATTTTAAGTGACCGTGGCAGGGTCTTCACCAGCAAATTTTGGACAGAACTTTTTTAGTCGCATGACACTAAATTGAAGATGAGCATAGCGTACCATCCTCAAACTGACGGCCAAACAGAAGTGGTGAACAGATGCTTAGAGAATTATCTTATATGCTTCACCAGTGACAGGCCGAAAGAATGGACAAGATGGCTTCCCTGGATCGAATAGTGATATAATATGATATATCATTCAACTACAGAATGTACTCCTTTTGAAGTTATGTATGGCCGTCCACCCCTTGTAATTCCTAAATATGTAGCAAACACATTAAAAATTGATAGGTAGACCGAGAGTTGATTGACAAGGACAACCTCTCGACTGCCCAAGCAAGAATGAACCAGCAGGCTGACACACGCAGGAGCGGAAGGGAGTTTTTTGCCTTTAGCCTACAAGTAGATATCAATCAAGAACCGAGTATCAATGAAGTTGTCTCCTTGCTTTTATGGATCCTACACATACATTACAACATATGGCTCATGATCATCTGTCCACATCATACATCATATGCATATATTATGATGTAGGACTACTAGATAATTAATAATTAATTAAACTATTTAAGTAATTATTTATAGAATTTTTTTAGGATACCCTACCATAGGGTTCCTAATATGGCAATTTGGAATCAAGTTGGAATTTTTTTAGGATATCCTGCCTGCCTACGTTGGAAGATATAACCTTGACAAGTTGGAATCAAGGACGGAGCGGTACAAGCTCGTGGGATACTCCAAGGAAACTTGTTGGTATTATTTCTATCATCTCGAGGACCAAAAGGTCTTTGTTGCCAAGAGGACAGTGTTTCTTGAGAAGGAATACATTCTTAGTGAAAACAATGTGAGCATGATAGAGTTGAGCGAGGTTGGAGAACCTAGGTCAAGCACCACTCAGAGGCAGCGTCTGTTTGGGCACCTAGCACACAAGTTTCAACTTTGCCTAGGTCTGGTAGAATATCTCACTCTCTTGAGAGATATATGAGACATATCTATAGAGAGGACACTTAGAATATTGATCCTCAAACCTATGAGGAGGCTATTATAAATATAGACTTCGAGAAGTAGCAAAAAGCCATGAATTCTGAAATGGATTCCATGTACTCTAATAGTGTTTGAAACATTCTTGATGCACTGGAGGGTATTGCTATTGGTTACAAGTGGATCTTTAAGAAGAAGATCGGAGTCGATAGAAGGTAAGACTGATGGCCAAAGGGTATCGTCAAAGATAAAGAATTGATTATGATGAAACCTTCTCGCTCGTAGCTATGTTAAAATGCATCAGAATTTTTTTTGCTATTGTAGCACACTATGACTATGAGATCTGGCAGATGGATGTGAAAAATGCATTCCTCAACGACAACCTTAAGGAGGTGTATATGATATAACTTGAGGGATTCATATCCAAGAAGAGTCCAAATAAGGTGTGCAGGTTGCTCAAGTCCATCTATGGACTGAGCAAGCTTTCCGAAGTTAAAATATAAGATTTGATGAAAATATTAAGAACGAAGATGAGCCTTGTGTAGATAGGAAGGTAAGTGGGGGCGCTATCACTTTCTTGGTAATATATGTGGATGACATCTTGATCATTGGGAATGATATAAGAATGCTCTCCACAATTAAGGATTGGCTATCTAGACACTTCTCTATGAAGGACTTAGAGGAAACATCCTACTATCAGGATTGTATCGGCACTCGGGGGGTGAATTAGTGCCTTTAAAGAATTACATCGATTCAAAAAATTATTTGATCAAACCTATTTCAAAAATATATTTAACTTAGAATGTGAGTAAAAGTAGTAAGCTACTAAATCATTAAGCAATAAGAATGAAAAGAATAAAGGAAAAGAGTACACTAGATATATAATGGTTCTGTCATTGTGACCTACGTCCACTCTCGATTTTTCCTTCGTCGAGGCCACCAGCTTTCACTAATGATCTTCTTTCAATGGATGAAGATCAACTACCCTTACAACTCTTTTCTCATTTTCACAGGTTTAGGAAAGAACTTTTACAAGTCCCACACCTCCCTTAAAATAAAACATAAACTTTAAGAGGAGGGAAATTCTCAAGAGATTACAACAGAGTTTGCACACTAAGTATCATAAATTTTTGTTCTCAGTTCTTGTATTCTCAAGCAAGAATGAGTGGGGTATTTATAGGCCCTAAATAACTTTAAATATATAGCCAAAATTTAATTTTTTTGGGTTTTCAAGGTATTGGTGGTACCACCGCCTGCACTGGGTGGTACTATCATTTGTAGTATTAAATAGTTGTGGTATTACCGCCAGCCTGGGTGGTACCACCGCCTGGCAACATGGGAGACTGTGTTGCTAGCTCATATGTGGTTTCACTGCCTAGTCTATTGAGTTAGCATAATTATATTCAAAACAAACTCAAGTTAGACCTAACCTTCGACAATCAAGACATAAATGACTAAAGACAAGAGTTTTATGTTGCCCGACATATCATTGATTTATCTAAACTTTTTTCGAACTTCCGATGTGTCATTTGAATCTTTAACGTATCACCCGATCCAACAACATTCGATCTTGGCGTAATGTCCAATTCTTTCAGCCTGATGTCTGATCTCTGACTCTAGCCCAACATTTGATTCTTCCTACTTCAATTGATTTGCCTTTCCATGATTGAAGTTACTTCTATGTTATTTAAACACTCATTAGATCATAACTTCATCAATTGATTTTATCATCAAAATTCAAGAATCAACAATCTCCCCTTTTTGATGATGACAACCAATTGATGATGAAGTTTTAACTAAACTCCCTCTATCTATATGCTATATTGAAATAAAACAAACTCAAATTTAAAAAGATTGATAACCTTTGAATTCAAGTCGAAACAATGACTTTCACATCATAGCAAGCATCATAAAATCATGAGTACTGCATGCATAATTTCAAATCATCATAATTCCAAACATCAAAGTACATCAAACCATGAATGATTCAAATTTCAAATCATCATAACTTCTCCCCTTTGTCATCAATAAAAAGGAGAAAAATATAACTAGCAAGTTTTTGAAATATTTAAGCTAGTAATTTAGCAATTTTACATCACTTTAGAATATGAAGATTAGCAAAATTTTGATTCTCTTGAGATTATGCAAAATAACAATTTTTGCTTCTTGAGATCGTACAAGCTAGCACTTTTTACTTCTTGAGATGGGCAAGCTGGCAGTTTTTGCTTTTCCCCTTGTTATTATAAAAGAAAGAATGAGGGAATGATTCAATGGTGCAAAAATTTTCAATAATATTTCAATTATAAAAGAAATAAAGGATCAAGTCATGAATACAGAAAGATTACGAGTCATTTTTGACAAATCTTTCTTTTGTAAATACTGATAGGAAATGATCTTGATTCAAAATGAAAACATAAGTCATGAAAATTGAGAAATCAAGATAATAATTCAAAAAAAATGTATAAGAAGGATTTATGCATTTGGGAGATTTATCATGCCTAATTCTCCTCTAATAAAATCGAATTGTTTCTCAATGGTTTAGTAAAGAGATATGCTAATTGATGTTTTGTATTAATAAAATATAAAGATATCATGATTATTAATATGATCTCTAATAAAATGATGTCTAATATCAATATATTTACTTCTAGAGTGTTGAATGTGATTATTTTTTAAACATATTGCACTAGTGTTATCAAATTTTATAGGAATGTTTTTCAAATAAGGTCTATAGTCTTCTAAAGTATTTTTTCATCCAAATAACTTGTGCATAATATACACCCGTTGCTACATATTTAGCCTTGACTGTAGATAATGTAACATAATTTTATTTCTTGGAAGACCGAGAAATAAGTGTATGACTTAGGAGTTGACATGTTCCAGATATACCTTTTCTATCTATTATACATACAAAAAGTCAGCATCAGCATAAGCAATCAATTCAAAATTTTTGGATTTTGGATACCATAATCCTAGATTAGGAGTTCATTTTAAATATCTAAAAATCCTTTTAACTGCTATAAAGTGAGATTGTTTGGGATTAGAATGAAATCTAGTACAAAGTCCAACACTAAACATATTGTTGTGAGGTATAGTAAACTATCTACCATATCCCTATAAATATTTTGATCAAAACATTCTCCATCATGGTCCATATCTAATTTTATAGAAGTACTCACTAGTGTGTTTATAGCTTTAGCACTATCCATATTAATTCATTTTAATGGATCTAAAGCGTATTTAGATTGACTAACAAAAGTTTCATCACTTAGTTGCTTAATTTTCAATCCTAAAAAAAATATTAATTCACCCATTAAACTCATTTCGAATTCTTAACTTGTACTTTTAGCAAATGACTAAATAAAGATTCATTTATAGAACCAAAAAAAATATAACCAATGTAAATTTGAACAATAAGAAAATTATTTATAATTTTTTTAATAAATAATATGGTATCGATCTTGTCTTTTAAAAAAATATTTGAATAAGAAAAGAACTAAGCCTCTCATACCATGCTCTAGGGGCTTGTTCAATCCATATAGAGTCTTAGATAACTTTAAAACATGGTTCAGAAAATAAACATTCTCAAATCTAAGTGGTTGTTCAACATAAACTTCTTTGAAAATAAAGCCATTAAGAAAATCAATTTTAACATCTATTTGAAATAACTTAAAATTATATATGCATAGGCAAGGAGTTTCCTTATGGCTTTAAGTCTTGCCATAGGAGAGAAGGTTTCTTCACAGTCACATTCTTCGTGGTTGAAACATTTGGCCACTAATCTAGCCTTGTTTCGAACTATGAAACCAAATTCATCTTGCTTATTCCTAAAGACTCATTTAGTGCCAGTTACAAGATGGTCACTTGGTCTAGGAACAAGCGTCCAAATCTTATTTTTCTCAAATTGATTTAATCCTTCATGTATTGCAAAAAACTATAGTCATCTTTAAGAGCATCGTCAATGTATTTAGGTTCAATTTGAGATAAAAGAGGTTGCATTCGCATAATTTTTTTAAAAGAAGAACGAGTTTGGACACCTTTCAATGTATCTCCAATGCTTAGCTCCTTAGGATGTGCATCATTCCTTAAGTAATGATTCTTTGGAAGTAGATATATCCAAGTTGCTTGAGAGAGGAGAATTTTCATTCAAATTCATCTTATTAAATTCAAAATCATTATAGAAATCATTTTTCTTAAATTCAAAAAACTTATTAAAAACAACATGGATGGATTTCTCAATAACTATAGTTCTTTTATAAAAGACACGATAAACTTTAGAAATAGAGGAATATCCAAGAAAAATGTCTTCATTAGATTTTGTATCAAATTTTCTTAAGATATCATTTTCATTTAAAATAAAATATTTACAATCAAAAACTTTAAAACATAAAATATTGGGTCTTTTATTGTTCCACAATACATAGGGAGTTTTGGATAGTAGAGGTCTTCTGAGATCCTTGTTCTTGGCATAGCATGTTGTGTTAAAGGTTTCGGCCCAAAAATATTTGAGTATGCTATGTTCATTAAGCATGGTTCTTGCCATCTCATGTAAACTTGTATTCTTTCTCTCAACAACTTATTTGTTGTTGATTTCTTTGAGTAGAAAATTATTGGCATACCCATTTGAATCACAAAATTCTTAAAAGTTATGATTTTTAAATTTACCACGATCACTACGAATCGAAGAAATCATAAAATGTTTTTTATTTTGGACTTGTTTGCAAAACTTCATAAAACATTTAAAACAATTACTTTTATGTGCCAAAAAGTATATACAAATAAATCAACTATAATTATTAATAATTACAAAAGCATATTTACTGCCTCCTAGACTTGTGATATCAATTGGTTTAAATAAATATATATGAATAGATTTTAATGGTCTAGAGGTGCTCACTTGATTTTTGGGTTTAGAGCTACTCTTTATTTGTTTACCTAGTTGGCATGCATCACAAACTTTATCTTTAACAAACTTAATTCTAAGTATACCTCTTACAAGTTCTTTAGTTGTAATTTGTGAAATTAGTTTCATGCTTGCATGACCTAATCTTCTATGCCAAAGCTATGCATCATCGTTTAAAATTGAAAAACAAGTTTCATCACAAAAGTCATCAAGATCAATAGCGTATAGATTATTACTTCTTATGCCAACCATAGATTTACTTTTGTATGGTATCTCTATAATGCAAGTATTAGATTCAAATTTGATGTTATATCCTTTATCACACAATTGACTAATGCTTAGTAGGTCATGTTTTAAACCATCTACTAATAAAACATCTTCAATTAAAAGGTTTGGCTTGTTACCTATATTTCTTTTGCCAATAATTTTTTCTTGGTTGTTGTCTCTGAATGTGACATATCTTTCATCTTGGCTAGTGAGCCTAGAAAAATGTGTTGGATCTCCAATCATGTGCATTGAGCATCCACTATCAAAGTACCTTCTCTTGCTCCTAGCTTTTGATTATAGATAAATCTACAAGAAAGAGGGATTTGCCTTAGGTACCAATTTAGCTTTGGGTCTCTCATGAAAAGATCTACTTATTTTGACTAATGATATTAAGTTATTTATTGTTCCTTTAGGAACCCCTACTAATTTGTGTGAGCTATAATTTTTAAATGAACATTTATAAGCATAATATCCACATCTACCACAAACATGTAATATGGGTCATTTAACAAATATAGTTGGATTTGGTTGAATGTTACAACTCATAAAACTGATTGCTCATTTTCTATGTATATGACCTTTATTAGCAAGGATCATGTTTAATGATTTGTTTCAAATTTTAAATTTTTTTAATGTTTATTGTAGAACCACATATTCCTTTTTAACTAAGTCTGACTTTTCTCATTGAGTATAAGAGGTTAACTTGCAATTATCATGCTTACTTTTAATTTTTTTAAATTTACTAGAAAGAGAAGCATAATCTTTTTTAATAATTTATATTTCTTTCTAACTAATTTAAAATCATCGTATAAATCATTAAAAGTATATTGTAATTCATCAAAAGAAAGAGATGCTTCAGGTGAGTCATATACCTCATCATTGAAGGCCATCGGTACATAGTTTGCCACTTCGTCTTTGTTGGTTTACTCTTTATCCTATGATGCACTCGATTCGTCCAAGTCGCCTTGAGTGCTTTCTTCTCATGTTCATCATGTGCTATACAAGTTATCTTATAGGTCATTAATGACCCGATAAGTTCTTTAAGCAAAAAATAGTTCCAATCTTTTGCTTCTTGAATTCTTGTTACTTTCGGATCCTTACTTCTTGAAAGGATATTAGAATTTTATTAATAAGTTCAAGATTAGTAAAAGATATACCAAGAGCTTTCAAGCCATTAATAATATCCATAAAACGGGTGTATATGTCACTAATGATTTCACTTGATTTTATTTGAAATGATTCATAATTATATACTAAAATGTTGATCTTAGACTCTTAAACTCTACTTGTGCCTTTATGTGTGACTTCGAGTGGGTGCCAAATATCATTGCAGCTTTGCATATAGAAATATGATTAAATTTATTTTTATCTAAAGTGTAAAATAAATCATTCATAACTTTCGCATATAAAGAAAATGATTTTTTCTCTAGATCACCATTCATTCAATGGTCTATGCTGGTTATAGGTGTCCTACAAGCCAATCATATGAGTGATAGTACATGTGACACGCTGCATAGTCTTTTTATATTATTATTATCAATATTTTCTCACATTATATTATCTGTTGTATATATTTTATGATGTCTTTGGTTCAATAGGAATCATATTGTGATGAGAACACGATAATGAGACCGATTCACTTTTAAACATAGATCATAAATAATCTCAATCATAGGTTACTCGAGAAGGACATCGAGATAACCGGATAGACATGTGTACTATATACTTGTCCATATGATAGAGGTGGTTAGTCTCATAGTCACTCATGTGGGGATATTAAGGGTACAGTATAGGAGCTCATTAGAGAATGAGTTCACTGATTGATTCACTTATAGAATATTGTATGATTAATGATACATAACGTCAGATAGCCATTTCGTAGTTCCAGTTGTTGTGTCTAGTCCTTTGACTTGAGACACTAAGGTTGTCGTGTTTGAGTACTTTTTTTTTACGCTAGACTTACAGATCTGGAAAGTTACAGATCTAGAAATTTCCAAATCTTGTATAGCCGGTTATCGAGATTGGTAGCCAACCTAATGAAGGAAATTGAGTCTCAATAGAGGATCATCCACTCTGAATATCACGAGAGAAATATCCCGTGTGTTATCACTTAGATAAATCCCTGGTTATAGTTATTTGGATTGAGAGAGGAGTTCTCTAGGAAAATTTGATTAGAGCAAAACTTGGACAAATTTTGTATATGGCATGACAGTACCATACCTAATATATGATCTCTGAGATATTACATGGGTGAGAGACTATAGATATATAGTAACTGAGGACAAATATGCCTAATAAATTTGATCCTGTATATCATCCGGGGTGATTATATTACAGTGGTCTAGTACGTCCATAGTCAATGAGTTGAGTGAATTATTATGAGATAACAAGTTGCTAAGTTAGAAGGAGTTCTGCTAGGTAGGACTAACGGTCAGCTCAAGATTGGCCTTAAAGGGTCACAAATATTTTGTGGATGCTTCAATGAGTAGAGGATCAGATGTGAGTTATCCAATTAGCCCGTGTTCTCATCGGATGAGACCTAGCATTAATAGGCTCCTTGCATGAGACCCAATTATAGGCTAATTATGATTATTGGATAGAGATCCAATAATCCAAGAGGAGTTGGTAATTGGATAGAGATCCAATACCCACTAAGGTAGGATCAATTAGGGTTTTTGGTGGCTCTCTATAGAAAGGAGGCAGGGGTGGCATAATAGTGATAGACTACATCTTTGGCTGCCCCCTTCGATGCTTCTCTCTCCCTCATCTTCTCAGCCGACTAGTCTCTCCCTACTGAGAGGAGGCAGTGAAGAAGATAGAAGATCTTCCACATTCACTGGAGGAAGGTGTGCAAGAGTTGTGGGCTTTTAGGTTGTAATTGGAGAAGCATTGCTGTAACGATTTATTGTGTGGATACCGCTAGAGGAGGATATTTGACCTCCTTCATGCTCTCTAACTGGATATGAAATTTTAGGGATATATAATCTTCCTAAATAATTTATCTCTCACACATCGTAATTTTTTTATTTTTATGATTTTTTGGGTACCAATGTTTGCATGATGATGTGATAACTGTGGGAAACTGGTTTTGTTTTATTCTTCCACTGTGCATATGATGCTCTTTCATTGTTTCCCAACAGTCTAGAGGATTTTTGAAGACCACATTCGATAATATTCCATAAATTAAAGTCTATAGAAATCAGAAGAATCCTCATTTGTGTTTTGCAATACGTGTAGTTTATCCCATTGAACATAGGAGGACAAGTGATAGAATGACCCTCTTGATTACCGACAAAAGTCATTTAGTTTCTCTTTGGTGTTAAACCAATTAAGAAAAACTTGGCTTTGATACCAATTGTTAAGATCATATCGACACTAAGAGGAGAGGGGGGGGGGGGGGGGGGGGGGGGGGTGGGATGTGGGGTAAATTAGTGCTTTCAAAATTATGTTAATTCAAAAAATTATTCGATCAAACCTATTTTAGAAATATGTTAAAACTTAGAATGTGAGTAAAAGTAGTGAGCTAATAAATTAGTAGGCAATAAGAGTGAAAAGCACAAAGGAAAATAGAACACCAGATTTATAGTCATTCGGTCGTCATGACCTATGTCTACTCCCGATTCGTTCTCCGCTGAGGCCACCGGCTTTCACTAATGATCTTCTTTTAATGAGTGAAGATCAACTACTCTTACAACTCTTTTATCATTTTCATAAGTTTAGAAGAGAACATTTACAAGTCTTACACCTCTCTTTGAATGAAACTTAGACTTTAAGAGATGAGAAACTCTTAATACATTACAATGGAGTATGCAGACTAAGAATCATAAATTTTTATTCTCAATGCTTGTATTCTCAAGCAAGAATGAGTGAGATATTTATAGGCCCCAAATGACTTCAAAAATATAGCTAAAATTTAAATTTTCTTTTTATTTTCAAGGTACTGACAGTACCACTGCCTGCATTGGATGGTACCGCCTGTAGTATTAAATACTGACGATACTATTGCCTGGCAACATGGGAGATAGTGTTATCAGCTCATAGGTGGTTCCACCGCTTGAGCCATCTTTGGAACACTGAATGTGTCTCCCAAAGGGCCCAAATCAGCCATAATTGAGGCCCAATGGGCCCTTAATTGGGTTAGCATAATTACTCTCAAAACTAACTGAAAGACCTAACCTTCGACAAGGTATAAACGACTAAAGACGAGAGATCTATAATGCCCGACATGTCATTGGTTCATTTGAACTTTGTCCAAACTTTTGGCACATCGGTCGAATCATCGATGTATCGCTCGATCCATCGGCATGTTGACTATCACAACATTTGATCTAGGCAGAATGTCTGATTCTTTCGGCCCGATGCCCAATCTTTGACTCTGGCTCAACATTTGATTCTTTCTGCTTCAATCAATTTGTCTTTCCATGTTTGAAGTTAGTCCTATTAAATATCATATTTTGATGATAAAATCAATTGATGGGTTATTGATATAACAAGATCGTTAGAGTTGATTGATATAGGATTAACTATGACAGAGAGAAAATTATAATTAGAGGTTTGACCAAAGTTAAGTACAAGCATTAGGCCGGAGTGAGGACGATGCGATTGGGAACTCGCCTGAAGTGCGTCGGGAGCTTACCGAGGGTATCAGGAGCTTACCAAGATGGCATAAGGAGTTCACCGGAAGAAGGCCGAGACTCGCTAGAAGATTGTTAGGGGTAGCCGAAAAGCTTGCCGGGAGTTGAGAATGTCTTAAAGTGAGTTTGTTGGCCATGTTGATTGTAATTAATTAAGTCGTAGTTAGCATCATTAAGGTTGAGTCCTGTTTGAGTTAGATTTGGAAGGGATCCAATTTAACTCAAGTGAGGCAAACTAAGTCCACTATGAAGAGTCGATTAAGCTTAAGTCGAGCTCAATTGGTTGACCAAAGAAGTGATCAACAAATGGTACAAGTCAGAATTGAAAAAGTAAAGAGAATCACTTTCATGGGTTTTCTAATGGTTGTACCACCAATGAGCGGTGGTTGTGTTGGGAAACCTCAGCGGGTGCATCACATGCGCAGCGAAAAATCAAAAACAGAAACCGATTTCCCATACAGATCAAATCGTCATGCAAAAGGTTGGGGTGGCTAGAAAAATCATAAAAATCGAAAAACTGAGATGTGTGAGAGATTGATTTTACCTAGGGAGATCGTATATCCCAGTATTCCAGATCCGGATAGAGAAGATGAAGGAGGTCAAGCGTCCTCCTCTCTAGCGGTATCCACTCGATGGATCTCTGCAGCAAAACTCCTCTAATCTAATCTTGCAACTCTTGCTCAGAGGGAGGGAGGAGATTAGGAGGTGGTGGCTAAAGCTGCAGCCTATCAACCAAGAGTCTCCCCTCCTATTTATAGAGAGCCACAAAAAAACCCTAGGGCTCCTACCTTAGTGGGTATTGAATCTCCATCCAATAACCCACTAACGTTGCATTATTGGATCTCCATCCAATACCCACTAACGTTGCAAGGAGCCCATCAGCATAGGGTCTCATCTAATGAGAATAGGGGCTAATTGGATCTTCATCCAATCCTCTGTTCGCTGAAGCATTCACAATATGTGTGTGACCCTCTAGGCCCGATATCGAGCTGGCCGTGAGTTACTCCCATCAGAACTCCTTCTGATATAGTGAATTATTATCCATATAATAATTCACTCGACTCATCAACTATGGGCATACTAGGCCACTATACCATAGTCCTAGACAATGCAGGGGGGATCAAATCCATCGGACCTATCTGTCCATAGTTACCATGTATCTATAATCTCTCATCCAAATAATATCTCGAAGATCGTATATTTGACATGGTACTGTCAGGTCACATATGGAATCAGTTTGTCTTGCTCTAATTGGATTCTACCGGAGAACTCATTCTCTCTAAATCTGAATGACCCTGGTCAGAGATTTGTCTAAGCAAGCACATATGAGATATTCCTCTCGTGATACCAAGAGTGGATGATCCTCTATTGATACTCAATTACCTTCGTAAGGTTGGCTATCAATCCCGATAACCAACTGTACCAAATCTGAAGCTTTCCAAACCTGTAAGTCTAGTGTCAAAGAAAGGAGTACTCATACAAGGCATCCTTGGTGTCTCAAGTCCAAGGATTAGATACACAACTGGGACTATGGAATCGCTGTCTGACATTAGGTATCATTAACCATAAAGCATTCCATAAGCGGATCAATCAGTGAACTCATTCTCCAAGGAGCACCTGTACTATATCCTTAGTGTCTTCACACAAGTGGCTATGAGACCAGCCGCCTCCATTATATGGACGAGTATATAGTACACCGGTCTATCTGGTTATCTTGATGTCTCTCTCGAGTAACCTATGATCGAGATTATTTAGGATCTGTGTTTAAAGATGAATCGATCTCATTATCGTGATCTCATCACGATTCGATTCCCATTACACAAAACCAAGGACATCACAATATATCTGCTATATATAATATAATGTGAGAATATGCCAATATTAATCATAAGCAAAAAGATTACGCAGTGTATCACACGTATCATCACTCGCGTGATTAGCTTGCATGACACCTGTAACTAGCAATCTCCCACTTGACCAAAAGCCAATCACCTATGTGTCTGATCCCCATCAGACCCTTGTGACGCTCAAATACAATCTAAGCCAGCAGCTTCATTAGTGGATCTGTAATGTTATCTTCGAATGGAACTCTTTCCATTGCTATATCTTTACGGGCTATGATCTCTCTTATCAGATGGAACCTCCTCAGAACATGCTTAGACTTCTGATGAGACCTGGGTTCCTTCACTTGAGCTATCGCCCCATTATTGTCGTAGTATTTGGGAATTGGTTCTACATTGCTTGGTACGACTCCCAAATCTTTGATGAACTTTTTCATCCATACCCCTTCCTTTAGTGCTTCTGCTGCAACAATGTATTCTGCCTCTGTGGTCGAGTCGGCAGTAGTATTTTGCTTGAAACTCTTCTAGCTTACTGCTCCTCCATTAATGGTGAAAACATACCCTGAATTTGACTTGCTATCATCAATGTCAGACTGAAAACTTGAGTCTGTGTAGCCCTCAACCTGGAGGCTACCTCCTCCATATAGCAGTAAATGATCCTTAGTCATTCTCAAGTACTTAAGGATACACTTTACTGCCTTCCAGTGTTCTAAACCTGGATCTGCCTGATACCTGCTCGTGACACTCAGAACATGTGCTATATCAGGCCTAGTACATAGCATCGCATATATGATAGATTCTATCGCTGAGGCATAAGGTATCTTATCCATGTCTGCCCTTTCTTCAGGAGTCTTTGGGGACATACTCCTAGAAAGTGATATTCCATGTCTCATCGGTATGAGACCTCTCTTGAAATTTTCCATGCCAAACCTTTTGACAATGGAGTCTATATACCTAGACTGGGACAAGCCAAGCATCCTTTTGGATCTATCTCTATAGATCATGATCCCCAAAATATTGGATGCTCCCCTAAGTCTTTCATAGAGAAGTTTCTAGATAGCCAAGTCTTTACTGTAGAGAGTATTCCTATATCATTCCCAATGATTAAGATATCATCCACATATAGCACCAAGAAGGTGATAGCGCTTTCACTTACTTTCCTGTACACACAAGGCTCTTCTTCGTTCTTAATGAAGTCATAAGATCTGATCACCTCATCAAATCTTATGTTCCAACTTCGGGAAGCTTGCTTCAATCTATAAATGGATCTAAGCAACCTGCACACTTTATCTGGACTCTCTTTGGATACGAATCCCTCTGGTTGTACCATATACACCTCTTCATCGAGGTTGCCATTGAGGAATATCATTTTGACATCCATCTGCCAGATCTCATAGTCATAGTGTGTTGCAATGGCCAAAATAATTCTAATGGACTTAAGCATGGCTACAGGTGAAAAGATTTCATCATAGTCAACTCCTTGTCTTTGATGATATTCTTATGCTACCAGCCTTGCTTTATAGGTCTCTACCTTTCCATCCACTCTGATCTTCTTCTTGAAGATCCATTTGCAGCCGATGGGTACAATACCCTCAGGTGTATCTATAAGGTTCCAAATCTTGTTAGAGTACATGGAATGTATCTTAGAATTCATGGATTTTTGCCACTTCCCAGAGTCTATACTCATAATAGCCTCCTCGTAGGTCTGAGGATCAACATCTCGAGAGTCATCTCCACTGATATGTCCCACATATCTTTCAGGAGGGTGAGATACTCTACTAGACCTACGTAAAGTTAGAACTTGTGTGTTAGATACCTGAACAGACTCGGGCTCTGCAATGGTGCTCGAACTAGGTTCTCCAACCTCGCTCAATTCTATCTCACTCCTACTATTTCCACCAAGAATGTGTTCCTTCTCAAGGAACACAGCTCTCTTGGCAACAAAGACCCTTCAGTCCTCGGGATGATAGAAATAATACCCACAAGTTTCCTTTTGGTATCCCATGAATGTGCACCATTCTATCCTTGGTTCCAACTTATCGGGGTTATGTCTTCTAACAAGAGCAAGATAGCCCCAAATCTTAATAATTTTAAGATCGAACTTCTTTCTTTTCCATATCTCATATGGTGTAGACCCTACCGACTTTGATGGAACTCTGTTCAGAAGGTAAGCTGTAGTCTCTAGGGCATACCCCCAGAATGAGACGGGTAGGTCAGTGAAACTCATCATGGATCACACCATGTCTAACAGCGTGCGATTCCTCCTTTCTGATACACTATTGAGCTGAGGTGTATAAGGAGGTGTCCACTGGGATAGAATCCCATTGTCCCAGAGGAAATGGGTGAACTTCATACTCAAGTACTCTCCTCCTCAATCTGATCGAAGAGTCTTAACACTCTTTCCAATTTGGTTCTCTACCTCATTCTTATATTCCTTGAATTTTTCGAAGGCCTCAAATTTGTACTTCATTAAGTACACGTGTCCATACATAGAGAAATCATCAGTGAATGTAATGAAGTATGAGTAACCACCTATAGCTTGAGTCGACATGAGACCACATACATCACTATATATAAGTTCCAATAACTCAGTGGCTCTCTCTCTAATTCCACTAAAACGAGAGTTGGTCATCTTACCATGAAGGCATGGTTCTCAAGTTGTATATGTCTCATAGTCAAATGGATCTAAGTATCCATCTTTTAGCAACTTTTGAATTATTCTCTCATGTATATGACCTAGCCTATAATGCTATAGGTATGCATTATTCACCTCATCTCTTTTTCTCTTTGACATATTTATATTCATGATATGTGGAGAAGTGTCTAACATATATAAGCCATTTATTAGGGTCTCTATAGTGATGATCTTATCATCCATTATTATTAAACAACTATTATTCTCAAAAACTAATTTATATCCATTAATTATCAAATAAGAGATAGAAATAATATTTTTGATGATAGAGGGAACAAAATAGCATGCATCTAATACAATAATAGCTCCACCAGGTAGATGTAGGGTGACCTCTCCAACAGCAATTGCAGCAACTCTTGCTCCATTGCCCATCTTGAGATCCATCTCGCCTCTAGCCAATCTCCTAGGTCTTGTCAGAACCTGCAATGAATTACAGATATGATAAACACTCCCGATATCTAATACCCATGTGTTATCATGAAAATCTGACAAGTGGAGACTGATCATGAATATACCTGAAGCTTCTCCAAGCTTCTGTCTCGCCTTCTCTACAAGGTAGTCCTTCCAGTTCTTCCATTGCTCGTCTTGATCGTAGTGGAAGCACTATCCTTTATCCTTTTCTAGGTCTCTCTTGGCAACCTTTGCTTTACCTGGTTTTTCTTTGCCCTTGCCCTTCTTAAGGATCTTGCTGGCTTTCCTTTTCTTTTTGGTCTTACTAATATAGAGAACTGGCTTCTCCTTCTTGATGGCACTCTCAACTTCCCTCAACATATTGAGGAGCTCAGGGAGAGTCACCTTAAACTTGCTCATGTTAAAATTCATGATGAAGTAAGAAAAGAAAGATGGTAGGGATTGAAGTATAAGATCAACGCACATGTTATATCCTCTAGGACTATCTATATATTTCACAAAACGAGCGATCTCATCCTCGCTTATCCTTTCCTCCAATGTGGGCACAATCATGTTAAGGACATATATGATTTTTTTCTTCCATGAGAATAATTCTCAAATTATGGAGCTTTTGGACCAATGAGGCGGTTGACATCAAGTATGCCACATAGGGGTTTTGCAAGCGACGAGCAAGATATAGCGTAAATTAAATAACATATAGATTTTACAGAAAATACTAATTAAGATATGGATTTCTATCTTAATATACTCCCACTATTTTCTTAGCGAACCACGCGACACCCTCGACACGTGAGACGGAAGTCTTCGGCAGACTCCTGGTGGGGATCGAGATCCAATTGGCATCTTAGTGCAACCTCGAGGGACTCGACCAATTGCACTAAGCCCAAAAGGTAGGCAACTCTTGCCAATCACAACTCCTTATGATTTCCGTCACGTTCGGCCTCCGAATCATCATGGTCTCGAGGGACTCGACCAACTATGACATTCAGTTAAGTCATCACCATCATTACAAGATGAGTCTGATTCGATGATATGCCCTCGAGGAACTCGACCATGCATACCATGTCCTTAGGTCACCGGTGACATCTCTATGTCATAGATAAGAACTCGATCACGTAGATAGGTGAGCCTCGAGGGACTCGACCAACTCGACCTATGTCGTGATTCAATTTCTTCCTATAACGATGGAAAGACACATGGGTCAATCTTATTACCTCACGCTAACGAATTATGATGCCATCTATATCAGTGCTAGCATTACCCGCTTGTGGCAATGTTTTCACAATTGGAGCAGACATATGAGGAATTGAGATCGGCACCACCCTCATGCAAGATAGCCAACTCCTAATATGCATCGAAGCTCTCCCTACATTTCACATGATGCTTTTGATCTATAAAGGGATACTAATTGCTATGAATATGAAGTTTTGCATGATATAGCTCAACAACACAAAGAAGAGATAAAAATAGGCTCGGTAAAATTGTAGCTCCTACCGTCCTTAGATTCCGAATGGGCTCACACCACCAAGGACCTTATCAAATGGGAGAATTATTCCAAAAGAAGGCTTGGTTACTATTAAAGAACAACCAAGTGGCATACCATGCAAGAAAGAAACAACCCCCCAACAAATATCGGTGCAGAAGAATGTTAGCTGTTGAATATCAAGTTTCTCTTCATCTCCAGCCCTATCAGCAGATAATTTGAGCCTCAAGGAAGTGGTCATCCTGCTACTTTGGCGCTTGCAAAATTGGGGATCAAAATGGAGCCATGGCTTATGGATCATATCAGTACATCAATTTAAAAATACAATTGATCCTCCAAGTATCTCACCGTATATAGAAGTTTAGAAAGGATGACTTAGCCCAGATCCATCCACCTGACATCCCAACTGATGAGGAGGTTCAAGTTCAGTTGATGATGATCGTTTGGGATTACAGGATCGTGATGCACCACCATCTAGATACTACCCCTGATGGAGAGATACAAGATAATACTGGACCGCCAGACCACAGTGCGCCTATCGTAGATACCACAAGGAAGCTTAAAGGAGAATTGTAGATCAAGTCCCATGTTCATGGAGCATCAGTCTTGAGGACAAGACTGATTTGAATAGAGCGGGTCTGTCAGGACTCTAGCTGAGACGGGTCCTAGTCGATTGAGTCGAGTCCTTAGATTGGGCCTTGTTGGCCAATCTAGACCTGACATTAGTTCAACTAGGAGGAGACTTGAGTCCATTGTAATAAATAAACCCAAATCCTAGAAGGATTAGGATTCGGCTGAACTGGATTTTGGTTAGGAGTTGGAGTTGGATACCGGTTGGAGTTAACTAAGTCAAGCTTGTATCCAACCCAATTGGCTACCCACTTTGATAAGGGGAAAAGCTTCATTTAGTTAACTTCATTGAGTTGGATTCTTAGTTTACTTGGAGTAGGAGTTGCTTCTTAGAGTTGGAGTTGGAGTTGTTGGAAGTAGGAGTTGCTTCTTAGAGTTAGAGTTAGAGTTTTTAGAATTAGGAGTCTTGAGTAGGAGACCTATTAGGGGTTAGGGTTTAGAAGCCCTATAAATAGCCTTGTAATCAGCCACTTTTCATCATCAATAGATCAATTATGTTTCAGCCATAGTGCAGAAAAACTAAAGAGGGTGGAATCTATATAGAGTTCAAAGGAGGCTGATTCCCTATAGAGATCAACCCAAGATTAGCATCCGTAAGGGTTCTAACAGTTCTCTCCAAATTACTGCTTAATGGCTATAGAAAATATTCAACTATTCATGAAGAAAAGTGGATGATTACAATGCTATTTATAGGCCTTCTAAACCCTAACTCATAATAGGACTCCTACTCCAAGACTCCTACTGCTAACAACTCATAATGCTTTTCGAAATTAATCATGAAGTTTTACAACTAGGGAAAATAGGCGGTACTACACGACAAACTGGGGAGCAACATATCAATTATTTGCATATGGTGAATGGAGAAAGTATCACACACATGTAGCACCTTCTTGGTACAACTAGAGTGACAATCCAAGGGGGAGACAACCAAATTTGAAGACCCAAATCTACTTCCCTTGCTTGCTGAATTTTTAGATGTATTTGATGAACCACGTAGCCTACCTCCTAGCCGCCAACATAATCATCGTCTCTCAGTTCTTTTGGGCAAAACTCCATCAAACACTTGGCCATATCAGTATCCTCATCTTCAGAAAGATAAAATAGAAAGGATTATAAAGGAGATGCTCAAAACAGGAGTCATCCGACCAAGTTACAAATCCTACTCCTCACCGATGCTCCTCGTACGAAAGAAGGACGGAACATGGTGAATGTGCATCAACCATAAGTGCCTAAAATATTTTATAGAGCAAAAGATATCCTTCCCCGAATAACAAAAATGGGTAACAAAGCTTTATAAGTATGATTGTGAAAAAGGAAAAGAGAATGTTACTACAGATCCGCTTCCACGACTACCCGAGCAAGTTGAATTTTCGACCGTTTCACCGCCGACCAGTAATTTCCTTGAGTACATTAGGAGAGAATGGCAAGATGATCCAAGAACCAATAAGATCATAAAGAAATTGGAGGAAGAACCAAGTTCCATTACTCATTATAGTTGGACTCAAAAGACCTACGCTATAAGGGACGCATTGTGCTTGTGCCAAATTCTAGTTGCATAAAGACCATCCTTCAAGAGATGCATTCCACACCCGTGGCCAGGCATTCCAGGTTCCTTAGAACCTATAAGAAAATTAAGTAAAATTTTTATTAGGAAGGGATGAAAAATATTATTGCTAAATTTGGGACACAATGTGATGTATACCAACGATATAAAGGTGAAACAGTGGCAAGCCCCAGAAAGCTACAACCTTTACCCATCTCGAACTCAATATGGACTGATATATTAATGGACTTAATCAAAGGGCTGCCCTCATCATAATGAAAAGGTACGATTCTTGTTTTGTTGATCGCCTTACAAAATATGCTCACTTCTGTATAGTCCGTAATCCCTACACTACTTCCAGCATTGCCCGAATCTTTATGAAAATATTGTAAAATTGTATGCGATGCCATGATCTATTGTAACCGATCATGATAGGGTCTTCATGAGCAATTCTAGACATAATTATTCAATTTGCAGAGCACTAAATTGAAGATGAGCACAACATATCACCCATAAACCGACGACCAGACTGAAGTAGTGAACAGATGTTTAGAGATATACCTTAGATGCTTTGCCCATGACCGACCAAAAGAGTGGACAAAGTGGCTCCTTTGGGCCGAGTGGTGGTATAACATAACTTATCATTCATCTACGAAAATTACACCCTATGAGGCTATGTATGGTCAACCTCCTCCTGTAATCCCAAAATATGTATTGGGCACCTCTAAAGTAGAACAAGTAGACATGAAACTACAGGACAGAGACAAAATGCTAAAACTATTAAAAGACAATCTCACTACAGCTCAAGGAAGGATAAAATGGCAATAGGATCAACACAGAGACGAAAGAGAATTTTCTATGGGAGATTGGGTATTTCTATGGCTCCAGCCATACAAGCAAACATTGATCAAGACCAGAGCATCCATGAAGCTTTCACCTCGGTTCTATGGGCCCTACTAGATTGTAGAGCGCATCGAGGCAGTAGCATATAGATTGGACTTATCCGCTGACTCCCAAATCCATCTATTCTTCCATGTATCGTGCTTGAAGCTCAAATTAGGATAAGAAAAGATAGTTCAAAGACATCTACCTAATATGACTGTCCAAGGAGAGCTCCAGACTCGGCCGAGTGCTATTATTGACTGCTGGATCGTGACACAACAACGATGACCTACTAATAAAGTGCTAATACAGTGGGCGAACCTTCCAGAAGAAGAGGCCACTTGGGAAAATTATAATGATTTAAAAAATCAAATTTTCAGAATTCATGGAGCATCAACCTCAAGGATAAGGCTAAACGGGCGGGTCTGTTAGGACTCTAGCTAGGGGAGTCTTAATTTAGTTTCATTAAAGAGGGCAATCATATAAAATCTAAGGGCATTCATATAAATCCTATCTAGCCAACCCCTATTAAGAAAAGTTAGGAGGCTGACTAGGTTAGGATTAGTTGAGAAAGATACTTAAAGAGAGAGTAAGATGTATGTTACCCTAATTAACCACCCCTTATTCTAGTTAAAGAGGGGGTTGGTTGAGGAGGGGATTAAGTTAGAATAGGAAGGGCAAGGGGATAAATTTACTTAAGAAGCACCCCCTAGGGCTAGGGTTTTGAGCCTTATATAAGCTTGTAGCCTTCATCTCTTTTTAATCAAGCAAGAATATTTTATTTTAGCCTTGTTGCCAACCTTAGGAGGGAGGAACCCCTATAGTGTTCCAAGGGTTGATCCCCCTCAAAGATCAAAATCCTATAGAGTTCCTTTGGGGTTCAATCGTCTGGTATCAGAGTCGCGTTCCTACTGCCCCCGCTACCATCTCTATCGCCTCCACCCATCCAAGCCATTTCCAGAATTGCTTTAAGATGTTGCCTCCACCATCATCCTAAGTCGCAGATCAATCAACCTACCGCTGCCCCTACGTTGCATTGAAGATCTAGTAACATTCCACCACCCACACCTTGTTACAACTACAAATATTTATCCTTACATACCAAAGAAGTTTTTATATCCTTACCTTACTGCATATTCTTACCATCACAAATGTGATCATCATTGCGAAGGGGAAACACTGCAGAAATTTTTTCAACCACATATAGGCTTATTGAAACTGGTTTATTGAACATCTTTGGTGGATGAAATTTTTACACATTCTCATAGATCAACTTAGCTTCCATCGGAGATTGATCTATCATGAAAGTTCTCTTTGAAATTGATCCTATATTGCTGTAATTCGTCACTGCATACTGCTAGATTTTTGCGACAAGAATCTGCGTTCTTACTTTACCTCAGTTTTCCTACTGTTATGCTGCCAAAATTTTGTTGATCTAAATTGCTGCTAAAACTCTAATATGAACCGAGGTTTTGTCATTAAAATTCTGATCAATTTCCTTGGATTTCTTTAAGAATTTATGTCGAAAATTCACTGTTTCTATAATACAAATTTTGTTCGACAGGGTAGGTAGTACGTAGCATCTTCTTGTTAAGTTCTATCAGATATTGCTACTATCTTTTCCAAGTTTCTGAATTCCCTCTTTCTCATCTTCAACCCCTACCCTCATAGCCCAAAAACCCTATCAAACTATAGCAAAAAGCCGATCCAAATCAGGCCCTAAACACCCCTAACCATAACATACTTCTTCACCAATCCACCCACCTTTTCGGCCACCCTTTCTCTGAAACCTCTCATGCCCACCTTAACCCGACAGCAAAAGAAAGACCTCAACATCATAGATCTGGAGGCTTATGCCATGGCAATATAGGAGGCTATCAATGCCAAGTTTGAAGCCTTTAAGACCCGCATGGAGGATAAAATTTTGACTATCTTTGTTGAACTCAACATTGGCCAACCACCGAGCCCAAGGAAATCACAATAAGGGGAAACTTCAGATCATAAAGAAGAATTCCAAGAGTGAGAATACAGCATCACCGATGCATATAATCCACGCATGAGGGTAGACTTCCCTAGATGGGACGAAGGAGACCCGATCGATTGGATCTCATGCGCGGAGCGCTACTTTCGATTCCACCGAACCACTGATGCTTCCATGGTGGAGATTGTGGCCATCCACCCTGAAGGAGACATGATTCAATGGTTTGATTAGTTTGAGCATACCCATGGAGGTCTTTCATTACAGTAATTTAAGGAAGGACTATTGAACCGATTCAGACCTACCGATTATAAGAACATTGATGGACAATTGGCGAAGATCCGACAAACCTCTACTGTACAAGAATACCAAATGAGGTTTGAGCGATTATCTAACCAAACTCATGACTGGTCTGAAAAGCAACTTTTAGAAACTTTCATTGAGGGCTTAAAGCTAGAGACACGAGAAGAAGTGAAGGCGCGACAACCATACACCCTTATGGCGGCCATCTCCTTTGCACGACTACATGAAGAATGATTAAACCACGAAGCCCAAAGGACTAGGGTCACTTCTCAACCAGCAATGCCAAAGCCTTTAACTCCCTCTACTACCATCCGAGCCCTTGCACCAAAATAATTGACAAGAGATAAACTTCGAGAACGATCCACCAAGGGATTATGCTAGCACTGCGATAAACCATGGAGCCATGAACATCACTGCAAGAAGGGTGGCTTCTTATGATTGAACCAATAGAAGATAAGGATATTGAACCACCTGAAGAGAGCCTCGAACCCAAAGAAGAAGTTGCCTTGGAAGAGCCCTAATCGATCGACTTTACAATGCACGCATTAGCCGACTACTCCAACCCACAGACGATGAAAGTGGGAGGCCTTCACAAGCAACAACACGTCACCATTCTCATCTATACAGGAAGCACAAATAATTTTCTCAATAGAAAGGTTGTTGCTCGTATGGTGCTCCAAATAGAAAGTTACAACAAATTCGACGTAAAGGTCACTGACAACCGGATCCTTAAGTGCGACCAACGGTGCTCGTGGGTGAAACTACTTCTATAAGACCAGGAGATTATAGCCGATTTCTTCCTCCTACCCATTGATGATTATGAAGCCATGCTCAAAATTGAATGGCTAAAAACATTAGGTGACATCTCTTGAAACTTCTCTAAACTGATTATGAAATTTTATTGCAAAGGTAGACAGGCCATCTTACGAGGTAAGCGCGGGAGCTATATCTCCATCGTTTCGACATAGTGGATGGAGAAAGTGTTGCACAAGACATATGTTGGTTTTTTTATGCATATCTAACAGCCATCAGAGGAGAAAAACATACAAATTACAAATCCAAAACTTACCCAACTACTAGAAGAATTCCCCAGCAAACTACATGGACTTCCCCCTACCCGATAGCGTGATCATCGCATCTCTATACTTCCAGGCAAACCACCAGCAAACTCAAGGTCGTACCACTACCCTCACTTACAGAAGGATGAGATTGAAAATATTGTTAAGGAGATGCTCGACACTGAGATAATTCGGATAAGCTGCAGCCCCTACTCCTTGCCAGTGTTATAAGTGTGCAAGAAGGATGGAACATGGCGAATGTGTGTTGACTACCAGGCTTTGAACGCCATCACTGTCAAGGATAAGTATCCCATACCAATAGTGGATGAGCTCTTAGATGAATTAAAAGGAGTCCAAGTCTTCAAGAAATTGGATCTTTATTCTGGATACCATCAGATTCGGGTATGTGTTGAAGACATTCCAAAAATGACATTTCGTACGCATAACAACCACTACAAATTTTTGGTAATACCCTTCAGACTTACTAATGCTCCTTCCACCTTCCAAATCTTAATGAATGATATTTTCCAGAGGTTTTTATCCAAATTTGTGCTAGTATTCTTTGATGACATTCTCATTTACAGCCCTACGCTTGACATTCATTTTCAACACTTACGAATTATTCTAACGGTTCTTTTAGAGAATACCCTTTATGTTAAACAATCAAAGTCCAACTTCTTACAGTGAAAAGTGGAGTACCTTAGGTACATTATATTAAAAGATGGAGTGGTGGTAGACCTGACAAAGATTGAAGTGATGCAAAGTTAGCCGAGACCCGCAAACATGAAATCGCTGCGAGGTTTCCTTGGACTTACGGGCTACCAGAAGTTTGTAAGAGATTATGGAAAGATCAATACTCCACTCACTTCCCTACTGAAAAAGAACTCTGTCCAATGGTCAGACAAAGCCTCCATAACCTTCGACAAGCTCAAGGCAGCCATGACGATGACACCAGTCTTAGCGCTTCTCGATTTCAGCCGACCCTTCGTCATTGAGGCCGATGCATCCGGAATTGGAATTGGAGTAATGCAAGATGGCCAATCACTTGCCAATACCAACAAGGCTTTATCTCCCTCTCATCGTAAAATGTCTGTATATGACAAGGAGATGCTTACGATTGTGCACGTCGTTACAAAGTGGAGACCTTACCTGATCAGCCGACGCTTCCAAATCAAAACTGACTACCGGAGCCTTAAATACTTTTTGGAGTAGAAAATATCATCACTGGACAACAAAGATGGGTAACTAAACTCCTTAGTTTCTATTATAAAATTATTTATCAAAAGGGGAAAGAAAATGGTATTACAGATGCACTATCATGACTACCAAAGTATGTCAAAATTTCAACCATCTCCCTTCCTTCCACCGGCTTCCTTAAGGACATTAGGGAGGAATGAAAGAGGGACATAGAGACCCGAAACATCATAGAAAAATTGGAGAAGGATCGAGTGCCATAGCCCACTACACTTGGGATTCGAGAGATCTACATTACAAGGGCCGAATTGTGCTTATTCCCACTTCTCCTTGCATTAAAATTATTATGCACGAAATGCATTCTTCACCTTCAGCACGACACTCTGGATTTCTGAGAACATACATGAGCATGAAGCAAAACTTTTATTGGAGAGGCATGAAAAAGTCTATTTTGATTATGTAGCTAAATGTGATGTATGCAAGCAGCAAAAGGGTGAAACAGTGGCTAGTCCAAGAAAGCTGCAACCACTACCCATACCAGACTCAACATGGACTGACATCTCCATTGACTTCATCGAAGGGCTACCACCATCTTAATGTAAAAGTACAATCTTTGTGGTGGTATATTATGAAACAAAATATGCCCATTTCTGTGCTGTAAGACACCCTTATACCGCTGCCAGTGTTGCTCAGCTCTTTGTTGAAAATATTGTTAAACTACATGGGATGCCAAGGTCAATTGTGAGCGACCGTGATAAGATATTCACAAGCAAATTTTGGATCAAACTATTTTAACTACAGGGCACCAAACTCAAGATGAGCACAACTTATCATCCACAGACGGACGACCAAACAGAAGTGGTGAACTAGTGTCTAGAGACCTATCTTCAATGCTTCACTAGTGATCGGCCAAGAGAGTGGACAAAGTGACTCCCTTGAGTCGAATGATGGTACAACACTACTTATCACTCACCCACAAAATATATTCCTTATGAGGCATTGCATGGCCGACCTCCCCTTGTAATACCCAAGTATGTAATTGGTGTGGCCAAAGTCAACCAGGTCAATGAAAGTTTAATTGATAGGGCCAAACTCCTACAACTGCTGAAGGATAATTTATCTATCGCTCAAGCCCGGATGAAGTAACAAGTCGACACTCATCGTAGCGAGTGAGAGTTTTCTATAGGAGATTGTGTCTATCTTCACCTACAATCGTACAAACAATTATCTATCAACACAAGAGCCTTGATGAAGCTATCTCCTCGATTTTATGGACCATATTAGATCATGGAGCGAATTGGAGCTGTGGCATATAAATTATAATTACCATAAGATGCTCAAATCAATCCAATCTTCCATGAATCTTGCTTGAAGCCTAAATTGGGAGAACACGAGTTAGCCCAGACTCAACTGCCTAGCACCATAGATAATGGAGAAATTCAAGCCCAGCCACAAGCCATTCCTGATCGAAGAATTATAATGTGCCACCGACACTCTTCCACTGAAGTATTAGTGCATTGGAACAACTTGCCACCTGAAGATGCCATATGGGAGTCTTACGATAAGTTGAGGACCCGGTTCCCTGAGTTTATAGAACCTCAGCCTTTTGAGGACAAGGCTGACTAGGGTTGGGTCCTACTCACCCTAGTAGGAGTCAATAAAACTCTATAAAATTATAATAAAATCCCATCTAGTCACCTCTATCTTATAAAGAAGTGTGGCTAGGGTTTATTTTGGGGCCTTAGGGCTTAGTGGCCATCACCCCCTTCATTGGGCTGGTTGGCCAGGGTTTCCATCTGCTAGAGTCGGCTATGTAGCCTCTTAGGTCGTTGCCCATCCCTATTAAGGAAGGGCGGCTATAAAAAGGGCAAGGGGGTAAATTTACTTAGGAAGCACCCCCTAGGGCTAGGGTTTTGAGCCCTATATAAGCTTGTAGCCTCCACCACTTTTTAATTAAGCAAGAATACTTTTATTTCAGTTTTGTGGCTAACCCTAGGAGGGAGGAACCCCTATAGTGTTCCAAGGGTTGATCCCCCTCAAAGATTAAAATCCTAAAGAGCTTCTTTGGGGTTATATCACCCTCCTTTTAAAGCCACCGTAGCTCCACGTTGCCAATCGCTGCCACCATTAGCGTTGCTCCCGTTGCCAGCATCTCTCAACCCACCGTCGCTGGCCACCATCTGCCACTGTTCCCCGTCGCCGCTGTCCCTTCCCTTCTTGCCGTCGGCAACTCGAGCAAGAAGGGAACACCACCGTAAGTCTTTGACTACTGATCATGGACCGTTGTCATTCCCTTGCTACTGATTTTGCTACTACCATCACTATTCCTCTGCCATCTCTACTTACTGTGTCTTTTCTTCCCCTACTCCCTCTCCAGCCTTCTCCCTAATGCCCCATTGCTACTAGCCCTCGTCGCCCATCTATCGCCTGCAACCACAATTGAGACTTTGGCACTAGTACCCTTCTTCTTCCCTCGCCCAACGCTGCCATCGCGGTCGCTGCTCTTCCCCATCTCCCCCTACAGCCCACATAGTCGTCACCGCTGTCTTCTCCACCTATACTAGCATCATCGCTGCTCCCCATACCACTTCCTCCTCAACCGCTGCTTCTCCTTTGCTTTCTCACCCTGCTTCCTTCACTGCTAACCGCTTAGACACTACTACTCTCCTTAGCTATTGTTGCCACCGACGAACATTCCCCATTGACCTATTGTGGATACCAACATTGCCTTCAATAGACCACATCAACAATCTACTTGTTACATGCACACTGCTGCCCACAGCCTCGATAGCAGTGATCCCTTGCTACCACAGGCCCTCAATTCCTTGTAGCCACACTGAATGGAACATTACTGATGCCATTGACATATCTACACTCTAATGCAATGGTGATCAATAACTCAATTGAAGTAAGATTTGAAGCCTTTGAATCGCGAATGGAATAAATACTACAAGAACTCTTCAGTGAATTTAGAAGAAGTCTATTGGATAGCTGTAATAACCCTCATTTCTGAAATATTTATAATGATATATTTTAAATTATTTATGGGTCCTTTGAAGCCTTGGAATCGCGAACGAAAGAAATACTGCAAGAACTCTGCAGTGAATTTAGAAGAAGTCTATTGGATAGCTGTAATAACCCTCATTTCTAAAATATTTATAATGATATATTTTAAATTATTTATGAGGACCCATTTGTAAATTTAAGAATTTATTTATTAATTCTCTTGATTAAATAATTTTATATTAAAAGTTGATTGCTAAGGACCTAATTGTGAATCTTAAAAATATAAAATGAATTATGAAAGATTCACATTAAGTTCAAAAAAATAACATGGTGAGGACATGTGTCACTACCTTGTTTAAAGTAGTACCACTTGTGCATGTGCATAGGTGACACATAAGCACATTGCATGCATGTTTGCCACCTATCAACCCATATGTTAGCTTAAACAATTAACAATTAGAGAAAAAAAATGGGTTCTGGCTGTAACGTGAACTTTAGGGATTTTACGATTATGATATACTCCACACCCTTGGGATCCAAATATTTAAAGACAAGTGAAATTTATCTTTGTTTTTGCCTTGATTTATAAAGTAAATTCCAAACAAAATATGAAATCTTTTGATGGTTGCATAAGTATGAATCTGTAATATTTTCAAGATTATAACATGTCTATCTTGTTCTTACTGTAACTTTTAGTATAGGCTTTTGATTTAGACAAAACTTAGTTTCTTCAAAAATATACTAACATATCTTTCTTTTGAACTTAGTCTATAGATCCTAACCTTTCATTACTATATTGCTTATATCTTCTTGTTGGAGTTCCTGATTTATGTAAAACATGATTCGTTAGAAAATAAGCTCATAAATCTTTCGTTTGATTCTAGGATTGAATGATTTGGAGTATAAATGACTATCAAAATTTCTGTTTTGTTAGACCTTATGGATTCTATAAAACAGGGATCATAACTCCTGACCTTTAGTTGCGAAATCATCAATAACTCTTTGTAGAGACCTTCAATTTGTATGAAACTTATTTCATTTGAAATTAGATTGATTTATCCTTCCAATAACACCACTTTGAGTAATTTAGAGCATGTTTGATCATCTAAATAACTTTATAATTTGGCTTCAGATTTCTGTCAGAATAGAGATTGTATCAATTCTGCCTATACATGCTTCATCCATTTCAAAACTGAAATCTCAATACTCTTGTCCTTGACTTCCGTACATATCATAATATGTTATGTATTAATCGATGTTGCATTATATTATTCTATTTATGTGCATGTATGATTTATTATTCCCCATGTACTTCCAATAAATGCCAAATTCATTGCTCATGTCCTTTTGTACTCCGGTGTTTGTGGGACGATGTGAACCTTTGCCAGAAATGGTAAAGGGAGATATGCTTAGAGCTCGCGTGCTCTGTCGACCCAATATGACTTCACTCAGACATGGATGGATGGAGCTACCAAACGTGGGAGACTTATGTTTGGTGTTCATTCAACGATGGATGTTCCACATTATGCTTATGGTCCCACTTCGTGCTCTATGTCTCGATATGATATCGAAAGCAATGCTTATGAGTTTGTTCATGTGCTTTGGATATGAATGAAATGAATGTTATGTCTGGATGATATTTGAGCTTCTATTTGTTACTTGTTCATTTTATATGCTTTTGAGATTATTCATACACAATTGATATGCTTTCGAAATATGTCCTATGCATTTTTGATATATTCCGAAATGTTTCATTTGCTATTGATATATTTTGAAACATTTCACATGTCATTGATATGTTCCGAAATGTCCTATACCTCCTTGATATGCTCCAAAATGTGTCGTATTCTCATTGATTTGCTCCGAAATATTTCTTTTACCATTAATATGCTGCTTGAAATACTTACACCTATGATATTCATCCAACTTCAAATGTGACATACGAGCTTAAGTTTGATATTTATTCCCTTGACATGTTCAGAAGTATTTAATATATTATTGATATACTCCTAAAACTTTATATGTCATTGATATATACCAAAATGCTTCTGATTACCATACATGCTCCAATTACCTTTCCAAATTGTTATGAATTTAAGTATACTTCGAACAAGATGAACCTTATGGTTGTGAATCTGATTTGATGCTATATATGAAAACTTTGGTATTCCCTACCTTGCACTCTTCTATCAGGTTCAATTTGTAAACACCTTTCCTTGCCTTGAACCTGTTTGATACTTGCTAGGCTTCTTAGCTCACTCTGTTGCTATCTAATCTTCTTCAGGTTAGCTTGGCATTTATTAAAATACTTGATACGGGGCTAAAGCAATGGGAAAGCAAGAAGTTCTTGGGCTAAATCTTTATTTGATAATATGTTATCATTGTATATATACACCTTGTGTCAAATGTAAAGTTGTAGACATATTTTAAAGTGGGGTAACTATGTAATGGTCTTAAGAGTACACCCCTTGTTTGGGATATCAAATGTTAAACTTGCTATATAACATATGAAGTGGGAGTACATGGTTGTTTTCAAAGTCATATAGATTTTATCGCATTGGTGGACTTTATGAATGTAGATTATATTTAGCTACGTTGGTTTTGGATTGGTTTTATGATTCACTAGGAGAATGTTAAGAGATTATAATCTGCACAGGTTTCTATGAAAGTGATTGAATGACTCTGCATATTATTCTTAGTATCCTCAAATGATTGTTTGGATCCTGGATGGATTATATTGTTGATAATATTATCAATCTCTTTTTTATTAGAGTCACACCTCACGAATGTGATATAATTCGGGAGGTGGGGGCGTGACAGAGATAGTATCAGAGCATGATTTGAGGATCACTAAGACATACTGATAGATATATCTTAATTGAAATATACGTTGAGGTTTAGTGATTTTATAGAGCGATTGACAAATAAAAAGATTTGAGAGAGGTCTAAGACCGGTGATAAGGAGTCGGATATCAGCCTTAAAACTTACTTCATATACTGATGTGGTAGAAAGGGCCTTAATAATTGAAAGAGACTTGGACGAGATACAGAAAATTATGGGTAAGAAGTAAGAGAGTGAATGAATATGAAAATAGTAATAAAAGGGTCAAGATGTTAGGATTGGAGAAGGGAAAGCCACCTCAGAGAACTTAGTCATGTGCAAAATATTGATATAATCATGAAATAAATAAATATTTTTGTGTGATTGGAGCCTGTTTTGCTTGTGGAAAACTAGATCATAAAGTAAAGGATTGTTCACTGAATAAGAAGGAGTCACTGCCACCCAAAATGATCGCCCATAAGAGAGTTTATGCCATCATTGAATAGGATTCCCGGGCTTCTAAATCAGTAGTCAAAGGTATTATTCATGTTTCTAATATGAATGCAAAAGTTTTATTTGATCCCGGTCCAATCTATCTTTTGTTTCACAAACTTTTGCTTGTCACTTGTGCATTCAACCTATACTATTGGATTATGATTTGTATGTAACTATTACAGTTGGGGATACTTTGATATCAAACTTGCTTTATCCGTCTTGTTTGATTTTTATTGGAGAGTTGATTTAATTCTCTTAGAGATTCAGGGATTTGATATTATATTTGACATGGATTGGCTATCTTCCTATCGTGCTAGTATTGATTGCTATAAAAAAATAATCACTTTTTGCATACCAGATCAACCCATCTTTTTTCTGAAGGGTATTAGGCATGACTCACTTCCTTGCTTAATATCGGCATTTCGAGCTCATCAATTTATGCAGAAGGGTTTTTCTTGCTATATTATATGTGTAAAGGAGAATTTAAATCAAGCAGCTCATCTAATTGAAATTCTGGTAGTCAGAGAGTTCCTTGATGTTTTTCCAGATGATTTGTCTAGATTACCTCCAGATAGAGAGAGTGAATTTGATTGATATTGTCATTGGAACAACACCAATATCCAAGCCTCCCAATAGAATGGTACCACTCGAGCTAGAAGAATTGAGAAAGCAACTATAAGAACTATTAGATAATGGTTTTATTCGACTCAGTGTTTCACCATGGGGTGCTCCAGTACTGTTAGTTCAGAAGAACGATGGGACATATAGGCTTTGTATTTATTATAGACAATTGAACCAAGTGACGATAAAAAATATGTATATCCTCTACCCAGAATTGATAATTTGTTTGATCAATTGCAGGGTGCATAAGTATTCTCCAAGATTGACTTAAGGTCAGGTTATTATAAACTGAATATCAAGAAAGAATATATCCCTAAAACTGCTTTCAGAACTTAGTATGGTCACCATGAATTCATAGTAATGTCTTTTAATTTGACTAATGCCCCTACAGCTTTCATGGAATTAATGAATAGGATATTTCATCCACTCTTAAATAATTATATTATCGTATTCATTGATGATATATTAGTGTATTCAAGGAATGATCTGCAGCACGAGGAGCACTTGAGAAATGTATTATCCATACTAAGAGAAAAAAAGTTGTATGCAAAGTTTAGTAAATATAAGTTTTGGTTAAATAAAGTTGCCTTCTTAGGCCATGTGATTTCAAATAAGGGCATCTCTATTGATCCAAAGAAAGTTGAAGCAGTAGTTAAGTGGAAAGTACCAATAAATGAAACAAAAGTTAGAAGTTTCTTGGGCATGACAGGCTATTATAAGAGATTTTGTAGAGGGATTTTCTCGAATTGCTAACCACCTCACCAAGCTAACTCAAAAGAATGTGAGATTTAAATGGGGTGATGAATGTGAACAAAGCTTTCAGGAGTTAAAAAGAAGATTGACTAGTGCTCCTATTCTCACAATTCCCAATGGTAACAAAGGATTTGTAGTTTACATTGATGCTTCAAGGAAGGGCCTTGGATGTGTTTTGATGCAAGAAGGGAAAGTAATTGCTTATGCTTCTAGACAACTGAAGAGTTATGAACTAAATTATCCAACCCATGATTTGGAGTTAGCAGCAATTATTTTTACAATAAAGATTTGGAGACATTATTTATATGGGCGGACGTTTGAAATATTTAATGATCACAAGAGTCTAAAGTATATCTTTACTCAAAAGGAGTTAAATATGAGGCAACATAGATGGATAGAACTTTTAAATGATTATGATTCGATATCATCCAGGTAAGGTCAATGTTGGAACTGATGCACTTGGTAGAAAATTTATAAATTTTATGGCTAGTTTGGTTGTGAAACAATGGGGATTATTGGAAGAAAATAGTGACGAGAAATCTATCAGGAATGAGCAAAACTTAATGATATTGATAGCCTCTATCCAAGTTGAATCTGATTTCATTCAACAAATTAAAGAGAGACAGCTACAAATTCCACGTTTAATCCACTTGAGGAAAGAAGTAGAAAAAGGATCAAAGCCTAGTTTTCGTACTTCAAAGGATGGCCTATTTAGAATGGGGAATAGAGTATGTGTTCCAGATGACCCAAATATCAATGTTCAAATCTTGAAAGAATGTCATAGTTCCAAATTCAACTTGCACCCGGGTAGCACAAAAATGTATAAAGATCTTAAAAGTCATTACTGGTGGAAAGACATAAAAAAGGAGATTGTAATATATGTATCAAAATGTTTAACTTGCTAGCAAATCAAAGTTGAATACCAAAGACCTGGAGGTTTGTTACAACCTTTAGATATTCCTGAATGGAAATGGGAAAGTATCACTATGGATTTTGTTTCAGGTCTACCCAGAACCTCCAGAAAACATGATGCTATATGGGTGATTATTGATAGGTTTACCAAATCGGCATATTTCCTACTGATCAATATGGCATATTCTATGGATAGGTTTGTTGAATTATATATTAGTGAAATAGTAAGACTTCATGGTGTTCTAAAGGAGATCATCTCTGATAGAGACTCCAGATTCATTTCTAAATTATGAAGAAGATTACAGTAATCTATGGGCACTAAAGTCAAGTTTAGCACCGCTTATCACCCTCAAACCAATGAGCAATTAGAAAGAACAATTCAAGCACTTGAGGATTTGCTTAGAGCATATATCATGGATTGAAAAGGTGAGTGGGATAAAGATATTTCCCTTATTGAGTTCACCTACAATAATAGTTACCAGTCTAGTATTCAGATGGCTCCTTATGAAGCTCTGTATGGGCGAAAGTGTAAAACACCCATTTGTTGGGAGGAAGTTGGCGATAGAAAATTGTTAGCACCCAATAAAGTGTAGGAGACTACCGAAAAGATTCAACTTATAAGAGAAAGACTAAAGACTGCTCAGAGTCATTAAAAGAGCTATGCTGACAATAGAAGATGAGAAATTGAGTTTCAAGTAGGAGATTTTGTATTCTTGAAGGTCTCTCCTTCCAAGGGCATAGTAAGATTTGGGAAGAAAGGAAAGTTAAGCCCTAGATTTATTGGACCATTTGAGGTCCTTGAGAGGATTGGTTCTGTCACTTCCAAGATTACCTTACCACAATCCTTGGGTCGTATCCATGACATATTTCATATTTCTATGCTCAGAAAGTATATTCATGGCCCTTCTCACATCATTCAGTATGAGCCGATTGTAATCGATCACAACTTATCTTATGTGGAAGAACCTATATAGATTATTGATAAGAAACACAAGATACTAAGGAATCGGGTCATTTCTCTAGTTAAGGTGATATGGAGGCATCATTCCATGGATAAAACAACTTGGGAGCTAGAGGATGAAATGAAGAAAATCTATCCTCATCTTTTCGTCAATGAAGGTATGATAAATTTAGAGGACTACATTTTTATTTTAAGGGGGGCGAGAGTGTAATATCCCTCATTTTTGAAATATTTATAATGATATATTTTAAATTATTTATGAGGACCCATTTATAAATTTGAGGATTTATTTATTAATTCTCTTGATTAAATAATTTTATATTGAAAGTTATTTGCTAGGGACCTAAGTGTGAATCTTAAAAGTATGAAATGAATTGTGAAAGATTCATATTAAGTTAAAAAATAAAATAAAATAACATGGTGAGGACATGTGTCACTACCTTGTTTAAAGTAGTACCACTTGTGCATATGCATAGATGACCATAAGCGCATTGCATGCATGTTTGCCACTTATCAACCCATACGTTAGCTTAAACAATTAACAATTAGAGAAAAAAAAAGGGTTTTGGCTGCAACGTGAACTTGAGGAGAAGAAGAAGAAAGAAGAAGAAGAAGAAAAAGAAGAAGAAGAAAAAGAAGAAGAAAAAGAAGAAGAAGAAGAAGAGAAGGAAAGAAGAAGAAGAAATTTGGGGATTTTGAGATTGTGATCTAATCCAAAGAAGAAGAAGAGAAGGAAAGAAAAGAAGAAATTTGGGGATTTTGAGTTTATGATCTAATCCACACCTTTGGGATCAAAATATTTAAAGGCAAGTATTTTATCTTCCTTCTACTGAAATTATCTTTGTTTGTGCCTTGATTTATGAAAAAATTCTGAACAAAATCCTAAATCTTTTGTTCTGCCTAAGTATGAATCTGTAATATTTTTAAGATTATGATATGTTTAAGTTGTTCTTATTGTAACTTTTAATACAGACATCTGATTTAGACAAAACTTAGTTTTCTCATAAATAGATTCACATATCTTTCTTTTGAACCTGATTTTGAAGAATTTTGAGTTCATTTGCTAGCCCAAATGTTTATTTTAATTGAGCATATGAAATCCATAAAATAGAGTTTGTAGATCCTGACCTTTCATTACTATATTGCTTATATCTTCCTGTTGGAGTTCCTGATTTATATAAAACATGATTCGTTAGAAAATAGGCTCACTGATCTTTCATTTGATACTAGGATTGAAAGATTTGGAGTCCAAATGACTATCAAAATTTCTATTTTGTTAGACCTTATAGATTCTGTAAAATAGGGATCATAACTCCTGATCTTTGGTTACGAAATCATCAATAACTCTAGTGCTAACATCTCTAGTGCTCATATCCTTGACTTCCTTACATATCAGAATATGTTATGTATTAATCAATGTTATATTATATTATTCTATTAAGGCACATGTATGATTTATTATTTCATATGTGCTTCCGATATATGCCAAATTTATTGCTCATGTCCTTTTGTACTATGGTGTTTGTGGGACAATGTGAACCTTTGCCAGAAATGGTAAAGAGAGTTATGCTTAGAGCCTGCATGCTCTGTCGGCCCCCTATGACTTCACTCATACGTGGGTGGATGGAGCTCCTAAATGTGGGAGACTTATGTTTGGAGGTCATTCAGCGATGGATGTTCCGCATAATGCTTATGGTCCCACTTCACCCTCCATGTTTTGATATGATATCCAAAGCATTGCTTATGAGTTTGTTCATGCGCTTTAGATAAGAATGAAATGAATGTTATGTCTGAATGATATTTGAGCTTTTGTTCGTTACTTGTTCATTTGATAAGCTTTTGAGATTATTCATACAACATTGATATGATTTTAAAATATGTCCTATGTATTTTTGATATATTCCGAAATATTTCATTTGCTATTGATATATTCTAAAACACTTTACATATCATTGATATGTTCCGAAATGTCCTATACCTCCTTGATATGCTCCGAAATATTTCATATTCTCATTGATATGCTCTGAAATATTTCGTTTACATTGATATGCTGCTTGAAATACTTACGCCTATGATATTCATCCAACTTCAAATGTGACATACAAGCTTAAGTTTGATATTTGTTCCCTTGACATGTTCAGAAGTATTTCATGTGTTATTGATATACTCCTAAAACTTCTTATGTCATTGATATATACCAAAATGCTTCTGATTGTCATATATGCTCCAATTACCTTTCTAAATTGTTATGAACTTAAGTATGCTTCGGACGAGATGAACCTTGTGGTTGTGAATATGATTTGATGCTATATGTGAAAACTTTTGTATTCCCTACCTTGCACTCTTATATCAGGTTCAATTTGTAAATACCTTTCCTTGCTTTGAACCTATTTGATACTTGCTGGGTTTCTTAGCTCACTTTGTTGCTATCTAATCTTCTTCATGTTATCTTGGCATTTACTGAAATACTTGATACGGGGCTAAAGCAATGGGAAAGCAAGAAGTTCTTGGGCTAAATATTTATTTGACAATATGTTATCGTTGTATATATACACCTTGTGTCTAATGTAAAGTTATAGACATATTTCGAAGTGGGGTAACTATATAATAGTCTTAAGTGTACCCCTTAGTTTGGGATATCGAATGTGAAACTTGATATATAACATATGAAGTGGTAGTATATCGTTGTTTTCAAAGTCATATAGATTTTATCGCATTGGTGGACTTTTTGAATATAGATTATATTTAGCTGCGTTGGTTTTGGATCAGTTTTGTGATTCATTAGGAGAATGTGAAGAGATTATAATTTGCATAGGTTTCTATGAAAGTGATTGAATGACTCTACATGTTATTCTAGTATCCTCAAATGATTGTTTGGATCCTGGATGGATTATGTTGTTGATAATATTATCAATCTTTATAGATTGGGGGGGGGGGGGGTACATGACAATAGCCCCATTAAATCTCAATATGGTGAAAGTTCTAGCCTTAAGGGGAACTGATATGGAAAGTGTAAGCATGGGCAAGACACAAGATACCCACACATGGAGTTTCCCATATAGGAAGATGGAGACCCAACATGTTGGATCTCTCGTGCTGAAAAGTTTTTTCATTTTCACAAGACTCCGAAGGAATCCAAGGTAGAAATAGTTTCTATTCAACTTGAAGGAGATGCAATCTAGTGGTATGATTTGTACGAGACCTATCACAGAGTCTCTTCATGGGGACAGTTCAAGAGAGAGCTCCTGATATGCATTGAACTGTAAGAGTACAAGAACGTTAATAAACAACTCACTAAAATCTGCCATACTTCCATAGTATAGGAGTACTAGAGCATATTTGAGTGCCTACCGAACCAAACCCAGGATTGGTCCGAGATACAATTGGTGATAAATTTTTTTGAGGGACTTAATCCTAAGATTCGGTACGAAATTAAAGCTCGCCATCCCAGCATCATGATAGCAGGCATATCATTCGCAGTGTGTATGATGGAAAAATCAATATGGACACTCACCGAAATAAAAGCTTTCAATAAATAGGAAAAATAAATAAAAGAGGACTTTAAAGTGGTCAACGTAGAAGAGCAGCTTTTGACAGTCGAGCCAACTAAAGAGCAACAAAAAAACTGATAATGTGGAGTCCGATCATGAAGGCTATGACAAACTTTTGATAATTGAATCAACTAAGGAGGAAATGAAAATTGATAATGTGGAGTCCGATCACAAAAGTTGTGACAAATTCGAAGTCAAAACTGCTAATGGACCAATCCAAATTTGTGATAACAGGTGCTTAAAGGTAAAGTTGATTATATAGGGCAAACATCTAGTTATAGATTTCTTTTTGATGTCACAAGAAGACTTTGAAGTAGTGATCCTCAAAGGAAGATATGGTACTACCACTAGCCATCAAATGAAAAGTGGTCTTCAAAAGACTACAATAACTATTGCACCAGAAGGCTGACCCATTGCTTACACTAAGTTGAGACCCTACTTGATTGATTAAAGGGTTATGATGTATGGTAAATATCTTGGATTGAAGTACTCTTGAAGTTTGATGTTGTTCAGCCTTGAGGATAAGGCTGATTTGAAGAGAGTGGGTCTAATAAGACCCTAACAGGGTCGAGTCCATCAGTTCATAATTAATTCAAGTTGAGTCATATTGGTCTGTTTAGTCGGAGTCAGTTATACATCGAGTGAGTCCGAGTTAATTATGAGTTAGTTATTATCTTCGGTTAAGATGGAGTTAGTTATTATTTTTAGTTAGAAGTTTATTTGATTTCTATCAATTAGTTAAGAGTCTAAGTTTAGTGGGACTCTAAGTCCAAGCCTAATGAGACTCTAAGTCCAAGCCTAATGGGACTCTAAGTCCACGCCTAATGGGACTTTGAGTCCAAGCCTAGAGGGACTCTTGTTGGAACACAATAAATAATGGTGTAAATTTTTTACCACGCAATCAAAGAAGAAGTTATGTTTTAGCCAATAGGCAAAATCCTAGGAGCGCTGATCCCTTATGGAGATTAAGGAGGTAGATCCCCTCGAAGTGATCAAGGAGCCCGAACCCCTCGAAGTGATCGTTTATCTCTCTTCCTCTTTGATAGAAACCTAATGGTTCATATCACTTGGTATCAAAGCATCAATAGAAACTATTCGGTTTCTATCAGGATATCGTTGAAGAAAACCAGTACAAACTTATGAAGATAACTCCAGAAACTATTGTTCATGAGGCTCTGAAAGGTGGAGGGAGCATTGGTCAGACCAAAGGGTATTACCAAAATTTCATAGTGGTCGTTGTGCGTCTGAAAGATGGTCTTCGATATGTCTTCTTCATGTACCCGAATTTGATGATATTTGGATCGCAAGTCCAGCTTCATGAAAACTTGTGCTCCCTTTAATTCATCGAGTACTTTATCTACCACAGGAATAGGATGCTTGTCTTTGACCATTATGCCATTGAGAGCTCGGTAGTCTACACACATTCACTATGTTCCATCTTTCTTTCATACAAGGAGTACCGACAAAGAACAGGGGCTGTAACTTAGCCGAATGACCCCTGTTTCAAGCATCTAATGTACAATCCTCTCTATTTTGGCCTTTTGGAGGTGAGGATAATGATATGGCTGAGTGTTGGCTAGTGGTTTACCTAGTAGGATCAGAATCCGGTGGTCTTGCAGTCGGGTAGGAGGTAGACTGCGTGGTTCGGTGAAGACGTCTGAAAATTTAGTAAGCAATTAGAGAAGGTTTGGGTCTTCAGTTTTTGTCGACTCCCTCATATGTTATTGTTGGAGTAGCATTAGGAAGCCGCTGTTCACTTTTTACAAAACTTTCTTCATTCGCTGCGTTGAAACCGTCATCACGTAGCTCCCACGTTTCCCGCATAGGATCACCTGCTTTCCCTTTCTAATAATTTTTATAATTAACTTCAAAAAAATTTAGGAAATATTACCTAGCATAATCAGTCATTTGATGCCTAGAAAGACCTCATAATCATCGAGTGGGAGGAGGAAGAAGTCAGCAACTATTTCTTGGTCCTATAGCATTAACTTTATGAGTGGGCATCTTCGATCGCACTTCAAAATTCGACCGTCGGCGACCTTAACATCAAACCTGCTATAATCTTCAATATGAAGCACCATCCGAACAGCAACCTTGCTGTTTAGGAAGTTATTAGTGCTTTCGGTATCGATGAGGATGGTGATTGGTTGTTGCTTGAGTAATCCTCCCACTTTCATCATTTGCGGGATTACGTAGCCAGCAAGAGCATACACCATATAATCGGCCAGCTATGGTTATTTTATTCAAAGCATATTTGGTTCATAACAAATGGAATAAAGAGTAATTAGAGTATATCAATGACATAAGAAGTATTTCGGAGCATATCAAAGGCGCATAGGATATCTTAGAGCATATCAATAGCAAACGAAACATTTCAGAATATATCAAAGGTGAATGAAATGTTTTGGATCATATCAATAGCAAATGAAATATTTCAGAACATATCAAAGGTGTATGAAACATTTTGGAACATATCAACAGCATATAAAATATTTCAGAGCATATCAAAGATGAAAACATTTTGATTGCATGGCAAAGGTATATAAGGTATTTCAGAGTTTATCAAATGAATAAATAAGGAACATAAGGTCAAATATCATATCGGACATAATATTCATTTCATTCTTATCCAAGCGCACAAACAAGCTCATAAGCAATGCTTTGGATATCATATCAAAGACATAGATGGTGGTGTGAAATCACAAATATAATATAGTTCATCCATTACTGAATGACCACCAAATATAAGTCTCTCACGTCTAGGAGCTCAATCCACCCACGTCTGAGTGAAGCCATAAGGGGCCGACAGAGCATCGCGGGCTCTAAGCATAACTCCCTTTACCATTTATGGCAAAGGTTCACATTATCCCACAAACACTATAGTACAAAAGGACATGAGCAATAAAAGTGGCATATATCAGATGCACATGCGGAACAATGAAATATACATGTTCCAATATGAAGCAATACGATGCAACATAAACTTTTTATAACAGATTCAGGTATGCAATTAATTTAATGACAAGAGTATATAAGGATTCAAAATAATAATATAATGCTCAAATGAAGAAAGGACTTTAGTTAGATCATAGATAGAATAGGATCCAATATCATATAAAAAATATAGAGTGTGATGTGGGATTTTTTTGAAGCGAGAATTGAATTTTAGATGCATGAATCTCTCCAGGAGGGGTTTGGGCTTCCGAATGATGCTTGCCGGCAAATTAGCAACGACTATAATGGGCACATTTTAGTTTATATGGATGACCCTGTCATAATTTGAATCGAGCTTACACTTCTGTCCATCTACGACTTTGAGCAAGGTATTATTTGTAGCCTCCATTATTTCCTTCCCCATGCTCGATCCCGTTGTGAAGTTCCCCTCTGATACATGTATCTCATCAAATACCTAAAGGTTATAGTAATCATGCGCCCCTGAGAAATCATTATTTCAAGCACTCGCATAATATATATTAAGCGCCTCGCTAAGCATTTGAAGTATAAGGGTTTTTTGCGTACTAGGCCGGCCTTATAAGAATAGCTGTTGGTCTTTATGGGTCTTTAGAATATGAGATTAACCATGATCCAGTCTAATAGGATATACTTCTCCCCTAACTGATCGATAGTATATTCCTTTGGCCAACCTCTTTCCTGCAAGTACATAAAAAGTCTTTTTGACATGCTTCCTTATTTTTCCTTTCGCGCCTTAATATCCTCATAATCCAACCACAAGAATACCAATAATTTTTACATGGAAAACTCCTTCAATGTGAAGGATAAAAATCAAGAGACCCTCATAATCCAAATCAATATCTCCACTACGAAAATATTATCCATAGTAGAAGAGATCTATAAACGAATTTGTTCCACAACAAATTCAAAACCCATAACTCAAATACTCATCAAATAAAGACAACAATAATAGAGGGTAACTACTATTAAGATCAAAAAGTGTTTACCACAACCAAAAACATTCTCCACTGATTGAAGAAACACTAGTCCAAAACATGCTCACCAAAAATCAGCTAAATCGAACTATAAATGACAGTCCAAATGCTGAATGAGATGAAACTATTCAAAATAGAAAAACAATAGCATGATCTTTATTAAAGAAGAAAAAAAATAGATACTTAAATACCTCCAAACTTGATCTTCACTATTCAAATTGTATAACCAAAAGCCTTATGCTTGTCGACAAAATTTCAACCAAATCCGACGGTTGAATACTGCCAAGCAAGATGTCGAAGGAAACTGATCGGTGATAGAACAATCAGTTAACAACTGCGATTCAAGAAGCCAAAACCCTATGCACGGTCTCCAAACTAGATCACCACCATTTATAATAAAGATCATTGAGTCTAAAATATCTCCATCAAAAATCAGTATGATCCGACAAAAACTCACCATCCAATCGTCAAAGAAAGATAGCCAGATGACTTTTAGGAAGACCCAAAAATTTCTCTCTAAAGTGGTAGCTGCTAGAAACTCTTTTTTGTGTCTTGAGTGTCTAAAAACAAATAACCTAATGGGTCTAAACGCATAGGCTAAAATATTAATAGTTGGGCTTTCTTCACATTGGAGTGACCTAGCCTAACAATTCTCCCTCAAAGATCAAATTCTATAGAGCTCCTTCTAGGGTTCTATCATCTGGTATCAGAGCCGCGTTCCTATTGCCCCTGTTGCCATCTCTACCACCTCCACCCACCTAAGCAATTACCATAATTGCTATAAGACGCGCCTCCACCTTCCACCCAAGTAGTAGATCAAATCAATCTGCTGCTGCCCTCTGCATTTCAACTAGGGGATCTGGTATAATTTCATCATCCATGCCTCTTTACTTCTGCAAAATCCTTTACCTTGCATGTTGAAGAGTTTTCCCATATTTCCTCCACTGGAAATTTCTACAGTCGCAAACGTTATCATCCTTGCAAAGGGGAAACGCTGTAGAAATTTTCAACCACTTATTTGCCTCTTGAAATTGGTTTATTTCTTCTTTATTTTGGCTGAAACTTTTATATAATTTCATAGATCATCTTAGCCCTCATCTAAGAATGATCTATGAAAAGAATTCTCTCTAAAACCAGTTTTATTGTGCTCCAATTCTTCATCATGTACTGCTGTAATTTTATGATGAAGAATTTGCCTTCCTACTTATCATCCACTTTCCTACCATTACGCTACCGAAATTTTATCGAACCTAATTGCTAATATTGGCCACATCTGAACCAAGGACTTGTGATAAATTTCTATATATTCTTGGAACACTATAGGGGTTCCTCCCTCCTAGAACTCGGCACAAGGCTGAATAAAAGATAATTCTTGCTTGATAGAAAGAGGGGGGGCGGCTACATGATTATATAGGGTTCTAAACCCTAGCCCATGGGGTTGCTTACCTATGAAAATTACCCCTTTGCCCCTCCTATAGCCGACATGCCTTAGTATGGATAGGCGATAGCAAAGTTGGCTATATATCCGACTCTAACAGATGGAAACCTTGGCCGACCAACCCAGTAAGGGAGCCGACGACCACTAAGCCCTAAGACCCTAATCAAAACCCTAACCACACTTCTTTATAGGATAGAAGTGACTAGGTGGGGTTTTATTATTGATTAATTCTAGGGTGATTAGGATTCATCCCTGTTGGAGTTCTATCAGAAGGTGGCTACCGATGGCCATGACAAGATAGAGGGAGGTTGCTGCAACTGATCAATGATGGTAACTAGTCGGCGTAGGGAGGAGAAACTAATAGGGTGAAGAAGGATTGATATTGTCAAATAGTGAGAAGAGAGGTTTACTAAAGTAATAGATGCTTTGATACCATAATGAATTGAGAAATATGTTACAAAAGATAAAATATTTATTCATTACTATGATAAGTATTTATACAGAATTTAAAGAAAAAATTTTCTCAATCAATTATTTAAATCTTATAATTAAATCAATTATTTAAGATTATTTTATTATTAAATTAATTTTTTAAATTTAAAATTACATCCATCATGATTTTTTGAAATGATATTCTATCATTTTTTGTTTAAGAGTCGGTGTTCACAAAGGTATGCAAAGAGAGTAAAGGAAAAGGCTGAGGTATATTAGAAGAGCTCGGCATCGTGCTCCGTATTGGGGGTCGATTTTTTAATTACAACTACAGTTATGGGGGCTTGTGCAACCGAGGAGGCAGTATCAGAGCATGATTTGAGGATTACTGATTTTGATATGTTTGATGCGCAAAGTATATTAAGGCTTTATTAATTACATAGTGATCGATGGATGTTTGATAAATTTAGAGAACTAAATTTTTTTTCTTTTAAGGGGGAGAGAGTGTAATATCCCTCATTTTTAAAATATTTGTAATGATATATTTTAAATTATTAATGAGGACTTGTTAATAATAGATTGTTTATAAGGACCTATTTGTAAATATGAGAATTTGTTTAAAAACTTATTGCTAGGGACCTAAATGTAAAATATAAAAGTTTGATATGAATTATGTAAGATTCAAATTAAGTTATGAAAAAAAGTATGATGACATGTGTCATTACCTAGTTTAAAGTGGTGTCATTTATGCATGTTGCATAGGTGACACATAAGCACCTTGCTTGTATACTTGCCACCTAACAACCCATCTGTTAGCTTAAAAAATTAAAAATTAGAGAAGAAAGGGTTTTGGCTGAAACATAGAACTTGAGAAGAAGAAGAAGAAGAAGAAGAAGAAGAAGAAGAAGAAGAAGAAGAAGAAGACGAAGAAGAAGAAGAAGAAGAAGAAGAAGAAGAAAAGGAAGAAGCATAAGAAGAAGAAGAAGGAAGAGAAGAAGAAAAGATTTGGGGGTTTTGAGATTTTGAATCAAATCCACATTTGGGATCAAAATTACAAAGGCAAGTGTTCTAACCCCATCCTATATAATATTTTATATCCTTTCACTATTGAAATTTATCTTTATTCTTGCCTTGATTATGAGAAAAATTTGGAACAAATACAGCCTTGAAATCTAAATTCTCCTTTGTTAGTTGCAAAAGTTGAAACTCTGAAATATTTTTGAGAATTGACCTATTAGATTTGTTCAAGTCATAACTTTCCATACATACCTCTATTTTAGACAAATATTAGTTTTTTCAAAAATAGATTCATAGATCTTTCTTTTGAAACCAAGTTTGAAGAATTTGGAGTTCATTTGCTAGTCCAAACATTTATTTCAATTGAGCATATGAAATTTGTAAAACATAATTTGTAGCTTCTGACCTTTTATCATTAGATTATTTATATCATCCTGTTGGAATCTCTGATTCATGTAAAACTTAATTTATTAGAAACTAGGCTCATAGATCTTTCATTTCATACTATGATTAAAAGATTTGAAGTCCAAATGGCTATCAAAATCTCTATTTAGTTAGACATTATAGATTCTGTAAAACAGAGATTATAATTTCTCACCTTTGGTTGCCAAATCATCTATAACTTTTTGTAGAGACTTCCAATTTGTATGAAATTACTTCATTTGAAATTAGATTGATTTAGCTTTCCAAAAATACCCTTTTTTTTTTAGTAATTTGGAGTATATTTGATTATTCAAAGTAACTTTAAAATATGCCTTCTAATTTTGCCATAATAGTTATTGTATTAGTTTTGCCTATTCTTGCTTCATCCATTTAAAAACTAAATTCTCTTATGCTCTTGCCTTCAATTTCCTTACATATCTGAATATATTATATATTAATGGAAGTTACATCATATTATTTTGTTTAGGAGCATGTATGATTTATGGTTCCGTATATGCTTCTGATATATGTCAATTTTATTGCTCATGTCCTTTTGTACTCTAGTGTTTGTGGGATATTTTGGACCTTTACCAGAAATGGTAAAGGGTATATTATGCTTGAAGCCTATTATGATGCTTTACTATGTTTGGTGATCATCCAGAAATGGATGAACCATATTATGTTTGTGATCCCACTTCACCATCTATGTTTTTGATATGTTATCAGATCATATTCTGTCTATGATTCAATTAAAGCCCTTTCTTCAATTGAGTCTTACATTATTACTTCAAATTCTTGTGCACTTCTATTCTTTGTTATTTGTCTATCTGAATATAAATTGTGAATGTTTAAGTTGACATCGTATTGCTTCATATTAGCACATGTATATTTCATTGTTCCGCATATGCTTATAATATATGCCACTTTTATTACTTGTCCTTTTATAGTCTGGTATTTGTAGGATATTCTGGACTTCTGCTAAAAATGATAAAGGGTATTGTGCTTAGAGCTCGCGATGATGCTCTGCCGGCCCCCATTAACTTCACCTAGACGTAGGTGGATGGAGCTCCTAAACGTGAGAGACTTCTGTCTGTTGGTCATCCAGAAATGGATGCACTATATTCTGTTTGATCCCACTTCACCCTCTATATCTTTGATATGATATCCAAAAATATTGCTTATGGGTTTGTTTGTGCGCTTTGGATAAGAATGAAATGAATGTTATGTTTAATATGATATTTGAGCTTATGTTCCTTAATTATTCATTTGATAAGCTTTGAGATTATTCATACACTATTGTGCTTTGAAATATAACCTATGCATCTTTAATAAGCTTCGAAATGTTTCATTTGTAATTTATATGTTCCAAAAACATTTCATATATCTTTGACATGCTCCTAAATGTTTTAAATGCCATTGTTATGTTCTGAAATATTTCATTTGCTATTGATATATTCTAAAATATTTCACACGCCATTGATATATTCTAAAATATCCTATGCATCTTTGATATGCTCTAAAATATTTCGTATTCCCATTGATATATTCTAAAATGTCCTATGTTCCTTTGATATGTATGCTCCGAATCATTTCACATTCATTTGATATGTTCTAAAACACTTTATACATCTTTGATATACTCTAAAATATTTCGTATTCTCATTGATATGCTCCGAAATATTTCATTTGTCATTAATATGCTGCTTGACATTCTTACGCCTTTGATATGCTTCGAATCATTTCACATTCCATTGATATATTCTGAAACACTTTATACATCTTTGATATGTTCTGAATATTTCATATTCTTATTGATATACTCTGAAATATTTCGTTCGCCATTGATATGTTGCTTGACATTCTTACGCTTTTGATATGCTTCGAATCATTTTACATTCCGTTGATATATTCTAAAACACTTTATACATCTTCGATATGCTCCGAAATATTTTGTATTCTTATTGATATGCTCCGAAATATTTTGTTTGTCATTTATATACTGCTTAACATTCTTACTTCTTGGATATGCTCCGAATCATTTCACATTCCGTTGATATGCTCTGAGTTGTTTCATACAACATTGATATGTTTCAAGATATTTCACACTAATGATATGTTCCAACTACTCTTCCTCTACTTTTATAATCAAAGTATGTTTCGAATGAAATGATTTATGATTATGTAGCTTAAGAGATGCTACATATAGATTCTTAAACCTTTGCCTTGATATCTGATATCAAGTTTATTTTGAAAACTATCCTTCTTTGTCATAGATATGTTAGTCACTTGCTGAACCCTATATGCTCACCTGTTGCTATATAAATTTTATAGGTTATCTTATCAGAAAAAGTTAGAACTAGGTTGAGACAGCGGAAAGCTATGTAGATTTTGGGCAAGTCTTGTTGGAAGATATTGTATAAGGATATTTTGTATATAATAAAATATTATAGATAAATATAAACTGATGTATCTTGTAAAAAAGTTAGAATACCTCTCAGTGTGGAATCTTTGAATGTTAAGTTTTGCAATCATATGAAGTGGTAGAAAATGATTGGTTTTACATTCGTATAGATTTCACACCTCAGCCACAGTGGAGCCAACTGAGTAGCTTGTGCATGCCGCGCTCCCAAGGGATAGGAAGATGCTAGCTTTGCAGCCTATGGTGCATGGGAGCGAGCTCGTACGTCAAAGAGGGAGAAGGGGCATCACAGGTGATTGGCGAATCGCTGACAGTCTTATGGTTTGAGTGTTGGAGAAGTAAACTTTTCATAGTTCCATCTCCAGACTATTTTATTGTGAGAGATGTTTATAAAATAAAAAATCTAAAAATTAATAATTATATTAAAAATTTTATGTTGATATATTGTTTCCTAATTACATTCATAAAAAAATTATATATGAGATTAATTATAAGTACTGTTAACTTTAAATTAAATATAAATCTACTTATATATACTTTCACATTAATTTTAAAAAAAAATAATTTTCTCTCTCTAGAAGCCTAGAGAAAAAGTACGAGAGCACTCAATGTATTTTATTCACAGTTTACTGCCCCACCAAAACTTAAAGATAATAATATATTTATAAAATAAACAAATTTTAATTTCTGAAAATTTCTTTCTTTCCATATTAAGACTTCAATAATTATCATTAGAATCCAAAAATACTTATAAATGTTAACACATCACATGCCCAACTTAATTGTTGTTGTCATAACTGCCACGAGACATGCGAAGAGCGTGTGGTAAGGACCTGATGAATATCCTTTCTTTCATTTTGCAATGTGCATTGCCCAAACGGTGTATGTATGTAGTGAAAATGCTTGGCCAATTTATTTGTGTTTGCAAATTGACAAAACATGATGTAAAAAGGAATTAGTTAAGTTCTTCTCATTAGAACATTATATAGAGAAAATTTTATTTCTCTTCTAAAGACAAAATTGTATAATAATTATAATGCTATATATATATATATACCAATTGATACAACAAGTCTAGGAGGTAGCAAATACACCTTTGTAATTGCAGACAATTATAGTAGATATATTTGGATATGCTTCTTGGTACACAAAAGTGACTGCTTTAAATGTTTTTCAAAATTTTATAAATTTGTTCAAATGACAAGGGTTTTATGATTTTATCTATACGTAGGGATCATGATGGTGAATTTCAAAATTATGATTTTTAAAATTTTTAGGAATCTAATTGGTACAACCATAATTTCTCTACTCCAAGAAATATATAACAAAATGGAGTAGTTGAAAGAAAAAATAAGGACTTACAAGAAATAACAAGAACTATGTTAAATGACATAGCCTACCCAAGTATTTTTGGGTTGAAGTCGTTAACACGACATGCTATGTAATGAACTGGATTCTCATAAGACCATTAATTTCTAAAACTCCTTATGAATTATGGAATAATAAAAGACTCAACATTTCGTATTTCAAAGTTTTTAGTTGTAAATGCTTTAATTTAAATGAAAAAGATGTCTTAGGAAAGTTTGATGTAAAATCCAATGAACGCATATTTCTTGGTTATTCCTCATGTTCAAAAGTCTATTTTTTTTAATAAAAGAACACTAGTTATCGAGGAATCCATCCATATTATTTTTAATGTGGTTCCCGAATTAAAGAAAGTTGATTTTGATGATGATTTTGATTTTGGTACTTTAAATTTGAATGAAAATTTTCATCTCCAAAGCAACTTGGATGCATCTACTTCCATGAAATCCTTACCCAAGGAATGAAAGTATGTAGATGCTCATCATAAGGTGCTAATAATTGAAGATATATAAAAAAATGTTCAAACTCATTCATCTTTTAAAATTTTTTATGCTAATGCAGCCTTTTTATCTCAAATTGAACCAAACTGGATTAATGATACCTTAAAAGATTATTCTTGGGTTGTCGCAATGTATGAGGAGTTGAATTGATTTGAGATAAATAAGGTATGAACGCTTGTTCCTAGACCTAGTGACAAACTTGTAATTGGCACTAAATGAGTCATTAGAAATATGCAAAATGAATCTGGTATCATGGTTCAGAATAAGGCTATATTAATATCTAAAGGTTTTAACCAACAAGAAGGTATATATTTTGAAGAGACTTTCACTCCTGTGGCAAGACCTCAAACCATCATGATGCTCCTTGCCTATTCTTCTTTTAAAAAATTTAAATTATTTCAAATGAATGATAAAAGCACATTTCTTAATGGTTTTATTTATGAAGAAGTTTAAGTTGAATAACCACCCGAGTTAAAAATGATCTTTTTCCTCATGTTTTTAAATTATCAAAGACACTTTATGGATTGAAGCAAGCCCTAGGGCTTGGTATGAGAGACTTAGCTCTATTCTTATTCAAAATAATTTTTTGAAAATCAAGGTGGATACCATATTGTTTATTATATATTTTAAAATTAATTTTTTTATTATTCAAATTTATGTGACAACCTTACTTTTGGTTCTATTAATGAGTCTTTATATGAATTTTTTTGTCAAAAGTATGAGCCAAAAATTGAAATGAATTTGATTAGTGAATTAATATTTTTCTTTGAATTAATATTTTTTTTTAATTATAAATTAAGCAAATGAATGATGGTATTTTCATTGGTCAAACTAAGTATACTTTAGATTTGTTAAACTAATTTAGTATAGATAATGCTAAGGCTATAAGCACACCTATGAGCACCTCTACAGAATTAGATTTGGACAATGAAGGAGAAAGTTTTGATAAGAAAATCTATAGAGGAACAATATGTAGTTTGCTATATCTAAATGTAACTAGACCAAACAGTATATTTAGAATTGGATTGTGTGTAAGATTTTAATTCAATCTTAAATAATCTCATTATAAGGCAGTTAAATGAATATTTAGATATTTAAAAGGAACTTTAAATCTAAGATTATGTTATCATAAATATGAAAACTTTGATTTAATTGCCTATGCCAATGCTGACTTTGGAGGTTGTAGAATAGATAGGAAGAGTACATCTGGAACATGTCAATTCCTAGGACACACACTTGTTTCTTGGTCTTCCAAGAAGCAAAACTCTATCGCATTATCCACAGCCGAGGTTGAATATATAGCGGCAAGTGCATGTTGTGCACAAGTAATCTGGATGAAGAACACTTTAGAGGATTATGGATTTTACTTAAAAAATATTTTTATAAAATGTGATAATACAAGTGCTATTTGTTTAACAAAAAATCCCATTCAATATTCTAGGACTAAGCACATTGATATTCGGTATCATTTTATTAGGGATCATGTTAGCAATCATGATAGATCTTTAGATTTTATTGATACAAAGCATCAATTGATAGATATTTTTACTAAATTATTAAGAAAGAAAAAAAATAATTTTATTAGGAGAAAAATAGACATGTTGAATCTACCAAATGCATCAACTCTTTACATATATGCCTTGATCATTATCTTGGTTTCTCATTTTTCATGACTTAAGTTTTTCTTTGGAATCAAGATCATTTCCTATGATTCCTCTTCTTGCTATTTATAAAAGGAGAAATTTGTCGAAATGATTCATGTCTTTTTTTCATGATTTGATCTTTCATGTGATGATATTGATGTAAATTTTTGCACATTGAATCCTTCCCTTCTCTTTCTTTTTGACAATGAAAAGGGGGGAGAAAAACTTACAAACTTACACATTCCAAAAGAGAAGACAAAACATGCATGTTACAACACTTTTCTCCTTTTTGTTGATGACAAAGGGGGAAAAGTTATGATGATTTTATTAGGAAACCTCAGTGGGTGCATCACATGCGTAGCCGAAATAAAAATAAAAATAAGTTTCCCACACAGATCAAATTATCGTGCAAAAGATTGGGGTCGCAAGAAAAATTGCAAAAACCAAAAAATCACGATGTGTGAAAGATTGATTTTACCTAGAGAGATCGTATATCCCTGTATTCCAGATCCGGATAGAGCAGATAAAGGAGATCAAGAGTCCTCCTCTCTAGCGGTATCCGCACGATGGATCTCTGCAGTGAAACTCCTCCAATCTGATCTTGCAACTCTTGCTCAAAGGGAGGGAGGAGAATAGGAGGTGGTGGCTAAAGCTACAGCCTATCAACCATGAGTCTCCCCTCCTATTTCTAAAGAGCCATCAAAACCCTAGGGCTCCTTCCTTAGTGGGTATTGGATCTCCATCCAATAACCCACTAACCTTGCATTATTGGATCTCTATCCAATAATCTCCTTAGGCCTATAATTGAGCCTTAATCAAGGAGCCCATCAACATAGGGTCTCATCTAATGAGAATAGGGGCTAATTGGATTTTCATCCAATCCTCTATTCGCTGAAGCATCCACCATATGTGTGTGACCCTCTAGGCCCGATACCGAGCTGGTCGTGAGTCACCCTTATCAGAACTCCTGATATAGTAAATTATTATCACCATAATAATTCACTCGACTCATCGATTATGGACGTACTGAGCCACTACGCCATAGTCCCCAGACAGTACAGGGGGGATCAAATTCATCAGACCTGTTTGTCCACAGTTACAATGGTACTGTCAGGTCACATACTGTCAGGAGTAATATCCTAGAGATCGTATACTAAACATGGTACTGTCAGGTCACATATGAAATCCGTCATAATCTCGCTTTAATTGGATTCTCTTGGAGAACTCTTTCTCTCTCAATCCGAATGACCCAAGCCAGAAATTTGTCTGAGCAAGCACATATGAGATATTTCTCTCGTGATACCAAGAGTGGATGATCCTTTATTAACACTCAATTGCCTTCGAAAGGTTGGATACTAATCCCGATAACCAGCTATACCAGATCTGAAACTTTCCAAACATGTAAGTCTGGCATCAAAGAAAGGAGTACTCATATAAGGCATCCTTAGTGCCTCAAGTCTAAGGACTAGATATACAACTGTGACTATGGAATCACTATCTGACATTAGGTATTATTAACCATACAGTATTCCATAAGCGGATCAATCAGTGAACTCATTCTCCAATGAGCACCTGTACTATATCCTTAGTGTCTCCACACAAGTGGCTGTGAGACCAGCCGCCTCCATCATATGGACGGGTATATAGTACATCGATCTGTCCGGTTATCTCAATGTCCCTCTTGAGTAACCTATGACCGAGATTATTTAGGATCTGTGTTTAAAGGTGAATCGATCTCATTATCGTGATGTCATCATGATCCGACTCACATTGCACAGAACCAAGGACATCACAATATATATGTAACAGATAATGTGAGAATATGCCAATATTAATCATAAGCATAAAGATCACACAGCGTGTTACACATGCTATCACTCACGTGATTGGCTTACAGGGCACTTGTAACTAGCAATCTCTCACTTGACCAAAAGTCAACCACCTATGTGTCTGATCCCCATCAGACCCCTATGATGCTCAAATACAATCTGAGCCAACGGCTTCATCTATGGATCTGCAATGTTATCTTCGGATGGAACTATTTTCATTGCTATATCTTTTCGGGTCATGATCGCTCTAATCAGATAGAACCTCCTCAGAATAATTATGATGAGACCTGGGTTCCCTTGCTAGAGTTATCGCTCTGTCGCTGTCACAATATATGAGAGTCAGCTCAACGCTGCTTGGTATGACTCCCAAATCCTTGATGAACATCTTCATCCACACTCCTTCGTCTTGCTGCTTCTACTACAGCAATGTATTCCGATCTATGGTCGAGTCAGCAGTAGTATCTTGCTTGTAACTCTTCCAGCTTACTACTCCTCCATTAATGGTTAAAATATAACTTGAATTTAACTTGCTATCATTAATATCAGATTGAAAACTTGAGTCCGTGTAGCCCTCAACCTGGAGGCTACCTCCTCCATATGCTAGTAAAAGATCCTTAGTCCTTCTCAAGTACTTAATGATACACTTTACTGCCTTCTAGTGTTCTAAACCTGGATCTGCCTGATACCTGCTTGTGACACTTAGTGCATGTGCTATATCAGGCCTAGTATATAACATCGTATACATGATAGACCCTATCGCTGAGGCATAAGGTATATAACATCGTATACATGATAGACCCTATCGCTGAGGCATAAGGTATCTTATCCATGTGTGCCCTTTCTTCAGGAGTCTTTAGGGACATATAGCACCAAGAAGGTGATAGCGCTCCCACTTACCTTCCTGTATACATAAGGCTCATCTTCGTTCTTAACGAAGTCATAAGATCTTTAAGCATGGCTATAAGTGAAAAGGTTTCTTCATAGTCAACTCCTTATCTTTGACGATATCCTTTAGCTACTAGCCTTGCTTTATAGGTCTCTACCTTTCCATCGACTCCGATCTTCTTTCTTGAAGATCTATTTACAACTGATGGGTACAATACCCTCAGGTGCATCCACAAGGTTCCAAACCTTGTTAGAGTACATTGAATCCATCTCAGAATTCATGGCTTCTTGCTACTTCCTGGAGTCTATAGTCATAATAGCCTCCTCGTAGGTCTAAGGATCAACATCATGAGAGTCATCTCTACTAATATGTCCTACATATCTTTCAAGAGGGTAAGATACTCTATTAGACCTACGTAAAGTTGGAACTTATGTGTTAGGTACCTGAACAGACTCAGACTCTTGAATGATGCTTGAGTTAGGTTCTCCAACCTCGCTTAATTCTATCTTACTCCCACTATCTCCAACCTCAAGGAATATAGCTCTCTTAACAACAAAGACCTTTCGGTCCTCGGGATGATAGAAATAATACCCACAAGTTTCCTTTGGGTATCCCATGAATGTGCACCATCATGTCCTTGATTCCAGCTTATCGAGGTTGTGTCTTCTAATGTGGGCAGGACAGCCCCAAATCTTAACAATCTTAAGATCAGACTTCTTTCCTTTCCATATCTCATATGGTGTAGACACTACCGACTTCGATGGAACTATACTCAAAAGGTAAGCTATAGTCTCTAGGGCGTACCCCAGAATGAAATGGGTAAGTCAGCGAAACTCATCATAGACCGCACCATGTCTAACAGTGTGCGATTCCTCCTTTCTGATACACCATTGAGCTGAGGTGTATAAGGAGGTGTCCACTGTGATAGAATCTCATTATCCCTGAGGAAATGGGTGAACTCCGTACTCAAGTATTCTCCTCCTCGATCTGATCGAAGAGTATTAATACTCTTTCCAATTTGGTTCTCTACCTCATTCTTATATTCACTGAATTTCTCGAAGGCCTCAGATTTGTACTTCATTAAGTACACGTGTCCATACCTAGAGAAATCATCAGTGAATGTAATGAAGTATGAGTAACCACCTATAGCCTGAGTCGACATGGGACCACATACATCACTATGTATGAGTTCCAATAACTTGGTAGCTCTCTCTCCAGTTCCACTAAAAGGAGAGTTGGTCATTTTTCCACGAAGGCAAGGTTCGCAAGTTGTATATGACTCATAGTCAAATGAATCTAAGTATCCATCTTTCAGCAACTTTTGAATCCTTCCCTCATGTATATGACCTAGCCTATAATGTCATAGGTATGCATTATTCACCTCATCTCTTTTCCTCTTAGACATATTTATATTCATGATATGTAGAGAAGTGTCTAACACATATAAGTCATTATCCATAATTATTGAACAACTATTATTCTAAAAAACTAATTTATATCCACTTATTATCAAACAAGAGATGGATATAGTGTTTTTGATAATAGAGGGAACAAAATAGCATGCATCTAATGCAATAATAACTCCATTAGGCAGATGTAGGGTGACCTCCCGAATAGCAACTGGAACAATTCTTGCTCTATTACCCATCTTAAGGTCCATCTCACCTCTAATCAATCTTTTAGGTCTTGCCAGAAAATACAACAAATTATAGATATGATAAACACTCCTGATATCCAATACACATGTGTTATCATGAAAATCAAATAAGTGAAGACTGATCATGAATATACCTGAAGCTTCTCTAAGCTTTTGTTTCACCTTATCTACAAGGTAGTCCTTACAGTTCCTCTTCCAATGCCCATCTTGGACGCAGTGGAAGTATTATCCTTTGTCCTTTGTTGGGTCTCTCTTGACAACATTTGTCTTACCTGGTCTTTTTTTGCCCTTGCCCTTCTTAAGGATCTTGCTAGCCTTTCTTTTCTTTTTGGTCTCACCAATATAGAGAACTGGCTTCTCCTTCTTGATGACACTCTCAGCTTCCCTCAACATATTGAGAAGCTTAAGGAGAGTCACCTCAAACTTGTTAATATTAAAGTTAATAATGAACCGTGAAAAGGAATCTGGTAGGGACTGAAGTATAAGATCAATACACACGTTATCCTCTAAGATTATCTATATACTTCACAAAGCGAGCGATCTTATCCTCACTTATCCTTTCCTCCAGCATAGGCACAATCATGTTAAGGACATATACAATTTTATCTACTACGAGAACAATTCTCAAAATGTGGAGCTTTTGGACCAATGAGGTGGTTGGCATCAAGTATGCCACGTAGGGGTTTTGCAAGCGACAAACAAGAAATAGCATAAATTAAATAACATGCAGATTTTACAGAAAATACTAATCAAGATATAGACTTCTATCTTAATATACTGCCACTATTTTCCTAGCGAATTACGCGACACCCTCGACACGTGAGACGAAAGTCTCCAACAGACTCCTAGTGGGGATCGGGATCTAATTGGCATCTTAGTACAATCTCGAGGGACTTGACCAACTACACTAAGCCCAAAAGGTAGGCAACTCTTATCAATCATAACTCCTTATGATTCTCATCATGTCGGCCTCTAAATCATCATAGTCTCGACTGCTCGACCAACCATGAAGTTCAGTTAAGTCATCACCATCGTTACAAGATGAGTCTGATTCGATGGATATGCTCTCGACTACTCGACCAAGTTATACCATGTCCTCAGGTCACCGGTAACATATATATGTTGTAGGCAAGAACTTGATCACGTAGATAGGTGAGCCTTGAGTGACTCGACCAACTCAACCTATGTTGGGATTCAATTTCTTCATATAACGATGGAAGGCCATCTGGGTCAATCTTATTGTCTCACGCTTACCGACTTAATATTATCGTAGAAGGGGTTTTGTTTCTTATCGGTCTCCTAATATGTCGTATCACACACATACATATTTAATATATATCTACATCGCATGCAAATATATATATACATATATCTAGTAGGCGTATAACACATCACATATGCAAGCCACGCCAGATGATCATGAGCCATCACCTAATATGATTAAGCCCGAGCCAATGGGCCTAATCACTAACAATAGGATCTATGTGTGCATTAGCGTATCTCTATGCCCTGTGATTATTGATCTTGTCATCATCGGTTCCGTCGGATCGTCGCATCACCATGCGTCGTATCTCCTGCCACGGCTTCGTGGGTCCCGCTGTCATCTCCATGCTCCCGTTGCGTCTCTCCATGTAATTATAAATAATCACAGGCACGTAGGCCCGACAATAAACGAGAAAAACATAAGCTCGTAGGCCCGAACAATAATAATAATAATAATTACACACATCACAACACATGGCTCATGATCATCCATCCACATCATACATGACATGTATCACATCATATGCAGAATTACTAGATATATATAATAATTAATTAAACTATTTAATTAATTATTTTTTAAGAAATTAGGACATGTTTAAATTTTCCATAATTATCAAGGGTATTTTTGCAATTCTGGATGAGAGGACAATCCTCGGAATTTTCAGAAAGTTGAGAGAATTTCAAGAATTCTGTATACGAGGACAGTCCTTGGAATTTTCTAAATTCATAGGGGCAGGATCATCCTTTTCATAAAAGGATGCCCTAGCCCTCTTGCCCCAATCTGCGTCACCGCCACCGTTGATGCCCTGCGTAGGCGGTGGTGCTGCATGCTGTCGGCGTGGGCAACTGCACATGCGGTAGGCGCAGCTGCCATCGGGCGACACCTCGCGTGCGGGCGGCGCCGCCTTGCGTGGGTGCTGCCCCTGCTAGCGGTCGCTCCTGCCAGTGGCCGTCCTTGCAGGCAGCAGCCCCAACGGCCATCCTTGCAGGCAGCAGCCCTGGTTGCAGGGTTGCCCCTTGCAGCTTTGCAGCGGGCAACCGCAACCTGCGCCTGCTGGCGGCTGCCCCCTTGCAGGGGGCCTTGGCCGTGGGTGGTCGACACTACATGGGTGCTGGTCGTGGCTGGTCGCCCCTCCTCCTCACTGCCTTCACTGTGAAAATGCAACAAGAACGCGTAGAATGATTCTATGTGATTCAATCTCATCACACGCAGTTTAAAACCAATCTTTCACACGAAAACCTTAGCTCTGATACCATTATTGGGGAACCTCTACGAGTGCATCAAATGCATAGCGGAAATCAAAACAAAAACTGATTTACCACGGAGATCAAATCATCGTGCAAAAGATTGGGGTCACGAGAAAAATCATAAAAAATAGAAAACTGCGGTGTGTAAGATATTGATTTTACCTAGGGAGATCGTATATCCCTGTATTCCAGATCCGAATGGAGAAGATGAAGGAGGTCAAGCGTCCTCCTCTCTAGCGATATCCACACGATGGATCTCTGCATCGAAACTCCTCCAATTTGATCTTACAACTCTTGCTTAGAGGGTCGGAGGAGAATATGAGGTGGTGGCTAAAGCTGCAGCCTATAAACCATGAGTCTCCCCTCCTATATATAGAGAGCCACTAAAACCCTAGGGCTCCTTCCTTAGTGGGTATTGGATCTCCATCCAATAATCCACTATCCTTGCATTATTGGATGTCTATCCAATAATTTCCTTAGGCCTATAATTGGGCCTTAATCAAGGAGCCCATTAACATAGGATAATATTTAATGAGAATAGGGGACTAATTGGATCTTCATCCAATCCTCTATTCGTTGAAGCATCCACCATATGTATGTGACCCTCTAGGCCCGATATCGAGCTTGTCGTGAGTCACTCCCATCAGAACTCCTTATAATATATTGAATTATTATCCTCATAATAATTCACTCGACTCATCGACTATAGACGTACTAGGCCACTACGCCATAGTCCGCAGACGGTACAGGGGAGATCAAATCCATCAGACCTATCTGTCCATAGTTACCATATATCTATAATCCCATATCCAAATAATATCCCAAAGACCATATATTGGACATGGTACTGTTAGGTCACATATGAAATCCATCATAGTCTCGCTCTAATCGGAGTCTCCTGGAGAACTCTTTCTCTCTCAATCCAAATGACCCTGGCTAGGGATTTGTCTGAGCAAGCACATATGAGATATTTCTCTCATGATACCGAGAGTGGATGATCCTCTATTAACACTTAATTACCTTCGTAAGGTTGGCTACCAATCTCGATAACCAGTTGTACCAGATCTAGAACTTTCCAAACCTGTAAGTCTGGCGTCAAAGAAAGGAGTATTCATATGAGGCATCCTTGTGTCTCAAGTCTAAGGACCAGATACACAACTTGGACTATGGAATCACTGTCTGACATTAGGTATCATTAACCATACAATATTCCATAAGTGGATTAATCAGTGAACTCATTCTCCAATGAGCATCTGCATTATATCCTTAGTGTCTCCACACAAGTGGCTATGAGACCATCTGCCTCCATCATATGGACGGAAATATAGTACACTGATCTGTCTGGTTATCTCAATGTCCCTCTTGAGTAACCTGTGATCGGGATTATTTAGGATCTGTGTTTAAAGGTGAATCGATCTCATTATTGTGATCTCATCATGATCCGACTCCCATTGCACAGAACCAAGGACATCACAATATATATGTAACAGATAATGTGAGAATATGCCAATATTAATCATAAGCAAAAAGATCACACAGCGTGTCACACGTGCCATCACTTACATGATTGGCTTGCAGAGCACCTGTAACTAGCAGATTTAATCATGCATGTATGATATACTTTAAGGGAGAGAAGTTATGATGATAATTTAAAACTTGAATCATGTATGATATGATGTAATTTGATGATTTAAAATTATGCATGAAATATTTATAATTTTATTATGCATGTAATGATATTTCAACTATGATTCATATTGTTTCAACTTGAATTCAAAGGTTATCACTCTTTTTGAATTCAATTTTTTATTATAATATGGCATATAAAAAATATTTTAGTTAAACTCCATTATTAATTGGTTGTCATCATCAAAAAGGGGGAGATTGTTGAATCTCGGATTTTGATGATGAAATCAATTGATAAAGCTATGAATTAATATATGTTCAAAAAAGTGATGTAGGACTATCTTCAATCATGAAAAGGCAAAACAATTGAAGTAAGAAAATTATACGTTGGGCCGGAGTCAAATAACGGGCATCGGGCTAGAAATTAGACATTGCTCAAGATTGGATGTTGCGGGAGGCAACATGCCAATGAATTGAGCAATACGTCGAAGGAGAGCATGATGCACCGAGGGCTCAGATGAACAAATGATATACCGGACAACACGATTAACATTTCATAATAATTTGTCTAGATTGAAGTAGTTTAGAGCTCTAATTGAGTTATCTTTAAATGTAACATAACCAACTCAATTAAGATGCTATTAGACCTTAATTATAGTTGATTTAGGCTTATTAAAAAGCTCATTTTAGTGACCCAAGATCAGGTAAGACATAGTCTTCGAAGACATAGTCTTTGAGAAGATATTCTTTGAAATTGTGTCATGCAATGGTACCACCCAGACTGGGCGATGGTACTACCCAGACATAGTCTCCCAGACTATGTCAAGCGATGGTACCACCAGGCTGGTGGTTCTAATGCTATAACACAGTCTCCAACACTGTAAGGTTGCCAACACCTCAGGAACTCTGATAATTTGAATTTTGGCTCCATTTTAGAAGCCATTTGGGGCCTATAAACACCTCACCCATACTTGCTTGAGAAAATATAAGAATTAAGAGCAAAAAACTTGTGAAACGCTATTGTAATTCTTTGAGAGCTCCCCATCGTTTCTTTAGGTGTAGTTTTTGTTTAAGGGAGGGTTGAGAGAATAGTAAATGTTATCTCCTGAATCTATAAAAAGGAGAATAAAGCTGTAAGAGAGTAGTTGATCTTTATCTGTTGAAGGAAGATCAATAGTGGAAGCCAATGACCTCAACGAAAGAGGAATCCAGAGTAGATGTAGGTCACGAGACCAAACCACTATAAATTGGTATGCTTTCTCTTCTCCTCTATATTGTTTACTTGCCTTTGTATATTGCTTTATTTAATTATTATTGTCTACAAATGCTTTTAAGTTTAAATATTTTTTTGATTCAAGCTTTATCTATCGAATACTTAAATCGATATAAATTTTTCATAAGCACTAATTCAACCATTCCCCAACCCCCCACATCCCCCCCCCCCCCCCCCCCACCCCCCCCCCCCCCCCCCCCCGTAAGTGATGCTTTGATCCTAACACTTTAGTCAATACTGATCATGTTAATGCAGTTGAGAGTTTTAAATCTTCAGTTTTATGGCACAGAAGGCTGAGTCACATAAGTGTGCAGGGACTTGACTATCTAGCTAAGAAGAATATGCTTTCAGGGTTAAAAATTACAAATCTAGACAGGTGTAGTCATTATTTGGCTAAGAAATAGAAAATGATTTTTTTTAAGCATTATCTTCCTTCTATGAAAAATGAGCTACTTGAATTTCAGATGTTTGTGGTCCTGTGGCACTTTATTTTGTGACATTTATTGATGATCATTGTAGGAAACTTTGGGTCTTTGTTTTGAAGTCAAAGGATCAGGTTCTTGATGCAATCAAGGAATATCAAGCTTCTATTGAGAGAGAAACAAGAAAGAAATTAAAATGCATCCACATTGACAATGGCAAAGAATATTGTGGGCCCTTTAATGTATATTGTAAGAAGCAAGATATCAGGCATCAAAAGACACCTCTTACGACTCCTTAATTGAATGGCCTTGCAGAAAGGATGAATAAAACATTGTTGAAGAGAGCATATATGTGTTTATAGAAGCTAAACAACCTAAATCTTTTTAGGATGAGGCCTAGTACCCTGTTGCTCTTATTATTAATCGAACCCTACTATTGCTTTGCAAGATGATGTTCTTGACAGGGTGTGATATGGCATATATGTTTCCTATGACCACCTACGTGTATTTGGTTGTAAATGTTTTGTACATGTTTCTAGAGGTGAGAGATCCAAGTTAGATTCTAAGACGAGGCAATGCATCTTCATTGGGTATGACCAATATGAGTTTGGCTACAAATGTTATGATCCAATTGAATAGAAGATTGTTAGAAGCGTGATGTGGTTTTTTGCAGAGGATCAAACTATTGAAGATATTGATAATACAAAAAAGGCAAAACCTTAAAAGAATGATGGTTTAATTGATTTGGCTCCTACTCCTATAGTTGATCAGGGTGATGTACAAAATCGTGATTGGCATGATCAAGTTGAAGATGAAGTCATAGATCAGGTGGATACTCCTGCTGATGAAATGGTTAAAAATGAACTACTTGAAGCTATGCTTAGAAGGTCTACCATAGTCTGAATGCCTTCTACTTGGTACTCACCTAATGATTATGTTCTCTTGATAGATGGTGAGGAGCTAGAATGCTATGAAGAGGCTATTGAGAAGAGTGAGCAAAATGACAAATGGGCTACTGCAATGAAAGAAGAAATGCAGTTTTTATATGACAACCACACCTTTGAATTGGTCAAACTTCCTAAAGACATAAAAGCCTTGAAGAACTGATGGTTTTATAAGGTGAAGCACGAAAGAATTCCTCTAGTCCATGATACAAAACTAGACTAGTGGTTAAAGGCTATAGTCAAAAGAAAGACATTGATTTTGGAGGGATTTCTTCACTTGTGATGAAGATGTCTTCAATTCGAGTTATTCTGGGTTTGACTACAAATCTTAATTTGGAAGTTGAGTAAATAGATGTAAAAATGACTTTCCTCCATGGTGACTTAGAGGAGAAAATTTACAAGGAGTAGTCTCAAGGTTTTATGATGAAAGAAAAAGAGAAATATATATACAAATTGAGAAAGAGCTTGTATGGTTTGAAACAAGCACCAAAGCAATGGTATAAGAAGTTTGAATCTATTATGGTTCAAGAGGGCTACAAGAAGACTACTTCTAAGAATTATGTTTTTGTATAGAAATTCTCTGATAATAACTTTGTTATATTACTATTGTATATTGATGACATACTTATTGTAGATCCTAACTCCTCCAGGATTGACAGTTTGAAGAAAGAGTTGAGTAAACTTTTTGCTATAAAAGACTTAAGGCTAGCCAAGCTTATTCTTGGGATGGAAGTTATCCGTGATACAAAATATAAGAAGTTATGGCTATCTCAAGAAAAGTACATTGAGAAGCTACAACAATTCAATATGAATAAAGTAAAAAATGTGAGCACACCTATACAATGGTTTGCATTAGACCACACATAGCTCATGCAGTTGGTGTGGTGATTAGATTTTTATCTAATCCAGGTAATGAGCATTGGGTCTAATAAACCTATTCGTATGGGCTAAATAGATTTTGATTTGGCAGAAGATGTCGATTCTAGAAAGTCTACTTATGGTTATGATTACCTTTACAGGGGAGCTATGACATGACAATCTAGGTTGCAGAAATGCATTGCATTATTTACTACAGAGACTGAGTTTATTGTAGCTATATAGGCTTAGGAGTTGTTTTGGATGAAGAAATTTATGAATAAGCTGGATTCATACAAAGGAGGTATGCCTTATACTATGATAGTTAGAGTGTAATTCATCTCAGTAAGAATCTTACTTTTCATAGTAATTCAAAACATATTGATGAGAGGTATTATTAGATACAAGATGTTTTGGATTCTAAAATACTTGAACTTGAGAAAATACATACTGATGATAATGGCTCTGATATGTTCATTAAAGTTTTACCAAAAATAAAGTTTGAGACTTGTCGGTTGGTTGTCGATTTGACAAATTTCTTCACATGATCATGAGGGGTAAGTTTTTCTCTAGAATTTACATCAAGAATTTGTTGTTTCTCCAATACAAATTCTGTTAAGCAAGACAACACATATACATCCCTTTCTTCATCGAATTCAATTGGATTTGAGTGCTATCTTTTTCAATTTTTTGGACTCTCTTTCTCTCATCCTCAAACTCTGCCATCCTCACCTAAGAACTCTACTAAACAACACCCTAAACTGATTCCAGTCAGCCTCCCAAATCAGCCCTAACCGTAGCCTACTTCTAAGTATACTCCCAAATCAGCCCTAACCGAACCCTACCAAACATCTAAGTATACTCAGAGCATGCCTCCTTTTATAGTGATACACATTAACCAGCTCTACTACTATGCCTTCTCAGAGCATGTATGTATCTGATTTCTATTTTTTACCACCTCAATTATTTGTATCCCCCAACCGCCGAGCACAACCATCTAAATTGCTCTCCCTTTCTATCACTGAAACATACACCACAAGTCATTTCTTCCCCTCTCCTTCTCTCATCAAGAAAATATCACAACCCCATCAGAAGCACACAAATGTGCAGATAGGAAGAACAACATGGACCAGAAGTAGCAGCAGCTATAGGATACATCAGAGGATTGAATTAGGTCGTTAGGAGAAACCCTTTCTCTAGCTGCCGCTAGTTTCAGTCTTCTCTTTTTTTTATCGCACTAGCTCTTCTTCCTTGACAAAAATTATTCTTCCATAATTATAATAACATATATCTGAACCCTAAGCTTGTCAAAGGGAGAGATCAGAGAGAGTAAAGAAAGGACGTGTTCAGAGGAGTGATAGAACCCTTGCGGATTCTAAGCTTGGGTTGATCTCTATAGGGGATCAGCTTCCTTGGAACTCAATAGTGGTTCCTTACTCCTTAGTTTTTTCACATTATGGTTGAAACATAATTGATATGAAAAATGGCTGATTACAAGGCTATTTATAGGGCTTCTAAACCCTAACTCCTAATACGAGTCCTACTCAAGACTCATACTTCTAACAACAACTCCAACTCTAAGAAGTAACTCCCACTCCAAGTAAACTACGACTTTATCTCCTAATTAACCTTTGAGAATGTCCTAACTAAATGGAGCTCTTCTCCTTATTAAAGTGGGTAGCCAATTGGGTTAGTTACAAGCTTGACTTAGTTAACTCTAAGCCGTATCCAACTCCAACTCATAACCAGACTCTAGTTCAGTCGAATCATAATCCTACTAGGATTTGGGCTGTTTATTATAATGGACTCAAATCTCCTCCTGGCCCACATAATGTCAGGTCTAGGTTGGCCAACAAGGCCCAATCTAAGGACTCGACTCAATCGACTAGGACCCGACTTAGCTAGGATCCTGACAGACCTGTCATCTTCAAATCAGCCTTGTTCTCAAGGCTTAGGCTCTATGAACTTTGGGTCTTGATCTGCAACTCTCCTTGAAGCTTCCTTGTGGTATCTATGATAGGCACACTATAGTTTGACGGTCCAACATTGTCTTGTATCTCTCCATCAGGGGTAGTAGTATTAGGATGGTGATGCATCATGATCCTACGATCCCATGCGATCATCAGCTGAACTTGAACCTCCTCATCAGTTGAGATGTCAAGTGGATGGATCTGGGCTAAGTCATCCTTTCTAAACTTCCATTTGCAGTGAGATACTTGGAGGATCAATTGTATTTTTAAATTAATGTACTGATTTGATCCATAAGTCAAGGCTCCATTGTGATCTTCAATTTTACAAGGGCCAAAGTAGTAGGGGGACTACTTCCTTGAGGCTCGAATTTTATGCTGGTAGGGCTGGAGATGAAGGGAAACTCGATATTCAATAATAAACTTTCTTTTCTCCAGTATTTGTCGGGGGCTATTTCGTTCTTGCATAGGCTGCCACTTGGTTGTTCTTTAATAGTAAATAAGCCTTCTTTTGGAATAATTACTCCCCTTTCGTAAGGTCCCTGGTGGTGTGAGCTCATTCTGAGTCTGAGGAGGGTAAGAGCTGTAACATTACTAAGCCTATCCTATTTTCATCTCTCCTTTGTGCTATTGACCTGTATCATGCCAGACTTCAAATTCAGTAGCAATTAGTATGATAGAACCCCAGAAGGAGCTCTATAGATTTTGATCCTTGAGGGGGATCAACCCTTGGAATGTTGTAGGGGTTCCTCCCTCCTAGACTCAGCACAAGGCTGAATAAAATTATAGATTGCTTAATAAAAAGAGGTGGAGGCTCCATGCTTATATAAGGCTCCAAACCCTAGCCCTAGGGGGTGCATGCCTAACTAAAATTAATCTTTTGCCCCTTTTATAGCCTACCTGCCTTAGAGGGAACAGGTGGTGGCTAGGTTGGCTCTATAGCTGACCTAAGCAGGGGGAAACCCTAGCCTACCAACCCAGTAAGGGGGGCGACGGCCACTAAGCCCTAAGGGCTAACCTAAACCCTAGCCATACTCCTTTATAAGATAGGATTGACTTTATTACAATCTAGTAGTGTTTTATTGACTACTTCTAGAGAGATTAGGACTCAACCCTGCTAGAGTCCTATCAAACCCGCCCTCTTAAAATCAGCCTTATCCTCAAGGCTGAAGTTCCATGAACTCAAGGAACCAGGTCTTCAGCTCCTAATCAGCTTGGGTGTCAGTTGGAAGAACTTGAGTTGAGTTGTCGTCTTTAAATTTTCATTTGAGGTGGGATACTTGGAGGATTAACTATAATTTTGATCTGGTGCACGGATCTGATCTCTAGGTTAGGACCCCAATATGATCCCCAATTTTGCAAGGCCCAAAGAAATAGGAAGACCACTTTCTTGAGGCTTGAATTTCTTGCTGGTGGAGCTGGAGATGAAGGGAAACTTGATCTTTCTCAAGAAACTTTCTTCTGCTCCGACGTTTGTTAGGGAGAAGTTTCTTCCTTTCATGGGCTGCTACATGGTTGCTATGTAATAGTAGTCATGCCTTCTTTTGGATTGTGACTATCCTCTAATTAAATCTCTAGTAGTGTGAGCCTGATCTGAGTCTGAGGTGGGTAGGAGTGGTGATTTTTCGGGGCCCATTTTTAGTTCTTCATGTTGTTGACCATCTTGCATGAGGATGGTTCTGACCCCCACTCTAGATGTGTCTGCTCTAATAATAAACATTTGGCCACGATTTGGTGTGGACGACATCATGGTCGTGAGGACTATAGTTCCACTTGGCCAAGGTGGTGCATCTTTCTTTATAATGAAAGGGATGATGTTCATGCTTCGTTGAGTCCTACGAATGATCCTTCCCCTTTTATGATTTCGCCACTAGAGGGGCTCAATTTTCTCGCGATCTTGGACCGTAGATCGGAGGTCATCATCAAGAAAGTCTTTAAGCATCATGGTTCGATACTGGGGAAAGTTATGGAAGTCACCTGAGATCTAGAAGTGCTGCATCAACAACCATGGTGACTTCGACAGGATGTAACACTTTAGAAGTTGCTTATCTCAGGGGAAAATGATGTAGGGACGTATCATTGCAGAAAATAAGCATGGCTAAACAATCTGTGTCTCTGTCATCTCTTGGACGATCCTTTTATCTTCGACCTTCTAAGGTTGTATGAAGCAATCTGGTCAAGCAATAATTGGTAGAAGTTTTAGCCTGTTCAGCATATGGGGGTCTGCCAACTTCCGAGGAGCTAGTCGGCTCAATTGGGTGGAGACGCCCAAAAATTCAGCAAGCTGTGGGAGGGGTTTTTTTTATCTTCAACTTAATGAAACTCTTGAATTTGAGTTGGGAAACCACTGGATTCTTCTTTTCATACCCCCTCCAAGTGTTATGTTGTGGTTGTAGTCCGTGGGCTCCCTCGTAGAATCACTTGCTTTCTTTTTCTGAAAAATTTCATGGTTAGCTTCAAAAAATTTCAGAAAATATCTCTAATAGTGGACAACCAATCAATGCTAAGCACTATACCAAAACCATCAAGAGCGAGGAGAAAAAAATCAGCAACTATGTCTTGCTCCTGTAGGCTCAGTTTAACCCACGGGCACTTTTGGTTGCACTTCAGAATTTGGCCTTTAGCTACCTTGACTTCGAACCCATTGTAATATTCTTTTTGGAGCATTAAATGGGCAACAACCTTACTGCTCATGAAGTTGTGTGTGCTCTCGACGTCGACGAGGATAATGACGGACTGCTGCTCGAGAAACCCTTCGATCTTCAATTTTTGTAGGTTGGTGTAACCAACTAAGGTAGGGACCGTGCGGGTGGCCGGTTGTGGTGTATCCTTCTCCTTGGGCTCGAGAGTCATATCTTCAAGTTTGGGTTCTTCAGTGGGCGCAATCATCAATGGTGTCTCCTTTTTACATTTGTATTCTAGACTCCACACTTTATCACAACACCCACATAGGCCCTTTGTCGATCCGTCATGAAGGTCTTCTCCTGTTAATTTCTATGACTGAGGGGGTCGGCTGATAGTAGGAGGAGGTGAAAGCTTTGGTGTCTCTGGTCGGGGAGCAACTCTAGTCTTTCGAGCTTCATAGTTCAATTGCTCCTCTTGATGTCGCACAAAGGAGATGGCTGCCTTAAGTGTGTACAGCTGTCATGCTTCAACTTCTTCCTGAATCTCTGGCTTCAAGCCCTCAATAAAAGTCCTCAATATCTATTTTTTAGACCAATCATAAGTTTAATTAGATAATCTTTCAAACCTAGTTTGGCACTCTTGGATGGTGGAGGTTTAACGGATCATTAGTAGTTCTTCGTTAAGGTTCTTTTTACAATCCAAATTTGCACCGCGTTATGATCTTATTGGGCTTGGTTTCAGCCCAATCTACACTCATCAAGGAGAGCACGTAATTTAACATCCATACGCATCTTAAGAGCCTCCAATTTGGCTTCGAATAAGCCCACCGATATCATGACGTAAGGATCTCCAACCTTTCAAATCAAACCAATTAAAGAGTGTAGCTGCAATCTTCAGGTTGAAGGCAGCAATGGCAACGATGTCTGGGCTGTGGTGGTGAAGTCTCCAAGTGGAGGATGGCAGCCAAGGGTAGTAGCAATGGTGGAGAAAGAAAATGGCAGCAATAACGTCGGCTGCGGTCCTTCGGTGATGCTGTAATGTTGACGCTACAACATCGTCAAGGCTGTGATTTTTTTGGTGGCTAATATCTATCGAAAGATGGTAGCTAAGAGATCTGAGTCGGAAGGCAGTAGTGACGATGGAGGAAGAAGAGGGCAACAACAACAACGTTGGTTGCGGCTGCGGTGCGACTTCGTGGTTGCAGGTGGCATCGGTTGCAGGAAGGGTGCGGCTGCAATAGGAGGAAGACGGGGCAACGATGTACACGACTATTACGGAGGAGGGCAGTAGTGGTATAGAGCGAGAGACGACTACTGTTGTGTTCAATTTATTGCTGACCACGATCAAGATAGTTGACAACGAACGATTGTTGCGGGCTGCGATGTAAACAGATTACAGCGAAAGATCGCTGCTGGTAGCTTTTTGCTGCAAGGATCGCGGTTGGCTGTGATCAAGTAGGATGGCAGCAAGAGGTCACTATTGGCAGTGTTGGGCAGTGAAAGATGTGACCTGCGGTTGAAGGGATAAGGGAGATTAGGTGGCTGAAAAGTTGGTGGACCGAAGGCTATGATTTTTGGGTACGATTTGTGGCTGTTTTGGGTGCGATTTGGTGCTGCGGTTTTGTGGAGTTTTGGCTAAGAATTGGTATGGTTTTAGGGCTGCGATAATAGTAGATGAAGGTTAGGAAATAAATTTTAGATCTGGGATAGATGGCAGCAAAGTTAGGTGTATCGGTAAGGAAAGTTGGCTGAAAAGGTAAGTGGATCGATAAGGAAGTAGGCTGCAGTTAGGACTGATTTGGGTGGCTGTTTGGGTTCGGTTTAGGGTAAGATTTGGAGAAGTTTTTGATGAGGTTGGTAAGGTTTAGAGATGAGGAAAATTGAGTCCAAAATCTCACAAAAAATAGCACTTACATCTGATAGAATTCGATAAAAAAAGGTACTACGATGTGCTGTCCTGTCGAACAGATTTTACGTTGGAGAAATGATGACTTGACATAAATTCTAGAGGAAAGTTCAAGAAATTTATACAGAAATCCTTGGTTCAGATGTTGGTAACCATTAAAAAGTTTAGTGAAATTTTAGCAGCATAACAGTAGGGAAATAGGGCAAAAGACAAAAGGTAGATCCTTCATTGTAAAAATTCTCAAACTACGTGATGGTGAAAGATTGCATAAGAAAACTGGTTCCAGAAGGAATTTTTTCTAGAAATCAATTTTAGATGAAAGCTAAGTTGATCTTTGGAATTATATAAAAATTTTGGCCAAAAAGGATGTACAAAAGTTTGGTTTCAAGAGGCTAATAAACAGAAGGCAAATTCTATATTGTAAAATTTCGATACTATGCAACAAAGAATCGCAGCACTATAAGTCCAGATCAAGGAGTTTTTTTCATGAAATTAGTCTTAGATGGAAGCTTAAACGATCTCTGAAATTGTATAAAAGTTTTAGCTGAAAAGGATGATTAAAAGTTTAGTTTCAAGAAGCAATAATCGGTTAAAAATTTCTGCAGCATTTCGCCTTTGCAATGATGATAACGTTTGTGACACACGAATTTTGCAGAAGATAAAATTTGGAAAAAATCTTCAACGTGTAAAGTAAGAAATCTTGTAGTATTAAAGAGGCGTGGATGATAAAAATATACCAGATTTTCAGATCAAAAGCAGGGGGCAACGGTAGATTGATTTGATCAACGGCTGGGGTGGAAGGTGGAGGCGCGTGTAGCAGCAATTGTGGGAATTACTTAGAAGGTGGAGGCAGCTGAGATGGCTACAGGGGCAACAAGATCACTGCTCTGATACCAGATGATAGAACCCCATAAGGAGCTCTATAGATTTTGATCCTTAAGGGGGATCAACCCTTGGAACGCTGTAGGGGTTCCTCCCTCCTAGGCTCGGCACAAGGCTGAATTAAAATTATTGATTGCTTAATAAAAAATGGTGGAGGCTACATGCTTATATAGGGCTCCAAACCCTAGCCCTAGGGGATGCTTACCTAACTAAAATTATCCTTTTGCCCCTTCTACAGCCTACCTGCCTTAGAGGGAACAAGTGGCGGTTAGGTTGGCTATATAGCCAACCTAAGCAGGGGGAAACCCTAGCCTACCAACCTAGTAAGAGGGGCGACGGCCACTAAACTCTAAAGGCTAATCTAAACTGTAGCCATACTCCTTTATAAGATAGGAGTGGGTTTATTACAATCTAGTAAGGTTTTATTTACTACTTCTAGGGAGATTAGGACTCAACCCTGCTGGAGTCCTATCATAGTATCCTTTTACATATTGAAAGCATCGTGTAAAATGCAGGAAGAGCCTTGGTGCATATTAGGAGTCTGCCATCTTGCATAAGGGTGGTGCCAATCCTAATTCATGATATGTCTGCTCCAATGACAAACACATTACCATGATCATGTGATGCTAGCACTAATGTAGATGGTCATCATCAGGGAAGACTTTGAGTATTATGGTATGCTCCTTGGAGAAGTCATGAAAATAGCGTGAGATCTGGGAGCACTACTTTAGAAGCCATAGCTAGTTCATCTGGATGTGATACTTCAGGAAGAGTTTATACTACAGACAAAGAGGCAAACCTTTTGGAGATAAAGTGTCGTTGCAAAGGAAGATCGTGGCCAAATGATCTATGTCTCTTGCGTCTCTTGGACGATCCTTGTAGCTTCGGCCCTCTGAGGATGTAGACAGTAATATAGTTGAATATGTGCTAGTGGTTCCTCCTGTAGATCAGCATATGAAGATCGTATAGCCTGGTAGAAAGTAGTTGGCTTGGTTTAGCGAAGGCGCCTGAAATTTCAGTAAGCTTCTGCAAGCACTGTATCAAAATTGTCATTACTTTGCTCCCATATTTCTCATATAAGGTAACTTATTCTCCCTTGCCATTCATAAGATTGTTGGTGAGAATGGTGACGGGTTGCTGCTTAAAGGATTCTTCAAGTTTTGCTACTTAAGGGTTTGCATGGCCGGCAAAAGCGTGAGTCATGCAATCGGCCGGTTGTGGGTCCTCCTTCGTGTTCTCCTCCTCAGGTTCCTAGACCTTTTCTTCATATTCTTCAATATATTTTATCGTGGAAAGCTTCCCTTTTTTGTAGTGATGGTTGCGGCTCCAAAGTTCGTTGCAATACCAACAAAAGCCCTTCGCCGATCTATCGCATAGCTCTTCTCTCGTCAATTTTTTTGGTAATGAAGAATGGCTGGGAGCAGAGGGAGGTTTATATACTACTGGTCTAGGAGTGGTTCTCATCCTCCGAGCATCTTGGTTTAGCCATTCCTCTTGGATTCGGGTGAAAGAGATTACGGCCTTCACAGTGGGGGGCTGTCCCGCTTTAACCATTCCTTTAATTTCTGACTTAAGTCCTTCAATGAACGTCCCTAATAATTATATGTCAGACCAATCATGAGCAAAGTAAGATAATTCTTCAAACCTGGTCTAGTATTCTTGGATCGTGGAGGTTTGTCGGATCTTGGCATGTTGTCCGTTGATATTCTTGTACTTGGTCGGCCCAAAGCGGTTCATACAGTGCTTTCTTGAATTGTATCCACGTCGAAGCCCCATGGGTGTATTCAAACTTATTATACCATTGAATTGCATCTCCTTCGAGGTGGATGACAGTGGTGTCCACCATAGAATCCTCCGGTATTACGTAAAAGCGGAAGTAATGTTCGGCGTGCGAAATCCATCCCCTTGGTTCTCCTTCTTCCTATCGAGGGAAGTTCACCCTCATGCATGGCTATATCATGTCTGAGGGCTATCCCTCCTTCTCTGAAGGCCTCTCTAAACTTTCTCCTTTTTAGAATTTTGTTGGGCTTAAAGATCGGCCCAATCTGAATTCGACAAATAAGGCGCACAATCTATCCTCCATGCGTGATTCAAGCCGTGATTCAAGTGGCTCCAACTTGGCTCTAAATATATCTCCTGATGACATGATGTAAAACTCCAAATTTGTTATGATAAAGTCCTTCTCTTGATATTGGATCACTGGTATGGATTGGTTGGGTGGATTAGTGTCCAAAAATTGTAGATGGCTCAAGGCGAAAGGCTGCGGTAGGCTGTTGTTTGCTGCAGTTGCTGCTACTGTTTGGGATGGCTGTAAATTCTAGAAATAGGTTATGATGGCTATGTCTTAAGACTAGAGGGGTGGCTTAGGGTCGTTATTGATGGCAGCAATTGGGTTGGTAGGGATTGGTGGCTAAAAGGGTGATGGATCAAGGTTGTAATTTTAGGGTGTTATCTGGGCTACAATTTTTTTTTGGGGTTGTTAGGGTTGGTTGTGGATTATGGAAATAGGCTACGACAGCTGCATCTTAAGGCTAAAGGGATGCCCTAAAGATGATGTGGGTGGAAGCAACAATTTCAGTAAGGATCAAATATGGGTGCAGTAAACACAATGAAAGGTAGTGCTATAGAATTCTACATCGATAGGCTATGATAGGTTGTTGTTTTGGGCTATGATTTTGGGTGCTGTTTGGGTTCTGAAAATAGGTTATGATAATAGAGTCATAAGGCTAGAGAGGTGCCCTAAAGATGTCGCAGTTGCTGGCAGCAAGATGCTTAGGGTTTGGTGGGTTTAGAGAAGAAGAAAGACAAGGGCACAGCAGTAGATTTTTTCGTCGAAAAAATTTAGCAGTATAGATGCAATTTTTTCTAGCAAGTTGAAATAAGGATTTGAGTAAAACTCAAGGAGAATCCACTAGTAAGGGAGGGGTAATGCTATAAAAAATTTATGAAAAATTATGGCAGTAAAAGATCAGCAAGATCAAAGATTACGAGAAGGTGTGGAGGCAAAAAAATTTCGTCAATAAGATTTCAGTAGGATACGAGATTTTTCTCTAGTAGTTCAAAATAAGGACTTGAGTAAAAACTCAAAGAGAATTTGCTGGTAAGAAAAATATAATGCGGACAAAAAATTCATGGAAGAAAACGGTAGCAAAATCAAAGATCACAGGTATGAACTATGGTAGAATTTGGCATCCAAAGTGCAGCAGTTTGGACATAAAAGATCAATGGTTTATATTAATAATTTTTTGATGAAATTAAAAAGAAAATCTGCTGTTAAGAAGTGCCAAAGCCATCGTAAAATTTTTGTAGAGATTTGGACAGAAAAAATGCACCAGCAAGTTTATGCAACTAAAATTCTGCAATATAACTTTCGTCGTAGAGATGGAAACTTTGAAATGAAAAGTTTATGCAGCAAGATAGGAATGGTTTTTTTGTATTTTTTGAATAAGGATAACTAAATTGCAATATCAATAAGGTAGGAAACGAGAACCTATTGCAATTCATGAAGAGATCAAATGATGATCTGCGGTGGTGGAGATGACGGTGGAATTTGATGACGATCTTTAACCAATTGTAAGAATTGCTTTAGGTGACTATAGAAGGACGATAGATGGCTGTGGAAGGGCAGTGAGATGCCAAAAATGCTGCTCTGATACAAAGTGATAGAATCCTTGCAGATTCTAAGCTTGGGTTGATCTCTATAGGAAATCGGCCACCTTGGAACTTTATAGGGGTTCATCCCTCTATGGTTTTTCTACACTATGACTGAAATATAATTGATCTATTAATGATGAAAAGTGGCTGATTACAAGACTATTTGTAGTGCTTCTAAACCCTAACTCCTAATAGCACTTCTACTCAAGACTCCTACTTCTAACAACTCCAACTCCAACTCCAACTCTAAGAAGCAACTCCTACTCCAAGTAAACTAAGACTTTAACACCTAATCAACCCTTGAGAGAGTCCTAACTAAATGGAGCTCTTCCCCTCATCAAAGTTGGTAGCTAATTGGGTTGGTTATAAGGTTGACTTAGTTAACTCCAACTTGTATCACTCCGACTCCTAACCAGACTCCAATTTAATTGAATCATAATCCTACTAGGATTTGGGCTGATTTATTATGATGGACTCAAATCTCCTCTTAGTCAACTTAATGTCAAGTCTAGGTTAGCCAACAAGGCTCAATCTAAGGACTCGACTTAATCGAAGAGGACCTAATTCAGCTAGGGTCCTAACAAGGAGGCCATCAAATCCCTCACCTTGGATTACCTCAATTTGCTCATCAATGGCCAAGTCTTCAGCGATGTCACGTTCAGTGTGGAGGGTCGATTCATGCATGCCCACCATTGCATCCTCGCGGCCTGCAGCCTCTTATTTTGTAGGTTCTTCTGTGGCATTGACCTACCGTCGCCAGGTCTCCTATCGTCACCGAGGAGGTTCGCAGCTTCCCCTAGAACTGCCGGTGGCGGTGGCAACGTCATCCCAGTGAATTCGGTCAACTACTAGGTGTTCTTATTGATTTTGTAGTTCCTATATAGTGGGCAGGCTTCCGTCGTGCCGCAGAAGCACCAGCCTCGCCCAAGTTGCGACGAGCACAGTTGCTGGCACACCCACTGCACTACAACCATCGACCTCACCGTCGACACCCTCGCTGCTGCTCGCTCCTTCGGCATCAAGCAGCTCGAGTAGATCATTGAGGTCATCTCTGAAAGCTTGATCGGCCCCTCTCTCCCAATTCCTTGGGTTCAAACTGCTGTTGGTCACTATCCATTTGTCTTTCTCAAAAGAGTCACCTTTTCTTTATTTGCAACTGTGAGTCTAATGTGTTTGCTCTTTTTTAGATTGTCTTTTAGTGTTGCTTGTGTTGGTGTTCTTCTTCAAAACCTCTTCGACTTCTTTTCGCTATGTGCAACGCATCCTCTATAGCAAATTCCATGAGCGGGTCTCTTTCACTGATCCGACCATCTTGCAACCACCATAGGCATTTCTAAACTTGCTTTTCATTAACACATCTTCCCTTCTTTAATGTCACATTGATGCATCATTCGTAATTTCTTGAATTGGGTTACCTTTTGTTCTCTCACAACTCAATCACTAGTGATACCGGGAAGGGAGAAAGAGTAATGAAATTCGGAAAGAAATGAGAATACCTGAAAGTTAAATTGTAGAAAATCAACAAACTCAGAACGCAACTTGCACAAAACAGTTAAAAGATAGCTCACCACCAAGTTTAAAATCGTAAGAGGATTGTTAAAACCTTTGTGGATTCTAAGCTTTGGGTGATCTCTATAAGGGATCGACCTCCTTGGAACTATATAGGGGTTCCTCCCCCCTTGGTACTCAAGTCATTTGCTAAAGAAAGATTGATCTATTCATGATAAAAAGTGGATGATTACAAGGCTATTTATAAGCTTTCAATCCCTAATTCCTAAGAGGACTCCTACTTCAAGACTCCTTCCTTTAAGCAACTCATAATGCACCTCTAATTCTAACTTCCAAGTGGCCTAACTAGGGGTGGTCGATTGCTTATTGTTTTCCTAACTTAATCCCCTTCTTAACCAACCCTTCTTTAACTAGGATAAGGGATGGTTAATTAAGGTAACTTCATCTTACTCACCCCTCAAATATCTTCCTCAACTAATCCTAACCTAGTCGGCCTCCTTACTTTCCTTAATAGAGGTCGACTTGATATGATTTACATGAATGCCCCTTAGATTTTACATGTCCTCTTCCATGAAACTAAATTAGGACTCCCCTATATAGAGTCCTAACAGACCTACCCTCTTCAAATCAGTCTTGTCCTCAAGGTTGAGGCTCCATGAACTTTGGGTCTCGATCTGCAATTCTTCTTGAAGCTTCCTTATGGTATCTTTGGTTGGTGCACTCTAGTCTGACTGTCCAGCATTATCTTGTATCTCTCCATTAGGGGTAGTAGTATTTGGACGATGGTGCATCATGATCTTACGATCTCATGTGATCATCAGCTGAACTTGAACCTCCTCATTAGTTGGGATGTCAGGTTGATCGATCTGGGTTAAGTTGTCTTTTTTAAACTTCCATTTGCGATGTGATACTTGGAGGATCAATTGTATTTTTAAATTGATGTACTGATTTGATCCATAAGTCACGACTCCATTATGATCCCCAATTTTGCAAGGGCCAAAGTAGCAAGGGGACCACTTCCTTGAGGCTCGAATTTTCTACTGGTAGGGCTGGAGATGAAGGGAAACTCAATATTCAACAACAAACTTTCTTCTGCTCCGGTATTTATCGTATGACTATTTTTTTCTTTCATGGGCTGCCACTTGGTTGTTCTTTAATAGTAATTGAGACTTCTTTTGAAATAATTGCTGCCCTTTGATAAGGTCCCTGGTGATATGATCCCATTCTGAGTCCGAGGAGGTTAGGAGTTGTAATTTTACTGAGCCTATTTTCATCTCTTTTTTGTGTTGTTGACCTGTATCATGCCAAACTTCAAATTTAGTAGTAATTAGTATCCCTTTATAGATCAAAAACATCATGTGAAATGCAAGAAGAGCCTTAGTGCGGAGTAGGTGTCGGCCAGCTTGCAAGAGGGTGGTGCCGATCTCAACTCCTATTTTTTCTGCTCCAATTTCAAACACCTCATTTCGATCTGATAATGCTAAGACTAATATAAATGGCATCATGGCTGTGGAGGCCCCATAGATGGTGGACGTGTGGATGTCTTGCTCTTGTTTCTTTCAAATTTTGATCTTCATCTAATCATAGATTCCATGCTGGTACTACTGCTGGAGGGACCTAATCTTCTTACGATCGTCAATAGGGAAGACTTCGAACAACATAGTCTGCTCATGGGAGAGATAGAGAAGTAGCCCGAGATCTGGGAGTGCTGCATCAAAAGCCATAGATGGTTCAGCTTGATGTGGCACTTCAGGAAGAGCTTATCCCTGCAGACAAAGAGACAAAGCTTTTGGAGATAAAGTGTCGTTGCAAGGGAAGGTTGTGACCGAATGATCTGTGTCTCCTGAGTCTCGTGGATAATCCTTTTAGCTTCGGCCCTCTGAGGATGTGGACAGCAATAGAGCCAAATATGTGTTGGTGGTTCCTCCTGTAAGATCAGCATATGGAGGTCGTGCAGTCTGGTAGGATGAAATCGGCTCGGTTCGGTGGAGGTAGCAAACTTCTCCAAGTGTTGTGTCTTTTCTTCGCTCCCACATTTCCCATGTATGGTCACCTGCTTTACTTTGCCATTCATAAGGTCATTGGGGCTCCTTATCTTGATGAGGATGGTGATCGACTGCTACTTAAGAGATTCTTCAACTTTCATTGCTTGCGAGTTTACATGGCTGGCTAGAGTGTGAGTCATATAATCGGTCGGCTGTGGGTCCTCCTTTGTGTTCTCCTCTTCATGTTCAAGGTTGTCTTCTTCAGATTCTTCAATTGGTTATATCATGGAAAGCTTCCCTTTTTTACAATGATGGTTGCGGCTCCAAAGTTCATTGTCATGCCAAGAAAGGCCCTTCGCTAATCTATCGTGAAGTTCTTTTCTCATTAATTTCTTTGGAGCGAAGCACAACTAGGAGCAGGGGGTGCTGAAGGTTTATATGTTGTTGGTCTAGGAGTAGTTCTCATCCTTTGAGCATCTTGGTCCAACCGTTTCTCTTGGATTCAAGCGAAAGAGATTGCAGCCTTCATGGTGGAGGGCTGTCGCGCTTTAACCTCTCCTTTAATTTCTAATTTGAGTCATTCGATGAACATCCCTAACAATTGTCTGTCAAACCAATCACGAGCAAAGTAAGATAATTCTTCAAACCTGGTTTGGTATTCTTGGATCGTGGAGGTTTGTTGGATCTTGGTAAGTTGTTCGTTGATATTCTCGTACTTGGTTGACCCAAAATAGTTCAGCAGTACGTACTTGAAGTGTATCCACGTCGGAGCCCCATGGTTTTGTTCAAGAGAATTGTACCATCATGTAGCATCTCTTTTAAGGTGGATGATAGCGGTGTCCACCATGGAATCCTTTGGTGTTTGGCGATGACAGAAGTAATGTTCGGCGCACGAATTCCATCTCGTCGGGTCTCCTTCTTTCCATCGAGGGAAGTCCTCCCTCATGCATGGCTGCCTCATATTTATGGCTTGTTCTTTCTTTTTGAGAGGCCTCTCTGAACTTGCACTTTGCTAGAATTTTGTTGAGCTCGGAGATCGGCCCAATTTGAATTCAGCGAATAAGGCACACAATCTATCCTCCACGCGTGATTCAAACGCCTCCAACTTGGCATCGACTAAACCTTGAGATGCCATTGCGTGTGCCTCCAGATCTATGATGCCAATATCCTGCTCCTATTGTTGGGTCAGTAATATGAAACGCTTGGGTGGATTGATAGCTGAAAGGGTGACAGATCAAGGTTGTGACTTAGGGTTAATAGCTTACGATTTAGGTTACTGTTGGTGCTAGAGTTTGAGGGTGCTGTGGAGGCTGCAAAGGATTTTTGTGGTAGTGGTTTAAGGTTGGGAAGGAAGGTTTAGGGTTGCTGTTGGGGCGGCAACCGGTTTGGCAAGGTTCGGTGGTTGTGGAAGATAAGGATTGGTGGCTATGAAAGACCATTATTTGGGCTACAGTTTGGGCTGGCTATAGAAATCAAAAAAAGGCTACAACAGCTATGTCTTAAGGCTATATGGGTGCCCTAAAGATGACATGGGTGGCAGCAATAATTTCAGTAAGGATCAGATATGGGCGTAGCAAAAAACACCAAATGGTAGTGCTGCAGAATTCTGCGTCGATAGGCTGTGATAGTCGCTATTTTGGGCTGCGGCTTTGGGTGCTGTTAGGGTAAGGAAAATAAGTTATAAGGGTTACATCTTAAGGCTAAATGGATGCCCTAAAGATGTCTTGGGTGGTAATAGCAAGTTAGTTGGGTTTTGGTGGGTTAAGGAGAAGAAGAAAGACAAAGGTGTAGGAGCAGATCTTTCGTCGAAAAAAATTCCAGCAGTGAAGACGTAATATTTTCCAAAAATTTTTAATGAAAATTCGAGTGAAACTCAACGAGAATCTACTGGCAAGGAAGAGGTAATATCATCAAAAATTACATGGAAGGAAACGACAGCAAAAGGTTTGACAAAATCAAAGATTACAAGAAGGTGTTGCTGTAGAATTTTTTCGGTGAAAGATTTCAGCAGTATAGTTGAAATTTTTTGCAGTAGTGCATAACTAGGAATTGAGTAAAACTTAATGGGAATCTACTGGCAAGGGAAAGATAATGCTGTTAAAAAATTTATGAAAGAAATTGGTGCTGGTTACAGGTGCCCTGCAAGCCAATCACGTGAGTGATGGCACGTGTGACACACTGTATGATCTTTTTGCTTATGATTAATATTGGCATATTCTCATATTATCTGTTACATATATATTATGATGTCCTTGGTTCTATGTAATGTTAGTCGGATCGTAATGAGATCATGATAATGAGATCGATTTACTTTTAGACACAGATCCTAAATAATCCCGGTTATAGGTTACTCAAGAGGAACATTGAGATAACCGGACAGATCAGTGTACTATATACCCATCCATATGATGGAGGTGGCTGGTCTCATAGCCACTTGTGTGGAGACACTAAGGATATAGTATAGGTGCTCATTGGAGAATGAGTTCACTAATTGATCCGCTTATGGAATGTTGTATAGTTAATGATACCTAATATCACATAGCGATTCATAGTCCCAGTTGTGTATCTGGTCCTTAGATTTGAGACACCAAGGATGTCATGTATGAGTACTCCTTTCTTTGATGCCAGACTTACAGGTTTAAAAAGTTCCAGATCTGGTACAGTTGGTTATCGAGATCGGTAGCCAATCTTATGAAAGTAATTGAGTGTCAATAGAGGATCATCCACTCTTGGTATCACGAGAGAAATATCCCATATATGCTTGCTCAGACAAATCCCTGGCCAGGGTCATTCGGATTAAGAAAGAAGGAGTTCTCCGGTAGAATCTAAATAGAGTAAGACACTGATTCCATATGTGACCTGACAGTACCATATCCAATATACGGTCTCTGGGATATTATTTGGATGAGGGATTATAGATACATGGTAACTGTGGACAGATAGGTCTGATGGATTTGATCCCTCCTGTACTGTTTGGGGACTATGGCATAGTGGCCTAGTACGTCCATAGTCGATGAGTCGAGTGAATTATTATGAGGATAATAATTCACTATATCAGAAGGAGTTTTGATGGGAGTGACTCATGGCCAGCTCGGTATAGGGCCTAGAGGGTCACACACATATGGTGGAAGCTTCAGCGAATAGATAATTCGATGGAGATCCAATTATCCTCTATTCTCATTAGATGAGACCCTAAGTCGATGGGCTCTATGATTAAGGCCTAGTTAAAGGCCTAGGAGATTATTGGATAGAGATCCAATAATGCAACGTTAGTGGATAATTGGACAGAGATCCAACACCCACTAAGGAAGGAGCCCTAGGGTTTTTGGTGGCTCTCTATAAATAGGAGGGGAGACTCATGGTTGATAGGCTGCAGCAGCATTAGCCTCCACCTCCTATTCTCCTCCCTCCCTCTGAGCAAGAGTTATAACATCCGATTGGAGGAGTTTCGCTGCAGAGATCCATCTTGTAGATACCGCTTGAGAGGAGGACGCTTGACCTCCTTTATCTTCTCCATTCGGATCTGGAATACAGGGATATACGATCTCCCTAGGTAAAATCAATCTCTCACACATCGTGATTTTTTGATCTTTACGGTTTTTCTCATGACCTGAATCTTTTGCACGATGATTTGATCTGCGTGGGAAATCAAATTTTGTTTTGATTTCTGCTGTGCATGTGATGCACCCGCTGAGGTTTCCCAACAATGGTATCAGAGCCAAGGTTTTCATGCAAAAAATTGGTTTTAAACTACGTGTGATAAATTGAATCACGTAGAACTATACTACGCGCTTGTTGCAGTAATTGGCAACAAAAGTAAACGTTGCCTGCTCGGTATCAGGCCTAGAGGGTCACACGCATATGGTGGATGCTTCAACGAATAGAGGATTGGATGGAGATCCAATTAGCGCCTATTCTCATTAGATGAGAAACTAAGCTGATGGGCTTCTTGAGTAAGGCCTAGTTAAAGGCCTAAAAAGATTACTTGATAGAGATCCAATAATACAAGGTTAGTGGGTAATTTGATGGAGATCCAATACCCACTAAGGAAGGGGCCCTAGGGTTTTTGGTGGCTCTCTATAAATAGGAGGGGAGACTCATGGTTGATAGGCTGCAGCTTTAGCCACCACATCTTATTCTCCTCCCTCCCTTTGAGCAAGAGTTGCAAGATCAGATTGGAGGAGTTTCACTACAGAGATTCATCTTGTGGATACCGCTTCATCTTCTCCATCCGGATATGGAATATAGGGATATACGATCTCCCTAGGTAAAATCAATCTCTCACACATCGTGGTTTTTTTATTTTTACGATTTTTCTCGTGACCCCAATCTTTTGCACGACGATTTGATCTGCATGGAAAACTGATTTTTGTTTTGATTTTTGCTGCACATGTGATGCACCCGTTGAGGTTTCCGAACAATTGGCAGCAAAAATTTTGGCAAGATCAAGGAATATGAGAAGGTACTGCAGTAGAATTTTTTCGTCGAAATATCTTAACAGTATAGACAAGATTTTTCTCCAGCAGTTCAAAACAAGGATTTAAGTAAAACTTAGAGAATCTTCTTGTAAGGGAAAAAGGTAATGCTAATAAAAATTTCAAGGAAGAAAATGGCAGCAAATGATTTGGCATAATCGAAGATCACAGAAAGGTACTGTAGTAGATTTTTACGTCTAAACTACAGCAGCTTGGACGTATAAGATGAGCAGGTTATCTTGATGATTTTTCGATGAAACCAAAGGGAGATCTGAGGATAAGAAGTTATAAAGCTGTGGTAGAAATTGTATAAAAATTTGATCAGTAAAAATGTAGCAGCAAATCAAACAGTAAGGGGTGTGTGACTGGAATTCTAGCGTAACTTTCATCGTGAAGATGAAAACTTTACGACGAAAAGTTTATGCAATAATATAGTTATAATTTTTTTGGGTTTTTGGATTAGGATAACTAAATTGTAGCAGTAGTAAGGTAGAAAACCAGAACCTGTTGTAATTCATGGGTAGATCAAAGGATGATCTGCGATAATTGAAATGACGGCATAGTTTGGTAACGATCTTCTAGCAATTGTGGGAATTACTTTGGATGACTATGGGTGGCTGATGGATGGCTGTGGAAAGGTAGCGAGACACCAAGAACGCTGCTTTGATACCAAAGGTTAGAACCCTTGTGGATTCTAAGCTTTGTGTGATCTCTATAGGGGATCGACCTCCTTGGAACTCTATAGGGGTTCTTCCCTCCTTGGTACTCAAGCCATTGGCTAAAGAAAGATTAATCTATTCATGATAAAAAATGAATGATTACAAGGCTATTTATAGGCCTTAAATCCCTAATTCCTAAGAGGGCTCCTACTTCAAGACTCCTTCCTTTATGCAACTCCTAAGCAACTCATAATGCACCTCTAATTCTAACTTCCAGCCGGCCTAACTAGGATTGGTCGATTGCTTATTGTTTTCCTAACCCTACCCCAACTTAATCCCCTTCTTAACCAACCCCTCTTTGACTAAGATAAGGGATGGTTAATTAAGGGAACTTGTATCTTACTCTCCCCTCAAATATCTTCTCAACTAATCCTAACCTAGCCGGCCTCCTTACTTTCCTTAATAAGGGTCGGCTATATAAGATTTACATGAATGCCCCTTAGATTTTACATGATTTCCCTCTTCCATGAACCTAAATTAGGACTCTCCTAGCTAGAGTCCTAACAAGTATACAGAAAGTTCACCGCCTCAAGGGAATTAAACAAGGATATAAAACTAAAATTAAAAGACTCACCACTCAAAGATGCATCCAAAAGATATAGAATTTTAGAGACTCCAAAAAGCTTCCACAAATACAATCAACTATCCCCCAAAAGTTCTTTTCAACCCTAGAATATCAAAATAAATACTAGTGCATAAAACATCCCTTCATGCATAGGGAACTATGACATTAAATGCTTTACATCTGCCAATTAACCCCTTTATGCATTCCTTGGTCAAGAAGATAGGCATCTTGAAATAGCTATAACTTTGTCCAAGGAATATGCTCATGACCTATCATTTGAGTGGGTTGGGTTAAGAATTCTGAAAAATTAGATACTCCTGTGTCAATCTCCCCTGGTTGAAGAAGACTTGTCCTCAAGTCTTCATTTGTTTCATCACCATAATAAGGACTTAAATCAACCACATTGAATGTTGATGATACACCATATTCTTCAGGTAGATCAATCTCATAAGCATTCTCTCCAAAATTTCTAGGCACTTTGAATGGACCATCAGCCTTTGGTTTCAACTTCCAAATTTTCCTGGTGGAAATCTCTGCTTCCTTAGATGAATCCAAACCATATCACCTGCATTAAACCTCATATGCTTTCTATGTTTGTTAGTTGTTTGCATGTACCTTTCATTTTGCTTCTCAATGGTTGCTTTAACATTGTCATGCAGCTTCTTTATCTGTCTAGCCCTCTCATCAACATCTCCACTAAATTGCTTAGTTTTAGAATGATGGGCTAAGTCCAAAGGACTAGCAGGATTAGCACCACAAACAACCTCAAAAGGACTCTTATCAATGGTATGGTGCATGAAACGATTGTAAACAAACTCAATATGTGGAAGAATGAGGTCCCATTACTTAATGTTCTTACCAACATAGCTTCTAAGCAAGTTTCCCAAGCTTCTATTCATTACCTTTGTTTGCCCATTGGTTTGTGATGATGAGTGCTACTGAAATTCAAATAAGTACCTAGTCTCCTCCATAGAGTCCTCCAAAAATGACTAAAAAATTTTAAATCTTGATCAGACACTATAGTTCTTGGAAGGCCATGCAATCTAACGATCTCCTTGAAGTACAAATCATCAATATGAGATGCATCATTTGATTTATTACAGGGAACAAAATGAGATATCTTTGAGAATCTGTCAACAACAACCATGATATAATCTTTATTCCTTTGAGTTCTCGGTAATCCTAAGACAAAATCAAGACTCACATCCTCCCATGGAGCATTAGGCACCGGCAATGGAGTGTACAAACATGAATTTTGTCCTCTTATTTTTGCCAAGTGACACACTCTGCATTGCTTCACAAATCTCTCCACATCTCTGAACATCTTAGGCCAATAGAAATTTGATTGAATATGAGCAAGAGTTTTGTTCCTACCAAAATGTCCTCTCAAAGTACCACCATGAGCATCAGCTAGAATTACATGTCTTAAAGAACAAGATGGAACACACAAGGCATTCGCTCGAAAAAGAAATCCATCAAAGATAGTAAATTGCTGAAAAGAACCTGATTTGCAATTCTACCATATTGAGCTGAAATCCATATCATTCTGATAGAGCTATTTGAATGTCTCAAATCCAACTATTTTGACTCCCATGGTTGATAATAAATAATATTTTCTGCTTAATGCATTAGCAACTACATTTTGAACACCAGATTTATGCTTGATTGTGAAGTTATAAGATTGCAGGAACTCCACCCAAGCTGCATGCCTCTTGTTTAGCTTGTGTTGGTGATTAATAAACTTCAATGTCTCATGATCAGAATATAAAACAAATGGCTTGGCAAGAAGATATTGACTCCAATGAGATAAAACTCGATAAATGGCATAGGACTCATTGTCGTAGGTAGAATATTTCCTCCTTGTATCATTCAGCTTCTCACTAAAAAGGGCAATGGGCTTTGATTCTTGACTCAAAACAGCACCAATTCCCATATTGGAGGCATCACATTCAACCTCAAACACTTTGTCAAAATTGGGTAATAACAAAATAAGAGCTTTGCTCACCTTTCTTTTTAATAGCTCAAAAGCCTTATCAGCCTCATTAGTCCACTTGAATTTATTACCTTTCAGGCATTCGGTGATTGGAACAACAATCGAGCTTAAACCCTTGATGAATCTTTGTTAAACTATGGAAACTCCTCACACCATGCAATGAAGTCGGTGTTGGCCAATTAAGAATAGCTTCTACCTTACTTTGATCCATCATGATTCCATCTTTTGAAACAACATATCCAAGAAACACCACACCATGAGTAAAAAAGTCACACTTCTTCAGATTAGATAAAGCTTTTACTACCTCAAGATAAGAAAAATCTTCTTAAGATGATTCATATATTGTTCCTCAATTTTGCTGTACACCAATATGTTATCAAAATAAACCACAACAAAAGTTTCAATTCATGCCTTAAGTATATGATCATAAATCTCATGAAAGTATTAGGTGTATTAGATAACCCAAATGGCATAACCAACCATTCATACAAGCCTTCTTCTCTAGTTTTAAATGTTGTTTCTACTCATCTCCAGGCCTCATTCTTATTTGGTAATAGCCACTCCTCAAGTCAATTTTAGATAAAAATAGAAGCACCATATAATTGATCAAGTAAATCATCCAACCTTGCAATGGAAAAATGATAGTCAATAGTGATTTTGTTGATGACATGATTGTCTACACACATTCTCCAATAACTATATTTCTTAGGCACCAACAAGGTTGGAACAACACAAGGACTCATACTTTTCCTAATCAATCCCTTTTTTACTAACTCATCTACTTGCCTTTGAAATTCTTCATGCTCCTTGGGACTCATTCTGTAAGCTGTCTTGTTAGGTAGGATAGTCTCTGGAATAAGATCAATATGATGTTGGATGTCTCTTAATGGTGGAAGACCATATGGAATCTCTTCTAGTATAATGTCTTGAAACTCCTCCAGGATTGGTTTCATGTTTGTTGATGGTTCCTTGTGATGTTCATTCTCTTCTTTGACTACTAGAGCCAAAATATCACTACCTCTTTCCAATTCACCTTTACATTCACCATAGGACATAAAATCACTAACTTCCTTCTTAGGTGCATTGATTTCAGAAGGCTGTAATGGAGCTAAAATAATCTTCTTTTCATTCACCTTAAAAGAATAAGTATGTTTATAGTCATCATACAATACCCTCCTATCATAATGCCAAAGTCTGCCCAATAATAAATGACAAGCATCCATAGGAGCAACATCACACCATACTTCATCTTTGTAATATTTGCCAATAGAAAATAGAACTAAATATCTTTTAGTTACTTTGATGTCGTTTTCCTTTTACAACCATCATAATTGGTAAGAATGCGGATGAGGGATTGTGTCCAACTTTAGCTTCTGCACCATCTCGAAAGATACCACATTCTCAAAACTGTCACTTTCAATGATCACCAAGCACACCTTGCCATTAGAGGTACATTTAGTATGAAATACATTCTTTCTCACCCAACTTTCATCCTCAGCCATATAAGATACTTGTAAGCTACGTTGTAACATAATAGATAAACCACGATCAACATAAGTAACCTCTTCCTCATCATCATCATATTTTTGTTCATCATTGGCTTCATTTCCTTCTTCGTCACTATGTTCTACAACTAATGTAACAATCCTCCTATTTGGATAGTCTGAAGCAATATGCCTAAAACCATGACACTTGAAGCATTTTCGGCAATTAGTTGTAGAAGACTTAGGTGGTAGTTTGCTGCTGATTGATCCTTCACTCTTCTCTTGCTCCTTCGGTACTACTTTGCTTTGGGGAGTAGGCTTAGAATTTTGTCCTCTCATATAGCTATCTTTCACTCCATATCGAGAACCCTTTTCAAACTTTTACTGTTTCTTCACTTTTAAAACCAGCTTACTCACATCATTTAAAGTCCAATGCGATTAGAGTTGAACCACTTTGGCAATCTCATATTTCATATCTCCAAAGTATCTTACAATGGTCTATTCTTTTGGTTCCATAAGCTCTCTTTTGACATAAGATTGTCGAACTCTATTGTGTACTCCTCCACACTAAGATTTTTTTGCTTATAATCATGGATTTTCATAAAGATTTCTTACTTATAGTTGTTAGGTAAGTATTTTCTTTTCAGCTCCCTTTTCATTTTCTTCCATATTATGATTTTACTCTTTCCCTCACGTTCTCTTTGCTTCTTCAGATTTTTCCACAAAAAAGATGCATTTCTTCTGAGTTTTAGTGCCATGAACTTTACCTTCTTTTGTTATAGTGGTTCATGAAAATTGAAAATTCTTTCTACCATTTTAAGCCAATCAATAAATTCATCAACATTGATTTTCCCTTCAAACTCCGGACTATCCAACCTTGTGTTGTATTTGTTCTACCATTTATCTCAGTCTTTACATCTTATATGAAATCTTTGAAACTCCCTTGGGTAAGATGGTGAATCATCATTAGAATCATATATTTGGCCAATATTTTCATGCTGATTATTTTTGTTCTGAAGTTCTTCAATAATTTCATTTTTTCTTGTAGAGTAGCTACAACTTCAAGGATTCAGCGTTATCGTCATGGCCTCTACCTTCACCAACTGTTTCTTTTCCATTCTGCCTTGCTATGATCTCTAGCCTTAAGCTCTGATACCAAACTGATACTGGAAAGGGAGAAAGAGGAATGAAATTCAGAAAGAAACGAGAATACCCGAAAGTTGAGTTGTAGAAACCCAACAAACTTAAAACACAACTTGCATAAAACAGTTAAAGATAGCTCACCACCAAGTTTAAAATTACAAGAGGATACAGAAAGTTTATCACCTCAAGGAAATTAAATAAGGATACAAAACTAAAATTAAAAGACTTACCACTCAAAGATGCATCCAAGAGATATAGAGTTTTAGAGACTTCAAAGAGCTTCCACAAATACAATCAGATATCCCCCAAAAGTTCTTTTCAACCTAGAATATTAAAATAAGTAGTAGTGCATGAAACATCCCTTCATGCACAGGAAACTATGACATTAAATGATTCACATCTGCCAACTAACCCCTTTATGCATTCCTTGGTTATGAAAAAAGACATATTGAAATAGCTATAATTTTATCCAAAAAATATACTCATGAGCTATTATTTGAGTGGACTGGATTAAAAATTCTAAAATTTAGATACTCTCATATCAATCAGTTTCATCAACCTAGCATTCTGTTCCTCCCCCTATATTTTATTGGAGGAACCAACCTAAAGTTCCTTCCCTATTATCCTATTACACTCCTAACTAGCATTCCAGGAGAGCAACTTTTCGTTCGTTATATGTCGCAGACTCATGTTTGGTACTGCGGTTGTTCAATCTGGCTGTGGCTGGGTACGTGATGAAGGTCCTGGTCGCGTCGGGGTAGCAAGACCTGCAGTAGCTCTGGACCACATGTTCACACCTCATCACCAAGTCAGGCCTCCCAGCCGAGGTGCTTGCGAAGCACCTCCCCATCAACATGGTCACCCGGATCCTGGAGCTTCGTTTCAACTCCTCCCTCGTTCGTCGGTCCCCCTTTGTCGCGCACCACCTCCACCAGCAAATCGACGTCGCCGGCTCCTCTGCTGACATCGACGACTATCACCATAAGATCTGCCGCATGTGTCGCGCTCTCGACTCGTCTGACATCAAGCTCGTCAAGCTGATGGTCATGGGGGAGGGGTTGAACTTGGACGACGCGCTCGCCCTCCAGTACGCCATCGATAACTGTAGCCGTGAGGTCGTCAAGGCTCTTCTGGAGCTCGGCGCGGCGGACGTCAATCGCCTGGCCGGTCCCTCCGGAAGGACACCGCTCCACGTTGCAGCCGAGATGGTGTGCCCCGACATGGTAGCCGCCTCCTCGACCACCATGCTGACCCCAAAGTTCTTACCGTGGACGACGTGACCCCGATCGACATACTTTCCACCCTAACTCCCGAGTTCCTCTTCAATGGCGCAGTGCCATCTTTGTCGCACATTGAACCCAACAAGCTATGCCTGTGTCTCGAGCTCGTCCAGTCTGCGGCATTGGTCATGAACCGCGAGGAGGGCAACAACTATGGTGCTGGAAGCAACCTGAGCACGTCCATCTTTCCACAGATGACTCCGGAAGCAGGTTCTTGTAACGCAAATTGCTCAAGCTACAGCATGATCGACCTTAGCCCAGACTCAAGAATGGTGTATCTGAATCTTGGCATGGCGGAACAATTTGGATGCAAGATGAACGAAGGAGGCGTAGATGAAAACAGCAGCAGTAGATCACAAGGAGGAGGTGGTGGCAATGGCCCATCATCCATGTATCCTTCTCAGGGCTTCCCATGCATGATCTGCTTTAGATCACCTACTTGTCTCCGGTTGATATCTACAACACATTACACAGCGAGGGACTCATGATTTGTACAAGGTGATTTCACTGTCATCTCTTTTTTCCAAGGATTTTGTTGTTCTCGGAGGAACAGGGAGATGAGCCTGTGCAGCTACAATGGCATCACACAATTTTTATTGTTCTTCTTGATCTATTTTGATTGTTGTGTTAGTGCACTGAATGGTGGAGATGCAAGTCGATCTTTTCCGTGAGTTGTCAATTTCCATTCAATTTAATCCAAAAGCCTAAATTATTAGATTGTAAGTAAGACTCAAATAAATTTCACCCATTAACTAGATATTTCTGAGACTATCTTTTTAGTCATTTTTTTAATTTCTCCTTACATATAATAATTTCTAACAAAATCGATTAGCAACGATAGCTTCCATCAAGCATACAAGTAAGGTCATCAACATCTAGCGTGTGTATAATTCCTTACTCTATTGCTTTCAAATGGTGTTCTTTTCCTTTCCACTTAGGCTTTATTTGGAGAAGCAAAGACAAAGGCAATGTCCAAGTGTGGTAATAAGCTGTCCAGAATTGGTTCGTAGTTATGTGATAAAGAAGCCCTTGTTCTCATGAGTTGTGCACAAATGTCTATATATATATATATATATATATATATATATAGTTATGATCATAAAAAGTAGTTCCTACTCCTAATTCAGTCATAGCAGCTAAGTTTTTTTTTACGGTACAAGACAATCTCTTGATCAGTTAAAGGAAGATTCTCTCATCTAATTGTATGAGACATTTAATAGCTTTCATAAGGATTGTATCTCATAAATTTTTATTGAACTTTATAATCTCATTCCATCTTAACATGGTATCGGAGCCTTCTCTCTCTTTAAGAGAGCTCCTCAACCTTTCCCTCTATGATTAGAATATGATCATAATCACAGCGACCAGCGCCATTGGCCACCTTGTGCGCACCTCTCCTCTTTTTGCCCTCCCCTGCTTCCGACACAGGTGTTGGGAAACCATAAAAGAGAATCACATACGTAATCGAAGAATAAAAATAAAATCAATTTCCCACGTTTATCATGTCATTGTGCAAAGATTGGTGCACGAAAAATTGTATAAATAAAAAATTGTAATGCATGAGAGATTAATTATCTAGGAAGATAATATATCTATGAAATTCCATATCCAAATGGAGAGGACGAAGGAGATCAAATGTTCTTCTCTTTAGCAGTATTCACACGATGGATCATTACGTACCTTCTCACAGCACTCATGGAAGAAGATCTGTTATCTTCTTCGCTGCCTTCTCGCAGTAGGGAGGAGCTGATCGGCTAAGAAGATGAGAGAGGAAGAAGAATAGGAGGGGGGTGCCTAACCTATCACTATTATGCTGCCACTGCCTCCTATTTATAGAGAGCCACCAAAAGCCCTAAGGGATCATATGTCACGCCCCCCTTCGAAAGGTGTGACCATGTCATAAATTGATAATTTTAGACACGACATAATATATCCAGGATCCAATCAAACATTTGAGGATACAAAAAAACTTGGGCAGTTTAAATGTGTAAGATTGATTTGAGGTCGGGTTACTATCAATTGAATATCAAGAAGGACGATATCCCTAAAACAGCTTTTAGAACTCGATATGGTCACTATGAATTCGTAGTAATGCCTTTTGGCTTGACTAATACCCCTGCAGTTTTCATGAAATTGATGAATAGAATATTTCAGCCACTCTTGGATACATACGTAATCGTATTCATTGATGACATATTAGTGTATCAGAAAACAAACAAGGAACAGTAGATTCATAAAGCAGAACAAACATGACGGACATTCCAAACTTTTATCCAAGGCATGACGGACATTCCAAACTTTTATCCAAGGCATGACGGACATTGTGAGTTAATTTATGTGCTTTGGATAAAACCAAGGATGGATTTTCCATCATATTTGTTCTGATTTATGATTCTACTGTTCCTTGTTAGATTTCTGATACACTCTAAAACTTACGCCTTTGACATGTTGATACTTGCTGAGCTTTGTAGCTCATTCCGTTGATGCTAATTTTTCAGATTAGCTTATCATACCGAAGCTTTCCTCTGCAGAAAATAGAGGTGCAGCAACACATGCCGCAGCCTCCTTCCCCTCTTCTCCTTCTCTTCTCTTTTTCTCTCTTCCTCTTCTTCTTTTTCTTTTTTTTTTGTTTCCTTCTCTTCACCGACTCAGCTCTTCTTAAGGAATGAAGAGGCGGTGGAGAAGAGGCGGTGGAGATTGTAGAGGCGGTGGAGAGTTGCTGTGTAGTGTATTTTGCACTTTTGCACTTTAGTCCTTCTATTATTATGATTCTACTGTTCCTTGTTAGATTTCTGATACACTCTAAAACTTACGCCTTTGACATGTTGATACTTGCTGAGCTTTGTAGCTCATTCCGTTGATGCTAATTTTTCAGATTAGCTTATCATACCGAAGCTTTTGAAACTAGGCGGCGGCAGTGGAAAGCTAGAAGGTTTTGGGCAAATCGTATAGCAGTTGATATGTTTTGATTGTATAAGAAATTCCTAATGTTTCATGAAATGTTGTTGGTAGATGTTGAAGGGTGGATTTAAAATACCTCTCATGTTTAGCATTTTGGAACGTCAAGTTTAACTAGCCTATCGAACTCCAAATATTTCAAGTCTAGTGTCCAAAGAAAGATCATTTAGTCTAGATTCCTATAAAACTAGTTTCACCAAAATCAAAAATCAGTACAGTAATCTAGAGCCAGAACAAGGTAGAAAGGTCAGAACTGGGTGAAAACTGCAAACTCTGTTTTATAGATTTCGTAGTACCACTTGAAACAAATGTTTAACTAGCCTATCGAACTCCAAATATTTCAAGTCTAGTGTCCAAAGAAAGATCATTCAGTCTAGATTTCTATAAAACTAGTTTCACCAAAATCAGAAATCAGTACAGTAATCTAGAGCTAGAACAAGGCAGAAAGGTCAGAACTGGGTGAAAACTGCAAACTCTGTTTTACAGTGTTGTTTTGCCTTGCAAATTTCTGTAAAAATCTGAAATCTATTTTGTGGGTTCCAAAGCTTCTTCCTATAAAACTAGTTTCACCGCAATCAGAAATCAGTACAGTAATCTAGAGCTAGAACAAGGCAGAAAGGTCAGAACTGGGTGAAAACTGCAAACTCTGTTTTACAGATTTCGTAGTACCACTTGAAACAAATGTTTAACTAGCCTATCGAACTCCAAATATTTCAAGTCATAACTAAGTCTTAGCAATAACATAAACTATATTTCTTCACAAACGAGGGATGTTACATCATATGCCTTAATGGGTATTGAATCTTCATCCAATTACTCACTCTTCTTAGATTATTAGATCTCTATCCAATAATATCAATGGCCTCTGATTATGCCTTATTCAAAAGATCCATCAATGTTGGGTCTCATCCAATGATCTTAGGGGATAATTTGATAACTCATATTCAATCCTCTACTCACTGCAATCATACACCATATGTGTGTGACCCTCTAGGTCCAATGTCGAGCTAGTTGTGAGTCCTACCTGTCAGAACTCTTTTAGACTTAATAAATTGTTATTCCATAACAATTCACTCAACTCATCGACTATAGACTTACTAGGCCACTGTGCCATAGTCCCAAGTTGGTACAGGAGATCTAATCTATTAGACTTGTCTATCCTTAGTTAACGTGCATGTATAGTTCCTGATCTATCCAATATCTCAGAGACCTTATATTAGGCATGGTATTATCAGGTCCGATATGGAATCCGTCCAAGTCTCGTCCTAATCGGATTGTTACGGAGAACTCATTCTTTCTCAGTTTGACTGACCTTAGCCCGGGATTTGCTTGAGTGATAACACACGGGATATTTGTCTCATGATATCAAGAGTAGATATTGACACTCAATTACCTTTTTAAGGTTGGCTACCAATCCTAGTAACTGGTTATAGTAGATCTAGAACTTTCCAGACCTATAAGTCTGGCGTAAAAGAAAGAAATACTCAAACAAGGTATCATTGTCTAAGGACCAGATACACAACTAGGACTATAGAATCGATGTCTGACGATAAGTATCATTAACCATCCAACATTCCATATGCGGATTATTTAATAAACTCATTTTCTAATGAGCACATGTACCCATACAAGTGGCTATGAGACCAGTCGCCTCTATCATATAGACAAGTATACAGTATACTGGTCTGTCTGGTCATCTCGATGTTCCTCTCAAGTAACCTATGATCGAGATTATTTAGGATCTGTGTTTAAAGGTAAAACGATCTCATTTTCGTGATCTTATTACAATACAATTCTCATTGTACAGAACCAAGAACATCACAAATATATATACAATAGATAATATAATATGAGAATATACCAATAATAAAATGAATATGTAGTATGTTACATGTACCATCACTCACATGATTAGCTTGTAGGGTACCTATAATCAACAATAGGATCACTTGCCTTATTGTCGACCGACACTATCGTTTATGACCTACTTTCAAAGTATAGCCTGCTATTGCACTCCTTCCTTCCTCCTCCTCTGCGCATCTCCTGCTTTGGCACACTTGTAATATCCCTCATTTCTGAAATATTTATAATAAAATATTTTAAATTATTTATGAGAACTCATTTATAAAATTTTAGGATTTATTTATTAATTCTCTTTATTAAATAATTTTATATTGAAAGTTGATTGCTAGGGACCTAAGTGTGAATCTTAAAAAAAGTATGAAATGAATTGCAAAAGATTCAAAAGTTTAAAAAAAAAAGAAACATGGTGAGGACATGTGTCCCTTTCTTGTTTAAAGCAGTGCCACTTGTGCATGTGCATGGGTGATACATAAGCACATTGCATGCATATTTGCCACCTATCAATACATATGTTAGCTTAAACAATTAACAATTAGAGAAAAAAAAGGGTGTTTTGGCTACAACGTGAACTTGAGAAGAAGAAGAATAATAAGAGAAGGAAGGAAGAAGAAGAAATTTGGGGATTTTGAGATTGTGATCTAATCCACACCTTTGGGACTAAAATATTCAAAGGCAAGTATTCTATCTTTCTCCTACTGAAATTCATCTTTATTTTTGCTTTGATTTATGAAGAAAATTCTGAACTAATCTGAAATCTTTTGTTGGCTGCCTAAGTATGAATCTATAATATTATCATGATTATGACCTATCTGTCTTATTCTTACTATAACATTTAGTACAGACCTCTGATTTAGACAAAACTTAGTTTCATCAAAAATAGATTCAAATATCTTTCTTTTGAAACTATGTTTGAAGAATTTGAAGTTTATTTACTAACCCAAACGTTTACTTCAATTGAATATATAAAATCTGTAAAATATAATATGTAGCTCATGACCTTTCATCACTATATTGGTTATATCTTCCTATTGGAATTCCTGATTTATATAAAACTTAATGTTTTAGAAAATAGACTCTTAGACCTTTCTGTTGAACCTAAGATTGAATGGTTTGGAGTCAAAATGACTATCAAAATCCCCATTTTGATGGACCATATGAATTCTACAAACCGGGGACTATAATTTCGGACCTTTGGTTGCAAAATCATCAATAACTCTTTGTAGAGACTTTTAATTTGTATGAAACTAGTATTGTATGAAACTACATTGATTTAGCTTTTCAACAACACCTTTATTGAGTAATTTAGAGTATTTTTTTATCAGCTAAATAACTTTTTATTTTGCCTTCAAAATTTAGCCATAATAGGGATTGTATCAATTCGCGTATACTTGCTTCTTCCATTTTAAAGCTCTTGTCCTTGACTTCCTTACATATCAGAATATGTTATGTATTAATTGATATTATATTCTATTATTCTATTTAGGCACATGTATGATTTATTGTTCCGCATGTGCTTCTGATATATGCCAAATTCATTGCTTATGTCCTTTTGTACTCCGGTGTTTGTGGATAATGTGAACCTTTGCAAAAAATTGTAAAGGGAGTTATGCTTAGAGCCCGTGTACTCTGTCGGCCCCCTATGACTTCACTCAGATGTGGGTGGATGGAGCTCATAGACGTAGGAGACTTATGTTTGGTGATCATTCAGCGATGGATGTTCCACAATATGCTTATGGTCCCACTTCGCCCTCTATGTCTTGATATGGTATCCAAAGAATTACTTATGAGTTATTCATGCACTTTGGATAAGAATGAAATGAATATTATGCCTGAATGATATTGGAGCCTATATTCATTACTTGTTCATTTGATAACCTTTTGAGATTTTTCATACACCATTGATATACTTTTGAAATATATCCTATGCATTTTTTATATATTCCAAAATGTTTCATTTGCTATTGATAAATTCTGAAACTTTTTACACGCTATTGATATATTCCGACATGTCCTATACCTCCTTGATATGCTCCGAAATATTTTGTTTTCTCATTGATATGCTCCAAAATATTTCGTTTGCCATTTATATGCTACTTGACATACTTATGCCTATGATATTCATCCAACTTCAAATATGACATACGAGCTTAAGTTTGATATTTGTTCCTTTGACATATTCTGAAGTATTTCATGTATTATTGATATTCTCCTAAAATTTCAAATGTCATTGATATATACCAAAATGCTTCTATTTGCCATGTATGCTCTAATTACCTTCCAAAATTGTTATGAATTTAAGTATGCTTCGAACGAGATGAACCTTGTGGTTGTGAATCTGATTTGATGCTATATGTGAAAACTTTTGTATTCCCTAATTTGCACTCTTATATCAGGTTCAATTTGAAATCACCTTTCATTGCTCTGAACCTGTTTGATACTTGTTGGGCTTCTTAGCTCACTCTGTTGCTATCTAATCTTCTTCAGGTTAGCTTGGCATTTACTAAAATACTTGATACGGGGCTAAAGCAATAGGAAAGCAAGAAGTTCTTGGGCTAAATGTTTATTTGACAATATGTTATCATTGTATATGTACACCTTGGGTCTAAAGTAAAGTTGTAGACATACTTTGAAGAGGGATAACTATGTAATGGTTTTAAAACTACCCTCTATTTTAGGATCTTGAATGTTAAACTTGTTATATAATATATGAAGTGGTGGTGTATGGTTATTTTTCAAAGTTATATGGTTTTTATCGCATTAGTGTACCTTATGAATATGGATTATATTTAGCTGCATTGGTTTCGGATCGATTTTGTGATTCATTAAGAGAATGCGAAGAGATTATAATCTGCACAGGTTTCTATGAAAGTGATTAAATAATTACATGTTATTCTTAGTATCCTCAAATAATTGTTTGAATCTTGGATGGATTATGTTGTTGATAATATTATCAATCTTTTTAGATTATAGTCACACCTCTCGAATGCATTATAATTCAGGAGGCGTGACAACCCCCGTGGCCCGTGAGAATGCCGCTTGTGCCCTCCTCCGACACATGCAGCTTAAGGCTCCTCTTGTCACCCTTCTCTCCCATCCGGAGTTGAAGACCTCTCTGCGGCTTCCCCTTCTTCCACCTCCCTGACTGCTACCCCTTCACAAGCAACAGTAGCAGAAGCAGCTCCTCTATCTGGCTTCCACCAAACCCTCTCTACTTGGCCTCCTTTGTTCGGCCGTCGCTACTCCATGGCAGTGATAGTAGACTAAGGGCATATCGTTCGCCACAATCCCTTTCTACCTCAGCACCTACCACCTCCTCTTCTCTTGGCAGTTGTATAGCAAACAAGATGATCAATTCAACAATAAAGTAAGGACTACTCTCATCCTGTAGCCTTTAAAGTTGTTTGAACGGTTCATCCATCAGTTTATGGTGGGCCACCTTTGAGTTGTCATAGCAGAACCTCCTCCATGCCTTCCACCTCTCCTCTAATCACCACGTCAGCCATCCTTAGAAGCTTTGCCATCTCCCCCGCAAGCCCTAGGTTCCACTTGTTGGGAAACCTCAGTAGGAGCATCACATGTGGAACGGAAGATTAAAACAAATTGGTTTCCCATGTTGAACAAAATTATCATGCAAAGATTGGTGCGAAAAAAAGCCACAAAACTGAAAACTGCATCGTGTGAGAGATTGTTTATATAGGGAGATCATATATCCCTATTTTCTTAGATCCGGATGGAGAGGATGAAGGAGGTCAAGTGTCTTTCTTTCTAGCAGTATCCACATGATGGATCACTGTAGTGATACTCCTCCAATTGCAACCACAAATCTCGTGACTCTTATGTAGAGAGAGGGAGGAGAATAGGATGGGGCGTCAAAGGTGCAACCTATCATCTATGTGCCGTCCTTGCCTCATATTTATAAACCATACAACATTCCATAAGCGGATCAATCAGTGAACTCATTCTCCAATGAGCACCTATACTATATCCTTAGTGTCTCCACACAAGTGGCTATGAGACCTGTCGCCTCTATCATATGGGCGGGTATATGGTACACCGGTCTGTCCGGTTATCTCGATGTCCCTCTCGAGTAACCTATGCCCGGGATTATTTAGGATTTATGTTTAAAGGTTAATTGATCTTATTATCGTGATCCCATCACGATTCGATTCCCATTGCACAGAACCAAGGACATCACAATATATATGTAATAAATAATATAATATAAAAATATACCAATATTAATCATAAACAAAAGGATCATACAGCGTGTCACATGTGCCATCACTCACGTGATTGGCATGCAGGGCACCTGTAACCAGCACAAGCCACATCGGATGATAATGAGCCATCACCTAATATGATTAAGCCTAAGCCAATGGTCTGAATCACTCACAATAGGATATATGTGTGCATCGACACATCTCTATGCCTTGTGATCATTCATCTCGTCATCATCGATTTCGTCGGATCTTCGTCGCATCACCATGCGTTATGATCTCCCGTCACATCATCGTGGGTGCCGCTGTCACCTCCACGCTCTTGCCACATCTCTTCGTGTAATTACAAAATAATCACAAGCACGTAGGCCCAATAATAAACATGAAAAATGGAGGCCGGTAGGCTCTAATAATAAAAATAATCACATGTACACACATCACATCACATAACATATGATCATCCATCCACATCATACATCAAATGTACACATCACCATGTATAATAAATAATAAATTAAACTATTTAATTAATTATCTTTTTGGAAATCAGGATATACTAGAAATTTTCATAATTGTAAAGGGCATTTTCAGAATTTTGGACAAAAGGATAGATCCAAGAATTTCATAAATTTCGAGGGATAGAATCATCCTTTTGCCAAAAAGAAGCCCAAGCCCTTTCTACCCACCTCTAGCGGGTGGCCGCTACTGCCCTCGGGCGGTCGCCCTACAAGTGCTACGTCTGCAATCGGCCACCCCTGTAGGCGGCATGGTCGCTGGCCGGCTATCACGAATAAAAATATAAATAAGGTGTTCGATGTAATGCTCATGTTTGTCTGTGTCCTTCGATTTTTATACGTTCTTTGTACAGCAAGGAGCAGGCTTGCAGTAGGCTTGGCAGCCCTAGTTTGGTTAGCTTTTGTGGTCGATTTCGGCTCGTAAATGGGAGTTGTATCATTTAGGCAATTGTGGGGACTTCAGTCTGTAATGGACCTTGATCCTTGTATGAAACCATTAAGAGCTTGTAAAGTCCATGATTGTAATTTATATTGGCTATATAAAGTGTTTTCTAAAGTGATTGCTTGTGGATCTTGTGGAAAGTGCTTCCTCTAACCTGTTTTCTCTTTTATAGGTCCTAAGGGACCTTAGGAGGTTTCAGGGAGGCTGACCTTTGTGGACGGACACGCAAGGGTACCGCACGACTTAGGCAAAATCAGCTAAGTCTGTGACATTTTAGTGTCAGAGCGGGACAAGCACATATAGAAACACTTGTCATACAAACGTGGGTATCTAGTTGGGCTGCATGGAGGGTAGCCAACACACACGATTGTTTGGGAGAAATAGACATGGAGATGTAGCGAAAGGAGTTGCTCAGAGGAGCGGGCATCCTTGATTGACTATCGTAGAAATGGCCAACCCTTTGCGCGAGAGGCACCACGAGGACAAGCAAGCTAGAAAGAATGTGTAGCGCACAAAGGTTGGGATGGTTAAGTTCGAGCTATGGCTTGACGTTGGCAACCAAACTTGATAGTGCTCAAGATAAGCGAGGCGCTTGGTAAAAGAGGAGATCGTGCAAAGTGGGATGTGTTATGCAATGATCGAAAGAGTTGTGCAAACCTCATAAAGATGTGGGGAATTGCTAACTTGAAGAATTCAGTACTCATGAAAGGGCTCATATGCTGATGATGGTGTATTTGTAGCCATCCCAAGGCGACCGGGACTCAGTGCCATAGAGCATCGAAACTCTCTCTTTGGCATGGAAAGGATACATCCGTAGGATATTGAAGTGTGCAACGGGGGAGTAGTCCAAGGGGATGGTGGTCTCCGAAACTTCCAAAGGGAAGAATGCAAAGTGGAAAGTTGCTCCAACAGGACAGATATACAGGAGGGATAGGTCCTGGTTGTCCAGAGGAAGAATCATGTGCAGCGGACCACACATATTGAGGAAGAGTACCTCAAGATAATATCTCTACAAAGCTCAACGGATCGAGTGAGAGATGAGGAGTTGTTGCATAATCTCGAATGAAGTAATGAATTGGTGGATGCATTACGAGATCAAGGACATGAACTCATGTAGAGATAAGAGTGGGATCACGTTGTTCTATGGGTTCTTCATTCTGATGGGGCGGAGTCATTTTGTGTGGTGTCAAAGACAAAGAGAGCTTCAAGGCACATGCACCTTATCTTAGAGAAGCATTTGATAGAGGGACTAAGGTGACTCAACATTCAAAGGCGAAGTCAAGATCAGAAGGCCTTAGCATTGGGCAAGAGGACATAGAGGCGAGTACTCTTGAAGAATATGCCACAATGCTGTCATTCGAGTTGTCATGAAGAAAGTGGTGCATAGTGGAGATTATGCTAGTGGGGGATAAAGGCCTATGATCTAGACAACGGTGTACCAATTTTAGAGAAGTATGGGGACTTCGAGAGCTACTAGGCGATGGACTGTCCTAGAGCGATACATCGTCCAAGGGTGACCTGAGAATGGATGGGCGACGATGATTTGCTAAAGGATCGAACACAATCGGAGGTGGCGGAGGCCTTACGATGTGCTAGCAAAGGCCACACATTGAGAGATATTAGTCTGAGTTCATCACATAAGTATCTGAATACAATGGAGATGTCACCAAGAGGTGACATAGTGCAGCGGATCGTGGTGGAATAGTTCGTGGGAATATAATACTTGCGGAGATGTCCCGTGAGGGACACGATCATGGGGAGGTATGACCAAGAGCTACTGGGAGCTCCACTTCGGTGAACAACACAACGACAAGAAGGACTATGGATTAAATGAGTGAATATCATAGTACCGCAGAGGCGGGTGTTCCATGTGTGCGCATCGAATCTTGCATTAGATGAAAGCCTTGGTTATCAGCATATGGGTGTTGTGTACCACCGAGGGAGAATTTCAAGTGCAAGTACCAGAGAGTCTCATAGAGGGGACTTGATCATACAGAGGTATGATCGGAGCGATTAGAGAGTTAGACTGCTCCAGTGCTTATATTCACCTAAGGGAGCCCGGCAAGTCAGAGGACAAGGTCGAGTAAGCGAATGTTGCTACCAAGGAAGCTAAGGAGAACATAATCGGTGCGAGCCTTGCAATAAGATACCGGAGGCCATGCATATGAGTTGCAGTCTATCTTTCCAACGACGATGGGAAGCTACTTAGATAACATAGAGGTGTTGAAGCAGGTGGTTGAAAGGGGCGAGGAAGCGACGATGTGCCCAAAGGGGCTTAGCTACATAAAAGTAAAGCGTCGGTTAGAAAGGAGGTGGACTCGGATGAGTGTCATAGTGCCGCAAAGGCAGATCTACTGATTACGAAGAAAGGGACTAAATGCAAGGCAACAGATAGTAGGGTCATAGGCTTGGCAGCACCATGGTACCGTAGAGGTGGGACTTCCGTGGAGTCATTGAACCCTTGCTCTCATGGAGGGAGAGTGTTGGTCATAAAAGGGGCTAAGGAGGTGGAGAATGTAGAGTTAAACTCCAAGTACCAAGACAAGGTGGAAGGGCAGACGCCATGGAGCTTTATAAGACTGGTCTCAACGGGCTTCATATCAAGATAGCTGAAAGTGAGAGATTTTGGGTTGATGCAGGAGTAGGTAGTATGTGGTGCTAGAACTATCAAAGACTTACTCCAAGTTAGGGTAAACTTTTGCTCTTTTCAAGCAAAAATTTTTGGAAGTTCGATGATAGTGGAAAGATGAATTACAGTAGCTAACTCAATGCAAGGAGTGCAAATACTTTGAGTGCTTCGGAAGTGTGAGCAAAGAGTAGACGAAATGCTAGTAACCAGCTCGAAATATGAAGTACAATCTCGAGGAGGTGGGCGAAATCAAGTAACCTTTGCCTTCTCAACTCAAGAGAGTGGGCAAAACCAAGTACCCTAATTCTCGTACCTTGAGGAGGTAGGCAAAATCAAATAACCTTTACTTCTCAACTCAAAGAGAATGAGCGAAACTTAGTACCCCAATTCTCTTATTTATCTAGCAGAGGAGCTCTGCACAAGTTTAGTGGTCCTTCGAGGAAAGCTTATGGAAGACAATAGTTATCAAATCCTCATCGTTGGTGATCAGTACTATTGAGAGTAGATTGTCCGCTTCATTTCCCAATAAAATTCCAATTGAAAGTGGGAGTGATGCGAACCAACTTGAAAGTGACAACTATGTTGAAAAAGAATTGATGGGCAATTTTATGGAGGAAAGACCTTAAAAACTCTGAAGTTTGTGAGGTGATGCTCATTAAAGCTCCAACAAGCATCCATCTAGTTCAAGCAAACATGAGACCATTGTAAAACTAGCACATAAAAAGGAAGGTATTTTCCTTCATTAGAAGGATCCGTAAGAGTCCACGAGGATCAACACAACTCAGTCGACCCAACTTAGCCGACCCTACACCAGAGTCAGTCATTGGTGAGTTGAAGTAGCATGGCAGATCAGAGTTTGACTAAACAATAGTGGCAGAGAGCGGCTGGGAGCTAAGGGGCATGTTGTAGCTAATGCAGAAGATTGAAGATTCAGCAAAAGGCGAGGAGATGCAGCGTCTACAGCGGTTTTGACAAGGACATCAAAGGAATAAGTGGGGGAGAATGTCACGAACAAAAATATAAACAAGGTGTTTAATGTAATGCTCATGTTTGTCCATATCCTTCGGGTTTTTTACAATCTTTATATAGTAAGTAGCAGGCTTGCAGTTTGCTTGACAGCCTTAGTTTGGTTAGCTTTTGTGGCTGATTTTGGCTTATAAATGTAAGTTATGTTATGTAGGTAATTGTGAGGATTTTGGTCTGTAATGAACCTTGATCCTTGTGTGTAACCATTTAGAGCTTGTAAAGTCTATGATTGTAATTTGTATTGCCTATATAAGTATTTTCTAAAGTGGTAGCTTGTGGATCCCCTTTTAGCGGCATCCCTAGCCACGTGCGGTTGCCCCATATAGCTTGGCCACCCTTGTAAAGGGCCTAGTTGAGGGCAGTCACACCTGTAAGATGCCTACTCGCAGGTAGCGGCCCCCCTCCTTGCTGCCTTTATTGTGAATTACGGTAAAAATGCATAGAACAATTCTACACGATTCAATCTCATCACACATAGTTGAAATCCAATCTTTTACACGAACAACCTAGCTCTAATACTACTATTGGTAAACCTTAATGGGAGCATCACATGTGCAATAGAAGATCAAAACAAAACTGGTTTCCTACGTAGATCAAAATCATCGTGCAATGATTGGTGCGAGAAAAAGTCGCAAAACTGAAAATCGCATTGTGTTAGAGATTATTTATCTACGGAGATCGTATATCCCTATTTTTCTAAATTCGGATAGTCCTCCTCTTTAGTAGTATCCACATGATGTATCGCTTTAGCGATACTCCTCCAATCACAACCACAAATCTTGTAACTCTTGTGCAGAGGGAAGGAGGAGAATAGGAGGGGGAGGCTAAACGTGTAGCCTATCATCTACGTGCTGCCCCTACCTCCTATTTATAGAGAGCCACCACAAACCCTACGGGTCTTACCTTAGTGGGTATTGGATCTCCATTCAATTACCTACTAACATTGAATTATTGGATCTCTATCCAATAATCTCCTTTGGTCTCTAATTGGGCATCATGCAAAGAGCCCATCAATATAGAGTCTTATCTAATGAGAACAGGGGCTAAGTGGATAACTCATATCCAATCCTCTATTCGCTGAAGCATCCACCATATATGTGTGACCCTCTAGGCCCAATACCGAGTTGGCCGTGAGTCCCACATTTTAGAACTTTTTCTAACTCAGTGAATTATTATCTCATAATAATTCACTCAACTCATAACCTATGGACATACTATGCCATTGCGCCATAGTCCCTAGATGGTATAGGGGATCTTCTCAATTGGACTTGTGTCACAGGCTTAGCTGAATTTGCTTAAGCCGTGCGGCACCCATACATGTCCGTCCGCAAAGGTCAACCTTCCCTGAGATCTCTTAGAGCCCCTTAGACTTACAAAAGAGAAAACGGGCCAGAAGAAGCAATTCCAACGGGATCCACAAGCAACTGCTCAAGCAAACACTTCATAAACCCATATACAAATTACACCCATGGACATTACAAACTCAGAGAGGTTGCACACAAAGGATAATGGTCCATTACAGACCAAAGTCCCAAGAAGTGCTTATAAGACACACTCGTATTTACAAGCCAAAATTGGCCACAAAGCAAACCAAACTAGGGCTGCTAAGCCTACTGCAAGCCTGCTTCTTGATGTACAAGGTATGTACACAAATCGAAGGACACAGACAAACATGAGCATTTCATCGAACAACTTATTTACATTGTTGTCTGTGACATTCTCCCTCACTTATTCCTTCGATGTCCTCATCGAAGCCACTATAGACGCTGCATCTCCTCGCATTTTGTTAAATCTTCAATCTTCTACTTTCGCTGCAATACACCCCTTTGGCTCCCAGCCGCTCTCTGCCGCTGTTGTTGAGTAGTCGAACTTTGATCCGCTATGCTGCTTCAACTCATCAAAGACTGAATCTGGTGTGGGGTTGGCTGAGTTGTGCTGATCCTTGTCGGTTTTCACGAATCCTTCTGATGAAGAAAAAGACCTGCCTTATTATGTGCTAGTATCGTAGTATACTCATATTGCTTGGTGGATGCTTGTTGGAACTTTGATGAGCATCACCTCGTATACTTTAAGGTTTTTGAGGTCCTTCCTACACAATGTTTGCCCATTGATCCCTCTTCCACATTTAGTTGTCACTTCCAAGTAGTTTCGCATCACTCTCGCTTTCAATTGGCATTGAATTGGAAAATGAACTGGACAATCTACTCTCAGTAGTACTGATCGCCAATGGTGAGAATTTGATAACTATTATCTTCCATAAGCCTTCTTTGAAGGGTCACTGAACTTATGCAGAGCTCCTCTACTGGATAAGTAAGAGAACTGGGATACTTGACTTCACCCATTCTCTTAGTAGTTGAGAAGTCAAGGTTACTTGGCTTCGCTCACCTCCTCGAGTTAAGAGAATTGGGGTACTTAATTTTGCCCATTCTCTTGAGTTGAGAAGGCAAAGGTTACTCGATTTTTCTTGCCTCCTCGAGTTTATACTTCATGCATTGAGCTGGTTACTAACATTCGCCCGCTCTTTGCTTACACTTCTGAAGCACGTGAAGTGTTTGCACTCCTTATGTTGAGTTAGCTACTGTGATTTGCCTTCCCACTGCCATTGAACTTCTGGAATGCAAGAAGTTTTGCCCGAAAAGAGCAAAAAGTTTACCCCAACTTAGAGTAAGTCTTTGATAGTTGTGGTCACCTCTGGGATTGCACCGTCTTCTCCATCACCTTTGTTGCCTACTCCTCTTAGTAGAAAAGGTATAGTACCACGTACTGTCTACTTTGTTCATTTGTCGAGCACTCCTGCATCAACCCGAAGTCCCTAGCTTTCGACTATTTTGATGAGAAGCCCATCTACATTGGTCTTATAAAGTTCCTTGGCCTCTACGCTTCTGCCTTGTCTTGGTACTTCGAGTTTTCCTATGCATTCTCCACCTCCTCGGCCCATTTTACGACCAATGCTCTCCCTCCAAGAGAGCAAGGGATCGATGACTCCACGAAAGTCCCGTCTCTGCGGTACCATGGTGCTGTCAAGCCCATAGCACTACTATCCATTACCTTGTATCTTCATCCCTTCCTTCGCGATCGGTAGATCTGCCTCTGCGGCACTATGGTGCTCCTCCGAGTCTACCTCCTTTCTAACCGAGCTTTGCTTTTGGGTAGCTGAGCCCCACTAGACTCATCATCACTTCCTCGCCCCTTTCGACCACCTGCTTCGACACCACTATGTCCTCCTAGCAGTTCTCCTTGGTCGATGAAAAGACAAACTGTAACTCTCATGCATGGCCTCCGCCATCTTGTTACAGGGCTCGTGCCGATTCTGTTCTACATAGCTTCCTTGATAGTAATGTTCTCTTACTCGGCTTCATCCTCTGACTTGCCGGGCTCCCTTAAGCGAATGTGAGCACTAAAGCAATCCAACTCTCCAGTTGCTCCGATCATACAATTGTATAATCAAGTCCCCTCCATGGGACTCACTGGTACTTGTAATTTGACTTCTCCCTCGGTGGTACACAACCCCCATATGCTGATGACCATGGCCTTCATTTGATGTAAGCTTTGATGTGCACACACGGAAGACCCGCATCTGCGGTACCATGACATTCACCCCTTGAATCCACAGCCCTTCTTGTCGTTACATTGTTCACCGAAGTGGAGCTCCCAGCAGCTCCTGATCATTCACATGATCACGTTCCCCTCCATGGGACTCACTGGTACTTGCACTTGGACTTCTTCCTTGATGGTATACAGCCCCCATATGCTGATGACTAAGGCTTTCATCCAATGCAAGCTTCGATACACACACGAAGACCCGCTTCTGTGATACTATGGCCTTCACTCCTTGAATCCATAGCCCTTCTTCTTATTGTGTCGTACACCAAAGTGGAGCTCCCAGTAGCTCTTGATCATACCTCTGCATGATCCTGTCCCTCACAGGATAGGATTGCCTGTATTGCATTATCACGAACTATTCCACCATGATCCGCTACACCATGTCACCTCCTGATGACATCTCCATTGCATACAAATTCTTGTGTGATGAACTTAGACTACAACTTCTCCACGTGTGGCCTCTGCCAACAAATCGTAGGGCCTCCACCATCTCCGATTTTTAGTTCGCCCCTTTGGCAATTCACCTTCGTCCCCCCCCATTCTTGGGTCACACCTGGGCGAAGCATAACTCTAGGACCGTCCGTCGCCTAGTAGCTTTTGAAGTCCCCTGACTTCGCTAGAATTGGTTCACCGACGTCTGGATCCTAGGCCTCTATCCCCTACTAGCACAATCTCTGCTATGCACCACTTGTTCCTAACAACTCAAATGGCAACACTGTGGTATATTCTTCAAGAGTATCCGCCTCTATGTCCTCTTGCCCCGTGCTAAGGTATCTTGATACCAACTTTGCCTCCGTAAGTTGAATCACCTTAGTTACTCCATCAAATGCATCTCTGAGGTAACTTGCATGTGCCTCGAAGCTCCCTTTATCTTTGGCACCATGCAAGATAGATTCACCCTATCAGAATGAAGAACCCATGGAACGACATGATCCCACACTTTCCTCTACAAGAGTTCATGCCCTTGACCTCTGTCCAAGGAAAGCTCCATGCCTCCGCTCCATGTTCTATCTTCTATGTCGACTCCCTTCATGCGGCTTGGATACTTTACCAAGTTCTACACAAGTCGCTCCACTCCTCGATTTGCATTGAGTTGGCCCTCGCGTCCACCATTCCACGGGTCAATCCTCCGTTGAGTTCGATTTTCACATCGACTCGAAGTGAGCCTTCATATGATGTTGCCTTGGATTGCTCCCCCACTTGGTCTTGAAATACATCCACCAATGCATTACCTCATTCGAGATCATACGATGACTCTTCGTCACTCGCTCGGTTTATTGAGCTTTGTGGACATATTACCTTGAGAAACTCATCCTCAATATGTGTGATATGGAGAACTAGGACTTATCTCTCCTGGATATCTGTCCTGTTGGAGCAACTTTCCTCTTTACATACTTCCCACTAGAAGTTTCGGAGACCACCATCCCCTTTGGACTACTCTGTCTTGCTGAATAACTTGTGCCTTGTTCTGTCCCCGTAAATGCACTTGCTAGATTACAACCCTTTGCCAATACAGTCCCCACTGCACCCTTTAGGGTCTAGCAATGTGCTGCACTTATTGCATATTTCAACCACCTACGGACGTATCCTTTCCATATCGAAGAGAAAGTTCTGATGCTCCATGGCACTAAGTTCCGATCGCTCCTTAGGATGGCCACAAACACTCCGTCGTCTGTGTACAAGCCATTGTATGAGTTTCGAATCATTCGAGTTAACAATTTCCCTCACATCTGTGAGCTTTGCATAACTCTTTCGGTCATGCAACACCTCCCATCTTGCACAGTCTCATCTTTCACCAAGCACCCCACTTGTCTTGAGCACGGTCAAGTTAGGTTGCCAACGTCGAGCTATAGCTCAAACTCAACCATGTGTGCTACATATTCTTCTTCCCTTGCTTATCCTTGTGGTGCCTCTCGCGCAAAGGGTTGGTCATTCCTCTGAATGTCAAACCTGGATGCCCGCTCCTCTGAGTGACTCCTTTCCCTACATCTCAATGTTTGTTTCCCCCAAACGGTTACGCATGCTGTCCGTCCTCCATACAGCCCAACTAGGTCCTCACATTTGTATGGTGAGTGTTTCTGCGTATGCTTATCCTGCTCTGATATCACACTATCACGGGCTTAGCTGAATTTGCCTAAGTCGTGTGGCACCCATGCGTGTCCATCCGTAAAGGTCAGCCTTCCCCGAGATCTCCTAGAGTCCCTTAGACTTACAAAAGAGAAAACGGGCCAAAGGAAGCAATTCAAATGGGATCCACAAGTAACTGCTTAAGCAAACACTTTATAAAGCCAGATACAAGTTACACCCATAGATATTACAAACTCAGAGAGGTTGCACACAAAAGATAATGATTCATTATAGACCGAAGTCCCCACAAGTACTTATAAGACACACTCATATTTATAAGCCAAAATTGACTATAAAGTAAACCAAACTAGGGCTGCTAAGCCTACTGCAAGCCTGCATCTTGATGTACAAGATATGTACACAAACTGAAGGACACGGACAAACATGAGCATTTCATCGAACACCTTATTTACATTGTTGTCCGTGACACCTGTCTATCCTCAGTTACCATGTATCTATAATCCCTCATCCATCTAACATCCCAGGGATAATATACCGAGCATGGTACTATCAGGCCATATATAGAATCTATCTAAGTCTTGCTCTAATCGGATTCTCCCAAAGAACTATCTAAATCTGGCCTACCTGATTAGGGATTTACCAGAGCGAGAGCATATAGGATATTCCTCTTATAATATTGAGAGTGGATGGTCCTCTATTGACACTCAATTGCCTTCGTACGGTTGGCTACCAATCTCGATAACCGACTATATCATATCTGAAACTTTCCAAACTTGTAAGTCCGACGTTTAAAAGAGGATTACTCAAATAATGCATCTTTGATATCTCAAGTCTAAGGACCAGATAGAAAACAGGCATTACGAAATCGCTATCTGACATTAGGTATCATTAACCATATAATATTTCATAAGCGAATCAATAAGTGAACTCATTCTCCAATGAGCATACTAAATCCTTGGTGTCTCCACATAAGCGGCTATGAGACTAGCCGCCTCCATCATATGGATAGATATACAGCACACCGGTCCATCCGACTATCTTGATGTCCCTCTCGAGTAACCTATGATCGAGATTATCTAGGATCTGTGTTTAAAGGTGAACCGATCTCATTATGATGATTTCATCATGATTCAATTCCCATTGCATAAAACCAAAGATATCACAATATATATATTCAAGAAATAATATAATGTGAGAATATGCCAATAAATAATAATATAGAAAGACTATATAGTGTGTCGCATATGCCATCACTCATGTGATTGGCTTGCAGGGCACCTGTAACCAACACCACTGATAAAGCTTCATGTCTGAGATCACTCGGCCTGTAACTAGCTTTAGTAACACCATCCTGATCTGTCAGTGATGGGTGTCTTGTCGTTGTCTCTTTCTTCCCAATAGTGACTCACCGTTGCCTACATCGTACTAGCTTTAAGCATCCTCCTCACATGCAGCAGCAAGCCTCTCTTTCACCCCTTGGGCTTCCTCTAACTCAGCCCACCTTTAGCGACATTGATCTAAGCCATCGCCTTCTTCCTTGCTAACCTACTGCAGTTGTTGTAGCAATAGCATCTTTGAAAGAAGCATGACCCATTGCTCCTTATCGCACTCCCATCCTCCATCTTGCTTTAACAACAAATTTTCTCTCTTGCTCGGTTGGCTACACTGTGACACTGATCCTTCTCCATCTGTCTCCCTATTACAACACTATTCCTCCTTAAACCAGAATGTCGTTCACTGGTGTCGCTCTTCGGACAAGCTAAGTAGTCATGCGAAGCAGCTTCTCCTTATTCTCACCAGTGTGTGACTCTTCCTCATCAGATCTACACCTTCTCCTTTGGCGGCTCACCAAGCGGCCATCCTCGGTAAAGAACTACTATCGTTATTGATATACAACTTTCCCTCTCCCACTGATTACTATAGATCGAAGCCATAGTACTAACAATAGGTACAGAGTGAGATTATCAGTATTCTATCGCATTTTGTTATGGCCCTTTTGGTGGTCAAACTTAGTTGACCGTTGTAATCTGCACTAACTACGGTTTGCTCTACACCACACAACTGTCCCTCCTCCTCCTACTATCATTCCCAACATCACTATGGACTTTTGCTTTAGCTTGCCATCAACTGCCATAGCTCGTAGTAGAAGCTATCCTTCAGGACCCACCTTTATCCCGATGTTGGAGTGCTTCTAGCAGCTAACTTCCCTGCAAACGATAATGTCATTTTCTAGCCATACAATGCAGCACCGGCAATTACCTTCACCTCTTCCTTCCACTTCTTCTTTTGCTAGTAGCACACAACTGCATCGTCTCCTTCGCCATCCTAAAAAAGGGTGTTGCCAACTACCATAAGCGTCACTTTTGCATCGACTGTCACAAGTGTCACTCCTATCCCCTTCACTCCCAACCTCCCATCTTGATCTCTCACCTCAGTACAACTCCTTAGAATGCCTTCCTCATCTACCTCTGAGTAGCAGTTCTTGTCCCTGTGAGGAACCCTAGCTCCTCTCCACATAAAGGCCTTATTTCAATCAAAGCTGCATCTCTCAACCCCTTTAAATTATCCAAAGGTGGCAACTGCGTATCTTGGCATACACAATTTTCTAATCTTTTGTTTAGCAATAATTTACTAGGCTATATTGATGGCTCTCTTAGTTGCCCACAAGCAATGATCAGTATCTTAAGAGAACCCAGTCCAATACCAAATCCAACTCATAAATCATGGTTACACCAAGATAATCTCATTCTCCATGCAATTCAAGCCTCCGTTGCTAGATCTATCGCCCCACTCATATCTTTGTATACTATTGCAACTTGCAAAGTACCTTAGTAAATCGCTCACGTACTCGAATGCTCGGGCTCCTCTCTAGTATAATGAAAATAAAATAAGGGGAAAGTACCATTGCTGATTATTTATAAATTATAAAAATTATTATTGACGACTTGGCTTTGATAGGTCATTCCCTCGGTGATGAGGAAGTCCTCGTCCACACCTTCAATGGCCTGGGAGATGAGTTTAAGGAACAAATAGTAGCAATTTGGGCTCATAACTCCCTAATGTCATTCGAAGAACTCTATGATAAACTGACTGACTATGAGACATATTTGAAGTGAGAAGACAGGTTGTTAGGACTGGCCATCATAGCTCAGGTCAATCAGAAAAACAAGAGGAAAAGAAGCCAGTATAACAAGAACACCCACAAAGGTTTGGCCAAACTGCCTCCTGATCCTATTGGCACTAATCAATCTTTCCCTCTACTTCCTCAATATTTCAATCCCAATTTCAACAACCATCACGATGACAAAATCCAGTCACGGTGTCCTACCCACAAGAACTAACAACGTGTTGTCTACCAGTTGTGTGATAAAGTCGAAAACTCTACAAAAGTTTATTGGTCTCGACCCAAACATCCTGCTCTATTAAATTGGCCTCAGATAGATCTTATAACTCTTCTGACTACTAGTCAACAAAATTGGATTATGGACTCTGGTGCCTCTCATCATATCACTTATGATATTCAAAACTTGTCAATCCACAATAACTATGGCAGAAATGAAGACATCGTCATCCGTGATGGTAAAAGAATCCTCATTACTCATATTGGTTCCATAACGCTTAATTCACATACCATAACTTTTACACTTAATTATGTTTTGTGTGCATCACACATTAAAAGATACCTCATTTCCATTTCTGAATTTTGTAAATAAAATAACACTTTAATTGAATTCTTTCCTAACTCTTTTCTTGTTAAGGATTTACGCACGGGGTCATCCTTGGTCCGGGCCAAAATAAAAACCTATGAGTGGCCATCATCTCTACATATAACCCGGCCCATTGCTCACGCTTCAATTGCTGCTCAACTTGATGTGTGGCATCATCATCTTCGTCATCTCTTGTTCTCTATCCAACAGAAACTACTTTCTTGCTATTTTCTTCCTCCTTTTTAATCAAGTAGCATTATATCTTATTGTGATGCTTGTCTTAGTAATAAGAGTCATAGACTATCCTTTGGAATATCATCAATATCTTGCTCTCAACTATTTAAAATTATTTATAAGTTTGAGGCTTTGCCCTAACCATTTCTTTTGATAAGTTTTGATTTTATATCAGATCTTTTTTCACAGTGAGAGGGATAATATTTTGTTGAGTCCTGTAAATAATCCTTCTCTTACTCGGATTTTGCTACTGGAGGGACTCAATTTTCTCGCGATCTTGGGCCGTAGATCGGAGGTCATCATCAAGAGAGACTTTGAGCATCATGGTCCGATCTTGGGGAAAGTTATGGAAGACACCTGAGATATAGAAGTGTTGCATCAACAACCATGGTGAGTTCGGCAGGATGTAACACTTCAGAAGTAACTTGTTGTCATGCCCCATGAATTATATCACATTCGAGAGGTGAGACATTGTCTTAAAATCGATATTAGTGTAATTTATCACAAATCAATCCAGGATCCAAACTAACATTTGAAGATACTAAGAAAAACATATAGAACCATTCAATCACTTTCACAAAAACCTATGTCGATTATAATTATTCTTCACATTCGCCTAATGAATCACATAACGATCTAATATCAATGCAACAAAATATAATTCACGTTCATAAAGTCCACTAATACGATAAAATCCATATGACTTTGAAAATAACCATATACCACCACTTCATATATTATACAGCAAGTTTAATATTCGAGATCACAAACAAGAGGGTACTTTTAAAACCATTACATAGTTACCACACTTTAAAATATGTCTACAACTTTACATTAGACACAAGGTATGCATATGCAACGATAACATATTATCTAATAAAGATTTAGCCTAAGAATTTACTTTCCACTGCTTTAGCCCCGTATCGAGCATTTCAATAAATGCTAAGCTAACCTAAAGAAGATTAGATAGCAACATAATGAGCTAAGAAGCCCAGCAAGTATCAAAAAGGTTCAAGGCAAGGAAAGATGTTTATAAATTAAACCTGATATCAGAATGCAAGACAGGGAATACAAAAGTTTTCACATATAGTATCAAATTAGATTCAAAATCATAAGGTTCTTCTCGTTCAAAGCATACTTAAATCTGTAATAATTTGGGAAAGGTAATCAGATCATATATGGCAAACAGAAGTATTTTGGTATGTATCAATGACATATGAAGTTTTAGGAGCATATCAATAACACATGAAACCTTTCTGAACATATCAAGAGAACAAATAACAAACTTAAGCTCGTATGTCACATATGAAGTTGGATGCATATCATTTCTATCCAAAGCATAATAGGAAACACATAGCAATACTTTGGATAACATATAAAATAAAACATAGAGGGTGAAGTGAGATCACAAACATAATATGAATCATCTGTTACTGAATGACCACCATATATAAGTCTCCCACGTTTGGGAGCTCCATCCACCCACGTCTGAGTAAAGTCATAGGGGACCAATAGAGCATCATAGGTTCTAAGCATAACTCCCTTTACCATTTCTGGTAAAGGTTTACATTATCCCACAAACACCAGAGTACAAAGGGACATGAGTAATGAATTTGACATATATCGGAAGCACATGCGGAATAATAAATCATGCATGCACCAAAACAAAATAATATGATGTAACATTTATTAATACATAACATATTCATATATGTAAGGATATCAAAGACAAGAGCAATAGAGATTTTAGTTTTTAAATGGATGAAACAAGTATAGACAGAATTAATATGATTCCCTATTCTAGCATAATTCAGAAGGCAAATTGAAATGTTATTTAGATAATCAAAGATACTCCAAATTACTCAACAAAAGTATTGTTAGAAAGCTAAATCAATCTAGTTTCAAATGAAATAAGTTTCATACAAATTGGAAGTCTCTACAAAAAATTATAGATGATTTGGCAGCCAAAGGTTAGGAATTATGTTCCCTATTTTATAAAATCTATAAGGTCTAACAAAACAAAATTTTCAATAATCATTTGGACTACAAAATTTTCAATCCTAGTATAAAATGAAAGATTTATGGGCTTATTTTCTAATTAATTAAGTTTTACATAAATCAAGGAATCCAACAGGAAGATATAAGCAATCCAATGATGAAAGGTCAAAAACAACAAATTCTGTTTTACAGATTTCATATGTTCATTAAAAGTAAACGTTTGGGCTACCAAATGAACTCCAAATTCTTCAAACTTGGTTTCAAAAGAAAGATCTATGAATATAATTTTGAATAAACTAAGATTTATCCAAAACAGAAGTCTATATAGAAAGTTACAACTTGAACAAAGTGAACAAATCATAGTCTTAAAAGTATTCTAGATTCCAACTTTTGCAGCTAACAAAGGAGAATTCAGATTGCAAGGCTGTATTTATTCTGAATATTTCTCATAATCAAGGCAATAACAAAGATAAATTTCAATAGAGAAAGGATAGAACACTTGTTTTTGAAGATTTCGTCCCAAAGGTATGGATTAGATCAAAATCTCAAAACCTCCAAATCTTTTCTTCTTTTATTCCGTCTCTTCTTCTTCTTCTTCTTCTTCTTTTTCTCAAGTTTACATTGCACCCAAATCTCTTTTCTTCTCTAATTACTAATTATTTTAGCTAACATATGCATTACTAGGTAGCAAGTATGCATGCAAGGTGCTTATGTGTCACCTATACACATGCATAAGTGGCACCACTTTAAACTAGGTAGTGACACATTTCCTCACCATTTTTTTTAGCTTAACGTGAATCATCCATAATTTATTTTATATTTTTAATATTTATATTTAGATATCTAGCAAAAAAAGTTTAATATAAAATTATTTAATCAAAAGAATTATTTAACAAATCCTTAAATTTACAATTAGGTCCTCATAAATAATTTAAAATAAATCATTACAAATATTTCAGAAGTCAGGGATATTACACACTCCCCCTTTAAAATAAAAATTTAGTCCTCTAAATTTATCATACCTCTATCGATGAAAAGATGAGGATAGATTTTCTTCATTTCTTCCTCTAGCTCCCAAGTCAATTCATCCATAGAATGATGCCTCTAAATCACTTTAACTAGAGGAATGACCCGATTCCTTAGTATCTTTTCTTTCTTATCAATAATCTGTATAGGTTCTTCCACATAAGATAAGTTGTCATCGATTACAATCGGCTCATACTAAATGATATGAGAAGGATCGTGAATATACCATCATGGGACCCAAGGATGGTGGCAAGGCAATCCTGTAAGCGACAGAACCAATCCTCTCGAGGACCTCAAATGGTCCAATATATCTACGGCTTAGCTTTCCTTTCTTCCCAAATCTTATCATGCTATCAGAAGGAGAGACCTTCAAGAATACAAAACCCCTACTTGAAACTCAATTTTTTATCTTCTATTGTTAGCATAGCTCATTTTATGACTCTGAGCAGTCTTTAGTCTTTCTCTTATAATTTGAATCTTTTTGGTAGTCTCCTACACTTTATCGGGTGCTAACAATTTTCTATCGCCAACTTCCTCCCAACAAATAGGCATTCTGCACTTTTGCCCATTCAAAGCTTCATAAGGAGCCATCTGAATACTAGACTGATATATATTATTATAGGTGAACTCAACAAGAGGAATATCTTTATCTCACTCACCTTTCCAATCCATGATATATGCTCTAAGTAAATCCTCAAGTGTTTGAATTATTTTTTCTGATTGACCATCGGTTTGAGGATGATAAGCAGTACTAAACTTGACTTTAGTGCCCATAGATTTCTATAATCTTCTCCTTAATCTAGAAAGAAATTTGGAGTCTCTATTAGAGATGATCTCTTTTAAAACACCATGAAGTCTTACTATTTCACTAATATATAATTCAACAAGCCTATCTATAGAATATGCCATATTGATCGGTAGGAAATGTACCGATTTGATTTACCTATCATTAATCATCGGTATAACATCATGCTTTCTGGAGGTTCTGGGTAGACCTGAAACAAAATCCATAGTGATACTTTGTCATTTCCATATAAGAATATCTAAATATTGTAACAACCCTCTAGGTCTTTGGTGTTTAATTTTGATTTGCTAGCAAGTTAAACACTTTGAAACATATATTGCAATCTCCTATTACATGCCTTTCCACTAGTAATGACCATTAAGATCTTTGTACATTTTTTTGCTACCTGGATGCATGGTGAATTTGGAGCTATGACCTTCCTTCAGGATTTGATCCTTGATAACTAGGTCATTTCCTTTTTCTACTTCTTTCCTCAAGTAGATTAAACATCAATCTCGTAGCTGTCTTTCTTTAATTTGCTGGATGAGATCAGATTGAACCTAGATTGAGGCCATTAATATAATTGAGTCTCGCTCATTCCTGATAGCATTCACATCATCATTTTCTACCAATAATCCCTATTATTTCATAACAAAACTAGCCATAAATTTTATAGATTTTTCTATTGAGTACATCGGCTACAACATTGGCTTTACCCGGATGATATCGGATGGTACAATCATAATCCTTTAAAAGTTCCATCCATCTTCGCTACCTCATATTTAACTCCTTTTGAGTAAATATATACTTTAAACTCTTGTGATCAGTAAATATTTTAAATATCCGTCTATATAAATAATGTCTTTAAATCTTCAGTGCAAAAATAATTACTACTAACTCCAAATCATGGGTTGGATAACTTAGTTCATAACTTTTCAGTTGTGTAGAAGCATAAGCAGTTACTTTCCTTTCTTGCATCAGAACACATCCAAGGCCCTTCCTTGAAGCATCAGTGTAAACTACAAATCCTTCGTTACCATTAGGAATTGTGAGAATAGGAGCACTAGTCAATCTTTTTTTTAACTCTTGAGAACTTTATTCACATTCATCACCCCATTCAAATCTTACATTCGTTTGAGTTAGCTTGGTGAGGGGTTTAACAATTTGAGAAAATCTCTCCCCAAATCTCCTATAATAACCTGCCATGCCTAAGAAACTTTTAACTTATGTTACATTTGTTAGTACTTCTCACTTAACTACTGCTTCAACTTTCTTTGGATCAATAGAGATGCCCTTGCCTGAAATCACATGGCCTAAGAAAGCAACTTCATTTAACCAAAACTTACATTTACTAAACTTTGCATACAACTTCTTTTCTCTTATTATAGACAATACATTTCTCAAGTGGTCCTCATGCACCAGGTCATTCCTTGAATACACTAATATATCATCAATGAATACAATAACATAGTTATCCAAGAGTGGATGAAATATCCTATTCATTAATTCCATAAAAGCTGTAAGGGCATTAGTTAAACCAAAAGGTATTACTACGAATTCATAGTAACCATACCGAGTTCTGAAAGCTATTTTAGGGATATCTTCTTTCTTGATATTTGATTGATAATAACTTGACCTCAAATCAATCTTGGAGAATACTTGTGCACCCTGCAATTGATCAAACAAATCATCAATTTGGGTAGATGATACTTATTTTTTATCCTCACCTAGTTTAACTGTCTATAATCAATACAAAGCCTCCATGTCACATCCTTCTTCGTAACTAACGGTATTAGAGCACCTCATGGTGAAACATCAGGTCGAATAAAACCTTTATCTAATAGTTCTTGTAGTTGCTTTCTCAATTCTTCTAGCTCGAGTAGTGTCATTCTATAGGGAGGCTTGGTTATTGGTGTTGTTCCAGGGACCATATCAATAGCAAATTCATTCTCTCTATCTGGAGGTAATCCAGGCAAGTCATCTGAAAAAACATCAGGGAACTCTCTAATTATCGAAATTTCATTTAGATGAGCTACTTGATTTAAATTCTCCTTTACACATATAATTTAGTAAGAACAACCCTTCTGCATAAATCAATGAGCTTGAAATGCCGATATTAGGCAAGGAAGTGAGTCATGCCTAATACCAACAAAATAAAATATGGGTTGATCTGGTATACAAAAATTGATTATTTTTGTATAGCAATCAATACTAGCATGATAGGAAGATAGTCAATCCATGCCAAGTATAACATCAAAGCCCTGAATCTCTAGGAGAATTAAATTAGCAAGGAGTTCATGTTCTCCTATAAAAATCAAACAAGATGGATAAAGCAAGTTTGTTGTCAAAGTATCCCCAACTATAGTAGTTACAGACAACTCATAATCCAATGGTTTAAGTTGAATGTCCAAGTGACAAGCAAAAATTTGTGAAACAAAAGATAGATTGGACCCGGGATCAAACAAAACCTTTACATTCTTATTAGAAACATGAATAATACATTCGACTATGGATTTAGAAGCTCGGGAATCTTGTTCAGTGATGGCATAAACTCTAGTATGGGCAGTTATTTTGGGTGGCAGTGGCTCCTTCTTCTTATTTAGTGGGCAATCCTTTACTTTATGATCTAGTTTCCCATAAGTAAAATAGGCTCCAGTCACTCGAAAACACTTGTATCATGATTATATCCACATTTTGCACATGGCTCAGACCTTTGAGGTGGCTTTCCCTTCCCTAATCCAGACATCTTTACCCTCTTATTGCTATTTTCATATTCATTCACTCTCTTACTTTTGCTTATAAACTTATCCTTATAGTTCTTATCCCAAATTTCATGTATCTCCTCTAAGTCTCTTTCAATTATTAAAGCCCTTTCCACCATATCAGCATATGAAGGAAGTTTTAAGATTGATATCCGACTCCTTATCGTCGATCTCAAACCTCTCTCAAATTTTTTTACCTTCCTAATTTTGTCATCGATCATGTGAGTCGTAAATCTGGAGAGCTCAATGAATTTGACTTCATATTTTGCTAACGATAAGTTTCCCTGTATGAGATTTAAGAACTCCAATTCTTTCTACTCTCTGATATAATCTAGAAAATATTTATCATTAAACTCTTCTATGAATATTTTCTAAGTAATGAGCTCATGCCTGATTTCACTAACTCTCTTCATTGTTCTCCACTAATGTTCAGCTTCCCCTTCCAACATGAAAGAGGCAAAAGGAACCTTTTGATCTTCAGGATAATTTAAGATGTCAAATATCTTTTTTATTTGCATCATCCATTGTTCAGCCACCATTTGATCAGGTTCACCGCTAGAACTTGGAGGACTAAGCTTTTTGAACTGTTCTATTCAGCCTAAGTTGATGTCCCAACTTTATTATTTCCTCCTTGTTGGACTTGTTGTTGCATCACATGTGTCATAGCCTCAAAGGTTTTCATAATTCTGCTCAACTGATTAGAAGTCAATGTCATAGGAGACCCTGATGACCTCGTCATTCTTGCTTCCTAAAATCATCAAAAGAAGAAATTTTCATTATCAATTATTCGATAAAAATCACTAAACCTCAACGTATTATATCACATTATCAATTATTTTAAATATGGTATATCTACTAGTATGGCTTAGTGATCCTCAAATCATGCTCTAATACCAACTCTGTCACGCCCTCCGAATTATATCACATTCGAGAGGTGTGACCTTGTCTTAAAATTGATGTTAGTGTAATTCATTACAAATCAATCTAGGATACAAACTAATATTTAAGGATACTAAGAAAAATATACAGAACCATTCAATTATTTACATAAAAAACCTGTGAAGATTATAATTATTCTTCACATTCTCCTAATGAATCACACAACCGATCTAAAATCAATGCAACTAAATATAATTCACATTCATAAAGTCCACCAATATGATAAAATCTATATGATTTTGAAAACAACCATATACCACCACTTCATATAATATACAGCCAGTTTAACATTCGTGATCCTAAACAAGAGAGTACTTTTAAAACCATTACATAGTTACTACACTTCAAAATATGTCTACAACTTTACATTAGACACAAGATATACACATACAATGATAACATATTATCTAATAAAGATTTAGCCTAAGAACTTGCTTTCCACTGTTTTAGCCCCGTATCGAGTATTTCTATAAATGCCAAGCTAACCTGAAGAAGATTAGATAGCAACAGAATGAGCTAAGAAGCCCAGCAAGTATCAAACAGGTTCAAGGCAAGGAAAGGTATTTACTAATTCAACCTGATATCAGAATGCAAGACAGGGAATACAAAAGTTTTCACATATAGCATCAAATTAGATTCAAAACCATAAGGTTCATCTCGTTCAGAGCATACTTAAATCTGTAACAATTTGAAAAAGGTAATTGGAGCATATATGACAATCAGAAGCATTTTGATATATATCAATGACATATGAAGTTTTAAGAGCATATCAATAACACATGAAGCATTTCTGAACATATCAAGAGAACTAATAACAAACATAAGCTCGTAGGTCCCTAGCAAAAAGAGTTTTAATATAAAATTATTTGATCAAAAAAATTATTAAACAATTTATAATTTATAATTAGGTCCTCATAAATAATTTAAAATATATCATTAGCTGAAATTAGGGATATTACACTTATCTCTGGAGAAAAAGATGTAGGGATGTGTTGTAGCAGGAAATAAGCACGACCGAACAATCTGTGTCTCTGTCCTCTCTTGTGTGACCCTATTAACTTCAATCTTCTTAGGTTGTGGGAAGCAATTTGGCCAAGCATCAACTGGTAGATGTTTTGGCCAGTTTAGCATAGGAGGGTCAGGCAGCTTGATACGGGGTTGTTGGCTTAATTTGGTAGAGGTGCCCAGAATTTCAGCAAGCTATGGGAGAGTGTTGTTATCTTCAATCTCCTTTGGCTTCATCTCCTAAAGCTCTTTTATTTGAATTGAGAAGTCGTTGGGTTCTTCTTTTGGTACATTCTCTAAGTATTGTGTTGTGGTTGTAGTCGTTTGGCTCCCTCGTAGAACCACTTATTTTTCTTTGCTGAAAAAATTTCATGGTTAGCTTTAAAAAAATTTAGAAAACGTCTCCAATCATGGACAACTAATCAATGATGAGCACTACTTCAAAATCATCAAGAGGGAGGAGGAAGAAATCAATAACTGCATATTGATCCTGTAGAATCAATTTTACCCGTGGGCACTTCTGATTGCACTTCAGGATCTAGTCTATCATGGGCTTAGCTGATTTTGCCTAAGCCGTGTGGCACTCATGCATGTCCGTCCGCATAGGTCAGCCTTCCCCGAGATCTCCTAGGGTCCCTCAGACTTACAAAAGAGAAAACGGGTCAGAAGAAGCAATTCGAACGAGATCCACAAGCAACTGCTCAAGCAAACACTTTATAAAGCTAATACAGATTCACCCATGGACATTATAAACTCGGAAAGGTTGCACACAAAGGATAATGGTCCATTATAGACCGAAGTCTCCGCAAGTGCTTACAAGATATACTCATATTTATAAGCCAAAATTGGTCATGAAGCAAATCAAACTAGGGCTACCAAGCCTACTGCATGCCCGCTACTTGCTGTATACGGTATGTACACAAACCGAAGGTCACAGACAAACATGAGCATTTTATCGAACACCTTATTTACATTTTTGTCCGTGACATTCTCCCCCATATATTCCTTCGACATCCTCATCGAAGCCACTGTAGACGGTGCATCTCCTCGCAATTTTGCTGAATCTTCAATCTTCTGCTTTGGTTGCAACACGCCCCTTTGGCACCTAGCCGCTTTCCGTCGCTATTGTTGAGTAGTCAAACTCTGATCCGTTATGCTGCTTCAACTCACCAATGACTGAATCTGGTGTGGGGTTGGCTGAGTTGTGCTGATCCTTGTTGGTTCTCGCGGATCCTTCTGATGAAGAAAAAGACCTACCTTATTATGCATCAGTATCACAGTATACTCATATTGCTTGAAACGGATGGATGTTTGTTGGAACTTTGATAAGCATCGCCTCACAGACTTTAAGCTTTTTGAGGTCCTTCCTTCATAATGTTTGCCCATTGACCCTTCTTGCACGTTTAGTTGTCACTTCCAAGTAGGTTCGCATCACTCCCGCTTTCGATTGACATTCAATTGGAAAATGAAGTGAACGATCTACTCTCAGTAGTACTGATCACCAATGGTGAGGATTTGACAACTATTGTCTTCCATAAGCTTTCTTTGAAGGTTCAATGAACTTATGCAGATCTCGTCCGCTGGATAAATAAGAGAACTGAGATACTCAACTTTACCCATTCTTTTAGTAGTTGAGAAGACAATATTACTTGGCTTTGCTCACCACCCCGAGTTAAGAGAATTGGGGTACTTAGTTTCGCCTATTCTCTTGAGTTGAGAAGGCAAAGGTTACTCGATTTTGTTTGTCTCCTCGAGTTTGTACTTCATGCATTGAGCTGGTTATTAACATTCGTTCGCTCTTTGCTCACATTTCTGAAGTACTTGAAGTATTTGCAATCCTTGCGTTGAGTTAGCTACTATGATTCGTCTTCCTACTACTATTGAACTTCTGGAATGCAAGAAGTTTTACTTGAAAAGAGTAAAGAGTTTACCACAACTTAGAGTCCCCCAACTTGGAATAAGTCTTTGATAATTATGGTCGCCTTTGGGATTATACCGTCTTCTTCATCACCTTTGTCGCCTACTCCTTTGACTAGAAAAGGTATAGCACCACGTACTACCTACTTTGTTCCTTGGTCGAGCACTCCTGCATCAGCTCGAAGTCCCTCGCTTTCGACTATCTTGATGAGAAGCTCATCGACATCGATCTTATGAAGTTCCTTGGCCTCTGCCCTTTCACCCTGTCTTGGTACTTGGAGTTTACCTCTGCATTCTCCACCTCCTCGACCCTTTTTTACGACCAATGCTCTCCCTCCATGAGAGCAAGGGATCGATGACTCTACGAAAGTCCCGCCTCTGCCAAGCCCATAGCCCTACTATCCGTTGCCTTGCATCTGTATCCCTTCCTTTGTGATCGATAGATTCGCCTTTGTGGCACTGTGGCACTCCTCCGAGTCCACTTCCTTTCTAATTGACACTTTGCTTTTTGGGTAGCTAAGCCTCTCTGAACTCGTTGTCGCTTCCTTGCCCCTTTCGACCACCTGCTTCAACTCCACTGTGTCCTCCTAGCAGTTCTCCTTGGTCGATGGAAAGATAGACTGTAACTCTCATGCATGGCCTCCGCCATCTTGTTGCAGGGCTCACGCCAATTCTATTCTCCTTAGCTTCTTTGGTAGCAATGTTCATTTACTCAGCCTTGTCCTCTGACTTATTGGGCTCTCTTAAGTGAATGTGAGCACTGAAGTAGTCCAACTCTCTAGTCACTCTAACTATACCTCTGCATAATCAAATCCCCTCCATAAGACTCACTGGTACTTATAATCTGACTTCTCCCTCGGTGGTACATAACCCCCATATGCTGATGACCAAGGCTTTTATTTGGTGTAAGCTTCGATGTGCATACATGGAAGACCCGCCTCTGCGGTACTATGACATTCACTCCTTAAATCCATAGCCCTTCTTACCGTTGCATTGTTCACCGAAGTGGAGCTCCTGATCACTCACATGATCACGTCCCCCTCCATGGGACTCACTAGTACTTGCACTTGGACTTCTTCCTCAATGGTATATGGCTCTCATATGCTGATGACTATGACTTTCATCGAATGCAAGCTCCTATGCACACACAAAGACCCGCCTCTACGGTACCATGACATTCACTCCTTGAATCCATAGCCCTTCTTCTTATTATGTTGTACACCAAAGTAGAGCTCCTAGTAGCTCTTGATCATAGCTCCACATAATCGTATCCCTCATGGGACATGACCACATGTGTTTCACTACTACGAACTATTCCACCACGATCCACTACACCATGTCACCTCCTGGTGACATCTCCATTATATACAGATTCTCGTGTGATGAACTCGGACTATGACTTCTCCATGTGTATCCTCTGCCAACATATCATAAGGCCTCCGCATCTCCGATTTTTGGTTCGATCCCTTGGCAATTCACCTTCGTCCACCCACTCTTGGGTCACATCTGGACGAAGCATAGCTCTAGGATAGTCCATCACCTAGTAGCTCCTGAAGTCCCCTGACTTCGCTAGAATTGGTATACCATTGTTTGGATCCTGGGCCTCTATGCCTTACCAGCACAATCTCCATTATGCACCACTTGTTCCTGACAACTAAAATGACAACACTGTGGTATATTCTATAAGAGTACCCACCTCTCCATCCTCTTACCTTGTGCTAAGGTCTTCTAATCCCAACTTCGCCTTCGCAAGTTGAATCACCTTTAGTTACTCTGTCAAATGCATCTCTTAGGTAAGGTGCATGTGCCTCGAAGCTCCTTTCGTCTTTGGCACCATACAAGATAAGTCCACCCCATCAGAATGAAGAATCCATGGAACAACATGATCCCACTCTTGCCTCTCTATAAGAGTTCATGCCCTTGACCTCCATCCAAGGAAAGCTCTGTGCCTCCGCTCCATGTTCCATTTTCTATGTCGACTCCCTTCATGCGGCTTGGATACTTCACCAAGTTCCACCCAAGTTGCTCCGCTCCTCGATTTGCATTGAGTTGATAGTGACCCTCCGTTAAGTTTCATTTCCACACCGACTCTAAGTGTGTCTTCATATGATGTTGCCTTGGATTGCTTCTCCACTTGATCTCGAAATGCATCCACCAATGCATTACCTCATTCGAGATGACAACTCTGTTGGGAAACCTTAACGGGTGCATCACATGCACAGCGGAAATAAAAAGCAAAAATCGATTTCTCACGCAGATCAAATCGTCGTGCAAAAGATTAGGGTTGCGAGAAAAACCGTAAAAATAAAAAAACCATGATGTGTGGGAGATTGATTTTACCTAGGGAGATCATATATCCCTATTCTAGATCCGGATGGAGAAGATGAAGGAGGTCAAGCATCCTCCTCTCTAGCGGTATCCACACGAGGGATCTCTGCAGCGAAACTCCTTCAATTTGACCTCACAACTCTTGCGCAAAGGGAGGGAGGAGAATAGGAGGTGGTGGCAAAAGTTGTAGCCTATCAACCCTGAGTCTCCCCTCCTATTTATAGAGAGCCACCAAAACCCTAGTGCTCCTTCCTTAGTGGGTATTGGATCTCCATCCAATAACCCACTAACCTTGCATTATTGGATCTCTATCCAATAATCTCCTTAGGCCTATAATTAGGCCTTAATCAAGGAGCCCATCAGCATAGGGTCTCATCTAATAAGAATAGGGACTAATTGGATCTTCATCCAATCCTCTATTCACTGAAGATCTGCCATATGTATGTGATCCTCTAGGCCCGATACCGAGCTGACCGTCAGTCACTCCCATTAGAACTCCTTCTGATATAGTGAATTATTATCATCATAATAATTCACTCGACTCATCGACTATGGACGTACTAGGCCACTGCGCCACAGTCCCCAGACGGTACAAGGAGATCAAATCCATCGGACTTATCTGCCCATAGTTACCATGTATCTATAATCCATCATCCAACTAATATCCCAGAGACCGTATATTGGATATGGTACTATCAGGTCATATACAGAATTAGTTTGTCTTGCTATAATCGGATTATACCGGAGAACTCCTCTCTCAATCCTAATGACCCTGGCCAGGGATTTGTCTAAGCAAGCACATATGGGATATTCCTCTCGTGACACTGAGAGTGGATGATACTCTATTAACACTCAAATGCCTTCGTAAGGTTGGCTACCAATCCCAATAACCAATTGTACTAGATCTGGAGCTTTCCAAACTTGTAAGTCTGGCGTCAAAGAAAGGAATACTCATACAAGACATCCTTGGTGTCTCAAGTCCAAGGACCATATACATAACTGGGACTATGGAATCGCTGTCTGATATTATGTATCATCAACCACACAGCATTCCATAAGCAGATCAATCAGTGAACTGATTCACCAATGAGCACCTGTACTATATCCTTAGTGTCTTCGCACATGTGGCTATGAGACCAGCCGCCTCCATCATATAGACGGGTATATAGTACAGTGGTCTGTCCAGTTATCACGATGTCCCTCTCGAGTAACCTATGATCGAGATTATTTAGGATCTGTGTTTAAAGATGAATTGATCTCATTATCGTGATCTCATCATGATCCGATTCCCATTACACAAAACCAAGGACATCACAATATATATGCTACATATAATATAATGTGAGAATATGCCAATATTAATCATCAGCAAAAAGATTACACAGTGTGTTACACGTGCCATCACTCGTGTGATTGGCTTGCAGAACACCTGTAACTAGCAATCTCCTACTTGAACTAAGGCCAATCACCTATGTGTCTGATCCCCATCAGACCCCTGTGACGCTCAAATACAATCTAAGCCAGTGGCTTCGTCAGTGGATCTGCAATGTTATCTTCGGATGGAACTCTTTCCTTTGCTATATCTTTACGGGCTATGATCTCTCTTATCAGATGAAACCTCCTTAGACTTTTGATGAGACATCGATTCCTTCGCTTGAGCTATTGCCCCTTCCTTTGCTACTTCTGCTGCAGCAATATATTCCACCTCTATGGTCGAGTCGACAGTAGTATCTTGCTTGGAACTCTTCCAGCTTACTACTCCTCCATTCATGGTGAAAACATACTTTGAATTTGACTTTCTATCATCAATGTCAGACTGAAAACTTGAGTCTGTGTAGCCCTCAACCTGGAGGCTACCTCCTCCATATATTAGTAAAAGATCCTTAGTCCTTCTCAAGTACTTAAGGATACACTTTATTGCCTTCAAGTGTTCTAAACCTGGATCTGCCTTATACCTGCTCGTGACACTTAGAGCATGTGCTATATCAGGCCTAGTATATAGCATCGCATACATGATAGATACTATCGCTGAGGCATAAGGTATCTTATCCATGTTTGCCCTTTCTTCAGGAGTCTTTGGGGACATACTCCTAGAAAGTAATATTCTATGTCTCATCGGTATGAGACCTCTCTTGGAATTTTTCATGCCAAACCTTTTGACAATAGAGTCTATGTACCTAGACTGGGATAAGCCAAGCATCCTTTTGGATCTATCTCTATAGATCCTGATCCCAAAATATAGGTTGCTTTCACTAAGTCTTTCATGAAAAAGTTTCTAGATAGCCAAGCATTTACTATGGAGAGCATTCCTACAGCACCAAGAAGGTGATAGCGCTTCCACTTACCTTCCTATACACACAAGGCTCATCTTCATTCTTAACAAAGTCATAAGATCTGATCACCTCATCAAATCTTGTGTTCCAACTTCGGGAAGCTTGCTTCAATCCATAAATGGATCTAAGCAACCTGCACACTTTATCTGGACTCCCTTTGGATACGAATCCCTCTGGTTGTATCATATACACCTCTTCCTCAAGGTTGCCATTGAGGAATGCCGTTTTGACATCCATCTGTCAAATCTCATAGTCATAGTGTGCTGCAATGGCCAAAATAATTCTAATGGACTTAAGCATGGCTACAGGTGAAAAGGTTTCGTTAAAATCAACTCCATGTCTTTGACGATATCCTTTAGCTACCAGCCTTGCTTTATAGGTCTCTACCTTTTCATCTATTCCGATCTTCTTCTTGAAGATTCATTTATAATCGATGGGTACAATACCCTCAGGTGCATCCACAAGGTTCCAAACCTTGTTAGAGTACATGGAATCCATCTCAGAATTTTTAGCTTATTGCCACTTCTTGGAGTCTATACTCATAATAGCCTCCTCGTAGGTCTGAGGATCAACATCCTCAGAGTCATCTCCACTGATATGTTTCACATATCTTTCAAGAGGGTGAGATACTCTACTAGACCTACGTAAAGTTGGAACTTGTGTGCTAGGTACCTGAACAGACTCAGGATCTACAATGGTGCTCGAGCTAGGTTCTCTAGCCTCGCTAAATTCTATCTCACTCCCCCTTTTTCCACCAAGAATATATTCGTTCTCAAGGAACACAGCTCTCTTGGCGACAAAGACCTTTCGGTCCTCGGGATAATAGAAATAATACCCATAAGTTTCCTTTGGGTATCCCACGAATGTGCACCATTCTGTCCTTGATTCCAACTTATCGTGGTTGTGTCTTCTAACGTGTACAGGACAGCCCCAAATCTTAACAATTTTAAGATCAGACTTCTTTTCTTTCCACATCTAATATGGTGAAGACACTACCGACTTTGATGGAACTCTGTTCAGAAGATAAGATGTAGTCTCTAGGGCGTACCCCCAGAATGAGACGGGTAGGTCAGTGAAACTCATCATGGATCGCATCATGTCTAATAGCATGTGATTCCTCCTTTCTGATACACCATTGAGCTGAGGAGTATAAGGAGGTGTCCACTAGGATGGAATCCCATTGTCCTTGAGGAAATGGGTGAACTTCGTACTCAAGTACTCTCCTCCTTGATCTGATCGAAGAGTCTTAATACTCTTTCCAATTTAGTTCTCTACCTCATTCTTATATTACCTGAATTTCTTAAAGGCCTCAGATTTGTACTTCATTAAGTACACATGTACATACCTAGAGAAATCATCAATGAATGTAATGAAGTATGAGTAACCACCTATAGCCTGAGTCGACATAGAACCACATACATCACTATGTATGAGTTTCAATAACTCGGTGGCTCTCTCTCCAGTTCCACTAAAAGCAGAGTTGGTCATCTTCCCATGGAGGCAAGGTTCATAAGTTGCATATGTCTGATAGTCAAATGGATCTAAGTATCCATCTTTCAACAACTTTTGAATCCTTCTCTCATGTATATGACCTAGCCTATAATGCCATAGGTATGCATTATTCACCTCATCTATTTTCCTCTTAGACATATTTATATTCATGATATGTGGAGAAGTGTCAAACATATATAAGCCATTTATTAGGGTCCCTCTAGTGATGATCTTATCATCCATTATTATTGAACAACTATTATTCTTAAAAACTAATTTATATCCATTAATTGTCAAACAAGATATAGAAATAATATTTTTAATGATAGAGGGAACAAAATAGCATGCATCTAATGCAATAATAGCTCCACTAGGCAGATCTAGGGTGACCTCTCTAATAGCAACAGTAGTAACTCTTGCTCCATTTTTCATCTTAAGGTCCATCTCGCCTCTAGCCAATCTCCTAGGTCTTGCCAAAACCTGCAATGAATTACAGATATGATAAACACTTCCGGTATCCAATACCCATGTGTTATCATGAAAATCTGACAAGTGGAGACTGATCATGAATATACCTAAAGCTTCTCCAAGCTTCTGTCTCGCCTCCTCTGCAAGGTAGTCCTTACAGTTCCTCTTCCAATGTTCTTCTTAGCTACAGTGGAAGCATTGTCCTTTGTCCTTTGCTGGGTATTTCTTGGCAACCTTTGCCTTACCTGGTCTTTCTTTGCCCATGCTCTTCTTAAGGATCTTGTTGACCTTCATTTTCTTTTTGGTCTCACCAATATAGAGAATTGGCTTCTCCTTCTTGATGGCACTCTCAGCTTCCCTCAACATATTGAGGAGCTTAGGGAGAGTTACCTCAAACTTGCTCATGTTAAAATTTATGATGAAGTGAGAAAAGGAATCTGGTAGGAACTGAAGTATAAGATCAACGCACGGATTATCCTTTAGGACTATTCCTAGACCTGTGAGTTTCTCGATCCACTCTATCATCTTTAGGACATGGTTCTCAACCGATGTCCCTTCTGTCATCCTAGCTTGGAAGAGTTTCTTAGATATCTCATATCTTCGAGTTCTTCCCTGTTTCTTAAATAGCTAGCGGAGATGAAGAAGGATAGAATCTGCATCCATGTTCTCATGTTGCCTTTGTAACTCAGGAGTCATGGAGGCCAACATGTAATATTTTGCTAACGTGGAATCATCTATGTACTTCATATAGTGAGCGATCTCATCCTCGCTTGCCCCTTCTTCCGTCGTGAGAACAATTCTCAAATTACGGAGCTAATCTGTATAGTTTGGACCAGTGAGGCAGTTGGCATCAAGTATGCCACGTAGAGGGTTTGTGAGCGACATGTTTCTGATAAAACAAGATATAGCAAAAATAAATAATATGCAGATTTTATAGAAAATACTAATTAAGATATGGACTTCTATCTTAATGTGCTCCCACTATTTTCTTAGCGAATCATGCGACACCCTCGACACGTGAGACGAAAGTCTCCGGCAGACTCCTAGTGGGGATCAAGATCCAATTGGCATCTTAGTGCAACCTCGAGGGACTCGACCAATTACGCTAAGCCCAAAAGGTAGCAACTCTTGCCAATCACAACTCCTTGTGATTCCCATCACGTTCGGCCTCCGAATCATCATGATCTCGAGGGACTCGACCAACTATAACGTTCAGTTAAGTCATCACCATCATTACAAGATGAGTCTGATTTGATGATATGCCCTCGAGGGACTCGACCAAGCATACCATGTCCTCAGGTCACCGGTGACATCTCTATGTCGTAGGCAAGAACTCGATCACGTAGATATGTGAGCCTCGAGGGACTCGACCAACTCAACCTATGTCGTGATTCAATTTCTTCCTATAACGATGGAATGCCACGTGGGTCAATCTTATTACTTCACGCTTACTGACTTAATATTATCTTAGGAGGGGTTTTATTTTCTATCGGTCCCCTAAAATATGTCGTGTCACACACATACATATTTAATATATATCTACATCGCATGCAAATATATATATATACATATATCTAGTAGGTGTATAACACATCACACATGCAAGCCATAACGGATGATCATGAGCCGTCACCTAATATGATTAAGCTCGAGCCAATGGGCCTAATCACTCACAATAGAATCTATGTGTGCATTAGCGCATCTCCATGCCCTGTGATTGTTGATCTCGTCATCATCGGTTTCGTCGGATCGTCGCATCACCATGCGTCGTGATCTCCCGCCACGGCATCGTGGGTCCCGCTGTAACCTCCACGCTCCCGCTGCGCCTCTCCATGTAATTACAAATAATCACAGGCACATAGGCCCAAAAATAAATGAGAAAAATATAGGCTCGCAAGCCCCAATAATAATAATAATCACAATTACACACATCACAACACATGGCTCATGATCATCCATCCACAATATACATCACATGTACATCACATCATATGTAGGATTACTAGATATATATAATAATTAATTAAACTATTTAATTAATTATTTTTTAGAAATCAAGATATGCTTGGAATTTCCAAAATTGTCAAGTGCATTTTCATAATTCTGGATGAGAGGATAGTCCTCGAAATTTTCAGAATTGTTGAGGTCACTTTCAAGGGCTTCCTTCGCTGCGAAAACGTAGCAAGAACACGTATAACGAACGATTCTACGCGATTCAATCTCATCACACGAAGTTTAAAATCAATCTTTCGCATGAAAACCTTGGCTCTGATACCACTGTTGGGAAACCTCAGTGGGTGCTTCGCATGCGTAGCGAAAATCAAAAATAAAAACTGATTTTCCACGCAGATCAAATCATCGTGCAAAAGACTGGGGTCGCGAGAAAAATCGTAAAAATTGAAAAACCGCGATGTGTGAGAGATTGATTTTACCTAGGGAGATCATATATCCCTGTATTCCAGATCTGAATGGAGAAGATGAAGGAGGTCAAGTATCCTCCTCTCTAGCGGTATCCACACAATGGATCTCTATAGTGAAACTCCTCCAATCTGACCTCACAACTCCTGCGCAGAGGGAGGGAGGAGAGGTGGTGGCTAAAGTTGTAGCCTATTAACCCTAAGTCTCCCCTCCTATTTATAGAGAGCCACCAAAACCCTAGGGCTCCTTCCTTAGTGGGTATTGGATCTCCATCCAATAACCCACTAACTTTGCATTATTGGATCTCTATCTAATAATCTCCTTAGGCCTATAATTGGCCCTTAATCAAGGAGCCCATCAGCATAGGCTCTCATCTAATGAGAATATGGGCTAATTGGATCTCCATCCAATCCTCTATTCGCTGAAGCATCCACTATATGTGTGTGACCCTCTAGGCCCGATACCGAGCTGGCCGTCAGTCAATCCCATTAGAACTCCTTTTGATATAGTGAATTATTATCTCCATAATAATTTACTCGATTCATCGACTATGGACGTACTAGGCCACTATGCCATATCCCCTGACGGTACAGGGGGATCGAATCCATCGGACTTGTCTGTCCACAATTACCATGTATCTATAATCCCTCATCCAACTAATATCCGAGAGATCATATATTGGATATGGTATTGTCAAGTCATATACGGAATCAGTTTATCTTGCTCTAATCGGATTCTACCAGAGAACTCCTCTCTCAATCCAAATGACCCTGGCCAAGGATTTGTCTAAGTAAGCACATATGAGATATTCCTCTCGTGATACCGAGAGTGGATGATCCTCTATTGACACTCAATTGCCTTCATAAGGTTGGGTACCAATCCCAATAACCAGTTGTATTAGATTTGGAGCTTTCCAAACCTTTAAGTCTGGAGTCAAAAAAAGGAGTAGTCATACAAGTCCTCCTTGGTGTCTCAAGTCTAAGGACCAGATACATAACTGGGACTATGGAATCGCTGTCTGACATTAGGTATCATTAACCATACAGCATTTCATAAGCGGATCAATCAGTGAACTCATTCTCCAATGAGCACCTGTACTATATCCTTAGTGTCTCCACATAAGTAGCTATGAGACCAGCCGCCTCCATCATATGGACGGGTATATAGTACATCGGTTTATCCGGTTATCTTGATGTTCCTCTCGAGTAACCTATGACCGAGATTATTTAGGATCTGTGTTTAAAGATGAATCGATCTCATTATCTTGATCTCATCCCGATTCGATTCCCATTACACAGAACCAAGGACATCACAATATATATGCTACATATAATATAATGTGAGAATATGCCAATATTAATCATAAGTAAAAAGATTACACAGTGTGTCACACGTGCCATCACTTGCGTGATTGGCTTGCAGGGCACCTGTAACTAGCAAACTCCATGTCACTCATTCGGTCCGTTGAACATTATGATGATATTGCCTTGAGGAACTCTTCCTCAATATGTGCGGTCCATTGCACATGATTCTCCCTCTAGAGAACTAGGACTTATCCCTCCTGATTATCTGTCCTGTTGGAGTAGCTTTCCTCTTGCATTCCTCCCACTGGAAGTGTTGGAAACCACCATCCCCTTTGGACTACTCCGTCTTACAAAATAACTTGTGCCTTGTTCTGCCCCCGCAAATGCACTTGCTAGATTACGACCCTTCACCAATATAGTCCCCACTGCACCCTTCAAGGTTTAGTAATGTGTCAAACTTGTTACACATTTCAGTCGCCTATGGACGTATCCTTTCCATGTTGAATAGAAAGTTATGATGGTCCATGGCGCTGAGTTTCGATTGCACCTTGGGATGGCCATGAACACTCTGTCATCCGTGTAGAAGCCCTTGCATCAGTATGGAATCCTTCGAGTTAGCAATTTCCCTCACCTCTGTGAGCTTTGCTTAACTCTTTTGGTCGTTATGCAACACCTCCCACTTTGCACAGTTTTATCTTTCACCAAGCACCCTGCTTGCCATGAGAACTGCCAAGTTTAGTGGCCAACGTCGAGGCGTAGCTCGAACTCAGCCATCCCAATCTTTGTATGCTATGTATTCTTCTTCGCTTGTTTGTCCTCGTGGTGCCTATCATGCAAAGGGTTGGCCATTCCTCTGAATGCCAAGCCTAGATGCCCGCTCCTCTGAGCGACTCCTTTCTCTACATCTCAATGTTCGTTTCCCACAAATGGTTACGCATGCTGGCTGTCCTCTATACAGCCCAGCTAGGTCCCCCACTTTTGTACGATGAGTGTTTCTCCGTATGCTTGTCCCGCTCTGACACCACAATGTCATGGGCTTAGCTGATTTTGCCTAAGCCGTGTGGCACCCATGCGTGTCCATCCGTAAAGGTCAGCCTTCCCCGAGACCTCCTAGGGGTCCCTTAGACTTACAAAAGAGAAAACGGGCCAAAAGAAGCAATTCCAATGGGATCCACAAGCAACTGCTCAAGCAAACACTTTATAAAGCCAATCATAATTATACCCATAGACATTACAAACTCAGAAAGGTTACACACAAAAGATAATGGTCCATTACAGACCGAAGTCCCCACAAGTTCTTACAAGACACTCGTATTTACAAGTCAAAATCGGTCACAAAGCAAACCAAACTAGGGCTACCAAGTCTACTGCAAGCCCGCTACTTACTGTATAAGGTATATACACAAATCAAAGGACACGGACAAACATGAGCATTTCATCGAACACCTTATTTACATTTTTGTCTGTGACAAGTCGTTAGCTACCTTAACGTCGAACCCACTGTAATATTCTTTTTGGAGCATCAAACGGGCAGCAACCTTGCTGCTCATGAAGTTGTGTGGGCTCCTAGTGTCGACGAGGACAATGACGGGCTACTGCTCAAGAAACCCTTCGATTTCATTTTCTGTGGGTTTTTGTAGCCAGCTAAGGTAGGAATCGTGCGGGTGGCCGGTTGTGGAATATCCATCCCCTTGGACTTGTGAGTCATATATTCGAGTTTGGGTACTAGTGGAAATCATCAACTCAACAACCAGACACCCCAATAGCTAAAGAGCTATGATACATATGGAATGCAAATTGACACCCTCCAATGAATTGAAACAAAACGGGCCATTCAAGATTGAAGTAAGAGGAACTATTCTAATCACTTTATCAAAGAGAAAAATGATAAAAGATTAGAACATCACTTTGATTCCCCTAAATTCTACAAACTAAAAAGTTTGATAAGTTAAAATGGGAAAGCAAAGATTTAGGGTTTTTGAACACCACAAGCAGATTGATAAGTTCCAAAGTTTATGCAAGAACTTAAAAACAAATACTCACCAGTGTTGGAAGATGATTATATTTCTCTAAGTTGTTCTTTACAAAGAGAGTCGGCCTTTTTATATAGAGTAAGATAAAGTACAAAGAGAATGAACCAATTAAATATATTAAATAATATTTATATTCTTAATTCATGAATGTAGATCATTTATGAATTCTACCTTGAAAAATCTAAAACAAAATTATCCACAATTCTAAATATGGTCCACCATGACTGAATGACCTTTATTCTTTAAAATATGGATTAAATTTTATAATTCCTTCAAGGCCAGACTTTCTCTTCATGGTATGGACTTATCTAAATCACGTTGATATTTTTTTGGTTATTCTTGCATCCATAGAACTTTGACCAAATCTTGACCAGCTTGTTCCTTCCAAATGCCTAAAATGTTCTTTCATCATTTTAGCATTAGCTCTTGTTATCGGTCCTTCATGAGTAACAAAAGGGTTCTTGACAGATTTATGATCAACTAATTGGGTCATATAATTCCCCCAAAGGATTCGTCCTCAAATCATCGCCTTCATTGCCTACATTAAATAAAGATAAATCAGAAACATTGAAGGTTGCACTAATATTGCCATACTCACCTGGTAGTTCTAGCTTGTATGCCTTGTTATTGATTCTTTGAAGGATTAGAAATGGACTATCTCCTCTTGGCATTAGTTTAGACTTCCTTTGGCTAAGAAATCTTTCCTTCCTCAAGTATAGCCAAACCCAATCACCGGGTTCAAATACTACTTGCTTTCGGCCTTTGTTATGTTGTTTCTCATATTGTAGAGTTTTCTTTTCAACTTGTGTCTGGACTCTTTCATGCAATGCTTTGACAAAATCAGGTTTTTGCTTACCATCCAAATTATCCTTTTCCAATGGTAACGGTAGCAAATCCATTAATGGATTGAACCCGTACACAACTTCAAATGTGGAATGGTTTGTTGTAGCATGCACACAAACTCGACATGTGGTAAACATTCCTCCCAATTCTTCGAATTCCTTTGAATTATGGCTCTCAAAAACAATGATAAAGTTCTATTTACTACCTCTGTTTGTCCATCTGTTTGTGGATGACAAGTAGTTGAATACAATAGCCTTGTACCGAACTTGCTCCAAATTATTTTCCAAAAGTGGCTAAGGAATTTGATATCTCTATCACTCACAATTGTCCATGAAATTCTATATAATCTCATAATTTCTTTGAAGAACAACCCTGCAACATGTGTTGCATCATTTGTTTTGTGGCAAAGAATAAAATGTGCCATCTTGCTAAACCTATCAACAACAACAAAAATATAATCTCTCCCTCCTTTTGACCTAGGTAAACACAAAACAAAGTCCATGGATATATCAACCCAAGGCTCACTAGGTATAGGAAGAGGAGTATACAACTCATGAGGCATTACTTTAGATTTAGCTTGTTTACAAGTAATGCATTTTTCACACAATCTCTCAACATCTCTTTTCATGTGTGGCAAAAAAAAAGATCATTTAACACATCTAAAGTTTTTCTAATCCCAAAATACCCCATTAAACCTCCACTACGTGCCTCTCTCACAAGTAATTCTCTTATTGAACATTGAGGAATACACCACTTGTTTTCTTTGAAAAGAAAACCATCAAGCTTGAAAAATTTGTCAAAACCCCCTTTCTCACATGCCCCATAAACATTAGCAAAATCATGGTCAGAATTATATAAATCTTTAATATACTCAAATCCCAATAACTTGGCATCAAGTTTAGATATTAGAGCATACCTTCTAGAAAGAATATCGACAACTATATTTTCCTTACCTTGTTTGTACTTGATGATGTATGAAAAGGATTCAATAAACTCAACCCATTTTGCATGCTTGCGACTTAGTTTTCCTTTTCCTTTGAGATATTTCAAGGACTCATGATCGATATGTATAATAAATTCCTTGTACCAAAGATAGTGCTGCCATGCCTCTAACACTCTTACCAAAGCGTAGAACTCCTTGTCATATGTCGGGTAGTTAAGACTAGCTCCACTTAGCTTCTCACTAAAGAATGTAATGGGTCTACTTTCTTGCATTAAGACTCTTTCAATACCTATCCTACTCGCATCACACTCGATCTCAAAAGTTCTAGCAAAGTTAGGTAAAGCAAGCAAAGGTGTTGAACTAAGTTTGTCTTTAAGCAAATTAAAATCATCATCTTATTTTTTACCCTACCTAAACCCCATATTCTTTTTGATACATTCAGTTAATGGTGCAGCAATTGTAGAAAAATACTTAATGAATCTTTTATAAAAGCTAGCAAGACCATGAAAACTTCTAACATTACTAACACTAGTGGGTTTTGGCCATTCCCTAATTATTTTCACTTTTTCATGATCTACATGTATTCGTTTATCATTAACAACATACCTAAGAAAAGTAATTTTATTAGTGCAGAAAGTGCATTTCTTTAGATTAGCATATAACCTTTCTTTCTTAAGCACATCAAAAATAACTTTTAAATGTGTTACATGCTCATCCAAACTTTTGTTATACACAAGTATATCATCAAAATAAATGACGATAAACTTTCCAATGTAAGCACGTAAAACATAGTTCATCAATCTCACGAAAGTACTAGGTGCGTTAGTTAGGCCAAAAGGCATCACCAACCATTCATATAAATCATGTTTAGTGTTGAAAGCAGTTTTTCATTCATCACCCTCATGCATTCTTATTTAATAATATCCATATTTCAAATTAATTTTAAAAAACACATAAGAACCATTTAATTCATCTAATATGTCATCTAACCTAGGAATAGGATGTTGATACTTTACCATGATTTTGTTGATGGCTCTGCAATCAGCATATATTCTCTAAGGCCTATCTTTTTTTGGCACCAACAAAATCATAACTACATATGGACTTATGCTTTCTCGCACATAACCATTTTTCATAAGCTTACTTACTTGCTTTTGGATTTCCTTGGTCTCTTCGGGGTTGCATCTATATGTTGGCTTGTTGGTATGCTTGCACCCGACATGAAATCAATTTGATGCTCAATTCCTCTAAGTGGTGGCAAACCATTTGAAACTTCTTTGGGAAAGAGATCCTTATTTTCCTACGAAAGATCAACAATAACACTAGGCATATTTTTGTTAATTTTGTTAGATGCAATCAAAATGTCCTTATACATAAGTACAAGTGTGGGCTGCCTCATGGTTAAGGCTTTCTTTACATGACTCATTTTTGTTGGGAAACCTCAGTGGGTGCATCACATGCGCAGCGGAAATCAAAACAAAAACCAGTTTCCCACGCAGATCAAATCGTTGTGTAAAAGATTGGGGTCACAAGAAAAATCATAAAAATCGAAAAATCGTGAAACGTGAGAGATTGATTTTACCTAGGGAGATCATATATCCCTGTATTCTAGATCCGGATAGAGAAGATGAAGGAGGTCAAACGTCCTCCTCTCTAGTGGTATCCACACGATGAATCTCTGTAGTTGGCCGTGGCTGGCCGCCTCTTCTCCTCGTTGCCTTCGTTGTAAAAACACAGCAAGAACACGTAGAACGATTCTACGCAATCCAATCTCATCACACGCAGTTTAAAACCAATCTATCACACGAAAACCTTGGCTCTGATACCACTGTTGGAAAACCTCAGTGGGTGCATCACATACGCAGCGGAAATCAAAATAAAAACCGGTTTCCCACGTAGATCAAATCGTCATGCAAAAGATTGGGGTCACGAGAAAAATCACAAAAATTAAAAAATCGTGAAACGTGAGAGATTGATTTGACCTAGGGATATCGTATATCCCAGTATTCCAGATCCGGATGGAGAAGATGAAGGAGGTCAAATATTTTCCTCTCTTGCGGTATCCATATGATGGATCTCTGCAGTAAAACTCCTCCAATCTGATCTTGCAACTCTTGCTCAGAGGGAGGGAGGAGAATAGGAGGTGGTGGCTAAAGCTGTAGTCTATCAACCATGAGTCTCCCCTCCTATTTATAGAGAGCCACCAAAACCCTATGGCTCCTTCCTTAGTGGGTATTGGATCTTCATCCAATAACTCACTAACCTTGAATTATTGGATCTCTATCCAATAATCTCCTTAGGCCTATAATTGGGCCTTAATTAAGGAGCCCAACAATGTAGGGTCTCATCTAATGAGAATAGGGGCTAATTGGATCTTCATCTAATCCTCTATTCGCTGAAGCATATACCATATGTGTGTGACCCTCTAGGCCCGATACCGAGCTGGTCGTGAGTCACTCCCATCATAACTCCTTCTGATATAGTGAATTATTATCCCCATAATAATTAACTCGACTCATCGACTATCGACGTACTAGGCCACTACGTCATAGTCTCCAGACGGTATAGGGGAGATCAAATCAATCGGACCTGTCTATCCACAGTTACCATGTATCTATAATCCCTTATCTAAATAATATCCCTGAGACCGTATATTGGATATGGTACTGTCAGGTCACATACGGAATTAGTTTGTCTTGCTCTATTCAGATTCTACCGGAGAATTCTTCTCTCAATCCGAATGACCCTTGCTAGAGATTTGTTTGAGCAAGCACATATGGGATATTCCTCTTATGATACCGAGAGTGGATGATCCTCTATTGACACTCAATTACCTTCGTAAGGTTGGCTACCAATCCTGATAACCTGTTGTACTAGATCTTGAACTTTCCAAACCTGTAGGCGTCAAAGAAATGAGTACTCATACAAGACATCCTTGGTGTCTCAAGTCTAAGGACCATATACACAACTGGGACTATTGAATCGCTATCTGACATTAGGTTTCATTAACCATACAATATTCCATAAGCGGATCAATCAGTGAACTTATTCTCTAATGAGCACTTGTACTATATCCTCAGTGTCTCCACACAAGTGGCTATGAGACCAACCGCCTCCATCATGTGGATGGGTATATAGTACACCGATCTGTCCAGTTATCTCAATGTCTCTCTCGAGTAATCTATGACCGGGATTATTTAGGATCTGTGTTTAAAGGTGAATCGATCTCATTATCGTGATCTCATCACGATCCGATTCCCATTGCAAAGAACCAAAGACATCTCAATATATATGTAACAAATAATATAATGTAAGAATATACCAATATTAATCATAAGCAAAAAGATTACGTAGTGTGTCACACGTGCCATCACTCACATGATTGGCTTGCAAGACACCTATAACTAGCAATCTTCCACTTGACCTAAAGCCAATCACCTATGTGTCTTATTCCCATCAGACCCCTGTGACGCTCAAATATAATCTGAGCCAACAACTTCGTTAGTGGATCTGTAATGTTATCTTCGGATGGAACTTTTTCCATTGCTATATCTTTACGAGCTATGATCTCTCTTATCAGATGGAACCTCCTCAGAACATGCTTAGCCTTCTGATGAGACCTGGGTTCCTTTGCTTGAGCTATCACCCCATTGTTGTTGCAATATATGGGAATTGGTTCTACATTGCTTGGTATGACTCCCAAATCTTTGATGAACTTCTTCATCCATATCCTTTCCTTTGCTGCTTCTACTGCAGTAATGTATTTTGCCTCTGTGGTCGAGTCAGCAGTAGTATCTTGCTTGGAACTCTTCCAGCTTATTGCTCCTGAATTTGATTTCCTCTCATCAATGTTGGACTGAAAACTCGAGTCTGTTTAGCCCTCAACCTGGAGGCTACATTCTCCATATATCAGTAAAAGATCATTAGTGCTTCTCAAGTACTTAAGGATATACTTTACTGCCTTCCAGTGTTCTAAACCTGGATATGTCTGATACTTGCTGGTGACACTCAAAGCATGTGCTATATCAGGCCTAGTACATAGCATCACATACATGATAGACCTTAGTGCTGAGGCATAAGGTATCTTATCCATGTCTGCCCTTTCTTTAGGAGTCTTTGTGGACAGACTCCTAGAAAGTGATATTCCATGTCTCATCGGTATGAGACCTCTCTTGAAATTCTTTATGCCAAACCTTTTGACAATGGAGTCTATTTACCTAGACTAGGACAAGCCAAACATCCTTTTGGATCTATCTCTATAGATCTGGATCCCCAAAATATAGGATGCTTCCCCTAAGTCTTTCAAGGATAAGTTTCTAGATAGCTAAGCTTTTACTGTGGAGAGCATTCCTATATTATTTCTAATGATTAGGATGTCATCTATATATAACACCAAGAAGGTGATAGCACTCCCACTTACTTCATATACACACAAGGCTCATCTTCATTCTTAACGAAGTCATAAGATCTGATCACCTCATCAAATCTTATGTTCCAACTTTCGGAAGCTTGCTTCAATCCATAAATGGATCTAAGCAACCTACACACTTTATCTGGGCTCTCTTTGGATACGAATCCCTCTGGCTGTATTATATACACCTCCTCCTCGAGGTTGCTATTGAGGAATACCGTTTTGACATCTATTTGTCAGATCTCATAGTCATAGTGTGCTGCAATGGCCAAAATAATTCTAATGGACTTAAGCATGACTACAAGTGAAAAAGGTTTCATCATAGTCAACTCCTTGTCTTTGACGATATCTATTAGCTACCAACCTTGCTTTATAGGTCTCCACATTTCCATCCACTCCGATCTTCTTCTTGAAGATCTATTTGCAGCTGATAGGTACAATGCCCTCAGGTGCATCCATAAGGTTCCAAACCTTGTTAGAGTACATGGAATCCATCTTAGAATTCATAGCTTCTTGCCACTTCCCGGAGTCTATACTCATAATTGCCTCCTCGTAGGTCTAAGGATCAACATCATGAGAGTCATCTCCACTGATATGTCCCACATATCTTTCTGGAGGGTGAGATACACTACTAGACTAACGAAAAGTTGGAATTTGTGTGTTAGTTACCTGAACAGACTCGGGCTCTGGAATGGTGCTCGAGTTAGGTTCTCCAACCTCACTCAATTCTATCTCACTCCCACTGTTTCCACCAAGAATGTGTTCCTTCTCAAGGAACACAGCTCTCTTGGCAACAAAGACCTTTCGGTCCTCGGGATGATAGAAATAATAACAATAAGTTTCCTTTGTGTATCCCACGAATGTGCATCATTCTATCCTTGATTCCAACTTATCGGGGTTATGTCTTCTAACATGGGCAGGACAGCCCGAAATCTTAACAATCATAAGATCATGCTTCTTTCCTTTCCATATCTCATATGGTGTAGACACTATCGACTTTGATAGAACTCTGTTCAGAAGGTAAGCTGCAGTCTCTAAGGCATACCCCTAGAATGAAACGAGTAGGTCAGCGAAACTCATCATGGACTGCATCATGTCTAACAGTGTGTGATTCCTCCTTTCTGATATACCATTGAGTTGAGGTGTATAAAGAGGTGTCCACTGGGATAGAATCTCATTGTCACTGAGGAAATGGGTGAACTCCGTACTCAAGTAATCTCCTCCTCGATCTGATCGAAGAGTCTTAATACTCTTTCCAATTTGGTTCTCTACCTCATTCTTATATTCCCTAAATTCTTCAAAGGCCTTTGATTTGTACTTCATTAAGTACACGTGTCCATACATAGAGAAATCATCAGTGAACGTAATGAAGTATAAGTAACCACCTATAGCCTGAGTCGACATAGGACCACATACATCACTATGTATGAGTTCCAATAACTCATAGTCAAATGGATCTAAGTATCCATCTTTTAGCAACTTTTGAATCATTCCCTCATGTATATTATCTCGCCTACAATGCCATAGGTATGCATTATTCACCTCATCTCTTTTCCTCTTAGACATATTTCTATTCATCTCATCTCTTTTCCTCTTAGACATATAAGGGTCCCTCTAGTGATGATCTCATCATCCATAATTATTAAATAATTATTATTCTTAAAAACTAATTTATATCCACTAATTGTCAAACAAGAGATTAAAATAATATTTTTGATAATAGAGGGAACAATATAGCATGTATCTAATGCAATAATAGCTCCAACATCAACTGCAGCAACTCTTGCTCTATTGCCCATCTTGAGGTCCATCTCGCCTCTAGCCAATCTCCTAGGTCTTGTCAGAACTTGCAATGAATTGTAGATATGATAAACACTCCTGGTATCCACTACCCATGAGTTATCATGAAAATCTGACAAGTGTAGACTGATCATGAATATACCTGAAGCTTCTCCAAGCTTCTGTCTCACCTTCTCTGCAAGGTAGTCCTTGCAATTCATCTTCCAATGTTTGTCTTGCCATAGTGGAACCAATGTCCTTTGTCCTTTCTCGGATATTTCTTAGAAACTTTTGCCTTACCTGGTCTTTCTTTGCCCTTGCCCTTCTTAAGGGTCTTGCTAGCCTTCCTTTTCTTTTTGGTCTCACCAATATAGAGAACTGACTTCTCCTTCTTGATGGCACTCTCAGCTTCCCTCAACATATTGAGGAGCTCAAGGAGAGTCATCTAAAACTTATTCATATTAAAGTTAATAATGAACAATGAAAATGAATCTGGTAGGGACTAAAATATAATATCAACACATAGGTTATCCTCTAGGACTATATATATACTTCACAAAATGAGCGATCTCATCCTCGCTTATCCTTTCCTCCAGCGTAGGCACAATCATGTTAAGGACATATATAATTTTCTCTTTCGTGAGAACAATTCTCAAATTGCGGAGCTTTTGGACCAATGAGGCGGTTGGCATCAAGTATGCCACGTAGAGGTTTTGCAAGCGACAAATAAGATATAGCGTAAATTAAATAACATGTATACTTTACAAAAAATACTAATTAAGATATGGAATTTTATCTTAATGTACTCCCACTATTTTCTTAGCGAATCACGTGACACCCTCGACACGTGAGACGGAAGTCTCCGACAGACTCCTAGTGGGGATCAGGATCCAATTGGCATCTTAGTGCAACCTCGAGGGACTTGACCAATTACACGAAGCCCAAAAGGTAGCAACTCTTGCCAATCACAACTCCTTGTGATTCCCGTCATGTTCAACCTCTGAATCATCAAAGTCTCGAGGGACTCGACCAACCATGACGTTCAGTTAAGCCATCACCATCGTTACATGATGAGTCTGATTCGATGATATGCCCTCGAGGGACTCGACCAAGCATACCATGTCCTCAGGTCACCGGTGACATCTCTATGTCGTAGGCAAGATCTCGATCACGTAGATAGGTGAGCCTCGAGGGACTCGACCAACTCAACGTATGTCGTGATCCAATTTTATCCTATAACGATGGAAGGCCACATGGGTCAATCTTATTGCCTCACGCTTACCAACTTAATATTATCGTAGGAGGGGTTTTGTTTTCATATCGGTCTTCTAATATGTCATGTCACACACATACATATTTAATATATATCTACATCGCATACAAATATATATATACATATATCTAGTAGGTGTATACATCACATATGCAAGCCACACCGAATGATCATGAGCCGTTACCTAATATAATTAAGCCCGAGCCAATGGGCCTAATCACTCACAATAAGATCTATATGTGCATTGACGCATCTCCATGCCCTGTGATTGTTGATCTCGTCATCATCAGTTCCGCCGGGTCATCGCATCACCATGCGGCGTGATCTCCCGCCACGGCATCGTGGGTTTCACTGTAACCTCCATGCTCCCACTGCGCCTCTCCATGTAATTACAAATAATCACAGGTATGCAGGCCCAACAATAAACGAGAGAAACGTAGGCTCGCAGGCCCCAATAATAATAATAATCATAATTACACACATCAAAACACATGGCTCATGATCATCCATCCACATTATACATCACATCATATGTAGGATTACTATATATATAATAATTAATTAAACTATTTAATTAATTATTTTTCTAGAAATTAGGACATACTCAGAATTTTCTGAATTATCCAGGGAATTTTCATAATTCTTGATGAGAGGACAGTCCCTAGAATTTCCAGAATTGTCAAGGGTATTTTCATAATTCTGGATGAGAGGACAGTCCTCAGAATTTTTAAAATTATTGAGGATATTTTCATGATTCTAGATTAGAGGACAGTCCTCGAAATTTTTAAAATTATTGAGGGCATTTTCAAAATTCTATACATGAAGACAATCATCGAAATTTTTAAAATTTAGAGGGGTAGGATAATCCTTTTCTCAAAAGGATGCCCTAGCCCTCTCCTAGCCGCCCTCTGCGCAGGCGACAAGGATGGCCGCGGGCGACAGCACCTTGCGGGCTGGTCGTTGGCAGTCGCCCCCCTTGTAGGCGCGTCACGGGCAGTCGCCCCTTGCGGCCTGGTCACGGGCGGCAACCCCTTGGGGGCTGGCCACTGGCGTCCACCACTTGCGCACGCCACCCTGCAGCCTGCCCCTTTGCAGGTGCCGCACTACGGGCGGCTGTCGCCCTTGCGGGCTGGCCACAGCCCGCCGTGCCTGCAGGCGTCGCCCCTTGCGAGCTGACCTTGGCCACGGGTGGTCGTCCCTACATGGGGGCTGGCCGTGGCTGGCCGCCTCTTCTCCTCGCTGCCTTCGTTGTAAAAACACAGCAAGAACACGTAGAACGATTCTACGCAATCCAATCTCATCACACGCAGTTTAAAACCAATCTATCGCACGAAAACCTTGGCTCTGATACCACTGTTGGAAAACCTCAGTGGGTGCATCACATGCGCAGCGGAAATCAAAATAAAAACCGGTTTCCCACGCAGATCAAATCGTCATGCAAAAGATTGGGGTCACGAGAAAAATCATAAAAATTAAAAAATCGTGAAACGTGAGAGATTGATTTTACCTAGGGATATCGTATATCCCAGTATTCCAGATCCGGATGGAGAAGATGAAGGAGGTCAAATATTTTCCTCTCTTGCAGTATCCATATGATGGATCTCTGCAGTGAAACTCCTCCAATCTGATCTTGCAACTCTTGCTCAGAGGGAGGGAGGAGAATAGGAGGTGGTGGCTAAAGCTGCAGCCTATCAACCATGAGTCTCCCCTCCTATTTATAAAGAGCCACCAAAACCCTAGGGCTCCTTTCTTAGTGGGTATTGGATCTTCATCCAATAACCCACTAACCTTGCATTATTGGATCTCTACCCAATAATCTCCTTAGGCCTATAATTGGGCCTTAATCAAGGAGTTCATCAATATAGGGTCTCATCTAATGAGAATAGGGGCTAATTGGATCTTCATCCAATCCTCTATTCGCTGAAGCATCTACTATATGTGTGTGACCCTCTAGGCCTTATACCGAGCTGGCCATGAGTCACTCCCATTAGGACTCCTTCTGATATAGTGAATTATTTTCCCCATAATAATTCACTCGACTCATCGACTATAGACGTACTAGGCCACTACTCCATAATCCCCAGACGGTACTAGGGGGATCAAATCTATCAGACCTGTTTATCCACAGTTACCATGTATCTATAATCACTCATCCAAATAATATCCCAGAGATCGTATATTAGACATGGTAGTGTCAAGACACATACTGAATCAGTTTGTCTAGCTCTATTCGGATTCTACCGGAGAACTCCTTCTCTCTCAATCCGAATGACCTTGGCTAGGGATTTGTCTGAGCAAGCATATATGAGATATTCCTTTCGTGATACTGAGAGTGGATGATCCTCTATTGACACTCAATTTTCTTCGTAAGGTTGGCTACCAATCCCGATAACCAATTGTACTAGATCTGAAACTTTCCAAACCTATAAGTCTGGCGTCAAAGAAAGGAGTACTCATACAAGGCATCTTTGGTGTCTCAAGTCTAAGGACCAGATACACAACTGGGACTATGGAATCATTGTTTGACATTAGGTATCATTAACCATACAACATTCCATAAGCGAATCAATCAGTGAACTCATTCTCTAATGAGCACCTGTACTATATTCTTAGTGTCTCCACACAAGTGGCTATGAGACCAGCCACCTCCATCATATGGACGGGTATATAGTACATCGATATGTCCGATTATATCAATGTCCCTCTCGAGTAACCTATGACCGAAATTATTTAGGATCTATGTTTAAAGGTCAATCGATCTCATTATCGTGATCTCATCACGATCCGATTCCCATTGCACAAAACCAAGGACATCACAATATATATGCAACAAATAATATAATGTGAGAATATGCCAATATTAATTATAAGCAAAAAGATTACGTAGTGTATCACACGTGCCATCACTCATGTGATTGGCTTGCAGAGCACTTGTAACTAGCAATTTTGGCATAAGCACTTATTTTTCTTTCGCTTAGGTCTTCCTTGTTTTCTCTCCCCTTGTTTTTCCCAACACTCTTGTTTTTACCACTCAACTCATATTTTTCTTTTTTCTCTCTTTCTCGCTCCCTCTCCAAAATTTTGGTTAATGAAGATTCAAGCTCCTCATACTATTGTTTTATATGCATTTGGTCTTCAAAAATGGTCTTTAGAGGCAAAGGTCTAAGTTGATATTTTTGTCCATCCATAATCAATGAATAATTATTCTTGAACCTATCATGTGTTACCCTTTGATCATATTGCCATGGTCCCCCAACAACAAGTGACCAGCATATATAGGTACCACATCACACCAAACTTCATTATATATTTACCAATTGAGAAAAAAACTAACATTTACCGATTTACCTTCACCACACCACTATCATTCAACCATTTTAACTTGTAAGGTTTTGGATGTTTGATAATAGGTAATTTTAGTTTCTCCATGAGCAAGGTACTTGTCACATTTGTACAACTTCCACTACTAATAATCATATTACAAAACTTGTTAGCAATCAAACAATGAGTGTGAAACAGATTCTCACGTTGTTCACCATGTTCATCATTTTTGTTTTGTAAACTAAGTATGCATTGAACAACTAAAATTTCACCTTTAGCATACTGCATCACTAGCATCCTCTATTGATGGAGGGTTATCATCATCCTCTCTCTCACTTTCAGATTTCACAATCTCATCCTTTATGATCATAACTCTCTTATTAGGACATTCATATGCCACATGTCGATGCTCAAGGCATTTAAAACACTTAATACCTCTAGTTTGATTCGGTTGATTCTCACGTTTACACTTGTTGCCTAATTTATTTTTGCCTTTAATTTCACCAAATTTAGGCTTAACAATGGGTTTATTATCCTTTTTACTCTAATTCGATTTCCAAGAAGAAGAAGAAACCAAATAAGGTTTTGAATCATACCTTGTGCCTTTTCTTTTGAGTTGTCTCTCAATCTTCATAGTCACATTTACCAAGTCCTTAATCTCCACATAGAGTTGCAACACCACAAGATAAGCAATGTTCTTATTTAATCCACTCAAGAATCGAGCCATGGTGGCCTCACGGTCTTCCTCCACGTTAGCCCTTATTATGGTTATCTCAATCTCCTTGTGATGTTCCTTAACACTCATGGAACCTTGTGTTAAAGTTTGCAGCCGTTGATGCAAATCCTTATAGTAATGGCTAGAGACAAATCTCCTCCTCAAGATTTGTTTCATCTCCAACCAAGTCTCCACGGGCCTTTCACCATTTCTTCGTCTGTCTTTACATAATTGATCCCATCAAACAATAGCATAATCAAAAAATTCAACAGTGGCTAATTTTACCTTTTTTTCTTCAGAGTAGTTGTGGCATTCAAAAATCAACTCTACTTTTCGTTCCCACTCTAAATAGGCATCTGGATTATTCTTCCCTTGAAAAGAAGGAATTTTCATTTTGATGCTGCCAATGTTTTGTCTCCACATCATCAAAACATCCTCTCCTAGTTTATCTCCTAGAATTAACTTCTTGAGCAATTGGAGTAACTTGGTCATCATCCATGTTTTCTACTCTATCATATTCATCATTGACAAAGGTTGGTTGTCTCCCACACCGTGATCCTCCTTGTAATTTATTAATTGCATCATCATGCCTTTCTAGATGATCTCTTACATTTTCCATTATTTTAAACATACGTTCAAATTGTTGCTGCATTGCTTGAACCGAAAGATCATTTGATGTAGAACTTGTTTCTTTTTCTTTAGACATGATAAAATATGAAAAACAAAATTAGAACAACCTCACCAATACTCTCTTAAGTGTCTCACTCAAGATTTGTCTTTTCTCGGTATTGATCTCACCACTCTTGTCTTTTACCTTTCTTGTTTTGTTCTTTGGGTTTCTTAGATTAACTAAAGCACCTAAACAGATAATTCAAATTATGGCAATTCAAGGATAGTGAAATTGGGTAGGTATAGAAGAAAAAAAAAGGTCAATTTAAAGGTGTATGTATTATACTTTGATCATTCAAGAATTAGAATTAAAATATCAAATAAACAGAAAAAAATTATGGAATTTAAGAGAGATTTTCAAACCGGAACAAGAATTAAATGAACAAGATTCAATTCTATAATTTGCAAGAATTTCTTGAATCCATAATTATGATCTTTTACTTACAATAAAAAAGATCTATTCTTTTTTTACCTTTGATTTTCTCTCCTTTTTTATTTTCACTCTTTTTTTTGTCCTTTGCTTTTCTCTCTTTTTTTTGACTTTGTGATTTTTTCTTTTCTTTTCTTTTCTTTTCTTTTTATACTATAAATTATGGATAAACAAAGAAGAATAATAAGAGCACAACAATGAAAGAAGAACAACAATTATAGCTATGATGCTGAAGAGAAAAGGAAAAGCTAAAAGATAGCAAATAAATGGATATGCAAACCTCAAACTTGAGCCTAGCTCTGATACAAAATGGTGGAAATCATCAACTCATCAATCATACACCCCAATAGCTAAAGAGCTACAATACATATGAAATACAAATTGACACCCTCTAATGAATTGAAACAAAATAGATCTTTCAAGATTGAAGTAAGAGGAACTATTATAATCACTTTATTAAAGAGAAAAATCATAAAAGCTTACAACAACACTTTAATTCCCCTAAACATCATAAACTAAAAAGTTTGATCAGTTAAAAAGAGAAAGTAAAGATTTAGGATTTTTGAACGCCACAAGCAGAAAAGCTTGATAAGTTCCAAAGTTCATGCAAGAACTTATAAATAAACACTCACTAGTATTGGAAGATGATTATATTTCTCTAAGTTATTTTTTACAAAGAGAGTCAGACTTGTTTATATAGTGCAAGACAAAGTACAAAGAGAATGAACTAATTAAATATATTAAATAATATTCATATTCCCAATTCATAAATGTAGATTAGTCATGAATTCTACCTTAAAAAATCTAAAATAAAATTATTCACAATTCTAAATATGATTCACCATGGCTGAATGGCTTTTATTCTTTAAAATATGGATTAAATTTTATAATTCCTTCAAGGCTGGACTTTCTCTTCATGGTATGAACTTATCTTAATCACGTTGACCTTTTTTGGCTATTCTTGTATCCATAGAACTTTGACCAAATCTTGACCAGCTTGTTCCTTCCAAATGCCTTCTAATGAACAAGTTATGGCTTCTTTCATCTTTTTAGTTTTAGCTCTTATTATCGGTCCTTCATGAATAACAAAAGGGTCATTGGCAGATTTATGATCAACTAATTGGGTCATATCAGGTTCTTCAGTGGGCTCAATCATCAGAGATCTCTCCTTTTTACAATGGTATTCTAGGCTCCACAGTTTATCGCAATTGTAATATAGGCCCTTTGTCGATCCGTCACGAAGTTCTTCTCTTGTTAGTTCCTTCAGCTGAGGGGCTTGGTTGATAGTAGGTGGGGTTGAAAGCTTTCGTCTGCTGGTTGGGGAGCGACCCTAGTCCATCGGGCTTCATGGTTCAATCATTGCCCTTAATGTCGCGTGAAGGAGATGGCTGCCATAAGTGTGCACGGTTGATGCACTTTAACTTCTCCTTAAATCTCCAACTTCAAGCCCTCAATAAAAGTCCTCAATAGCTATTTTTTAGACCAATCATTAGTTTGATTAAATAACCTTTGAAACCTGGTCTAGTACTCTTGAATGGTGGAGGTTTGACGGATCTTTGCTAGTTCTTTGTCCAGTTTCTTGTAATCGGTGGGTGCTGAAGGTTTATATGTTGTTGGTTGGGATGTGGCTCTAATGCTCTGAGCATCTTGATTGAGGTACCCTTCTTGAAGTTGTGCAAAGGGGATATATGTCGTCGAGGTGTAGAGCTACCGTGTCTTAACCTCACTTCTTATCTTTGATAGGTTCTTTTTATAATTTGAATTTGCACTATGTTGTATCTTATTTGGCTTAGTGATCGGCCCAATCTAAACTCCTCGAAGAGAGTGCATAGTTTAGCATCCATACACATCTCAAAAGCCTCTAATTTGACTTTGAATAGACCCATCAATGTCATGACGTAGGGATCTCCAACCTATTCTGTAAACCGATTGAAGAGGGTGGCTGCAATCTTTAGGTTGAAGGCAGTAGTGGCAGCAAGAGGATGGCGGTTATAATGATGTCGCAAAATCATCAAGCTGTGGTGGTAAAGTCTCCAAGTGGCTGCTAGAGGATGGCAGCCAAGGGGATCTAGATCATAAAGCAATAGCGACAATGGAGGAAGGAGATGGCAGCAGCAATTCCGACTGTGGTTCTGTGGTGATTCTTCATGGTCGTCGAGGCTACAGTGGTGCAATTTCTAAGTGTCTGATATCTATGGGAAGATGGCAGTTGAGGGATCTGAATCAGGAGGCAACAGTGATGGTGGAGAAAAAGGCGGGCACAACAACGTCAGTTGCGGCTGCGGTATGACTTTGTGGCTGCAGGTGGAGACGGTTGAAGGGTGCGACTGCAATAGGGAAAGAAGGGCAACAGAGCGTACGACTGTTGCAGAGGAGCACAGTGTTAGTATGGAGCGGGAGACTGCTGCTGATAATGTTTAGTTCGTTGTTGGCCATAATTAAGGCAGTTGGATGCGAAAGATTGATGTTGGTAGCATTTATGTAGTTAGATATCGCTACTAAATGTGATCAAGTTGTTGCTGGTCACGATGAAGATAGATGGCAATGAGAGATCACTGTTGGCAGTATTATGCAGTGAGAGATATGTGCTCCGGTTGAAGGGATAAGGGAGATATGGTGTTGATGGTAGCAAGGTTTGATAGAGATTGGTGGGGCTATGCTACAAATAAGTGCTGGTTGTAGAAGGCTGTGGTTTTAGGCTTATTAGGCTTATTAGGTTTGATAGAGATAAGTGCAGCAAGGTTTGGGCTGTGATTTTGTAGAGTTTTGGGGCTATGATGGTAGATAGTGAAGGTTCAGAAGAGGGTTTCAAATTCATGGTAGATGGCAGCAAGTTTAGAGAGAATTTGGTGAAGATTTGCTGCGGTAGATGTAGTCTTCGTAGAAGCAGAATTATCGTCGAAGAAACAGCAGTTTCTCAATGAAAATTCTAGCAAAAATTGAGAGATTTAGGGTTCTGATGGTAGAGGATGAGGAAGAGGGAGTTTCGAACCATAAAAGACAACAGTGAAATAGGATAGAATTTGATGAAGGAACGCTACGTACGTGATGTTCTACTCAATAGAATTTGAGTCAAAGAAACAGTGGATTCTCGAGGTAAATCCTAGTATAAATCCAAGAAAATAGTATATAATTTCAATGGTAAAACCTTAATTCAGATGAGGATAATAATAGTAATTTGGATCAAAGAAATTTCAGCAATATAATGGTAGGAAAACCGATGCAAAGAAAGAGGGCAGAATCTTCATTGTAAAATTTCAGCAATTATGAGGAGGATTTGTAGTAATACAAGATCGGTTTCAGATAAAAGTTTTATGATAGATTAATCTCAGATGGAAGCCAAGTTGATCAATAAGAATGTGTAAAAATTTCATCCAAAAAATGTATTCAAAAGGTTGGTTTCAACAAGCCTCTATGCAGCTAAAAAATTTTCTTCAGCAATTTCCCTTTGCAACGATGATCACGTCTGCGACGGAAAGAATTTATAGCCAAATAAAGATAAGAAATTCTCTTTGAATGTAAGGATAGAAATTTGTAGTAGAAACAATGTATGGGTGGTAGGAATTTACCAGATCTTCAATGCAAATGATGGAGGCAGCGGTAGATTGAATTTGATCTGCGGCTTAGGGATGATGGTGAACGTGACATCTAAAGCAATTGTGGGAATTGCTCGAATGGGTGGACGCAGCAGAAACGCGGCTCTGATACTAGATGATGCTAGTTACAGGTGCCTTGCAAGCCAATCACGTGAGTGATGGCACGTGTGACACGCTATGTGATCTTTTTGCTTATGATTAATATGGCATATTCTCACATTATATTATCTATTGCATATACATTGTGATGTCATTGGTTCTGTACAATGGGAATCGAATCATGATGAGATCATGATAATGAGATTGATTCACCTTTAAACACAGATTCTAAATAACCCCGGTCATAGGTTACTCGAGAGAGACATCGAGATAACCAGACAGACCGATGTACTTACTATATACCCGTCTATATGATGGAGGCGGCTGGTCTCAAAGCCACTTGTGTGGAGATACTAAGGATATAGTACAGGTGCTCATTAGAGAATGAGTTCACTAATTGATCCGCTGATAGAATGCTGTATGGTTATGATACCTAATGTCAGACAGCGATTTCATAGTCCCAGTTGTGTATCTAGTCTTTAGACTTGAGACACCATGGATGCCTTGTATGAGTTCTCCTTTCTTTAACGCTAGACTTACAGGTTTGGAAAGTTCCAAATCTGATACAGTGGGTTATCGAGATTGGTAGCCAACCTTACGAAGGAAATTAAGTGTCAATAAAGGATCATCCACTCTCGGTATCATAAGAGGAATATCCCATATGTGCTTGCTTAGATAAATCTCTGGCCAGGGTCATTCGGATTGAAAGAGAAAGAGTTCTCCGGGAGAATCCGATAAGAGAGAGACTATGACGGATTCTGTATGTGGCCTGACAGTACCATGTCCAATATACGGTCTCTGGGATATTAGTTGGATGAGAGATTATAGATATGCAGTAATTGAGGATAGACAGGTTCGATGGATTCGATCCCCCTGTACCATCTATGGACTACGGCGTAGTGGCCTAGTACGTCCATAGTTGATGAGTCGATTGAATTATTATGAAGATAATAATTTACTATACTAGAAGGAGTTCTGATGGAAGTGACTCACGGCCAGCTCCATATCAATCCTAGAGGGTCACACACATATTGTCACGGGCTTAGCTAAATTTGCCTAAGCCGTGCGGCACCCTTGCGGCCCTCCCGAAGACTTAGCTGAAATTGCCTAAATCGTGAAGCAACCTTGCCCACTGTTCTGGACTTAGCTGGGATTGCCTAAGTCATGGAATGCCCAAAGCGTTATCTGTCTACACAGGGTTAGCCCTCTGACAACCTCTTAAGGTCCCGTAGGATCTGCAAAGAAGAAGTTGATTAGCTTGGAAGCGAGCGACGGACACGTCCCGGCGTCTCGCAAAGCGGAAAGCTATACAAGCAATTTGTCGAACACCTTGAGTGCAGCTAAGAAAAGAGAGAGAGCACGAAATAGGACTTTGGAGGGTTGTAGGAATGGTCGCAAGTCCGCAAACGACGGTTCCCAAGGTATCGGACGCAAGTCAAGTTCAATTGCTGATGAACGCCTACGCCCGATATATACCCGGAGCCCCATCCAGCCCGGTGCCATTCGGGGGGGTTCCAAGGTGCTGAAATGACTGACATTTCACGCCGCTCAGAAAGGTTATCGTGGCACACGAAAAAGACCCAAAAACAGGGCTGTTTTGGGCTGTTTTGGCTCTGTGCAGCGAACGACCGTTCTGCAGCCTTCTACACTACTTTTGCTCACATTTCTTAGGTAAAACATATAAACTCAAGGCAAAACAAGTTGCCAAACATATGTACAAGCAAGAAAAAGCACGAACGGTTCACAGAGTGAAGATGTTGCAGTTGAGCGACGTCCGTTCGTGACAATATGGTGGATGCTTCATTGAATAGAGGATAAGATGAAGATCCAATTAGCCCCTATTCTTATTAGATGAGATCCTATGCTGATGGGCTCCTTGATTAAGGCCCAATTAGAAGCCTAAGGAGATTATTGGATAGAGATTCAATAATGCAATGTTAGTGGGTAATTGGATGAAGATCTAATATCCACTAAGGCAAGAGCCCTAGGGTTTTTGGTGGCTCTCTATAAATAGGAGGGGAGACTCATGGTTGATAGGCTGCAACTTTAGCCACCACCTCCTATTCTCCTCCTCCCTCTACGCAAGAGTTGCGAGATCATATTGGAGGAGTTTTGTTGCAGAGATCCATCGTGTGAATACTGATAGAGAGGAGGATGTTTGACCTCCTTCATCTTCTCCATCCGGATCTAGAATATAGGGATATACGATCTCCCTAGGTAAAATCAATCTCTCACACATCATGTTTTTACGATTTTTCTCGCGACCTCAATCTTTTGCATGACGATTTGATCTGTGTGGCAAAACAAGTTTTTATTTTGATTTCCACTGCGCACGTGATGCTCTCGTTGAGGTTTCCCAACAGTTGTATCAGAGCCAAGGTTTTTGTGCGAAAGATTGGTTTTAAACTACGTGTGATGAGATTGAATCGCGTAGACTCGTTCTACGCGTTCTTGTTGTGTTTTTGCAGCGAAGGCAGCGAGGAGGAGGGGCGGCCAACCACGGCAGCCCCCATGCAGGGCCGGCCACCCACGGCCGGTTGCGACCAGGGCCAACCCGCTAGGGAGGCCAGCGTTGCTCGCAGGGGCAGCAGCTCGTAGGGGCCGTGCCTGCGGGCACAGCCAGTTGCAGCCAGCCCACAGGGGTAGTAGCCAGCCGCGAGCGCACCCGCAAAGGTTGCCGGTTGCAAGGCGCCCACGGCCAGCCCTGCCACCAGCAGGGGCGGCAGCGCTGTCCGCAGGGGTGGCCGCCCCTTGGTAGGGTGGTTGCCGGTGGGCAAGGGCAGCCGCCGCCTACGCAGGGCAACAACGGCAACGGCGGTAGTAGCGGTGCAGATGGGGCAAGAGGGGTTAGGGCATCCTTTTGAGAAAAGGACAATCTTATCCCTTTAAAATTTAAAAATTTCGAGGACTATCCTCGTTTTCAGAATTCTACAAATGCCCTCAACAATTCTGAAAATTTCGAGGACAGTCCTCTCATTTATCATTATGAAAATACCCTTGATAATTCTGGAAATTTCGAGCATATCCTGATTTCCAAAAATTTAATTAATTAAATAATTTAATTAATTATTATATATATCTAGTAATCCTACATATGATGTGATATACATGTGATGTATGATGTGGATGGATAATCATGAGCCAAGTGTTGTGATGTGTGTAATTGTGATTATTATTATTATTGAGGCATGCGAGCCTGCATTTTTCTCATTTATTGTTGGGCCTGCATGCTTGTGATTATTTGTAATTACATGGAGAGGCACGGCGGGAGTATGGAGGTGACAACGGGACCCACGATGCCGTGGCGGGAGATCATGACACATGGTGAAGCAATGATCCTACGGAACCGATGATGTCAAGATCAACAATCACAGGGAGATGCACCAATGCACACATAGATCCTATTGTGAGTGATTAAGCCTATTGGCTCGGGCCTAATCATATTAGGTGACGACTCATGATCACTCGGTGTGGCTTGCATATGTGATGTGTTATACACCTACTAGATATATGTATATATATATTTACATACGATGTAGATATATATTATATATATATATATGTGTGACACGACATATTAGGAGATCGATATAAAAACCCCTCCTAAGATAATATTAAGTCGGTAAGCGTGAGACAATAAGATTGACCCACGTGGCCTTCCATCATTATAGGAAAAAATTGAATCACGACATAGGTTGAGTTGGTCGAGTCTCTCGAGGCTCACCTATCTACATGATCGAGATCTTGCCTATGACATAAAGATGTCACCAGTGACCTAAGGACATGGTATACTTGGTTGAGTCCCTGTGTATTGATCTTATACTTTAGTCCCTACTAGATTCCTTTTCATAATTCATTATTAACTTTAATATGAACAAGTTTGAGGTGACTCTTCCTGAGCTCCTCAATATGTAGAGGGAAGCTGAGAGTGCCATCAAGAAGGAGAAGATGGTTCTCTATACTGGTGAGACCAAAAATAAAAGGAAGGCCAATAAGACCCTTAAGAAGGGCAAGGGCAAAGAAAGACTAGGTAACGCAAATGTTGCCAAGAGAGACCCGGTAACAGACAAAAGACAATGCTTCCACTATGGCCAAGACAGGCATTTGAAGAAGAACTGTAAGGACTACCATGCAGATAAGGCGAAACAGAAGATATGGCACTATAGCCATGCTTAAGTCCATTATAATTATTTTGGCCATTGCAGCATACTATGACTATAAGATATGACAGATAGATGTCAAAACAGTATTCCTCAATGGCAACCTCGAGGAGGAGGTGTATATGATACAACTAGAGGGATTCGTATCCAAAGAGAGTCTAAATAAAGTGTGTAGGTTGCTTAGATCCATTTATAGATTGAAGCAAGCTTCCCGAAGTTGGAACATAAGATTTGATGAGGTGATCAGATCTTATGACTTAGTTAAGAACGAAGATGAGCCTTGTGTGTACAGGAAGGTAAATTGAAGCACTATTACCTTCTTTGTGCTATATGTGGATGACATCCTAATCATTGGGAATGATATAGGAATGCTCTCCACAGTAAAGGCTTGGCTATCTAGAAACTTCTCCATGAAAGACTTAGGGGAAGCATCCTATGTTTTGATGATCCGGATCTATAGAGATAGATCAGAAGGATGTTTAGCTTGTCCCAGTCTAGGTACATAAACTCCATTGTCAAAAGGTTTGGCATGGAGAATTCCAAGAGGTCTCATACCGATGAGATATAAAATATCACTTTCTAGGATTTGTCCCCAAAGACTCTTGAAGAAAGGGCAGACATAGATAAGATACCTTATACATTAGTGATAGGGTCTATCATGTATGCGATGCTATGTACCAGGCCTGATATAGCACATGCTCTGATTGTCACAAGCATGTCTCAAGCAGATCCAGGTTTAGAACACTAGAAGATAGTAAAGTGTATCCTTAAGTACTTGAGAAGGACCAAGGATCTTTTACTAGTATATGGAGGAGGTAGCCTCTAGGTTGAGGGCTATACGAACTCGAGTTTTCAGTCTGACATTGATGATTGCAAATTAAATTCAGGGTATGTTTGCACCCTGAATGGAGGAGCAGTATGCTAGAAGAGTTCCAAGTAAGATATTACTACTGACTTGACCATAGTGACGAAATACATTGCTGTAAGAGAAGCAACAAAGGAAGGGGTATGGATGAAGATATTCATCAACGATTTGGGAGTCATACCAAGTAACGTGGAGCTAACTCCCATATATTGTGACAACGACAGGGCGATAATTCTAACAAGGGAACCCAGGTCTCATTAGAATTATTCTGAGGAGGTTCCATCTAAATAGAGCGATTATGACCCAAGAAGATATAGCAATGGAAAGAGTTTCATCCGAAGATAACATTGTAGATCCACTGACGATGAGCGTCACAAGGGTCTGATGGGGATCAAACACATAGGTGATTGGCTTTAGGTCAAGTGGGAGATTGCTAGTTCCAGGTGCCCCACAAGCCAATCACTGAGTGATGACATGTGTGACACACTGTGTGATCTTTTTGCTTATAATTAATATTGGTATATTCTTACATTATATTATCTATTTCATATATATTATGATGTTCTTGGTTCTGTGCAATGGGAATCGGATTGTGATGAGATCATGATAATGAGATCGATTCATCTTTAAACACAGATCCTAAATAACCCTAGTTATAGCTTACTCGAGAGGGATATCGAGATAACCGGACAGATCAGTGTACTATATAACCGTCTATATGATGGAGGTGGCTAGTCTCATAGCCACTTGTATGGAGACACTAAGGATATAGTACAGTGCTCATTAGAGAATGAGTTCACTGATTGATCCGCTTATGGAATGCTGTATAGTTAATGATACCTAATGTCAGACAGCGATTCCATAGTCCCAGTTATATATCTAGTCCTTGAGACACCAAGGATGTCTTGTATGAGTACTCCTTGCTTTGACGCCAGACTTACAGGTTTGGAAAGTTTCACATCTGGTACAACCGGTTATCAGGATTGGTAGCCAACCTTACAGAGGCAATTAAGTGTCAATAGAGGATCATCCACTCTTAATATCACGAGAGGAATATCTCATATGTGCTTGCTAAGACAAATCCCTAGCCAGGGTCATTCAGATTGAGAGAGAAAGAGTTCTCCAGGAGAATCTGATTAGAGCGAGACTATGACAGATTCTGTATGTGGCTTGATAGTACCATGTCCAATATACGATCTTCGAGATATTAGTTGGATGAGGGATTATAGATACACATTAATTGAGGTCAGACAGGTCCGATGGATTCGATCCCCCTGTACCGTATGAGGACTATGGAGTAGTGGCCTAGTACGTCCATAGTCGATTGAATTATCATGGAGATAATAATTCACTATATTAGAAGGAGTTCTGATGGGAGTGACTCACGGCCAGCTCGCTATCGAGTCTAGAGGGTCACACACTTGAATGGAGATCTAATTATCCCATATTTAGATTAGATGAGACCATATGCTGATGGGCTCCTTGATTATGACCCAATTAGAGCCTAAGGAGATTATTGGATAGAGATCCAATAATGCAAGGTTAGTGGGTAATTGGATGGTGATCCAATACCCACTAAGGCAGGAGCCCTAGGATTTTTTGTGGCTCTCTATAAATAGGAGGGGAGACTTATGGTTGATAGGCTGTAACTTTAGCCACCACCTCCTATTCTCTTCCCTCCCTCTACGCAAGAGTTGTGAGATCAGATTGGAGGAGTGTCACTTTAGAGATCCATCGTGTGGATACTGATAAAGAGGAGGACATTTGACCTCCATCTTCTCCATCTGGATCTGGAATACAGGGATGTACAATCTCCCTAGGTAAAATCAATCTCTCACGCATCGTATTTTTTTCATTTTTATAATTTTTCTCGTGACCCCAATCTTTTGCACGATAATTTGATCTATGTGGGAAACCAATTTTTATTTTGATTTTTGCTACACATGTTTTGCTCCCGTTGAGGTTTTCCAACAGATGATAGAACCCCAGAGGAGCTCTATGAGAATTGATTTTTGAGGGGGGTCAACCCTTGGAATGCTATAAGGGTTCCTTTCTCTTTATAGTTGGCTAGATGGCTAAAACAAACTGATCGATTGCTTAATGAAAAGAGGTGGAGGCTACAAGCTTATATAGGGCTCAAAACCCTAGCCATAGGGGGGGTGCTTCTTAAGTGAATTCTCCCTTTTGCCCTTCCTCTAGTCGACCATCTCAAATAAAGGGGGCGACGACCTAAGTGGCTGCAAAAGCCTTGTGCCCCTGCTAGAAACTCTAGTCAACCAGTCGAGTAAGGGGGGTGGCGGCTAGGAAGAGGTGATTAGGTGGGGTTTTATTACAATCTCATAAGGTTTTACTGGTTACTACTTGGTTGAGGAGGACCCAACCCTACTAGGGTCCTATCATATCCTCTTCATCATAAATATGAACTTTCAATAATCTTTACTAACTTTAGAAAGTTGGTTAAGAACTTCTTTCAGTCTACAATGAAAACAGTCTACTTTGATGGTAGAGGTGAATCCAAGCTCTAGTATCCTGCTTACCAGCTTGCGATATTTCAACACCTCAAGTCTGTTGAATCTCGAATTTTGATGATGAAATCAATTGATGAGTTGTTGATCTAACATGTGTGTTAGAGATGATTGATGCAGGATTAACTATGACAAAGATAGAAAATTACAATAAGATGTTGGGCTAGTGTCAAGTCTAGTGCATCGAGCCGGGGTTCATACGATGTAGTGGAACTCATCGAGAGACTCACCGAAAGCTTGCTGATGGTATCAGAAGCTTACTAGGAGTTCGCCAGGAGCTTACCGAAGGTAATCTGGAGCTTGCCAGGATGGCATCGGGAGTTCACCGGAAGAAGACCAAGAGACTCGCTAGAAGATTGTTGGGGGTTCCCGAAAAGCTTGCCGGGAGTTAGGAGGGTTTTGTTGGACTTGATGGTCACATTGGTTGAATTGATCAATCGTAGTTAGCATCAGTTTGGTTTGAGTTCTACTTGAGTTTGATTTCGAAGGAATCCAAATTAACTCAAGTGAGATAAACCAGATCCACTATGGGGATGGATTGAGCTCAGGTTGAGCTTAATTGGTTGACCTGAGAATAGGTCAACAGAATGTACAAATCAGGATTAGAAAAGTAGAGGGAATCACTTTTTTGGGATTCTCGATAGTTGTATCGTCGGTGAGTGATGGTTGTACCAACCAGGTCGGCGGTTGTACCATTACCATCATCACCTAGCTTTTCGGGTAGCTTTTGGTGGATGTACCATCGGCACCGACAGTTGTACCATCGACACTGATAGTTGTACCATCAGCATTGGTAGTTATACCGCCTGTACCTAAAATTTTCGAATATATTAGAATTTTAGCTCCATTTCTGAAGTCAATTGGGGTTTATAAATACCACAAGATTTCTTGCATTTAGCACAACACATTGTGCTAGAAATTATGTGAAAAATAGTTTGCTAAATTTGTAAGAAAAAGAAAAGGGGCAAGGGAGTGAGGAAAAGAGTTGTATTATTGTAAAGTCTCCCTTGTGAGTTTGTAAGGTTTCTCTCCTGAGCCTGTGAAAAGGAGATTAGGAAGTGTAAGGGTTTGGTCTTCACCCAAAGAAGATCTATAGTGGACTCCGGTGGAACTTGACGAAGAGGACTCATGAAGTGGACTTCGGCCAAGATGGTGGCCGAACCACTATAAATCTATGAGCATATCTGTACTTTGCCTTTTTTATTATACATGTTATTATACGAAGTTTTCCTTTAGCATGATCGTAACTTAGCTTCGTTCAAAAAGCTTATTGCTCACTTATTCAATGAAATACTTCAGATTTTTTGTTTTGCTCCAAACGAAAAGTTTTCCTTAAACCGTATTTTTTACACTTGCACTAATTCACCCCTCCCCCCTCTCTTAGTGCCAATTGATCCAAACAATTGGTATCAGAGCAAGGTCTTACTCATTGGGCTAACACCTACTTGAGTAAATGGCTTTGTATGGCATTGACGAGGGTCAATGCATCACAAGTCCTCCTATATTCAATGGGATGAACTACATCTCTTGAAAAATTTGAATGTATATTTTCTTTATTTCTATATATTTTGGTTTATGGTGTATTGTCAAAAAAGATTTTCAGAAGTCATCCAATCAAATAAATGATTGGAATGATCATGAAAAACATATGTTTTCTTTTAATGCCAAAGATATGAATGCTTTGTTTTGTGCTTTAAACAAAAATAAGTTTGATCGAGTTTCTTCTTATGATTCAACTTTTGATATATGACATAAATTAAAAATCACATATGAAAGCACAACTAAATCAAATGAATCATTAAATGAAATGATCTATAAAAATGAACTTGAAGAACACCTTCCAATGAACAGGAAGGAAAGAACTTTAGGAATACAAGAACAAAACCTTCCAAAGAACAAGAAGGATTGTGATCTGAGAATGACATATGACTCATTGAGTGAAATCTTGAGTGATGAGAACTTTGAACCTTTAACAAATGAACCAGATAAATTAATAAATAAAAATTATAAAAATAAAATTAAATTAAATCAAACCTCTTGCTATGAACGTAAGAAATCGAGGCGCTCCAAAGATGAAGAGCACAACTAAAAAGTAGAGAATTTTGCGCTCGTGGCCAACCACGATGAGGTAAGTAACCCACCTGAAAGTTCTTTTACTTTTAATAAGTTATTAAGTTCTTTTCATGAGCTTTATGATGAGTTTCGAAAAATGAGTAAGTCTTATAAATTACTTAAGAAAGAACATGATTCTTTAGTTAGTAAATTTGAACAAATGCATGATGCATCACCATCACACGATTATTGCTCTAAATGTGATACATTAGAAGAAGCTAAAAAGAAAAATATCATGTTAAAATAAACTTTAAAAAAATTTAAAATAGGAAATAAATCCCTAAACATGATCCTTGCAAATAAGGGTCATGTTAATAGGAAAAAAGGTATAAGCTCCATTGGCAACATTCAACAAAAGTAAACTATTTTCGTCAAAGGATCCACTCTAAACTTACCACCAAAAATTAAATGTAACTTTTATGATAAATTAGGATACAAAGTTTATAAATATTTATTTAAAAAATATAGTCCACATAAATTAATTTGGTTCCTAAAGGAACCATAAACAACCTTAAGCCATTAGAGAAAATGGGAAGAACCTATCATGAGGGACCCAAACTCAAATGGGTACCTAAACCTATCTTGTAGAGTTGTCTCCTAATAAGGCTAGGAGTACTAAATAATATTTTGAAGTATATGCTTAAGGCATATGACTTGATAACACTCTTTCAAGCTCACTAGCATAAGTAATTAATAGCAAGAAAAATTATTGAAAATAAAATTATTGGTAATGAATCTTTGGATGATTCATTATTATAATTAATCTTAATTGCTCTCAATAGTGCATAATTTTTGAATAGCTAGAGTATGCTAAAATTAGAACAAAGAAAGTTTAGCTATTTTTAATGAAAAATTATATACATTCAAATATATGAAAGATAGATTTTGATGAAGATTATGCTTGTATGCCTTTATTGGCTTGTAATAGTTAAATGAGTGTAATTTGTCTTGAGATGAAATGATTAAATGTTGAATCTGAACTTAAAAATTATATATATAAAATCATTCTTTATTTTCTAATTAGTTGAAAATTTTAAAAAAATTAAATGAGAAGGAAATTTTCTTGGTAAGACATGTGACTCATTTAATAAAGAAAAATCAGTTGGATTGAAAATAAACCAAAATATTTTGTTTAAAAATATCTTATTGTAATAATCATAATAATTTTGTCTGAAAATGTTTTACTCATTTGGAAATTTCATATTGCAATGACATTGATAATGTTATGTTAATGTTAGTGTTGAAGAAGTGACTTGAAATATGATTAAATGGTTATCGTTGAATGTTAGAATTTGAGCATAAAATAAAATATGAAAAAGGAGAGAATGAAGATTGCATGATAACTCCTTTCACTATGTCTAAAGAGTTAGACTCACTTAAGAAAGAAAAATCATTGACATTAAAATAAATTAGATTCTTTTTTAATGTGTTGTATTAATGATCTTATTGATTTCTTTTGAAATGAAATTTGGTTTTCGGTCTTAAATGATAATTTATTGATTCGAAAAGTATTGTTGAAACAAATCACATCAAACAACTAAAAAGGAGGATAATTCTTCTTGAAAGTATTTTTATCCTATCAATAATTCAACAAGAGATAAAATGATATAATTATTGTTGAATCTCATCAAATACAAAAATGAATTAGAGAATTTTGGATATTTTTGACAAAAAATGTATATTGCCTTTATTAAAATTTTCCAAAAAAGTGATTTTGATGATGATTTTGGATATATTTTCTAATGATTTTTAAAGAGATTGATTAATATATTTAACTTTATTGATATTTTGATTTTGATGATTCGATAACTTAAATCATGATCTTGACATCTTAAGAAATTAAAACTTGAAATCTTTATATAAATCAAGTTCCTTCAAAGATAATTATATAAATGAATTATACTTTGTCTCTTCGGATCTATAACTTGAAAATCTTTTTATGAACCATATTCTTGATAACTTGAAGTTTCCTATATACAAATAAAGATCTTGTATCTTTTCTTCTTTGTAATTTATTTATAATCTTGATATTTATAATTTGATATTTGTACGAATGAAGACTCTCCTTAAGATTTTTATGAATGAAGACTCTCTTAAGATTTCTAAAGTCTTGAATCACATCTGAGAAGAAATTTATCAAAATAAATCATATCCTTTGGTAATCATGATTTGATAATAATATCCTTCATGACATGATTACTTATGACTTCCTTTTTAGTATAGTTTATCACCAAAATTAATATTTCTTAAATTTATGATGAGTTGAAGATTAAATAATATTTGTTTTATTATGAACATTTCCTTTATTTCTTGACTTGACTTATCCTTTATGAGAATCATGTTTGATCTCTATGATTTCTTCTTTAATAAAAATGAGATTTATGATCCTGACAATTATAAGTTGAGACTGTTTATCAAGAAAGTTCTTCCGTCTTATTAAGAAGAATTATCTAAATGAATTATATGACTTAAGATTTAAGATTACATAATCCCTGAAGAATCATTTTTATTAAAAACACAAGAGATAGATTTATTAAAAGAAATCATGTCTTTTGGTACTCGTGATTTGATCTTTTCTTACTAATGACATGATCCCTTTGTGCTTACGGTTATAAAGAAAAAAATATCATAATAGTCCTTTTTCATAATAAAAAAGGGGAGACAAACTTATCAATGTGATTAGAAGAAAATTGGATATGATGAATCTTATAACATTGAACGAGAAAAAATTTGCTTACAAGAAAATTTAGAATTTTAAATTTTCTAAATACATGTGAAATGCATGATTTATAATTTGAGCTTGATTTACTATTATATTTTCTTTTGGACTTTTTGACCTTTACAAATTGAGCTTCTTATCAAAATTTACATAATATGATCTTCGAAAAACATGATTTACTATTTTGATTTGCTATTTGTGTTTGAAGATCACATAATTTAAATGCATAAGTAGCTCTTAATTCTTTTTGGATTTCTCATATTTTTGAGCTCACTTTCGAAATGATTCTTGTGAAAATAAATATAAGAATGTGATTAAAATTTTTGTGATGAGATATTTTTAAAGATTATTCTTGACTCATGAATCTTGATGAATGTTTACAAAAGAAGAATATATGACAAGAACTTTTTATGTTGTTTGATATGAGGTCTCTTTTGTATCATTTCTCAAAAATTATTTTGATTTTTGGATACTAAACTTTTGGATCTTTGACACTCACCTCCCCTCCACTTCATTTCTTTTTCTTTCTTATTCACAAAGGGGAAGAAATGACATATTGATGACACATGTAGAAAAATGAAAAAATAGATATTTCTCCTATTTTTGTTGATAAACAAAGGGGGAGAAATAATTGATGACTTAAGGGAGAGAATTTCAACTTAATGTATGATTGATGCATAATTTTGAAATTCATGTTGTATACTTTGGTTTTGCATGAATTTTTGAAATTCATGTTGTATACTTTGGTTTTGCATGAATTTTTGAAATTCTTGGAATATCCTTAAAAATTTGATGATTCATGTTTAGTTGAAATTAATATCATGTATCATTGATGACCTAATTATTTTGAAATTCATGGTATATCATTTCAAAATTTAATAAATGAATGATATAATACTTGTATTCAAGAGTGTTTAGTTCTCTTGAATTGAAGTTTTTCTTTTTTGGATTATAACATGGAGATAAGGGAAGTTAAGGTTAACTCCTGTCATCAATTGGTTGTCATCATCAAAAAGGGGAAGATTGTTGAATCTCATATTTTGATGATGAAATCAATTGATGGATTGTTGATCCAACATGTGTGTTAGAGATGATTGATGGAGGATTAAATACAATAGAGAGAGAAAATTATAATTAGATATTAAACCTGAGTCAAGTCCGGTGTATCGGGTTCAGTTTCGGATGATGCAGTGGGAACTCACCGAGAGATTCGTAGGAAGCTTGCCGAAGGTATCAGAAGCTTAGTGGAAGTTTGCTGGGAGCTCGATGAAGGGATTGGAGGCTTGTCAGGAGTTCGTTCGAAGCTTGCTGGGAGCTCGCCAGGAGCTTGCCGAAGGTAATCGGGAGCTTGTCAGGATGGCATCGGGAGCTCACCAGAAGAAGACCAAGAGACTTACTCGAAGATCGTCAGGGGTTTCTGAAAAGCTTACCGGGAGTCAGGAGGGTCTTGTTAGACTTGATAGTCACATTGGTTGTAATTGATTAGTCATAGTTAGCATCGGTTTGAGTTTGAGTTATACTTGAGTTAGATTTGGAATGAATCCAAATTCACTCAAGTAAGGCAAATTGGATCCACTATGAGGATGGATTAAGCTCAGGTTGAGCTTACTTGGTTGACCTGAGAATTGGTCAACATAAGGTACAAGTCAGGATTGAAAAAGTAGAGGGAATAACTTTTTCGGGATCCCCGACGGTTGTACCGCCGATGAGCGATAGTTGTACCGCCAGTGTGCAATGGTTGTACTGCCCTAGTTGACATTTGTACCGCCCTGGTATATGATTGTACCACCACTACCCAGTTTTTCGAGCAACTTGCAGTGGTTGTACCGCCAATGACGACAATTGTACTGCAAATGACGATGATTGTACCACTCGTACTTGGATTTCCAAATATGATTGAAATTTGACTCAATTTCTTAAGCCAATTGGGGTATATAAATACCCCAAGATTTCTTACATTTAGCACAACATATTAGGCTAGAAATTCTATGAAAAATAGTGTACTAAATTTGTAAAATAAAAGAAAAGAGGCAAGGGAGGGAGAAAAAGAGTTGTATTCTTGTAAAGTCTCCCTTGTGAGTTTGTAAGGTTCCTCTCCTAAGCTAGTGAAAAGGAGGGTAGTAAGTGTAAGGGTTTGGTCTTTACCCAAAGATGATCAATAGTGGATTCCGGTGGATCTCAACTAAGAGGACTCGGGAAGTGGACGTAGGCTACGATTGTGGCCAAACCACTATAAATCTATGAGCATCTCTTTACTTTATCTTTTTTTATTATGCATGTTCTTATATGGAGCTTTCCTTTAGCATGATCATAACTTAACTTCGTTCAATAAGCTTATTGCTCACTTAATGAAACGCTTCTGGTTTTGCTCCAAATGAAAAGTTTTCCTTAAATCATATTTTTACACTTGCACTAATTCACGCCCCCCGCCCCCCCCCCCCCCCTCCTTAGTGCCAATTGATCTAACAAAGTCACCCCCACATACTCTTCATCTAGTTGGCTTTGTCGAACGTAAACATCACCATATAGTTAAAACTGGTCTAACACTTATATATCAAGCTTTTATGCCACTAACCTTTTGGTCAGTTGTCTTTCAAATTGTAGTCTATTGAATATCAGATTTTGATGATGAAATCAATTGATGAGTTATTAATCTAACATGTATATTCGAGATGATTGATGCAGGATTAACTATGACAGAGAGATAATTACAATCAAGTGTGGGCTAGAGTTAAGTCCGGGGCATCAGGCCAGGGTTCGGACGTTGTAGTAGGAACTCACCGAGAGACTTGCTGAAAGCTTATCGGGAGTTCATTGGGAGCTTACCGAAGGGATCGAAGGCTTGTCGGGAGTTCGCCAGAAGCTTGCCGAAGGTATCACAAGCTTGCTAGGAGTTCGTCGGGAGCTTACCGAAGGTAATCGGGAGCTTGCCAAGATAGCATCGGGAGCTCACTAAAAAAAGACCAAGAGACTCGTCGGAAGATTGTCAAGGGTTGCTGAAAAGCTTGCCAGGAGTCAGGAGGGTTTTGTTGGAATTGATGGTCACATGATTATAATTGATTAAGTCATAATTAACATAAGTTTGGGTTTAAGTTCTACTTGAGTTAGATTTGGAAGGAATCCAAATTAACTTAAGTGAGGCAAATTGGGTCCACTATAGGATGAATTGAGCTCAAGTTAAGCTCAATTGGTCAATCTGGAAAGGAGTCAACAAGAGGTACGAGTCAGGTATGTAAAAGTATATAAAAGGGAGCTTTCACGGGATTCCCGATGGTAGTACTGCCAGTGGACAGCGGTGGTATCGCCTAGGCCAACGATGACACCACCCAAGTGGTGGTAGTACCGTCGTAGCCCTATTTTCGAGCGACTGAACGTGGTAGTACCGCTGGTGCCGGTGGTAGTATCGCTTGTACTCATAATTTGTAGAAGGTTTAAATTTTTGGCTCCATTTATTTCTAAAGCCAATTGGGGTTTATAAATATTCCAAGATTTCTTGCATTTAGCACAACACTTTGGGCTAGAAATTCTATGAAAAAATAGTGTGCTAATATTGTAATAAAAAGAAAAAGGACAAGGGAGTGAGAAAGAGAGTTGTATTCTTGTAAAATCTCTCTTGTGAGTTTGTAAGGTTCCTCTCGTGAGCCTATAAAAAGGAGAGTGGAAAGTGTAAGGGTTTGATCTTCACCCAAGGAAGATTTATAGCGGATGCTCGTGAACCTCAGAGAAGAAGACTCGCTAGTGGATGTAGGCCAGGTTGAGGCCGAACCACTATAATTGTGAGTGTTCCTTATTTGCTTTACTTTCTATTGCTCTCAATTAGTTTATAGTTAAATACGAGCTTCAATCTATCGACTTCTCTTAAATCAGTTATAACGAAATACATAAAGAAGCTTGTGATTTTCTTTCTTCACTTTTTGTTAGCAAGGTTTTTGAATCGAGAACTTTCACTCTTGCACTAACTCCCCCCCCCCCCCCCCCCCCCCCCCCCCCCCCACCCCTTCTCTTAGTGTCAATTGATCCTAACACAGTCTACCTCATCAATCATATGCTTACTCCAATCCTACATTATCAATCATCATTTAAAAAACTATTTCACAAATATCCTAATCTTCAGAAATTTAGGGTCTTTGGCTACCTATGTTATCTATGGTTGCATCCCTATGCCTCACATAAGATAACACTTAGATCTCAACCTTGGGTTTTCATCGGGTATTCTCTTGAATATAATACCTTCCGATGACATGACCTCATACTCATAAAGTCTTTATTTCACATCATGTTACTTTTATGAAGTATACTTTTCCTTTTCACAACCATACGTCTCTTGCCATATGTCCCACTCCAACAAACATGCATCATTGGAATACACCTCTGATCCTATCAACCAAACATCCAATCATATCGTCTAGTCATTCCCCTCCAGATTTATACTCTCTTGTTACTCCAATTATGTAGCTTCTCACTCCCTCCCTTACTTCTCTACAAGTTCCTCTTATTACTGAAGCATTCCCCTTAGAGACATAACCATTATTTTTACCTTCTCCTAGAGCAAGTGCCACTAAAGTCCCTCAGCCTGACTCGAACCGTGTTAGTGACTCTCCACCACCTATACCAACTAACAATATTATAGCCCCTAGGCATCCCATGATATCCAACTCTAAAAGTGGTATTTTTAAACGACATCATGTCCTTGACCTATATGCTAGCAAAAAATCTTCACTTGAGATTGTTGAACCCACTGTATTTACTCAAGCCCAAAAATCTCCACACTGGCATAAAGCCATGTGCAAAGACTATGATGCTCTCCTCTGTAACTCTATATAGACCATTATTTCCTTCTATCGCATATAAAACATTATCGGGTGTAAATGAGTCTTTCGAATTAAGCGGAACCTCGATGGATCAGTTACTAGATATAAAGCACATCAAGTGGCAAAAGAGTTTCATCAACAACCTGGTGTTGACTTCACAGATATTTAGTCCCTTTGTTAAAGCCACCATAATCCAACTTATCCTGAGTTTGGCTATCTTGAAATGCTAGAACTTATGATAACTAGATGTTAATAATATCTTTTTACAAGGGACTCTATCTAAAGACATCTTTATGCAATAACCTCTTGGCTTCATCCATCTATTGAATCTCGGATTTTGATGATGAAATAAATTGATGAGTTGTTAATCTAACATGCATGTTAGAGATGATTGATGCAAGATTAACCATGATAGAGAGAGAAAATTATAATCAGATGTTGGGCCAAAGTCAAGTCCGGTGCATCGGGCCGGGGTTCGGACGATGTAGTGGGAACTCACCGAGAGACTCGTTGGAAGCTTGCCGGTCGGAGGCTTACAGGGAGTTCATCGGAAGCTTGCCGAAGGTATCGGAAGCTTGCTGGGAGTTCGCCAGGAGCTTGCTGAAGGTAATTAGGAGCTTGCTAGGATGGCATCGGGAGTTCATCAAAAGAAGACCAAGAGACTCACCAGAAGATTGTTGAGGTTGTTGAAAAGCTTACTAGGAGTAAGGAGAGTCTTGTTAGACTTGATGGTCACATTGGTTGTAATTGATTAGTCATAGTTAGCATCGGTTTGGGTTTGAGTTCTACTTGAGTTAGATTTGGAAGGAATCCAAATTAACTCAAGAGAGGTAAACCAGGTCCATTATGGGGATAGATTAACCTCAAGTTGAGCTTAATTGGTTGACCTGAGAATTTATCACCAGAAGGTATAAGTTATGATTGGAAAAGTGGAGGGAATCATTTTTTCGAGATTCTCGATGGTTGTACTACTAGTGAGCAACAGTTGTACTGCCCAGGCCGGTGATTGTATCGCCCAAGTCAATATTGTACCACCACCATCCAATTTTTCTAACAGCTTTCTATGATAGTACCATCGACATCGACGGTTGTACCGCCCGTATCTGGATTTTGCAGATATGTTTAAATTTTAGCTCCATTTCTAAAGCCAATTGGGATCGATAAATATCGCAAGATTTTTAGCATTATGCACAACACATTGGGCTAGAAATTCTATGAAAAATAGTGTGCTAAATTTGTAAGAAAAAGAAAAGGGGCAAGGGAGTACGAAAAGGAGTTATATGCTTGTAAAGTCTCCTTTGTGAGTTTGTAAGGTTTCTCTCCTAAGCCTACAAAAAGAAGAGTAGGAAGTGTAAGGGTTTGATCTTCACCTAAAGAAGATTGATAGTGGATACCTGTAGACCTCGAAGAACAGGACTCGGGGAGTAGATATAGGCAAGGTTGAGGCCGAACCACTATAAAATTGTGAGCATTTTGCCCTTTTAATTATGCATGTTCTTATACGGAGCTTTCCTTTAACATGATCATAACTTAGCCTTATTCAATAAGCATATTGCTTACTTACTCAACGAAACATTTTCGATTTTCAATTTTGCTCCAAACAAAAAGTTTTCATTAAATCATATTTTTTACACTTGCACTAATTCACTCCTCCCCCATCCTCCTCGCCTACCCCACCCCCCTCCCTCCTCTCTTAGTGCCAAATTATCATAACAATTGATATCAAAGTAAGGTCTTACTCATTGGTCTAACACCCATTTGAGTAAATGGTATTAGGATCAATTGGCACTAAGAGGGAGGGAGGGGAGGTGGTGTGGGGTGAATTAGTGCAAGCAAAATAGTGATTGATTTAAAAATCTTGCTTTCGAAAGTAAATAGTGAACAACGGAAACTTCTTTTAATATTTTGATAAAATCAATTAAGAGCCGATTTAAAAAAAAGTAGAGAGATTGAAGCTCGATTTTAACTATAAGCAAATTGAGAGTAATATAGAGTAATAAGTAAAGAAAGTAAAGACATTCATAATTATAGTGGTTCGACCTCAACCTGGCCTACGTTCACTCCCGAGTCCTCTTCTCTGAGGCTCACCGGCATCCACTACCAACCTTCTTTGGGTGAAGATCAAACCCTTACAGCTTCCTGTCTCCTTTTACCAAACTTAGGAGATGAACCTTACAACCTTACAAGGGATATTTAAAAGTATTACAAGACTTTCCTCACTCCCCTACCCCTTTTCTTTTTCTTATAAGTTTAGAACATAATTTTTTTTCTCAGAATTTTTAGTTCAAATTGTTGTTTAAAATGAAAGAAAACTTGGGGTATTTATAGGCCCTAATTGGCTTCAGAATTTGGAGCCAAAATTTTAAACGCACCGAGAAAAGCCAGGTACAGGCGGTACCACCGCTGGCGCCAGCGGCACTGGTGCTGAAAGCAGCCTGGGAAACATGGCGTCGGTAATTCAACCACCAACCTAGGCGGTACAACCACCAGCCTGGGTGGTATAATCGTCGCCCACCGATGGTACAACCGTCGCCCACTGATAGTACAACTATTTTGAATCTCGAAAAAGTGATTCCCTTCACTTTTCGAATCACGACTTGTAGCTTTTGTTGACCACTTTTTAGATCAACCAATTGAGCTCGACTTGAGCTCAATCTACTCTCCATAGTTGACCCAATTAGCCTCACTTGAGTTAATTTGGATCCTTCCAAATCTAACTCAAGTTGGAACCAATCTTAACGATGTTAACTATAACTTAATTAATTATAATCAACATGGCCAATAAATCCAATCAAGAACTTTCCAACTCCCGGCAAGCATTTCGGCTAACCCAGATAATCTTCCTCGGTGAGTTCCCGACGTATTCCAAGCAAGTTCCCAACCGCATCATCCTCACTCCGGCCCGATGCTTGGACTTGACTTTGGCCAAACCTTTGATTATAATTTTATTTCTGTCATAGTTAATCCTACATCAATCAACTCTAACAACCTTATTAGATCAATAACCTATCAATTGATTTCATTATCAAATTCAAGATTCAACAATCTTCCTCTTTTTTATGATGATACTCAATTGATGACAGGAGTTAAACCTTACTTCTCCTAAATCCATGTCATAACTCAAATAAGAAAAAACTTATTTCAACCATGAATTTCAAAATCATCAAACCATACATGAAACATGATATTTATTTCAACCAATCATGAATCATTAAATTTTCAAGGATATTCCAAGAATTTCATGCAAAATTTTGTTCTTTTAAAAATCATCATGATATAATATTAATTTCAACCAACGACTTATTAAATTTTCAAGGATATTCCAAAATTTTCATGCAAATTTTTCTTCTTTAAAAAATCATCATGATATAATATTAATTTTAACCAACAATTCATGAATCATTAAATTTTCAAGAATATTTCAAGAATCTAAAAAATCATTAAATTTCTTCTTTAAGAGAAGGTTATTTCTTCCCCTTTATTTTTATTTGCTATTTCTCCTTCTTTGTCATAGGTGTTATTCCTTCCCCTTTGACATATATGTATCATTTTTGTGTCATCAATTTGCTATTTCTCCCCCTTTGTCATCATCAAAAAGAGATGACATAACAAGCAAGTAATTTTATGATACATAATGTCATCATATGTAAATATGATTAAGTATTTAGATACTTTATTTCTCCCCCTTAATAAAATAGGATAAAAGCCTATTTTTCTCATAAAAACTTTCTTCCCTTTTTTGCAAATAACAAAGTAGAAATAAGATGGAGATTTGAAAAACATCATCACAAAATAAATCTTAATCTCATAAATTTTAAAATCCAAAGTAAGGAATTATTCAATAAGTTTTATATATTTCAAACAAGAATAGTAAGTCAAATGATTCATACATTCTCATGGTTTAACATGACTATTTCTCTTCTAAGAAAATCAAATTATTGTTCATTTAATGGTTTTGTAAAAATATTCGCTAGTTAATGTTTAGTATCAATAAATTCTAATGAAATATCTTGATTGTCCACATGGTCCCTAATAAAATGATGTCTAATGTCAATGTGCTTAGTTCTTGAGTGTTGAATGAGATTTTTGGTCAAGCATATGACACTTGTGTTGTCACATTTAATAAAAATATTTTTTAATTAAAATCCATAATCTTCTAAGGTATTTTTCATCTAAATATCTTAGGCACAATATGCACTAGCTACAATATATTCGGCTTCAGTAGTAGGTAAAGCAACTGAATTTTATTTATTGAAAGACCAAGAAACAAGTGCATGCGTTAAAAATAGAAATAAGGAAAGAACTAAGTATTTCATACCAAGCCCGAGGTGCTTGTTTTAATCCATAAAGGGCTTTAGAGAGTTTAAAAACATGATTTAGAAATAGTTTATTCTCAAAACCAGGGGGTTGTTCAACATACACTTCTTCGAAAATAAAGCCATTAAGAAAATTACTTTTAACATCCATTTGAAATAATTTAAAATCTTTGAAAGGTGCATAGGCAAGGAGCATCTTTATGACTTCAAGTCTAACCATAGGAGAGAAGGTTTCTTTATAATCGACTCCTTCTTGGTTAAAACCTTTGGCCACTAATCTAGCCTTGTTTCTAACCACGATACCATTTTCATCTTGCTTGTTTTTAAAGACCCATTTAGTACCAATCACTAAACGATTACTAGGTCTAGGAATAAGCTCCCATATCTCATTTCTCTCAAATTGATTAAGCTCTTCATGCATTGCATTAACCCAAGACGATTTAGGGTCTTATCAATGCACTTTGGTTCGATTTGAGAGGGAAATGTGATATTTGCAGAGAAATTCTTAAAAGAAATTGAGTTTGAATTTCTTTTGATGTATCTCCTATTATAAGCTCGTTGGGATGATTATTTACATACTTCTATTCCTTAGGTAAGGATTTAGTAGCAGATTCATCCAAGTTGCTTTTAGGAGTATTGTTGTTTAAATTCAAAGTATCAAGATCAAACTTATTATCAAAATCAATTTTCTTAAGTTCAAAAAATTTATTAAAAATAATATGAATAGATTATTCAACTACTAAAGTTCTTTAATTAAAAACACAGTAAGCTTTTAAATTCAAGGAATAACCAAGAAAAATGCCCTCATTTGATTTTGTATCAAATTTTTCTAAGGCATCTTTTTCATTCAAAATAATACATTTGCAACTAAACACTTTAAAATATGAAATAGTGGGTTTATTACCAATCCATAATTTATAAAGAGTTTTAGAGAGTAATGGTCTTGCAAGAACCCTATTTGAAACATAACATGTGGTTTTAACGGCTTCGGCCAAAAAATATTTGGGTAGGCTATGTTCATTTAACATGCTTCTAGCCATTTCTAGTAAACTCCTATTTTTTCTTTCTACTCTTCTATTTTATTATGGATTTTGTGGTGTAGAGAAGTTATAGATAAACCCATTTGATTCATAAAAATTTTGAAAGTCATTGTTTTAAAATTCACCACCATGATCACTATGTATTGATGAAATCATAAATCCTTTTTTATTTGAAATAATTTTATAAAATTTTATAAAATATTTAAATGTATCATTTTTGTGTGCCAAGAAATAAGTCTAAGTATATCTACTATAATCACATACTTTATCTTTAATAAATTTTAGGATAGGTAACCCTCTTACTAAATCTTTAGTTGAAATTTGGTTAGAAGTTTCATGCTAACATGACCTAGTCTTCTATGCCAAATCCAAGCATCATCATTCAAGGCTGAAAAGTAAGTTCAATCACAAAACATTTCAATATCTATGGTATACACATTGTTATTTCTTAAGGCAATCAAAGATTTATTTTTGTGTGGCAATTCAATTGTGCATGCATTAGGTTGAAATTTAACTACCTAGCTTTAATCACATAATTGGCTAATGGTAAACAAATTATGTTTCAAGCCATCAACTAACAACACATCTTCAATCAAAAGGTTTGATGTGTTACCTATAGTTCCTTTTCCAATGATTTTACCCTTGTTGTTGTCTCCAAAGGTGACAACACTTTCACTTAAGCTAGTGAGCTTAGAAAAATAAGTTGAATCTCCAATCATGTGCCTTGAGCATCTACTATCAAGGTACCATTTGGTGCTCCTAGCTTTAGTTTTTAGACAAACCTACAAGAAAGATGGTTTTAATTTAGGTACCCATTTTATATGAGGTCCTTCATGAAGAACTTTATCTTTCTTTTCTAATGATTTTTTGTTGTTTGTAGTTCCTTTGAGAACCCAAACTAATTTACGATGACTATAATTTCTAAATAAACATTTGTTGGTATTATCTCCTAATTTTTCACAAAAATTATATTTAACTTTTGATGGTAAATTTAAGGTAGGTCCTTTAACAAAAATGGTTGGCTTTTGTTCAGTGTTACCAACAAAGTCTATACATTTTCTTCTATTAACATGACCCTTAATAGCAAGGATCATATTAAAGGATTTATTCCCAATTTTAAATTTTTCTAACGTTTGTTTCAGAATGATATTTTCCTCTTTAACATCATCTAGCATTTCACATTTAGAGTAAAGATTATGTGATGATAATATATCATGTATTTGATCAAATCTATTAACTAACAAATCATGTTCATTCTTAAGCAACTTATAAGATTTACTATTTTTTCTAAATTCGTCAAACAATTCATGAAATATATTTAATAATTTAGTAAAAAAATACTTAATGAATCACTAACCTCATCTTGGATCGCCATTAGAGCATAGTTAGCTACTTCTTCCTTGCTATGATATTCTTCATCTAAAGAGTCTGAGTCATCCCATGTTGTTGAAAAAGCTTTCTTCTTGTATGGTGCCTTCTTCTTCAATTGAGGACATTCACTTTTGAAATGTCCCAGTTTTTTACATTCAAAGCATATAACATTATCCTTCTTTGGTTCATTTTTTTATAATTTTTATTTTTTTCATATACTTTTTAAATTTTCTAGATAATAGTGCAATGTCATGGTCCTCATCACTCAAGGAGTCATCTATAGTTCTTAGTGCCATATCCTTCTGTTCTTTGGAAGGGATTTATCAAGCTCATCATGAGCTTTACAGTTTAGTTAATATGTCATGAGTGAGCCAATAAGTTCTTTAAGAGGCAAGTTATTTAAATCTTTGGCCTCTTGTATAATAGTTATTTTATGATCCCAACTATTAGGTAGAGATCTTAAAATTTTACTCAAAAGTTCAAAATTCAGAAAATATTTTCCAAGTGCTTTAAGACCTTTGACGACATCCATGAAACGAGTGTACATATCTTCAATGGACTTACTGGTTTCATTCTAAATAATTCATAACTATAAACTAAAATATTAATTTTGGACTCTTTAACATGACTAGGTCTTCGTGTGTGATTTCAAGAATGTGCCAAATTTCATAAGCAGTTTCATAAATAAAAACTCGATTAAATTCATTTTTATCGAAAGCACAAAATAAAACATTCATAGCCTTTGCATTCAACGAAAAAGACTTCTTTTCAGATTCGTTCCATTCATTCATGTGCTCCAAAGATTTCTCAAATTTATTTTCTACAATATACCATAAATCAAAATCCATGGAAATTAAGAAAATTCTTGTTCTAATTTTCCAATAAATATAATTCATCACATTGAACATGGACGAACGTGCAATAGAATGTCCCTCATTCATGCCAAAATAAGTCAGTTACTCACTTGGGTTTTTAGTCTAATTAGTAGCACTTAGCTCTGATACCAATTATTATGATCAATTAGCACTTGAGGGGTGAATTAGTGCAAGCGAAATAGTGATCGATTTAAAAACCTTGCTTTTATAAAGTAAAGAGTGAACAATTGAAGCTGCTTTTGATATTTCGATAATATCGATTAAGAGTCGATTTGAAAGAAGTAGAGAGATTGAAGCTCGGTTTTAACTATAAGCAAATTGAGAGCAATAGAGAGAAATAAGCAAAGAAAGCAAAGACACTCATAATTATATTGGTTCGACCTCAACCTGGCCTACGTCTACTCCCGAGTCCTTTTCTCCGAGGCCCATCGACATCCACTATCAACCTTCTTTGGATAAAGATCAAACCCTTACAGCTTTCTCTCTTCTTTTACTAGGCTTAGGAGATGAACCTTACTACCTTACAAGGGAGATTTACAAGACCTTCCTCATGCCCCTACCCCTTTTCATTTTCCTACAAGTCACATAATTTTTTTCTTATAATTTCTAGCTCAAATTGTTGTGTCAATACAATAAAACTTGAGGTTTTTATAAGCCCCAATTGGCTTCAGAATTTGGAGCCAAAATTTTAAACACATCCGAAAAAGTTGGTTATGGGCGATACCGTCGCCGGTGCCAGTGGTGCCACCACCGAAAGTAGCCTAGAAAACAGGGCAACGACGGTACAACCGTCGAGAATCCCAAAAAAGTGATTTCCTTCACTTTTCTAATTCTGACTTATAACTTCTATTGACCACTTCTCAGGTCAACTAATTGAGCTCAACCTAAGCTCAATCCACTCTCCAAAGTGGACCCGGTTAGCCTTACTTAAGTTAATTTAGATCCATCCAAATCTAACTCAAGCAGGACTCAATTTTAATGATGCTAACTATGACATAATTAATTACAATCAACATGACTAACAAATCCAATCAAGACCTTCCCAACTCTCGATAAGCATTTTGGCTACCTCTGATAATCTTCCGGTGAGTCTCAATCTTCTTCTAGCAAACTCCCTTGCGCCATCCGAGCAAGCTCCTGATACCCTTGATGAGCTCCCAATGTACTCCAAGCGAGTTCCCAACTGCATCTTCCTCACTTTGGACTGATACTTGGACTTGACTTTTGCCAAACTTCTGATTTTAATTTTCTCTCTATCATAGTTAATTCTGCATCAGTTAACTCTAACAACCTTGTTAGATTAATAACCCATCAATTGATTTCATCATCAAAATTTGAGATTTAACAAATAGCTTTGTATGATATTAACGAGGGTTAATGCATCACAAGTCCTCCTATTTTCAATGGGATGGACTACACCTCTTGGAAAATTAAAATGCATATTTTCCTGATTTCTATAGACTTTGATTTATAGTGTATTGTCAAAAATGGTTTTCAAAAGTCATCCAATAAAATAAATGATTGTAATGATTATGAAAAATATATATTTTCCTTAAATACCAAAGCTATGAATACTTTGTTTTGTGCTTTAAACAAAAACGACTTTGAACGGGTTTCTTTTTATGATTCAGCTTTTAATATATGGCATAAATTAAAAATCACATATAAAAGAATAACTAAATCAAATGAATCATTAAATGAAATGATCCATAAAAATGAACTTGAAAAACACCTTCCAAAGAACAAGAAGGAAAGGACTTTGGGAACACAAGAACAAAACCTTCCAAAGAATAGGAAAGATTGTGAATTAAGAATGACATATGACTCCTCGAGTGAAATCTCCAGTGATAAGAACTCTAAACCTTTGAAAAATGAACCTGATAAATTAATGAACAAAAACCATAAAAGTGAACCTAAATTGGACAAAATCTCTTGCTATGAATGCAAGAAGCCGAGGCGCTCCGAAGATGAAGTGCACAATCAAGAAGTGGAGAATTTCATGCTTATGGCAAACCACGATAGGTAAGTAAGCCACCTAAAAGCTCTTTTACTTTTAATGAGTTATTACTTTCTTTTTATAAGCTTTATGATGAATTTAGAATGATTAGTAAATCTTATAAACTACTTAAAAAAGAGCATGCATCACTAGTTAGTAAACTTGAAGAAATACATGAAGTAGCACCATCACACAATTCATAACTAAACATGAAATCTTGAATGATGCATTAACATCATGTTTTTCTTGTTCTAAGTGTGAGCCACTAGAGGTAATTAAATAAAAAAATGACAAACTCTAAAAAGGCCTAAGATAATAAGTCTTTGAACATAATCCATGTTGATAAGGGTCATGTTCATAAGGGAGGGATTCGCATTATGAGTAGTACTCATCAAAAGACAACCACCCTCATTAGAAGACCCACATTATACTCTTTGCCCAAAAATAAATGTAATTTTTGAGATAGATATGGACACTTTGCCTATAGGTGTTCATTTAGGAACTATAGTCTACATAAACTAATTTGGGTTCCTAAAGGAATCATTAACAGTCTCAAGCCATTAGATAAAATAGGAAGAACCTTCTACGAGGGATCAAACTCAAATGAGTACCTAAATCAAAACCTCTCATATTATAAAGTTACCTCTTAACAAGGATAGGAGCACTAAATGGTATCTTGAAAGTGGATGCTCAAGCCACATGACTTGAGATCTAACACTCCTTTCAAGCTCACTAGCCTAAGTAACAAAAAAAATTTATTAAAATTAAGTTTTTGATAAGAAATTTTATGATTATAAAATTAATTTTAATTGTCTTTCGATTATGAATGATGATGCATAGCTATAGCATTCTAAAACTAGAACTATAGAACCTTAGTTATTGTTAATAAAAAATTATTTATTGAAATTTATGAAAATAAGATTTTGATGATAGGTTCAAAATCATAGGCTTGGATATTTGTTGATTTAAATGCAAAGGCTATTGTGAATGACATAAATATTATGGTGTTTTTGACTAAGTTAACTTATAAATATTAATGTTGAATAATTGACTTGATGTATAATTGAATGATTGTTATTGAATGTTAAAATTTGAGCATAGAATAATATAAAAAAGGGAGAGAAAATTTATACTTCATTTTCTAGTATCTTTGAAAAATTTAAAAAATATTTTTGTAATGAAAATGAAATAAGCATTGTCACGAACAACAATGTAAACAAGGTATTCGATGAAATGCTCATGTTTGTCTGTGTCCTTCGGTTTATGTACATACCTTGTACAACAAGTAGCGGGCTTGCAGTAGGCTTAACAGCCCTAGTTTTGTTTGCTTTATAGTCGATTTTGGCTTGTAAATACGAGTATGTCTTGTAAGCCCTTGTGGGAACTTCAGTCTGTAATGGACCATTATCCTTTGTGTGCAACCTCTTTAAGTTTGTAATGTCAATGGGTGTAATTAGTATCTGGCTTTATAAAGTGTTTGCTTGAGCAGTTGCTTGTGGATCCCATTGGAATTATTTTTTCTAGCCCGTTTTCTCTTTTGAAGTCTAAGGGACACTATGAGATATCGGGGAAGGTTGACCTTTGCGGACGGACACGCATGGGTGTCGCATGGCTTAGGCAAAATTAGCTAGGCCCATGACATTATGGTATCAGAGTGGGACAAGCACACGCAGAAACACTCGCCATACAAGAATGGGGGACCTAGCTGGGCTGTATGGAGGATAGCCAGCATGCGCAACCATTTGGGAGAAATGGACATTGGCAACTAAACTTGACGGTGCTCAAGGCAAGCAGGGCACTTAGTGAAAGATGAGACTGTGTAAAGTGGGATGTGATGCTCAATGACAGTAAGAGTTGTGCAAAGCTCAAAGAAGTGAAGGGAATTGCTAACTCAAAGTCTTCGGTACTAATGCAAGGGCTTGTACATGTACAACCGAGTGTTCATGCACATCCCAAGGCGCGATCGAAACTTGACGCCATGGAGCATCAGAACTTTCTCTTCGATATAGAAAGGATACGTTCATAAGTGATTGAAATATGCAATAAGTATGACATATCGCTAGATCTTGAAGGGTGTCGTGGGGACTGTATTGGCGAAGAGTCGTAATCTAGCAAGTGCATTTGCCGGGGTAGAATAAGGCATAAGTTGTTCAGCAAGACGGAGTAGTCCAAAGGGGATGGTGGTCTCTGAAACTTCTAGTGGGAGGAATGAAGATGAAGTTGCTCCAACAGGATAGATATCCAGCAGGGATAAGTCCTAGTTCTCTAGAGGGAGAATCATGTGCAACGGACCGTACATATTGAGAAAAGTTCCTTAAGGTAATATCTTCATAATGTTCAACGGACCGAATGAGTGATGAGGAGTTATCACATGATCTCGAATGAGGTAGTGCATTGGTGGATGCATTTCGAGATCAAGTGGGGGAGCAATCCAAGGCAATATCATATGAATGCACACTTAGAGTCGATGTGAAAATCGAACTCAATGTAGGGTTGACCCGTGGAATAGTGGGCGCGAGGATCATCATCAACTCAATGCAAATCGAGGAGCGGAACTACTTGAGTAGAACTTAGTGAAGTTTTCAAGCTGCATGAAAAGAGTCGACATAGAAGAAGGAACATGGAGCGGAGGCATAAAGCTTTCATTGGACGAAGGTCAAGGGCATGAACACTTGTAGAGGCAAGAGTGGGATCATGTCATTCCATGAGTTCTTCATGTTGGTTACAAGTGCCCTGCAAGCCAATCACATGAGTGATGACACGTGTGACACGCTGTGTGATCTTTTTGCTTATGATTAATATTAGCATATTCTCATATTATATTATTTGTTACATATATATTATGATGTTCTTGGTTTTGTACAATGGAAATCGAATCGTGATGAGATCACGATAATGAGATCGATTCACCTTTAAACACAGATCCAAAATAATCTCGGTTATAGGTTACTCAAGATGGACATTGAGATAACCGGATAGATCGATGTACTATATACCCGTCCATATGATAGAGGCGGCTGGTCTCATAGCCACTTGTGTGGAGACACTAAGGATATAGTACAGGTGCTTATTAGAGAATGAGTTCACTGATTGATCCACTTATAGAATGTTGTATGGTTAATGATACATAATATCAGACAATGATTCTATAGTCCAAGTTGTGTATCTGGTCCTTAGACTTGAGAAACCAAGGATGCCTTGAATGAGTACTCCTTTCTTTGACGCCAGACTTGTAGGTTTGGAAAGTTTCAAATCTGGTACAACTGATTATCGGGATTGGTAGCCACCCTTACGAAGGTAATTTAGTGTTAATAGAGGATCATCTACTCTCAGTATCACGAGAGGAATATCACATATGTGCTTGCTCAGACAAATCCCTAGCCAAGGTTATTTAGATTGAGAGAGAAGAAGTTCTCTGGTAGAATCTGAATAGAGCAAACAAACTAATTCTGTGTATAACCTGACAGTACCATGTTCAATATACGATCTCTGAGATATTATTTGGATGAGGGATTACAGATACATGATAACTGTGGACAGACAGGTCCGATGGATTTGACCCCTTCCTGTACCGTCTGGGGACTATGGCGTAGTGGCCTAGTATGTTCATAGTCGATGAGTTAAGTGAATTATTATGGGGATAATAATTCACTATATCAGAAGGAGTTCTGATGGGAGTGACTCACGGCCAGCTCGATATCGGGCCTAGAGGGTCACACACATATGGTGGATGCTTCAGTTAATAGAGGATTGGATGAATATCCAATTAGCCCTTATTATCATTAGATGAGACCATATGTTGATGGGCTCCTTGATTAAGGCTCAATTATAGGTCTAAGGAGATTATTAGATAGAGATCCAATAATACAATATTAGTGAGTTATTGGATGGAGATCTAATACCCACTAAGGAAGGAGCCCTAGGGTTTTGGTGGCTCTCTATAAATTGGAGGGGAGACTCATGGTTGATAGGCTGCATTTTTTGCCACCACCTCCTATTCTCCTCCCTCCCTCTGAGCAAGAGTTTCAAGATCAGATTGGAGGAGTTTCACTACAGAGATCAATCGTGTGGATACCACTAGAGAGGATGACGCTTGACCTCCTTCATCTTCTCCATCCGGATCTGGAATATAGGGATATACTATCTCCCTAACTAAAATCAATCTCTTATACGTTACAGATTTTTTTAGTTTTTACAGTTTTTCTCGCGACCCCAATCTTTTACACGATGATTTGATCTGCGTGGGAAATTGGTTTTTGTTTTGATTTCCGCTATGCATGTGATGCACCCGCTGAGGTTTCCCAACAATGGTATCAGAGCCAAGGTTTTCGGGTGAAAAATTAGTTTTAAACTGCATGTGATGAGATTGAATCATGTAGAACTGTTCTACGTGCTTGTTGTGGTGATTGGCTGTGAAAGTAGGCACTGCCTGCGGGGGAGGGGCAGCCACATGCATGTTATCTGCATGCAGAGGTGGCTGGCCACAGCTTGGCCCCTTGCAGGGGTGGCCGGCCATGGCCTAGCTACCTACAAGGGGCGGCCGGCTACGGCCAGGCCCCCTGCAAGGGGTGACTGCCCGTAGGGCAGCAGCCCGCAAGGGGTGACCGCCCGTAAGCGCAGCAGCCCGCAAGGGGCGGCCACCCGCGGGCACAATCGGCTGTGGCCAGCCTGCAAGGGGTTGCCGCCCGCGGCCAGTCCTGTCGCCAGTAGGGGCAGCGGCTCCAGTCGCAGGGGTGGCCGCTCCCTAGTAGGGCGGCTGTCGACCGCAAAGGGCAGTCGCTACTTGCGCATGGGCAGCGGCGGCAGCGGCGCAATGAGGGTGAAGGAGGGCTAGGGCATCTTTTTGAGAAAAAGATGATTATGCCCCTCAAAATTTGAGAAATTCCACCTTTGTCCCCTTTATATAGAATTTCTTAAATGCCCTCAACATTTTTGAAAATTCTGAGGACTGTCCTCTCATTTAGAATATCGAAAACACCCTCAATATTTCTTAAAATTTTGAGGACTGTCCTTATGTACAAAATTCCAAAAATACCCATGACAATTCTGGGAATTCTGAGGACTGTCCTCTCATCCAGAATTATGAAAATGTCCTTGATAATTTTGGAAATTCCAAGCATGTCTTGATTTCCAGAAAAATAATTAATTAAATAGTTTAATTAATTATTATATATATCTAGTAATCCTACATATGATGTGATGTACATGTGATGTATGATGTGGATGGATGATCAAGAGCCATGTGTTGTGATGTGTGTAATTGTGATTCTTATTATTATTGGGGCCTACGAGCCTGCGTTTTTCTCATTTAGTGTTGGGCCTGTGTGTTTGTGATTATTTGTAATTACATGAAAAGGCACAGCGGGAGCGTAGAGGTTACAGCGGGACCCACGATACCGTGGCGGGAGATCATGACGCATGGTGATGCAATGATTCGACGGAACCGATGATGACGAGATCAACAATCACAGGGCATGGAGATGCGCCAATGCATACATAGATCCTATTATGAGTGATTAGGCCTATTGGCTCGGACTTAATCATATTAGGTGACGGCTCATGATCATCTGGTGTGGCTTGCATATGTGATGTGTTATACACCTACTAGATATATGTATATATATATTTGCATGTGATATAGATATATATTAAATATGTATGTGTGTGACACGACATATTAGGAGACCAATATGAAACAAAAACCCCTCCTACGATAATATTAAGTCGGTAAGCCTGAGGTAATAAGATTGACCCACGTGGCCTTCCATTGTTATAGGAAGAAATTGAATCACGACATAGGTTGAGTTGGTTGAGTCCCTCGAGGCTCACCTATCTATGTGATCGAGTTCTTGCCTACGACATAGAGATGTCACCGGTGACCTGAGGACATGGTATGCTTGGTCGACTCCCTCGAGGGCATATCATCAAATCATACTCATCTTGTAACGATGGTGATGACATAACTGAATATCATGGTTGGTCGAGTCCCTCGAGACCATGATGATTCAGAGGCCGAACATGACGGGAATCATAAGGAGTTGTGATTAGCAAGAGTTGCCTACCTTTTGAGTAATTGGTCGAGTCCCTCGAGGTTGCACTAAGATGCCAATTGGATCCCGATCCCCACTAGGAGTCTGCTGAAAACTTCCGTCTCATGTGTCGAGGGTGTCGCGTGATTCGCTAAGAAAATAGTGGGAGTACATTAAGAAAGAAGTTCATATCTTAATTAGTATTTTTCTGTAAAATCTGTATGTTATTTAATTTATGTTATATTTTTTTATCGTTTGCAAAACCCCTACGTGGCATACATGATGCCAACCACCTCATTGGTCCAAAAGCTCCACAATTTGAGAATTATTCTCACGAAAGAGAAAATTCATATATGTCCTTTACATGATCGTGCCCACGCTGGAGGAAAAGATAAGCGAGGATGAGATCGCTCGCTTTGTGAAGTATATAGATAGTCTTAGAGGATAACCTGTGCGTTAATCTTATACTTCAGTCCATACCAGATTCCTTTTCTCACTTCATCATAAATTTTAACATAAGCAAGTTTGAGGTGACTCTCCCTGAGCTCCTCAATATGTTGAGAGAAGTTAAGAGTGCCATCAAGAAAGAGAATTCAGTTCTCTATATTGGTGAGACTAAAAAAAAAAGGAAGGCCAGCAAGACCCTTAAGAAGGGCAAGGGCAAAGAAATCAGGTAAGGCAAAAGTTGCCAAGAAATACCCGAGAAAGGATAAAGAATAATGCTTCCACTATGGCTAAGAAGGACATTGGAAGAGGAACTGTAAGGACTACCTTACCGAGAAGGCGAGACAGAAGCTTGGAGAAGCTTCTGGTATATTCATGATCAGCCTCCACTTGTCAGATTTTCATGATAACACATGGGTATTGGATATCGGGAGTGTTTATGATATCTACAATTCATTGCAGGTTCTTGCAAGACCTAAGAGATTGGCTAGAGACAAGATGGACCTCAAGCTGGGCAATGAAGCAAGAGTTGCTATAGTTGCTGTTGGAGAGGTCATCCTACATCTGCCTGGTGGAGCTATTATTGCATTAGATGCATACTATTTTTTTCCCTCTATTATCAAAAATATTATTTTTATCTTTTGTTTGACAATTAGTGATATAAATTAGTTTTTGGGAACAATAGTTGTTTAATAATTATGGATGATGATATCATCACTAGAGAGACCCTTATAAATGGTTTATATGTGTTAGACACTTCTCCACATATCATGAATATAAATATGTCTAAGAGGAAAAGAGATGAGGTGAATAATGCATACCTATGGCATTATAGGCTATGTCATATATATGAGGGAAGGATTCAAAAGTTGTTGAAAGATAAATACTTAGATCCATTTGACTATGAGACATATGTAATTTGTGAACCTTGCCTTCATGGGAAGATGACCAACTCTCCTTTTAGTAGAACTGGAGAGAGAGCCACCAAGTTTTTGGAACTCATACATAGTGATGTATGTGGTCCCATGTCGGCTCAGGCTATAGGTGGTTACTCACTCATACTTCATTACATTCACTAATGATTTCTCTAGGTATGGACATGTGTACTTAATGAAGTACAAATCTGAGGCCTTCGAGAAATTCAGGGAATATAAAAATGAGGTAGAGAACCAAATTGGAAAGTGTATTAAGAATCTTCGATCAGATCGAGGAGGAGAATACTTGAGTATGGAGTTCACCCATTTCCTTAGGGACAATGGGATTCTATCCCAGTAGATACCTCCTTATACACCTCAGCTCAATGGTGTATCAGAAAGGAGAAATCGCAAGCTGTTAGATATGGTGTGGTCCATGATGAGTTTCGTTGACCTACCTGTTTTATTCTGGGTGTACGACCTAGAGACTACAACTTACCTTATGAACAGAGTTCCATCAAAGTTGGTAGTGTCTACACCATATGAGATATAGAAAGGAAAGAAGACCGATCTTAAGATTGTTAAGATTTGGGGCTGTCCTACCCACGTTAGAAGACACAACCCCGATAAGTTGGAATCAAGGACAGAATGGTTGACATTTATGGGATACCCAAAGGAAACTTGTGGGTATTATTTCTATCATCCCAAGGACCAAAAGGTTATTGTTACCAAGAGAGCTGTGTTCCTTGAGAAGGAACACATTCTTGGTGGAAACAGTGAGAGTGAGATAGAATTGAGCGAGGTTAGAGAACCTAGCTCGAGCACCATTTCAGAGCCCGAGTCTATTAAGGTACCTAACACATAAGTTCTAACTTTACGTAGGTCTAATAGAGTATCTCACCCTCTTAAAAGATATGTGGGACATATCAGTGGAGATGACTCTCAGGATGTTGATCATCAGACCTACGAGGAGGCTATTATGAGTATAAACTCCTAGAAGTGGCAAGAAGCCATGAATTCTGAGATGGATTTCATGTACTCTAACAAGGTTTGGAACCTTGTGGATGCACCTAAGGGTATTATACCCATCAGCTGCAAATGAATCTTCAAGAAGAAGATTGGACTGGATGGAAAGATAGATACCTATAAAGCAAGGATGGTAGCTAAAGGATATCGTCAAAGACATGTAGTTGACTTTGATGAAACCTTTTCACCTGTAGCCATGCTTAAGTCCATTAGAATTATTTTAGCCATTGCAACACACTATGACTGAGATTTGGCAGATGGATGTCAAAATGGCATTCCTCAATGGCAACCTCGAGGAAGAGGTGTATATGATACAACCAGAGGGATTCGTATCCAAAGAGAGTCCAGATAAAGTGTGCAGTGTGCAAGTTGCTTCCCAAAGTTGGAACATAAGATTTGATGAGGTGATCAGATCTTATGACTTCGTTAAGAACGAAGATGAGCCTTGTGTGTATAGGAAGGTAAGTGGAAGCGCTATCACCTTCTTGGTTCTATATGTGGATGACATCCTAATCATTGGGAATGATGTAGGAATGCTCTCCATAATAAAGGCTTGGCTATCTAAAAACTTCTCCACTAAAGACTTAGGGGAAGCATCCTATATTTTGGGGATCCGGATCTATAGAAATAGATCCAAAAAGATGTTTGACTTGTCCAAGTCTAGGTATATAGACTCCATTATCAAAAGGTTTGGCATTAAAAAATCCAAGAGAGGTCTCATACCGATGAGATATGGAATATCACTTTCTAGTAGTATGTCCCCAAAGACTCCAGAAGAAAGAGCATACATGAATAGGATACCATATGCCTCAGCGATAGGGTCTATCATGTATGTGATGCTATGTACTAGGCCTGATATAGCACATGCTCTGAGTGTCACAAGCAGGTATCAAGCAAATCCAAGTTTAGAACACTGGAAGGCAGTAAAGTATATCCTTAAGTACTTGAGAATGACTAAGGATCTTTTACTGGTATATGGAGGTGGTAGCCTCCAGGTTAAGGGCTACACGGACTCAAGTTTTCAGTTCAACATTGATGATAGCAAGTCAAATTCAAGGTAGTTCTCACCCTGAATGGAGGAGTAGTAAGCTAGAAGAGTTCCAAGCAAGATACTACTGCTGACTCGACCACAAAGGCGGAATACATTATTGTAGTAGAAGAAGCAAGACGAAGGGGTGTGGATGAAGAAGTTCATCAAATATTTGGGAGTCATACCAAGCAACGTGGAGTTGACTCCCATATATTGTGATAGTGACAGGATGATAACTCTAACAAAGGAACTCAGGTCTTATCATAATTATTTTGAGGAGGTTCCATCTGATTAGAGCAATCATGACCCAAAAAGATATAGTAATGAAAATAGTTCCATCCGAAGATACCATTGCAGATCCACTGACGAATCCACTAGCTCAGATTATATTTGAGCGTCACAAGGGTCTGATGAGGATCAGGCACATAGGTCATTAAATTTTGGTCAAGTGGGAGATTGTTGGTTAAAGGTGCTCTGCAAGCAAATCACGTGAGTGATGGCACGTGTGACACGCTGTGTGATCTTTTTGGTTATGATTAATATTGGCATATTGTCATATTATATTATTTGTTACATATATGTTGTGATGTCCTTGGTTCTATGCAATGGGAATCGGATCGTGATGAGATCACGATAATGAGATCGATTCACCTTTAAACATAGATCCTAAATAATCTCGGTCATAGGTTACTCAAGAGGGACATTGAGATAACCGGATAGATCAGTGTACTATATACCCGTCCATATGATAGAGGCGGCTGGTCTCATAGCCACTTGTGTGGCGACACTAAGGATATAGTACATGTGCTAATTAGAGAATGAGTTCACTAATTGATCTGCTTATACAATGATGTATGGTTAATGATACCTATTATCAGACAGCGATTCCATAGTCTTAGTTGTGTATCTGGTCCTTAGACTTGAGACACCAAGGATGCCTTGTATGAGTACTCCCTTCTTTGACGCCAAACTTACAGGTTTGGAAAGTTCCAGATCTGGTATAGCTGGTTATCGGGATTAGTAGCTAACCTTACGAAGGCAATTGAGTGTCAATAGAGGATCATCCACTCTCGATATCATGAGAGAAATATCGCATATGTGCTTGCTCAGACAAATCCCTGGCCAGGGTCATTCGGATTAAGAGAGGAGTTCTCGGGTAGATTCCGAATAGAGCAAGACATACTGATTCCGTGTGTGACCTGACAGTACCATGTCTAATATACGGTCTTTGGGATATTATTTGGATGATGGATTATAGATACATGGTAACTATGGACAGACAGGTCTGATCGATTTGATTCCCCCTATATCGTCTGGGGACTATGGTATAGTGGCCTAGTATGTCCATAGTCGATGAGTCGAGTGAATTATTCTAGGCATAATAATTCACTATATCAGAAGGAGTTCTGTTAGGAGTGACTCACGGCCAGCTTGGTATCGAGCCTAGAGGGTCACACACATATGGTGGATGCTTCAACGAATAGAGGATTGGATGAATTAGCCCATATGCTCATTAGATGAGACTCTTTGTTGATGGGCTCCTTGATTAAGGCCCAATTATAGGCCTAAGGAGATTATTGGATAGAGATCCAATAATGCAAAGTTAGTGGGTTATTGGATGGAGATCCAACACCCACTAAGGAAGGAGCTCTAGGGTTTTGGTCTGCTCTTTATAAATAGGAGGGGAGACTCATGGTTGATAGGTTGTAGCTTTAGCCACCACCTCCTATTCTCCTCCCTCCCTTTGATCAAGAGTTGCAAGATCGAATTGGAGGAGTTTCATTACAGAGATCCATCGTGTGGATACCGCTAGAGAGGAGGACGCTTGACCTCCTTCATCTTCTCCATCCGTATCTGGAATACAGGATATACGATCTCCCTAGGTAAAATCAATCTCACACACATCACGGTTTTTTTTTATTTTTATGGTTTTTTTCGCTACCCAATCTTTTGCACGACGATTTGATCTGCGTGGGGAACTAATTTTTATTTTGATTTCCACTATGCATGTGATGCACCCGTTGAGGTTTCCCAACACTTCATTCTGATTCGGCAGACTTATCTTCCATAGTGCCAAAGACGAAGGGAGCTTCGAGGCACATGCACCTTACCTTAGAGATGCATTTGACAAAGTAACTAAGGTGATTCAACTTGCAGATGTAAAGTTGAGATCAAGAGACCTTAGCACAGGGCAAGAGGACACAGAGGTGGGTACTCTTAAAGAATATGCCATAGTGTTGTCATTCGAGTTATTAGGAATAAGTGGTGCATAGCGGAGATTATGCTGGTAGGGGATGGAGGCCAAGGATCCAGATAATGGTGCTCCAATTCTAGTGAAGTTAGGGGACTTCAGGAGCTACTAGGCGAAGGACTGTCCTGGAGCTATGCTTCATCCCGGTGTGACCCAAGAGTGGATGGATGAAGGTGAATTGCCAAGGGAGTGAACAAAAAAAAATCAGAGATGGCGGAGGCCTTACGATGTGTTGGCAGACGCCGTATATGGAGAAGTCATAGTCCGAGTTCATCACACGAGAATCTGTATGCAATGGAGATATCACCAGGAGGTGATATGGTATAGTGGATCATGGTGGAATAGTTTGTGGCAATGCAACACAAGCGATCATGTCCCGTGAGGGACAGGATCATGCGGAGCTATGATCAGAAGTTACTGGGAGCTCCACTTTAGTGTACGACACAACAAGAAGAAGGCTATGGATTCAAGGAGTGAATGTCGTGGTACCACATAGGCAGGTCTTCGTGTGTGCATCAGAGCTTGCATTGGATGAAAGCCTTGGTCATCAGTATATGAGGGCTGTATACCATCAAGGAAGAAGTCCAAGTGCAAGTACCAGTGAGTCCCATGGAGGGGGACGTGATCATGTTAATGATTAGGAGCTACTTGGAGCTCCACTTCGGTGAACAATGCAACGATAGGAATTGCTGTGGATTCAAGGGGTGAATGCCATGGTATCGCAGAGGTGGGTCTTCCGTTTGTGCGCATCGAAGCTTGCATCAGATGAAAGCTTTAGTCATCAGCATATGGGGGTTGTGTACCACCAAGGGAGAAGTCAGATTGCAAGTACCAGTGAGTCCCATGGAGGGGACTTGATTATACAAAGGTATGATCGAAGCGGTTGGAGAGTTGGACTTCTTCAGTGCTCACATTCGCTTAAGAGAGCCCAGCAAGTCAGAGGATAAGGCCGAGTAAGCGAACGTTGCTACCAAGGAAGCTAAGGAGAGCAGAATTAGCGCGAGCCCTACAACAAGATGGCGGAGGCCATGCATGAGAGTTGTAATATGTCTTTCTATCTACCAAGGAGAATTGCTAGGAGGACACAGTGGTGTTAAAGCAGGTGGTCGAAAGGGGCGAGGAAGCGACGAGTCCAATGGGGCTCAGCTACCCAAAAGCAAAGCATCGATTAGAAAGGAGGTGGACTCGGAGGAGCACCACAGTGCCGCAGAGGTGGATCTACCGATCACGAAGGAAGGGATGTAGATGCAAGGTAATAGATAGTAGGGCTATGGGCTTAACAACATAATGGTACCGTAGAGGCGAGACTTCTGTGGAGTTATCAATCGCTTGCTCTCATGGAGGGAGAGCATTGGTCGTAAAAGGGACCGAGGAGGTGAAAAATGCAGAGGTAAACTCCAAGTACCAGGACAGGGCGAAAGGACAAAGGCCAAGAAACTTCATAAGACTGATGTCGATGGGCTTCTCATCAAGATAGCCGAAAGCAAGGGACTTCGGGTTGATGCAGGAGTGCTCGACCAAGGAATGAAGTAGACAGTATGCAGTATTGTACCTTTTCTACTCAGAGGAGTAGGTGACAAAGGTGATGGAGAAGACGGTACAATGCTAGAGGCAACCAGAACTATCAAAGACTTACTCCAAGTTGGGGGACTCTAAGTTGGGGTAAACTTTTTACTCTTTTCAGGCAAAACTTCTTGCATTCCAAAAGTTCAATAGCAATGGGAAGGTGAATCACAGTAGCTAACTCAACGCAAGGAGTGCAAATACTTCTAGTGCTTCAGAAGTGTGAGCAAAGAGCGGGCAAATGTTAGTAACCAGCTCAATGCATGAAGTACAAACTCAAGGAGGCAGGCGAAATCGAGTAACCTTTGTCTTCTCAACTCAAGAGAATGGGTGAATCTGAGTGCCCTAATTCTCTTAACCTTTCCTTCTCAACTACTAAGCGAATGGGTGAAGTCGAGTATCCCAGTTCTCTTACCTATCCAGCAGAGGAGCTCTACATAAGTTCAGTGACCCTTCAAAGAAAGCTAATGGAAGACAATAGTTGTCAAATCCTCACCATTGGGGATCAGTACTATTGAGAGTAGATTGTCCATTTTATTTCCCAATTGAATGCCAATCGAAAGAGGGAGTGATGCTAACCTACTTGGAAGTGATAACTAAATGTGGAAGAAGGATCAATGGGAGATCCCATATTCTTCTTACCTCTGATCATCTTTTGGTGATAGATCTTGTGTGCTACCCATGAAGAGGGAGATCCCATAATGATTTGAGGAGCATCGTAGCCACATCTACCGTATGGATACCACTAGAGAGGAGGACATCTAACCTCCATCTACACTTATGAATCAAGGTTTTTAGGGATATACTATTGGAAAACCAAGCGAGAGCATCACATGCGCAATGGAAGATCAAAACAAAATAGGTTTCTTAGGTAAATCAAAATCATCGTGTAAAGATTAGTGCGAGAAAAACTATAAAACCGAAAAACTACATCATGTGTGAGATTATTTACCTAGGGAGATCATTTATCCCTATTTTTCCAGATTTGAATGGAGAATATGAAGGAGGTCAAGTGTCATATACTCTAGTGATATCCACACGATAGATTGTTGCAACGATACTACTCCAATCATAGCCCCAACTCTCGTAACTCTAGCGCAGCTGCTATCAACGAACATGGAAGAAGATCCTCTATCTTCTTCATTGCCCTCTCACGCTTGAGAGGGGCTAGTTGGCTGAGAAGGTGAGGAAGAGGAGGAGAATAGGAGGGGGTGGTCAAGGGTGCAGTCTATCACCTATGTGTACCACCTCTCTTATTTATAGAGAGCCACCCATAAAAACCCTAAGGGATCCTGCCTTAGTAGGTATTGGTGCTGGTTACAGGTGCCCTGTAAGCTAATCACGTGAGTGATGGCACGTGTGACACGCTATGTGACCTTTTTGCTTATGATTAATATTGGTATATTCTTACATTATATTATATGTAGCATATATATTATGATGTCCTTGGTTCTGTGCAATGAGAATCATATCGTAATAAGATCACGATAATGAGATCGATTCACCTTTAAACATAGATCCTAAATAATCCCGGTCATAGGTTACTAGAGAGGGACATCGAGATAACCGAACATATCGGTTTACTATATACCCATCCATATGATGGAGGGGCTGGTCTTATAGCCACTTGTGTGGACACTAAGGATATAGTACATGTGCTCATTGGAGAATGAGTTCAATGATTGATCCACTTATGGAATGTTGTATGGTTAATGATACCTAATGTCAGACAGTGATTGCATAGTCCCAGTTGTGTATCTGGTCCTTAGACTTAAGACACCAATGATGCCTTGTATGAGTACTCCTTTCTTTGATGCCAGACTTACAGGTTTAAAAAGTTTCAGAATTGATACAGCTGGTTATCGGGATTGGTAGCTAACTTTACAAAGGCAATTGAGTGTCAATAGAGGATCATCCACTCTCAGTATCACGAGAGGTATATCCCATATGTGCTTGCTCAGACAAATCCCTGGCCAGGGTCATTCAGATTGAGAGAGAAAGAGTTCTCCGGGAGAATCCGAATAGAGCGAGACTATGATGGATTTCGTATGTGACTTGACAATACCATGTCTAATATGTGGTCTCTGGGATATTAGTTTGACGAGGGATTATAGATATATGGTAACTGTGGATAGATAGGTCTGATGGATTTGATCCCCCTATATCATATTGGGACTATAGCGTAGTGGCCTAGTACGTCCATAATCGATGAGTTGAGTGAATTATTATGGGGATAATAATTCACTATATCATAAAGAGTTCTGATGGGAGCGACTCACGGCCAACACGGTATCGGGCCTAGAGGGTCACACACATATGGTGGATACTTCAGCGAATAAAGGATTGGATGGAGATCCAATTAGCCCCTATTCTAATTAGATGTGACCCTATGCTGATGGGCTCCTTGCTTAAGGTCCAATTAGAGGCTTAAGGAGATTATTGGATAGAGATCCAATAATGCAAGGTTAGTGGATTATTGGATGAAGATCCAATACCCACTAAGGCAGGAGCCTTAGGGTTTTTGGTGGCTCTTTATAAATTGGAGGGGAGACTCATGGTTGATAGGTTGCAGCTTTAGCCACCACCTCCTATTCTCCTCCCTCCCTCTGTGCAAGAGTTGCGAGATCGGATTGAAGGAGTTTTGCTGCAGAGATCCATCGTGTGGATACCGCTAGAGAGGAGGACGCTTGATCTCCTTCATCTTCTCCATCCGGATATGGAATACAGGGATATACGATCTCTCTAATTAAAATCAATCTCCCACACATCGCGGTTTTATCGATTTTTATATTTTTCTCATGACCCTAATCTTTTGCATGACAATTTTATCTACGTGGAAAATCGATATTTTATTTTGATTTCCGCTACGCATGTGATGCACCCGCTTAGATTTCCCAATAATTGGATCTCCATCTAATTACTCATTAACCTTGGATTATTGGATCTCTATTCAATAATCTCCTTTGACCTCTAATTGGGCCTCATGTAAGGAGTCATCAATGTATGGTCTCATCGGATGATAATGGGGGCTAATTGGATAACTCATATCCAATCCTCTACTCGCTGAAGCATCCACCATATGTGTATGACCCTCTAGGCCCGATATCAAGCAGGCTGTGAATCACTCCTATCATAACTCCTTCTGATATAGTGACTTATTATCCCTATAATAATTTACTCGACTCATAGACCATAGACGTATTAGGCCACTATGCTATAGTCCCCAAACAGTACAAGGGAATCGAATCTATGTTGACTTAGGCTATAGGTGGTTTCTCGTACCTCATTATATTTACTGAGTATGTATATATGTACTTGATGAAATACAAGTCCAAGGCCTTCAAAAAATTCAGGGAATATAAAAATGAAGTGGAGAACCAGATTGGAAAGAGTATTAACACACTTCGATCAGATTGAGGATAAGAGTACTAGAGTACAGAGTTCATCCATTTCCTCATTGACTATGAGATTTTATACCAGTGGACACCTCTTTATACACCTCAGTTCAACGGTGTATTAGATAGGAGAAATCACATACGATTAGACATGGTGCGGTCCATGATGAGATTCATCTACCTACCCATTTCATTCTAGGGATACGCCCTAGAGACCGTAGCTTACCTTCTGAACAGAGTTTCATCTAGGGTGATAGTGTCTACACCATATGAGATATAAAAAGAGATGAAGCCTAATCTTAAGGTTGTTAAGATTTGGGGCTATTGATAAAACCCCAAAAGGAGCTATATAGGATTTTGATCTTTGAGGGGGATCAACCCTTGTAACACTATAGGGGCTCCTCCCTACTAGGGTCGGCCACAAGGCTGAAATAAAGATGATCCTGCTTATTGAAAGAGGAGGTGGCTACATGTATTTATAGGGCTTAAAACCATAACCCAAGAGGGGGTGTTGCCTAAGTAAAATTACCCCCTTGCCTCTCCTATAGCTGCCCAGCCTTAATAGGGATGGGCAATGGCTATGTTGGTGTCATGGCCTCCTACTACTGCTAGAAACCTTAGCAGACTAGCCAAGTAAATGGGGCAGTGACTCATGAGCCCTAAGGCCCCAAATAAACCCTAGCCACTCTTCTTTATATGATATAAATGACTAGGTGAGTTTTTATTATAATCTCACAGGGTTCTTATTGATTACTCCTAGAGTGATTAGGACCCAACCCTATTGGAGGTCTATCAAGCCCGCCCTCTTTGAATCAACCTTATCCTCAAGGCTGAGGATCCATAAACTTTGGAAACTAGGTCTTCAGCTCCTCATAAGACTCCTATGTGGCATCTTCGAATGGTAAGTTGTTCCATTGCACTAGTACTTCAGTTGAGGGGTGATAGCGACACATCATAATCCTTTCATCAAGGATGGCTTGTGGTTAAGCTTGATCTCGCCATCATTGTAATGCTCGACAACTGGGTCTGGGTCGACTCATGCTCTCCCAGTTTGGGCTTCAAGCATGATACATGAAAAGACGGGATGGATCTTAGTGTCTTATGGTAGCTTCAATATATATGTCATGGCCCCAATAGGCTCCAAGATCTAATATGGTCCATAGAATCGAAGATATAGCTTCATCGATGCTCTAGTGTTGATTGACAACTGCTTGTATGGTTGTAGGCGAAGGTAGGCCCAATCTCCTACTGAAAATTCTCGCTCGCTTTAATAAGTGTCGGCTTTTTGCTTCATACAGGCTTTGCTTAGGCAGTGGTTAAGTTATCCTTTAGCATCTGCAGAAGCTTGTCATTGTCAATTAAGTTTTGGTCAACCTGATCTACTTGGCCACACCAATTATATATTTAGGTATTACGGGGGGTGGTTGGCCATACAATGCCTCATGGGGGTACATTTGGTTGATGAATCATAGGTTGTATTATACCATCATTCAGCCCAAAGAAGTCACTTTGTCCATTATTTTGATCGATCACTAGTGAAGCACCGTAGATAAGTCTCGAGGCATCTGTTCACCACTTTTGTTTGGTCGTCCGTATGTGGATGATAGGTTGTGCTCATCTTTAGTTGAATGCCTTGTAATTGGAAGAGTTCGGTCCAAAATTTGCTTGTGAATACCCTATCACGGTCGCTCACAATCGACCTTGGCATCCCATGCAGTTTAATAATGTTTTTCATAAAGAGTTGAGCAATATTAGCAGCGGTATAAGGGTGTCTCACAGCGTAGAAATGAGCATATTTTGTTAAATGATCTACCACCACGAATATCATACTTTTACCTTATGATAGTGGCAGCTCTACAATGAAGTCCATATATATGTCAATCCATGTTGGTCTGGTATAGGTAATTGGTGCAGCTTTCCTGGACTTGCTATTGTTCCACCATTTTGTTATTGGCATATATCACATTTAGATACGTAATCATAAATAAATCTTTCATGTCTCTATAAAAGAAGTTTTGCTTCACCCTCTTATATGTTCTCAGAAATCTAGAATGCCCTATTGAAGGTGAAGAGGGCATCTCCTGTAGAACAATTTTGATGAAAGGGGAAGAAGGAACAATCACAATTCGGCTTTTGTAGCATAGGTCTTTTAAATCTCAAGTGTAGTGACCCACGTAACTTAGATCCTTCTCTAACTTCTCTATGATTTCTCAAGTCTCTAGGTCATTCTTCCATTCTTCCCTAATGCCCTCGAGGAAGTCGGTGGAAGGAAGGGAGATGGCTAAAATTTTGGCTTGCTCCGGCAGCCGAGATAGAGCATCTGCAACAACATTCTCTTTCCCCTTTTGATAAATAATTTCATAATCAAAACCAAGGTGTTTTGTTACCCATCTTTGTTGCTCCGGGGATGATATTTTTTGCTCCAAGAAGTATTTAATACTTTGATGTTCGGTCTTAATTTGAAACTCGGTTGATCAGGTAGGGTCTCCACTTTGTGACGTCGTGCATGATCACAAGCATCTCTTTGTCGTACATGGATATTTTATGGTGGGAGGGAGACTTTGCCTTGCTGGTATAGCAAACGGGTTAGCCGTCTTACATTAGGATAGCTCCAATTCCAACTCCAGATGTGTCAGCCTCAATCACAAAGGGTCGACTGAAATCGGGTAGTGGTAGGACCGGTGTAATCGTCATGGTTGCCTTGAGTTGTTCGAAGGCCATTGAAGCTTTATCCAACCACTGGAAGGAGTCTTCCTTTAGTAAGAAAGTGAGTGGGGCACTGATTTTGTCATAATCTTTCATAAGCTTTCGGTAATAACCCGTGAGTCCGAGGAAGCCATGTAGCAATTTTACTTTCATAGGTCTCGGCCATCATTGCATCGCTTCGATCTTTATCAGATCTACTGCCACTCTATCCTCTAATATAATGTGCCTGATGTACTCTACTTTACGCTATAAGAAGCTATACTTTGATTGTTTATCATAAATGATATTCTCCTGAAGAATCGTTAGAACAATTCGTAAGTGTTGAAAATACATATCAAGCGTAGGGCTGTAAATGAGGATGTCATTAAAAAATACCAGCACACACTTGAGTAAAAACCTTCAAAAAATGTCATTCATCAAGCTTTGAAAAGTAGAAGGAGCATTCGTGAGTCCGAAGGGCATTACCAAAAATTCGCAATGGCTGTTATGTGTGCAGAATGCTGTTTTCGGAACATATTCAGCGTATATCGAAATCTGATGGTACCCGGAATGGAGATCCAATTTAGTGAAGACTCGGGCTCCTTTTAGTTCATGTAAGAGCTTGTCCACTACTGGTATAAGATATTTATCTTTAACAGTGATGGCGTTCAAAGCCCCGTAATCAACGCATATCCGCCACGTACCATCCTTCTTGTGCACTAGCAACACTGGCAAGGAGTAGGAGCTGCAGTTTGGTCGAATTACTCCAGTGTCGAGCATCTCCTTAGTGATGTTCTCAATCTCATCCTTCTGCAAGTGAGTATAGTGGTATGGTCTTAAATTCACTAGAGGTTTACCCGAAAGTATATGGATGTGGTGATCATGTTGTCAGGTAGGGGGGAAGTTCATGTGGCTCCGCAAAAATATTGGTGAATTCGTCTAGCAATAGGGCAAGCTTAGGATATGATATTTGCAAGTTCTTCTCCTCTGATGGCTGCTAGATATACATCAAAAACTTGCCATATGTCTTGTGTAAAACTTTCTCCATCCGTTGTGTTGAAACAGTAGAGATACGGCTCCCGCTCTTGCCTTGTAAGGTGACCTATCTGCCTTTACAATAAAACTTCATAATCAACTTAGAGAAATTCCAGGATATGTCACCTAATGTTGTGAACTATTTGATTCTGAGCACGGCTTCATAGTCATCGATGGGTAGGAGGAACAAATCGACTACAATCTCTTGATCTTGTAGGAGCAATTTCACCCACGGGCACCGTTAGTTGTACTTAAGAATCCAGCCGTCGGTGACCTTTACATCGAACTTGTTGCAACCTTCGATTTGAAGCATCATACGTGCAACAACCTTGTTGTTGAGGAAGTTATTTGCACTGCCCATATCTATGAGAACGGTGATGGGTTGCTGTTTGAGAAGTCCTCAAACTTTCATGGTCTGCAGGTTAGAGTAGTCGGCCAGCGCGTGCACCGTAAACTCGGCCAATTGGGGCTCTTCCTTCGTGGCTTCATCTTTGGGTTCGAGGCATTCTTCAAATGGTTCAATGTCCTCATCCTCTATTGGTTCTATCACAAGAAGCCACCCTTTTATGCAGTGATGTTTGTGGCTCTAAGGTTCATCATAGTGCCAACACAATCCTTTAGCTGATCGCTCCCGAAGTTCATCTCTTGTTAATTTTTTTGGTGCAGGGGTTCAGATGGTAGTAGAGGGGGTTGAAGGCTTCGGCATTACTAGTCGGGAAGTGACCCTCATTCTTCGGGCTTCATGGTTTAATCATTCCTCTTATATTCAGGCGAAGGAGATAGCCATCATAAGAGTGTACTGTCACGAACGATCATCACTCAACCGCAACATCTTTACTAAGCAAACCTGATAGAACCCCAGAAGGAGCTCTATAGATTTTGACCCTTGAGGGGGATCAATCCTTGGAACGCTGTAGAGGTTCTATCATTTGGTATCAGAGTGACATTCCTATTGCTCTGTAGCCATCTTTGCCACCTCCATCTTCCAAGCAATTTCCACAATTGCTTTTGACGTCACCTTCATCCACCGTCGCCCACCAAGCCACAGATCCATCAATCTGCTGTTGTCCTCTACGTCAACATCATAGATATGGTAAAAGCTCCAAAACACACACCTCTTGCTACTGCTATTCCTTTATCTTATATGTGGGAGAAGTTTTTCCAAAGTTTCTTTGCTACAAATTCTACTGTCGCAAACGTTATCATCGTTGTGAAGGTGAAAAGCTGCAGAAAAAATTTCAACCGATTATTGCCTCTTGAACTTGAACTTTTGATCGTCTTTTCTAGCTAAACCTTTTACACAAATTCATAGATCGTCTTAGCTTTCATCTAAGACTAATCTCTAGAAAAAACTCTTTCTGCATTCGGACTTATAGTGTTGTAATTCTTCATCGCGGAATCCTGAAATTTTACGATGAGAATTCTGCACTCTTGATGGCAACAATTTTTCTACCGTTACGCTGCTGAAATTTTCTTGATCCATATTACTACTACTGTCACCATCTGAACCGAGATTATGATATTAAAATTTTTGATAAATTTCTCAGACTTTGCTGGAATTAATGTCGAGAAACTGCTGCATCTTCGACAGGAATTCTATTCGGCAGTACAGTGTATACCGCAGCGATCTTTCATCAAAATTTTATCGGATCTCACTGCCATCTTTTCCAGATTTGTGACTTTCCTTCTCATCTTCAATCTTAACTATTACCTCTCAGAAAACCCTAACAAAACCATAGCCAAATAGCCATCCCAACCAGCCCTAAACTGCAGCCTACTCGCATCTCCACCGATCCACTGATCCAACCAGCCATCATCTCTCCAAAAATTCTCATGCCACTAACACGTCAACAAAAAAGAGATCTCAATATTACAGATCTAGAGGCATACACCATGGCTTCAGATGAGGCCATCAACGCCAAGTTTGAAGCCTTTGAAAGCCGCATTGAGGAGAAGATATGATCCCTATTCGTCAAATTTAGCATAGGCTGACCATCAAGTCAGAGGAAGTCACAACATGGAGAGACTTTAGATCAGTGAGATGATCCTCAAGAGCATAGACACATCATCCCTGATCAGAATAATTCATGTATGAAGGTGGACTTTCCAAGATGGGAAGAGGGAGACCCTATCGGATGGATCTCGCGAGCGAAGTGTTATTTTCGGTTCTCCCGAACCGCCGACGCTACATGGGTGGAGATTGCTGCCATCCACCTAAAGGGAGATACTATTCAGTAGTTTAATTGGTTCAAGCACACCCATGGAGGTCTCTCTTAGCAGCGATTCAAGGAAGGACTACTAAACCGCTTCGGACCAACCGATTTCGACAACATCGACGGACAATTGGCAAAGATTTGTCAAACCTCTACAATACAAGAATACCAGTCAAGGTTTAAACATTTATCTAACCAAACTGTGGATTGGTCTAAGAAATAACTTTTAGAGACTTTTATTGAGGGCCTAAAGCTAGAACTTCGAGGAGAAGTAAAGGCACGACAACCACACACTCTTATGACGACGATTTCCTTCACGTGTATCCATGAAGAACGATTGAACCACGAGGTATGAAGGGCAAGGGTCATTCCCTGACCAGCCATGCCGAGGCCTACAGCCCCCTCTACTGCCATCCAAGCCCTCGCACTAAAGAAATTAACAAGAGACGAGTTTCGTGAACGTTCGGCCAAGGGGTTGTGTTGGCACTACGATGAACCATGGAGCCGAGAACATCGCTGCAAAAAGGGCCGACTCTTCGTGATTGAACCAGCGGAGGATGAGGACAAAAAACCATCTAAAGAAGGCCTTGAACCTAAAGAGGAAGCCATGGAGGAAGAGCCCCAACCGGCCGACTACGTAGTGCATGCATTGGCTAGCTACTCCAACCCACAGATGATGAAAGTTGGAGTACTTCTAAAATAGCAATCCATCACCGTTCTCATTGATACGAGCAGCACAAATAGCTTTCTTAACAATAACATTGCTGCATGTATGACACTTTAAATCGAAGGTCGCAACAAGTTCGATGTAAAGGTCGCCGACGGTCGAATCCTCAATTGCGACCAATGGTGCCCGCAGGTGAAACTGCTCCTCCAACACCAAGAAGTGGTAGCCGATTTATTCCTCCTACCAAGAGATGATTATGAAACTGTACTTGGGATCGAATGGCTCACAACACTGGGTGATATCTCCTGGAATTTTTCTATACTAATCATGAAGTTTTCTTGTAAAGGGAGATAGGTCACATTGCGAGGCAAGCGCGGGAGCCATATTTCCACCGCTTCGACGCAATGGATGGAGGAAGTTTTACACAAAGCACATGGAGGATTTTTGATGCATATCCAGCAGCCATCTAAAGAGGAGAACATGCAAAATTCAGATCCTAAGTTGCCCTCTTGTTGGATGAATTCGCGGATGTTTTCATGGAGCCATGCGGGTTGCCCCCTAACCGGTTGCATGACCACTGCATACCTATTCTGCCGGGCAAACCTCCATCAAATTTGAGACCATATCACTACCCTCACTTGCAGAAGGATGAGACTGAGAACATCGTCAAGGAGATGCTCGACACCAGAGTAATTCGACCAAGCTGCAGCCCTTACTCTTCACTAGTGTTGCTAGTGCGCAAGAAGGATGGTACGTGGAAGATGTGCGTTGATTAATGGCTTTGAATGCCATCACCGTCTAAGATAAATATCCTATACCAGTCATAGATGATCTCTTGGATGAATTAAAAGGAGCCCGAGTCTTCATAAAATTGGATCTCCATTTTAGTTACCACCAGATTCGGGTATGCGCTAAAGATGTCATGAAAACTACATTTCGCACACATAATGGCCACTACAAGTTTCTGGAAATACCTTTCGGACTTACGAATGCTCCTTCTACTTTTTAAAGCCTGATGAATGACTTCTTTCAGAGTTTTTTATAGAAGTTTGTGTTGATATTTTCTGATGATATTCTCATTTATAGCTCTACGCTTGATATGCATTTTCTGTACTTACGAACTGTTCTAACGATTCATCGGGAGACCACCCTTTATGTTAAACAGTTAAATTATAGCTTTTTATAGCATAAAGTAGAGTATCTAAGGCACATTATATCAGAGGATGGAGTGGCGATAGATTCGACGAAGATCGAGGCAATGCAAGGATGGTCGAGACCTACTAACATAAAATCGCTGCATGGCTTCCTTGAACTCACGGGCTACTACCAAAAATTCGTGAAAGATTATGGCAATCTCAGTGCCCCACTCACATCTCTACTGAATAAAGACTCCTTGTTGTGGTCGGATAAAGCCTCCATAGCCTTCGAACGACTCAAGACAACCATGATGATGACGCTGGTCTTAGCGTTGCCCAATTTAAGCTACACCTTCGTCATTGAGGCCAACGCTTCAGGAGTTGGAATTGGAGCTGTTCTGATGCAAGATGGTCGACCCCTTGCTTACACTAGTAAAGCTTTATCACCCTCACATCTTAAAATATTTGTGTCTGATAAAGAAATGCTTGCCATCGTACATGCAATCACGAAGTGGAGACCCTATCTGATCGGCCGATGCTTCTAGATTAGGACTGACCACCGAAGCCTTAAATATTTTTTGGAGCAGAAAATGTCTTCTCTGGAGAAGCAATGATATGTAACTAAACTTCTTGGCTTTGACTATGAAATTACTTATCGAAAGGGAAAAGAGAATGTTATTGCAGATGCTCTATCATAGCTACCGGGACAAGCCAAAATTTTAGCCATCTCTCTTCCTTCCACTGACTTCCTCAAAGACATTAGGGAGGAATGGAAGAATGACTCAAAGACCTGAGACATCATAGAAAAATTGGAGAAGGATCCGGGTTCCATAAGTCACTACACGTGAGATTCGAATGACTTACGTTACAAAGACCGAATTGTTGTCGTTCCTTCTTCCCCTTACATTCAAGTTATTTTGCACGAGATGCACTCTTCACCTTCAGTAGGGCACTTTGGATTTCTGAGAACTTATAAGAGGGTGAAACAAAACTTCTTTTGGAAGGGCATGAAAAAATTAATTTATGACTATGTATCCAAATGTGATGTATTCTAACAGTAGAAAGGTGAAATAGTGAAAAATTCGGGCAAACTACAACCACTACCTATACCAGACTCAGCATGGACTGATATTTCCATGGATTTTATTGAAGGGCTGCCATCATCTCAAGGTAAAAGCACGATTTTTGTGGTGGTAGATTGTCTAACTAAATATGGTCATTTTTGTGCTGTGAGACATCCTTATACCGCTGCCAACATTACTCAACTTACTATGGAAAATATTGTAAAACTGCATGGGATGCCAAGGTCAATTGTGAGCGACCGTGACAGGGTGTTTATAAGTAAATTTTGGACCGAGCTCTTCCAATTAATGGCTCTCTCACTTGTCCGCCAGAAATGATACAAATACCTTGGGAACTTGATCTCATATCAAATCATGCTCACACACTATAGTTACGTCAAGATCATCTTATCCTCCAAGCAATTCAAGACTTAGTGTTAGGACCATAGTTGAGTCGGGTCCTAGTCGATTGAGTCAAATCCTTAGATTGAGCCTTGTTGGCCAGCCTAGACCTGATATTAGGTCAGCTAGGAGAAGATTTGAGTCCATTGTAATTAATAAGCCCAAATCCTAGTAGGGTGGGTTAGGATTCAGCTAAACTGGAGTCTGATTAGGAGTCGAAGTTGGATTCGGATCGGGTCAACCAAGTCAATCTTGTAATCAACCCAATTGGCTGCCCACCTTGATAAGGGGAAGTCAGCTAGGGCTTAGAGGAGGCAGCTAAGGTAAGAAAGGGAGAGTTCCATTTAGTTAGGACTCTCTCTAAGGTTGATTAGTTGTTAAATTAGGAGTTGGAGTCTTAGTTTACTTGGAGTAAGAGTTTCACTAGGAGTTTGAGTCTTCCATGAGGGAGGAGTCTTCATGGAGTAGGAGTCCTATTAGGATTGGGGTTTTGAGTCCCTAGATAAACTTATGTAGCCAACCCTTTAGCCGACCCTTTTTTCATTATTGGTAGATCAAATTTCTTTCAGCCATTATGCAGAAAACCTTGGAGGACGAAACCCCTATAGAATTCCAGGAGGTCGATGCCCTATAGAGATCAACCCCAAGCTTAGAATCTGCAAGGGTTCTAACACTTGTATCAAACAAACCAGTTTGGAGTTTCACTGGCCTTCTAGAGCCGCCCATCATCTTCATCCATCTCCCAAACTATTCCCATAATTGCAGTGATCATCACTGACTTTGCTGTCATCACCACTACTACAGATCACCCCTTCATTCACGCTACAAATTACATCATGTTCTAGTTTCTAGCTTACTGCTACTGTAATTTAGTTATCCTCAACTCAAAAAAATCCAAAAAATATTCATCTACTATGGTATACAACTCTTTGTTGCAAAGTTACAATCTTTACGATGAAAGTTATGTTGTAGAATTCAGCCGCATACTACTACCCTATTTGATATTGCTGCCATTATTTTTCTACCCAATCGTCTACAAGTTTTTTACGATGGCTTTGGCACTCATTAACAGCAAATTTACTTTTAGTATCGTAAAAAAATTGTTGATAAAAATCATTGATCTTTTACATCAAAACTGCTGGACCTTTGACGTAAAAATCTGTCGCAGCACCTTCTCGTATTCCTTGGTTTTATAAAATTTTTTGCCGCCATATTCTCCCATGATTTTTTTGACAGTATTACTTTTTCCTTACCAATAGATTCCCATTAAGTTTTACTTAAATCCTTGTCACAAACTACTGAAAATTTTACATCTTTACTACTGAAATTTTAGACATAAAAATCTATTGCAGCACCTTCTTGAACTCTTTAATCTTGCCGAATTTTTTGTTGTCATATTCTCCCATAAATTTTACAACAACATTAGGTTTTCCTTACCAGTAGATTGCCATTGAATTCTACTTGAATCCTTGTCACAAACTACTAGAAATTTTACAATTATGCTGCTAAAATTTTTTTGATGAAAAATTCTGCCGCTATACCTTTTGTCATTCTTCTTCTTGTAAACCACCAAATCCTACCGAACTTGCTGCCACCAACCACATCATCTTTAAGCCACCCCTCTAGCCTTATGATGCAACTATCATAGCCTATCTCCAAAATCTGCAGCCAACCCAAACCGCAGCTAAAAAAAAAACCACAGCCCAAACAGCAGTCTACCACAACTACAACCCTCTACCAACCGATCTTTATCTTGCAGCCACCAATCCCTACCAAATTGGTTATTGCCATCAACAACAACCCTTGGCCACCCCTCTAACCCTAAACTTCTATCACCAAAACCCCCTTATAGCCTCTACAATAGTCCCAAACAATCACATCAATAGCACCCACTTTGACGAAAAAATTATGCTGCACTGCCTTTGATACGACATAATGCATCCACACCCAATCCCTACCAAACTGGTTGTTGCCATCAAAAGCAACCCTAAGCCACCCCTCTAACCCGAAACCTATGCCATCATAACCCCTATACAACCCCTACAGTAGTTCCAAACCCCAGCCCCAATAGCAACCTAAAATTGTAACCTGTTAGCCCCAAACAGCAGCCATCTACCCTTGATCCACCACCGCTTTTGACCACCAATTCATCCAACCGGTTCATGTCATTGACCCAATAGTAGGAGAAGGATTTTGATATTACAGATTTTGAGTCAGATGCCATGGCATCGGTAGATTTCATCGATGCCAAGTTGGAGACCTTTGAGACGCGTATGGAGGACTGACTACGTGCTCTCTTCGCAGAATTCAATTGAGATGATCACTAAGCCCAACAGGATCGTAGCAAGGTGAGAGACCAGATCATAAAGAGAACCCTCTAGAGAAGGAAGAATGCAAGATGGATCCAGCACCTACACACATTATGGTGGACTTCCCTCGATGGGAAGATAGAGACCATATGGGATGGCTTTCGTGCGCATAACGCTATTTCCGTTATCACCGGACACCGGAGGCTTCCATGGTAGACATTGCTACCATCCACCTTGAAGGAGATGCCATATAGTGGTATAATTGTTTTGAGCATACCAATAGAGTCCCAACATGGAGGGAATTCAAGAGCAGACTGTTGATCCGCTTTAGACTGACGAAGTACAAGAACACGAACGGCCAACTCATGAAGATTTGCCAAACCTTAACCGTGCAAGAATATCAAACCAAGTTTGAGCATCTTTTGAATCAAACTCAAGATTGGTCTGAAAAGTCATTGCTAGGGACGTTCATCGATGGATTAAAATCGAAAATCCAAGAAGAACTCAAAGCATGACAACCCTACACGATGATGGCAGTTATCTCCTTCGCGTGACTACAAGAAGAAACACTAAACCAAGATGCTCGGAGGACCAAAGCCACCACCCGACCATTAGCTTGGAGACCCTCGGTCCCATCTATAACCAGCCGGCCACCTCAACCGAAGAAGTTAACGAGAGAAGAACTTCACGATAAATCTATAAAGGGATTATGTTGGTATGGCGATAACTGTGGAGCCGTGACCACCATTGCAAAAAGGAGAGACTTCTGATGATTGAGCCCACTGAAGAATCTAAACCCAAAGATGTGGATCTCGAGTCCGAGGAGAAACAACAACTGGCTGCCCGCACCTTTTAAGTTTCACCCAGCTACGTGAACCCATATACAATAAACATTGATGGTCTCATCAAGCACTAACCCGACACCATCCTCGCCGACACTAGGAGCTCCAACCACTTATGAACTGTGAAGGAAAACAAGGGACCTTCGTGGGAATCGTGGGACCGAAGTAACGAAAATCTTGACACAGTGCTTACAAAAGCTTGGTAAACTTTCAAGCACCTTATCGAATCGAGCTGACAACTTCCTACCAGGCTACATGACCTTTGTATGCTGATCTTTCAAAAGGAACCATCAGCACATATTCGGCCATATTGCTATCTACTTCTTTAAAAAGCAGAAGCTGAGAGGATCATCTAGGAGACACTGGAGATATTGCTATCTTCTTCTAATGTAGCACTCCTAGATCTCTGGTTACTTCCACAACTTCTCCAATGAGCAGGCCATGATGCTCAAAGTCTTTCCTAATGATGACTTCTGATCCATGGCCCTGACCACCAGAAGATAGAGTCCCTCTAGCGATAGTACCGACATGGACTCTGTGATGCCAAACCTTACTGGATAGAGATCAAAATTCTGAAGGAACATGAGGAAGGCATCCACAAGTCCATCATCTACCGGGCCCTCACAGCCACGATGTCATCTACATCCGTACTAGCATTACCCGATCGTGGCAAGGTGTTCATAATTGGAGCAAACATATCAGGAGTTAGGATCGGTAACACTCTCATGCAAGATGGTCGACCCCTAATCTGCACCAAGGCTCTCCCTACACTTCACACGAGGCTTCTAATCTAGAAAGGGATACTAATTACAATTGAATTTAAAAGTTGGCATGAGGTCAACAACAAGAAGGAGAGATGAAAATAGGCCTGATAAAATCATAGCTCCTACCCACCTCAAACTTGTTGAATCTCGGATTTTGATGATGAGATCAATTGATGTATGTTGATCTAACATATGTATTAGAAGAAATATTGCAGGTCTAACTATGGCAGGATCAATGAAGCTACAACTAGATGATGAGCCAAGATACAGCGTAGGCATCGGGCCGAGTTCGGACGATGTGATGGGATCTCGTCGGAAGTTCGCTAGGAGATTTGTCGAAGGAATCAAGAAGCTCGCTGGGAACGCGAAGGGAGATTGCTAGGAAGATGACCGGAGGACTTGCCGTAAGATTACCGAAGGTTGCCAGAGTATGCAGGAGTTAGGTCCTAATTAGGCTTAATTGGTCATTAAGTGTTGTAATCATTGGGTCGTAGTTAAAAGATAGAGTCCTAATTGAGTTGGATTTGGAAGGAATCCAAATCAACTCAATGAGGCAACTGGATCCACTACTTAGTTTGGTTGAGCTCAATCAGTTGACCAAAGAGCTGGTCAATGTAAAAGTCAAGCTGGAATTCGAAAAGTCGAGGGAACCACTTTTGCAGAAATTCCAGTGGGTAAACCATCGGTGAGCGACGGTTGGACCGACCGTACCACATAATCCGGGCGGCGGCCAACAGGTGTCGGCTGGTAAACCGCCCAAACGACGATTGGACCACCCGTACCACAGATTACGGGCAGCGGCCAACGGTTGACGGCGAGTAAACCTCTTGTACCTGATTTTTCTAAGTATGTTTGATTTTTGACTCTATAAATCTGAAGCTACTTGGGGTCTATAAATACCCAAGTAATCTTACATTCACCAACAACTCTTTTGGGCAATTAAATTCTGTGAAAAGGAAAGTGTGCGTGATTTGTAAGAAAGGGAAAAGGGAAGGGAGAGAGCTTAGAGATAGTAACTTCTTAAGTCTCCCTTGTAAGCAAGTGTAAGGGTTTGATCTTCACCCAAAGAAGATTGGTAGTGGATGCCGGTGTGCCTCAAGAAGGAGGACTCGGAAGTGGACGTAGGCCGTTGGCGCTGAACCACTATAAAATTGTAAGTGTTTCATACTTGTATTGCCTGAATGTTGTTGAATTGATGCTTCTAACTTAACTAAACTCCTTGAAAGCAAAACGATAAGTTCTTTTCCTCAAACATGATTATCTTTCTAGCTTCTTACTTTTCATCACTCACTTGTTTTATTAAAAATGAAAAGCTTTGAATTTCCTACTCTATCTTATTTGAAAAGCTTTTGCTTTAGAAAGAAAAATCTTAGCTTGCACTAATTCACCCCTCCCCCCCCCCCCCCCCCCTCTTAGTGTCAATTGATCCTAACAAAACTCAGAAATGGACTCACACCACCGGGGACCTTATCAGAGGGCAGCCATCATTCCAAAAGAAGTCTCAGTTACTATTAAAGAACAATCACGTGGCAGCCTATGAAAAAAAGAAACAACCCCCCGACAAACACTAGAGTGGATGAATGTTTGTTGTTGAAGATCGAGTTTCCCTTTATCTCTAGCCTTACCAACAAGAAATTCATATTGGGAAATCTCGGTAGGAGCATCACATGCATAGTGAAAGATCAAAACAAAAATAAATTTCCCACATAGATCAAATCATCGTGCAAAAGATTGGGTCACGAGAAAGTCGCAAAAGCAAAAAAACTATGATATGTGAGAGATTGATTACCTAGGGAGATCGTATATTCCTATTTTTTTACATCCAGATAGAGAGGATGAAGAAGGTCAAACATCCTCCAATCTAGCGGTATCCACATGAGGGATCTTTACAGTGAAACTTTTCCTATCAGATCTCACAACTCTTGTGTAGAGGGAGAGAGAAGAATGAAAGGGGGTGGCCAAAGCTGCAACCTATCAACCATAAACCTCCCCTCTTATTTATGGAGTGCCACCAACTCTCATAGTCTTGCTCTAATCGGATTCTCCCGAAGAACTTTTTCTCTCTCAATCTGAATGACCCTGGCCAGGAATTTGTCTGAGCATGCACATATGGGATATTCCTCTCACAATATTAAGAGTGGATGATCCTTTATTGACACTCAATTACCTTCGTAAGGTTGGCTACCAATCCCGATAACCAGGATCTAGAATTTTCCAAACCTATAAGTCTGGCATCAAAGAAAGGAGTACTCAAACAAGACATCCTTGGTGTCTCAAGTCTAAGGACTAGATATACAATTGGGACTATATCTGACATAATGCATCATTAACTATACAGTATTCCATAAGCTGATCAATCAGTGAACTCATTCTCTAATGAGCACCTGTACTATATCCTTAGTATCTCCATACAAGTGGCTATAAGACCAGCCACCTCCATCATATAGACGGGTATATAGTACACCGGTCTGTCCGGTTATCTCGATGGCCCTCTCGAGTAGCCTATGACCGAGATTATTTAGGATTAGTGTTTAAAGGTGAATCAATCTTATTATCGTGATCTCATCACGATTCGATTCTCATTGCACAAAACCAAGGACATCACAATATATATATATATATATATATATATATATATATATATATATGTAACAAATATATATATATTGGCTTGCAGGGCACATGTAACTAGCAATCTCCCACTTGACCTAAAGCCAATCTTTACAAGCTATGATCCCCCATCAGACCCTTGTGATGCTCAAATATAATATGAGCCAATGGTTACGTTAGTGGATCTGCAATGTTATTTTCGGATGAAACTCTTTCTATTGTTATATAATTATAAACTATGATCTCTCTAATTAGATGGAACTGTTGGGAAAACTCAGTGGGTGCATCACATGCACAGCGAAAATTAAAATAAAATATCAGTTTCCCACGTATATTAAAGCGTCGTACAAAAGATTGGGGTTATGAGTAAAACATAAAAATCGATAAAATTGTGATGTGTGAGAGATTGATTACCTAGGGAGATTGTATATCCTTGTATTCCAAATCCGGATGGAGAAGATGATAGAAGTCAAGCGTCCTCTTATCTAGCGGTATCCACATGATGGATCTCTGTAGCGAAACTCCTCCAATCTGATCTCGCAACTCTTGCACAGAGGGAGGGAGGAGAATAGGAGGTGGTGGCTAAAGCTACAACCTATCAACCATGAGTCTCCCCTCCTATTTATAGAGAGCCACCAAAAACCCTAGGGCTCTTGCCTTAGTGGGTATTGGATCTCCATCCAATAACCACTAATCTTGCGTTATTAGACCTCTATCCATTAATCTCCGTAGGCATCTAATTGGGCCTTAAGCAAGGAGCCCATCAGAATAGGGTCTCATCTAATAAGAATAAGGGCTAATTGGATCTCCATCTAATCCTCGATTCGCTAAAGAATCCACCATATGTGTGTGATCCTTTAGGCCCGATACCGTGCTGGCCGTGAGTCGCTCCCATCAGAACTTCTTCTGATATAGTGAATTATTATCTCCATAATAATTCACTCGATTCATCAACTATGGACGTACTAGGCCACTATGCCATAATCCCCAGACGGTACAGGGGGGATCAAATCCATCGGACCTGTCTGTCCATAGTTACCGTGTATCTATTATTCTCTCATCCAACTAATATCCCAAAGATTATATATTGGACATGGTACTGTCAGGTCATATACAGAATCGTCATAGTCTCGCTCTAATCGAATTCTCCTAGAGAACTCTTTCTCTCTCAATCCAAATGATCTGGCTAGGGATTTGTCTGAGTAAGCACATATGGGATATTCCTCTCATGATACCGAGAGTGGATGATCCTCTATTGACACTCAATTTCCTTCGTAAGGTTGGCTACCAATCCTGATAACCAGTTGCACCAGATCTGGAACTTTCCAAACCTGTAGGTCTGGCGTCAAAGAAAGGAGTACTCATATACAACATCCTTGGTGTCTGAAGTCTAAGGACCAGATACACAACTTGGACTATGGAATCGTTGTCTAACATTAGGTATCATTAACCATATAGCATTACATAAGCGGATTAATCAGTAAACTCATTCTCCAATGAGCACCTGTATATCCTTAGTGTCTCCACACAAGTGACTATGAGACAAGCCGCCTCCATCATATGGACGGGTATATAGTATATCGATCTATCCGGTTGTCTCGATGTTCCTTTCGAGTAACATATGACCGGGATTATTTAGGATCTGTGTTTAAAGGTGAATCGATCTCATTATGATGATCTCATCACGATCCGATTCCCATTGCACAGAACCAAGGACATCACAATATATATATATATATATATACAACATATAATATAATGTGAGAATATGCCAATATTAATCATAAGTAAAAAAGATCACACAGCGTGTCATACGTGCCATCACTCACGTGATTAGCTTGTAGGGCACCTGTAACCAGTAATCTCCCACTTGACCTAAAGCCAATCACCTTTGTGTCTGATCCCTATCAGACCCTTATGACGCTCAAATACAATCTGAGCTAGCGGCTTCGTCGGTGGATCTGCATTTGGAGGAACTCTTTCCATTGCTATATCTTTTCTGGTCATGATCGCTCTAATCAGATAGAACTTCCTCAGAAAATTTTTGTTGAGACTTAAGTTCCTTTGTTAGAGTTATCGCCCTATCACTGTCACAATATATGGGAGTCAGCTCCACGCTGCTTGATATGACTCCCAAATCCTTAATGAACTTCTTTATCCACACCCCTTTCTTTGCTACTTCTGCTACAACAATGTATTCTGCCTCTATGGTCGAGTCAACAGTAGTATCTTGCTTGGAACTCTTCCAGCTTATTGCTCCTCCATTCATGGTGAAAATATATCCTGAATTTGACTTGCTATCATCAATGTCAGACTAAACCCTCAATATGGAGGCTACCTCCTCCATATACCAGTAAAAGATCCTTAGTCCTTCTCAAGTACTTAAGGATACACTTTACTGCCTTCCAATATTCTAAACCTGGATCTGCTTAATACCTGCTCGTGACACTCAGAGCATGTGCTATTTCAGGCCTGGTACATAGCATCGCATACATGATAGACCCTATCACTGAGGCATAAGGTATTTTATTCATGTCTGCACTTTCTTCAGGAGTCCTTGGGGATATACTCCTAGAAAGTGATATTTCATGTCTTATCGGTATGAGACCTCTCTTGAGATTCTCCATGCCAAACCTTTTGAGAATGGAGTCTATGTACCTAGACTGGGACAAGCCAAGCATCCTTTTGGATCTATCTCTATAGATCTGGATCCCCAAAATATATGATACTTCCCCTAAGTCTTTCATGGAGAAGTTTCTAGATAGCCAAGCTTTTATTGTGGAGAGCATTCCTACATCATTCCTAATGATTAGAATGTCATCCACATATAGCACCAAGAAGGTGATCATATCATTCCTAAGGCTTATCTTCGTTCTTAACGAAGTCTCTACCTTTCCATCCACTCCGATCTTCTTTTTGAAGATCCATTTGCAGCTGATGGGTATAATACCCTCAGGTGCATCCACAAGGTTCCAAACCTAGTTAGAGTACATGAAATCCATCTCAGAATTCATGGCTGCTTACTACTTCCCGGAGTCTATACTCATAATAGGCTCCTGATAGGTCTGAGGATCAACATCCTGAGAGTCATCTCCACTGATATATCCCACGTATCTTTTAGGAGGGTGAGATACACTACTAGACCTACAAAAAGTTAGAATTTGTGTGTTAGGTACCTGAACAGACTCGGGCTCTGGAATGGTGCTCGAGCTAGGTTCTCCAACCTTACTCAATTCTATCTCACTCCCAGTATTTCCACCAAGAATATGTTCCTTCTCAAGGAACACAGCTCTCTTGGCAACAAAGACCTTTCGGTCCTCGAGATGATAGAAATAATACCCCAAAGTCTCCTTAGGGTATCCCACGAACATGCACCGTTCCATCCTTGATTCCAACTTGTTGGGATTGTGTCTTCTAACGTGGGCAAGACAGCCCCAAATCTTAACCACCTTGAGATCGAGCATCTTTCCTTTTCATATCTCATATGGTAAAGACACTATCGACTTTGATGGAACTCTGTTCAGAAGGTAAGCTGCAGTCTTTAGGGTGTACCCCCAGAATGAGACGGGTAGGTCAGCCAAACTCATCATGGATCATACCATATCTAACATTGTGTGATTCCTCCTTTCTGATACACCATTGAGCTGAGGTGTATAAGGAGGTGTCCACTGGGATAGAATCCCATTATCCCTGAGGAAATGGGTGAACTCTGTACTCATGTACTCTCCTCCTCGATCTGATCGAAGAGTTTTAACACTCTTTCCAATCTGGTTCTCCACCTCATTCTTATATTTTTTTTCCCTGAATTTCTCAAAGGCCTCAGATTTGTACTTCATCAAGTACATGTGTCCGTACCTAGAGAAATCATCAGTGAATGTAATGAAGTATGAGTAACCACCTATAGCTTGAGTCAACATTGTTACGGACTTAGCGGAATTTACCTATGCCGTGTGGCACCCTTACGACAAACTTGTAGACTTAGCTGAAATTGCCTAAGTGGTGAAGCAAGCTTTTCCCAATGTTTCAAACTTAGCTGGGATTGCCTAAGTCATGAAACGTCGAAGCGTATTTGCCTGTAAAGGGTCAGCCCAATTGTAACCTCGTGCGGGTCCCGAAGGACCTGCAAAAAGATAAGTTGATTAGTTTTGAACACGAGTGACGGACAAGTCCCGACGTCTCGCCAAGAGGGCAGCTCTTATAGAAAATTCGTCGAACACCTTGTGTGTAGCAAAAAAAGAGAGACAGAGAGTGAAACACGACTTTGGAGGGCTCTCAGAACAGTCGCAAGTCCACAAACGATGGTTCCCAAGGGTGTCGGATGCAAAACACTTCAATTTCTTTGAGTTCTCATGCCCGACTAATATCCCGAAACCCCAACCAGCCCTACACCACCCGAGGGGTTCCAGAGGGCTGAGATGGCTGACATTTTCCTCCGCTCAGTTCGGTCATCGCAGCACGTGAAAATGACCCAAAACTGGGCAGGTTTGGCCTGTTCTACTCCGCGTATCGAGCGATCATTCTGTAGTCTGACAGACTATTTCTGCTCATAATTCCTAGGCAAAATCACCCAAAACCAAGGCAAAATAGGCTGCGTAACATTTGTACAAGCACAAAAAGTGACGAACGATTCACGAAACGACCGTTCGTGACAACATAGGACCACATACATCACTGTGTATAAGTTTCAATAACTCAGTGGCTCTCTCTCTAATTCCACTAAAAGAAGAGTTGGTTATTTTTCCACGAAGGCAAGGTTCGCAAGTTGCATATGACTCATAGTCAAATGGATCTAAGTATCCATCTTTTAGCAGCTTTTGAATCCTTCCCTCATGTATATGACCTAGCCTATAATGTCATAGGTATGCATTTTTCACCTCATCTCTTTTCCTCTTAGACATATATATATTCATGATATGTGAAGAAGTGTCTAACACATATAAGCCATTTATAAGGGTCCCTCTAGTGATGATCTCATCATCCATAATTATTAAATAACTATTATTCTAAAAAACTAATTTATATCCACTAATTGTCAAATAAGAAATGGAAATAATGTTTTGATAATAGAAGGGATAAAATAGCATGCAGCTAATACAATAATAACTCCACCAAGCAGATGTAGGGTGACCTCTCTAATAGCAACTGTAGCAACTCTTGCTCCATTGCCCATCTTGAGGTCCATCTCGCCTCTAGCTAGTCTCCTAGGTCTTGCCAGAACCTGCAATGAATTATAGATATGATAAGCACTCCCGGTATCCAATACCTATGTGTTATTATGAAAATCGAACAAGTGGAGACTGATCATGAATATACCTGAAGCTTCTCCAAGCTTCTGTTTTGCCTTATCTGCAAGGTAGTCCTTACAGTTCCTCTTCTAATGCCTGTCTTAGTTGTAGTGGAAGCATTGTCCTTTGTCATTTGCCGGGTCTTTCTTGGCAACTTTTGCCTTACCTGGTCTTTTTTTGCCCTTGCCCTTCTTAAGGGTCTTGTTGGTCTTCCTTTTCCTTTTGGTCTCACCAATATAGAGAACTGGCTTCTCCTTCTTGATGGCACTCTCAGCTTCCCTCAACATATTGAGGAGCTCAGAGAAAGTCACCTCAAACTTGCTCATGTTAAAATTTATGATGAAGTGAGAAAAGAAATTTGGTAGGGACTGAAGTATAAGATCAACGCACAGGTTATCCTCTAGGACTATTCCTAGACCTGTGAGTTTCTTGATCCACTCTATCATCTTTAGGACATGGTTCTCAACCGATGTCCCTTCTATCATCCTGGCTTGGAAGAGTCTCTTAGATATCTCAAATCTTTAAGTTCTTCCTTATTTCTCAAATAGCTGGCAGAGATGAAGAAGGATAGAATTTGTAACAATTCTCAAATTACAGAGTCAGTCTGTATAGTTTGGACCACTGAGGCGGTTGGCATCATCAAGTATGCCATGTAGGGGGTTTGTGAGTGACTTATTTCTGAAAAATAAGATATAGTAAAAAATAAATAATATGCTAACTTTATAGAAAATTCTAATTAAGATATGGACTTCTATCTTAATGTACTCCCACTATTTTCCTAGCAAATCATGTGACACCCTCGATACGTGAGATGAAAGTCTCCGGCAGACTCCTAGTGGGGATCAGGATCCAATTGACATCTTAGTGCAATCTCGAGGGACTCGACCAACTACACTAAGCCTAAAAGGTAGATAATTCTTGTCAATCACAACTCCTTGTGATTCCCGTCATGTTCGACCTCTGAATCATCATGGTCTGGATTGCTCGACCAACCATGAAGTTCAGTTAAGTCATCACCATCGTTACAAGATGTGTCTGATTCGATGGATATGCTCTCGACTGCTCGACCAAGTCATACCATGTCCTCAGGTCACCGGTAGCATATATATGTCATAGGCAAGAACTCGATCACGTAGATAGGTGAGCCTCGAGTGACTCGACCAACTCAACCTATGTCGGGATTCAATTTCTTCCTGTAACGATGGAAGGCCATGTAGGTCACCAATGAGCCTAATCACTCACAATAGGATCTATGTGTGCATCGGTGCATCTCCATTCCTTGTGATTGTTGATCTCGTCATTATCGGTTTCGTCGGATCGTCGCATCACCATGCATCGTAATCTCCCGCCACATCATCATTGGTCCCGCTGTCATCTCCACACTCCCGATGCGTCTCTCCATGAAATTATAAATAATCACAAGCACGCAGGCCCCCAATAATAATAATAATAATAATAATCATAATTACATACATCATAATTCATGACTCATGATAATCCATCCACATTATACATCACATGTACATCACATCAAATGTATGATTACTAGATATATATAATAATTAATTAAACTATTTAATTAATTACTTTTCTGGAAATCAGGACATGCTCAAATTTTTTAGAATTATCAAGGGCATTTTTGTAATTCTGGATGAGAGGATAGTCCTTGAAATTTTTAGAATTATTTAGGGTATTATGGGAATTATGTACACAAGGATAGTCCTCAAAAATTTCTGAATTCATATGGGCAGGATCATCTTTTTCTCCAAAGGATGCCATAACCCCTCTTTCCCCCTCTACATCGCCGTCGCCGCCGCTGCCCCTATGCAGGCGGCGACTGCCCTTGCCCGCTGGCAGCCGCCCTGTGAAGGGGTGGCCACCACGTGGTTAGCGCCGCCGCCCCTGCTGGCGGCAGGGCTGGCCGCAGGCGGCAGCCCCTTCTGAGCACCCTACAGTCAGCCCCCTTTGCGGGCGTCGCAATGCAAGCGGCTGCCGCCCCTACGGGCTAGCCGTAGCTGGCTGTGCCCGCGGGTGGCTGCTGCCCCCCGCAGGCGGTGCTTCTGCCCAAAGGCGCTGCCCCTTGCGGGCGCCACTGACCGCCCCCTTGCATGGGGCCTTGGCCGTGGGTGGTCGACCCTACACGGGGGTTGGTCGTGGTTGGCCACCCCTCTCCTCGCTGCCTTCATTGTGAAAATGTAGCAATAACACGTAGAACGATTCTACTTGATGCAATCACATCACACACAGTTTAAAACCAATCCTTCGCTCGAAAATCTTAGCTTTGATACCACTGTTGGGAAACCTCAGCAGGTGCATCACATGCGTAGCAGAAATCAAAACAAAATACTGATTTCCCACGTAGATCAAATCGTCGTGCAAAAGATTGGGGTCGCGAGAAAAATACAAAAATCGATAAAATCACGATGTGTGAGATTGATTTTACCTATGGAGATCGTATATCCCTATATACCAGATCCGGATGGAGAAGATGAAGGAGGTCAAGCGTCCTCCTCTTTAGCTGTATCCACACGATGGATCTTTACAACTAAACTCCTTCAATCTGATCTCGTAACTCTTGCACAGAGGGAGGGAGGAGACTAGGAGGTGGTGGCTAAAGCTACAGCCTATCAACCATGAGTCTCCCCTCCTATTTATAGAGAGCCACCAAAAATGCTAGGGCTCCTGCCTTAGTGGGTGTTGGATCTCCATCCAATAACTACTAACCTTGCATTATTGGATCTCTGTCCAATAATCTCCTTAGGCCTCTAATTGGGCCTTAAGCAAGGAGCCCGTCAGCATAGGATCTCATCTAATGAGAATAGGGGCTAATTTGATCTCCATCTGATCCTCGATTTGTTGAAGCATCCACCATATGTGTGTGACCCTCTAGGCCTGATACCGTGCTGGCCGTGAGTCGCTCCTATTAGGAACCTCCTTAGAACATGCTTAGACTTCTAATGAGACCTAGGTTCCTTCACTTGAATAATCGTCCCATTGTTGTAGTAGTATATGGGAATCAGCTCCACGCTACTTGATACGACTTCCAAATCTCTAATGAACTTAATCATCCACACCCCTTCCATTATTGCTTTTGTTGCAGCAATGTATTCTGTCTGTATGGTCGAGTCAACAGTAGTATCTTGCTTAGAACTTTTCTAGCTTATTGCTCCTCCATTCAGGGTGAAAAACATACCCTGTCGGAGTGCAAACTCAAGTCCGTGTAGCCCTCAACCTATAGGCTACCTTCTCCATATACCAATAGAAGATCCTTAGTCCTTCTCAAGTATTTAAGGATATACTTTGCTGCCTTCTAGTGTTCTAAACCTGAATTTGCCTGATACCTGCTCATGACACTCAGAGCATGTGTTATATCAAGCCTGGTACATAGCATAGCATATATGATAGACCCTATCGCTGAGGCATAGGGTATTATATCCATGTCTGTCCTTTCTTAAGAAGTCCTTGGGGATATACTCCTAGAAACTAATATTCTATGTCTCATCGGTATGAGACCTCTCTTGAAATTCTCCATACCAAACTTTTTGATAATGAAGTCTATGTACCTAGATTGGGACAAGCTAAACATCCTCTTGGATCTATCTCTATAGATCTAGATCCCTAAATATATGATACTTCTCTTATGTCTTTCATGTAGAAGTTTTTGGATAGCCAAGCCTTTAATGTGGAGAGCATTACTACATCATTCCCAATGATTAGGATGTCATCCACATACAACACCAAGAAGTGTTGAATCTCATATTTTGATGATGAGATCAATTGATGAGAGTTTATCTAACATGTGTGTTAGAGGAAAAATTGTAGGTCTAACTATGACAGGAGCAATGGAGTTACAACCAGATGATGGGCTAAGATTAAGCTTGGGCATTGGGCCAGGTTCGGACGATGCGGTGGAACCTCGCTTGGAGTTCGCTAGGAGATTTGCCGAAGGGGTGGGAAACTCACTGGGAACATTCTTGGAGATCACCGGAAGAAGACCATAGGACTCGCAGTAAGAATGCCGGAGGCTACCGGATTATGTGAGAGTTAGGTCTTGTTTAAGCTTATTGGTCATTAAGTGTTGTAATCATTGAGTTGTAGTGAGGGTTTGAGTCCTAATTGAGTTGGATTTGGAAGGAATCCAAATCAACTCAATGAGACAATCAGGTCCACTATGGGGTTGATTGAGCTCACGTTGAGCCTAATCAGTTGACCATAAAGTTGGTCAACATCAGGTTTATGCTAGAATTAGAAAAGTGGAGGGAACCACTTTTCCAGAGATTCCAACAGGAAAATCGCCGGTGAGTGGCGGTTGGATCGCCCGTACCCTAGAAATAGTGCGGATAAATTACCTAGGGTCGGTGGGTAAATCGCCCGTACCTTGAAATTGGGCAGTTGAACCACCCAGGATAGGCAGGTAAATCACTTGTACCTAGTTTCCGGGCGATTGATGGTGGGTCAATCACCCAGGTCAGCGGGTAAACCGTTGTACCTGATTTTTTCTAGTAAGTTTGTTTTTTGGCTCCAAAAATTTGAAACCACTTGCGGCCTATAAATATCTCAAATTTTCTTGCACTCTATACACAATAATTTTGGGGATTATATTCTGTGATAAAATTGTGTGTGATTTGTAAGAAATCGAAAAGGGGGGAGAGAGCTTAGAGTTAGAAAATTCTCAAGTTTCCCTTGTAAGCTCAAGTGTAAGAGTTTGGTCTTCACCCAAAGAAGATCAGTAGTGGACGCTGGTATGCCTCAAGAAGGAGGACTCAGGAGTGGACGTAGACCATTGGTGCCAAACCATTATACATATTTAATAACTTGGTAAAGGAAATGCTTAAAAAATCACTAACCTCATCTTGGATCACCATTAGAGTATAGTTAGCAACTTCTTCTTTGGAGTGGTCTTCTTCATCTAAAGAGCTTGAGTCATCCCAAGTTACCGAAAGAGCTTTCTTCTTATGGGATGCCTTCTTCTTTAATTATGGATATTCATTTTTGAAATGTCATGGCTTTTTACATTCAAAGCATATGACAATGTCATTTTTTAATTTATTTTTATTTTTATAGTTTTATTTTTTCATAAATTTTTTAAACTTTCTTGATAATAGTGAAATATCATAGTCCTCGTTACTCGAAGTTTCACTCGATGAGTCATTTGCAGTTCTTAGTGCTAAATCCTTCCTATTCTTTGGAAGGGGTTCATCAAGCTCATCATGAGCTTTACAATTCAGTTCATATGTCATGAGTAAGCCAATAATTTTTTCAAGAGGTAAGTTATTTAAATCTTTGGCTTCTTGTATAGCAATTACTTTATGATCCCAATTTTTAGGTAGAGATCTTAAAATTTTACTCACAAGTTCAAAATTCGAAAAATATTTTTCAAGTGCTTTAAGGTCATTGACAATATCCGTGAAATGGGTGTACATGTCTCCAATAGACTCACTTGGTTTTATTCTAAGCAATTCATAACTATGAACTAAAATATTAATCTTAAATTCTTTAACTCTACTAGTGCTTATTCTAAGCAATTCCTAACTATGAACTAAAATATTAATCTTAAATTCTTTAACTCTACTAGTGCCTTCATGTATGATTTCTAGTGTATGCCAAACATCATAAGTGGATTCACAAACAAAAATATAATTAAATTTATTTTTGTTAAGAGCGTAAAATAAGGCATTCATAGTCTTTGCATTCAAAGAAAAATTCTTCCTTTCCAAATCATTTCATTCGTTCATTGTTTGTAAGATTTATCAAATCCATTCTCTACAATGTGTCATAATCAAGATCCATAGAAATAAGAAAAATATGCATCCTTGTTTTTCAATATATGTAATCCATCCCATTAAACATGGGAGGATGTGAAATAGATGTTGAATCTCATATTTTGATGATGAAATCAATTAATAGATTATTGATCTAACATGATGATTAGAGTTGATTAATGTAGGATTAATTACGATAGAAGGATTATTATAATCAGGGTTGGGCAAGGTTAAGTCCATGCATCGAGTCGATACGTTTGGGAACTGGCTAGGAGTGTGTTGGAAGCTCGCCGAGGGTATCAGGAGTTTGCTAGGATGGCACAAGGGAGTTCGCCAAAAGAAGACCAAGACTCGCTGGAAGATTATCGAGGGTAGCCAAAAAGCTTGCCAGGAGTCGATATGATCTTGTAATGGATATTTTGGTAATTATGATTGTATTTAATTAAGTCATAATTAGCATCGTGCAGGTCTAACTATGGCAGGATCAATGAAGTTACAACCAGATGATGGGCCAAGATAAAGCCTAGGCATCGGGCCAAGTTCGGACGATACGATGGGACCTCGATGGAAGTTCGCTAGGAGATACACCGAAGGAATTGGGAAGCTCGCTGGAAACGCGAAGGGAGATTGCCGTAAAGAAGATCGGAGGACTTACCGCAAGATCGTCGGAGGTTGCTGGAGTATGCAGGAGTTAGGACTTAATTAGGCTTAATTGGTTATTCAGTATTGTAATCATTGAGTCGTAGTTAGAAGTTAGAAGTTAGGGTCATAGAAAGAATCTAAATCAACTCAATGAGGCAACCAGATCCACTACTAGGTTTGGTTGAGCTCAATCAGTTGACCAAAGAGCTGGTCAACGTAAAAATCAAGCCGGAATTCAAAAAGTGGAGGGCACCAATTTTGCAAAAATTTCGACAGGTAAACCGCCGGTGAGTGGCGGTTGGACCACCCGTACCATAGAATTCGAGCGACGGGTAGCAGCTTTCGATGGATAAACCACCCAGGTGGCAGGTGAACCGCCTGTGCCATAGAATCTGGGTGGCGGCCAGCTGTTGACGATGGGTACACTGCCCGTACCCTGATTTTTCGGATACGATTGGATTTTGGCTATGATTTTGAAGCCAATTTAGGGCCTATAAATACCCCAAGTTTTCTTACATTCAGAACAACTCTTTTGGGCAATTAAATTCTGTGAAAAAGAAAGTGTGTGTGATTTGTAAGAAAAAGAAAAGAGAAGGGAGAGAGCTTAGAGATAGTAAGTTCTTAAGTCTCCCTTGTAAGCTCAAGTGTAAGGATTTGATCTTCACCCAAAGAAGATTGGTAGTGGATGTCAGTGTGCCTCAAGAAGGAGGACTTAGAAGACCAGAGGACTTGCCGCAAGATCGTCGGAGGTTGCTGGAGTATGCAGGAGTTAAGTCTTAATTAGGCTTAATTGGTTATTCAGTATTGTAATCATTGAGTCGTAGTTAGATGTTAGAAGTTAGGGTCGTAGAAAGAATCTAAATCAACTCAATAAGGCAACCGGATCCACTATTGGGTTTGGTTTAGCTCAATCAGTTGACCAAAGAGCTAGTCAACGTAAAAAATCAAGTCGGAATTCGAAAAGTGGAGGGCACCACTTTTGCAAAAATTTCGACGGGTAAACCACCGGTGAGTGGCGGTTGGACCGCCCGTACCATAGAATTCGAGCGCGGGTAGCAGCTTTCGACGGATAAACCACCCAGGTGGTGGGTGAACCGCCCGTACCATGGACCTGGGTGGCGGCCAGCTGTTGACGATGGGTACACCGCCCGTACCCTGATTTTTCAAATACGGTTAGATTTTGGCTCTGGTTTTGAAGCCAATTTGGGGCCTATAAATACCCCAAGTTTTCTTACATTCAGAACAACTCTTTTGGGCAATTAAATTCTGTGAAAAAGAAAGTGTGTGTGATTTGTAAGAAAAAGAAAAGGGAAGGGAGAGAGCTTAGAGATAGTAACTTCTTAAGTCTCCCTTGTAAGCTCAAGTGTAAGGATTTGATCTTCACCCAAAGAAGATTGGTAGTGGATGTCAGTGTGCCTCAAGAAGGAGGACTCAGAAGTAGACATAGGCCGTTGGTGCCGAACCACTATAAAATTGTAAGTGTTTCATACTTGCATTGCTTGAATGTTGGTACTCTTTGGATTAACACCCACTTGAGTAAATAGCTTATTTTGGCATGAATGACGGACATTCCATTTCATGTCCACCTATGTTCAATGGGACGGATTACGCATATTGGAAAACACGGATGCGTATTTTTATCATCTCATTGGATTTTGATTTATGAAATATAGTTGAGAGTGAATTTGAAAAGTCTTCTCTTCCAAGGAATAATTGGAATGATTTGGAGAAGAAGACTTTTTATTTAAATGCAAAGGCTATAAATGTCTTGCTTTGTGCTCTTGATATGAATGAGTTTAATCATGTTTCTGCTTATGATTCAGCTTTCGATATTTGACATACTTTAAAAATTACACATAAAAGCACAACTAATATAAATGAATCAATTAATGAATTATATTATAAAAATAAACTTAAATAACACATTCCAAAGAACAGGAAGGATTGTGAACTAAGAATGTCATATGACTCCTCGAGTGAAATCTTGAGTGATGAGATCCTTGGATATGAACTTTTAAAAATAAACTGGAAAAATTAATTAACTTAACCTTATAAAAATTATGGACACAACCTCTTGCTATGAACGCAAGAAGCCGAGGAGCTCCAAAAATCAAATGATCAACCAAGAAGTAGAGAACATTGCTTTAATAGCGATCAAAGATGAGGTTTAGTGAGTCTTTAGATTTTTCATTTTCAGAATTATCAAGCATGTTTAATGATTTATTTAATGAGTTTAGAAAACTTAGCAAGTCCTTTAAACTGCTTAAAGTTGATCATGATTTGATAGTTAAAAGACTTGATGAAATGCATGACTCCTTAGCTTCACCTAAACCATGTATAAAATGCAATATGCTAGATATTTTTAAAGTAGAAAATTGTCTGCTTAAAACTACATTAGAGAAATTTGAGATAGGGAATAAATCCCTAAATATGATCTTTGCCAATAAGGGTCATATCAATAATAGACATGACATAGGCTTTATTGAAAATACTCAACAAAAGCTAACCATATTTGTAAGAGGACCTACATTGAATGTGCCACCAAGAATTAAGTATAATTTTTGTGAAAAATTAGGACATAATACCTATAAATATTTATTTAGAAATTATAGTCCACATAAATTAGTTTGGGTTCCTAAAGAAACCATAGACAACCTTAAGCCATTAGAGAAAATGGGAAGAACATACCATGAAGGACCCAAAGTTAAATGGATACCTAAATCAAAACCTCCCATAATATAAAGTTGTTTCCTAATAAGGCTTGAAAGTAGATGCTCAAGACTTGAGATCTAATACTCTTTCAAAGCTCACTAGCCTATGTAACAATAACAAAAATATTTATTTGAATTAGGATGTTTGAAGCTTAATAATCCTTGTTTCTATTATAACAAATCTTTTTATTGAAAATAGTTCATCATTATATAATTAATCTTGATAATGCATAGCTAGAGCATGCTAAGACTTTATTAATAAAAAATTACTCATGTTGAAATTTACATAAATGAGATTTTGATAATGATTGAAAAATTGGCTTAAATGTAAAAACTATTGTTAAATGGTTCAAATATTGACAAATTCTATGGAATGATTCATTTAAATGTTATATTAATTGAAATGCTATGATTGATTTGAATGATAGAATTTTAGCATAAAACAATATAGAAAAGGGAGAGAAAGAAATCACATGAAACAACCAAAATGAGGATAATTAATCTTAAATGTCATTATATTCTTGAAATAAATTTCAAAAGAAGGATAATTCTTCTTGAAAGAATATTTCTATCCTATGAATCGTTCAACAAAAGGTAAAATGATACTATTGTTGAGTCTCTTTAACTACAAAAATGAATTAGAAAACTTTTAGCTATTTTCTTTTGGAAAACAATCTACGATAACTGTATTGAAATTTTTCGAAAAGCGATTTTTTATGATGATTTTGGATATATTTTCAAATGATTTTGTTTTAAAGAATGGATATGTTTGAATCAATCTAACTTCATTGATATGTTGCTTTTGATTATTTGATAACTTAAATCATGATCTTGAAATCTTAAAAATTAAAATTTGAGATCTTTTTATTTACTAAGATTCCTTTCATCCTAAAGATGATCTTGACTTCTCAATATTTATAACTTGATATTTCTATAAGAATCAAGACCTTCTTACTTTGTCTCCTAAGAATTCAAAAGCTTTGAAATTTCATATAGGAAGAGATGTGTCAAAATAAATCATGTTCTTGGCATTTATGATTTGATAATAATATTCTTTATGACATGATTACTTATTACTTTCTTCTTAGTATAACTTATTATCAAAATTAGTATTTCTTCAATTTGTGATAAGTTAAAAAATTAAATGAAATTTGCATTACCATGAATATTCCCCTTAACTTCTTGACTTGACTTATATGTTATAGGAATCACATTATTGATCTCTGTGATTTTCTTTAAAAGGTGATTTATGATCTTAACAATAATAATTGAAATTTTTATCAAGATCATTCTTCGTTTTTATTAAAAAGATTTATCTTGGATAAATTAAGATTATCCCCTAAGACTCATTTGTAGTATTTACAAAAGAGGGGAAAGAAAACTTATTAAATGAAATCATGTCTTTTAGATTTAAATTTTTAATGACATAATATCTCTTATACTTTTTGACATAAATTGAACATGGATAAAAAAAATTATGCAATCATATTTCTCTCTTGACAATAACAAAAAGTAGGAGATAAAATTTTTAATATGATTAGAAGCAAACATTGAATGATGAACAAGCGCTTAGAAGAAAATTAGAACTTTCTAAATGCCCCCAAAATACTTGATTTACAAGTTGCGCTTGATCTCATAATGGCTTCTGATGAAATTCTTGATGCTTTTTATCCAAATTACGTGAGATGATTTTAAATGCATAAGTAGCTCTTAAACTTTTGAATCTTCTTGAATATCTTGAAGTTTTGAGCATAATTTTGAAATTCACATCTATAAAATTTACATCTTTAAAATTGAATATTTTTTTGTGATATGATATTTTTGTTTCTCTACCTTGATTTTACATTCCTATTCACACAAAGTAGAGAAAGGAAATCACTAGCATTTCAAGAGACTAATAAGTCTATTAATTACATTTTGAATCTCTTGAAAGTGATTTTGATGATTTTGAAATTAAATGATATCATGATTTTGATTTCATAGAATTATAACTTGAAATCTTTTATGAATCAAAATATTTTGTTGTGTTTTCATATTATTTTAAAGGAGATTTTTATACAAATCATGAACTTGACAACTTAATATTTCTTATGGATGAATCAAGAGATTTTATTTTAATCTTTCATGATATATTTCATGTGATGATATTGAAAAATATTGTAATGGGAAATGTTTTGCACTCTCTCTTTTTGACAAAGTCAAAGGGGGAGCAAAATTTGTTAGCTTGTAAAATTGTAAGCTTGAACAATGCAAAGGAAGCAAAAATTTGCTAGCTTGCACTTCCCAAAAGAGAAGAAAGAACTTACTAGATTTCTTTATTATATTTTCTTGAAATTTACATAAGAAAAAATAGTGTTGATCTCATATTCGAATTTTATATATCTACAAGATTGAGGCTGAGATCTAGATATGCTAAATCATGAAAATATATAAATTGCTAATCTAGATTTCATGAGATTAAACTTTTTGTGATAACATTTTTGAAAACTTTCTCCATAATTTGGTATCTTATTATTTTCAAACGATGCATAAAGATGTGCCACATTTGAAATTTACAAGAGATGATTTTATATATCAAGAGATGACTTTGCTATATTTGAAATAGATAAGTAGTCTTTAAATCTCTTAGACTTTTGAGCTCATCTTAATATTACTTTTAAAATTTATTAAGATCTCTTCTCATGATGAAATGATTCAACAACACCTCCCCTATTTCTCTACTTATTAATTATAAAAGGTATGGTTGATGACTAGAGATTAATTTTTAAATATATTAAATTTATCGAGAAAGGTATGCTTAATAACTTGAAAATTTTATATGCTCAATGACTTGAAAATCTTCTATGCACTATGACTTGAAATTTTCTATGACTTGAAAATTTTCTATGCTCAATGACTTGAAAATCTTCTATACTCTATGACTTGAAAATTTTCTATGCTTATTGATTTGAAAATTTTCTATGCTTGATGATTTGAAAAAAAAATTATCAAATATTTTCAACTTCATGACAATCCTTGAAAATTCTTGGTAAGGTGAAAAGTTTAAAAAGCAAATCTTTGTTATACTTGAAAGGTTATGCTTATTGCTTTGATTTACTTGAATTCAAGAGGATGTGACTCTCTTGAATTTAAGTCTTCTATATTAATGCATATACTAAGGGGGAGTAATGTCATCATGTGTTTTGAACTTATTAGCTCTATATTTCACCTTTTTGTTTATTACAAAGGGGGAGAAATATATATGTGAAATATATATTGATGACACATGACATTGAAAAATATTCATTGATAACACTTGATGATATAACTTAGATATTTTATAATTTATGATTTGAAGACTTGATGCAAATTTGTGTTAAAATTTGCATTGAATGATTGATTGCTTGAATTTATAAGTGAGTGCGTCTCTTAAATTTAAGTGGTATGGTTTTATGGGGAGATAAGATTAACTCCTATCATCAATTGATTATCATCATCAAAAAGGGGATATTGTTGAATCTTGGATTTTGATGATTAAATCAATTGATGGATTATTGATCTAACAGGATGGTTAGAGTTGATTGATGCAGGATTAATTATGATAGAAGAATTATTACAATCAGGGTTGGCCAAGGTTAAGTCCATGCATCGAGTCAATGCGTTTGGAACTCGCCAAGAGTGTGTCGGAAGCTCACCGAGGGTATCTGGAGTTTGCCAAGCTGGCGCAAGGGAGTTCGCCAAAAGAAGACCAAGACTCGCCAGAAGATTATCGAGGATAGCCGAAAAGCTTCCCAGGAGTCAGGATAATCTTGAAATGGATATTTTGGTAATTATGATTGTATTTAATTAAGTCATAATTAGCATCGTGAAGGTCTAACTATGGTAGGATCAATGAAGTTAAAACCAGATGATGGGCCAAGATAAAGCCTAGGTATCGGGCCGAGTTCGGATGATGCGGTGGGATCTCGCCGAAAGTTCGCTAGGAGATTCGCCGAAGGAATCGAGAAGCTTGCTGGGAACGCCAAGGGAGATCGCCAGAAAGAAGACCACAGGACTTGCTGCAAGATTGCTAGAGGTTACCGGAGTATGCGGGAGTTAGGTCTTAATTAGACTTAATTGATCATTAAGTGTTGTAATAATTGAGTCATAGTTAGAAGTTAGAGTCCTAATTGAGTTGGATTTGGAAGGAATCCAAATTAACCCAATGAGGTAACCGGATCCACTACTGGGTTTGGTTGAACTCTGGTTGAGCACAATTAGTTGACCAAAGAGCTGGTCAACATAAAAGTCAAGCCGAAATTTGAAAAGTGGAGGGAACCACTTTTGCATAAATTTTGACCGGTAAACCGTTGGTGAGCAGCGATTGGACCGCCCGTACCATAGAATCCGGGCAGCGGGTAGTAGCTTTCGACGGGTAAACCGCCCAAGTGACAGGTGAACCGCCCGTACCACAGAATTTGGGCGGCGGCCAACTGTTGGGTAAAGCGCTTGGGACGGTGGGTAAACTGCCCGTACCCAGATTTTTCGAATACGATTGGATTTTGGCTCTAGTTTTGAAGCCAATTTGGGGCCTATAAATACCTCAAGTTTTCTTACATTCAAAACAACTCTTTTGGGCAATTAAATTCTGCAAAAAGGAGAGTATGTGTGATTTGTAAGAAAAAGAAAATGGAAGGGAGAGAGCTTAGAGATAGTAACTTCTTAAGCCTCCCTTGTAAGCTCAAGTATAAGAGTTTGATCTTCACCCAAAGAAGATTGGTAGTGGATGTCGGTGTGCCTCAAGAAGGAGGACTCGGAAGTAGACGTAGGCCGTTGGCGCCAAACCACTATAAAATTGTAAGTGTTTCATACTTGCATTGCTTGAATGTTGTTGAATTGATGCTTCCAACTTAACTAAACTCTTTAAAAGCAAGATGATCGGTTTCCTCAAACGTGATTATCTTTCCGGCTTCTTACTTTTAATCACTCACTTATTTTATTAAAAATGAAAATTTTCGAATTTCCTATTCTATCTTATTCGAAAAGCTTTTGCTTTAGAAAGAAAAATCTTAGCTTGTACTAATTCACCACCCCCCCTCCCCCTCTTAGTGCTAATTGATCCTAACAATGAAATGTCCCTCATTCATGCCAAACAAAGTTAATAACTCAAGTTGGTGTTAGTCCAATGAGTAAGACCTTGCTCTGATACCAATTGTTAGGATCAAATGAAACTAGGGGGGGGGAATTAGTGCAAGTGTAAAATCATGTTTTTAAGAAAAACCTTTTGTTTAAATATAACCAGAATCGAAAACGTTTCTTGGACTTGAAGGCGAATAAGTAAATGATTTAAAACACAATCGTAATATAATGCTCTTGCCTTTCTAATTAAGAACAATTGAAAGTAGCAAATAAGACAAGTAAAGAGCACTCACAATTTTATAGTGGTTCGACCCCAAACTTGGCCTACATCCACTTTTAAGTCCTCTTCGTCGAGGCCTACCGATTTTCACTATCGATCTTCTTTTGGTTAAGACCAAACCCTTACAAATTTTTAACTTACAAGGGAGACTCTTTACAAGAATACAATACTTAGCTAACTCCCTTCCCCCCTTTTCTTTTTCTTACACACTTTTGGCACACACTTCTTTCATAAATTTTTTCCTAATGACTCGTGTGAATACTTGTGCTAAATGCAAGAAAACTAGAGGTATTTATAGGCCCCAATTAGCTTAAGAAGAATGGAGCCAAAATTCAAACACACCTAGAGAAATCGAGTACGGGTGGTACAACCACTAAAAGCTACACTAAAAATAGGGTACAAGCGATTCAACCATCGACCTTGGCGATGCAACTGCCACCTACTGCCCGGATTCCTAGGCGATGATAGTACAACCATCACTTGCTTCCTGGAAACCTAGGCGACAATAGTACAACTGCCGCTCGCCAGTGATACAACTGCTAGGATTTCTGGAAAAGTGATTTCCTTCACTTTTGGTACAATCTAACAGCCTTCGACATTATTGCAGTGAGTCTTACGGTCTTACTCTAATGATCTCCCATCATGTTCCTAGCGAGCTTCTCAATTCCTTCGGTGATCTCCTAACAAACTCTTAACGAGCTCCCACAGAATCGTCTGAACCTTGGCTCGATGCCCAAACTTGATTCTGACCCATCATCTGCTTGTAATTCAATTCCTCTATCGTAGTTAGACCTACATTACTTCCTCTAACACATAAGTTTGTTTAAACACTCATCAATTGATTTCATCATCAAAATCCAAGATTTAACATTTTCGCCAAGAATGTGTTCCTTCTCAAGGAACACAGCTCTCTATACAACAAAGACCTTTCAGTCCTCGGGATGATAGAAATAATAACCCAAAGTATCCTTAGGGTATCCCATGAATGTGCGTCATTCTATCCTTGATTCCAACTTATCAGAGTCGTGTCTTCTAACTTGGGTAGGACAGTCATAAATCTGAACCACCTTAAGATCGAGTTTCCTTCCTTTCTATATCTCATAAGGTGTAGACACTACCAACTTTGATGGAACTCTGTTCAGAAGGTAAGCTGCGGTCTCTATGGCATATCCCCAAAATGAAAATGGTAGGTCAGCGAAACTCATCATGGACCACACCATATTTAACAGTGTATGATTCCTCCTTTCTAATATATCATTGAGTTAAGGTGTATATAGAGGTGTCCATTAGGATAGAATCCCATGGTCCCTGAGGAAATGGGTGAACACTATACTCAAGTACTCTCCTCCTCGATCTGATTGAAGAGTCCTAATACTCTTTCCAATCTGGTTGTCTACCTCATTCTTATATTCCCTGAATTTCTCAAAGATCTCAGACTTGTACTTTATCAAGTACACATGTCCATACCTAGAGAAATCATCAGTGAATGTAATGAAGTATGAGTAATTGCTTATAGCCTAAGTCGACATAGGAACACATATATCACTATATATGAGTTTCAATAACTCAGTGAGTCTCTCTCTCTAGTTCCACTAAAAGGAGAGTTGGTCATCTTCCTATAAAGGCAAGGTTCACAAGTTGTATATGACTCATAATCAAATGGATCTAAGTATCCATCTTTCAGCAACTTTTGAATCCTTCCCTCATGTATATGACCAAGTCTACAATGTCATAGGTATGCATTGTTCACCACATCTCTTTTCCTCTTAGACCTATTTATATTCATGATGTGTAGAGACGTATATAACACATATAAGCCATTTATCATTGTCCCTCTAGTGATGATCTCATCATCCATAATTACTAAACAACTATTATTCTCAAAAAGTATTTTATATCCACCAATTGTTAAACAAAAGATGGATATAATGTGTTTGATAATAAAGAGAACAAAATAACATGCATCTAATGCAATGATAGCTCCACCATGCAAATGTAGGGTAACCTCCCTAACGATAACTATAACAACTCTTACTTCATTGCCCATCTTGAGATTCATCTCGCCTCTGGCCAATCTCCTAGGTCTTGTCAGAAACTGTTACGAATTGTAGATATGATAAGCACTCCCGGTATCCAATACCCATGTGTTATCATGAAAATCTGACAAGTGGAGACTGATCATGAATATACTTGAAGCTTCTTCAAGCTTCTATTTCACCTTATCTGTAAGGTAGTCCATACAGTTGCTCTTCCAGTGCCCGTCATGGCCATAGTGGAAGCACTATCCTTTGTTCTTTGTCAAGTATTTCTTAGCAACCTTTGCCTTACCCGATCATTCTTTGCCTTTGCCCTTGCCCTTCTTAAGGGTCTTATTGGCCTTCCTTTTCTTCTTGGTCTGACCAATATAGAAAACTGGCTCCTCTTTCTTGATGGCACTCTTAGTTTCCCTTAACATATTGAGGAGCTCAAGGAGAGTCACCTCAAGCTTGCTTATGTTAAAATTCATGATAAAGTGAGAAAATGAATCTGGCAGGGACTGAAGTATAAGATCAATGCATAGATTATCTTCTAGGACTATTCCTAGACCTGTGAGTTTCTCGATCCACTCTATCATCTTTAGGGCATGGTTCTCAACCGATGTCCCTTCCATCATCCTGGCTTGGAAGAGTCTCTTGGATATCTCATATCTTTGAGTTCTTCCTTGTTTCTCAAACAGCTAATAGAGATGAAGGATGGAACCTACATCCATGCTCTAATATTGTCTCTGTAACTCAGGAGTCATTGAGGCTAACATATAATATTTTGCCTATGTAGAATTATATATATACTTCATATAATGAGTGATCTCATCCTCGCTTGCCCCTTCTTACTGCATGGGCATAATTATATCAAGGACATATGCAATTTTCTCCACTGTGAGAATAATTCTCAAATTACGGAGCTAATCTGTGTAGTTCAGACCAGTGTCACAGGCTTAGCTGATTTTACCTAAGCCATGCGACACCTATACATGTCCATCCGCAAAGGTCAGCCTTCCCTGAGATCTCCTAGAGTCCCTTAGACTTACAAAACAGAAAACATGCTAGATGAAGCAATTCCAATGGGATCCACAAGCAACTGCTCAAGCAAACACTTTATAAAGCCAGATACAAATTACACCCATAGACATTACAAACTCAGAAAGGTTGCACATAAAGGATAATGGTCTATTACAAACCGAAGTCCCCACAAGTTCTTATAAGACACACTAATATTTACAAGCCAAAATTGACCACCAAACAAACCAAACTAGGACTGCTAAGCCTACTGCAAGCCCGCTACTTACTGTACAAGGTATGTACATAAACCGAAGGACACGGATAAACATGAGCATTTCCTCGAACACCTTGTTTACATTATTGTCCGTGACATTCTCCCCCACTTATTCCTTCGACGTCCTTATCGAAGCCGCTGTAGATACTGCATCTCCTCGCATTTTGTTGAATCTTGAACCTTCTGCTTTGGCTACAATACTCCCCGTTGCTGTTGTTAAGTAGTCGAACTCTGATCCGCCATGCTGCTTCAACTCACTAATGACTGAATTTGGTGTGGGGTTGGCTGATCCTTGTTGGTTCCCACGGATCCTTTTGATGAGGAAAAAGACATGTCTTATTATGCGCCAGTATCACAGTATATTCATGTTGCTTGAACTGGGTGGATGCTTGTTGAAACTTTGATGAGCATCGCTTGGCAGACTTTAAGGTTTTTGAGGTCCTTCCTCCATAATGTTTGACCATTGATCCTTCTTCCACGTTTAGTTGTCACTTCCAAGTAGGTTCACATCACTCCCGCTTTTAATTGGCATTCAATTGGGAAATGAAGCGGACAATCTACTCTCAGTAGTATTGATCACCAATGGTGAGAATTTGATAACTATTATCTTCCATAAGCTTTCTTTGAAGTATCACTGAACTTATATCGAGCTCCTCTGCTGGACAAGTAAGAGAACTGGGATACTCGACTTCACCCATTCTCTTAGTAGTTGAGAAGGCAAGATTACATGGCTTCGCTCACCTCCTCGAGTTAAGAGAATTGGGGTACTCAGTTTCGCCCATTCTCTTGAGTTGAGAAGGTAAAGGTCACTCGATTTTGCCTGCCTCCTCGAGTTTGTACTTCATGTCTTGAGCTGGTTATTAATATTCGCACGCTCTTTGCTTACACTTCTGAAGCACTAGAAGAAGTATTTGCACTCCTTGCGTTGAGTTAGCTACTATGATTTGCCTTACCACTGCCATTGAACTTCTGGAATGCAAGAAGTTTTGCCCAAAAAGAGCAAAAAGTTTACCCCAACTCGGAGTCCCCCAACTTAGAGTAAGTCTTTGATAGATCTGATTGCCTCTGGGATTGTACCATCTTCTCGATCACCTTTGTCGCCTACTCCTCTGAGTAAAAAAGGTACAGTACTGCGTACGGCCTACTTTGTTCCTTGGTCGAGCACTCCTGCATCAACCCAAAGTCCCTCACATTCGGCTATCTTGATGAGAAGTCCATCGACACCGGTCTTATGAAGTTCCTTGGCCTCTGCCCTTCTACCTAGTCTTGATACTTGGAGTTTATCTTTGTATTCTCCACCTCCTCGACCCCTTTTACGACCAATGCTTTCCCTCCATGAGAGCAAGGGATCTATGACTCCACGGAAGTCCCACCTCTGCAGTACCATGGTGCTACCAAGCCCATGGCAATACTATCTGTTGCCTTACATCTGCGTCCCTTCCTCCATGATACGTAGATCCGCCTCTGCGGCATTGTGGTGCTCCTCCGAGTCCACCTCCTTTCTAACTGACACTTTGCATTTTGGGTAGTTGAGCCCCTCCAGGCCCATCGTCGCTTCCTCGCCCCCTTCGACCACCTATTTCAACACCACTGTGTCCTCCTAGCAGTTCTCCTTGGTCGACGAAAAGACAGACTGCAACTCTCATGCATGGCCTCCGCCATCTTGTTGCAGGACTCGTGCCGATTCTGTTCTCCTTAGCTTCCTTGGTAGCAACGTTCGCTTACTCGGCCTTGTCCTCTGACTTGTCGGGCTCTCTTAAGCGAATGTGAGCACTGAAGTAGTCCAACTCTCCAGCCGCTTTGATCATACCTTTGTATAATCAAGTCCCCTCCATGGGACTCACTGGTACTTACAATCTGACTTCTCCCTCAGTGGTACATAGCCCTCATATGCTAGTGACTAAGGCTTTCATCTGATGCAAGCTTCGATGCGTACACATAGAAGACCCGCCTCTGTGGTACCATGACATTCACTCCTTGAATCCATAGCCCTTCTTGTCATTACATTGTTCACCAAAGTGGAGCTCCCAGCAGCTCCTGATCATTCACATGATCACGTCCCCATCCATGGTACTCCTTGGTACTTGCACTTGGACTTCTTCCTTAGTGGTATACAGCCCCCATATGCTGATGACTAAGGCTTTCATCAAATGTAAGTTTCAATGCACACATGAAGACTCGCCTCTGCGATACTATGTCATTCACTCCTTGAATCCATAGCCCTTCTTCTTATTGTGTCGTACACCAAAGTGGAGCTCCCAGTAGCTCCTGATCATACCTTCGCATGATCTTGTTTCTCACGGGACAGGTCTGCATGTATTGCATTGCCATGAGCTATTCCACCACGATCCGCTGCACTATGTCGCCTCCTAGTGACATCTCCATTGCATACAGATTCTTGTGTGATGAACTTGGACTACGACTTCTCCATGTGTGGCCTCTGCCAACACATTGTAGGGACTCCGCCATCTTCAATTTTTAGTTCGCTCCCTTGGCAATTCACCTTCGTCCCCCCCACTCTTGGGTCACACCCGGATGAGGTATAGCTCTAGGATAGTTCGTCACCTAGTAGCTTCTGAAGTCCCCTGACTTCGCTAGAATTAGTGCACTATTGTCTGGATCCTGGGCCTCTATCCCCTACCAGCACAATCTCTGCTATGCACCACTTGTTCCTGACAACTCGAATGACAACACTATGGCATATTCTTCAAGAGTACCCGCCTCTATGTCCTCTTGCCCCATGCTAAGGTATCTTGATCCTAACTTTGCCTCCGCAAGTTGAATCACCTTAGTTACTCTGTCAAATGCATCTCTGAGGTAACTTGCATGTGCCTCAAAGCTCCCTTTATCTTTGGCACCATACAAGATAGGTCCGCCCCATCAGAATGAAGAACCCATGGAACAATATGATCTCACTCTTGCCACTACAAGAGTTCAAGCCTTTGACCTCTATCCAAGGAAAGCTCTGTGCCTCTGCTCTATGTTCCATCTTCTATGTCGACTCCCTTCATGCGGCTTGGATACTTCACCAAGTTTCACCCAAGTTGCTCCGCTCCTCGATTTGTATTGAGTTGATAGTGGCCCTCGTGTCCACCATTCCATATGTCAGTCCTCTGTTGAGTTCAATTTCTGCATCGACTCTAAGGGTGCCTTCATATGATGTTGCCTTGGATTACTCCCCCACTTGATCTCGAAATGCATCCACTAATGCATTACCTCATTCGAGATCATGTGACAACTCCACGACACTCGTTTGGTCCATTAAACTTTATGAAGATATAGCCTTGAGGAACTCTTCCTCAATATGTGTGGTCTGTTGCACATGATTCTCCCTCTAGAGAACTAGGACTATCCGTCCTTAATATCTGTCCTGCTGGAGCAACTTTCCTCTTTACATACTTCTCACTAGAAGTTTTGGAGACCACCATCCCCTTTGGACTACTCCGTCTTGCTTAACAACTTGTGCCTTGTTCTGCCCCCGCAAATGCACTTGCTAGAAAGTTCTCTAGAGGTCTAGCAATGTGATGAACTTATTCCACATTTCATGTCGAAGAGAAAGTTCTTATGCTCCATGGCACTGAGTTCTGATTGCACCTTAGGATGGCCATGAACTATTCCGTCGTCCGTGTACAAGCCCTTGCAAAAGTACTGAATCCTTCGAGTTAGCAATTCCCCTCACCTCTATGAGCTTTGCACAACTCTTTCGGTCGTTACGCAACACCTCCCACTTTGCACGATCTCATCTCTCACCATGAATCTCACTTGTCTTGAGCACCGTCAAGTTAGGTTGCCAACGTCAAGCCGTAGCTCGAACTCAACCATCCCAATCTTTGTGCGCTACGCATTCTTCTTCGCTTGATTGTCCTCGTGGTGCCTCTCACGTAAAGAGGTTGGCCATTCCTCTAAATGCCAAACCTGGATGCCCGCTTCTCTGAGAGACTCCTTTCCCTACATCTTAATGTCCATTTCCCATAAACGGTTACACGTGCTGGTTGTCCTCCACACAGCCCAACTAGGTCCCCCACGTTTGTATGGCGAGTGTTTCTGCGTGTGCTTGTCCCGCTCTGATACCACACTGTCACGAGCTTAGCTGATTTTGCCTAAGCCGTGCGGCACCTATGCGTGTCCGTCCACAAAGGTCAGCATTCCCCAAGATCTCCTAGAGTCCCTTAGACATATAAAAGAGAAAACGGGCCAGAGAAAGCAATTTCAACGGGATCCACAAACAACTGCTCAAGCAAACACTTTATAAAACCAGATACAAATTACACCCATGGACATTACAAACTCAGAGAGGTTGCACACAAAGGATAATGGTCCATTACAAACTGAAGTCCCCACAAGTGCTTACAAGACACTCATATTTACAAGCCAAAATCAGCCACCAAGCAAACCAAACTAGGGCTGCTAAGCCTACTGCAAGCCCGCTACTTGCTGTACAAGGTATGTACATAAACCGAAGGACACGGACAAACATGAGCATTTCCTCGAACACCTTGTTTACATTATTGTCTGTGACACCAGTGAGGCGGTTGTCATCAAGTATGTCATATAGGGGGTTTGAAAATGATATATTTCTGATAAACAAGATATAGCACAGATAAATAATATACAGATTTTATAGAAAAACTAATTAAGATATGGACTTTTATCTTAATGTACTCCTATTTTTCTAACGAATCATGAGACAACCTTGACACGTGAGACAAAAGTCCCCGACAGACTCCTAGTAGGGATCGGGATCCAATCGGCATCTTACTGCAACCTCGAGTGGCTCGACTAATTATACTGAGCCCGAAAGGTAGACAACTCTTGTCCATCACAACTCCTTATGATTCCCGTCTTGTTTGGCCTCTGACTCATCATGATCTCGACTACTCGACCAACCATGAAGTTCAATTAATTCATCACCATCATAAAATGAGTCTGATTCGATTGACATGCTCTCGACTGCTCTACCAAGTCATACCATGTCCTCGGGTCACCGGTGACATCTATATATCATAGGCAAGAACTCAATCACATAGATAGGTGAGCCTTGAGGGACTCGACTAACTTAACCTATGTCATGATTCAATTTCTTCATATAACAATGGAAGGCCACATGGGTCGATCTTATTGCCTCACGCTTCAACTTAATATTATCGTAGGACGAGTTTTTGTTTTGTATCGGTCTCCTAATATGTCATATCACACACATACATATTTAATATATATTTACATAGCATATAAATAAATAAATATATATATATATATATATATATATAGTAGGTGTATAACACATCATATATGTAAGCCACACTAGATAATCATGAGCCATCACCTAATATGATTAAGCCCGAGCCAGTGGACCTAATCACTCACAATAGTATCTATGTGTGCATCGACATATCTTCATGCCCTATAATCTCCCGCCACGGCATCGTGGGTCCCGTTATCACCTTCACGCTCCTGTTATGTCTCTCTATGTAATTACAAAATAATCACAGCCACGCATGCCCGATAATAAACGGGAAAAATAAAGGCTCGCAGGCCCAAATAATAATAATAATAACTATAATTACACACATCACAATACATGGCTCATGATTATCCATCCACATCAAACATCATATATACACATCACATCACATGTAGGATTATTAGATATATAATAACTAATTAAAATATTTAATTAATTATTTTTTTAGAAATCAAGACATGTTGGGAATTCAAGAATTATTAAGGGTATTTTTGGAACTCTAGACTAAAGGATAATACTTAGAATTTCTAGAATTGTTAAGGATGTTTTCGGTATTCTAAGCATAGGACAGACCTTAGAATTTCATAAATTCCAAAGGATATAAACATCCATTTACCGAAAAGAAACCCTAACCCTAGCCCTTGCCTTCACTACGCCGCCACCGCTGCCCCTACGTAGGCGGTAGCGCTGTGCCGCCAACGGTTGCCCTACCCATGAGCGACACCTCGTGAGCGGGCAGGCACCGCCTTTTACCGCCTGGCCACGGGTGCTACCGCTGTGGCCTGGCTGTAGACAAGCGTCGCCCCTTACGGGTTAGCCGCGGGCGGGCGTAGACCCTACAGCCTGGCGAGAGGCAAGCGCCACCCCTTGCGGCCTGGCCACGGGAGACTGCCCTTGTTAGTGGCCTTGGCTGTGTGCGACCGCCCCTGTAGGTGCCTGGCCGTGGCCAATCGCCCTTGCAAAAGGCCTAACCATGGCCAGCCGCCACATTTCCTTGCTACCTTCGCTGCGAAAATACAAGAACGCGTAGAACAGTTATACACGATGTAATCTCATCACACGTAGTTTAAAACTAATCTTTTGTATGAACAACCTTGGCTCTATACCACTATTGGGAAACCTCAGTAGGAGCATCACATATGTAGCGGAAGATCAAAACAAAAACAAGTTTCCCATGTAGATCAAATCGTAAAAAAGTATAAAAGATTAGGTTGCAAGAAAGTCACAAAAACTAAAAAATCATGATATATGAGAGATTAATTATCTAGGGAGATCGTATATCCATGTTTTACTAGATTTAAATGGAGATGATAAAGAAGGTCAAGCGTCCTCCTCTCTAGCGATATCCACACGATGGATCTCTGCAGCGAATCTCCTCGAAATAGATCTCGCAACTCTAGCATAGAGGGAGGGAGGAGAATAGGAGGGGGTGACCAAAGCTGCAACCTATCAACTATGAACCTCCCCTCTTATTTATAGAGCGCCACCAAAAACCCTAGGGATCTTGCCTTGGTAGATATTAGATATACATTCAATTACCCACTAACTTTACATTATTGGATCTCTATCTAATAATCCCCTTTGACCTCTAATTGATTGGGTCTCATGCAAAGAGCCCATATAGTGTAGAGTCTCATCTAATATAAATATGGGCTAATTGGATCTCTATCCAATTTTTATCCAATCCACCATATGTGTGTGACCTTCTAGGTCCAATATCGAGCTGGCCATGAGTCGCTCCCATCATAACTTTTTCTGATATAGTGAATTATTATCCCCATAATAATTCACTCGACTCATTGACTATGGACCTACTAGGCCACTGTGTCATAGTCCTCAAACGGTACAGGGAGATCGAATCCACCATACTTGCCTGTACATAGTTACCATGTATCTATAATCCCTCATCCAACTAATATCCTAGAGATCGTATATTGGACATGGTACTATCAGATCATATACGAAATCCATCTAAGACTCGCTCTAATCGGATTCTCTCGGAGAACTCCTTCTCTCTCAATCTGAATGACCCTAGTCAAGGATTTGTGAGCAAGCACATATGGGATATTCCTCTCATGATACTGAGAGTGGATGATCCTTTATTGACACTCAATTGCCTTCGTAAGGGTGGCTACCAATCCTGATAACCGACTGTACTAGATCTGAAACTTTCCAAACTTGTAAGTCCGACGTCAAAGAAAGGAGTACTCAAACAAGGCATCATTGGTGTCTCAATTCTAAGGACCAGATATACAATTGAGACTATGGAATCGCTCTCTGACATTAGGTATCATTAACCATATAGCATTTCATAAGCAGATCAATCAGTAAACTCATTTTCTAATGATTTGAAGAGGGCGAGTTTGTTAGTATCCTAGTTGAGTTGAGTCCTAGTCGATTCAGTCGAGTCCTTAGTTTGGGCCTTGTTGGATAGCCTAGACCTGACATTAGGTCAGCCAGGAGGAGATTTGAGTCCATTATAATAAATCAGCCCAAATCCTAGTAGGGTTAAGATTCGACTAAACTGGAATATCGTTAGGAGTCGGAGTTGGATTCGGGTTGGGTCAACCAAGTCAATCTTATAATCAACCCAATTGGCCACCCACCTTGATGAGGGAAAGTCGACTAGAGCTGAGGGGAGGCGGCTAAGGTAAGAAAGGGAGATTTTCATTTAGTTAGGACTCTCTCTATGGGTCTTAGTTTACTTGGAGTAGGAGTTTCACTATGAGTTTATTAGGGAGGAGTCTTCATGGAGTAGGAGTCCTATTAGGATTAGGTTTTGAGTCCCTATATAAACTCATGTAGCCACCACTTTTTTCATCATCAATAGATCAAATTCCTTTCAGCCATTGTGCAGAAAACCTTGGAGAAGGGAACCCTTATAGTATTCCAAGAGGCCAATCCCTATAGAGATCAACCCCAAACTTAAAATCTGCAAGGGTTCTAACACTCGGTCGCTAGATCCGTCGCCCCACTAATAGCTTCATCAATACCATAGCGGAAGCATGGTCCAAGTTACAAACCACACTAACCAATCGCTCTCGTACTCGAATGCTTAGTCTCCTCTCCACTTTGATGAAAATAAAACAAGAAGAAAGTATTATCACTAACTATCTGCAAAATATAAAAGTTATCATCGATGATTTGGCTTTGATAAGTCATTCCCTCATTGATGAAGAAGTCATAGCGCATACTCTCAATGGACTAGGAGATGAATACAAGGAATTGACAGCAATAATTTGGTCATGTGACTCAGCAATGTTATTTAAAGAACTCTACAACAAACTAACTGACTATGAGATATATTTGAAACATGAGGAAAAGGTGCCAAGGCCAATCATCACAGCTCAAGTCAGTCAAAAATCCAAGAGGAGCTACCAAAATACCAAGAGCATCAATAAAGGGTCAACTAAAATGCCTCTTGGACATATGGGTAACACACAAACATATCCCAAAAAAAATTTTAATCCAAACTTCAATAACTATTAGAGTGGCAACTTTAGTAATAGTCAGCAGCCCCGACGTCCCGACAATCCAAACCGACAGAGTCATCTGTTAATTGTGTGATAAACTCGGATACTCCGCTAAACTCTGTCAATCTCGACCCATCCTTCCTGCTATATTCAATTGGCCTCAGCGAACACCATAACTACTATGATTGCTCATCCAACCAATTGGATTGCAGACTCTGGCGCTTCTCATCATATCACATCTGATCTTTAGAATTTTTTCATCCATAATGAGTATGGAGGCAATGATAACAACATCATCGGTGACGGTAATGCAATTTCCATTACTCATACTAGTTCCATAATATTTAATTCACACACTATCATTTTTTCACTCGATGATGTTTTGTTTGCACCTTACATTAAAAGGAACCTCATTTATGTTTCCCAATTCTGTAAACAAAATAACACCTAAATTGAATTCTTTATTGTCTCTTTTTTGTTAAGGATTTGAGCACGGAGGCATCATTGGTCCAAGGCTCGAATAAAGACAACATTTATGAGTGGTCGTTAGCTTCTCAAATCACCCAGCCCACTGTTCACTCTTCAATTGTAGTTTTGAAGGAACCCAAAGGTTTCTATCGGGGACTGACCCTTCTTGATCTTTATAGGGGATTGGCCCTCCTAGGGCTTCGGCCACAAGGCTGAAAACAAGAATCAATCTTTCATTCCCCTCGAATAAAAGAATTACATGCTTGTTTATATGGTTGCATGAAGAGACCCCCTAACCCTGGACTCCAACTAAGAGTCCTTTTGGGAATAGAACTCCTACTTCTACTTTAGTCGAATCCAACTCTAATTAGGATTTAGGCCTGTTTATTCAAATCAGCTCCTAGCCAACTCAATGTCTGGTCTAGGCTGACCAATAGGGCCCAATCAACGAGCTCGACTCAATAGACTAGGACTCGACCCAGCTAGGGTCCTATCATACCCGCCCTCTTCAAATCAGCCTTATCCTCAAGGCTAAGCCTCCATGAACTCTGGGAACTTTATGTTCAATTCTTCATAGAACTCCCAGGTAGCATCCTTAGTAGGCAAATTGATCTATTATACCAGTACTTTAATTGAAGGGCATCTATGGCGCATCATAATCCTGCAGTCCAATATGGTCTTCGGCTGAACCTGGACTTCTCCATCAATAGAGATGTCAGGTAGATGGCTCTAAGCTGATTCATCTTCTCCTAACTTCAATTTGAGGTAGGACACATAGAAGACCAGATGTATTTTGGAGTCTGTGGGTAAGTCCAATCTGTAGCCATGGCTCCAATGCACTCCAAAATTTTGTAGGGTCCAAAGAAGCGGGGAGACAACTTCTTTGAGGCTCGAGTCTTTATGGATATTTGCTTATAGGGTTGAAGGTGAAGAAAGACTCAATCTTCAATATCAAACTCCCTTCCGCTCTTATGTTTGTCAGCCTATTATTTCATTCTTGCTTGGGCTGCAGTGAAGTTATCCTTCAATAGCTGCAAAATTTTATCCCCGTCAATCAATTCTCTATCTACCTGATCCACTTTTGAAATAGGCTACAAATTTAGTGATTGGTAGAGGAAGCCGGCTATAGACAGCTTCAAATGGAGTAAATTTAATAGATGAATGATATGTTGTGTTGTACCATCATTCGGCCTAAGGAAGCCATTTAATCCACTCCTTCGGCCTATAACTGGTAAAGCATCTAAGGTAAGTCTCCAAGCACCTATTCACCATCTCTATTTGGCCATCGGTTTAGGGATGATAGGCTGTGCTCATATTCAATTGTGTGCCCTATAACTAAAAAAGTTTTGTCCAAAACTTGCTGGTGAAAACCCTGTCATGATCACTTACAATAGAGCAAGATATCCCATGTAATTTAGCTATATTATCCATAAAAATTTGGGCAATGCTAGCGATAGTGTAAGGATTTTGGACAGCACAAAAGTGGGTGTATTTCATAAGTTGGTCAACAACAACAAGGATGGTACCTTTCCATAGAGATGATGGCAATCCTTCAATGAAGTTCATAGAGATGTCGGTCCAAGCTGAGTCCAATATGGGTAGGGGCTACAATTTTCCTAGACTTGCTACCGTCTCTCCTTTGTGCCACTGGCATGTGTCGCATCGAGCCACAAATTCTACAATGATATTCTTCATGCCCTTACAATAGAAAATTTAGCGAATTCTTTTGTAGGTCTAAAGAAATCCTAAATGTCCAGCTGTAGGTGATGAGTGCAACTCCTGTAGGATGGTGGTTTGGCAAGGGGAGTGAGGCACCAACACAATTCGGTCCTTATAAGTCCCAACTGTAGTGCACAACTGAACCCGGGTTCTCCTCCAATTTCTTGATGATACCTTGGGTCTTTGGATCGCCTTGCTACTCCTTCCTAATGTCTTCCAAGAGGTCATAAACTAGGAGGAAGATGGCTGCCAATTCAACATGCACGGGGAAGCGAGAAAGTGCATTTACAACCACATTATCTTTTCACTTTTTATAAATAATTTCATAGTCAAATTCTAGTTATTTTGTTACCCATTTTTATTTCTCGGAGGAGGAAATCTTTTGCTCCATAAAATATTTTAGGCTCTTGTGGTCAGTCTTGATTTAGAATCGTCGGTCGATCAGGTAAAGTCTCCACTTTGTAACTGCATGCGTGATGGCCAGCATCTCTTTGTCATAAATCGATAATTTCATATGTGTTGGGGAGAGAGCCTTGTTGGTGTATGCTAGTGGTCAGCCTTCTTGTATTAGTACAACACCAATTTTGGCTCCCAACGGGTCAGATTTGATCACGAACACCTTGTCGAAGTCAAGTAGGGTTAACATTAGTGTAGACGTCATCGCAGCCTTTAAGGCATTGAAGACTTTAGTTGCTTCTTCCGACCACTAGAAGGCATCCTTCTTCAATAACATCGTGAGGGGGAGCATTGATCTTGTCATAGTTCTTCATGAACATGCAATAGTAACCGATCAGCCCTAGAAATCCCGATAAAGCTTTGATCGTTTTCAGCAGTAGCCAGCCTTGCATCACTTCAATCTTCGAAGGATCAACCGCCACTCCTTCCTTTGAGATGATAATGTTGAGGTATTCAACCTCGCTCTTTATGAAGCTGCACTTCAACTTTTTGACAAAAAGGAAATGTTCTTGTAGAGTTGTCAAAACAATTCGCAAGTGAGAGATATGGCTTTCGAAGGAGGAGCTACAAATCAAAATGTCGTTGAAGAATATCAAAATGAACTTATGGAGGTAAACCTGAAATATGTCATTCATGAGACTTTGAAAAGTAGAAGGGGCATTGGTTTGGCCGAAAGGCATTACCAGAAATTTGTAGTGCCCATTGTGTATCTAGAAAGCGATCTTCGGTATGTCCTATCCCTGCACTCGGATCTAATGGTACCCAGACTACAAATCCAACTTGGTGAAGAGCTATGCTCCCTTCAGTTCATCAAGCAATTTGACCACCATAGAGATTGGGCATTTGTCCTTCACTGTGATGATGTTGAGGGCCCAATAATCCTCGCACATTCATCATGATATGTCCTTCTTTAGTACTAGGAGGATCGATGAAGAGTAGGGGCTGAGACTTGACCTGATGATCCCTGTTTCCAACATCTCTTTAATGATCCACTCTATCTCAACCATCTAAAGATGGGGTACCGGTATGGCCGAGCGTTTGCTGGAGCTTTTCCTAGCAAGATAGGAATTCATAGCCGAGCAGGGGGAAGTCCTTTCGGTTCAGTAAACATGTCCATAAATTTATCAAGCAAGGAGGAGAGAGTAGGGTTTTCTTGCATCGTCAGTTTGTCAAGTTGTAACCCATGCAATTTGATTAGGAAACCAATATGCATCTTGTGTCGTACCCTTTCCATCCTTTGAATCGTAGTAGTGGAAACCTTGACCCCGCATTTGCCTCTTAGGATCACCTATTTCCCATTAATGAAAAACTTTATAAGGAGTTTGGAGAAGTTCCAGGAAACATCACATAGAGTTGTTAGCCACTTGATGTCTAGCACCACTTCGTAGTCTTCCAACGCTAGCAAGAAAAAGTCTGCGATTATCTCTTGGCCCTGCATGATCAATTTCACTCGCAAGCACTTGTGGCCACAAGATAGGGTTCTGCCAGCTGCTACCTTCACGTCAAACTTGTCACAATCTTTGACTTGATAGGTTAATCGCGCAATGGAAAAGAAAGCATTTTAGGGGATTCATCCTCATGTTGTGCTTTCAAAGTATCTCCAATAGGATTGTGACCAGCTGGTGCTTGAGGAATCCTATGATCTTCGTTGTTCGAGGGTTCACATAGCCGGCTAGGGCATGGACTGTGCTAATGATCGGCTCGGCTTCTTCCTCTGCATCTTCCTCCTTGGGTTCGAGATCTATGTCCTCGGGTATGGATCTTCAATTAGTTCAATCATCAAAAGTCTCTTTCTTTGGAAGCGATGATCTTTGCTCCACGGTTCATTGTAGTGCCAACATAGTCCTTTACCCAATCTCTCTCAAAGTTCTTCTCGGGTAAGCTTCTTTGTCATAGGAGTTTGGTTGACAATAGGGGAGGCTGGTGGTTTGATGACTGCTGGTCTATGCATGATATTGGTCCTCCGAGCATCAATGTTAAGTTTTTCTTCTTGGATATGGGCGAAAGAGATGATAGCCATCAAGGTATATGGTTGACGGGCCTTAACTTCACATCGGATTTCCGTTTTAAGTCCTTCAATGAATGTCCTTGACAATTACTTTTTAGACCAATCATGAGTTTGATTTGAGAGACGTTCAAACCTGGTTTGGTATTCTTGCACGATAGAGATTTGTGGAATCTTTGCAAGTTGGTCGTCTGCATTCTCATACTCTGACGGTCGTAAAATAGATCAGCAGTTCACTTTTGAATTACCTCCATGTGGGTGCACCGTGTGTGTGCTCTAATCAGTCGTACATTGAATAGCATCTCCTTCGAGGTGTATAACAGTGATGTCTACCATGGATCCTTCTGGAGTCTTATGAAAATGGAAGAACCTTTCAGCTTACGAGATTCATCTGGTTGGGTCTCCATCTTCTCATCTAGGGAACTCCACCCTCATGCACGAGTATCCAGAGTCCTACGCTTGATCACCCTTCTCAGATTGGTTCTCCTTGTAATCTAAACTTTCTCTATGCTGAGATCTGTTTGGGCTCTCTGATCAGCCTATTCTGAATTCATGGAAGAGTGCTTGCAATCTATCCTTCATACGAGCCTCGAATGCTTTAAACCTTACATCGAGAGCATCATTTGAGGCCATTGCGTAAGATTAAAGATCTATGATGTTCAACTCCTTCTGTTGTCGAGTCAAGGGCATGAGATTTGTGCTAGATGGTGTTGGTGGCAATAGCAAGGAGGGAGGAGGAGATAGCAGTAGTGATCTAAGGTTAGATGGCTATAGCAAATTACTGTTGGTGGTGGCGATAGTAGGGGGTGAAGGTAGCTACGGTGATAGTAATCTAGGGTTAGATGGCTGCGATAAATGTTGCTAGTGTGGCAGCAACAGGAGATGAGGGTGGCAACAGCAAGAGATGGAAGTCGACAATTGCATACGGGAGTTGCAGGCGGTAGCAGCAAAGGGTGAAGATGAAGGCAGTGGCAACAATTTAGGGTTAGATGGCTTCGATAAATGTTGCTGGCGGTGGCAGCAACAGGAGATGAAGGTGGCAACTGCTAGTTACATGTGCCCTGCAAGCCAATCACGTGAGTGATGGCACGTGTGACACACTGCATAATCTTTTTGCTTATGATTAATATTGGTATATTCTCGCATTATATTATTTGTTGCATATATATTGTAATATCCTTGGTTCTGTGCAATGAGAATCGGATCGCGATGAGATCACGATGATGAGATCGATTCACCTTTAAACATAGATCCTAAATAATCTCAATCATAAGTTACTCGAGAGGGACATTGAGATAATCGGACATTGAGATAATCGGACAGATCGATATACTATATACCCATCCATATGATGAAGGCGGGAGAAACTAAGGATATAGTACATGTGCTTATCGGAGAATGAGTTCACTGATTGATCCGCTTATGAAATGTTATATGGTTAATGATACCTAATGTCAGACAGTGATTCCATAGTCCCAGTTGTGTATTTGGTCCTTAGACTTGAGACATAAAGGATGCCTTATATGAGTACTCCTTTCTTTGACGCCAGACTTACAGGTTTGGAAAGTTTCAAATCTAGTACAATTGGTTATCGACATCGGTGGCCAACCTTACGAAGGCAATTGAGTGTCAATAGAGGATCATCCACTCTCGGTATCATGAGAGGAATATCCCATATGTGCTTGCTCAAATAAATCTCTGGCCAGGATCATTCGGATTGAGAGAGAATGAGTTCTCCGGTAGAATCCGATTAGAGCAAGATAAGCTAATTCTGTATGTTACCTGACAGTACCATATCCAATATATGGTCTCTGGGACATTAGTTGGATGAGGGATTATAAATACATGGTAATTTTGAACAGACAGGTCCGACGGATTCGATCCCCCTGTATCGTCTAGGAACTATGGTGTAGTGGCCTAGTACGTCTATAGTCGATGAATCGAGTGAATTATTATGGGGATAATAATTTATTATATCAGAAGGAGTTCTGAGAGAGTGACTTACAGCCAGGTCGGTATCGGGCCTAGAGGGTCACAGACATATGATGGATGCTTCAGCGAATAGAGGATTGGATGAAGATCCAATTAGCCCCTATTCTCATTAGATGAGACTCTATGCTGATGGGCTCCTTACTTAAGGCCCAATTAGAGGTCTAAGGAGATTATTGAATAGAGATTTAATAATACAAGGTAGTGGGTTATTGGATGGAGATCCAATACCCACTAAGGCAGGAGCCCTTGGGTTTTTTGGTGGCTCTCTATAAATAGGAAGGGAGACTCATGATTGATAGGCTGCAACCTTAGCCACCACCTCCTATTCTCCTTCCTCCCTCTACGTAAGAGTTGTGAGATCAGATTGGAGGAGTTTCGCTGCAGAGATCTATCGTGTGGATACCGCTAGAGAGGAGGACGCTTGACCTCCTTTATCTTCTCCATCCGGATCTGGAATACAGGGATATATGATCTCCCTAGGTAAAAGTAATCTCTCACATATCGTGGTTTTCCAGTTTTTGTGGTTTTTCTCACGACTCCAATCTTTTGCATGACGATTTGATCGGCGTGGGAAACCGATTTTTATTTTGATTTTTGTTGCGCATGTGATGCACCCAATGTGGTTTCCCAATAGCAACAACAAGAGATGGATGTCGATGGCTACAAACTAGAGTTACAGGTGGCGGTAGCAATAGCATGGTAGGGCGGTGATGGACTAGATGGACAACGAGATGTTAAGAACACTGCTCTGATACCATATGATAGGAACCCAAAGGTTTCTATCAGGGATAATTGATCTCTGTAAGGGATTGACCCTTCTTGATCTCTAAAGGGGATTGGCCCTCCTGGGGTTTCGGCCATAAGACTGACAACAAGAATCGATCTTTCATTCCCCCCGAAAAGAAGAATTACATGCTTATTTATAGGGTTCCATAAAGAGACCCCCTAACCCTGGACTCTAACTAAGAGTCCTAATAGGAATGGAACTCCTACTTCTACTAGGACTCCTACTTCAGCCGATCCAATTCCAACTAGGATTTGAGCACGTTTATTCAAATCAACTCCTAGCGAATTCAATGTCTGGTCTAGGCCAGCCAATAGGGCCCAATAAGTACACTCAACTCAGTAGATTAGGACCCGACCCTGCTAGGGTCCTATCAAGCTTCAATTGGTGTCTGGCATTGCCGTCTTTGTCATCCCTCATCCCTTATCCAACAAAACTTACTTTCTTACTATTCTCTTCCAACTATGAAAATCAATAGCATTATTGCTAGTTATAAATGCCCTGCAAGCCAATCATGCAAGTGATGGCACGTGTGACACACTGCGTAATTTTTTTGCTTATGATTAATATTGACATATTCTCACATTATATTATATGTAGTATATATATTGTGATGTCCTTGGTTCTGTGTAATGGGAATCGGATCGTGATGAGATCATGATAATGAGATCGATTCATCTTTAAACACAAATCCTCAATAATCTTGGTCATAGGTTACTCGAGAGGGACATCGAGATAACTGGACAGACCGGTGTACTATATACCTGTCCATATGATGGAGGCGTCTGGTCTCATATCCACTTTTGTGGAGACCCTAAGGATATAGTACAGGTGCTCATTTGGAAAATGAGTTTACTGATTGATCCGCTTATGGAATGCTGTATGGTTAATGATACCTAATGTCAGACAGCGATTCCATAGTCTCAGTTGTGTATCTGGTCCTTGGACTTGAGACACCAAGGATGCCTTGTATGAGTATTCCTTTCTTTGATGCCGGACTTACAGGTTTGGAAAGCTCTAGATCTGGTATAGTTGGTTATCGAGATTGGTAGCCAACCTTACAAAGGCAATTGAGTATCAATAGAGGATCATCCGCTCTCGGTATCACGAGAGGAATATCTCATATGTGCTTGCTTAGACAAATCTCTGGCTAGGGTCATTTGGATTAAGAGAGAAGGAGTTCTCCAGTAGAATCAGATTAAAGCAAGATAAATTGATTCCGTATATGACCTGCAATACAATATCCAATATACGGTCTCTGAGATATTAGTTGGATGAGGGATTATAGATACATGGTAACTGTGGACAGACAGGTCTGATGGATTCAATCCCCCTGTACTGTCTGGGGACTATGGGGTAGTGGCCTAGTACGTCCATAGTCGATGAGTCGAGTGAATTATTATGGATATAATAATTCACTATATCAGAAGGAGTTCTGATGGGAGTGACTCACGGCCAGCACGGTATCGGGCCTAGAGGGTCACACACATATAGTGGAAGCTTCAACGAATATAGGATTGGATGAAGATCCAATTAGCCCCTATTCTCATTAGATGAGACCCTATGTTGATGGGCTCCTTGATTAAGGCCCAATTATAGGCCTAAGGAGATTATTGGATAGAGATCCAATAATGCAAGATTAGTGGGTTATTAGATGGAGATCCAATACCCACTAAAGAAGGAGCCTTAGGGTTTTGATGGCTCTCTATAAATAGGAGGGGAGACTCAAGGCTGATAGGCTGCAGCTTTAGCCACCACCTCCTATTCTCCTCTTTCCCTCTGAGCAAGAGTTGTAAGATCAGATTGGAGGAGTTTCACTGTAGAGATCCATCGTGTGGATACCGCTAAAGAGGAGGACGCTTGATCTCTCTAGGTAAAATCAATCTCTCTCACATCACGGTTTTATCGATTTTTACGTTTTTCTTACGACCCCAATCTTTTGCCCGATGATTTGATCTGCGTGAGAAATCAGTTTTTGTTTTGATTTTCACTACGCATGTGATGCATCCGATAAGGTTTCCCAACATTGGTATTAGAGCCAAGGTTTTTATGTGAAATACTAGTTTTAAACTGTGTGCGATGAGATTAAATCACGTAGAATCGTTATACGCATTCTTGCTGCGTTTTCACAGCGAAGGAAGCCCTTGCAAGGGGCAGCCGGGCATGGCCACGGCCAGCCCCCCTACAAGGGGGGCGGTCGGCTGCGGCCAGGCCCCCTGCAAGGGGCAGCCACCCGTAGTGGTAGCAGTCCCACGGGCATGAACGGCTACGGCCAGCCCGCAAGGGGCTACCGCCAGCAGCCAGGCCACAAGGACCTGCTGCCCACGGTGCGACCGCAAGCGGCCAGGCCGTAGGTGGCGGTTGCCTGCTGCAAGGCCGCAAGGGCAGCCCCGCGGGCAGGGTTGCCGCCTACAAGGGTGGTCGCTGGCAGGAGCGACTGCGACAGGGCCAGCCCACGATGTGCCGGCCGAAGGCAGCAACGCCTGTCGCATGGGCAGCTGCCCAGCCCGACGACGTGCAGCGCCACCACCTGCGCAGGGCAGAGGTGGCGACGATGGTGCAGATGGGGGCAAGGAGAGGGCTAGGGCATCCTTTTAAGTAAAAGGATGATCCTGCACCTCTAATTTTTAAAAATTCTAAAGACTGTCCTCATCTGCAGAATTCTGAAAATGCCCTCAATTTGAAAATTTTGAGGACTGTCCTCTTATCCAGAATTATGAAAATGCCCTTGATAATTTTGGAAATCCCAAGCATGTCCTAATTTCTAAAAAAATATTAATTAAATAGTTTAAATAATTATTATATATATCTAGTAATCCTACATATGATGTGATGTACATGTGATGTATGTTGTGGATGGATGACATGAGCCATGTGTTGTGATGTGTGTAATTGTGATTATTATTATTATTGGGGCCTGCGAGCCTACGTTTTTCTCGTTTATTGTTGGGCCTGTGATTATTTGTAATTACATGGAAAGGCGCAGCAGGAGCGTGGAGGTTACAGCGGGACCCACGATACCGTGGCAGGAGATCACGATGCATAGTGATGCGACGATCCGACGAAATCGATGATGACGAGATCAACAATCACAGGGCATGGAGATGCGCTAATGCACACATAGATTCTATTGTGAGTGATTAGGCCCATTGACTCGGGCTTAATCATATTAGGCCCATTGGCTCGGGCTTAATCGTATTAGGTGACGGCTCATGATCATCCGATGTGGCTTACATGTGTGATGTGTTATACACCTACTAGATATATGTATATATATAAATATATATATTTGCATACGATGTAGATATATATTAAATATGTATGTGTGTGACACGACATATTAGGAGACCGATAAAATGCAAAAGCCCCTCCTAAGATAATATTAAGTTAGTAAGCGTGAGGTAATAAGATTGACCCACGTGACCTTCCATCGTTATAGGAAGAGACATAGGTTGAGTTGGTCGAGTCCCTCAGGGCTCACCTATCTACGTGATCGAGTTCTTGCCTACGACATAGAGATGTCACCGGTGACCTGAGGACATGGTATTCTTGGTCGAGTCCGTCGAGGGCATATCATTGAATCAGACTCATCTTGTAATGATGGTGATGACTTAACTGAATGTTATGGTTAGTCGAGTTCCACGAGATCATGATGATTCGGAGGCCGAACGTGATGAGAATCACAAGCAGTTATGATTGGCAAGAGTTGCCTACCTTTTGGGCTTAGTGTAATTGGTCGAGTCCCTCGAGGTTGCACTAAGATGCCAATTGGATCTCGATCCCTACTAGGAGTTTGCCGAAGACTTCCGTCTCACATATCGAGGGTGTCGTGTGATTCTCTAAGAAAATAGTGGGAGTATATTAAGATAGGAGTCCCTATCTTAATTAGTATTTTCTGTAAAATCTGCATATTATTTACGCTATATCTTGTTTGTCGCTTGCAAAACCCCTACGTGGCATACTTGATGCCAACCGCCTCATTAGTCCAAAAGCTCAACATTTTGAGAATTATTCTCCCTGAAGATAAAATCGTATATGTCCTTAACATGATTGTGCCCACGCTGGAGGAAAGGATAAGCGAGGATGAGATTGCTTGCTTTGTGAAGTATATAGATAGTCCTAGAGGATAACATGTATATTGATCTTATACTTCAGTCCCTACCGGATTCTTTTTCACAGTTCATTATTAACTTTAATATGATTATGTTTGAGGTGACTCTCCCTGATAGAAGGAGAAGCCAATTCTCTATATTGGTGAGACCAAAAAGAAAATGAAGGCCAACAAGATCCTTAAGAAGGGCAAGGGCAAAGAAAGACCAGGTAAGGCAAAGGTTGCCAAGAAATACCCGGCAAAGGATAAAGGACATTGCTTCCACTGTGGCCAAGACGGACATTGGAAGAGGAACTGTAAGGACTATCTTGCAGAGAAGGTGAGATAGAAGCTTGGAGAAGCTTCAGGTATATTCATGATCAGTCTCCACTTGTTAGATTTTTATGATAACACATGGGTATTAGATACCGGGAGTGTTTATCATAACTATAATTCGTTGTAGGTTCTGGCAAGACCTAGGAGATTGGCTAGAGGCGAGATAGACCTCAAGATGGGCAATGAAGTAAGAGTTGTTGTCATTGCTATTGGAGAGGTCACCCTACATCTTCCTGGTGGAGCTATTATTGCATTAGATGCATGCTATGTTGTTCCCTCTATTATCAAAAATATTATTTCTATCTCTTGTTTGACAATTAGCAGATATAAATTAGTTTTTGAGAACAATAATTGTTCAATAATAATGGATGATAAGATCATCACTAGAGGGACCCTAATAAATGGCTTATATATGTTAGATACTTCTCCACATTTCATGAATATAAATATATCTAAGAGGAAAAAAGATGAGGTGAATAATGCATACCTATGGCATTGTAGGCTAGGTCATATACATGAGGGAAGGATTCAAAAGTTGTTGAAAGATGGATACTTAGATCCATTTGACTATGAGACATATGTAACTTGCGAACCTTGCCTTCGTGGGAAGATGACCAACTCTCCTTTTAATAGAACACGAGAGAGAGCCACCGAGTTATTGAAACTCATACATAGTGATGTATGTGGTCTCATGTCGTCTCAAGCTATAGGTGATTACTCATACTTCATTACATTCACTGATGATTTCTCTAGGTATGGACATGTGTACTTAATGAAGTATAAATCTGAGGCCTTCGAGAAATTCAGTGAATATAAGAATGAGGTAGAGAACCAAATTAGAAAGAATATTAAGAGTCTTCGATCAGATCGAGGAGGAGAGTACTTGAGTACGAAATTCACTCATTTTCTCAAGGACAATTGGATCTATCCTAGTGGACACCTCCTTATACACCTCAGCTCAATGGTGTATCAAAAAGGAGGAATCACATGCTGTTAGACATGGTGCGATCCATGATGAGTTTCGCTGACCTACCCGTCTCATTCTGGGGGTATGCCCTAGAGACTGCAGCTTACCTTATGAACATGAGGGTATTGTACCCATCGGCTGTAAATGGATCTTCAAGAAGAAGATCGGAGTGGATAGAAAGGTAGAGACATATAAAGCAAGGCTGGTAGCTAAAGGATATCGTCAAAGATAAGGAGTTGACTATGACGAAACCTTTTCACCTGTAGCCATGCTTAAGTCCATTAGAATTATTTTGGCCATTACAACACACTATGACTGAGATCTAGCAGATGGATGTCAAAATGACACTCCTCAATGGCAATCTCGAGGAAGATGTGTATATGATACAACCAGAGGGATTCGTATCCAAAGAGAGTCCAGATAAAGTATGCAGGTTGCTTAGATCCATTTATGGATTGAAGCAAGCTTCCCGAAGTTGGAACATAAGATTTGATGAGGTGATCAGATCTTATGACTTTGTTAAGAACGAGGATGAGCCTTGTGTGTACAAGAAGGTAAGTGGAAGCGCTATCACCTTCTTGGTGCTATATGTGGATGACATCTTAATCATTGGGAATGATGTATGAATGCTCTCCACAGTAAAGGCTTGGCTATCTAGAAACTTCTCCATGAAAGACTTAGGGGAAGCATCCTATATTTTGGGGATCAGGATCTATAAAGATAGATCCAAAAGGATATTTGGCTTGTCACAGTCTAGTTACATAGACTCTTTTGTCAAAAGGTTTGGCATGAAAAATTTCAAGAGAGGTCTCATACCGATGAGACATGGAATATCACTTTCTAGGAATATGTCCCCAAAGACTCCTGAAGAAAGGACAAACATAAATAAGATACCTTATGCCTCAGCGATAAGATCTATCATGTATACGATATTATGTACTAAGCCTGATATAGCACATGCTCTAAGTGTCATGAGTAGGTATCAGGCAGATCCAGGTTTAGAACACTGGAAGGCATTAAAGTGTATACTTAAGTACTTGAGAAGGACTAAGGATCTTTTACTAGTATATAGAGGAGGTAGCCTCCAAGTTGAGGGCTACACAGACTCAAGTTTTCAGTCTGACATTGATGATAGCAAGTCAAATTCAGGGTATATTTTCACCATGAATGGAGGAGCAGTAAGCTGGAATAGTTCCAAGCAAGATACTACTGCCAACTCGACCATAGAGGCGAAATACATTGCTGCAGCAGAAGCAGTGTAGAAGTTAATCAAAGATTTGGGAGTCGTACCAAGCAGTGTAGAACCAATTCCCAGGTACTGCGACAACAATGGGGCGATAGCTCAAGCGAAGGAACCCAAGTCTCATCAGAAGTCTAAGCATGTTCTGAGGAGGTTCCATCTGATAAGAGAGATCATAGCCCGTAAAGATATAGCAATGGAAGGAGTTCCATCTGAAAATAATATTGTAGATCCACTAACGAAGTCGCTGGCTCAGATTGTATTTGAACGTCACAAGGGTCTGATGGGGATCAGACACATAGGTGATTGGCTTTAGGTCAAGTGGGAGATTGCTCGTTACAGGTGTCCTGCAAGTCAATCACGCGAGTGATGGCACGTGTGACACACTGCATAATCTTTTTGCTTATGATTAATATTGGTATATTCACACATTATATTATATCTTTTTGCGTATGGATACCGCTAGAGAGGATGACGCTTGACCTCCTTCATCTTCTCCATTCGGATCTGGAATACAGGGATATAGGATCTCCCTAGGTAAAATCAATCTCTCTCACATCGTGATTTTATCGATTTTTAGGTTTTTCTTGCGACCCCAATTTTTTGCACGACGATTTGATCTGCATGGGAAACCAATTTTTGTTTTAATTTCCGCTGTGCATGTGATGCACCCGCTGAGGTTTCTCAACAAGTATAACTTATTGTAATTCTTGTCTTAGCAACAAAAGTCATATACTACCCTTTGGAACATCCTCCATATCTTATTCTATGTCATTTGAAATAGTTTAGACGGATATTTGGGACCCTACCCCAACCACTTCTTTTGATAATTTTAGACTTTATGTCATTTTTGTATATTATTTTACTAAAAAATGATCCTCTCACCATACCATCTTGTCCTTCCCATAAGGATACACATTTTATTGTTCCTCTAATTCAACAACTTCTTATTCCCTCCACTACTCTTCACAAATTCATCCTATTGATGAAACACTATCCTTAGAAACACAACCACTACCATTACCTTCTGTCTGACTTAGTGACTCTAAAGTACCTTTGTCTGACCAGGTACTTGTTAGTGCCTCTCCACTAATACAACCTAATAATCCTGTCGCACCTGGCCATCCCATGACAACACGTTCCAAAAGTGGTATTTTCAAACCACGTCAAATACTTGACCTTATACTATATCAAATCTTTCTTTAGAGCCAATCGAACCCATCACCATCACTCAAACCCAAAAATCTACACATTGGCGTAAAGCCATGTGCGAAAAATATGATACCTTACTTCATAATTCTACATGGACCCTTGTACCCTTTTATCATATACAAAATATCATTCGGTGTAAATGGGTTTTTCGAATTAAGTGGAACTCAGATGGATATGTTGCTAGATATAAAGCACATCTAGTGGCTAAAAGTTTTCATCAACAACCTGGAGTTGACTTCATAGAAACATTCAATGTCGTTATTAAGCTGAATTATCTTGAGTTTGGTCATCACCAAAGGTTGAGAATTATGACAATTGGATGTTAATAATGCTTTCCTACAGGGGACTTTAACTAATGATGTCTTTATGCAGCAACCTCCTGGATTCATCCATCCTCAGTATCCAAAACATGTTTGCAAATTATAAAAAGCTATTTATGGATTTCGTCAAGCTTCGAGAGCCTGCTACACCGAACTTGGCTCATTTTTTACATCAATTGGCTTTATTAACTCTAAGTATAATGCTTCGTTATTTCTAAGAAAATAAAATGAAAGTACAATATATCTACTAGTGTATGCGGATGACATTATTTTCACAAGTAATAATCCTATGGAGATCAAGAAATATCTCAAGCAACTGATAGATCGATTTTCTATTAAAGATCTCGAAACCTGTTACTTTCCAGGAGTGGAAGCTACTTATACATCTTCAAGACTCTTTCTATCTCAAAAAAATTATATTCAAGATCTATTATCAAAAACAAATATGCAGCACGCCAAATAAGTTGCCACTCCACTCTTTGATACTGAATCACTTAAGCTATATGATGGCAGTGCTACTATGGATCCTACATAATATCAATAAGTAGTTGGCTCCTTACAGTACCCGTCTCTTACTCATCTAGATATCCAGTTTGCAGTCAATAAATTATCTCAATTCAAGCATCAGTCATCGACTACCCATTGGTGTATAGTAAAACGAGTCTTATGATATCTCAAAGAGATTCTTAATCATGAATTATTTCTTTGAAAATACTCACCACTTCATCTCCATGCCTTTGTTGATGCTGACTGGGCAGGAAACATTAAAGACAAAACCTCTATATTGAGATATATTATCTTTCTTAGTCTAAATCCAGTTAGTTGGAGTTCAAAGAAGCAAAAGACAGTCACATGGTTTACAACTGAAGCTGAATACCGAGCCATTGATATCGCTACTACAGAACTCAACTAGGTTACGAATCTACTGAAAGAATTAGATATCAACTCCGTTATAACTCCAACAATATATTATGATAATGTCAGAGCCATCTACCTATGCGCCAATTCAGTGTTCCATTCACGTATAAAATACATTAGTATAGACTTCCATTTCACTAGAGATCAAGTTGTCAGACATCAACTACGAGTTTCTCACATATATATTGCTGATCAAATAGTAGAATCTCTCACAAAGCCACTCGTCTGTAAAGTATTTTCTTTAAATCGATTCAAGATTAGCATCATTGACAAGAGCTTAATCTTTCAGGGGCATAATAAAAGATATAAATATAGATCTCTAGAAGATATGGATAGAAGATATGATCTTCTACATAAAAAATTAGTTGGATTAGATTCCTCCATTGTATTAGATTCTAGAGGATGAGATATAGTCATATTTATACAGGTTAGAGGATGAGATTTTCTCTATCAAGATTATCATCTAAATCTTTAGGTGGTTAGAGATCATATCTCATATCCTATGTTAATTCAATATTCAATTATTTCTCTTTAATCTATCATTCCCGGTTCATTTTCTATGAGCAGCCTGCAAATCAGCGCTCCCAGGAATGTGTCCATCCATTTTTCCAAGTGTATCTCAAACGTTTAAATTGGATTCTTTAGAATGTCAACCAACTTTGCTTTCAGGGTCAAGCTTTCGAAATATAACATTGTGGACCTCTGATAACAGAATTAGTTCGCAAGTTGAATAGTACATTATAAGCTTATGATTTGAAGTCTTATTCGATATATTATGAATAGTACATCCATCAATTAAAAAGAAAATTATTCGATATAAGCTTATGTATCCATCAATTAAAAAGAAAATTAATATCTAAATGGTATGTTATATCATACTCACTTATGATTTGAAGTCTTATTCGATATATTTTTAAATTTTAAATATTGATTAAGTTATGTGTACGAGATTCACTTGTGGAAGGACTTAAAATTTCATTAGATATTTTATACCTGAAACATTGACTAAAGGATTGTGTACGAAACTCTTCAAATGTTAAGGATTTGAAATCTTGTTAGATATATTTTGAAAGTATTAATTGGTGCAGATCTTTATAAGATTTCGGATTTAAATCCCGCACTTATCATTTTATTCTTTATAAAATAAAAAAATATTAAAATGATATTAATATTTTGCAGCGGCTTTAGCAGCTGCACTTGATTTAGTTCTGACACATTAGCCGTCTATCTATTCAGCTTAGGTAGGTACACTATCGTCTGAGTTATCCTGAGGCGGCCTTCCGTCTATTCACCATCCAAACTCCACACTTAAAAATGATCAAGAGTCAATTAGAAGTTGTCTTCCTATATCTAATTCAATATGATCAAAGCAACAAAAATTACGTAACAAATTACTTACAACTTTCTAATTATAATCTGAAAGATCGCAGATGGCTAGCTATCCTTAACATCAATTTGTATTTGATACTTTGGCAATAGAAGTGGAAATGAAACCCAATGGAAATGATGTGCAAATCAGCATCAGCTGTCCATGACTGTAACTGCAACACTGAAGTCTAAAAATCACTTGAAATCTTTTCCAATATTAAAAACTAAGGATTCAAGCATGTAAACAGATTCCAAACCAAGAGAGCTCCATTTAACCTTAACAGACTAGCCATGGCCTGAAAGGATAGATTCACACCAAAAACAGTCAAAACATCTTGTGCTAGCCGGTCACATCAATCTGATTAGTATGTATGATCAGTATAATGACTATAGTTATAATGAAACATATAATAGAGGAGGAAAAGAAGAGTAAAAAAGAAGAGAAATGAAACAGAGAAGACTGAGAAAGTAGAGAAGAAAAAGTAGGAAATACGATAGCGGGCGACGAGTATCAACGTCTGTTTCAGATGCATGTTGATAAAAAGGATTCACGTTCATTGAAAAAGAAGGCTCGTGGAGGCAAGCGCTAACCAATTAAATTATTTTTTTCTTGATCAGATCAGATCATCTGAAACGAGAATAATCTATGTATCAATTTATGCTAGGGTGATGCATACCACCCGATTAATACCGGTCTAGGTGAATGACAGCATAAAAAACCCTTCCACTGTCTGTGCTTTCCCTGGGGCCAATTCTCCACTCTGCTTTCCCCAAATCGCACACTTGTCCAGCTCCTATTTAGATGTTAAATCCAAGATTGTAGACATTTTACAATTTCTCAGTAATTTATGATCACCGGCTGCTTTGCTGAACACACAACCGAGGTTCCACTACGATAATGATACAAGATACCAGTTACATGAAACAGACTCGTGCATGTATGAAAGATACAAAAAAAATAATTTGTATATGACCAATTTGTTCCATGCCAAAAGCTGAAAATTTATTGATTAAAACTAAAAGATATACACAGACAGACTTGTTCTAGTTGTCATTACATGCAATTTAACAATAAGTTAATGCTATGCAAACAGATTCATTGATTGGTCACCAATGTAAACAGTGAACATTGCATAGAGATAATTCAATTTTCAAGTAATCTAGACTAGTAAAACATATACTTGCTGGTACCACACAGCTGAATCCTACTGCTCCGCCACTTCAAACCAGAAAAAGATCGAAGTTCGTGAGTAAATGGCCCGTACACGCTGCAACACCAAATGGCCACTGGTCCAAACAGCCTTCGCACCACCTTCAATTCTTGTCCGAGCAACCGTGACACCATCTCCAGTTCCCTTTACTGGCTGTGGAAATGAATGGCATCCATTGGCTGTGCTCATTATTGGAAAGGAGAGGTAATCTAATGGGTTTGCTTCACATTGAAGAATGCACCCCTCAATTGTTAATCTCCCGCTACGGTGAAGCAAGCAACATCCTAGCTCTGCTTTGATCATCAAATTAGTTATCTTGCATGTGGAAAGAAACTCCAACGCGCTGTGAAGACATTTTAACATGAGGAATTCCAGCTGATGGAAACAAAAGGAATAAAGGTACCAAAGAAGACATTGCATGTTAACAAATGAACTACTACTTGTCTCAGTCAAACTGCTAGTTCTATCTGATGCTAGAAAGTCAGAATCAACCATTCTCCGAAAATGGGATGAAGAAACATATCCAGTATAGATGGCTGCTGTCACATATGAAGGGTCTATAATCAAAGATGATAACTAACACACCAATGAGATGATCAAACCTTTCAGAGCCACGAGAACAAGTCAATACAGTATCATCTGGAAGTTCACCCCCACCGATCTGTAGAAATCAGGAGAAAAGAACATGGCTTAATATGCAACTGCAGAGATTGTAGGAAAAAATTGCTACTACTATAATTTAAGATAAATTCAAGGTCTGCTCAAAACACTTCATCAACTTTGATGCTTCTCTGCAACATGTACAATTGCTACGCAAAGTAACAGATATGCTATCGTTTTTGTCATTGAGAGCAAACAGATTCAATTTAATTGTTTTCAGTTATATGAATGACATGAAGAATAGCAATTCATTATTAGTGATTTAGGTAATGATAAGGCTGTCAGGAAATAACATTGATCTAAGAACAGATAAGCCATTGCACTAGTGGATTTTAAAAATGCATCTGAGAAGTGAACAAAGCAACATCAATGATAATGAGTCAACTTACTAGGCAAAGAGGCTTTTTGATCTGGATATTACATGCAACATGATCCAAACCAGGAGCAATCAGAATGGTATCACCAGGCCTACATCGGACACAAAAATCATTATATAAATATTCACAGCTTTCTCCGATGAAATTCAACTAACGAACCTTGCAGCAGAAATTGCAGCCTCAAGATTGGGAAAAACTCCAGGCTCACCCATGTTTCTAATAGAATTTTCCACTCGCAACCATAGTCGGGGATGACACACCAGATAGCGCCACCTGTGGCAAACAAGGGCGACACTGTAGCGATCTGCAAACCAAGAAAAAAGATGCTAAAGCAAATAATAAACATAATCATGTTGTATCAACATATCCACTTAAGAACACATGGAAGCAATTGTAACTCCAAACATGGTGTCATTTTTGTGTAGCATTCCTGTTGGTGTGGTACCGCAACGTAGGATGATGAGTCAGCCCGATGAGGTTGCCCGTGTGCACAAACTCGCCACCGCAGTCCGCCTACGTGATGCCTTGGTCCCGACCTATAGTCGGAATCCTCGTGGGTGGTTGGGCGGTCAGCACTCCTCTCCTGCACAAAGGCCCTGGCCGAGCTGTTGGTGTTTAGCCTGGCCCCTCCGACGATCAAGTCAGGGGTGGAGTTGATTGGATGAGTGTGGTTCTGATAGGACTCCAGTAGGGTTGAGTCCTAATCACCCCAGAAGTAATCAATAAGAACCCTATGAGATTATAATAAAATCCCACCTAGTCAATTCTATCCTATAAAAAAGTATGACTAGGGTTTATTTTGGGACCTTAGGGCTTCCTGGCCGCCGCCTCCTTTACTGGGTTGGTCGGCTAGGGTTTCTAGCAAAGGAGCATGGCTTGTGCAGCCACTTAGGCCACCGCCCCCTTTATTTATCATGGTAGCTATAGGAGGGGCAAAAGTGGGAATTCACTTAGGAAGCACCCTCCTAGGGCTAGGGTTTGGAGCCCTATATAAGCATGTAGCCTCCATCTCTTTTCATCAAGTAAGATCAATCTATAATTCAACCATATGGCCGACTACTAGGAGGGAGGAACCCCTATAGCGTTCCAAGGGTTGATCCCCTTCAAAGATCAAAATCTATAAAGCTCCATCTGGGGTTTTATCATCTGGTATCAGAGCCGCGTTCCTGCTGCCCTGTAGCCATCTTTGCCGCCTCCATCTTCCAAGCAATTCCCACAATTGCTTTTGACGTCGCCTTCATCCACTGTCACCCACCAAGCCGCAAATCCATCAATCTACTGTCGTCCTCTGTGTCAACATCATAGATCTGGTTGGAGATCCTTACGTCATGATGTCGGTGGCCTTATTCGAAGCCAAATTGGAGGCTTTCGAGACGCGTATGGATGCTAGACTACGCCTCTCTTCGAGGAGTTCAGATGGGTCGATTGTCGAGCCCAAGAAGACCACAACGAGCAAACTCAGATTGCAAAAAGAATCCACCGGACATAAGAAGCAAACATAAGACACGACAACCCTACACCTCAACGACATCAATCTCCTTTGCACCACTTCAAGAAGGGCACCTCAATCAAGATGCTCAGAGCATGAGCCACATCCCAATCAATAGCATACAAACCTTCAGTAGCAACCGATTACGAGAATATTAATGAACAACTAGCAAAGATCCGTCAAACCTCCACCATCCAAGAGTACCAGATCGAGTTTGAAAGGTTAACTAATCAAACTCGTGATTGGTTTGAAAAACAGATATTGAGGACTTTCATTGAGGGCTTGAAGCCAGAGATTCAAGAAGAAGTTAAAGCGCGACAGCCGTACACACTTAAGGTAGCCATCTCCTTCACATGACTACATGAAGATAGGATGAACCAAGATGCTCGGAGGACCAAAGCCACCGCACGACTAGCAACACAAAGACTCTCGGCCCCATCTACCACCAACCGATCACCTCAGCCGAAAAAGTTAACAAAAGAAGTGCTTCGGGATAGATCGGCAAAGGGCCTATGTTGGCATTGTAATAAATTGTGGAGCCGAGACCACCATTGTAAAAAAAAGATACCTCTGTTGATTGAGCCCATTGAAGAACCCAAACTCAAAGATAAGGCTCTCGATCCGAGGAGAAGGATATGAAGGAAAAACCACAGTCAGCCGCCCGCACCTTACATAGTTCACCACAGATAATGGACATTGATGGCTTCATCAAGCATCAGCCCATCACCATCCTCGCCGATACCAGGAGCTCCAACGACTCTATGAATGGCAAAAGAAAACAGGTGACCTTATGTGGGAAAGGAGAGAACGAAGAAAAGATGATCTCGACACAGCGCTTGAAGAAGCTCGCTGAAATCTCAAGCACCTCTGTCGAACCAAGCCGACTCCTTCCTACCAAACTGCACAACCCTCGTATGCTGGTTTGACAAGGGGAACCACCAGCACATATTCGGCCATATTGCTATCCACATCTTCAGAGGACCGAAGCTAAAAGGATCATCCAAGAGACGCGGGAAACCCGGATCATTCGGCCACGACCTTCCCTTGCAATGACACTTTATCTCCAAAAGTCTTGCCTCTTTGTCTGTAGGGATAAGCTCTTCCTAAAGTGTCACGTTCAACTGAACCAGCTATGGTTTCTGATGCAGCACTCCCACATCTCGAACTACTTCCATGACTTCACCAAGGAGCGGACCATGATGCTAGAAGTCTTCCTTAATTATGACCTCCGATCCACGGCTCACAATTGTAAGAAGGAACAAGAGAAAGGCATCCACACGACCCCTATAGCCATGATGTCATCTACATCAGTGCTAGCATTACCCGAACGTGGCAATGTGTTCATAATTGGAGCAGACATATCAAGAGTTGAGATCGGCACCATCCTCATGCAAGATGGTCAACAACACGAAGAAGTGAAAATGAGCCCCGAAAATTCACCACTCCTACCCATCTCAAACTCGGATCAGGCTCACACCACCGAAAATTTTATCCGAGGGCAGCCCTCATTCCAAAAGAAGGCACGACTACTATTACAGAGCAACCACATGGCAGCCCATGCAAGGAAGAAACTTCCCCCTGACAAACACCGGAGCAGAAGAAAGTTTCCTGAGAAAGATCAAATTCTCCTTCATCACCAGCTCCCATCAGCACAAAATCCAAGCCTCAAGAAAGTGGTTTCCCTATTTCTTTGGGCTTGCAAAATTGGGGATCACAATAGGGCCCTAACCTGGAGATCAGATCCATGTATCAAATCAAGATTACAATTGATCCTCCGGGTATCCCACCTCAAATGAAAGTTTAAAAGGGACGATTCAACCCAGATCCATCCAACCGATCCTGTGATCTCATGATACATCATAGTCCCGCCACCACTACTAATGCTGGATCACAGGAGCTGAAGACCTGGTTCCATGAGTTCATGGAACCTTAGCCTTGAGGACAAGGCTGATTTGAAGAGGGCGGGTTTGATAGAACTCCAGTAGGGTTGAGTCTTAATCACCCTAGAAGTAATCAATAAGAACCATATGAGATTGTAATTGAACCCCACCTAGTCACTTCTATCCTATAAAGAAGTATGGCTAGGGTTTATTTTGGGGGCCTTAGGGCTTCCTGGCCGCCGCCCCCTTTACTGGGTTGGTCGGCTAGGGTTTCTAGCAAAGGGGCATGGCTTGTGCAGCCACTTAGGCCACCGCCCCCTTTATTTATGCATGGTAGCTATAGGAGGGGCAAAAGGGGGAATTCACTTAGGAAGCACCCTCCTAAGGCTAGGGTTTGAAGCGCTATATAAGCATGTAGCCTCCACCTCTTTTCATCAAGTAAGATCAATCTACAATTCAGTCATATGGCCGACTACTAGAAGGGAGGAACCCCTATAGCGTTCCAAGGGTTAATCTTCCTCAAAGATCAAAATCTATAAAGCTCCATCTGGGGTTCTATCAGGTTCTTACTGAGTGGCCCCGCCTTTACCAATGGTGGTCTGGGGTATTTATACTTGCATAGGGACTCGTCGCCCGGGGGGCACATGATCGCTGTGGTGCCTGACACGCTGCCAACCGCCTGCTGTCAGGGGTGCTATAGGCTGGTTGGCCCGTCGCGTTCGACCTGCCACGTTGCCGTCCACTCGCCCGCTGTCAGGGGCGCTGCAGGCTGGTCGACCTGTCGCGCTCACTCTGTCAGGCTGCCAGCTGCCCGCTGGCGAGGGTGCCGCAGGCTGGTCGACCCATTGCGTCTGCTCTGCCATGCCGTCGGCCCCTTGTCGCGCTGTTGGCCGTATGCTATCAGGCACGCTGCAAACCAGGTCGAGGCTCCGGCTCTCCCAGCTAGACTTATCGAGGCCATGTCAGCACCCGACATGCTCTCCGATTTGGAAACTATCCAACGTGGCCAAGCGATGTGGTCGAGGTGGGGGTGTGGTGTTATGATCATCGGTGGGTCGACCATTATTAGACCCATCCATGGCGCGTACCTAGGAAGGATTGTAGTGGAGCTTGGATCTTTGGAATATGTTAGGGGCAAGCTGACGATTGGACTGAAGGCGGCCGAGGTATGCAACTCGGGCATAATTGGACTGATGGTGGCCGAGATATGCAACTCGGGCACGATTGGGCTGATGGTGGCCGATATATGCAACTTGGGCACGATTGGACTAGTGGTGGCCGAGATACACAACTCGGGCACGATTGGACTGATGATAGCCGAGATACGCAACTCGAGCACGATTGGACTGGTGGTGGCCGTGATATGCAACTCAGGCACAATTGGACTGAAGGTGGCCGAGGTATGCAACTCGGGCACAATTGGACTGAAGGTGGCCGAGGTAAGCAACTTGAGCACAATTAGACTGAAGATGGCCGAGGTATGTAACTCGGGCTAAATTGGACTGAAGGTGGACAAGGTATGCAACTCGGCACAATTGGACTGAAGGTGGCTGAGGTATGCAACCCGGGCCAAATTGGACTGAAGGTGGCCAAGGTATGCAACTCAGCACAATTGGACCGAAGGTGGCCGAGGTATGCAACTTGGGCACAATTGGATTGAAGGTGGCCGAGGTAAGCAACTTGGGCACAATTAGACTGAAGGTGGCCGAGATATGCAACTCGGGCACAATTGGACTGAAGGTGGCCGAGTATGCAACTCGGGCACAATTGGACTGAAGGTGGTCGAGGTCTATTTCCATATGGTGAGGATATGCGGGTCTGAGGGATTAGGCGACGAAGATAGCATAATTGTGGTCCTCTCGTGCGCCGCACACAATTTCTACGGGGGCCCTGCTAGGGCTGACATGGTCGTCTCCCCGTGCGGACCCGTATTTATTGAGACCATGGGTTCCCTAGGCAGTGTTCTCTCTCTAACTCGGGTATGTGAACAGCCGCCCAGAGGTTTTATAACCCTCTCTCTCGCAGGCAGAGGCCTCACTCGCGCTCCTAGACCTCGTTTGCCTTCGTCTCGGCTTCTTCTGTCCTTCTCCTGCTCCCTTCATCTCCTTGATCAGGTCGGATGTCCTCCTCGGGTTCGTCTAGGGTCATGGTCGTTCCTTCCGCCAGTTCGGAAGGAACATGGTCGGAAGGTCCCGAGGCTAGTGTCTCGAGGTCCTCGTCTTCGGGGGTTCCCTCCCCGGTCGACGCTAAGTTGCAGAGGGACCTTGAAGTCTTGTCATGACGTAGTCTCGATCATAGGTGAGGAGGCCCTCGGGCCTATCCGGGAGTGCTATAGCATTCCCGAGGAGTATGTGTTGCGAGCTCCTTCGACCGAGCAATGACCTTACAGTGCCAGGTCCTCCGAGATAAGCATCTCGGTGGACACACTGAAGGCCGATTTGCGTTTTCCTTTGCATCCCACTATCGTGGAGTGCCTTAGGTGGTGGAGGATCTCTTCGAGTCAGATGGCACATAACTCATGGCACTATCTCATTGTGTTCCTCGGTGAGTGCCGAGGCGCGAGTATCGTTCCCACCCGGACCCTGTTCTTCACTTGTTTTCGTCTTTGTAAGAGTCGGGGGGGTACTATTTAACAGCCCGAGCTAGTTTTAAGGTCAGTGGTGCGCCAACCAACAACAAAGGTTGGAAGGCTCGATATTTCTTTATTGGTAGTCCGAGTTGGGGTTTCAGGGATGAATGGTCGATTCATCCGATCAGCAACATTCCCCCCTTGCTGTCTGAGGAGTCTTTCATGGTCAATAGGCTGAAGGGAATTCTCCCTTTTTCCCGGGCAATCCGGGACATGACCAAGATGTGGTTGGTCGAGGCGGGGCTCAGTCCCGCTTCTCAGGGTATTCTGCCTTTGATGCTTTGTCGCTTAGCATAATCCTAACTTGTTGGTCGGAATACAAGTGCCATGGATCTGAACGCTCTGCGCAGGAAGCCTAGGATGCCGAGCATGAAGAACACTGCGGTTGCTGGAGCCGAGAGCTCTCCATCGAAAGTGGAAGAGATCCGCGTGGAGGCTACGACGAAAAGGTCGATCGAGAGTTCGACTCTCGACCAGGCGGCTACTGGCCGACCCCGAAGCGGGTCAAAATAGCGATGAGAAAGCATAAGTCTCGTCACGACGAGTGAAGCTCCCAGCGGGCGGCTCGAGAAAAGGAGCCGGCGGCTTAGGCTGAGGAGGGTTTATCCCCTTACTACCCTCGACAGCGATCAATGAAGGACTTGTGCAAAACGCAAGTCCGCCCTGATGACGAAGGCTACTACGTCCTTCAGATGTCCGACTGGGCCCCGAAGGACCCGAATGCCGCGATGCAAGCTCGGTGGCCGAACCTCTCGTATACGGCCAAAGTTTAGGATGACTCCTAAGCAGCCTCGGAGTTCGGGTGGGGAGTCTTGCACCCAACGCTCGCGAAGGATCTCTACACCTTGCCGTCTGAGATCTTGATGGCCCAAGCAACGAAACAAATCGCGTTGGTAAGTCACATCTCGGGATTTTGTCGTTTTCGTCTTTTTTCGCTTATTTCCTTAACCCTCATTTTGTATATTGCAGGGGCATCATTATCAGATGGCCCTTTTGGATAGGGTCCACGACGCGGGGCGATTGGTGACCCTCATGGGGAACCGAGCGTCCCACCACGAGGCAAAGGTCGCCAAACTGAAGTTGGAGGGGGACCCCGAGCAGCTAGCCACCGCTCGACAGCAAGTGGACGAGCTTCAGGCAGACAGCGCCAAGCTGAAGTCGGGACTGGATGAATTGGCCCGTCAGTCGGAACAGGCCAAGAAGGAGCTGAATGAGCTTCGGGAAGGCTTGGCAGAGAGTCAACGCTAGGTCTGAGAGCAAAAAGCGGATCGTCGCAAGGAGGACAACGAGCTGCTAAGGCTGATGAGGGAGAACGAGAACCTGAAAACCGAGCTTCCAAGCAAGAGCGTCGCCGACTACAAACAATCGGTCGGGTTCAAGTGGGGCCAGCAGCGGATGGGGCAAGTCTCCTATGAATATGAGTATCGGGTCGCCTTGGCCCGCTTCCAGGCTCGGTATCCTGATCTAGAGGTGGACAGCGACCCTTTTACTGAGAAGCCCGAGGACAGCTTGGTGCCAACAGAGACTCGTCAGGAATTTGACGACTCCATCCCTCGCGAAGGGTGATCGGGAGCTTTTTGCTATTTTCGTATTTTGGGGGATATTCTCTCCCTCTTTTTTGGTAGGTTGAAATGAGCGTTTGTCATGTACCCCCGACTTCATTCTCGGGGCTCGACCAAACTTGACTGATTTTGTAATCGACATATTTTGTAACCGCATATTTCTATTAATGCAAACAACCTTTTGGTTCCCGACCTATGCGCAGAACTTTCGCAGATTGGATATGTGCCAGGTTCTTGGCAACTGTTTGTCGTCTAGGTTCGCAAGGATGCAAGTGCCTTCTTGAACCCCTTTGACGACTCGGTACAGACCCTCCCAGGTCGGTGCCAGTTTACCTCGAGTTCGGGTTGGATCACTTACCTCGGCTTTGCGTAGGACGAGGTCGCCCGTGGTCACTTGCGACGACGTACTTTGTTGTTGTAAAGCCTTGCGACGGCTTTCTTGTATGTGAGTTCCCAGAGATGTGCCTCGACGCGCCTTTCCTCCAACAGGTTCAAGTTCTCGCGTAGTTGTGTATCCGAGGTGTCTTTTTCATAATGCTTGGTTCTGAGTGTCGAGAAGACCATCTCGGGCGGTAAGACCGCCTAGGTCTCAAAGGCGAGGCTGAAGGGAGATTCGGGCGTTGATGTTTTCGAGGTTGTTCTTGAAGCCCACAGGATGCTGGGAAGCTCGTCGACCCAAGTTCCTCGAGTGCCGACAACTCTCTTCTTCAGGCCTTCAAGGATGGCTCGGTTGGTTACTTCGGCGAGCCCGTTGGCTTGGGGGTGTGCGACCGAGTTGAACTTGAGTTGAATGTTGAAGCCTTGGCAGAAATCTTTGAACTTTCGGTTGTTGAATTGCGTCCCATTGTCCGTGATAACTTTGGGTATGCCGAACCTGGTGATGATATTCTTTCCAAACAAAATTTTCAACTTGCTTCTTTATGATTGAGGCTAGTGGTTCGACTTCGACCCACTTGGTGAAGTAGTCGACTCCCACTATGAGGAACTTTCGTTGTCCCGAGGTGGGGGGGAACGGGCCGAGCAGGTCCATTCCCCACTGGGCGAATGGCCAGGCTGCATCGAACGTTGTCATGGGAGTCGTTAGCTGGTGTTGCACATGAGCATGGCGTTAACACTGCTCACATTTTTATACATAGGTCTGAGCATCCTACGCATCGTCGGCTAGTAGTAGCCCCGCCTGAAGATTTTGTGAGCGAGGGTGCGAGCTCCGATATACTCCCCGCACACCCCTTCGTGTACCTCGACGAGCGTCGTCTGTGCTTCGCTCGGGCGCAGGCATCGCAGCAGAGGTCGGCTGAAGCCTCTCCTGTAGAGGCGCCCGTTGATCCCGCAATACCAGGATCCCGACCGCTTCACCCGGCGCGCCTTAGCTGCCTCATTGGGAAGGACGCCATCCATCTTGAATCAGAGAAGTTGGTCGAGCCAACATCCCCTTGCTTCTACTGCCGCCACCTCGGGCGCATTGATGGAAGGTCGGGTGAGCTTGGTCAACCGAGCAGTTCGCTCGCCGATGCTTTGTTCTGAAGCAAGCTTCACTAAAAAGTCCGCGCGCGAATTTTCGGTTCGTAACACCTTGACGATGGTGAAATGCCGAAAGGTATTGATCAGTCGTCGTGCCTCGGCCAAGTATTTCGCCATGGTATCGTCTCGAGCCTTGAACTCTCCTCAGACCGGTCCAGCTACCAGTTGGGAGTCGGTGAAGGTTTTGACCTCCTCCACTTGGAGTTCCGCTACCAACCTCAATCCGAAGAGTAACACCTCATATTCTGCTTCGTTGTTGGTGGCTTTGAAGTCGAGGCGAAGGGCCTGCTCATATATCTGGTTTGTTGGACTCTCTAGTACAAGGCCAACGCCCCCTCTCTTGGCATTCGCCGATCCGTCCACATACAATCTCCAAACTGAGAGCAGGCCGGGTGGATCATGCGCAGGAGTAAGTTCCACAATGAAATTGGCCATTGCCTGCACTTTTATGGCCATTCTGGGCACGTACTCGAGATCGAACTCCCCAAGCTCGACCGACCACTTGAGCATGTGGCCTACAACATCAAATTTAGATAAAATTTGACGAAGTGGTTGGTCGGTTATTACCTTAATGGGGTGCCCTGAAAATATGGTTTGAGCCTTCTTGCGGCCATCACCAACGCCAGGGCCAGCTTCTCGACCGGCAAGTACCGCTCCTCCGGGCCGTTGAGGAGGTGACTTGAGAAATACACTGGCCTTTCTCCCTGCTTGTCTAGCGTAACTAGGACCGAGCTGACAGACGTTGCCGACGCTACCAAGTAGAGCCCGAGGGGTTCCCGGGGGAAACCGCGGCGAGCTGTGATAGCTGGGAGAGATACGCCTTTTGCTCTCGAAAAGCCTCTTCACACCGTGGAGTCCAACAGAAATCTTTTGCCTTTTTCAAGGTGCGGAAGAAGGGACAAGTTTTATCACCGGCCCGAGAGATGAACCGGCTCAAAGCTGCCAGTCTCCCTGTAAGCTGTTGTACTTCCTTTACCATTCGAGGGGACCTCATTTGGAGAATTGCCTCTATCTTTTCCAGGTTGGTGTCAATCCCTCGTTGGTGGATCACGAAGCCGAAGAATTTTCCCGAAGTGACCCCGAAGACACATTTGCTAGGGTTGAGCCGCATTCCGACGCGTCGCATGGTTCCGAACGTTTTTGCTAAATCCCTCGAGTGGTTTCCCAAGGCTTTGCTCATTACAATCATATCGTCAACATAGACTTCCATGGTACTACCGATCTGGTCCTTAAACAAGCGGTTTACCATCCTCTAATAAGTGGCACCGACGTTTTTCAATCCGAATGGCATCACTTTGAAGCAGTACGTGCCGACATGTGTGATGAAGGTCGTGCTCTCCCGGTCTCGAGGTGCCATTCGGATCTGGTTGTATCTCGAGTACACATCCATAAAAGAGCATTTCATGGCCTGATGTGGCGTCGATTAGTTGATCAATGCGAGGCATGGGATAGCAGTCTTTCGGGCAGGCCCGATTTAGATCAGTGTAGTCAACACACATCCGCCAGTTTCCATTAGGCTTTCTAACCAATACGACGTTCGACAACCAGGTCGGATATGTAATTTCCGTGATGAAGTAGTCGTATCACCTCTTCCTCTATGACCCGTTGACGTTTCGGGGCGAACCTCCTCAATTTTTGCTTGACTAGTCGGGCGCCGGGGATTATGTTGAGGCAGTGTTGGGCCTCGTCTGGATTAACCCCTAGCATCTCTTCCAAGGTCCATGTAAACAGTTCGGCATTTTTTCCCAGAAACTATATCATTTTGACCTGTTGTTCGCCCGAGAGTGCCGAGCCGATTTTCAAGGTCTTGTTGGGTTGTTTGGGGTCGGGGCGACCTCTTTTACGCCTTCGACCGACTCGGGGTTTAAAGTGAGTTTGTTGGGTCCTCTTGGGTCGATCCCCGGGCTCAATGTTCTGGGTTTCTTTGGGAGAGTTGTGGTGGTTAAGTAGCATCGTCGGGACTCCCGTGGATCGCTGCGGGCCTCGCCGACTCCAGCGTTAGTCGGGAACTTCATGGAGCGGTGGAATGTCGACACCACAACCCTCAGCTTGTTGAGAGTTGGTCGGCCAATTATAGCATTGTATGACGATGGGAGGTCGACCACCATGAAGATGACCATCAACGTCTTGGTACATGGCTCCTCACCAATCGTCATTGACAGGGTCGTCGTTCTGAGAGGTGAGATTGAATTTCCTATAAACCTCGTCAACGTAGACGTCAGTGGGGTTAAATCCCGGTTGGTTAGACCTAGCTTCTAGAAAGCTTCGAAATATAAAATGTCTGTGGCACTCCCTGTGTCTATCATTATCCGCTTAACTCGGGCATTGGCGATGCGTAGGGTAATGACCAGGGCATCATTAAATGTTGGTGTCGTACCACAACGTGGGATGATGAGTCAGCCCGATGAGGTTGCCCGTGTACGCAAGCTCGCCTTCGCGGTCCGCCTACGTGGCACCTTGGTCCCGACCTGTAGTCGAGATCCTCGTGGGCGGTTGGGTGGTCAGCACTCCTCTCCTGCACAAAGGCCCTCGCCGAGCTGTTGGTGCTCGGCCTGGCCCCTCCGACGATCAAGTCAAGGGTGGAGTTGATTGGATGAGTGTGGTTCTTATTGAGTTGCCCCCCCTTACCAGTGGCGGTCTGGGGTATTTATACCTGCGTAGGGACTTGTCGTATGGGAGACACGTCATCGCTGTGGTGCTTGACACGCCGCCAACCGCCTACAGTCAGGGGTGCTGGAGGCTGGTTGGCCCGTCGCGTTCGGCCTGCCACGCTGCCGTCCGCCCGCTGTCAGGGGCGTTGCAGATTGGTCGGCCTTTCGCGCTTGCTCTGTCAGGCCGCCAGCCGCCCGATGGCGGGGGTGCCGCAGGCTGGTCGACCCGTTACGTCTGCTCTGCCATGCCGTCGGCCCTCTTCCGCGCTGTTGGCCGTCTTGTCACGGACAAAAATGTAAACAAGGTTTTCAATGAAATACTCATGTTTGTCTGTGTCCTTCAGTTTGTGTACATACCTTATACAGCAAGTAGCAGGCCTGCAGTAAGCTTGGCAGCCCTAGTTTGGTTTGCTTTGTGACTGATTTTGGCTTGTAAAGACGAGTGTATCTTATAAACACTTGTGGGGACTTCGGTCTTTAATGGACCATTATCCTTTGTGTGCAACATTCTGAATTTGTAATGTCCATGGGTGTAATTTGTATTTGGCTTTATAAAGTGTTTACTTAGCAGTTGCTTGTGGATCCCGTTGGAATTGCTTTTTCTGGCCCGTTTTCTCTTTTGTAAGTCCTAAGGGACCCTAGGAGATCTCGGGGAAGGCTAACCTTTGCGGACGGATACGCATGGGTACCGCACGGCTTAGGCAAAATCAGCTAAGCCCGTGACATTGAGGAATCAGAGCAGGACAAGCACACGCAGAAACACTCGCCGTACAAACGTAGGGGACCTTGCTGGTCTGTGTGGAGGACAGCTAGCACGCGCAACCGTTTGGGGGAAACGGATATTGAGATTAGGGAAAGGAGTCGCTCAAAGAAGCGGGAATGGCCAACCCTTTGCGCGAGAGGCACCACGAGGACAAGCAAGCGAAGAAGAATGCGTAGCGCACAAAGATTGGGATGGCTGAGTTCGAGCTACAGCTCGACGTTGGCAACCAAACTTGACGCGAGGCCACTATCAACTCAAAGCGGAGCGACTTGGGTGGAACTTGATGAAGTATCCAAGCCGTATGAAGGGAGTCGACATAGAAGATGGAACATGGAGCGGAGGCACAGAGCTTTCCTTAGACAGAGGTCAAGGGCATGAACTCTTGTAGAGGCAAGAGTGGGATCATGTCGTTCCATGGGTTCTTCATTTTGATGGGGCGGACTTATCTTGCATGGTGCCAAAGACGAAAGGAGCTTAGAGGCACATGCACCTTACCTCAGAGATGCATTTGACGGAGTAACTAAAGGTGATTCAGGCGAAGTTCGGATCAGGAGACCTTAGCACGGGGCAAGAGGACGCAGAGGCGAGTACTCTTGAAGAATATGTCAAAGTGTTGTCATTCGAGTTGTCAGGAACAAGTGGTGCATAGTGGAGATTGTGCTAGTAGGGGATAGAGGCCCAGGATTCAGACAATGGCGCACCAATTCTAGCAAAGTCAGGGGACTTCAGGAGCTACTAGGCGACGGACTATCCTAGAGCTATGCTTCGTCCGGGTGTGACCCAAGAGTGGGTGGATGAAGGTGACTTGCCAAGGGAGCGAACCAAAAGTCGGAGATGGCGGAGGCCCTACGATGTGTTGGTAGAGGCCACACATGGAGAAGTCGTATTCTGAGTTCATCACACAAGAATCTGTATGCAATGGAGATGTTACCAGGAGGCGACATGGTGCATCGGATCGTGGTGGAATAGTTCGTGGCAATGCAACACATGCAGACATGTCCCGTGAGGGACATGATCATGCGGAGGTATGATCAGGAGCTATTAGAAGCTCCACTTTAGTGTACGACACAATAAGAAGAAGAGCTATGGATTCAAGGAGTGAATGTCGTGGTACCGCAGAGGCGGGTCTTCCTGTGTGCATCGGAGCTTGTATTGGATGAAAATCTTAGTCATCAGCATATGGGGGCTGTATACCACCAAGGAAGAAGTCCAAGTGCAAATACCAGTGAGTCCCATGGAGGGGGGCATGATCATGTGAATGATCAGGAGCTGTTGGGAGCTCCACTTCGATGAACAATGCAACGACAAGAAGGGTTATGGATTCAAGGAGTGAATGTCATGGTACCGCAGAGCCGGGTTTTCCATGTGTGCGCATCGAAGCTTGCATCAGAGGAAAGCCTTGGTCATTAGCATACGGGGGTGTGTACCACCGAGGGAGAAGTCAGATTGCAAGTACCAGTGAATCCCATGGAGGGGACTTGATCATACAAAGGTATGATAGAAGCGGCTAGAGAGTTGGACTACTTCAGTGCTCACATTCGTTTAAGGGAGCCCGGCAAGTCAGAGGACAATGCCGAGTAAGCGAACGTTACTACCAAGAAAGCTAAAGAGAATAGAATCGGCAGGAGCCTTGCAACAAGATGGTAGAGGCCATGCATGAAAGTTGCAATCTGTCTTTCCATCAACCAAGGAGAATTGCTAGGAGGACACAGTGGTGTTGAAGCAGGTGGTCGAAAGGGACGAGGAAGCAACGACGAGTCCGGCGGGGCTCAGCTACCCAAAAAGCAATAGCGTCGGTTAGAAAGAGGTGGACTCAGAGGAGCGCCACAATGCTACAGAAGCAGATCTACCGATCGCGAAGGAAGAGACGCAAATGCAAGGCAATGGATAGTAGGGCCATGGGCTTGGCAACGCCATGGTACCGCAGAGGCAGGATTTCCGTGGAGTCATCGATCCCTTGCTCTCATGGAGGGAGAGTACTAATCGTAAAAGGGGCCGAGGAGGTGGAGAATGCAGAGGCAATCTCCAAGTACCAAGACAAGGCAGAAGGGCAGAGGCCAAGGAACTTCATAAGACCGGTGTCGATGGGCTTCTCATCAAGATAGCCGAAAGCGAGGGACTTCGGGTTGATGCAGGAGTGCTTGACAAAGGAACGAAGTAGGCAATACGCGGTACTATACCTTTTCTACTCAGAGGAGTAGGCGACAAAGGTGATGGAGAAGACGGTACAATCCTAGAGGCGACCAGAACTATCAAAGACTTACTCCAAGTTGGGGGACTCCAAGTTGGGGTAAACTTTTTGCTATTTTCGAGCAAAACTTCTTGCATTCCAGAAGTTCAATGGTAGTGGGAAGGCGAATCATAATAGCTAACTCAACGCAAAGAGTGCAAACACTTCAAGTGCTTCAGAAGCGTGAGCAAAAAGCAAGCGAATGTTAGTAACCAGCTCAATGCATGAAGTACAGACTCGAGGAGGTAATCAAAATCGAGTAACCTTTGCCTTCTCAATTCAAAAGAATGGGCGAAACTGAGTACCCCAATTCTCTTAACTCGAGGAGGTGAGCGAAGCCAAATAACCTTGCCTTCTCAACTACTAAGAGAATGGGTGAAGTCGAGTATCCTAGTTCTCTTACTTATCCAGTAGAGGAGCTCTACATAAGTTCAGTGACCCTTCAAAGAAAGCTTATGGAAGACAATAGCTGTTAAATTCTCACCATTTGTGATCAGTACTACTGAGAGTAGATTGTCCGCTTCATTTCCCAATTGAATGCCAATCGAAAGCGAGAGTGATGCGAACCTACTTGAAAGTGACAACTAAGAGCGGAAGAAGGATAAATGGGCAAATATTGTGAAGGAAGGACCTTAAAAACTTCAAAGTCTGCGAGGTGATGCTCGTTAAAGTTCCAACAAACATCCATCCAGTTCAAGCAACATGAGTATACTGCGATACTAACGCATAATAAGGCAGGTCTTTTCTTTCATCAGAAGGATCCGAGAGAGTCAACAAGGATCAGCACAACTCAGCCAACCCCACACCAGAGTCAGTCATTGGTGAGTTGAAGCAGCATGGCGGATCAGAGTTCAACTACTCAACAACAGCAACGAAGAGCGGCTAGGAGCTAGAGGGGCTGCAGCCAAAGCAGAAGATTGAAGATTCAGCAAAATGCGAGGAGATGCAGCGTCTACAGTGGCTTCGATGAGGACGTCGAAGGAATAAGTGGGGGAGAATGTCACGGACAAAAATGTAAACAAGGTGTTCGATGAAATGCTCATATTTGTCCGGGTCCTTCAGTTTATGTACATACCTTGTATAGCAAGTAGCGGTCTTGCAGTAAGCTTCGTAGCCCTAGTTTGGTTTGCTTTGTAGCCGTTTTTGGCTTGTAAAGACGAGTGTGTCTTGTAAACACTTGTGGGGACTTCGGTTTGTAATGGACCATTATCCTTTGTGTGCAACCTTTTTAAGTTTGTAATGTCCATGGGTGTAATTTGTATTTGGAAAGTGTTTGCTTGAGCAGTTGCTTGTGGATCCCGTTGGAATTGTTTCTTCTGGCCCGTTTTCTCTTTTGTAAGTCCTAAGGGACCCTAGGAGATCTTGGGGAAGGCTGACCTTTGTGGATGGACACACATTGGTACCGCATGGCCTAGGCAAAATCAGCTAAGCCCGTGACAGCCTACTGTCAAGCGCGCTGTGAACTAGGTCGGGGCTCCGGCTCTCCCAGCTGAACTTATCGAGGCCACGTCGGCACCTGACATGCTCTCCGATTTGGAAACTATCCAACGTGGCCAAGCGATGTGGCCGAGGTGGGGGTGTGGTGTTCTAATCGTCGGTGGGTCGACCATTATTAGGCCCATCAATTCCTTTAAAAAAAAAAGGCATGAAATGTTCATGCCAACAATATCTAGTGCAGATATAATATATGCAAAAACGCACATGATAATGTTTTTCTGAAATTAGAACAGAAGAGAAGCAAAATGTAGTAATAACAAGACATGCACAGTACATTTCAGAACATTGCAAAGGAAAAAAACACACGTAGTAAAGCAGCTCTAAACGTTGATGACACTTCTTAACAACCATAAGGAACTTAGTGGTAGCAATTGTTTGTCAATCAAGCACAAACCACATAGAAGTTAATGATAGTTAAAAGCAGTAGCTTGTACTAATATTTACAAACTACAACTTTGCAACAGTGCCTTAGAAAATGATTAAGTTAGCCGAAGAATTTTCGAAAGATCAGAAATCCATGATGACTTTCACTTAAAACATAGCTAGATATGAGAAAGCTTTGAAAATCACATCCAAATGGCTATTGATCGTTTACTGACAGTCGAAAAAAAAAAGCTCCCACAAATAAGACCTTTACAGATTCTCTTCCTCATTGATACTTGTTCAATCGAGTCAAAGGAGTTCTTAAGACGAGCACTTAGGTCTTGACACTATAGTAATTAACAAGATCACATAGATAATTTATAGCATACCATGCATAGTCATCGACCTCCAAGTCATCAAGTATCAGACGATAATTTAATCCTTAAAAAGAGAAGTAATTCAATAAAAGGATTTTGATTTTGCAATTATTAAAATCAAGATTTAGAAAAAATTTAGGAAGGTAGTGATAGACAGCTAGGAAGCTGTCCACCGCTAGGTGTTCTGCAACTTGCCAAGCATTCACCATATGAGTAGCCACTGCCAGCAGAAGTCACAACTACAACAGTTGCCAACAAAGGCAGCAAGAATAACAGTAGCACCTCCCATCACCCATGGTTACAATATCGAAGACCATGTCGTTCATTCATAACAGCTGGAACTTACGCAGCCATAAAAGAATAAACTATACCCCCTGTTCTCCAATCCAAATTTGATTCTAAAAACCACTTGCATGCCCCTGATTGAATGATCTTCTAAAGCCTGCAGTATAAAAAATAATTAACTAAAGAAAAGGGAGGATCTAGCTACTTCAATAACATTTCTGAAGACTGTTCACTTCTCTTCTCTAGCTTTGTATGATCTTTATTGTACTTGTCGTTACAATTTTTACCATATAAGTGAACACAAGAAAATAGATAGTGAGACCAGTCACACTTCCAATAACCCAACAGATAAATTAAAAATTACAGCTCCATAAAAAGATATTTCTCAATTTATATAAGCAACATAACATCAACAAGTAAATATCATGGTGACTGGTATAACAATTATCGAAGAGTACAAAACTCTCCTGCATCATGTGAATTAGTTTAGAAACTTTAACAGAAATGTTTTCCAATATTATTTCAGGTACTCAAGAAGCACCTCTCTAGGGGAGAATTCCTTTTTAAATTAATAGATATAATCAAACAAAAACATATAGACTAAACGACCAAGGGGAAAATCTGCAACTGAAGAGAAGATAAGACACGACAAGAATGAACGGAAAATAGGTAAAATATTCTGTGATTGCCTACACAAGACTCCATTTTTTGTTTTGATAATATATTCAACCAATTTTGATTTAAAAAAAAAAATCAACCTTTCCAAACTCTAAACTATCGTCCTAATCAACTTCAGACAATCCTTTTACTTCCGTCACAGCCTTTCTTTGCATGTTTCGATCATTTTTCTGTGAACAAAGATCATAAAATTAAAGAAAAATTGAATAATAAAGCAAGAAACTTTAAACATACCACCTGTTCAACTATGTAATTAGGAAATCAGTTCAACAGCCAAAATTTTCAACAAAGCTTCACATTCGATCTATAAAATCAAAAAGGCCCAAAGCAGGTGGCCAACTATCTCCGAGACCCCTTCTTGCTCATGCCAGCATCAGATCTAGAAGCCCTAAAATTCGGGAACGAGCAAAGGAGACGTAATCTTAGGATTTGAGATATAGAAGATGAGAACCTGGTATAGGCGTGAGGAAGCTAAAGATGTGCATAAGGCATCCATCGTCGAGGCTATGGATGGAGGAAGCAGCCGCAGAGAAAGAAGCTGCCGCCGCAGCCGCGACGCTCGCCTTCCACCTCCTCTTCACCATGGCCCGCTCCTTGGTCATATATGTTACTTTTTCAAGATGTCCGAGCAATCCCCTTCTCAGTGAAAAGGCATCTATCCCAATTGATAGACTGTAAGGCGGCCAAGGGGGGTGGTCGGAGGCGACGACTCAACTGATACGAGGAGGTGAGAGTCGATTGGGAGATATCGTCGTATCAGGCTGCGCACATTTAACACGTGAGTTGCACGTGATCATTCTCAAAGGGTATTTTTAGCGGAAATTATTTTGTGCATCCTTGTAAAATATTGAGTATAAATTTTATCCCCTAAAGCATCAAAATATCAAGGATAGCCTTCTAAGTGAAATTTAGTGAATTAACCCCTATTATCAATTGCCGTTGGAGACTGATAAAGTAGGGAATACGCTTTTTAGTCGCGGATATGTGATATATTTATCTACCTCAATACTTCTATATGGGTTTATTATCTCCATAGATCATACTAGTCATACTATTCTATCTGAATAACAAACGTCTAAAAGAACAATAACAAATATATATAATGGAGCTTATATATAACACCTCGGCTTAATTCCATATTAGAAATAAGTTAAGATTGATTTATAAAAGATTAATAGATATGTTATTATTAACTTGAGTTTAAATATTTTACACTTAATTTAGGTTTAACAAGATTAATATGTTAGTGATATCCTTATAATTAATATCAAGGCCAATCTAGTAATCTTGATAATTAGAAATTTAAGATGCTTTTTTCATTCACCCATCAAGGTCCATATGTCAAATCTCAAGTTTGATACTTATAGTCTGCTACATTTGGGTAATTAACTAAACTGGCAAATTAACTTCTCTATCTTTGATGGTACTTTTTCATCATATGGTAATAATTGTAATAGTAGCTATACCAACAAATGAACTTCAATAACCTCATGGAAGAACTATTTACTCACATCTTGCATTGACAAGTATTTTAGACGATTGTTATTTATTCAATATGTAAATAAGGTTCGGTGTTAATCGAGATTTACTTTTGGCCTCATCTCATATTGACATGTTATGAAGTAAAGGGACTATAAAAACTAGATCAGAGGCATGACCAAATAAGGTTTATCTAATACTTAAGTTAGTAATTACTCAATGGTTTAAGTCAAGTGTTGAAATTAGCATAGGAGACTAAGGATGCACTTGGGTGTCATTTTATAATATGATAGGTAATTATTGGGTGGAGGTCAAGACAAATATCAAGAATAGTTACGTATATCATTCAACCATCAATGAGTCATGTGCAAAATCCACATGATACGAAGTAACGATTCGTCAAGTCAATTTTTTTTGTGAACGCCAGATGGTCGCCCTCATGGGATTAAGTTAAGAACCTCATTAGCACCATATTATTATCCTTATAATGTCAGGTTCCCTTGACATATCAATCGAGTAGGAATAGGTTATCGATTGGGTGAGACAATATGTAAGGCCAATAGAAATGATGTGCCAACCATATTGTGATGATATGTTAGTGACTCAAATAATCCAACCATGCTAGTATCATAAATTATCTCTTTGGGATATTCAATCACGTTGGTGTCAGGAATCACTATTTCAAACAATTTAACCATATTGGCATGGCTGTTAATCAGATTTTGCTCATGTTAGCTATAATCATCATATTGGATTTCTCTCAGGTCTGATTTGATTTGATCTAATCCTTGACAACCTATAATAATTATGTGATGAAGTTCATACATGGCCTAGTGGTGAAGCTTTGTATTAGTTGTTAGTTGAATTATTAAGGATTTGAGAAGATCATATTCTCTATGGCTGATCTTTGCTGATCAATCCCATGCTATCATGCTATCTATCTAAGTAAACTGTTAAGTAAAGGTTCTCTTGGCCCCCATAAATAGAGGGCCCTTTCCCTTTATTTTCTCCATGTTTCATGTTCTTTTGCACTTACACCATTTGAACATTGAGCTTGAAATGCTAGGCGGACTCCCAACCACCAACTTTAGGGGTCCAAGATGTCTTCTTCCTCTTTTTCTTCTAGGATAAAGATTGGTTGTCGATCTCATATCTCCCTTTTGTCTCAGATCAAAGTTGCTGCCACTAGAAAGGCTACCCCTTTAGAGGCAAATCCCTCAAGCAATGGGGTCCCATAATCCATGACAAGATCCTTTAACTCCAACGAGCAAGCATCTCAATTTTATAACGCGTTAGGATTTTATTCCACATTTTGATTGTGTTCGAGCTTATAGTTGCTTGGCTTAATGATCGAGCTTACACGTCAAATCATCATTTTCTGTATATATATTGATGCATTTTAGGTGAGACTCTAATTCCCCTCCACTCTTTTTTTTGTGAAAGTCTTTCGATTATGGAAGATCTCTCCTATCTATATACTATTGAACTTTTAGCGTTGCTATCTTATAGCTTTCTTGAGTGTTGAAGGCTCGATATTATCATGATATTGACTCTATTGCATTTATGCTATAATGTTTGCTTTATAAGTTTGATATATTTCCTCTCTGCTTAGAGTGGCTACAAAGTTTTGAGGCTCTCAACTCCAAAGGGTTAGAAAAATAGATTTTTCTATCTAGCTTCAAGGAATGCATGACCTTTCAGCTTAGCTTAGGCCATCCAAAATTATGCCAACGTCCTCTTGAGCGCGCATTGAAATAAGAAGGAACAATCCAAAAGAATTTCTCAAGCCTTTTCAAAAGTTAAACATCATCCTAAAAAAGTAGTAGCTCGTTGATGCAAAACTCAGTCCTATGCTTTGCAGTCAATATCTGCGTCCTTCCTTCTTTTCTTTTTATATCCTCTTTTAGTAGACTCAGATTTCTTTTGTTGTTTTGAGTAAAGATGGATCTGTAGAACAATCTCTTTTCCAAGTTGCTAGGCAAAAGGGGAGAAAGAAACATTTTGGACCCTCTCAATCCTCATGTCATGAGGAGCAAGTGGCACAAGAACAACATTAGTTGACGGATTAGGGACTGTCACTGTCACAACCTTCCTCAGTGTTGGAAATAATCCAAGTAGTTAAGATGTGATGAGATCAGTTTAGATAAAGATAAGATTTATTTAGATGTGATAGATTTTTTATTATTTTAAAATATCTGTATTCTATCTTTTAATCATTATAAATATGTGCTTTTGGTTCATTCCAGAGTACTGCAGACTGTTGATTGAAAGTACTCCTAGTGTCATCTACTATTCTCTTCTTCTCCCTGAAGTTCTACAGAAAAGTCAACAGTGGTATCAGAGCCTGGTTCAAAGAAAATCAAAAGGAGTACACCAATCAAAAAAGAAGGGAAGACTAGTAGATCCAGAAAAAAGAAAACGAAAAAAGAGAAGATGACAGGCCTTACAGTAAGTGTTCCTAATCAACTTCTTCCTATCCTCAAAGGTGATAATTATCAGTTTTGGGCTATTAAAATGAAAACTCTCCTTATTTCACAAGGATTATGGAAGTTGGTAGAAAATGATTTTGTTGAGTATGATCTGCAGGATCCTAAGACTACTAAGGATCAAAAGCATCAGATGAATGAAAATATACAAAGAGATGCAAAAGCCCTCTACATGTTACAACAAGCAATAGATGATTCATTATTTCCCAGAATCATGATGGCATCAACATCAACAGAAGCTTGGAATATACTAAAAAATGTGTTTGGAGGCACAGAGAAGGTAAAAATTTTAAAGCTTCAAATTCTTTGTCATGAATTTGAAACACTTATGATAAAAGATTCAGAATCTGTTGCTGATTTCTTCTCAAAAGTTTCTTCTATTGTGAATCAAATGAGATCTTATGGTGAAAATCTAAAAGATCAAACTGTAGTAGAAAAAATTTTACGAAGTTTATGTTCAAAATTTGATATGATCTCTATTGTCATAGAAGAAGCTAAAGATACAAGTACATTATCTATTGATGAATTAATGGGATCTCTTTTAGTCCATGAACAAAAAGTGAACAGATCTTCAGATGAAACTTTGGAACATGTTCTTCAAATGAAGATAAATCAAAAGAAGGATCAAAAAGAGAATTCAGAAATCAGATCTCAAGGGAGAGATCAAAAGGACAGAAGACGAGGCCGACCAAATGAAGGTAACAAAGAAACTCGAAAATGTTTTTGTTGCAAAAAAATAGGGCATATTGAAAAGGATTATTGGTACAAAAATAAAAATCCAAATGTTCCTCTATGTTCTTATTGTGGAAAATATGGACATTTTGAAAAAGATTGTTGGAACAAAAATCAAATAAATTATCATGAGGAAAATAATGATGACAAAAGATATGAAGAAAATATTTTGTTTATAGCATCTGATGAAAAATATTCTAGATTTGTTTGATTTTTGGATAGTGGATGTAGTGATCATATGATAGGGGATAAAAGTCTGTTTCAGAAACTTGATGATTCGGTCAGATCTACTGTGCAGATGAGAAATGGTAAAAAGGCTCAAGTAAAAGGAAAAGGAACAGTTGCTATGAACACAAAGTCTGGTAAAAAAATTATTGATGATGTGTTATTTATTCCTGATTTAAAACAAAATCTCATTAGTATAGGACAACTAATGAGAAAATAATATTATGTTATTTTTTATGAAGAAAAATATCTGATTTATGATAAGAAAATTGGTAAATTGATAGCAACTGCAAGGATGACAAAAAACAAAGTGTTTGTCTTATTATTTTCGGACTTCGCTACTCCTACCCAAGAATCAACATTATGAAAAAATAGTTATGATCATTTAAAATTCTATGGATCTATGCAAACTGTCTCAGATGATGCAAGTAGTAATGTTGATGACACACATATACAGAAAAGGGATGAAGCTCTAAATTAAAAGGACAATAATGAAAGTACACATACAGAGTTGGTAGAAGTTTCTGATGATGTGAAGAAAGCCAAGAGAAAGAAAAGAAAAATGAAGCTTCCGCATACAAAGTGATTCAATCCTACAAATGCAGAGTCTCCATCATATCATCAAAGATGGCTACCAAAGAGAAAAATGTCAAGAGAAACGATAAAATATTTCAGGTCCGAAGTTCTCAAAAATGTGTGGACCGAGAAAAAATATAAGACAACCGCTGCAGCAACAAAGATTAGCTTACCGACATTTTCACAAAAATTTTGGAGAGGAAAAAAGATTATTAGAAAATAATTTTAAATTATAACTACTTGAATTAAGGGGGTGTGTTGGAAATAATCCAAGTAGTTAAGATGTGATGAGATCAGTTTAGATAAAGATAAGATTTATTTAGATGTGATAGATTTTTTATTATTTTAAAATATATGTATTCTGTCTTTTAATCATTATAAATAGGTGTTCTTGGTTCATTCCAGAGTACTGCAGACTGTTGATTGAAAGTACTCCTAGTGTCATATACTATTCTCTTCTCCTTCTCCCCGAAGTTCTGCAGAAAAGCCAACACTCAGGTCCTCACATTGAGAATTTAATGATGTCAAAGGCTTAGCAAAATGAGTTGGCACTCAACCAACATTGATCACCCTCCGAAGCAACCCAACTAGCGGAGAAGGATAAATACTTTCTATAGAATTCCAGAAGGAGCTCTATAGATTTTGATTCATGAGGGTGATCAATCCTTGGAATGTTGTAGGGGTTCATCCCTCCTGGACTCAGCACAAGACTGAAATAAAATTGATAATTGCTTGATTTAAGAGAGGGGCGGCTATATCTTTAAATAGTGATCAAAACCCTAGCCTAAGGGGGTGCTTGCCTAAATAAAATTATCCCTTTGCCCCTCCTATAATCGACATGCCTTAATAGGAATAGGGGGCGTCTAGGTTGGCTCTATAGCCGACCTAAGTAGGGGGAAACCCTGACCGACCAGCTCAGTAAGGGAGGTGGCAGCCACTAAGCCCTAAGGGCTAATCTAAACCCTAGCCATACTCCTTTATAAGATAGGAGTGGCTTTATTACAATCTAGCAAGGTTTTATTGACTACTTCTTAGGGAGATTAGGACTCAACCCTATTAGAGTCCTATCAAACCCATCCTCTTAAAATTAGCCTTCTCCTCAAGGCTGAGGTTCCATGAACTCGGGGAACCGGGTCTTCAGCTCCTTATATGATTCACATGCTATTATCAACTGAACTTTGGCCTCCTCATCAGCTGGGATGTTAGTTAGAAGGATTTGGGCTGAATTATCTTCTTTAAATTTCCATTTAAGGTGGGATACCTGGCGGATCAACTGTAATCTTGATCTAGTGCGCGGATCTGATCTTTAGGTTAGGGCCCCAATGTGGTCCCCAATTTTGCAAGGCCCAAAGAAATAGGAAGACCTCTTTCTTACGGCTCGAGTTTTCTGCTGATCGGGCTGGATGTGTAAGAAAACATGATCTTTAATTTTTTGTCTATTCTGAAGTTTATCGAAAGGCCATTTCTTCTTTGCATATGCTAGCGTGAACATGGATTGTATTTCTTTTGGGCTTACTCCTCTTTCGTACCATGAATCTATATCCAGCCAAATTTTAAATTTAGTAGCAATGAGTATCCCCTTTAAAAATCTTGTGTGAAGTGTGGGGAAAGCCGCGGTGTGAATTAGGAGTTGATCATCTTGCATAAGGGTAACGTCGATCCCAACTCTGGATGTGTATGCTCCAAGTACGAACACATTACCACGTTCAGGTAATGCTAGTATTGATATAGATGGCATCATGGCTGTGGGGGTCATGTAGATGTCTTTCTCTCCATTGATATAGATGGCATCATGACATCATGGCTGTAGGGGAAATGGACATTGAGATGTAGGGAAAGGAGTCGCTTAGAGAAGCGGGCATCCAGGTTTGGCATTCAGAGGAATGGCCAACCCTTTGCGTGAGAGGCACCATGAGGACAAGCAAGCGAAGAAGAATGTGTAGCGCACAAAGATTGGGATGGTTGAGTAAAAGCTACGGCTCAACATTGGCAACCAAACTTGACAGTGCTCAAGGCAAAGTGGGGCGCTTGGTGAAAGATGAGACCGTGCAAAATGGGAGGTATTGCGTAACAACCGAAAGAGTTATGCAAAGCTCACAGACAGTGAGGGGAATAGCTAACTCGAAGGATTCGGTACTCATACAAGGGCTTGTACACGGACGACGGAGTGTTCGTGGCTATCCTAAGGTGCGATCAGAACTCAGTGCCATGGAGCATCAGAACTTTCTCTTTGACATGGAAAGGCTACGTCCGTAGGCGACTGAAATGTGCAACAAGTTCAGCATGTTGTAAACCCTAAAGGGTGTAGTGGGGACTATATTGGCAAAGGGTTACAATCTAGCAAGTGCATTTACGGGGGTAGAACAAGGCACAAGTTGTTCAGCAAGATGGAGTAGTCCAAAGGGGATGGTGGTCTCCAAAACTTCCAGTGGGGAGAATGTAAAGACGAAAGTTGCTCCAACATGACAGATATCCAGGAGGGATAAGTCCTAGTTCTCCAGATCATACATATTGAGGAAGGTTTCTCAAGGTAATATCTTCATAAAGCTTAACGGATCGAGTGAGTGACGAAGAGTCATCGCATGATCTCGAATGATGTAATACATTGGTGGATGCATTTTGAGATCAAGTGGGGGAGCAATCCAAGGCAACATCATATGAAGGCACACTTAGAGTCGATGAAGAAATCGAACTCAACGGAGGGCTGACCCGTGGAATGGTGGACGCGAGGGCCACTATCAACTCAATGCAAATCGAGGAGTGGAGTGACTTGGGTGGAACTTGGTGAAGTATCCAAGTCGTATAAAGAGTGTCGACAAAGAAGATGGAACATGGAGCAGGGGCACGGAGTTTTCCTTGGACAGAGGTCTAGGGCATGAACTCTTATAGAGGCAAAAGTGAGATCATGTCATTCTATGGGTTCTTCATTCTGATGGGGCAAACGTATCTTGTATAGTGCCAAAGATAAAGGGAGCTTTGAGGCACATACAAGTTACCCTAAAGATGCATTTGACGGAGTAACTAAGGTGATTCAACTTGCAGAGGCAAAGTTGGGATCAGGATAGGATACCTTAGCATGGGACAAAAGGATGCAGAGGCGGGTACTCTTGAAGAATATGTCACAGTGTTGCCATTCGAGTTGTCAGAAACAAGAGGTGCATAGTAGAGATTGTGCTGGTAGGGGATATAGGCCCAGGATCCAGACAATGGTGCACCAATTCTAGCGAAGTCAGGGGGACTTCATGAGCTGCTAGGCGACAGACTGTCCTAGAGCTATGCTTTGTCCGTGTGTGACCCAAGAGTGGGTGGATGAAGGTGAATTACCAAGGGAGTGAACAAAAAATCGGAGATGGCGGAGGCCCTACGATGTGTTGGCAAATGCCACACAAGGAAAAGTCGTAGTTCGAGTTCATCACACAAGAATCTATATGCAATGGAGATATCACCAGGAGGCGATATAGTACAGCGAATCATGGTGGAATAGTTCATGGTAATGCAACACAAGCGATCGTGTCCCGTGAGGGACAAGAGGACAAGATCATGCGGAGGTATGATCAGGAGCTACTGGGAGCTCCACTTTGGTGTACGACATAACAAGAAGACGGGCTATGGATTCAAGGAGTGAATGACGTGGTACCGCAGAGGCGCGTCTGTGCATCGAAGCTTGCATTAGATGAAAGCCTTAGTCATCAGCATATGGGGGCTGTATACCACCAAGGAAGAAGTCCAAGTGCATGTACCAGTGAGTCCCATGGAGGGAGACGTAATCATGTGAATGATCAGGAGCTGCTGGAAGCTCCACTTCGGTGAACAATGCAACGGCAAGAAGGGCTGTGGATTCAAGGGGTGAATGCCATGGTACCACAGAGGCGGGTCTTCCCTGTGTACGTATCGAAGCTTGCATCAGATGAAAGCCTTGGTCATGGGGGTTGTGTACCACCGAGGGAGTAGTCAGATTGTAAGTACTAGTGAGTCCCATGGAGGAGACTTGATTATACTAAGGTATGATCGGAGCAGCTAGAGAGTTAGACTACTTCAGTGCTCATATTCGCTTAAGGGAGCCCGGTAAGTCAGAGGACAAAGTTGAGTAAGCGAACATTGCTACCAAGGAAGCTAAGGAGAATAGAATCAGCGTGAGCCTTACAACAAGATGGCGGAGGCCATGCATGAGAGCTACAGTCTGTCTTTTCATCGACCAAGGAGAACTGGTAGGAGGACACAATAGTGTTGAAGCAAGTGGTCAAAAGGGGCGAGGAAGCAACGACGAGTCCAATGGGATTCAACTACCCAAAAATAAAACGTCGGTTAGAAAGGAGGTGGATTCGGAGGAGCACCACAGTGCCGCAGAGGCGGATCTACCGATCGCGAAGGAAGAGATGCAGATGCAAGACAATGGATAGTAGGGCTATGGGCTTGGCAACACCATGGTACTGCAGAGACGGGACTTCCGTGGAGTCATCGATCCCTTGCTCTTATAGAGGGAGAGCATTGGTCGTAAAAGGGGTCGAGGAGGCGGGGAATGCAAAGGCAAACTCCAAGTACCAAGACAGGACGAAAGGGCAGAGACCAAGAAACTTCATAAGACCAGGGCTTCTCATCAAGATAGCCGAAAGTGAGGGACTTCGGGTTGATGCAGGAGTGCTCGACCAAGGAATGAAGTAGGCAATATGCGGTACAGTACATTTTCTACTCAGAGGAGTAGGCGATAAAGGTGATGGAGAAGACGGTACAATCCTAGAAGTGATCAGATCTATCAAAGACTTACTCCAAGTTGGGGGACTCCAAGTTGGGGTAAACGTTTTGCTCTTTTCGGGGAAAACTTCTTGCATTCCAGAAGTTCAATGGCAGTGGGAAGGCGAATCACAGAAGCTAACTCAACGCAAGGAGTGCAAACACTTTTAGTGCTTCAAAAGTGTGAGCAAAGAGCGAGCGAATGTTAGTTAGTAACTAGCTCAATGCATGAAGTACAAACTCGAGGAGGAAGGCAAAATCGAGTAACCTTTGCCTTCTCAACTCAAGAGAATGGGTGAAACTAAGTACCCCAATTCTCTTAACTCAAGGAGGTGAGCGAAGCCAAGTAACCTTACCTTCTTAACTACCAAGAGAATGAGTGAAGTCAAGTATCCCAGTTTTCATACTTATCTAGCAGAGGAGCTTTGCATAAGTTCAGTGACCCTTCTAAGAAAGCATATGAAAGACAATAGTTGTCAAATCCTCACCATTGGTGATCAGTACTACTGAGAGTAGATTGTCCACTTCATTTCCCAATTGAAGACCAATCGAAAGCGGGAGGGATGCAAACCTACTTAGAAGTGACAACTAAACGTGGAAGAAGGATCAATGGGCAAACATTGTGGAGGAATGACCTAAAAAATCTTAATGTCTACGAGGCGATGCTCATCAAAGTTCCAACAAGCATCCATCCAGTTCAAGCAATATGAGTGTACTATGATACTGGTGCATAATAAGATAGGTCTTTTTCTTCATCAAAAGGATCCACGAGAACTGACAAGGATCCGCACAACTCAACCAACCCCACACTATTGGTGAGTTGAAGCAGCATGGCGGATCAGAGTTCGACTACTCAACAATAGCGACGGAGAGCAGCTGGGATCCAAAGGGGCGTGTTGCAGCCAAAGCAAAAGATTGAAGATTCAGTAAAGTGCGAGGAGATGCAGCATCTACAGTGGCTTCGATGAGGACGTCGAAGGAATAAGTGGGGGAGAATATCACGGACAACAATGTAAATAAGGTGTTCGATGAAATGCTCATGTTTGGCCGTGTCCTTCGGTTTGTCTACATATCTTGTACAGCAAGTAGCGGGCTTATAGTAGGCTTAGCAGCCCTAGTTTGGTTTGCTTTATGACCGATTTTGGCTTATAAATATGAGTTTATCTTATAAGCACTTGTGGGGACTTCGGTCTGTAATGGACCATTATCCTTTGTGTGTAACCTCTCTGAGTTTATAATGTCCTTGGGTGTAATTTGTATCTGGCTTTATAAAGTGTTTGCTTGAGCAGTTGCTTGTGGATCCCATGGGAATTACTTCTTGTGGCCCGTTTTCTCTTTTGTAAGTCTCAAGGACTCTAGGAGATCTCCGGGAGGGCTGACCTTTGCGGACGGATGCATCGGTGCCACACGGCTTAGGCAAAATTAACTAAGCCCGTGACATCCTGGACGATCTTTTTAGCTTCGGTCCTTTGAAAATGTGGATAACAATATGGCCAAATATGTGCTGGTTGTTCCCCTTGTAAGACCAATATACGGGGGTTGTGCAACCTGGTAGGAAGGAGTTGGCTCGGTTCAGTGGACGTGCCTGAGATTTCAGTGAGCTTCTCCAAGCACTGTGTCGAGATCATCTTTTCTTTGTTCTCTCCTTTCCCATATAAGGTCACATATTTTCTTTTATCATTAATAAGGTCGTTGGAGCTCCTGGTGTCGGCAAGGATGGTGACTGGCTAATGCTTGATGAAGCCATCAATGTCCAATATTTGTGGTGGAGCATGAAAGGTGTGGGCGACCGATTGTGGTTTTTCCTTCATATCCTTCTCCTAAGACTCGAGAGCCGTATCTTTGAGTTTGGGTTCTTCAGTGGGCTCAATCAATAGAGGTCTCTCTTTTTTATAATGATGGTCTCGGCTCCATAATTTATTACAATGCCAACATAAGTCCTTTGCCGATCTGTCACGAAGCTCTTCTCTTGTTAATTTTTTTGGCTGAGGTGACCAGCTGGTGGTAGATAAGGCCGAGAGTCTCTATGTTGTTGGTCGTGTGGCGGCTTTGGTCCTCCGAGCATAGCCTGTCTTCATGTAGTCATGTGAAGGAGATGGCTGCCTTAAGTGTGCACGGTTGTCACGCTTTAACTTCTTCTTGAATCTTCTGCTTCAAGCCCTAAATAAAAGTCCTCGATATCTATTTTTTAGACCAATCACAAGTTTGGTTAATTAACATTTCAAACCTGATCTGGTACTGTTGGATGGTAGAGGTTTAACGGATCTTCGTTAGTTCTTCGTCAAGGTTATTGTAATTGATTAGTGCTGAAGGTTTATATGCTTTTGGTTGGGATGTGGCTCTCATGCTCTGAGCATCTTGATTGAGGTGCTATTCTTAAAGTTGTATAAAGAAGATCGACGTTGTCGAGGTGTAGGGTTGTCATGTCTTATCCTCGCTTCTTATCTTTGATGGGTTCTTTTTGCAATCAGAATTTGCTCCATGTTATGATCTTCTTGGGCTTGATGACCAGCTCAATCTAAACTCCTCGAAGAGAGTGCTTAATTTAGCATCCATACGCATCTCAAAAGCGTCTAATTTGGCTTCAAATAAGCCTAGGGATGTCAGGACATAAGGATCTCCAACTTGTCAAACAAACCGACTGAAGGGTGTAGCTATAATTTTCAAGTTGAAAACATTGAATGGCAACAATGTCGGGACTGTGGGGGTGAAGTCTCCAAGTGGAGGATGACAGCCAAGGGTTGCAATGATGGTGGAGGAAGATGGCAGCAGTAATGTTGGTTATGGTCCTTCGGTGATACTACAATGTTGATGCTGCAATGTCGTCGAGGCAGCCAAGAGATCTGAGTTCGAAGGCAGTGATGACGATGGAGGAAGAAGAGGGCAGTAGCAACGTCGGTTGCGACTGTGTTACGACTTCATGGCTGTAAGTGGCGTCGGTTGCAGCAAGGGTGCGGTTGTAATAGGAGAAAGACGTAGCGATGTACACGGCTGTTGTAGAGGAGGGCAGTAGCGGTATGGAGCGAGTGATGATTGCTATTGTATTTAATTTGTTACTGGCCGCGATCAAGATAGTTGGCAGCGAATGATTGTTGCGGGCTACGTTATAAATAGATTGCAACGAAAGATCGCTGCTGGTAGCTTTTTGCCGCAAGGATCACTGCTGGCTATGATCAAGGAGGATGGCAACAAGAGGTCGCTGTTGGCAGCATTGGGTAGCAAAAAATGCATGCTGCAGTTGAAGGGATAAGGGAGATTGGGCGGCTAAAAGGTTGGTAGCCCGAAGGCTTCGATTTTTTGGTGTGATTTGTAGCTGTTTTGGGTACGATTTGGGGCTACAATTTTATGGAGTTTAGGCTACGAATTGGTGTGATCTTAGGGCTATAATAGCAGTAGATGAAGGTTAGGGAAATAGATTTTAGATATGGGATAGATGACAATAAAGTGGTAGAACCCCAGAAGGAGCTATATAGATTTTGATCGCTGAGGGAGATAAACCCTTGGAACACTATAATGGTTCCTCCCTCCTAGACTCGGCACAAAGGCTGAATAAAAGATGATAATTGCTTGATAAAAGAAAGAGGGCAACTACATCATTATATAGGGTTGCAAACTCTAGCCTATGGGCACTTACCTAACTAAAATTACCCTTTTGCCCTTTTTATAGCCTACCTGCCTTAGAGGGAACAAGTGGCGACTAGGTTGGCTATATAGCCGACCTAAGCAGGGGGAAACCCTAGCCGACTAGCCCAGTAAAGGGCGTGATGGCCACTAAGCCCTAAGACCCCAAAATAAACCCTAGCCATATTTCTTTATAGGATAGAAGTGACTAGATGAGGTTTTATTACAATCTCACAGAGTTCTTATTAATTACTTCTATGTGATTAGGGTTCAAACCCTGTTGGAGTCCTATCAAACCCGCCCTCTTTAAACCAGTCTTGTCCTCAAATATGAGGTTCTATGAGCTCCTCATATGATTCTCATGCTATCATAAACTGAACTTTGGCCTCCTCATTAGCTAGGGAGTTAGTTGGAAAGATTTGGGCTGAGTCATCTTCTTTAAATTTCTATTTGTGGTGGGATACCTAGCAAATCAACTATAATCTTGATCTGGTGCACGAATCTGATCTCCAGGTTAGGGCCCCAATGTGATCCCCAATTTTACAAGACCCAAAGAAATAGGGAGACCACTTCATTAAGGCTTGAGTTTTCTGCTGATCGGGCTGGAGGTGTAGAAAAACTCGATCATCAATTTTTTGTCCATTCTGAAGTTTATCGGGAGGTTGTTTCTTCTTTGTATATGTTGTCATATGGTTAGTCTTTAGTGATAGCCAATCTTTCTTCTAGAATGGTGATTGCCCTCTAGTATGATTCAGGATGATAAGAGCCCAATTTGGCATGAGCATGAATTGCAATTCTTCTAGTTTTACTCATCTTTCGTGCCATAAACCTATATCCAATAATATTTAAAATTTGGTAGTAATTAGTATCTCCTGTAAAAATCTCGTGTGGAGTGTGAGAAAGCCTCAGTGTAAATTAGGAGTCAACCATCTTGCATAAGAATAGTCCTAATTCCAACTCCTGATGTGTCAGCCTTAATGACAAAAGTACGATTGAAATCAGGCATTGCTAGGATGGGTGTTGTCGTCATGGTGGCCTTGAGTCGTTCGAAGGCTGTAGAAGCTTATTCCAACCATAAGAAGAAGTTTTTCTTCAGTAGGGACATGAGCATGGCACTTATCTTTCCATAATCTTTCATAAATTTATGGTAGTAGCCCGTGAGTCCAAGGAAGCCGCGCAGCGATTTTATGTTTGTAGGTTTCGGCCATCCTTGCATTGCCTCGATCTTCGTCGGGTCTACCGCCACTCCATCCTCTGATATAATGTGCCCAAGATACCCCACTTTACACTGTAAGAAGCTGCACTTTCACTGTTTAATATAAAGTATATTCTCCTGAAGAATCGTTAGAATAGTTCGTAAATGCTGAAAATGTATATCAAGCGTAGGGCTATAAATGAGAATATCATGAAAGAACACCAATACAAACTTGCATAGAAAACTCTGGAAGATGTCATTCATCAAGCTTGGGAAAGTAGAAGGAGCATTCATAAGTTCGAAAGGCATTACCAAAAATTCGTAGTGGCTGTTATACGTGCGGAATGTAGTTTTTAGAACATCTTCAGTGCATACCCGAATCTGATGATAACCGGAATGAAGATCCAATTTAGTGAAGACTCGGGCTCCTTTTAATTCATCCAAGAGCTCATCTACGACTGGCATAGGATATCTATCCTTGATGGTGATAGTGTTTAAGACCCGATAATCAATGCACATTCTCCATATATCGTCCTTCTTGCGCACTAGCAATATCAGTGAAGAATAAGGGCTGCAACTCTGTCGAATCACCCTAGTGTCAAGCATCTCTTTAATGATATTCTCAATCTCATCCTTCTGCAAGTGAGGGTAGTGGTATAGATGCAAATTTGTAAGATATTTGCTCGGCAGAATAAGAATACAATGGTTATGCGGTCGGTTAGGGAGCAGCTCGCATGACTCCATGAAAATGTCTACAAATTCATCCAGCAAGAGGGGAAGCTTAAGATCTGAATTTTGTATATTCTCCTCATTAGATAGCTGCTGGATATGCATAAAAAATCCACCATGTGCTTACGGATTACAAGTGCCCTGCAAGCCAATCACGCGAGTGATCGCACGTGTGACACTGCGTAATCTTTTTTGCTTATGATTAATATTGACATATTCTCATATTATATTATATGTAGCATATATATTGTAATGTCCTTGGTTCTGTGCAATGGGAATCAGATCATGATGAGATCACGATAATGAGATCGATTCACTTTTAAACATAGATCCTAAATAATCCTGGTCATAGGTTACTCGAGAGGGACATCGAGATAACCAGATAGACCGGTGTACTATATACCAGTCCATATGATGGAGGCGGTTGGTCTCAGAGCCACTTGTGTGGAGACGCTAAGGATATAATACATGTGCTCATTGGAGAATGAGTTCACTGATTAATCCGCTTATGGAATGCTGTATGGTTAATGATACCTAATGTCAGACAGCGATTCTATAGTCCCAATTGTGTATCTGGTCCTTAGACTTGAGACACCAAGGATGCCTTGTATGAGTACTCTTTTCTTTCACGCCAAACTTATAGGTTTGGAAAGCTCCAAATTTGGTACAGCTAGTTATCGGGATTGGTAGCCAACCTTACGAAGGCAATTAAGTGTCAATAGAGGATCATCCACTCTCGATATTACGAGAGGAATATCTCATATGTGCTTGCTTAGACAAATCCCTGGCCAAGGTCATTCGGATTGAGAAAGAAGGAGTTCTCCGGTAGAATCCGATTAGAGCGAGACAAACTGATTTCGTATGTGACCTGACAGTACCATGTCCAATATACGATCTCTGGGATATTATTTGGATGAGGGATTATAGATACATGGTAACTGTGGACAGACAGGTCCGATGGATTTGATCCCACCTGTACCGTCTGGGGACTATGGCGTAGTGGCCTAGTATGTCCATAGTCGATGAATCGAGTGAATTATTATGAGGATAATAATTCACTATATCAAAAGGAGTTCTGATGGGAGTAACTCACGGTCAGCTTGGTATCGGGCCTAGAGGGTCACACACATATGGTGGATGCTTCAGCGAATAGAGGATTGGATAAAGATCCAATTAGCCCCTATTCTCATTAGATAAGACCCTATGCTAATGGGCTCCTTGCTTTAGTTCCAATTAGAGACCTAAGGAGATTATTAGATAGAGATCCAATAATGCAACGTTAGTGGGTTATTGGATGGAGATCCAATACCCACTAAGGCAGGAGCCCTAGGGTTTTCTTTTGTGGCTCTCTATAAATAGGAGGGGAGACTCTTGGTTGATAGGTTGCAGCTTTAGCCACCACTTCCTATTCTCCTCCCTTCCCTGAGCAAGAGTTGCAAGATTAGAGAGAAAGAGTTTCGCTGCAGAGATCCATCATGTGGATACCGCTAGAGAGGAGGATGCTTGACCTCTTTCATCTTCTCCATCCAGATCTGGAATACAGGGATATACGATCTCCCTAGGTAAAATCAATCTCTCACACATCGCGGTTTTATCAATTTTTACTTTTTTCTCGCGACCCCAATCTTTTGCACGATGATTTGATCTGCGTGGGAAATTAGTTTTTGTTTTGATTTTCGCTGCGCATGTGATGCACCCGCTGAGGTTTCCCAATAGTGGTATAAGAACCAAGGTTTTCGTGTGAAAGATTGGTTTTAAACTGCGTGTGATAAGATTAAATCGTGTAGAATCGTTTAACGCATTCGCAACAAGAACAGCGAGGAGGAGGGGTTGGCTGTGGCTAGCTGCAAGGGGAAACCGGCTGAGGCCAAGGGGCTGCCGCCATCAAGGGCGGCGGCACCGACCGTAAGGGTGGTCGCCCCTTGGCAGGGCGGCTGTTGATTGCAACACGTAGTGTCGTCGCCTGCGTAGGGGCAGCGACGGCGGTGGCAGCGCTGAAGGAGGATGGAGAGGGTTAGGGCTTCTTTTTGAAAATGACTAAAATACCCCTCAAAATTTAAAAAATTCTAAGGACTATCCTTGTGTACATAATTCCAAAAATACCCTCAATAATTTTAAAAATTCCGAGGGCTATCCTCTCATCCAGAATTATGAAAATACCCTTGATAATTTTGTAAATTCTGAGCATGTCCTGATTTTCAGAAAAATATTTAATTAAATAGTTTAATTAATTATTATATATATCTAGTAATCCTATATATGATGTGATATACATATGATGTATGACGTGGATGGATGATCATGAGCCATGTGTTGTGATGTGTGTAATTGAGATTATTATTATTATTGGGGCCTACGAGCCTGCGTTTTTCTCATTTATTGTTGGGCCTGCGTGCTTGTGATTATTTGTAATTACATGGAGAGGCGCAGCGGGAGCATGAAGATGACAGCGGAACCCATGATGTTGTGGTGGGAGATCACGACGCATGGTGATGCGATGATCCGACGGAACCGATAATGACGAGATCAACAATCATAGGGCATGGAGATGCGCCAATGCACACATAGATCCTATTGTGAGTGATTAGGCCCATTGGCTCGGGCTTAATCATATTAGGTGACGGCTCATGATCATCTGGTGTGGCTTGCATATGTGATGTGTTATACGCATACTAGATATATGTATATATATATATTAGCATACGATGTAGATATATATTAAATATGTATGTGTGTGACATGACATATTAGGAGACCTATACGAAACAAATACCCCTCCTACGATAATATTAAGTCGGTAAGCGTGAGGCAATAAGATTGACCCACGTGGCCTTCCTTCGTTATAGGAAGAAATTGAATCACGACATAGGTCGAGTCCCTCGAGGCTCACCTATCTACGTGATCGAGTTCTTGCCTACGACATAGAGATGTCGCCGGTGACCTGAGGATATAATATGCTTAGTCGAGTCCCTCGAGGGCATATCATCGAATCAGACTCATCTTGTAATGATGGTGGTGACTTAACTGAAAGTCATGGTTGGTCGAGTCCCTCGAGACCATGATGATTCGAAGGCCGAAGGTGACGAGAATCATAAGGAGTTATGATTAGCAAGAGTTGTCAACCTTTTGGGCTTAGTGCAATTGGTCGAGTCCCTCGAGGTTGCACTAAGATGCCAATTGGATCTCGATCCCCATTAGGAGTCTGCCAGAGACTTCTGTCTCACGTGTCGAGGGTCTTGCGTGATTCGCTAAGAAAATAGTAGGAGTACATTAAGATAGAAGTCTATATCTTAATTAGTATTTTCTTCAAAATCTGCATGTTATTTATTTTTGCTATATCTTGTTTTGTCATAAACATTTCGCTAATAAACCCCCTATGTGGCATACTTGATGCCAACCGCCTCATTGGTCCAAACTTGATACAATCGTATACGTCCTTGATACAATCGTGCCCACGCTGGAAGAAGGGGCAAGCGAGGATGAGATCGCTCGCTATGTGAAGTACATAGATGATTCCACATTAGCAAAATGTTGTATGTTGGCCACCATGACTCCTGAGTTATAAAGGCAACATAAGAGCATGGATGCAGATTCTATTCTTCTTCATCTCCGCCAGCTGTTTAAGAAACAGGGAAGAACTCAAAGATATGAGATATCTAAGAAACTCTTCCAAGCTTGGATGACAGAAGGGACATCGATTGAGAACCATGTCCTAAAGTTGATAGAGTGGATCGAGAAACTCACAGGTCTGGGAATAATCCTAGAGGATAACCTATGCGTATATCTTATACTTCAGTCCATACCAGATTTCTTTTCTCACTTCATCATGAATTTTAACATGAGCAAGTTTGAGGTAACTCTCCCTGAGCTCCTCAATATATTGAGGGAAGCTGAGAGTGCCATCAAAAAAGAGCAGCCAGTTCTCTATATTGGTGAGACCAAAAAGAAAAGGAAGGCCAGCAAGACCCTTAAGAAGGACAAGGGCAAAGAAAGACCAGGTAAGGCAAAGGTTGCCAAGAAAAACCCGATAAAGGACAAAGGACAATGCTTCCAATGTGGCTAAGACGGACATTGAAAGATGAACTGTAAGGACTACCTTGCAGAGAAGGTGAGACAGAAGCTTGGATAAGTTTAAGGTATATTCATGATTAGTCTCCACTAATCAGATTTTCATGATAACACATGGGTATTGGATACCGGGAGTGTTTATCATATCTGTAATTCATTGCAGGTTGTGGCAAGACCTAGGAGATTGGCTAGAGGTGAGATGGACCTCAAGATGGGCAATGGAGCAAGAGTTGCTACAGTTGCTGTTGGAGAGGTCACCCTACATCTGCCTGGTGGAGCTATTATTGCATTAGATGCATGCTATTTTGTTGCCTCTTTCATCAAAAACATTATTTCTATCTCTTATTTGATAATTAATGGATATAAATTAGTTTTTAAGAATAATAGTTATTCATTAATAATGGATGATAAGATCATCACTAGAGGGCCTCCAATAAATGGCTTATATGTGTTAGACACTTCTTCACATATCATGAATACAAATATGTCTAAGAGGAAAAGAGATGAGGTGAATAATGTATACTTATGACATTGTAGGCTAGATCATATACATGAGGGAAGGATTCAAAAGTTGTTGAAAGATGAATACTTAGATCCATTTGACTATGAGACATATGCAACTTGCGAACCTTGCCTTCGTGGGAAGATGACCAACTCTCCTTTTAGTGGAACTGGAGAGAGAGCCATTGAGTTATTGGAACTCATACATAGTGATGTATGTGGTCCCATGTCGACTCAAGCTATAGGTGGTTACTCATACTTCATTACACTCACTGATGATTTCTCTAGGTATGGACACGTGTACTTAATGAAATACAAATCTGAGGCCTTCGAGAAATTCGGGGAATATAAGAATGAGTTAGAGAACCAAATTAGAAAGAGTATTAAGACTCTTCGATCAGATTGAGGAGGAGAATACTTTAGTACGGAGTTCACCCATTTCCTCAAGGACAATGAGATTCTATCTCAGTGGACACCTCCTTATACACCTCAGCTCAATGGTGTATCAGAAAGGAGGAATCGCACGATGTTAGACATAGTGTGATCCATGATGAGTTTCGTTGACCTACCCGTCTCATTCTTGGGGTACGCCCTAGAGACTACAACTTACCTTCTGAACAGAGTTCCATCAAAGTCGGTAGTGTCTACACCATATGAGATATGAAAAGGAAAGAAGCCCGATCTTAAAATTATTAAGATTTGGAGCTGTCCTGCCCACGTTAGAAGACACAACCCCGATAAGTTAGAATCAAGGACAGAATGGTGCACATTTATGGGATACCTAAAGAAAACTTGTGGGTATTATTTCTATCATCTCGAGGATCGAAAGGTCTTTGTTGCCAAGAGAGTTGTGTTCCTTGAGAAGGAACACATTCTTGGTGGAAACAGTAGGAGTGAGATAGAATTGAACGAGGTTGGAGAACCTAGCTCAAGCACCATTCCAAAGCTCGAGTCTGTTCATGTACCTAACACACAAATTCTAAATTTACGTAGGTTTAGTAGAGTATCTCACCCTCCTGAAAGATATGTGAGACATATCAGTGGAGACGACTCTCAGGATATTGATCCTTAGACCTACGAGGAGGCTATTATGAGTATAGACTTTGGGATGTAGCAAGAAACCATGAATTCTGAGATGGATTCCATGTACTCTAACAAGGTTTGGAACCTTGTAGATGCACCTGAGGGTATTGTACCCATCGACTGCAAATGGATCTCCAAGAAGAAGATCGGAGTGGATGGAAAGGTAGAGACCTATAAAGCAAGGCTGGTAGCTAAAGGATATCGTCAAAGACAAGGAGTTGACTATGATGAAACATTTTCACCTGTAGCCATGCTTAAGTCCATTAGAATTATTTTGGTCATTGTAGCACACTATGACTATGAGATCTGGCAGATGGATGTCAAAATGATATTCTTCAATGGCAACCTCGAGTAAGAGGTGTATATGATACAACCAGAGTGACTCATATCCAAAAAGAGTCCAGATAAAGTGTGCAGGTTGCTTAGATCCATTTATGGATTGAAGCAAGCTTCCCAAACTTAGAACACAAGTTTGATGAGGTGATAAGATCTTATGACTTCGTTAAGAACGAAGATGAGCCTTGTGTGTATAGGAAGGTAAGTGGAAGCGCTATCACCTTCTTGGTGCTATATATGGATGACATCTTAATCATTGGGAATGATGTAGGAATGCTCTCCACAGAAAGGCTTGGTTATCTAGAAACTTCTCCATGAAAGACTTAGGGGAAGCATCATATATTTTGGGGATCCAGATCTATAGAGATAGATCCAAAAGGATGCTTGGCTTATCCCAGTCTAGGTACATAGACTCCATTGTCAAAAGGTTTGGCATGAAAAATTTCAAGAGAGGTCTCATACCGATGAGACGTAGAATATCACTTTCTAGGAGTATGTCCCCAAAGACTCCTAAAGAAAGGGCAGACATGGATAAGATACCTTATGCCTCAGTGATAGAATCTATCATGTATATGATGCAATGTACTAGGCCTAGTATAGCACATGCTCTGAGTGTCACAAGCAAGTATCAGGCAGATCCAGGTTTAGAACATTGGAAGGCAGTAAAGTGTATCCTTAAGTACTTGAGAAGGACTAAGGATCTTTTAATTGTATATGGAGGAGGTAGCCTCCAGGTTGAGGGCTACACAGATTCAAGTTTTCAGTTTGACATTGACGATAGCAAGTCAAATTCAGGGTATGTTCTCACTTAAAATGGAGGAGCAGTAAGCTGGAAGAGTTCCAAGCAAGATACTACTGCTAACTCGACCATAGAGGCGGAATACATTGTTGCAGCAAAAGCAGTAGAGACAGGGGTGTGGATGAAGAAGTTCATCAAGGATTTAGGAGTCATACCAAGCAACGTGGAGCTGACTCCCATATATTGTGACAGCGATAGGGTGATAACTCTAGCAAGGGAACCCAAGTCTTATTTGAATTGTTTTGAAGAGGTTTCATATGATTAGAGCGATAATAACCCGTTAAGATATAGCAATGGAAAGAGTTCCATCCGAAGATAACATTGTAGATCCACTAACGAAGCCGCTGGCTCAGATTGTATTTGAGCGTCACAGGGGTCTGATAGCGATCAGACACATAGGTGATTGACTTTAGGTCAAGTGGGAGATTGCTGGTTACAGGTGCCCTGCAAGCCAATCACGCGAGTTATCGCATGTGTGACACATTGCGTAATCTTTTTACTTATGATTAATATTGGCATATTCTCATATTATATTATATGTAGCATATATTTTGTGATGTCCTTGGTTCTGTGCAATGGGAATCAGATCATGATGAAATCATGATAATAAGATCAATTCACTTTTAAACACAGATCCTAAATAATCCCGGTCATATGTTACTCGAGAGGGACATCGAGATAACCGGACAGACCGGTGTACTATATACCCATCCATATGATGGCGGCAGCTGGTCTCATAGCCACTTGTGTGGAGACACTAAAGATATAGTACAGGTGCTCATTGGAGAATGAGTTCACTGATTGATCCGCTTATGGAATGCTATATGGTTAATGATACCTAATGTCAGACAGTGATTTCATAGTCCTAGTTGTGTAAGACTTGTGACATAAATGATGCCTTGTATGAGTACTTTCTTTGATGCCAGACTTACAGGTTTGGAAAGCTCCAGATCTAGTACAGCTGGTTATCGGGATTGGTAGCCAACCTTACGAAGATAATTGAGTGTCAATAGAGGATCATCCACTCTCGGTATCACGAGAGGAATATCTCATATATGATTGCTTGGACAAATCTCTAGCCAAGGTCATTCGAATTAAGAGAGGAGTTCTCTGGTATAATCCGATTAGAGCAAGACAAACTAATTCCGTATGTGACCTGACAGTACCATGTCTAATATACGGTCTTTGGGATATTATTTGGATGAGGGATTATAGATACATGGTAACTATGAACATACAGGTCTGATGGATTTGGTCCTCCCTTTACCATTTGGGGACTATGCCGTAGTGGCCTAGTACGTCCATAGTCGATGAGTCGAGTGAATTATTATGGGGATAATAATTCACTATATCAGAAGGAGTTCTGATGGGAGTAACTCACGGCCAGCTCGGTATCGGGCCTAGAGGGTCATACACATATGGTGGATGCTTCAGCGAATAGAGGATTAGATGAAGATCCAATTAGCCCATATTCTCAATAGATGAGACCCTATGCTGATGGGCTCCTTGCTTTAGGCCCAATTAGAGGCCTAAGGAGATGATTGGATAGAGATCCAATAATGCAAGTTAGTGGGTTATTGGATGGAGATCAATACCCACTAAGGCAAGAGCCCTAGGGTTTTTTTTGTGGCTCTCTATAAATAGGAGGGGAGACTCTTAGTTAATAGGCTGCAGCTTTAGCCACCACCTCCTATTCTCCTCCCTCCCTCTGAGCAAGAGTTGCAAGATCAAAGAGGAGGAGTTTCGCTGTTTAGATTCATCGTGTGGATACCGCTAGAGAGGAGGACGCTTGACCTCCTTCATCTTCTGCATCCAGATCTGGAATACAGGGATATATAATCTCCGTTGGTAAAATCAATCTCTCACATATCACGGTTTTATCGGTTTATGCATTTTTCTCGTGACCCCAATCTTTTGCATGACGATTTGATCTGCGTGGGAAATAGATTTTTGTTTTGATTTCTGCTGCGCATGTGATGCACCCACTGAGGTTTCCCAACAGTGCTTTGTGTAAAATGTTTTCCATTCGTTGCGACAAAATATTGGAAATTTGGCTCCCGCGCTTGCCTCGTAACGTGACCTGTCTTCCTTTGCAATAATTTTCATGATTAATTTAGAAAATTTTCAAGAGATATCACCTAGTGTTGTGAGCCATTCAATCCCAAGTATGGCTTCATAATCATCAATGGGTAGGAGGAAGAAATCAACTATCACTTCTTGGTCTTTGAGGAGTAGTTTCACCCGCGGGCACTGTTGGTCGCAATTGAAGATTTAGCCGTCGGTGACCTTTACATCAAACTTGTTGCAACTTTCAATTTAAAGCGCCAAAAGTGCAGCAACCTTACTATTGAGGAAGTTATTGGTGCTGCCCATGCCGATGAGAACAGTGATGAGTTGCTGTTTTAGAAGTCCTCCAACTTTTATCATATACAGGTTGGAATAGCCGGCCAATGCGTGCACTGCGTAGTTGGCCGGTTGGGACTCTTCCTCCATGGCTTCTTCTTTAGGTTCAAGGGCTTCTTCTTTAGGTTCAAGGGCTTCTTCAGATTTTTCATTATCCTCATCCTCCGCTGGTTCAATCATGAGGAGCCGACCCTTTTTGCAACGATGTTCGCAGCTCCATGGTTTGTCGCAATGCCAACAAAACTCCTTGGCCGATCGTTCGCGAAGCTCGTCTCTTGTCAACTATTTTGGTACAGGGGCTTGGATGACAGTAGAGGGGGCAGTAGGCCTCGGCATGGTTGGTCGGGGAGCGACCCTTGTCCTTCGTACCTCATGGTTCAATCATTCTTCCTGGATACGTGTGAAGGAAATCACCGCCATAAGTGTGTACGGTTGCCGCACCTTCTCCTCGGATCTCCAGCTTTAGGCCCTTAATAAAAGTACCTAAAAGTTGTTTCTCAGACTAATTCTTAGTTTGGTTAGAAAAACACTCAAACCTTATTTGGTATTCTTGTATTGTAGAGGTTTGATGAATCTTTGCCAATTGTCTGTTGATATTGTCGAAATCGGTTGGTCCGAAGTGGTTTAGTAGTCCTTCCTTGTATCGCTGCCAAGAGAGTCCTCCATGGGTGTGTTCAAACCAATTAACCACCGAATAGTATCTCCCTCGAGGTGTATGGCAGCAATCTCCACCTGTGTAGCGTCGGCGGTTCGGTAGAATCGAAAATAGTGCTCCGTGTGCGAGATCTATCTGATCGGGTCTCCTTCTTCCTATCTTGGGAAGTCAACCTTCATGCATGGATTGTTGGGATCAGAGGTGATGTATCCATGCTCTTGAGGATCATCTTGCCGATCTGAAGTCTCTCCATTGTGTGACCTCCTCGGGCTTGACAGTCGGCCAATGCTGAATTTGACGAATAAGGATCACATCTTCTCCTCCATGTGGCTTTCAAAGGCTTCAAACTTGGCATTGATGGCCTCCTATAATGCCATTGTGTATGCCTCTAGATCTATAATATTGAGATCTTTTGTTTGTTATCGGGCTAGTGGCATGAGAATTTTGGAGAAGGGGTGGCCGGTTGGAAGGTGAATCGGTTTAGATGGGAGTAGACTACGGTTTAGGGCTGATTTGGGTGGCTGTTTGGTTTCAGTTTAGGGTTCTGTTTTGAAGGATTTTTGGTGAGGATGGTATGGTTTGGTGATGAGGAAAAGAGAGTCCGAAATCCCACAAAAAATAGCACTCAAATTTGATAGAATTCGATGAAAAAAAGTGTTGTAATGTGCAATCCTGCCGAATAGATTTTACGTCAGAGAAACGATGACTTCTTAACATAATTTCCATAGGAAAGTTCAAGAAAATTATACGAAAACCCTTGTTTTAGATGTTGGGAGCCCCAATAAAAAGTTTAGTGAAATTTTGGCAGCATAACAGTAGGGAAATAGGGCAAAAGATGAAAGATAGATCCTTCATCGTAAAAATTATAGAACTGCATGCTGGTGAAAGATTGCACAAGAAAACTGGTTCCAAAAGGAATTTTTTCAAGAAATCAATCGAAGATGAAAGCCAAGTTGATCCTTGGGATTGTTTAAAAATTTTGACCAAAAAGGATGAATAAAAATTCAGTTTCAAGAGGCAATAATTGACTAAAAATTTTTGCAGTGTTTCGCCTTTGCAATGATGATAACGTTTGCGACATTAAAATTTTATAGCAAGGAAACTTTTGGAAACTTCACCCATGTATAAGATAAAGGAATAGCAATAGTAATGGCATGGGTTTTAGAGTTTTTACCAGATTATGTTGTTGACGCAAGGGACAGCAGTAGATTGATGGATCTGTAGCTTGGTGGGCGATAGTGGAGACGACGTCAAAAGCAATTGTGGGAATTGCCTGTGAAGGTGGAGGTGGCTAAGATGGCTATAGGGCATCAGGAACGCAACTTTGATACCATATGATAGAACCCCAGAAGGAGCCCTATAGATTTTGATCGCTGAGGGGGATCAACCCTTGGAATGCTATAGGGGTTCCTCCTTCCGAGACTCGGCACAAAGGCTGAATAAAAGATAATAATTGCTTGATAAACTAGAGGGGGCAGCTACATTATTATTTAGGGTTACAAACCCTAGCCCATGGGGTGCTTGCCTAACTATAATTACCCTTTTGCCCCTTCTATAGCCTACCTGTCTTAGAGGGAACAGGTGACGGCTAGGTTGGCTCTGTAGCCGACCTAAGCAGGGGGAAACCCTAGCCGACTAGCCCAGTAAAGGGGGCGATGACCACTAAGCCTTAAGACCCCAAAATAAACCCTAGCCACACTTCTTTATAGGATAGAAGTGACTAGATGAGGTTTTATTACAATCTCACAGGGTTCTTATTGTTTACTTCTAAGTGATTCAAACTCAGCCCTGTTGGAGTCCTATCACAAATATAGGTATATTAGTAAGGAAAGTTGGTTGAAAAGGTAAGTGGATTGATAAGGAAGTAGGCTGCGGTTAGGGCTGATTGGGATGGCAATTTGGCTACAATTTTGTTTGGGTTTTTGAGGGAGTAATACTGGGAATTAAAGATGAGAGGGGGAGTATCAAATCTGGAAAAGATGGCAGCGAGATCTGATAAAATTTTGACAAAAGATTGCTGTGGTATACGTTATACTGCCGAACAGAATTCTCGTCAAAGAAGCAGCAATTTCTTGACTTTAATTCCAGCAAAAATCTGAGAAATTTATGATGAATTTCAATATCAAAATCTCGGTTCAAATGGTGATAAAATTTTGACAAAAGATTGCTGTGGTATACGTTATACTGCCGAACAGAATTCTCGTCAAAGAAGCAGCAATTTCTTGACTTTAATTCCAGCAAAAATCTGAGAAATTTATGATGAATTTCAATATCAAAATCTCGGTTCAAATGGTGATAGTAGTAGTAATGTGGATCAAGAAAATTTTAGTAGCGTAATGGTAGAAAAATTATTTCAAACAAGATCATAGAATTCTCATCGTAAAATTTCAGCACTGCATGACGAAGTATTGCAGCACTATAAGTCCAGATCTAGAAGGAGTTTTTTTCAGAGATTAGTCTTAGATGAAAGCTAAGACGATCTATGAATTTATGTAAAAATTAATCCCAGATGAAAGCCAAGTTGATCTTTGGAATTGTGTAAAAAATTTGTTCAAAAAGAAGAAGAAATAACCCAGTTTCAAAAGGCTAATAGACAGCTGCAAATTTCTGTAGCGTTTCACCTTCGTAACAACGATGACTTTGTGACGAATGAAATTTATAGTGGATAAAATTTAGAAAAGATCTTCAACGTGTAAAGTAAGGAATCTTGCAGTATTGAAGATGCGTAGATGATAAAAATATACCAGATTTCCAGATCACGCATGGGGCAGCAGCAGATAGATGGATCTGCGGCTTGGTGGGCGACGGTGGATGGAGGCGACGTCAAAAGCAATTATGGGAATTGCTTAAGAAGGTGGAGGTGGCTGAGATGGCTACAGGGCAGCAGGGACGCCGCTCTGATACCAGATAATAGAACCCCAGAAGGAGCTCTATAGATTTTGACCCTTGAGGGGGATCAACCCTTGGAACGCTATAGGGGTTCCTCCCTCCTAGACTCGGTACAAGGCTAAAATAAAGTTGATAATTACTTGGTTTAAGAGAGGGGGCAGCTACATCTTTAAATATGGATCAAAACCTTAGCCTAAGCATGTGCTTACCTAAGTAAAATTATCCTTTTGCCCCTCCTATAGCCGACCTGCCTTAATAGGAACAGGGGTCGGCTAGGTTGGCTCTATTGCCGACCTATGTAGGGGGAAACCCTGACCGACCAACCCAGTAAGGGAGGTGGCGGCCACTAAGTCCTAAGGGTTAATCTAAACCCTCGCTATACTCCTTTATAAGATAGGAGTGACTTTATTACAATCTAGCAGGGTTTTATTGACTACTTCTTAGGGAGATTAGGACTCAACCTGCTGGAGTCCTATCACCTTTGTGGCACCAATGGTAATAGGTTCCTCCGCTTACTCAAGAGGGGAGTCTTCGAGAGCTCCTTACTCCTCCTAACTATAAGGGTTGCATTGAGAGCAACCCTATTATCTCTTTAGGCTAACCAAATGATCCATCAATCTCAATGTTCAAACTCTACCTCATTAAGTAGAGGTCATACAAATATGAGACAACATTGAGTTGGCCTTATTGAATCTTAAATTGATGAAATTAACTGATAAATTTGTATTGTTATGATAAGTGACATAGAACACATTAATTAGAGACTTGGATCACTAGAAGGTGGGACCCTGATAGGACTCCAACAGGATTAAGTCCTAATCACCCTAGGAGTAATCAATAAGAACCCTGTGAGATTGTAATAAAAACCTCATCTAGTTACTTCTATCCTATAAAGAAGAGTGGTTAGAGTTTATTTGCGGCCTTAGGGCTCATTGGCCACCGTCACATTTACTAGGTTGGTCGGCTAGGGTTTCTAATAGCAGTAGGTGGCCATGGCACCAACATAGCCACTACCCATCCATATTAAGGCAGGGTGACTATAGGAGGGTAAGGGGGTAATTTTATTTAGGCAGCACCCCCTCTTGGGCTAGGGTTTTTAGACCTACAAATACTTGTAGCCTAGTCTTCTTTCAATCAAGCAACACTACTTTTATTTCAGCCATTGTGGCGAGTTCTAGGAAGGAGGAACCCCTATAGTGTCCCAAGGGTTGATCCCTCTTAAAGATCAAATTCTATAGAGCTCCTAATGGGATTATATCATCTGGTATCAGAGCTGCGTACCTACTGCCCCTACTGTCATCTCTGCCACCTCTATCTATCCAGGCAATTCCCATAATTGCTGCAAGACGCACCTCCATCTTCCACTCCAAGCCGCATATCCATCAGTATGCTGTTGCCCCTCCCTGCATTTGAACTAGAGATCTGATAAAATTCCACCACTCACACCTATTCACTAATGCAAATCCTTTACCTTACATGTTAAAGAAGTTTTTTTTTCCATATTTCTTCACTATAAAATCCCACCATTATAAACGTGATTATCGTTGCGAAGGGGAAACGCTGCAGAAATTTTCTGCCGCATTGTTGCTTCTTGAAACTAGTTTATTACTCATCTATTCTGGATGAAATTTTTATACAACTTTATATAATTTTTATACAACTTTATAGATACAAATTTTTATACACCTTCATCTAAGATTGATCTATGAGAAAAATCCTTTCTGAAACCAGTCTTATTGTGCTGCAATTCCTTGTCGCATATTGCTAGAGTTTTACAACAAATAATTTACCTTCCATCTTTTCATTAATTTTCCTACTGTTATGCTGCCAAAATTTCATCGATCTTACTTACTGATATTACCCACATTTGAACCAAGGTTTTGCTGTCAAAATTCTGCATATTTCCCTCAAGTTTCATTTGGAATGTATGTCGAGAATTCGTTGTTTCTATGACGTAAATTCTGTTTAGTAGGACAACATATACAAAGCACTTTCTTAATCGAATTCCATCATATTTTGTTGCTATCTCTCTTAGTTTTTTGAACTATCTCATTCTCATCTTCAAATCCTACCATCACTGCTAAAAAACCCTATCAAACCGCAGCCAAAAATCGATCCCAATCAACCCCAAAAATAGCCCTAATCGCAGCCTACTTCATCACCGATCCATCCACCTATTCGGCCACCCTTTCTCTGAAACCTCTCATGACCTTAACTTCATAGCAAAAGAAAAATCTCAACATCACAGATCTAGAGGTTTATACCATGGCAACAGAGGAGGCTATCGATGCCAAGTTTGAAGCCTTTGAGACCCACATGGAGGAGAAAATTTGGACTATCTTCGCTTAACTCAACATGGGCTGACCACCGAGCCCAAGAAAATCATAGCATGGGGAAACTTCATATTAGAGAGAAGAACTCGAGGAGTGAGGAGGCACTACGACTAATCCATACAATCCACGCATGAGGGTGGACTTCCCTAGATGGAAGAAGGAGACCCGATCGGTTAGATCTTGCGTGCGGAGCGCTAATTTCGGTTTCACCAAACCACAGAAACTTCCATGGTGGAAATTGTGGCCATCAAACTTGAAGGGGATGTAATCCAGTAGTTTGATTGGTTTAAGCACACCCATGGAGGTCGAACCTGGTGGAAATTTAAGGAAGGACTATTGAACCACTTCAGACCTACCGATTACAAGAACATCGAAGGACATCTGACAAAGATCCGATAAACCACTACTGTGCAAGAATACCAAATGAGTTTTGAGCGATTATCTAACCAAACTTATGACTAGTCTAAAAAGTAACTTTTAGGAACTTTCATTGAGGGCTTAAAGCTGGAGATACGAGGGGAGGTGAAAGCGCGACAACCGGACACCCTTATGGCAGCTATCTCCTTCGCACGGCTACAAGAAGAACGATTGAGCCACAAAACCTGAAGGACTAGGGTCACTCCTTGACCAGCTTTACCGAGGCCTTCAACCCCCTCTACTGCTATTCAAGCCCCTACACCAAAAAAATTGATAAGAGACGAGCTTCGGTAGCGATCCGTGAAGAGACTGTGCTAGCACTACAACGAGCCGTGGAGCCGCGAACATCTCTACAGGAAAGGTTGACTTCTTGTGATAGAACCAGTAGAGGATGAAGAACTTAAACCATCTGAAGAAAGCCTCAAATCAGAAGAAGAAGTCATAGAGAAGAGCCCCAATTGGTTGACTTTACGGTGCACGCTCTAGCCGGGTACTCCAACCCGCAGACAATGAATGTGGGAGAACTTCTTAAGCAACAACCCATCACTAGTCTCATAGATACGGGCAGCACAAATAACTTCCTTAACAACAAGGTCGCTGCTCATATGATGTTTCAAATTGAAGGTTGCAACAAATTCGACATAAAAGGTCACCGACAGTCGGATCCTTAAGTGCGACCAACGGTGCCCACAGGTGAAATTGCTTCTATAGGACCAGTAAATTCTAGCCGACTTCTTTCTCTTACCCATCAATGACTATGAAGCCGTGTTCAAAATTGAATGACTAACAACATTAATATCCTAGAATTTCTCTAAGTTGACTATGAAGTTTTATTATAAAGGTAGATAGGCCACCTTATGAGGCAAGCACGGGAGCCATAACTCCACCATTTCGACGTAGCAGATGGAGAAAGTTTTACACAAGACATATGGTGATTTTTTAATGCATATCTAGCAGCAATCAGATGAGAAGAACGTGCAAATTGCAGACCTAAGCTTGCCCAATTGTCGGACAAATTCATCGACATTTTTGTCGAGCTGCGTGGACTTCTCCCTACCCGGCAGCATGATCACATCATCCCTATACTTCCAAGCAAACCTCTAGTAAACTCAAGATCGTTCTGCTATCCTCACTTGTAGAAGGACAAGATTGAGAACATTGGTAAGGAGATGCTCAACACCGGAGTAATTCGACAAAGCTGCAACCCCTACTCCTTGCCGGTGTTGCTAGTACGCAAAAAGGATAGAACATGGTGGATGTGCGTCGACTACCGGGCTTTGAATGTCATCACCATCAAAGACAAATATCTCTTACCAATAGTAGATGAGCTCTTGGATGAACTAAAAAGAGTCTGAGTCTTCACAAAATTGGATCTCCATTCCGGGTATCATCAGATTTGGGTATGCACTGAAGACATTCCAAAAATGGTATTCCGTACGCATAACGGCCACTACGAATTTTTTATAATGTCCTTCTGACTTACTAATGCTCTATTCACCTTCCAAAGCTTGATGAACGATATTTTTCGGAGGTTTTTATGCAAATTTATGTTGGTATTCTTTAATAACATTCTCATTTACAACCCTACACTTGACATACATTTTCAGTACTTACAAATTGTTCCAACGATTCTTCAAGAGAATACCCTTTTTGTTAAATAATCAAAGTGCAGCTTCTTACAGCAAAAAGTAGAGTACCTTGGGCACATACCCTTTATGTTAAACAATCAAAGTGCATCTTTTTACAACAAAAAGTAGAGTACCTTGGGCATATTATATCAGAAAATGGAGTGGCGATAGACCCGACAAAGATCGAAGCAATGCAAGGATGACTGAGACCTATGAACGTAAAATCACTACGCGGCTTCCTTGGACTTACAGGCTACTACTAGAAGTTTATGAAAGACTATGACAAGATCAATACCCCACTCACTTCCTTACCGAAGAAAGACTCCTCCCAGTGGGAGGACTAAGCTTCCACAACCTTTGAACAACTCAAGGCAGCCATAACGACAACACTAGTCCTAGCGCTGCCTGATTTCCACCGACCCTTTGTGATTGAGGCTGATGCATCAGGAGTTGGAATTGGAGCTATCCTAATGCAAGATAGTCGACCTCTTGCCTATACCAGCAAGGCCTTATCTCTCTCCCACCATGAAATATCTATGTACGATAAGGAGATGCTTACGATAATGCATGCCGTCACGAAGTGTAGACCCTACCTGATCGGCTGGTGCATTCATATTAAGACTCACCATCGAAGTCTTAAATACTTCTTGGAGCAGAAAATATCATCCCTGAAGCAGCAAAGATGGGTAACGAAAGTCCTTGATTTTAATTATAAAATTGTTTATCGAAAGGGGAAAGAGAATGTTGTTGCAGATGCTCAATCTTGGCTGTTGGAGCAAGCCAAAATTTCAGTAATCTCTCTTCCTTCCACCGACTTCATCGAAGGCATTAGGGAAGAATGGAAGAATGACCTAGAGACTGAAGAAATCACAAAGAAGTTGGAGAAGGATCCAGGTTCTGTGTGTCACTACACTTGAGATTTAAAGTACCTACACTACAAAAGTCGAATTGTGATTGTTCCTTCTTCCCCTTTCCTCAAAATTGTTCTGCATGAGATGCACTCTTCACCTTCAACAGGGCATTCTAGATTTCTGAGAACATACAAGAGGGTGAAGCAAAACTTCTTTTAGAGAGACATGAATAAATCTATTTGTGATTATGTATCTAAATGTGATATATGCCAACATCAAAAGGGTGAAACAGTGGCAAGTCCAGGAAAGTTGCAACTGTTACCTATACCAGACTCAGCATGGACTGACATCTCCATGGACTTCATTGAAGGGCTACCACTATCACAAGGTAAAAGTATAATCTTCATGGTGGTAGAACGTTTAATAAAATATACTCATTTCTGTGCTATGAGACACGCTTATACTGCTGCCAGTATTGCTCTACTCTTTGTAGAAAATATTATTAAATGGGATGCTAAAGTCGATTGTGAGCGACCGTAATAGGGTGTTTACAAGCAAATTTTGGATCGAACTCTTCCAATTACAGGGCACCCAACTAAAGATGATCATAGCCTATCATCCACAGACGGACGACCAAACAGAAGTGGTGAACAGATGCCTGGAGACTTATCTATGGTGTTTTACTAGTGATCGACCAAAAGTGTGGACAAAGTGGCTTCCTTGAGCCGAATGGTGGTACAACATAATCTATCATTCATCAACCAAATGTACCCCCTATGAGGCATTATATGGCCGAACGCCCCCTGTAGCACCTAAGTATGTAATTGGTACGACCAAAGTAGATCAGGTCGACCAAAACTTAATTGACAGGGACAAGCTTCTGCAGTTGCTAAAGGATAACTTAACTATCGCCCAAGCTCACATGAAGCAACAAGCCGATACTTATCGAAGCGAGCGGGAATTTTCAATAGGAGATTGGGTCTACCTTCGCCTACAACCATACAAGCAGTTGTCAATCAACACGAGAGCATCGATGAAGCTATCTCCTCGATTCTATGGACTATATCAGATCTTGGAGCGTATTGGGGCCATGACATACAGATTGAAGCTACTAGAAGACACTAAGATCCATCCCGTCTTCCACGTATCCTGCTTGAAGCTCAAACTGGGAGAGTATGAGTTGGCCCAGATCTAGTTGCCGAGCATTACAGTGATGGTAAGTTTCAAGCTCAACTACAAGCCATACTTGATCGGAGGATTGTGATGCACCATTGATGCCCCTCAACTGAAGTACTAGTGCAATGGAACAACTTATCATCCGAAGATGCCATGTGGGAGTCTTATGAGGAGTTGAAGACCTGGTTCCTAGAGTTTATAGATCCTCAGCCTTGAGGACAAGGCTAATACAAAGAGGACGGGCTTTATAAAACTCCAGCAGGGTTTAGTCCTAATCACCCTAGGAGTAATCAATAAGAACCCTATGAGATTGTAATAAAAACCCCACTTAGTCACTTGTATCCTATAAAGAATAGTAGCTAAGGTTTATTTGAGGCCTTAGGGCACATTGGCCGCCACCCCATTTCCTGGGCTGGTCGGCTAGGGTCTCTAGCTACAGTAGGAGGCCATGGCACCAACATAGCCACCACACATCCCTATCAAGGTAGGGCAGCTATGGGGGGCAAGGGGATAATTTTACTTAGGCAGCACCCCCTCTTGGGCTAGGGTTTTGAGCCCTATAAATACTTATAGCCTCCTCTTCTTTCAATCAAGCAAGACTACTTTTATTTCAGCCATTGTGCCAAGTTCTAGGAAGGAGTAACCCCTATAGTGTTCCGAGGGTTGATCCCCCTCAAAGATCAAATTCTATAGAGCTTCTTCTGGGGTTCTATAAGACCCCTAGCCAGAGAATTAATCATTGCACTGAAAGATCATTGAGCTGGAGGAACGATCGATGTGTTAGAGATCGAATATCATACCAAAGGATAGGCCACTGTGCCAAAATGTCTAATGATATTTGAAAAGTTGTGACAATGTGCTACATGCTTTAACAATATGTTAGATGAGTGATTGATGAGTTAAGATACTGGTTGAGGTCATTTTGAACTAAACTGAGGTAGTCTCAAGCTAAAAAGGGGCTCACTTATTATGAAAGTTTATAGCAACCATTAGGCTTATAATTGGATCAAAATTGGGCTTGCTAGAAGGCCAAACATATTCTCTAAACTACTAAGAGGCAGTGGCACCACTTGTGTAGTTGACAAAGTCGTTTAGACTTTGTTAACATTGTCAACGATAGTACTACCCAAGACAGTAATGGTATTATCTATTATGATGGTAGTGTTGGGAAAACAAAGGGGAGCATCACATGCACAATAGAAAATAAAACAAAACCATTTCCCAAACAAAGACATCGAATCACCGTGTGATGACTCAAAGCATAAAACTCATCGAAAAGCCCGCATCAAGAGGGTGAACATTCTCACCTAGGGAAGATCTTATATCTCCAAAATCATAAATCCTGATCTATTAGATGAGGAAGCTCTCACGAACTCCTCTCTAGCGGTGATCCAGACATAGTGGATGCAACGATGATGTACCTCCACACATAGCGGGTTCTCTCCTCTTGACAACACACCACCATGTAGCAAGGGGTAGTAGCAGTAAGTGTTGGTAAACCATGAGATCATCATATGCATAGTGAAAAAATAAAATAAAAAATTTCTCATATTTTTCATGTCATCGTGCAACAATTAGTGCGTAAAAAATCACAAAATCGAAAACTACAAGTCATGTGAGATTTGTTACTTAGGGAGATCGTATATCCCTACAACTTTCAGATCTAGTGCGAGATGATGAAGGAGGTTATGCTGGTTATAGGTGCCCTATAAGCTAATCACGTGAGTGATGGCACGTGTGACACGTTGCGCGATCGTTTTGCTTATGATTATTATTAACATATTCTCACATTATATTATATATTACATATATACTTGGTTCTATGTAATGAGAATCAGATCATGATTAGATCACGATAATGAGATCGATTCACCTTTAAACACAGATCCTAAATAATCCCGGTTATAGGTTATTCGGGTGAGACATCAAGATAACCAGACAAATCGGTGTTCTATATACCTGTCTATATGATGGAGGTGGCTGGTCTCATAACCATTTGTGTGGAGACACTAAGGATATAGTATAGATGCTCATTGGAGAATGAGTTCACTGTTTGATCCGCTTGTGGAATGTTGTATGGTTAATGATACCTAAAGTTAAACAACCATTCCATAGTCTCAGTTGTGCATCTATTCCTTAGACTTGAGACACCAAAGATTCCTTGTATGAGTACTCCTTCCTTTGATCTCAAACTTACAGGTTTGGAAAGTTTCAGATATAGTATAGTCGGTTATCGGGATTAGTAGCCAACCTTATGAACGTAATTGAGTATAAATAAAAGATCATCCACTCTTGGTATCACGAGAGGAATATCCCATATGTGTTTGCTCAGACAAATCCCTAGCCAGGGTCATTCGGATTGAGAGAGGAGTTCTTGGGAGAATCCTATTAGAGCAAGACTCGGATAGATTCTGTATGCAGCTTGACAGTACTCTGTCTTATATATGGTCTTTAGGATATTAGTTAGATGAGGGACCATAGATCAATGGTAATTGTGGACACATAGGTCCGATGGATTTAATCCCCCTGTATAGTATAGGGACTATGGCGCAACAACCTAGTACATCCATAATCGATAAGTCGAGTGAATTATTATGTAGATAATAATTCACTATATCTGAAGGAGTTCTAATGGGAGCGACTCACGGTCAACTCGATAGAGGGTCTAGAGAGTTATACACATATGGTGAATGCTTCAGCGAATAAATGATTGGATAGAGATCCAATGAGCCCCTATTCTCATTATATAAGACTCTACACTGATGAGCTCCTTGCATGAGGCCCAATTAGAGGCCAAAAGAGATTATTGGATAGAGATCCAATAATGTAATGTCAGTAGATAATTGGATGAAGATCCAATACCCACTAAGGTAGGACCCCTAGGGTTTTTAGTGACTCTTTATAAATAGGAGGGGATGCTCATAATTGATAGGCTGCATCTTTGGCCATCCCCACTTATTCTCCTCCCTTCCTCCCTCTACGCAAGAGTTGCGAGACCCGAGATTACGATTGGAGGATTATCGTAGCATCGATCCATCGTGTGGATATAGCTAGAGAGGAGGATACTTGACCTTCTTCATCCTCTCCATTCGGATATGCAAAACAGGAATATACGACCTTCTTCAATCACTCACGTATTATAGTTTTTTGATTTTTGCGACTTTCTCGTGACCCAATCTTTTGCATGACGATTTAATCTGTGTGGAAAAATTATTTTGTTTTGATCTTCTCCTGCGCATGTGATGCTCCTGCTTGGTTTCCCAATAGTGGTATCAGAGCTAAGGTTGTTCGTGCGAAAGATTAGTTTTAAACTGCATGTGATGAGATTGAATTACATAGAACTGTTCTACGCGTTCTTGCTGCATTTTCATAACGAAGGCAGTGAGGAGAGAGGTAGCCAACTACAGGCAGGTCACTTGTAGGGGGCGGCTACTCTCAGCCTGGGCCTTTGTAGGAGTGGCCGCTTGCGGCTAGGCTGCCTGCAGGGGTGGCCGGTTGCGGCCAGGGCCGCTAGCAAGGGCAGCCACCCGTGGCGAGCCCACAAGGGATGGTCGCTCGTGAGCATGGCTTCCGCTTATAGGGTTGGCACCTGTGGGCATGATGCCCGCCTACTGGGGCAGTAGTGCTTACCCGCGGGGACAGTCACCCAAGGTGTCACGAACTTAGCTGAATTTGCCTAAGTCGTGCTGCACTCTCGAAGACTTAGTTGAAATTGCCTAAGTCATGAAGCAATCTTGCCTACTGTTCCGGACTTAGCTGGGGTTGCATAAGTCATGAAACACCCATAGCATTATCTGTCCACAATGGGTCAGCCCTCTTACAAACTCTTGCGGTCCCATAGGACCTGCAAAGAAGAAGTTGATTAGCTTAGAAACGAGCGACGGACAAGTCCCGATGTCTCGCAAAGCGGGAAGCTATACAAATAATTCGTCGAACACTTTGAGTGCAATAGAGAAAAGAGAGAAAGGGAGCGAAACAGGACTTCAGAGGGTTGTAAGAACGGTCGTAAGTCCACAAATGATGGTTCCCAAGGTATCGGACGTAAGTCAAGTTCAATTGTTGATGAAAGCTAACGCTTGATATATACTTGTAACCCCATCCAGCCCGGTGCCACTCGGGGGGTTCCAAGGTCCTGAAATGGCTGACATTTCACACCACTCAGTGTTGTCACTGCAGCACACGAAAAAGTCTAAAAAATGAGGCTATTTTGGATTATTTTGGCTTTATGCAGCGAGCAATCGTTCTGCAGCCTTTTACACTACTTTTGCTCACATTTCTTAGGTAGAAACATATAAACTCAAGGTAAAACAAGTTACCAAATATCTGTACAAATAAGAAAAAGTGACGAACGGTTCATGGAGCGAAGATGTTACGGTTGAGCGACGACCGTTCGTGACATTCTCCCCCACTTAAACTGTTGACACCCTCGTCGACGCTTGTTAGTAGGCTTTGACGCGGGCTTCTTCATGTCGTAGGGTGTCTTTTGGCTCCCAACTGGCTTCTATCCGAGGAAGCTTTTGCCACTTCACCAAGTAATCGATTTGGTGCACTCCATTGGGTAGCTTTATTTTGTGATCCGCCAGAATAGTTTCAACTCGCTTCTCGTAAGAGGCTCTGGTGGGGGGTAGTCGAGTTGGAACATTTTGAGAATTGTCTTGCGGATTTGAGTGGTAGGTTTTCAAGTTGCTCGCATGGAAGACGTTATGAATTCTAAACCATGCTGGTAGTTGCAACTTGTTTGAGACATTGCCTACCCTACTGATAATTGGGAAAGATCCTTCATACTTACAAACTAATCCTTTGTGCACTTTATGCCTAAAGAATTGGAGTGATGCTAGTTCGAGCTTCACCAACACTATGTCTCCAACTTGAAACTCTTGTGGTCGCGTTCCCAAGTCTGCCCACTTCTTCATCTTTTTTGCCGCATTCTCCAAGTAAGCCTGCGCAATATCTGCATTGCGATGCCATTCCTTTGCGAAGTGATAGGCTGATGGGCTACTCCCTATATAACCAATAACCAGGGTGTAAGGAGTTGATAGCTGTTGTCTCGTAATAATCTCAAAGGGGCTCTTGTTGGATGCAAAGTTCCGCTGCAAGTTGTAGGAGAATTGGGCTATTTCCAACAGCTTCACCCAATCTCGTTGGTTGGCACTCACGTAGTGTCGAAGATATTGCTCCAAGAGCGAGTTGAGTCTGTTTGGCCATCCGTTTGGGGGTGGAGGTTTGTAGAGAAGTATAATTTAGATCCCAACAACTTGAACAACTCCGTCCAGAATCATCCCAAGAACCGAGAATCTCGATCACTAATGATGTTGTGTGGGACTCCCCAATACTTAACCATATTCTTCATCATCAACTTAGCCGCCTCCTCCGCTGAGCAATATAGGGGTGCAGTAATGAATGTTGCATACTTTGAAAACCGATCAACTACCACGAGTATCGATCCAAGTCCCCCTACTGCGGGCAAGTTTGATATAAAGTCCAAGAAAATGCTCTCATGGCCTCTCTAGTACGGGTAGCGGCTCCAAAAGTCCCACTGGCTTCTGTTGCTCTACCTTGTCCTGTTGACAAGTAAGGCATGTTCAAACATATTCCTCCACATCTATCCCCATTTTCAGCCAATAGAAGGCCCTCTCCACGAGAGCTATTGTTCCGTGGATACCCGAATGTCTAGCCCAAAGGGAATTGTGACACTCTTTCAAGAGTTCACGCCTCAAGTTATCCACTCATAGAATATAAACTATGTTCCCCTAGGTGTAAATGAGTCCCTTCTGGATCCAAAATCATCGTGTCTTGCCCTCTTTGATGAGTTGCATCAGAGTTACTGCCTGAGAATCTTAGTACAATCCATCCTTAATCCTGGAAAAGAAGTTAGAGTGCAAATGACTTACTTGGCCTCCGCCCTCCAACTGTATAGCATTCACTAGCTCCACTTTTCGACTCAATGCATCAACCACGATGTTTGCTTTTCTAGGTTTATACTCCATTACCATGTCAAACTCAGCCAAGAGGTCCTGCCATCGTGCTTGCTTTGGGGAGAGTTTCTTTTGAGTTTGGAAGTAATTCAATGCGACATTGTCTGTCCTTAGCACAAAAGGTGCTCTTAGAAGGTAGTGTCGCCACACTCGTAGATAATGGATCACCATTGTTATCTCCTTCTCTTGCACAAGATATCATCGCTCAGGCTCGTTGAGCTTGCGACTCTGGTAGGCTATTGGATGACCCTCTTGCATAAAAACTCCCCTAATAGCAAAGTCAGAAGCATCTGTATGGACTTCAAAAGACTTTTCATAGTCTGGTAATCCGAGTACAAGTTCCTCCAACACAGCAGTCTTTAGGTCTTGAAATGCTGCCTCACATTTATCCGACCATCTCCAGGACTGCTCCTTCTTTAGCAACTTCATCAATGGAGCTATGCGCTTCGAATATACAGCTATGAAGCACCAATAATAGTTGACGAACCCAAGGAAGGATCTCAACTATAGCACCTTCTTTGGTGTTCGCCAGTCCGCCACAGCTTGCACCTTAGACTTGTTCATTCGGATGGAACCATTGCCGATTCGATGCCCCAAGAATAAAATCTCCGTTTGGACGAAGCATCACTTTTCCCTCTTCACGAACAAGGTGTTCTCCCTAAGAACTTTGAAAATTATTCGAAGGTGCTTAACATACTCCTCAAGTGTTTGGCTATAGACGAGGATATCGTCTAAGTAGACGACCACAAACTTGTCTAGATACTCCTTGAACAATTGGTTCATGAGAGTGCAGAATGTGGCCGGAGCGTTGGTTAAGCCGAAAGGCATCACCAAGAACTCGAATGCTCCATACCTAGTCACACAGGTAGTCTTCGCCTCATCACCTTCTGCAATGCGCACCTGCCAATACCTTGACTGGAGGTCGAGTTTGGAGAAGTACTTATCCTTGCTCATTTGATTGAACAAGTCCGCGATGAGTGGGATAGGGTACTTGTTCTTCACTGTAATGTAAATGATCAGGAGCTGCTGGGAGCTCAATTTTGGTGAACAATGCAACGACAAGAAGGGCTGTGGATTCAAGGGGTAAATGCCATGGTACTGTAGAGGTGGGTCTTTCGTGTGTGTGTATCGAAGCTTGCATCAAATGAAAGCCTTGGTCATCAGCATATGGGGGCTGTGTACCATCGAGGGAGAAGTCAGATTGTAAGTACCAGTGAGTCCCATGGAGGGGACTTGATTCTACAAATGTATGATTGGAGCGGCTGGAGAGTTGGACTGCTTCAGTGCTTACATTCGCTTAAGGGAGCCCGGCAAGTCAGAGGACAAGGCCGAGTAAGCAAACGTTGCTACTAGGGAAGCTAAGGAGAATAGAATCGGCATGAGCCTTGCAATAAGATGGCGGAGGCCATGTATGAGAGTTGCGGTCTATCTTTTCATCGACCAAGGAGAACTATTAGGAGGATATAGTGGTGTTGAAGTAGGTGGTTGAAAGGGGTGAGGAAGCGACGATGAGTCCAATGGGGCTCAGCTACCAAAAAGTAAAGTGTCGGTTAGAAAGGAGGTGGACTCGGAGGAGCGTCATAGTGCCCTAGAGGTGGATCTACCGATCGCGAAGGAAGGGATATAGATGCAAGACAATAGATAGAAGGGTCATGGGCTTGGCAGCACCATGGTACCACAGAGGTGAGACTTCCGTGGAGTCGTCGATCCCTTTCTCTTATGGAGGGAGAGCATTGGTCATAAAAGGGGCCAAGAAGGTGGAGAATGCAAAGGCAAACTCCAAGTACCAAGATAGGGCAGAAGGGTAGAGGCCAAGGAACATCATAAGACCGGTGTCGATGGGCTTCTCATCAAGATAACCGAAAGTGAGGGACTTTGGGTTGATGCTGGAGTGCTCGACTAAGGAACAAAGTAGGTAGTACGCGGTACTGTACCTTTTCTACTCAGAGGAGTAGACAAAAAAGATAATGGAGAAGACGATACAATCCCAGGGGCGACCAGATCTATCAAATACTTACTCCAAGTAGGGGAAATCCAAGTTGGGGTAAACTTTTTTGCTCTTTTCGGGCAAAACTTCTTGCATTCCAGAAGTTCAATGGCAATGGGAAGGCGAATCATAGTAGCTAACTCAACGCAAGGAGTGCAAACACTTCTAGTGCTTCAGAAGTGTGAGCAAAGAGCATGCAAATGTTAGTAACCAGCTCAATGCATGAAGTACAAACTCGAGTAGGCAGGCGAAATCGAGTAACCTTTGCCTTCTCAACTCAAGAGAATGGGCGAAACTGAGTACCATAATTCTCTTAACTTGAGGAGGTGAGTGAAGCCAAGTAACCTTGCCTTCTCAACTACTAAGAGAATGGGTGAAGTCGAGTCTCCTAGTTCTCTTACCTATCCAGCAGAGGAGCTCTGCATAAGTTTAGTGACCCTTCAAAGAAAGCTTATGGAAGATAATAGTTGTCAAATCCTCATCATTGGTGATCAGTACTACTGAGAGTAGATTGTCCGCTTCATTTCCCAATTAAATACTAATCGAAAGTGAGAGTGATGTGAACCTACTTGGAAGTGACGACTAAATGTGGAAGAAGGATCAATGGGCATACATTGTGGAGGAAGGACCTCAAAAACCTTAAAGTCTGCAAGGCGATGCTCGTCAAAGTTCCAACAAGCATCCACCCAGTTCAAACAATATGAGTATACTGCGATACTGGTGCATAATAAGGCAGATCTTTTTCTTCATCAGAAGGATCCATGAGAACCAACAAGGATCGGCACAACTCAGCCAACCCCACATCAGATTCAGTCATTGGTGAGTTGAAGCAGCATGGCGGATCAGAGTTTGACTACTCAACAACAGCGACAGAGAGCGGCTAGGTGTCAAAGGGGCATGTTGTAGCCAAAGCAGAAGATTAAAGATTCAACAAAATGCGAGGAGATACAGCGTCTACAGTGGCTTCGACGAGAACGTCGAAGGAATAAGTGGGGGAGAATGTCACGGACAATAATGTAAACAAGGTGCCCTTCGATTTGTGTACATACCTTATACAACAAGTAGCAGGCTTGAAGTAGGCTTAGCAGCCCTAGTTTGGTTTGCTTTGTGGTCGATTTTGGCTTGTAAATATGAATGTGTCTTGTAAGCACTTGTGGGGACTTCGGTATCTAATGGATCATTATCCTTTGTGTGTAACCTCTCTTAGTTTGTAATGTCCATGGGTGTAATTTATATTTGGCTTTATAAAGTGTTTACTTGAGTAGTTGCATGTGGATCCCATTGGAATTGCTTCTTCTGGCCCATTTTCTCTTTTGTAAGTCTAAGGGACCCTAGGAGATCTCGGGGAAGGCAGACCTTTCTGGACGGATACGCATGGGTGTCGCACGGCTTAGGCAAAATTAGCTAAGCCCGTGACAATGGGTAGATGCGACCGATGGCGACACGTAGCGCTACCGCTGGTAGAGGGTGGCAGCGACCACTGAAAGATGGCAAAGGGCTTATGGTTCTGATTTGACAAAAGGATGATTCTACCCCTCAAAATTTAAGAAATTTTGAGGTTTGTCCTTTGTCTAAATTCTTAAAATACCCTTGATAATTTTGGAAATTTCAAGGGCTATCCTTCTATCCAGAATTCTAAAAATCCCTTGATAATTATGAAAATTCCCAACATATTCTGATTTTTTTAAAAATTATTAATTAAATAGTTTAATTAGTTATTATATATCTAGTAATCCTATATGTGATGTGATGCACATGTGATGTATGATGTGGATGAATGATTTTGAATTATGTATTGTGATGTGTGTAATTGTGATTATTATTATTTTTATTGGGGCTTGTGAGCTTCCATTTTTCTCATTTATTATCGAGTCTACGTGCTTGTGATTAATTTATAATTACATAGAGAAGCGCGATGGGAGCATGGAGGTGACAACGGGACCCATAATGTCGTGTCGGGAGATCATGACGTATGGTGATGCAATGAGGATCCGATGGAATCAATGATGACAAGATCAAGATAAATGATTATAAGGCATGAAGATGCGCCAATGCACACATAGATCCTATTGTGATTGATTAGGCCCGTTGGCTCGGGTTTAATCATATTAGGTGATGGCTTATGATTATCCAGTGTGGCTTGCACATGTCATATATGTTATATACCTACTATATATATATATATTTATTTATTTACATGCGATGTAGATATATATTAGATATGTATGTGTATGACACGGCGTATTATGAGACCCATATAAAATAAAAACCCCTCCTATGATAATATTAAGTCGATGAGTGTGAGGCAATAAGATTGACTAATATGGCCTTCCATCGTTATTGGAAGAAATTAAATCACGATAAAGGTTGAGTTGGTCGAGTCCCTCGAGGCTCACCTATCTAAGTGATCAAGTTTTGCCTACGACATAGATATGTCATCGACGACTTGAGGATATGGTATGACTTGGTTGAGCAGTCGAGAGTATATCATCGAATCAGACTCATCTTGTAATGATGTTGATGACTTAATTAAACTTCATGGTTGGTCGAGCAATCGAGGCCATGATGATTCAGAGGCCGAACATGATGGAAATCAAAAGGAGTTATGATTGGCAAGAGTTTCCTACCTTTTGGGCTTAGTATAATTGGTCGAGTCCCTCGAGGTTGCATTAAGATACCAATTAGATCCCGATCCCCACTAGGAGTCTGCCAGAGACTTCCGTCTTACATGCCGAGGGTATTACGTGATTCGCTAGGAAAATAGTGGGAATACATTAAGATAGAAATTAATAACTTAGTTTTTTCTGTAAAACTAATAACATTGAGGCAAATCTCCCCGAGCTCCTCAATATGTTGAGGAAGCTGAGAGTGCCATCAAGAAAGAGAAGCCAGTTCTCTATATTGGTGAGGACCAAGAGGAAAAGAAAGGCTAGTAAGACCCTTAAGAAGGGCAAGGGCAAAGAAAGACCGGGTAAGCCAAAGGTTGCTAAGAAATACCCAACAAAGCAGATAAGGAGAATCAGAACTTGGAGAAGCTTTAGATATATTAATGATCAGTCTTCACTTATCAAATTTTCATAATAACACATATGTATTGGATACCGGAAGTGTATATCATATTTGTAATTCATTGTAGGTTCTGGCAAGACCTAGGAGATTGACCAAAGGCGAGATGAACCTCAAGATAGGCAATGGAGCAAGCATTGCTACAATTGCCGTTAGGGAGGTCACCCTACATCTACCTGATGGAGCTATTATTACACTGGATACATGATATTTTGTTCCCTTTATTATCAAAAAAATTATATCCATCTCTTGTTTGACAATTAATGGATATAAATTAGTTTGTGGGAACGATAGTTGTTCAATAATTATGGATGATGAGATCATCACTAGAGGGACCCTGAGAAATGACTTATATGTGTTGGACACTTCTCCACATATTATGAATATAAATACGTCTAAGAGGAAAAGAGATGAGGTGAACATTGCATACCTATGACACTATAGGCTATGTCATATACATGAGGGAAGGATTCGAAAGTTGTTGAAAGATGGATACTTAGATCCATTTGACTATGAGTCTTATGTAACATGCGAATATTGCCTTCGTGGGAAGATGACTAACTCTCTTTTTAGTGGAATTGGAGAGAGAGCCACTGAGTTATTGAAACTCATACATAGTGATGTATGTGGTCCTACGTCGCCTCAGGCTATATGTGATTACTCATACTTCATTATATTCACTAATGATTTCTATAATTATGGACATATCTACTTGATGAAGTACAAGTTTGAGGCCTTTGAGAAATTTAGGGAATATAAGAATGAGGTAGAGAACCAGATTGGAAAGAGTATTAAGACTCTTCGATCAGATCGAGGAGGAGAATACTAAGTATGGATTTCATCCAATTCCCCAGTGATGTATGTGGTCCATACTTATACATAGTGATGTATGTGGTTCCATGTCGACTCAGGCTATAGGCAATTACTCATACTTTATTACATTCGCTAATGATTTCTATAGGTATGGACACATGTACTTGATGAAGTACAAGTACGAGGCCTTTGAAAAATTTAGGAAATATAAGAATGAGGTATATAACTAGATTGGAAAGAGTATTAAGACTCTTTGATCAGATTGAGGAGGAGAATACTTGAGTATGGAGTTCATCCAATTCCTCAGGGACCATGGGATTCTATCACAATGGACACCTCCTTATACACCTCATCTCAATGGTGTATCAGAAATGAGGAATCACACATTGTTAGACATGGTGTGGTCCATGATGAGTTTCACTGATCTACCCATCTCATTCTAGGGATATGCCCTAGAGACGACCGTAACTTACCTTCTGAATAGGGTTCCATCGAAGTCAGTAGTGTCTACACCATATGAGATATAGAAAGGAAAGAAGCTCGATCATAAGATGGTTAATATTTGAGGCTATCCTACCCACGTTAGAAGACACAATCCTAACAAGTTGTAATTAAGGACAAAATAGTATAAGTTCATGGGATACCCTAAGAAAACTTGTGGGTACTATTTCTATCATCTTAAGGACCAGATAGTCTTTGTTGCCAAGAGGGCTGTGTTTCTTGAGAAGGAACACATTCTTGGTGGAAACAGTGGGAGTCAAATAGAGTTGAGTGAGGTTAGAGAACCTAGCTCAAGCACCATTCCAGAGTCTAAATCTGTTTAGGTACCTATCACATAAGTTCTAACTTTGCATAGGTCTAGCAGAGTATCTCACTCTCTGAAAAGATATATGAGACACATCAATAGTAAGGACTCTTAGGATGTTGATCTTCAGATCTACAAGGAGGCTATTATGAGTATAGACTTCGGGAAGTGGTAAGAAGCCATAAATTCTGAGATGGATTTCATGTACTCTAATAAGGTTTGGAACCTTATGGATGCACCTTAGGGTATCGTACCCATCAGTTGCAAATGGATCTTCAAGAAGAAGATCAAAGTAGATGGAAATGTGAAGACTTATAAGGCAAGACCGGTAGCTAAAGGATATCATCAAAGGAAAGGAGTTGACTATGATGAAACCTTTTCACCTGTAGCCTTGCTTAAATCCATCATAATTCTTTTGGATATTGTAGCACACTATGACTATAAGATCTGGTAGATGGATGTGAAAACAGTATTCCTCAATGACAACCTTGAGGAGAAGGTGTATATGATACAACTAGAGGGATTTATATCCAAAGATAGTCTGGATAAAATGTGCAAGTTGCTCAGATCCATTTATAGATTGAAGAAATCTTCCCGAAGTTGAAACATAAGATTTGATAAGGCAATTAGATCTTATGACTTCATTATGAACGAAGATGAGCCTTATGTATATAGGAAGGTAAGTGAGAGCATTATTACCTTCTTGATGTTGTATGTGGATGACATCCTAATCATTGGGAATGATGTAAGAATGTTCTCTACAGTAAAGGCTTGGATATCTAGAAACTTCTCCATGAAAGACTTAGGGGAAGCATCATATATTTTGAGGATTTGGATCTATAAAGATAGATCCAAGAGGATGCTTGGCTTGTCCCAGTCCTAGTACATAGATTTCATCGTCAAAAGGTTTAGCATGGAGAATTCCAATAGAGGTCTCATACCGATGAGACATGAAATATAATTTTCTAGGAGTATGTCCCCAAAAACTTCTGAAGAAAGGACAGACATAGATAGGGTACTGATAGGACTCCAGCAGGGTTATGTCCTAATCATCTTAGTACTAGTCAATAAAAATCCTATTAGATTATAATAAAGTCACTCCTATCTTATAAAGGAGTATGGTTAGGGTCTAGATTAGCTCTTAGGGCTTAGTAGCCGCCATACCCCTTACTAGGTTGGTCGGCTAGGGTTTCCCCCTGCTTCGGTTGGCTATAGAGCCACTTAGCTGCCTCTTGTTCCTATTAAGGCAGGTTGGCTATAGGAGGGGCAATGGGGTACTTTTACTTAGGCAAGCCCCCCCTTAGACTAGGGTTTTAATCCTTATTTAAAGATGTAGCCGCCCTCTTCTTGTATCAAGTAATTATCAATTTTATTCAGCCTTGTGCCGAATCTAGGAGGGAGGAACCCCTACAGCGTTCCAAGGGTTGATCCCCCTCAAGGATTAAAATCTATAGGGCTCCTTCTGGGGTTCTATCATCTGGTATCATGCCACCCCTGTAGCCATCATCCATGCCTCCACCTTCCCAAGCAATTCGCACAATTGCTGTGACACGCGCCTCCACCTTCCACCCCAACCGCAGATCAAATTATTTTACCGCTGTCCCCTGCATTTGATCTGAAATTCTGGTATATTTTTATAACCCAACCAACCCTCTTCAATACTGCAAGATCCTTCATATTATATGTGGGAGAAGTTTTCCAAAGTTTCCTTGCTGTAATTTTTTACCGTTACAAACATTATCATCGTTGCGAAGGCGAAACACTACAGAAATTTTCAGCTGATTGTTGCTACTTGAAACCAAACTTTTGTTCATCCTTTCTAATCGAAATTTTTATACAATTCCCAAGATCAAGTTAGCTTTCATCTAGATTTGATTTCATGAAAAAACTTCTTCTGGAACCAGTTTTCTTGTATGATCTTTCACCATCACGTAGTTATGGAATTTTACGACGAAGGAATCTGCCTTGCATCTTTTGCCCTATTGCCCTACTGTTATGCTGCCAAAATTTCATCAAAGTTTCTACTGGTATTGACAACATCTAAACCAAGGGTTTCTGCATAATTTCCTTCAACTTTCCTCTGGAATTTATATTGAGAAGTCATCATTTCATTATCGTAGCATTTTTTTCACCGAATTCTATCAGATTTGAGTGCTATTTTTTGTGAGATTTTGGACTCTCTTTTCCTTATCTCAAAACCCTACCATCCTCACTGAAAACCCTTCAAAACCCTACCCCAAATTAGCCACCCAAATCAACCTACTTCCTTATCGATCCACTTACCTTTTTAGCTAACTTTCCTTACCGAAACACCTACCTTTGCTGCCATCTATCCCAGATCTAAAATCTATTTTCATAACCTTAATCTACTGCTATCACACCCCTAAAACCACACCAATTCGTAGCCTAAACTCCACAAAACTATAGCCCCAAATCTGCCCTAAACCGCAGCCTACTTCCATCCAAACCGATTCACCTTCAAATCGGCCACCCCCTTCTCCAAAATTCCCATGCCACTAACTCGACAACAGAAAAAAAATCTCAATATTATAGATCTAGAGGCATATACAATGGCATCAGAAGAGTCTATCGATGTAAAGCTTGAAGCCTTTGAAAACAGCATAGAAGAGAAGATGCGATTCCTTTTCACCGAATTCAGCATTGGCCGACCGTTGAGCCCGAGGAAATCACAACACAGAGAAACTTGAGATCGGCGAGATGATCCTCAAGAACATGGCCACATCATCTCTGATCTCAATAATCCATGCATGAAGGTTGACTTCCCTAGATGGGAAGAAGGAGACCCGATGAGTGGATCTCGCGCGCAAAGCGCTATTTTCGGTTCTACCGAACCGCCGACGCTACACAGGTGGAGATTGCTGCCATACACCTCGAGGGAAGTCAATTGGTTTGAACACACCCATGGAGGACTCTCTTGGTAGCGATACAAGGAAGGACTACTAAACCGCTTCGGACCAACCGATTTCGATAATATCGACGGACAATTGGCAAAGATTCATCAAACCTCTACAATACAAGAATACTAAATAAGGTTTGAGTGTTTATCTAACCAAACTGAGAATTAGTCTGAGAAACAACTTTTAGGTACTTTTATTAAGGGCCTAAAGCTGGAGATCCGAGGAGAAGGTGCGGCAACCGTACACACTTATGGCGGTGATTTCCTTCACGCGTATTCAGGAAGAATGATTGAACCATGAGGTACGAAGGACAAGGGTCGCTCCCCGACCAGCCATGCCGAGGCCTACTGCCCCCTCTACTGTCATCCAAGCCCCTGCACCAAAAAAGTTGACAAGAGACGAGCTTCGCGAACGATCGGCCAAGGAGTTGTGTTGGCATTGCAACAAACCGTGGAGTCGCGAACATCGCTGCAAAAAGGGTCGGCTCTTCATGATTGAATCAGCGGAGGATGAGGACAATGAAACATCTAAAGAAGCCTTTGAACCTAAATAAAACATGGAGGAAGTGTCCCAACCGACCAACTACACAGTGCACACATTGGTCGGCTACTCCAACCCGCAGATGATGAAAGTTAGAGGACTTCTAAAACAGCAACCCATCACCATTCTCATCGACACAGGCAACACCAATAACTTCCTTAATAGTAAGGTTGCTGCATGTTTGGCACTTCAAATCGAAGGTTGCAACAAGTTTGACGTAAAGGCCGTCGACGGCCGAATCTTTAATTACTACAAACGGTGCCCGCGGGTGAAATTACTCTTCCAAGACCAAGAAGTGATAGCTGATTTCTTCCTCCTACCAATTGATGATTATGAAGCCGTACGCGGGATCAAATGGCTCACAACACTATGTGATATCTCTTGGAATTTTTCTAAATTAATCATGAAATTTTATTGCAAAGGGAGACAAGTCAAGTTACGAGGCAAGCGCGGGAGCCAAATTTCCACCGTTTCGTCGCAACGAATGGAGAAAGTTTTGCACAAAGCACATGGTGGATTCTTGATGCATATTCAGCAGCCATCTATGGGGGAGAACGTACAAAACTCAGATCCTAAGCTTGCCCTTTGTCTGAATGAATTCGCGGATGTTTTCTTGGAGCCGCACGGGCTACCCCCTAACCGACCGCATGACCATCGCATTCCTATTTTGTTAGGCAAACCTCAAGCAAATTTGTGATCGTACCACTATCCTCACTTGCAAAAGGATAAGATCGAGAACATTGTTAAAGAGATACTTGACACCGGGGTGATTCGATCGAGTTGTAGCCCTTACTCCTCACCGGTGTTGCTAGTGTGCAAGAAAGATGATGAACTCTTAGACGAATTAAAAGGAGCCCGAGTCTTCACTAAATTGGATCTCTGATCCGGATACCATCAGATTCGGGTATGCACCGAAGATATTATGAAAACTGCATTCCTCACGCATAATGGCCACAATGAGTTTCTGGTAATGCCTTTCGGACTTACGAATGCTCCTTCTACTTTCCAAAGCCTGATGAATGACATCTTCTGGAGTTTTCTACACAAGTTTGTATTGGTATTCTTTAATGATATTCTCATTTATAGCCCTACGCTTGATATACATTTTCAGCACTTAAGAACTATTCTAACGATTCTTCGGAAAAATACTCTTTATGTTAAACAGTCAAAGTGCGGCTTCTTACAGCGTAAAGTGAAGTATCTTGGGCACATTATATCAGAGGATGGAGTAGCGGTGGACCCGACAAAGATCGAGGCAATGCAAGGATGGCTGAGACCTACAAATGTACAATCACTACGCGGTTTCCTTGGACTCACGGGCTACTACCAAAATTTTATGAATGATTATGGCAAGATCAGTGCTCCACTCATGTCCTTACTAAAGAAAGACTCCTTCTTATGGTCGAATAAAGCCTCCGCAGCTTTCGAATGACTCAAGGCAGCCATGACGAGGACGTAGGTCCTAGTGTTGCCCGATTTTGATCGCACTTTTGTCATTGAGGTTGATGCGTCAGGAGTTGGAATTGGGGCTATTCTTATGCAAGATGGTTGACTCCTAATTTACATCGAGGCTTCCCCCATACTTCATAATAGGTTTTTACAGGAGATACTAATTACTATCAAATTTAAAATATGGTTGGATACAGGTCCATGACACAAAAGAGGACTAAAACTAGAAGAATTACAATCCATGCTCACACTAGACTGGGCTCTCATCATTCTGAACTATACCAGAGGGTAGTCACCATTCTAGAAGAAAGATTGGCTATCACTAAAGACTAACCATATGACAACACATGCAAAGAAGAAACGATCTCCCGTTAAACTTCAGAATGGATGAAAAATTAAAGATCGAGTTTTTCTACACCTCCAGCCCGATCAGCAGGAAACTCGAGCCTTAATGAAGTGGTCTCCCTATTTCTTTAGGCCTTTCAAAATTGAGGATCATATTGGGGCCCTAACCTGGAGATCAAATTCGTGCACCAGATCAAGATTACTGTTGATCCGCCAGGTATCCCACCTCAAATGGAAATTTAAAGAAGATGACTCAGCCCAAATCCTTCCAACTAACTCCCCAGCTGATGAGGAGGCTAAAGTTCAGTTAATGATAGCATGAGAGTCATATGAGGAGTTGAAGATCCAGTTTCTAGAGTTTGTGGACCCTTAGCCTTGAGGACAAGGTTGATCTGAAGAGGGCGGACTTGATAGGACTCCAGCAGTGTTGAGTCCTAATCATTTTAGTACTAGTCAATAAAAAATCCTGTTAGATTATAATAAAGCCACTTCTATCTTATAAATGAGTATATCTAGGGTCTAGATTAGCCCTTAGGGCTTAGTAGCCGCCACACCCCTTACTAGGTTGGTCGGCTAGGGTTTCCCTCTGTTTAGGTCGGCTATAGAGCCACTTAGCCACCTCTTGTTCCTATTAAGGCAGGTTGGCTATAGGAGGGGTAAAGGGGTAATTTTACTTAGGCAAGAACCCCCTTAGGCTAGGGTTTTGATCCCTATTTAAAGATGTAGCTGTCCCCTCTCTTAAATCAAGTAATTATCAATTTTATTTTAGCTTTGTGTCAAATCTAGGAGGGAGAAACCCCTACAGCGTTCCAAGGGTTGATCCCCCTCAAGGATCAAAATCTATAGGGCTCCTTCTGGGGTTTTATCAGATATCCTATGCCTCAGTAATAGGGTCTATCATGTTTACTATGCTATGTACCAGGCCTGATATAGCGTATGCTCTGAGTGTCACGAGCACACATTAGGCGGATCTAAGTTTAGAACACTAAAAGGTAGTAAAGTATATCCTTAAGTACTTGAGAAGGACTAAAGATCATTTACTGGTATATAGAGGAGGTAGCCTCCAGGTTGAGGGCTACACAGACTTGAGTTTCCAATTTGTTAATGATGATAGTAAGTCAAACTCAAGGTATCTGAATGGAGGAGTAGTAAGCTGGAAAAGTTTCAAGCAAGATACTACTGTAGACTCGACTATAGAGGTGGAATACATTGCTGTAGCAGAAGCAGCAAAAGAAGGGGTGTGGATGAAGAAGTTCATTAGGGATTTGGGAGTCATACCAAGTAGCATGGTGTCGAATCTCATATACTACGATAATAATGGGATTATCACTAAAGCAAAGGAACCCAGGTCTCATCAGAAGTCTAAGCACGTTTTGAGGAGGTTTTATTTGATTAGAGAGATCATAGCCCGTAAACATATAGCAATGAAAAGAGTTTCATTGAAGATAACATTGCAGATCCACTGATGAAGTCATTGGCTCAGACTATATTTGAGCGTCAAAGGGGTCTTATGGAGATCAGACACACAAGTGATTGACTTTAGGTCAAGTGGGAGATTGCTAGTTACAAGTGCCCTGCAAGCCAATCACGTGAGTGATGGAACATGTGACACGCTATGTGATCTTTTTGCTTATGATTATTATTAGCATATTCTCATATTATATTATCTATTGTATATATATATTGTGATGTCCTTTGTTCTGTGCAATAGGAATCAGATCATGATAATGAGATTGATTTACCTTTAAACACGGATCCTAAATAATTCTGGTTATAAGTTACTCGAGAGGGATATTGAAATAACCGGATAGACCAGTGTACTATATACTCATCCATATAATAGAGGCAGCTGGTCTCTTAGCCACTTGTGTGGAGACACTAAGGATATAGTACATGTGCTTATTGGAGAATGAGTTCATTAATTTATCTACTTATGAAATGTTGTATAGTTAATGATACATAATATCAGACAGCGATTGTATAGTCTCAACTGTGCATCTAGTCCTTAGACTTGAGATACTAAAGATGCCTTGTTTGAGTACTCTTTTCTTTAATGCTAGACTTACAGGTTTGGAAAGTTTCAGATATGGCATAACCAGTTATTGGGATTGGTAACCAACCTTATAAAGGCAATTGAGTCTCAATAAAGGATCATTCACTCTCGGTATCACGAGAAGAATATCTCATTTGTGCTTACTCACAGTATGTGGCCTAACAGTACCATGTCCAATATACAGTCTCTAAGATATTAGTTGGATGAGAGACTATAGATACATGGTAACTATAGATAGACATGTCCGATAGATTTGATCCCCCTGTACCATCTTGGGACTATGGCGTAGTGGCCTAGTACGTCCATAGTTAATGAGTTGAGTGAATTATTTTGGGGATAATAATTCACCATACCAGAAGAAGTTCTAAAGGGAGCGACTCATAGCCAGCTCGATATTTGGCCTAGAGGGTCACACACATATATGGTTGATGGTTCAGTGAATAGAGGATCAGATAGAGATTCAATTTGCCCTTATTCTCAATAGATGAGACCCTGCATTGATGGACTCCTTGCATGAGGCCCAATTAAAGGCCAAAGGAGATTATTGGATAGAGATCCAATAATGCAAGGTAAGTGGGTAATTGAATAGAGATTCAATACCTACTAAGGCAGGACCTCTAGGGTTTTTGGTAGCTCTCTATAAATAGGAGGGGAGGCTCATAGTTGATAGATTGCATCTTTGGCCACCCCCTCCTATTCTCCTCCCTCCCTCCCTCTGTGCAAGAGTTACGAGACATGAGATTGTGATTGAAGGAGTATCACTGCAGTGGTCCATCGTATGGATACCGCTAGAGAGGAGGACGCTTGACCTTCTTCATCCTCTCCATTCATATATGCAAAATAGGGATATATGATCTCTCTAGGTAATCAATCTCTCACGTATCACAATTTTTTAATTTTTACTTCTTACTTGTGACCAAATCTTTTATACGATGATTTGATCTGTGTGAGAAACTTATTTTATTTTGATCTTCCATTGCGCATGTGATGCTCCCACTTGGTTTTCATCTGGTCAGATGTCATCCTCTTTAGTGGTATCCACATGGTGGATCAATCCAGTGATGTACCTCAAATCATAGCCAAAAGCTCATAACTTTTTACGCACCTTCTTCGCAACTTTTGCGCACCACCTTGTAGCAAACGTAGAAGAAGAACTCCTTTCTTCTTCACTATCCTCTCACAGTAGGAAAAGGGGTGGTCGGCTAAGAAGAGATGGGAAGGGGCAGCCAAAGATGCAGCCTATCACCTTTGATGGGTGCCCCTGCCTTTTATTTATAGAGCCTCCTAAACACTAATGGATCTTGCCTTAGTGGGTATTGGATCTCTATTCAATTACCCACACCTCTTGGATTATTGGATCTCTATATCTCAATTCACCTCTAATTGGGCTTCATACAAGGAGTCCATTAATGTGGGTTTCATCTAATAACAATAGGGGCTTATTGGATAACCCATACACAATCCTCTACTCGCTACAATCATCCACCATATGTGTGTAACCCTCTAGGCCCAATACCAACCTGGTCGTAAGTTTCACCCATCAGAACCCCTTCTGACTCAGTGAATTATTATCCAATAATAATTTACTCAACTCATCGACTATGGATGTAATAGGCCACTATGCTATAGTCCCCAAACGGTATAGGGGATCTAATCTATTAGACCTATCTGTCCTACATTACCGTGTATCTATAGTCCCTTATCCATCTAATATCCTAAAGATCGTATATTGAGCATAATATTGTCAGGCCATATACGAAATCTATCCGAGTCTTACTCTAATCGGATTCTCCAAGATAACTCCTCTCTCAATCTGAATGACCCTGGCCAAGGATATGCTTGAGCGATAACACATGAGATATTTATATCATGATACTGAGAGTGGATGATTCTCTATTGACACTCAATTGCCTTCACAAGGTTGACTACCGATCCCGATAACCCATTGTACCATATCTGGAACTTCTAGATATGTACGTCCGACGTTAAAGAAATGAGTACTCAAATAAGTTATCTTTTGTGTCGCAAGTCTAAGAACCAGATATACAACTGGGACTATAAAGTCATTGTTTGACGTTAGGTATCATTAACCATCCAACATTCCATAAGCGGATCAATTAGTGAACTCATTCTCCAATGAGCAACTGTATTGTATCCTTAGTGTCCCCACACAAGTGGCTATAAGTCTTGTCACCTCTATCACATGGATGAGAATATAGTATATCGATCTATCTGGTTATCTCGATGTCCCTCTCGAGTAATCTATTATCATAATTATTTAGGATCTGTCTTTAAAGACGAATTTGTCTAATTATCATGACCACATCATGATCTGATTTTCATTACACAAATCCAGGGACATCATAATATATATGTAGTAGATAATATATATATAATGTGAGAAAATACCAGTAAGAATCATAATACAAAAAGACTGTGTAGCGTGTTACATGTATGATCACTCACGTGATTGGCACGCGGGGCACTTGTAACAAGCAATCTCCCACTTGACCTAAAGCCAATCACCTATGTGTCTAATCCCCATCAGGTCCCTGTTACATTCAAAGACAATCTAAGATAATGGCTTTATCAGTGGATCTACAATGTTATCTTCAGATGTAACTCTTTTCACAGCTACATCCTTATGGGCTAGGATTTCTCCGATCAGGTGGAACCTCCTCAAAATGTGCTTGGACTTTTGATGGGACCTGGGTTCCTTCACTTGAGTAATCGCCCCGTTGATATTGAAGTATGTGGGAATTGGCTCCTCGCCACTTAGTATGACTCCAAATCTATGATAAACTTCTTCATCTACACTCCTTCCTTTGTTGCTTTCGTCGTAGAAATATACTTTGCCTTTGTGGTCAAGTAAGTAGTAGTATCTTGTTTGGAACTCTTCCAACTTATTGCTCCTCCATTCAGGGTGAAGACATACCCTGAGTTCGACTTGCTATCGTCCATATCAGATTAGAAACTTGAGTCTGTGTAGCCCTCAACCTGGAGGCCAGCTCCTCCATATACTAGTAAAAGATCCTTAATCCTTCTTAAGTACTTAAGGATGCACTTTACTGCCTTCTAGTATTCTAAATCTGGATCCGCTTGACACCTGCTTGTGACACTCAGAGCATGCGCTATATCAGGCCTAATACATAGCATAATATACATGATAGACCCTTTCGCTGAGGCATAGGGTAACATATCCATGTCTGTCATTTCCTCAGGAGTCTTTGGGGACATACTCCTAGAAAGTAATATTTCATATATGATCGGTATAAGACATCTCTTGGAATTTTTCATGTCAAACCTTTTGACGATGGAGTCTATGTACTTGGACTGGGATAAACTAAGTATCCTTTTAGATCTATCTCTATAGATCATAATTCCCAAATTGTAGGATGCTTCTCCTAAGTTCTTCATGGAGAAATTTCTAGATTATCATGCCTTAATTATGAAGAGCATTCAAACATCATTCCCAATGATCAGGATGTCATCCATAGATCATCCTAAGAAGACGATAACACTTCCACTTACCTTCCTATACATACATGGGTCATCTTCATTCTTAATGAGGTCATAAGATCTGATTGTCTCATCAAATCTTATGTTCCAACTTCGGGAAGCTTACTTCAGTCCATAGATGGACCTGAGTGACCTACATACCTTATTTAGACTCTTCTTGGATACGAACCCCTCTGATTATGTCATATACACCTCCTCCTTAAGGTTACCATTGATGAACATGAATTTTATATCCATCTTCCAGATCTCATAGTCATAGTGTTCTGCAATGACCAAAAGAATTCTGATGGATTTTAGTATGGGTACGGATGAGAAGGTTTCGTCATAGTCAACTTCTTGCCTTTGACAATTCCCTTTAGCCACTAGCCTTGCCTTATCGGTCTTCACCTTTCTATCTACTCTGATCTTCTTCTTGAAGATCCACGTACAGTCGATGGGTACAATACCCTCAGGTGCATCCATAAGGTTCCAAACCTTGTTGGAGTACATGAAATCTATCTCAGAATTTAGGCTTCTTTCCACTTCCCGAAGTCTATACTCATAATAGCCTCCTCGTTGGTCTAGTGATCAATATCCTAAGTGTCCTCTTCACAGATATGTTTTATATATCTGTCAGGAGGGTGTGATACTCTGCCAAACCTATGTAAAGTTGGAACTTATGTGCTAGGTACCTGAACAAACTCGACCTCTGGAATGGTACTTGAGATAGGTTCTCTAACCTCTCTCAACTCTATCACACTCCCATTGTTTCCACCAAGAATGTATTTCTTCTCAAGAAACACAGCCCTCTTGGCAACAAAAATCTTATGGTCCTCAGGATGATAGAAACTATATCCCCAAGTTTCCTTGGGGTATCTCAAAAACTTACATCGCTCCGTCCTTGATTCCAACTTATCAGGGTTGTCTTTTAATGTAGGCAAGTTAGCCTCAAATCTAATAACCTTAAGATCAGACTTCTTTTCTTTCCATATCTCAAACGATGTTGACACTATCAACTTAGATAAAACTCTTTTCAAAAGGTAAGCTGTGGTCTCTAGGGCATATCCCCAGAATATGACGGGTAGGTCGATGAAACTCATCATGGACTGCACTATATCTAACAACATACGACTCCTTCTTTCTAATACACTATTTAGCTGAGGTGTATAAGGATGTGTCCATTAGGATAAAATCTCGTGGTCCTTAAGGAAATGAGTGAACTCTATACTCAAGTACTCTCCTCCTCGATTCAATCGAAGAGTCTTAATACTCTTTCCAATCTAGTTCCCTACCTCATTCTTATACTTCTTGAATTTCTCAAAGACATTTGACTTGTACTTCATCAAATACATATGTCCATACCTAGAGAAAAATCGTCAGTGAAAGTAATGAAGTAGGAGTAACCACATATAGCTTGAGTCGACATAGAACCACACACATCGCAATTGTATGAGTTCCAACATCTAAATGGCTCTCTCTCTAGTTCCACTAAAAGGAGAGTTGGTTAACTTTCTATGAATGGATTTAAGTATAGATCTTTCAGTAACCTTTGAATCCTTTATGGATATGACCTAACCTACAAGGTCACATGTATGCACTGTTTACCTCATCTTATTTCTTCTTGGACATAGTTACATTCATGATTTGTGGAGCAATGTATAGTACATATAAGCCATTATTCAATATTCTTTTAATGATAATCTCATCATTCAAAATTAATAAATAACTATGATTATTAAAAACTAATTTATATCCACTAACAATCAAACATGAATTGAAAATAATATTTTTGATAATGAACATAATAGCATGCATATAATACAATAGTAACTCCACTAGACAGATATAGGGTAACCTCGCCTACGGCTACTACAAGAACTCTTGCTCCATTACCCATCTTAAGGTCCATCTTGACTCTCACTAGTCTCCTAGGCCTTGCTATAACCTGCAATGAATTGTATATATGATAAGTATTCCCAGTATCCAATACCCATGTATTATCATAAAAATCTGACAAATGGAGACTAATTATGAATATACTTGAAACTTCTTCAAGCTTTTGTTTCACCTTCTATGCAAGGTACTCTTTGCGGTTTCTCTTCCAATACTCATCTTTACTATAGTAGAAGCACTGGCCTTTATCTTTTGCCAAGCCTTTCTTAGCAACCTTTGCCCTGCCTGGTTTGCCCTTGCCCTTGCCCTTGCCCTTCTTAAGGGACTTATCAGGCTTTCTTTTCTTCTTAGTCTCACCAATATTGAGAATTGGCTTCTCTTTCTTGATGGTCCTCTCAGCTTCCCTCAATATATCGAGGAGCTCAGGGAGAGTTACCTCAAATTTGTTCACATTAAAGTCTATAATGAACTGAGAAAAGGAATCTGGCAGGGACTAAAATATAAGATCAACACACAAATTATCCTCTAGGACCATTCATAGATCGCTGAGTTTCTCAATCCACTCTATCATCCTTATGATATGGTTCTGAACCGATGTCACCTTCGTCATCCTAGCTCGGAAGAGACTCTTGGATATCTCATATCTTTGAGTTCTTCTTTGTTCCTCAAACAGCTGATGCAAATGAAGAAAGATGGAATTGGTATCCATACTTTCATGTTGCCTCTATAGCTCAGGAGTCATAGAGGCCAAGATATATCACTTAGCCAAAGTGGAATCATCTATATATTTATCACGCCCCTTGAATATTATCATATGCGAAAGGCGTGCACCCATCATAAATCAGAAACACATTAAAATTTATTGATAATATGAACCCAGGATCTAAACTAACATTGAGGAGACTGATTAAATATTTCCAAATAATCATTCACATCCATTCATAGAATCAGTACAGTTTATAAATCTTACATTACATCACTCGATGATCCATAAAACTCAAAGTTAACCAAAAATATTAACCACACTTATAAAACCATCAGTCTCAGAAATCTATATGAATGCAAAACCAACCATTTTCCATCACTTCATATGATTGTAAAACTTAACATTCAAAGATTCTACACTGAGAGGTATTCTAACCTTTTTACAAGATACATCAGTTCATATTTATCTATAATATTTCATTACATACAAAATATTCCAATATAACATTTTCCAACGAGACTTACCCAAAATCAATATAGCTTCCCACTGTCTCAGCTCAATTCTAACGTTTTCTATAAGTGACAGGCTAACCTGTAAAATTTATATAGCAACAAAATGAGCATATAGAGCTTAGCAAGTGACTAACATATCCAAGATAAAGAAGGATAGTTTTCAAAACAAACTTGATATCAGATAGCAAGACAAAGATATAAGAATCCATAGATAGCATCTCGTAAGATACATAATCATAAATCATTTCATTCAAACTATACTTTGATCATAATAGTAGAGGAAGAGTTATTGGAGCATATCATTGGTGTGAAATATCTCAGAACATGTCAATGTTGTATGAAACATCTCGGAGCATATCAACGGAATGTGAAATGATTCAGAGCATATCAAAGGCGTAAGAATGTCAAGCAGCATATTAATGACAAACGAAATATTTCAAGCATATCAATGAGAACACGAAATATTTTGGAGCATATTAAAGATGTATAAAGTGTTTCAGAACATATCAAGGAATATGAGATATTTCAGATGCATAGGATATTTCAGAACATATCAATGAGAATATGAAACATTTCAGAGCATATCAAAGATATAGGACATTTCCAAACATATCAATGGTGTGTGAAATGTTTCGGAATATATCAATGGCAAATGAAATATTTCAGAACATAACAATGACATTCGAAGTATTTAGAAGCTTGTCAAAGACATATCACATGTTTCAGAATATATCAATGGCAAATGAAACATTTTAGAGCTTATCAAAGATGCATAGGTTATTTCAAAAACATATCAATGGTGTATAAATAATTTCAAAGCTTATCAAATGAACAATTAAAGAATAGAACATCAAATATCATATCAGACATAACATTTATTTTATTCTTATCCAAAGCACACAAACAAACTCATAAACAATGCTTTGGATATCATATCAAAAATATAGAGGGTGATGTGAGACCATAAGGATAATGTGGATCATTCATCGGTGAATGACTACCAAACGTAAGTCTCCCATGTTTGGGAGCTCCATCAACCCACGTTTGAGTGAAGTCAATAGGGCCGACAGAGCATCGCGGGCTCTAAGCATAATACCCTTTTCCATTTCTGGCAAAGGTCCAAAATTATCCCACAAACACCATAGTACAAAAGGATATGAGCAACAAAATTGATATATATTGGAAGCACATGCGGAACAACAAAATATACATGTACTAAATATGAAATAACATGTGCCAAATATGAAATAACATGATGAATACATAAACATTCATAATATACATTCAGATAGGCAAGAAATAAGGAATAAGAGTACGTAGGATTTCAAAGTAATGATATAAGGCTCCAAAGAAGAAAGACTTTAGCTAGATTACAAACATAATATGATCCAATATCATATCAAAAACATAGATGGTGATGTAGGATCACATACATAATATGATCCATCCATTTCTGAATGACCATCAGACAGAAGTAGAGCATCATAAGCTCTAAGCATAATATCCATTACCATTTCTGGCAAAGGTCCAGAGTATCCTACAAATACCAGAGTACAAAAGGACATGAGCAATGAATTTGGTATATATCGGAAGCACATGCAGAACAATAAATCATTTATGCATCTAAATAAAATAATATAATGTAACATTGATTAATATATAACATATTCAAATATGTAAGGAAATCAAAGGCAAGAGCATCAGAGAACTCAGTTTTGAAATGGATGAAGCAAGAATAGGCAAAACTAATACAATCACTATTCTGGCAGAATTCGGAAGGCACATCTCAAAGTTATTTTGAATAATCAAATATATTATAAATTATTCAAAAAGAGTATTTTGAGAAAGCTAAATCAGTTTATTTCAAATAAAATAAGTTTTATACAAATTGGAAGTCTCTATAAAAAGTTATAGATAATTTGACAGCCAAAGGTCAGGAATTATGATCCCTATTTTATAGAATCTATAAGGTCTAACAAAATAGAAATTTTAATAGTCATTTGGACTCTAAATCTATCAATTCTAATATCAAATAAACGATCTATGAGCCTATTTTCTAATAAATTAAGTTTTACATAAATATGAGACTCCAACAGGAAGATATAAGCAATATAGTGATGAAAGGTTAGGAGTTATAGACTCTATTTTATAGATTTTATATGCTCAATTAAAATAAATGTTTGGGCTTACAAATGAACTTCAAATTCTTTAAAATTAGTTTAAAAAGAAAGATATGTGAATTTATTTTTTAAGAAACTAAGTTTTGTCAAAATCTGAGGTCTGTACTAGAAGTTACAACTTGAATAATGCAGATAGGTCATAATCTCAAAAATATTACAGATTCACACTTAGGCATCCAACAAAAGAGATTTCGGTTTTATTCCAAATTTTTTCTCATAATCAAGGCAAAAATAAAGATAAATTTCAATTGAGAAAGGATAAAAAATATTATGTAGGATGGGATTAGAACACTTGTCTTTGTAAATTTTGATCACAAATGTGGATTTGATCAAAATGTCAAAACCCCCAAATCTTTTATTCTCCTCTTCCTTCTCTTCTTCTTCTTCTCCTTCATAAGTTTACGTTGCAGCAATCCCTTTCTTCTATAATTGCTATTTTTTTTAAGCTAACATATGAGTTATACGTGGCAAGCATGCATGTAAGGTGCACATGTGTCACCTAAGCACATGCATAAGTGCACCACTTTTAAATAGGTAATGACACATGTCATCACCCTTTTTTTATAGCTTAATTTGAATATTATATAATTCATATCAAACTTTTAAGTTTTACATTTAGGTCCATAGAAATAAGCTTTTAAATAAATTCTTATGTTTACAAATAAGTCCTTATAAATAATTTATTATTAAATAAATCATCATTAATAATTTAAAATAGATCATTATAAATATTTTAAAAATAAGAGATATTACAATATTTTATGTAGCGAGCGATCTCATCCTCGTTTGTCCCTTCTTCTAGTGTGGGCAAAATCATGTTGAGGACATACACGATTTTTTCTGCCATGAGAACAATTATCAAATTGCGGAGCCAATCCATGTAGTTTGGACCAATGAGGTAGTTGGCATCAAGTATGCCATGTAGGGTGTTTTACAAGTGATATGTTTATGATAAACAAGATGTAGCATAGATGAATAACATACATATTTTATAAAAAAGTAACAATTAAGATATAGACTTCTATCTTAATCTACTCCTACTATTTTTCTAATGAATCATATGACACCCTCGGCATGTGAAATAAAAGTCTCTGGTAGACTTCTAGTGGGGATCAGGAGCTAATTCGTATCTTAGTGCAACATCGAAGGACTCGACCAACAATAATGTTGTTGGGAAACCTCAGCGGGTGCATCACATATGCAGCGGAAATCAAAAGAAAAAATTGGTTTTCCACGCAGATCAAATCGTCGTGCAAAATATTGGGGTCACGAGAAAAATATAAAAACCGATAAAACTGTGATGTGTGAGAGATTGATTTTACCTAGGGAGATCGTATATCACTATATTTCAGATCTGGATAGAGAAGATGAAGGAGGTCAAGCGTCCTCCTCTCTAGCGGTATCCACACGATGGATCTCTGTAGCGAAACTCCTCCAATCTGATCTTGCAACTCTTACACAGAGGGAGGGAGGAGAATAGGAGGTGGTGGCTAAAGCTGCAGCCTATCAACCATGAGTCTCCCCTCCTATTTATAGAGAGCCACCAAAAAACCCTAGGGCTCCTGTCTTAGTGGGTATTCGATCTCCATCCAATAACCCACTAACCTTGTATTATTGGATCTCTATCGAATAATCTCCTTAGGTCTCTAATTGGGCCTTAAGCAAGGAGCCCATCAGCATAAAGTCTCATCTAATGAGAATAGGGGCTAATTGGATCTCCATCCAATCCTCTACTCACTGAAGCATCCATCATATGTGTGTGACCCTCTAGGCCCGATATCGAGCTGGACGTGAGTCGCTCCCATCAGAACTCCTTATGATATAGTGAATTATTATCCCCATAATAATTCACTCAATTCATCGACTATGGATGTACTAGGCCACTGCGCCATAGTCCCCAAACGGTACATGAGGGATCAAATCCATCGGACCTGTCTGTCCACAGTTACCTTGTATCTATAATGTCTCATCCAACTAATATCCCAGAGACCGTATATTGGACATGGTACTGTCAGGTCACATACGTAATCCATCATAGTCTCACTCTAATCGGATTCTCTCGGAGAACTCTTTCTCTCTCAATCTGAATGACCCTGTCTAGGGATTTGTCTGAGTAAGTACATATGAGATATTCCTCTCGTGATACCGAGAGTGGATGATCCTCTATTGATACTCAATTACCTTCGTAAGGTTGGCTACCAATCCCGATAACTAGTTATACCAGATTTAAAACTTCCCAAACCTATAAGTTTGGTGTCAAAGAAAGGAGTACTCATACAATGTATCCTTGGTGTCTCAAGTCCAAGGACCAGATACACAATTGGGACTATGAAATCACTGTCTAACATTAGGTATCATTAACCATACAGCATTCCATAAGCGGATCAATCAGTAAACTCATTCTCCAATGAGCACTTGTACTATATCCTTAGTGTCTCCACACAAGTGGCTATGAGACCAGCCACCTCCATCATATGGACAGGTATATAGTACACTAGTCTGTGTGGTTATCTCGATGTCCCTCTCGAGTAACCTATGACCGAGATTATTTAGGATCTGTGTTTAAAGTTGAATCGATCTCATTATCGTGATATCATTATGATCTGATTCCCATTGCACAGAACCAAAGACATCACAATATATATGCTACATATAATATAATGTGAGAATATGCCAATATTAATTATAAACAAAAAGATCACGGTGTGTCACATATGCCATCACTCACGTGATTGGCTTGTAGGGCACCTGTAACCAGCAGATGTTCAGTTCAGTCATCCTATCGCCGCAAGATGAGTCTGATTTGATGATATACCCTCAAGAGACTCAACCAAGCATACCATGTCCTGAAGTCATCGCTGACATCTCTATGTCATAGGCAAGATCTCAAATCGCAAAGATACGTGAGCCTCGAGGGACTCGACCTACTCAACTTATTTTGGGATTCAATTTTTTACGATAACGATGGAAGCCTACGTAGGTCAATCTAATTACCTCATGCTTACCAACTTAATATTATCATATGAGGGGATTATTTTAGTCTCCTAATATGTTGTATCACATACATACATATTTAAGATATATCTACATCACATGCAAATATATATATATATATATATATATATATATATATATATATATATATATATATATATATATATATATATATATGTATATATATAGCATGTGTATAATCAATCATAAATTCATATCACACTAGATGATCATGAACAGTCACCTAATATGATTAAGCTCGAGCTAGTGGGCTTAATCACTCATAATAGGATCTTTGTATATATCGAAGCATCTCTATGCCCTATGACCATCCATCTCATCATCATTGATTCCGTCGACTCTCAGTGTAACACCATGCATCGTAATCGCCCATCTCGACATCATGGGTCTCGCTAGCATCTCCACACTCTTGCTGCACCTCTTCATGTAATTACATCATAATCACAGGTACTTAGGTCCGATAATAAATGAGAAAATTAAGGCTCGTGGGCTTTAATAATAATAATAATAATCACATATACACACATCAAATTACATGATCCATGATTATCCGTCCACATCAAATATCACATGTACACCTCATCATGTCGGACTACTAGATAAATAATAATTAATTAAAATATATAATTAATTATAATTTTAAAATTTTGGGACACCCTACAATAGATGCCCCATATGGCAGGAAGGTGACCCCTTATGTGGTTAGGAAACCCTAGCCGTTAGGGGCACCCCTACAGCCATAAGTCCTAGCCATAAGGCAACATTGGGTGGCCAGGAAACCCTGGTCCCCAAGGTCTTCCTTGCAGCCAATAGCCTTGGCTGCAATCCCCCATGGGTGGCTAGCAAACCCTAGCCGCCATACTGCCCCTTGTGGCCACGAGTCCTTGTCCATGGGTTCCTCATGCGACCAAGACTCCTTAGTGACATGGGGTACTCAGCCATGGCTGAGAGCAGTATGTTATACTAACCATGCTGATTTTTGACCAAGCTGAGAGCATCAAAACATGCTCTCTGCCAAGGCTCAAATTAGCCATTGGCCAATCTGTAGGGCAACAATAGTTGCTACCCTTTTTCTCCCCTTTCATGTCAATAATTTTGATGTCAAAGGGTCTCTCTACAACACATCTCAATAGCAAGAAAATCTGCTGTCCAGATCTGAAAACTACGATAAGATCGTAACATGTAATGCAAAAAACAATATACGCATTTCAATCACATCACATTTAGTTTAAAAGCCAATAATTAAATGAGCAACCTGGCTTAGATTTCACTATTGGGAAACCATGAGAGCATCACATGTGCAATAAAGAAAATAAAACATGAGTTTCCCATGTTTATCACGTTGTCGTGCAACGATTGGTGCACAAAAATATCGTAAAATCAAAAACTACAAATCATGTGTGATTTGTTACCTAGGGAGATCGTATATCCCTGAAACTTTCAGATCCAGTAAGAGAGGCTGAATGTTATCCTCTCTAGGCATATCCACATGGTGGATCAATATAGCGATGCTCCTCAAATTGCAGTCAAAAGCTCACAACTTTTGTTGTCCTCTCATAGTAGGGAAAGGGGTGGTCGGCTGAGAGGAGATGAGAGGGAGGAGAATAGTAGGGGGCGGCCAAAGATGCAACCTATCACCTTTGTTGGCTGTCCCTGCTGTCTATTTATAGAGAGCCTCCTAAACCCCTAATGGATCTTTTCTTTATGGGTATTTGATCTCTATCTAATTACCCACACCTTTTAGATTATTAAATTTCTATCCAATAATATCAATTTACCTCTAATTGAGCCTCATAAAAAGAGTCCATTAATGCTGGGTCTCATCTAATAACAACAGGGGCTTATTGGATAACTCATATCTAATCTTCTACTCGCTACAATCATCCACCGTATGTGTGTGACCCTCTAGGCCCAATACTGAGCTAACCGTTAGTTTCACCCATTAGAGCTCCTTCTAAATTAGTAAATTATTATCATATAATAATTGACTCAACTCATCGACTATGGACGTACTAGGCCACTACGTTATAGTCCCCAGATGGTACAGGAGATCTAATCCATTGGACTTGTCTGTTCTCAGTTATCATGTATCTATAGTTTATTAAACTCAATTTTTTTTGAATTTCTGAGTCTGTAATTTGTTGTTTGGTTAGCCAAGTTACAGTTGGTTAGGAGCTTAGTTAGAGTCGCTTGGGAGTTTATTTAATTTTCTATTATCTAATTAAGAGTCCAAGGTCAGCGAAACTCTCAGTAGAACTCTATAAATAGTGTTGTAACTATTCTTAATCAATCAATCAATGAAGAAAATATGGTCTCACCCATATGGCAAAACCCTAGGAGGTTAACCCCTCAAAGTGATCAAGGAGTCTGATCCCCTAAAAGTTATCATTTATCCCCCTCCCCTTTCTATAATAGATACCTAGGGGTTTCTAGCATCTGGTATCAAAGCTCATATTATTTGGTATCAGAACCAGGTTCCTATTATCTGGTAGCAGAGTAGCAATCCTTGGCATTCCTGTTGTAATTCCACTACCACCTTCATTCTCCCTTTTCCCCCTTTAACCACAGTGAGCGTTGCTACCTGCGCGATGCTGTCAGCCTCAACTACAGCGATCTCTATTACAACACTGCTCCTCCCCCGCCTGAGGAAAGTCCAGCCATGTAACACTATTCTCCCTTTTACCCTCATCCTCAATGAGCGTCGCTACTTGCACGATGCTGCTAGCCTCGACCATAGTGATCTCTCCCATCTCTGTTCTAGAACTGCTCCTCCCTTGCCGTTGCCGCCCTCTTCCTTAGTGGTGAGGACAACCCAGCCACTGCCGCCTCCTCTCCTCATCTTCCCTCGGTGTTATGGCACCGGCCACACCGCTACTGCCTTCCGCTCTAGCCACCCTTTGCTTCTGCCATCAACCGTCGAGCATGCAAGGAGATAGAGAGGTGCCCTTTTGGTGCGCAGCAAGTATCACTGCCTTCCAGCCATTGGTGTTTCTGCCTCTACCGCAGCCACAACCGCCATTACAGCTGCCTTCCTCTCCACCCACATACAGCAGCGTCGCCATTGCCTCCTCTGCCTCTACCTATTTCACATCACTATAGTGATGCCATCACTATCCTCCCTATTAGGATTGAGTTGGCACTGGGGGCGGGGGTGTGTGAATTAGTGCAAGTGCAAAGAGTACTTGGTTTGAAAAATATGTTTGAGGTAAAAACCAAAATTAAAAGTATTTTTGATCAAGATCAAGTTAGAGAGCGATTAAACTTAAGATCGAATGAAAAATCTTGGTTTAGCTATATAATGCTAAAGTGAAAAGCAAGTAAAGAAGTCTCACAAATTTATAGTGGTTCGGTCACCAACTTAACTTACGTCCACTTCCCAAGTCCTTCGTCGAGGCCCGTCGGTGTCCATTAATGATCTTTTTCCACGGGTCAAGATCAAAATCATTTACACCTTTCTCCTTTTCCCAAGTTAAGGAGATGAACATTTAGACTCTCTTGTTCACAGGTTCAAGAGAGAAACTTTTATAATCTTTCACTCTTCCCTTAACCTCACTTTACACTTGAAGTGCACAAGGGAAGTTCTCAACAAATTCTAATAGTATTTTCCCAATATTTTCACCTCTTTTTATTGCTTTACCATGCAAGAATTCTTAGAGTATATATAGATCGCAATTTGGCTTCAAATTGGAGCCAAAATTCAGAACATATACGAAAATTTTGGGTACTAGCGGTACTACCATCGGCACCAACGGTACTACCATCGAAAGTGTCCCGAAAACAGGGGCAGTGGTGGTACTACCACCATCGCCCCCCGGTGGTACTATCATCGGGAATCCAAAAACAACACTTTACTTATATTGTTTCGTACCTGACTTGTACCTCTTGTTGATCCCTTTCTAGGTTAACGAAATAAGCTCAACCTGTGCTCAAATCTAACCCAAAGTGGACCTGGTTACCTCACATTGAGTTAATTTAGATTTTCACAAATCTAACTCAATTATGACTCAATTACGATGCTAACTATGACACACTATATAATTACAATCGTTTTTATTTGGCATGCCAATTTGATCTTTCAAACTCTTGACGAACTTCTCGACATCCTCCAGCAAACTCCCTGCGAGTCTCTCGGTCATCTTCTGGTGAACTCCTGGCGTGCTCCCAGCGAGCTCTCGATCACCTTCCGCGAACTCATAGAGAACTCCTGGTGAGCTCCCACTACATCGTCTGAACCCTGGCCCGATACCCGAACTAGACTTCGGCCCAACATGAGATTATATTGACTTTTTACTATCGTAGTTAATCCTGCATCACTTTCTCTAACACAAGTTAGATCATAAAACTGACTAATTGATTTCATCATCAAAATTCGAGATTCAACAATCTCTCCCTTTTTGATGATGACAATTAATTGATGACGGAAGTTAACCTTAACCGCCCATATGTATATGCCATAGGATAAATAGAGCAAACTTGAATTCAAAAGAACCCATCACTTTTAAATTAAAATATAGCATTATGATAATATTAAAATGTTTATAATTTAACTATTCATGATACCATACATGATAAAATTTTCAAAGCATTCATCTTCTTGGTTTCACATGATAAATAATTTCAACCAAAAATATGTTTCATATGATAAACATGTCATCAATCATAATACAAAATCCATCTTCTTGGTATCACATAAAAATTTCAAACATTTCAAGGATCTCAAAACATTTCTTATGTCATCAATTATGTCATTTCTCCCCCTTTGTCATCTACAAAAAGGAGAAATGCTCAACTAATATTTGAACATTCTTAAATGCTTATCACAACATTTAGTATATAAAGAAAATAATTAGTCCATTTCTACTCCTTTATAAAATAAGAAGAATGATAATAATAAAATTTTATGCATCATAAATGCCACATCAAATTTTTTTCTCCCCCTTTGTAAATGAGATAACAAAAAAGGGGAGGGAGGGGTCAAAGATCCAAAAATCAAGTATCTAAAAAAAAAAAACAATCATCAAGAGATACATTTGAAAACATTTCATCAAGAATTTAAAAGATCAATGAATCAAAAAAAATTTGAGAGAGAGGATGAAAATGAATCTCATAAAAAAAAATTTGAATCACATTTTCTCTTTTGTAAATATCAATTTCAAAAGAAAAAGATTATTTCGAAAGAGAGCTCAAAAAGCTGAGAAATCCTAGAGGAATATAAGAGTTACTCGTTGCATTTTAAAAGATCATCTCATGTAAATATCAAGAAGAAGCTCAAGAAATCCAAAAAATAATATGAACAAAAATCAAACATATGGACTTCATAAGAAGCTCAATTTGTAAATATTAAGAAATCCAAAAAAATATGATAACAAATCAAGCTTAATTTGCAAATCTACATTTCTTATTCATTTAGAAAATTTAAAATTCCTAATTTTCTTCTAAGAAAATTGTTCCTCATTTTATTATTTTGTTACAAGATAGCAATTTAATCATATCTAATTCTCTTCTTTATATATCATGTTTAATTTAATTGTTCCTCATTCAATGTTGGAAGATTTATCATATCCAATTCTTTTCTTATAAAATCAAATTATTCGTCATTTAAAAGCTTTGTTGTTAAGATAGTAATTTAATCTCCCCTTTGGTATTGTAAAAGAAAGGGAAGAATATAATAGTATAAAATTAATTTTCAAGTCATTAATAAATTATATAATATAAATTATGTAATTAAGGATATAATATGGATGATAAATTCACAAGTACCAAAAGATATGATTTATTTTAATAAATCTCTCCCTTTTTTCTAAATAATGAAAATGAGTTTTAGGAGAGTAAATAATCTTGATTCATTCAAGATAAATATTAAGACATATAATTTATTTAGATAACTCTTCTTAATAAAACAAAAGAATGATCTTGATTAAAAATCTCAAATTATAATTGTTAAGACCATAAATCTCCTTTTATTTAAAAAAGAAATAATAGAGGTTAAAAATGATTCTCATAAAGGATAAGTCAAGTGAAGTTAACGGAAAGTTTATGAAAAAAATCTCATTAATTTTTAACTCATCACAAATTTAAGAAATATTAATTTGGTGATAAGGTATATCATTCATGAATATAAGGAAGTCATAAATAAATCATGTCATGAATGATATGAATATCAATTCATGAAGACCAAAAGATATGATTTAATTTTGACAAATCTCCTCTAAGATGACAAAAAAAAAGAAGCTTAAGAGATCAATTAATAAGAAGGATCTTGATTCATGTAAAAATAATCAAGTTATAAATATCGAGATATCAAGATCATAATTAGAATGAAACAAAATTTCTCTATAGTAAGTTGCAAAAAGGGACATAGGAGAACAAATAAAAGATCAAGATCATAGTTCATAATGAAAACCTCAAGTTATAAGATCATAAAAAATCTCCTCTTTGGTAAAAAGAAAATTATAGAAGTAAAAAGTTAATTCCCATAAAAGATACCTTAAGAAAAAAAATCATGGAAAATTCATGATTTGGTTGGGAAAAAAATCTCATTCAAATTTCAATCATCAAGATCATTTTTGTAGTTTAAGAGATTTAACAATAATGATATTACTTTATCTCATTTTGAAAACTTGATAGGATAGAGATATTTTCAAGAAGATTTTTTTTCAATTTATGTGAATTGTTTTATAAAAACAAATCCTTTATCTTTTATGCCATTTCAAGCATTGTCATTTAAATATTTTCAACCAAGTAAAATATTTTCAAACATTTTAAAACTAAAAACTAAGTAACATTTCCAAAAAAAATCATCAAAATTATTACAATAAAATATTTTAAAACAATAGCTTCGATTTAGTTTAATTCCAATGATTTTTCTTTTTTAAGTAAGTCTAACTCTTTAGACTTAGTGAAATGAGTTACCATGCTCGTTTCAATGTGTTTTTTTACTTTATTTCAAGCCCAAATTCAATACTGATCTAACATTCAATCATATTTCAAGTTAATCATTCAATATTAGCATTTACTAACTATGCATATGCCATCTATCATCGAAAAGTAATAATGAATTATCAAAATATTTATTGCCAATAATTTTAATTTTAATAATTTTTCTTATTGTTGTTGTTTAGGCTAGTGAGCATGGAAAGTGTTTTAGATCTCAACTCATGTGCCTTGAGCATCTACTATCAAGTTACCATTTTTTGCTCCTAACCTTTATTTAGAGAGAAATGTACTATATAGGGGGTTTTGATTTGGGCACCCATTTGACTCTAGGTTCCTCATGAAAAGTTCTACCTAATTTTACTAAAGGCATTTGGTTGTTTATGATTCCTTTAGGAACCCAAACAACTTATGTAAACTATACTTTATGAATAGGCATCTATGGGTAAATTGTCCACATCAATCACAAAAATTACATTTATTTTCGGGTGAAGAATGTAATGTAGGTCTTCTAACAAAAATAGTTGGTTTTTGATGAGAATTACCCACAAAGCCAATACCTTCCTTATGAACATGACCTTTATTAACAATGATCATATTTAGAGATTTGTTACCTATTTTAAACTTTTCTAAGGTTTGTTTTAATATAGCATTTTCCTTTTTAATTCATCTACTATTTCACATTTTGATCAAGAAGTACATGGTGTTGATGCATCATTCAAAGTTTCAAGTTTACTAGAGAGTGATGCATAATCCTTTTCAAGTGATTTATAAGTTTTGCTAATCTTTTTATACTAATCAAATAATTCATGAAAGATATTTAATAACTCATCAAAAGTAAAAGACGCTTTAAGTGAGTAACTTATCTCATTGTTGATAGCCATAAGCACGAGATTCTCCACTTCTTCTTTGTTATCTTCTTGATATTTGGAGTGCCTCAGTTTCTTGCGTTCATAGCAAGAAGTTGTATCATTTTTAAGTTTATTTGTATTATTCTTTCTCATGAATCTTTTTGATTCTTTTGTTATAAGTTCAAGATCATAGTCCTCATCACTCAAGGTTTTACTCGATGAGTCATCTGTTGTTCTCAGTTCAATTTCTTTCCTGTTCATTGGAATATGTCATTCTTGTGTTATCAGTTTAGTATCCTTCCTATTATTTGGAAGGTGTTCTTGTTAGTTTTTGCAAGTCATTTTATTTATTAATTCCTTTTTAAAATTATTTTCATATAAAACATAAAACAAAATATTCATAGCTTTAGTATTTAAGGAAAATATTTGTCTTTCACGATCATTCCTGTCATTTATAAGATTAGATAACTTTTGAAATCTATTTTCGATGATGTTCCATAAATCAAAATCTAACGAAATAAAAAAAGATACACATTCTAGTTCTCCAAAAGGTGTAGTCTATCCAATTGAACATAGGAGGACGTGTAATGCATTAACCCTTGTTAATGACAAAATAGATCATTTACTTGCTTGGGTGTTAATCTAATTGAATATAACCTACTCTAATACCAATTGTTAGGATCGAGTTGGTACTAAGAGGGGGTGAATTGTGCAAGTGCAAAGAGTACTTGGTTTGAAAAATATGCTTCTAGTAAAAACTGAAACTAAAAGCATTTTTCATGAAGATCAAGTTAGAGAGCAATTAAACTTAAGACCAAATAAAGAATCTTGATTTAGCTATGGAATGCTAAAATAAAAAACAAGTAAAGAAGGCTTACAAATTTATAGTGGTTGGGTTACCAACTTAACCTCTACGTCCACTTCCTGAGTCCTCCTTCCTCAAGGACCATTAGTGTCTACTAATGATCTTCTTTCATGGGTGAAGATCAAAACTGTTTACACCTTCTTCTTTTCCAAGTCTCAAGAGAAAAACCTTTACACTCTCCTTTTCATAGGTTTAGGAGAGAAACCTTTACAATCTTCCACTCTTCCCTTAATCTCACTTTACACTTGAAGTATACAAGGGAAGTTTTCAACAAATTCTAATAGTATTTTTTCAGTATTTTCACCTCTTTTTCTTGCTTTACCATGTAAGAATTCTTGGGATATTTATAGACCCCAATATGGCTTCATATTGGAGCTAAAATTTAAACCATCTCTGAAAAAGCCAGCACTAGCAGTACTACCACTGAAAGTGTCTCAAAAATAAGTGTAGCAGTAGTGCTACCACCATGTGGGAGGTACCATTGCCGCCCACCAACAATACTACCATTGGGAATCCCGAAACAACACTTTTTCTGTACTGTTTCGTACCCAACTCATACCTCTTATTGACCCCTTTTCAAGTCAATAAAATGAGATAAACTTGAGCTCAAATCTAACCCAAAGTGGACCCGGTTGCTTTATATTGAGTTAAGTTAGATTTTCTCAAATCTAACTCAATTAGGACTCAATTATGATGCTAACTATGACACACTATACAATTACAATTGTTCTTATCTGGCATGTCAATTGATCTTCCAAACTCCCGGCGAACTTCCCAACATCCTCCGATGAACTCCCAACGAGTTTTTCGATCATGTTCCGATAAACTCTATGCTCCCAGCGAGCTCCCGATCACCTTCGGTGAACTCTTGACGAACTCTCGGTGAGCTCCCATTGATCGTCCGAACCCCGGCCCGATGCCCGACCTTACCTCCGACCCAACATGAGATTGTATTACATTTTCATCGTCGTAGTTAATCCTATATCACTTTCTCTAACACATAAGTCAGATCATAAAATTCATTAATTGATTTCATCATCAAAATTCAAGATTCGACACTCCCCTACCATTGTTGCCACCACTCCCATTTGACGCCTATGCAGTCATGCCCACTTCTGCCACAACATTAGTGCGCATAGCAACATTGTCACTGTTGCCTCCACTGCAACGCACAACCCTCTGCCATAGCCACACGACCTTGCTTACCACTGTCGTTGATTTTGCAATTGCTGACCGCCACCACTGTCCCTCTCCCACAGTCGGTGACTGCTATCACCACCACTGCCCCTCCCCTCTTCGTTGTTAGTGTCGATAGCAACCATCGATCGTACTTTGCTACTCCTCCTTGCCATTACCGTTGTTGCCAATAGTAATTTGATGTCCCTATCCTCCTCTCATCTTTGGTGCTGCCATCGTCTCTGCCTCTCAACCCTAGATCGCAACCATCAACACCATCAATCCACTCAGCAGACTGATGCCCCTGACCCGACATCATAAAAAAGGAGTTAAACATTACTAATCTATAATCTTATGCGATGGCTACTGATGATGCAATAGAAGCAAGATTTGAAGCCTTCAAACCCGATTGGAGTACAGGCTACCATAAACCCTCAACTATTTTAAGAGGAGCCTATTAGAGACCCTCAAACAAATCTCAACATGGTGAAAATTCCAATCTCAAGGGGAACAGATTTGAAAACATAAGGAAAAGAGATCAAGGGAAAGACATAGGATATCGACGGATGAAGGTGGAATTCCTAAGGTGGGAAGATGAAGATTCGATCGGTTGGATCTCGTGGGCTGAAAAGTTTTTTCATTTCCATAGGACTCTGGAGGAATCCAAGGTAGAGATAGTTTCAATTCAACTCGAGAGAGATGCGATCCAATGGTACAATTAGTATGAAAACTATCATGGGGTTCCTTCATGGGAGCAATTTAAGAAAGGACTCCTCGTTCGCTTCAGACTATCGGAGTATGAGAATGTTGATGGACAGCATGCCAAAATCTGTCAGGCCTCTACAATACAGGAATACCATAGCATATTTGAATGACTATCGAACTAAGCCAGAGATTGTTTCGAGAGACAACTAGTGGGAACATTCATTGAGGGGCTCAATCCCGAGATTCGGTGTGATGTTAAAGCTTGCCAACCTTGTACCATGATGGTTGCTATATCATTCACTCGTGTGCATGAGGAAAAACTCAATATGGATAACTATAGAAATAGAAGCATTAACAGACGAGTAATCAGCAACCCATCAGCCCCACCTACCTCCATTCAAAACCCTAATCCTTGAAGAATTACTACAGATTAGCTCAAGGAAAGATCAGCAGAAGTTTTACTGGCATTATGATAAAAAAATGGAGTAAACTAAAAGGGTCAGCTTCTGATGATTGAACCAATAAAGAAGGAATCAGAAACTGATAATGTGGACTCCGATCATGAAGGTATACATTCGGATTAAGATATTAGACCTATCACATGTACAGTGCATATGTTAGCGGGCTACTCTAACTCGCAAACCATGAAAATTGAAGAAATTTTGAAACATCAGCTTGTTACTATTTTAATCGATACTGGTAACACTAATAATTTTATAGACATATTGGCATATCACATTGACGGCTTTGACAAATTCGAAATCAAGGTTACTGATGGATGAATTCTAACTTATGATAGCAAGTGCTCAAAGATCAAACTGATTATAAAGGGCCAAGGACTACTAGTGGATTTCTATCTGATACCCGTAGAGGACTTCGAAGTGGTGCTTGGAATTGAATGACTGTCAACCTTGGGTGATGTCTCTTGAAAATTTTCTAAATTGATTATAATGCTTTTTATCAATAGAAAGTAGGTGATCCTCAAAGGAAGATGTGAAAGTATGGTCACAACTGCCAGTAACCACTAGATGGAGAGGGTTCTTCAGAAGACTACAATGACTACGACCCATTGCCTATACCAAGTGGATATCCTACTTAATCAATCAAAGGGTTATGATACATGACAAATATCCTGGACTGAAGTGCTCCCAAGATTTGATACTACTTAGCCTTGAGGACATGACTGATTTGAAGAAGGGAGGAATTGTTAGGAACTCATAAATTTTTAAATTTTTGAGTTATGTTTGAGTAATGTAATATGTGATTTGGTTAGCTAAGTTGTATAATAGGACCCTAGCAGGGTTGGATCCTATTCAATTAAGTAGTAATTAATAAAACCCTGAGAAATTATAATAAACACCGACCTAGCTGCCTACTATCATATAAAGCAAGACGGTTAGGGTTTTGGGAAGAGAGTCTTGGGGCCTTAGGGCTTCCTAGCTGCCACCCTCCTTTTTAGGCAGGTCGGCTAGGGTTGAAGGGGGGAGCATATGAGGAGTTGCAGCCTCCTAGCTGTCGCCCCCTTATTGGGCAAGTTGGCTTGGGTAGAGGGGTGAAAGAGGAATTTGACTTAAGGGAGGAGTCTCTCTAGGGTTACGGCTTGGAGTCTTATTTAAAGCATGTAGCCTCCATCACTTTTATTCAATCAAGAGATCTATTTTATTTCAGCGTTGTGGCTGACTACATAGGAGGGAGGAACCCCTACAACATTCCGAAGGAGTTGATCCCCTTCAAGTGATCAATTTACGATAGAATTCTATGGGTTTCTATCATTTGGTATCAGAGCATCGATCTTGGTGCTTTTGTCGCCCTTCCTGTCGCCCACCATCAGCCAAGAATTTTCCACAATTGCTATTGTCAACGTCACCTCCACCATCATCTCCCTTACCGTAGCTCAATCATCTACTGTCGCTATCATCAATTGCAACAGGATATGGTATTATTTATATCATAAATACCTTATTGCTGTTGTAATTTCATATCCAAAAAACCCAAAAAGAAGTTTTCATCTATTCCTCACTATAAACTCTTATCGTCATAAAGTCGTCATCTTTGCGAACGAAAGAACACTACTGAAATTTCCAGCCACATACTTGTTGCCTAAAAGCTGATCTTACTGCTATCTTTTTGAATGAAAATTTTTACACACTTTCTACATCGTCTCACACGCGGAGCATTATTTTTGCTACCACAAGACCCCAGACGCATCCATGGTGGACATTGCTACTATACACCTTAAAGGAGAGGCAATTTAAAGATGGATTGCTAATCCACTTCGGACCAACCGAGTTCGGGAACATCGACGTCCAACTTGCTAAGATCCGTTAAACTTCCACCATTCAAGAATACCATACCATGTTTGAAAGATTATCTAATCAAACAATAGATTGGTCTGAAAAATAATTGTTAGGGACTTCCAATAAAGGTTTGAAACCGGAGATTCAGGAAGAAGTCAAGGTGCGACAACCATATACACTAATGGCGGCCATCTCTTTCACATGACTTCAAGAGGAACGATTGAACCTAGATGTCCAAAGGACTAGGGTTGCTCCCGACCAGCAGCACCAAGGCCATTAGCCCGCCTACTTGCATCAGACCTTCTTAAACAAAAAAATTAACATGAGTAGAGCTTCGAGAATGATTTGCGAAAGGTTTATGTTAGCATTGCGACGAGCCTTGGAGCTGCGACCACCATTGCAAAAAAAGGACACTGATAGAACCCCAGAATGAGCTCTATAAGATTTTATTTTTGAGGGGGATCAACTATTGGAACACTATAGGAGTTCCTCCCTCCTAGGGTCGGCCAACAAGGCTGAAAATAAAAGATGTCTTGCTTGATTGAAAGAGGAGGCTACAAGCTTATATATGACTCAAAACCCTAGCCCAAGGGGGGTACTGCCTAAGTAAAATTACTTCATTGCCCCTCCTATAGCCGCCCTACATTAATAGGGATGGGCGGGGCTAAGATGGCTCCATGGCCGCCTATACCTGCTAGAAACCCTTGCCGACCAGCCCAGTAAAGGGGGCGGCGACCAGTAAGCCCTAAGGCTCCAAAATAAATGCTAGTCACACTTCTTTATAGCATAGAGGTGACTAGGTCGGGTTTTATTACTATCTCATAGTGTTTTTTATTGACTATTTCTACGATGATTAGGACCTAAGGCTGTTAGGGTCCTATCAAGCCCACCCTCTTGGAATCAGCCTTGTCTTCAAGGCTGAGGATCCATAACTCTGGGTATCGAGTCATCAGCTCCTTATAAGTCTCCCATATGACATCTTCAGGTGGTAAGTTATTCCAATGCACTAATACTTTAGTTGAAGGGCGTCGGTGGTGCATCACAATTCTTCGATCAAGTATGGCTTGTGGTTGGGCTTGAATTTTGCCATCATCTGTGGTGCTTGATAACTGGGTCTAGGCCGACTCATGTTCTCCCAGTTTGGGCTTCAAGCAGGATATATGGAAGATGGAGTGGATTTTGGCATCTTCTAGTAGCTTCAATCTATATGCCATAGCTCCAATATGCTCCATGATCTGATATGGTACATAGAATCGAGGAGATAGCTTCATCGAGAATCTTGTGTTGATGGACAGCTCCTTGGATGGTTGTAGGCGAAGGTAGACCCAATCAATCTCCTATCGAAAATTCATGCTCGCTTCGATGAGTGTCTGCTTGTTGCTTCATGCGGGCTTGGGTGGCAGATAGGTTATCCTTCAGCAACTGTAAGAGCTTATCCCTGTCCATTAAACTTTGATCGACCTGGTCTACTTTGTCCGCACCAATTACATACTTAGGTATTATAGGGGGCGGTCGGCCTTACAATGCCTCATAGGGGTACATTTGGTAGATGAATGATAAGTCATGTTGCACCATCATTTGGCCCAAGGAAGCCACTTTGTCCACTCTTTTAGCCGATCACTAGTGAAGCATCACAGATAAATCTCTAGGCATTTGTTCACCACCTCTGTTTGGCCGTCCATATATAGATGATAGGTTGTGCTCATCTTGAGTTAGGTGCCCTGTAGTTGAAATAATTCACCCCAAAATTTGCTTATGAATACCCTATCACGATCACTCACAATTGACCTTGGCATCCCATACAGTTTAACAATATTTTTATTGAAGAGTTGAGCAATACTGGTAGTGGTATAAGGGTATCTCATAGCACAGAAATGGGCATATTTCGTTAAGCAATCTACCACCACAAAGATTATACTTTTACCTTAAGATGGTGGTAGCCCTTCGATGAAGTCCATGGAGATGTCAGTCCATGCTAAGTCCGGTATAGGAAGTGGTTGCAGCTTTCCCAGACTTGCCACTGTTTCATCCTTTTGTTGTTGGCACACATCACATTTAGCTACATAACCATAAATAGATTTCTTCATGCCACTCCAATAGAAGTTTTGCTTCATCCTCTTATATGTTCTCAGAATGTCAGAATGCCCTACTGAAGGTGAAAAATACATTTAATGCATAATAATTTTGATACAAGGAGAAGAGGGAATAAGCATAATTCGGCCCTTGTAGCGTAGGTCCCTTGAATCCGAAGTGTAGTGGCCAATGGCACCCAGATCCTTCTCAAATTTCTATATGATGTTTCGGGTCTCTAGGTCCCTCTTCTAGTGCTCCCTAATGTCCAAAGGAAGTCGATGGAAGGAAGGGAGATGGTTGAAATTTTGGCTTGCTCTGGTAGCCGTGATAGTGCATCTGCAATAATATTTTCTTTCCCCTTTTAATAAATAATTTCATAATCGAAACCAAGGAGTTTAGTTACCCATCTTTGCTACTCCGGAGATGATATTTTATGCTCTAAGAAATATTTGAGACTCCAGTGGTCAGTCTTAATTTGGAAGCGTTAGCCGATCAGGTAGGGTCTCCACTTCGTGACGGCGTGCACAATCGCAAACATCTTCTTGTCATACACGGACATTTTATGATGAGAGGGAGACAAGGCCTTGCTGGTATAGGCAAGGGGTCGGCCATCTTGCATTAGGACAACTCCAATTCTAACTCTGGATGCGTCGGCCTCAATCATGAAGGGTCGGTTGAAATCGGGCAGTGCTAAGACCAGTGTCATTATCATGGCTGCCATGGGTTGCTCGAAGGTTGTGGATGCTTTGTCCGACTACTGGAAGGAGTCCTTTTTTTAGTAAGGAAGTGAGGGAGGCACTGATCTTGCCATAGTCTTTCATAAACTTCTGATAGTAGCCTGTAATTCCAAGGAACCCGCGTAGTGATTTTACGTTCATAGGTCTCGACCATCCTTGCATTGTCTCGATCTTTGTCGGGTCTACCACCATTCCATCTTATGATATAAAGTGCCTAAGGTATTCCACTTTCCGCTATAAGAAGCTGCACTTTGATTGTTTAACATAAAGGGTATTCTCCTGAAGAATCATTAGAACAATTTGTAAGTGCTAAAAATATTTGTCAAGCGTAGGGCTATAAATCAGAATGCCATCAAAGAATACCAGCACAAACTTGCATAAAAACCTCCAAAAAATGTCGTTCATCAAGCTTTGGATGGTAGGAGCATTTGTAATTTCGAAGGGCATTACCAAAAATTTGTAGTGGCTATTATGTGTATGGGATGTCGTTTTCAGAATATCTTCAGCGCATACCCGAATATGATGGTACCCGGGGTGGAGGTCCAATTTGGTGAAGACTCGGGCTCCTTTTAGTTCATCCAAGAGCCCATCCACTACTAATATGTGATATTTATCTTTAACGGTGATGGCATTCAAAGCCCGATAGTCAATGCACATCCGCCACATACCATCCTTCTTACGCACTATCAAAACCGGCGAGGAGTAGGGGCTATAGCTTGGCCGAATTACTCTGGTGTCGATCATCTCCTTAACGATGTTCTCAATCTTGTCCTTTTGTAAGTGAGGATAGTGGTATGGCCTTGAGTTTACTGGAGGTTTGCCTGGGAGTATAGGGATGCGATGATTATGTTGCTGGGTAGGGGGAGTCCATGCGGCTCGACGAAAATGTCAGCGAATTTGTCTAGCAATTGGGCAAGTTTAGGATCTACAATTTGCATGTTCTTCTCCTCATATGGCTATTGGATATGCATAAAAAAACTGCCATATGTCTTGTACAAAATTTTCTCCATCCATTACATTGAAATGATGGAGATATGGCTCCCGCGATTACCCCATAAGGTGACCTGTCTGCCTTTACAATAAAACTTCATAATCAACTTAGAGAAATTCCAGGATATGTCACCTAACATTGTTAGCCATTCGAATCCTAACATAGCTTCATAGTCGTCAATGGGTAGGAGGAAGAAGTTGGCTATAATATCTTGGTCTTGTAGAAGCAATTTCACTCGCGAGCACCATTAGTCGCATTTAAGGATCCGGCCGTTGGCTACCTTTACGTCGAATTTGTTGCAACCCTCAATTTGAAGTGCCATACAAGCAGCAACCTTGCTATTGAGAAAATTATTTATGCTACTCATATCTATGAGAATGGTGATGGGTTGTTGCTTGAGAAGTCCTCCCACTTTCATCATCTACGGGTTGGAGTACCCGGCTAACGCATGTACCATAAAGTCAGCCGATTGGGGCTCTTCCTCTATGGCTTCTTCTTTAGGTTTGAGGCTTTCTTCAGCTGCCCCTTTTTGCAGTGATGTTTGTGGCTCCATGGTTCGTCGTAGTGCCAACACAATCCCTTAGCATATCGCTCCCAAAGTTTATCTCTTGTCAATTTTTTTAGTGTAGGGGGTCAGATGGTAGTAGAGGGGGCTGACGGCTTTGGCATTGCTGGTCAGGATGCGACCCTAGTCCTTCAGGCTTCGTGGTTCAATTGTTCCTCTTGTATTCGGGCGAAGGAGATGGCCGCCATAAGGGTGTACAGTTGTTGCGCCTTCACTTCTCCTCTTATCTTTGGCTTTAAGCCCTCAATAAAAGTTTCTAAAAGTTACTTTTTAGACCAATCACAAGTTTTGATAGATAATCACTCAAACCTTGTTTGGTACTCTTGTATAGTAGTGGTTTGTCAAATCTTCACCAATTATCCATTGATGTTTTCATAGTCAGTAGGTCCAAAATGGTTCAATAATCCTTCCTTGAATTGCTGCCATGGGTATGCTCGAACCAATTAAACTATTCGATGGCATCTCCTTTAAGATAGATAATAGCAATCTCCACCATGGTAGCATATGTGATTCGGTAGAACCTAAAGTAGTGCTCTGTGTGTGAGATCCAACCGATCGAGTCTCCTTCTTCCCATCTAGGGAAGTCTACCCTCATGTGGGAATTATGTGGATCAGTGATGGTGCATCCTTGCTTATGGCAATCTTCTTTCCAATCTGAAGTTTCTCCTTGGTATGATTTCTTTGGGCTCGATGGTCGGCCCATGCTGAGTTTGACGAAGAGGAACCGAATCCTCTCCTCCATGCGGTTCTCAAATGCTTCAAACTTGGCATTAATAGCCTCCTCTAATGCCATGGTACAAGCCTCTAGATCAGTGATGTTGAGGTCTTTCTTTTGCTATCGGGTTAAGGACATGAGAAGTTTAGAGGAAAAGGTGGCCGGTAAGGTGGGTGGAGCGGTGAGAGGTAGGTTGTAGTTAGGGCTATTTTTAGGGTTGATTAAGCTCAATTTGTGGCTGCTGATTGGTAGGGTTTTTGGGTTGTGAGAGTAGGGATTAAAGATGAGGAGAGAGTCCAAGAATTTGAGAGAGACAACAACAAAATCTGATGGAATTCAACGAAAAAGGTGCTACATATGTGCTATCCTACCGAACAGAATTTACATTAGAGAAATAATGAATTCTTGACATAAATTCTAGAAGAAATCCAAGGACATTGTGCAAAATTTTAAGAAATAATCAATAAGAACCCTGTGAGATTGTAATAAAACCCCACCTAGTCACTTCTATCCTATAAATAAGTGTGGTTAGGGTTTATTTTGGGGCCTTAGGGCTTAATGGTCGTCGCCCCCTTTACTAGGCTAGTCGGCTAGGGTTTCTCCCTGCTTAGGTCGGCTATATAGCCAACCTAGCCACCACTTGTTCCATCTAAGGCAGGTGGGCTATAGAAGGGGTAAAAGGGTAATTTTAGTTAGGCAAGCACCCCATGGGCTAGGGTTTGTAACCCTACATAATGATGTAGCCGCTCCCTCTCTTTTATCAAGAATTTATCTATTTTATTTCAGCCTTGTCCCGAGTCTAGGAGGGAGGAACCCCTATAGCGTTCCAAGGGTTGATCCCCCTCAAGGGTCAAAATCTATAGAGCTCATTTCTGGGTTCTATTATATGGTATCAGAGCCACATTTCTAATGCCCTGTAGCCTTCTTAGCCACCTCCACCTTCCCAAGCAATTCTCACAATTGCTTTTGACGTCGCCTCCACCGTCGCCCACCAAGCTGCAGATCCATCAATCTGCTGCTATCCCTTGTATCAACAATATAAATCTAGTAAAAAGTCCAAAGCCCATGCCTTACTACTACTATTCCTTTATCTTATATATGGGTGAAGATTTTCCAAAAGTTCCCTTGCTGCATAATTTTATCATCGCAAACGTTAACATCGTTGCGAAGGTGAAACACTACAGAAATTTTTAGCCGATTATTGCCTCGTGAAACTGAACTTTTATTTATCCTTTTTGTCAAACTTTTTACACAATCCCAAGGATCAACTTGGCTTTCATCTGGGATTGATTTCTCAAAAAAATTCCTTCTGGAACCGGTTTTCTTGTGTAATCTTTCACCAGCATGCAGTTCTAAAATTTTTACGACGAAGGATCTACCTTTCATCTTTAGCCCTATTTCCCTACTGTCATGCTGCCAAAATTTCACCAAACATTTTACTGGTATTCCCAACATCTAAACCAAGGGTTTTTGCATAATTTCCTTGAACTTTCCTCTAGAAATTACGTCGAGAAGTCATCGTTTCTCCGATGTAAAATCTATTCGGCAGGACTGCACATCGCATCACTTTTTTTTATCAAATTCTATTGGATTTGAGTGCTATTTTTGTGGGATTTTGGACTTTCTTTTCCTCATCACCAAACCCTACCATGCTCACAAAAAACCCTTCAGAACCCTACCCTAAACCGAAACCAAATAGCCACCAAAGTCAGCCCTAAACCGCAGCCTACTCCAAAATTCTCATGCCACTAACCCGATAACAAAAGAAAGATCTCAATATTACAGATCTAGAGGCATACACTATGGCACTAGAGGAGGCCATTGATGCCAAGTTTGAAGCCTTTGAAAGCTGCATGGAGGAGAAGATGCAATCCTTATTCGCCGAATTCAGCATTGGCCGGCCGTCAAGCCCGAGGAAGTCACACTATGGAGAGACTTCAGATTGGAGAGATGATCCTCAAGAGCATAGACACATCACCTCTGATCCCAACAATCCATGCATGAAGGTTGATTTCCTAAGATGGGAAGAAGGAGACCCGATCAGATGGATCTCATGCATGGAGCACTATGTTCGGTTCTACCAAACCGTCGATGCTACATGGGTGGAGATTACTACCATACACCTCGAGGGAGATGCTATTAAGTGGTTCAATTGGTTTGAACACACCCTTGGATGACTCTCTTGGTAGCGATTCAAGGAAGGACTACTAAACCGCTTTGGACCAACCGATTTCGACAACATCGACGGACAATTGGCAAAGATTCGTCAAACCTCTACAATACAAGAATACCAAACAAGGTTTGAGCATTTATCTAACCAAACTGAGAATTGGTCTGAGAAATAACTTTTAGGTACTTTTATCGAGGCCTAAAGCCAAAGATCCGAGGAGAAGTAAAGGCGCGACAACTGTACACTCTTATGGCGGTGATTTCCTTCGCACGTATCTAGGAAGAACGATTGAACCATGTGGTACGAAGGACAAGGGTCCTCCCCGACCAATCATGCCAAGGCCTACTACCTCCTCTACTACCATCTAAGCCCCCGCACCAAAAAAGTTGACAAGAGATGAGCTTCGCGAATGATCGGCCAAGGGTTTGTGTTGGCATTCGACGAACCATGGAGCCACGAACATCGCTGTAAAAAGGGTCGGCTTCTCGTGATTGAATCAGTGGAGGATGAGGACAATGAAACATCTAAAGAAGCCCTTGAACCTGAAGAAGAAGCCATGGAGGAAGAGTCCCAACCGACTGACTACGCAGTGCACGCATTGGCCGGCTACTCCAACCCGTAGACGATGAAAGTTGGAGGACTTCTAAAACAGCAACCCATCACCAATCTTATTGACACGGGTAGCATAAATAACTTCATCAATAGTAAGGTTGCTACACATTTGACACTTCAAATCAAAGGTTGCAATAAGTTTGACGTAAAGGTCACCGACGGTCGAATCTTCAACTGCGACCAACAATGCCCACAGGTGAAACTACTCCTCCAAGATCAGGAAGTGGTAGCAGATTTCTTCCTCCTACCCATCGATGATTATGAAGTCGTACTCAGGATCGAATGGCTCACAACATTAGGTGATATCTTTTGGAATTTTTCTAAATTAATCATGAAATTTTATTGCAAAGGGAGACAGGTCACATTACGAGGCAAGCGCGGAAGCCAAATTTCCACCATTTCGTCGCAACGAATGGAGAAAGTTTTACACAAAGCACATGGTGGATTTTTTATGCATATCCAGCAACCATCTAAGGGGGAGCAATATACAAAATTCAGATCCTAAGCTTGCCCTCTTGCTAGATGAATTCATGGATGTTTTCACGGAGCCGCTCGAGCTACCCCCTAATCGGGCGTATGACCACCATATTCCTATTCTACCGAGCAAATCTCCAGTAAATTTGCATCCGTACCACTACCCTCACTTGTAAAAAGATGAGATCGAGAATATCATTAAAGAGATACTTGACATCGGGGTGATTCGACAGAGTTGTAGCCTTTATTCTTCACCGGTGTGCAAGAAGGATGGTACATGGCGAATGTGCATTGATTATCAGGCCTTGAACGCTATCACTATCAAGGATAAATATCCTATACCAATCGTAGATAAGCTCTTGGATGAATTAAAAGGAGTCCGAGTCTTCACTAAATTGGATCTCCGTTCTGGTTATCATCAGATTCGAGTATGCACTGAAGATGTTCCAAAAATTGAATTTCGTATACATAACGGCCACAACGAGTTTATAGTAATGCCTTTTAGACTTATGAATGCTCCTTCTACTTTCCCAAGCCTGATGAATGACATCTTTCAGAGTTTTCTACGTAAGTTCGTATTGGTGTTCTTTGATGATATTCTCATTTATAGTCCTACGCTTGATATACATTTTCAGCACTTACGAACTGTTCTAACGATTATTGGGAGAATACTCTTTTTGTTAAACAATCAAAGTGTAGCTTCTTACAGCTTAAAGTGGAGTATCTTGGGCACATTATACAGAGGATGGAGTGATGGTAGACCCAATGAAGATCGAGGCAATGTAAGGATGGCCGAAACCTACAAAAGTATAATTGATGTGCGGCTTCCTTGGACTCACGGGCTACTACCATAAATTTATGAAAGATTATGAAAAGATTAGTGCTCCACTCACATTCCTACTAAAGAATGACTTCTTCTTGTGGTTGTAACAAGCTTTTACAGTCTTCGAACGACTCAAGGCCACCATGACGATGACACCAGTTCTAGCACTACCTGATTTCCATCGCACTTTTGTCATTAAGGCCAACGTGTCAAGAGTTTGAATTGGGTCTATTCTTATGCAAGATGGTCGACTCCTAATTTATATCAAGGCTTCCCCCACACTCCACACGAGGTTTTTACAGGAGATACTAATTACTACCAAATTTAAAATATGGTTGGATACAGGTCCATGACACGAAAGAGGAGTAAAACTAGAAGAATTATAATTCATTCTCATGCCAGATTGGGCTCTTTTCATCCTGATCCATACTAGAGGGCAGTTATTATTCTAGAAGAAAGATTGGCTATCACTAAAGACTAACCACATTGCAGCACATATAAAGAAGAAATAATCTCCCGACAAACTTCATAATGGATGAAAAATTAAAGATTGAATTTTTCTACACCTCCAACCTAATCAGCAGGAAACTAGAGCCTTAATGAAGTGGTCTCCCTATTTCTTTGGGTCTTGCAAAATTGGGGATCACATTGGGGCCCTAACCTGGAGATCAGATTCATGCACCAGATCAAGATTACAGTTGATCCGCCAGGTATCCCACCACAAATGGAAATTTAAAGAAGACTCAGCCCAAATCCTTCCAACTAACACCCCAACTAATGAGGAGGCCAAACTTCAGTTGAAGATAGCATAAGAATCATATGATGAGCTCATGGAACCTCAACCTTGAGGATAAGACTGATTTGAAGAGAGCGGGTTTGATAGGACTCCAACAGGGTTGGGTCCTGATCACTTATAAGTAATCAATAATAACCCTGTGAGATTTGTAATAAAATCCCACCTAGTCACTTCTATCCTATAAAGAAGTGTGGCTAGGGTTTATTTTGTGTCCTTAGGGCTTAGTGGTCGTCACCCCCCTTTACTAGGCTAGTTGGCTAGGGTTTCCCCCTGCTTAGGTCGGCTATAGGGCCAACCTAGCCACCACCTATTCCCTTGAAGGCAGGTAGACTATAGAAGGGGAAAAAGAGTAATTTTAGTTAGGCAATCACCCCATGGGCTAGGGTTTGTAATCCTATATAATGATGTAGCCGCCCCCTCTCTTTTATCAAGCAATCATATATTTTATTTCAGCCTTATGCCGAATCTAGGAGGGAGGAACCCCTACAGCATTCCAATGGTTGATCCCCCTCAAGGGTCAAAATCTATAGAGCTTCTTTTGGGGTTCTATCAGGGCAGCAGATAAGATGGCTCTATGGCCGCCTATACCTGCTAGAAACATTTTCCGACTAGCTTAGTAAAGGGGGCGACAATCAGCAAGCCCTAAAATAAATCATAGCCATACATATTTATAGGATAGAGGTGACTAGGTGGAGTTTTATTATAGTCTCATAGAGTTTTTATTGACTACTTCTAGGGTGATTCGGACCCAACCCTGCTAGGGTCCTATCAGAGGCTCATCGTGATCGAACCCGTTGAAGAGGAGGACCTTAAGCATGAAGAAGAGAACCTTGATCATGAAGAGGAGGACACGAAAGAAGAGCCACAACCAGCAGATTGCATGCTGCACGCTCTTTCCGGCTACGTGAACCTGCAAATGATGAAAATTACGGGCTACTAAACAGCAACCGATCACCATCCTCATCGATATTGGAGCACCAATAACTTCTTGAATAGCAAGGTTGCTACTTAGATAGCGCTTCACATTGAGGATTGTGGCAAATTTGATGTTAAGGTCACTGATGACTGGATCTTAAAGTGGGACCAAAGATGCCTATAGGTGAAATTGTTGCTGTAGAACCAGGAAATAATTTATGATTTTTTCCTCCTCCCAATTGATGATTATGAGGCTATGCTTGGTATCGAGTGGTTGATGATGCTAGGTGACGTTTCTTGGAATTTTTTAAATTTTATTATGAAATTTTACTACAAGGGGAAACAAATTATCCTATACGGGAAGCAAAGCGGCAATGTGACAACAGTTTCTACTCAAAGGATTAAGAAAGTTTTACATAAAATAACTAGTGGCTTCCTGATACAACTCCAGTAGCAACCTAAGGAGGAGCACCTCCAACGAAAATGGAAGACCAAAACCTTATTCAACTACTTGCTAAATTTTTCACCATTTTTGCCGAACTGCGTGGCCTACCTCCTACCCAGTGACATGATCATTGGATTCCAATTTTTCTGGGCAAACCATCAGTGAACACTCGGCTATACCACTTTCCTCACCTCTAAAAGGATGAAATAGAAAGAATTATGAAGGAGATGCTTGAAACAATGGTCATTCGGCCAAGTTGTAGTCCCTACTCTACGCTGGTGCTTCTCGTACGAAAGAAGGATGAAACACGATGAATGTGCATCATGTTGAATCTCAAAATTTGATGATGAAATCAATTGATAGATTATTGATCTAACAAGTGTGTTAGAGATGATTGATTCCAGATTAACTACAACAAAGAGAGAATTACAATCAGATGTTGGGCTAGAGTCAAGTCCGGGGCATCGGGTCGAGGTTCGGATGATGTAGTGGGAACACACCGAGAGACTTGTCAGAAGCATGCCGAAGGTATCAGATGCTTGTCGGGAGATCACCGGGAGCTCGCCGAAGGGATCAGAGGCTTGCCGAGAGTTCGTCGGAAGCTTGTCGAAGGTATTAGAAGCTTGTTGGGAGTTCACCGAGAGCTTTCGAAGGTAATCGAGAGCTTGCCAGGATGACGTCGGGAGTTCGCCAGAGGAAGACCAAGAGACTCATCGAAAGATCGTCAGGGGTGGCCAAAAAGCTTACCGAGAGTTAGGAGGGTCTCAATGGACTTGATGGTCACATGATTGTAATTGATTAAGTCATAGTTAGCATCCGTTTGGGTTTGAGTTCTACTTGAGTTAGATTTGGTTTGGATCCAAATTAACCCAAGTGAGACAAATAGGGTCCAATATGAGATGGATTTAGCTCAGGTTGAGCATAATTGGTTGACCTAGAAAGGGGTCAACAGGAGGTACGAGTCGGGTATACAAAAGTACAAAAAAAGGGGTTTTTATGAGATTCCCAGTGGTAGTACCACCGGTGGGCAATGATAGTACTATCCAAGCTAGTAGTTGTACTAGCCAGGTGGTAGTACCATCGTAGCATTATTTTCAGGCGGCTAATGGTGGTAGTACCGCCACCGCCGATGGTTGTACCGCCCATACAAGGATTTTTTTAGATACGTTTGAATTTTGGCTCCATTTCTAAAGCCAATTGGGGTCTATAAATACCCCAAGATTTCTTGCATTTAGCACAACACTTTAGGCTATAAATTCTATGAAAAAATAGTGTGCTAAAATTATAAGAAAAAGAAAAGGGCAAGGGAGTGAGTAAAAGAGTTGTATTCTTGTAAAGTCTCCCTTGTGAGTTTGTAAAATTCCTCTCCTAAGCCTGTGAAAAAGGAGAGTGAGAAGTGTAAGAGTTTGATCTTCACCCAAAGAAGATTGATAGTAGACGTCGGTGGATCTCGACAAAGAGGACTCGGGAGTGGATGTAGGTCAGATTGAGGCTAAACCACTATAATTGTGAGTGTTCCTTATTTGCTTGCTACTTTCTATTGCTCTCAATTAGTTTATAGTTAGATACGAGCTTCAAACTACCTTCTCTTAAATTAGTTTTTGAAATCGGTTCTAAAGAAATACACAAAGGAGCTTCTGATTTTCTTTCTTCACTTTTCGTTAGCAAGATTTTCAAATCGAGCACTTTCGCTCTTGCACTATTTCAACCCCCCCCCCCCCCTCCCTCTTAGTGCTAATTGGTCATAACAATTGGTATTAGAGCTACGTGCTACTCATTGGACTAAAAACCCAAGTGAGTAAATTGATTCATTTGGCATGAATAAGAGATATTCTATAGCATGTCTGCCCATGTTGAATGAGATGGATTACACTTATCGGAAAACTAGAATGTGTATTTTCTTGATTTTCATGGATTTTGATTTATTGCATATAGTAGAAAATGGTTTTAAAAAATCTTCTAAGCCCATGAATGAATGGAACAAATTTGAAAAGAAGGTTTTTTCACTGAATGCGAAGGCTATGAATTTCTTATTTTGTGCTCTCGACAAAAATCAATTTAATCATGTTTCTGTTTGTGAAACTACTTTTGATATATAGCATATATTAAAAATCATATATGAAAGTACACTTAATCTAAATGAATCATTAAATGAAGTCTTACAAAGATGAACAAGAAGAGTACCTTCCATAGGAAGGATTTGACATTGAGAACCCAAGAATACCTTCTAAAGAACAGGAAGGGTTGTGAACTGAGAATGACATATGACCACTCGAGTGAAACCTCGAGTGATGAGAACCTTGAACTTGAACTCTTGACAAATGAACCCGATAAATTAATGAACAAAAATCATAAAAATAAACTTAAATTGGACAAAACCTCTTGCTATGAACGTAAGAAGCCAAGGCGCTCTGAAGATGAAGTGCACAACCAAGAAATGAAGAATTTCACGCTTGTGGCAAACCACGATGAGGCAAGTAACCCACCTAAAAGCTCTTTTATTTTTAATGAGTTATTACTTTCTTTTCATGAACTTTATGATGAGTTTAGAAAAATTAGTAAATCTTATAAGTCACTTAAAAAAACATGATTCTTTAGTTAGTAGATTTGATCAAATGCATGATACTTTACCATTACACAATCTTTGCTCTAAACATGAAACGCTAGAACATGTTGAAAAGGAAAATGTCATGCTAAAACAAACATTAAAATTTTTTGAAATAAGGAATAAATTCCTAAACATAATCTTGCCAATAAGAATCATGTTGATAGAAAAGGAGGTATAGGCTTTGTTGGCAACACTCAACAAAAGCCAACCATTTTTGTTAAAGGACCCACACTTAACTTACCATCTAAAATTAAATATAATTTTTATGGAAAAATTAGGACATAAGACCTACAAATGTTTATATAAAAAATATAGTCCACACAAATTAGTTTGGGTTCCTAAAGGAACCACAAACAACCAAAAATTAATAGACAAGATAGATAAAGTTCTTTATATAGGTCCCAATGTAAAATGGGCACCTAAATCTTTTTTGTAGGTTTGTCCCCAAATTAAGGCTAAGGTCACTAAATAGTATATTGAAATGGATGCTCAAGCCACATAATTGTCTTTCTATGCATAGCAAGAGCTTGCTAAAACTAAAACTAAAGAACCATATTTATTATTAATAAAAATATTATTTATATTATAATTTTTGAAAATAATATTTTGATGATAATTGAATGATTGATTCAAAATCATTAGCTTGGATATTTGTTGATTGAAGGCTATTGTTAAAAGACTTAAATATTATGATGTTTTTAATTAAGTTAGCTTATAAATATTATTGTTAAATAATTTATATAAATGGTTAAATAGTTGTATGTTAAGATTGAATGCGTGTCGTTAAATAATATTTTACTTTTGAATTTGAACATTGAATAAATAAAAATTTGGAAATGAGTTTGTCAACTCCTTGAACTATGTGTAAAGAGTTAGACTCATTTAAAAGTTGAAATTGAGATAGGTTGAATTTTTGCTTTGAAGATGTTTTATCATTTTGATGTGTTATAGTCATGACCTTGATGATTCCTTCTAGAATGAAATTTGGTTTTTGACCTTAGATGATAATTCATTGATATGAAAAGCATTCTTGAAACAAATCACATGAAACAACTAAAAAGGTGTAATTCTTCTTAAAAAAAATTGATCATATGAATCCTTCAACAAGAGATAAAATAATACCATTATTGTTGAATCTCTTTAACTAAAAAAATGAATTAGAGAACTTTAGGTTTTTTGATTTGAAAAACAATCTATGTTGCCTTTATTGAAATTTTTTGAAAAGTGATTTTTGACGATTTTGGATATGTTTTAAAAAGAGATTGATGAATCTATCCAACTTTATTAATATTTTGATGATTTTATCATGATCTTGACAAGTTAAAAAATTACAACTTAAAATCCTTATATAAATCAAGTTCATTAAATGAAATACATATAAATGAATCATAATTTGTCTCTTCATATCTTTAACTTGAAAATCTCTTATGAACTATATTTTTAACAACTTGAAGTTTCATATATATAAATTGAGATCTTCTATATATGAATGAACACTCTTCTTATTTGATCTCTTAAAGATTTCTAAAGCTTTGAATCTGAACTAAGAAAAATTTTGTCAAATTGAATCACATTCACTATTTGATATCCTTTATGTCATGATTTATCCTTGACTTATATTCATGAATGATACACCTTATCACCAAAATTAATATTTCTAAAAATTGTGATAAGTTGAAGATTAAATGAAATTTGTTTTATCATGAATATTTTCTTGATTTCTTGCCTTTATCCTTTATGGAATCATGTTTAATCTCTATATTTTTTTCTTTTTAATAAAAGGGAGATTTATGATCTCAACAATTTTAATTGAGATTTTTATCAAGATCTTTCTTCTATTTTATTAAAAAGACTTATCTAAATGAAATGGGTGTCTTAACATTTATCTTGGATGAATCAAGAGTATTTAATCCCCTAAGACTCATTTTCATTATTTACATAAAAAGGAGAGATTTATTAAAAGAAATAATGTCTTTAGTAATTACAATTTGATCTTTTAAACTTAATGACTTGATTCCTTTGTGCTCATGGTTATATTTAGAACATGGATGCAAAAGAAAAATTAAATCATTAGATTTCTTTTTGACAATAAACAAAAGGAAGAAAATTTACATGAAGATGATTTTAAAAAAACATAATTTGCTATTTGTATTTGAATATCACAATTTGATAATGGATTTCTTAGATTTTTGAGCTCGCTTTCGAAATGATTCTCATTAAAATAAACATAAGAAGGTGATATAAATTTTTGTGATGAGATATTTTTAAAGATTATATTTGTTTCATGAATCTTGATGAATGTTTATAAAAATATAACATCAACTTTATGATGCTTGATATGAGTTTTTGATATTAATTTTTTGATGAATGTATCATTTTTTAAAATTTTTGGATCTTTGACATTCCCCCACCCCACCCCTTTCATTTCTTTTTCTTTCTTATTCACAAAAAGGGGAAGAAAAATTTTCATAAGAAAATTATGTTTTACTAAGGGAGAGTAATTAAGTATTAAATATTCAATCAATATATATTTTGTAAAAATATAAAAATTTTGACACATGATGAGTTTATATATTATGAAATTATTTGCTCATTATTATTTCACTTCTTTTTATTTATTGACAAAGGGGGAGAAATAGTATATTGATGACACATATATGAAAGATGATACATGACAAAGGGGAAGAAAATTTTCATGAGAAAATTATGGCTCATATCCTATTATACTAAGGGGGAGTAATGACACATGTGCCTTGAAATCATTTGCTCTAATATTTCACCTTTTTGTTGATGACAAAGGGGGAGAAATGATATATTGATGTCACATGTAGAAAAATGAAAAAGGAATATTTCTCCTATTTTTGCTGATAAACAAAGGGGGAGAAATAATTGATATCTTAAGGAAGAGAATGTCAACTTAATCTATGATTGATGCATAATTTTGAAATTCATGTTATATACTTCAAAATTTTGATGATTCATTGATTGAAATTAATATTATATCATTGATGATTTGATTTTGAAATTCATGGTATATTATTTCAAAATTTGATAAATGGATATTATGATACTTAAATTTAAGAGTAGTTGGTTCTCTTGAATTTATGTTTTTCTTATTTGGTTATGACATGGATTTAAGGGGAGTAAGGTTTAACTCTCATCATCAATTGATTATCATCATAAAAAGGGGAAGATTGTTAAATCTCAGATTTTGATGATAAAATCAATTGATGGGTTGTTGAACTAACAAGTGTATTGGAGATGACTGATGTAGGATTAACTACGATAGATAGAGAATTATAATCAGATGTTAGGCCAGAGTCAAGTCTAGGGTATCAGGCCGGGGTTCGGACGATGCAGTGGGAACTCACCGAGAGAGTCACCGGAAGCTTGCTGAAGGTATTGGAAGCTTGCTAGGAGTTCGTTGGGAGCTCACCAAAGGGATTAGAGGCTTGTTTGGAGTTCGTTAGAAGCTTACCAAATGTATCAGAAGCTTGTTGGGAGTTCGTCGGGAGCTTGCCGTAAGTAATTGGGAGCTTACTAGGATGGCATCGGGAGTTCGCCAGAAGACCAAGAGACTCGTAAGAAGATCATTGGGGGTTGTCGAAAAGCTTACTGGGAGTCAGGAGGGCCTTGTTGGACTTGATGGTCACATGATTGTAATTGATTAAGTCGTAGTTAGCATCGATTTGGATTTGAGTTCTACTTGAGTTAGATTTAGAAGGAATTCAAATTAACTCAAGTGAGGCAAATCAGGTCCACTATGGGATGGATTGAGCTCAGGTTGGGCTCAATTAGCTGACTTGAAAAGGGGTCCACTGGAGGTACGAGTAAGTTATGTAAAAGCATGGAAAAATAGGCTTTTGTAGGATTCTTAATGGTAGTATCGCTAGTGGATGGCGGTAGTACCGCCTAGGCCATCGGTGATACTGCCCAAGCGATGGTAGTACCACCGTAGCCCTATTTTCGGGCAGCTAATGGTGGTTCTAGTACATAAATTTTTTGGATACGTTTGAATTTTGACTCTATTTCTGAAGCCAATTAGGATCTATAAATACCCCAAGATTTATTATATTTAGCACAACACTTTGGGCTTTATGAAAAAATAGTATGCTAAAATTATAAGAAAAAGAAAAAGGGCAAGGGAGTGAGAAAAAGAGTTGTATTCTTGTAAAATCTCTCTTGTGAGTTTGTAAGGTTCCTCTCTTGAGCCTGTGAAAAGGAGAGTGGGAAGTGTAAATGTTTGATCTTCACCTAAAAAAGATTAATAGTTGGTGGACCTTGGAGAAGCGGACTTAGGAGTGAACGTAGGCCAGGTTGAGGCTGAACCACTATAATTGTGAGTGTTCCTTGTTTGCTTGCTACTTTCTATTGCTCTCAATTAGTTTATAGTTAGATATGAGCTTCAAGCTATCGACTTCTTTTAAATCAATTCTTAAAATCAGTTCTAACAAAATACACAAAGGATCTTCTGATTTTCTTTCTTCACTTTTCATTAGCAAGGTTTTCGAATCAAGCACTTCCACTCTTGCACTAATTCAACCCCCCCCCCTCTTAGTGCTAATTGATCCTAACACATTGATGACCATGCTCTTAATGGCATAGCCGTCAAAGATAAATACCCTATTCCAGTAGTGGATGAATTGCTTGATGAATTAAGGGGAGCACAAGTCTTCACAAAGCTGGACCTCTGATAGGACTTCAACAGGGTTGAGTCCTAATCATCTTAGTACTAGTCAATAAAAACCTTGTTAGATTGTAATAAAGCCACTTTTATCTGATAAATGAGTATGGCTAGGGTTTAGATTAGCCCTTAGGGCTTAGTAGCCGCCACATCCCTTACTCATCCCTTACTGGGTTGGTTGGCTAGGGTTTCCCCCTGCTTAGGTCGGCTATAGAGCCACTTAGCCGCCTCTTATTCCTATTAAGGCAGGTTGGCTATAGGAGGGGCAAAGGGGTAATTCTACTTAGGCAAGCACCCCCTTAGGCTAGAGTTTTGATCCCTATTTAAAGATGTAGCTGCTCCCCCTCTTGAATCAAGCAATCATCTATTTTATTTCAGCCTTGTGCCTAGTCTAAGAGGGAGGAACCCCAACAGCGTTCCAAGGGTTGATCCCCCTCAAGGGTCAAAAACTATAGAGCTCCTTCTGGGGTTCTATCATTTGGTATCAGAGTAGTAATCTTGCTGCCCCTGTAGCCATCTCAGCCGCCTCCACCTTCCCAAGCAATTCCCACAATTGGTGCGATACGCGCCTCCACCTTCCACCCCAGCCGCAGATCAAATCAATCTGCCACTGCCCCCTGCGTTTGATTTGAAAATGTAGTATTTTTTTTATCATCCATGCCACTTCAATACTGCAAGATTCCTTACTTTACATGTTGAAGATTTTTCTCAAATTTTATCCACTGCAAATTTCATTCATCGCAAACGTTATCATTGTTGCAAAGGCGAAACACTGTAGAAATTTGTAGCTGATTGTTGCTTCTTGAAACTAAACTTTTAATCATTCTTTTTGGCTGAAAGTTTTATACAATTTCATAGATCATCTTAGCATCTAAGACTAATCTTATAAAACAACTCCTTCTGGATCTGGACTTATAGTGCTGCAATTCTTCATCGTGCAGCGCTGAAATTTTATGATGGAGAATCTGCCTTCCATTGATTTACCTCTTGAAACCAAACTTTTGTTCATCCTTTTTGGCTGAAATTTTTACACAATTCTCATGATCAAGTTGGCTTTCATCTGGACTTGATTTCATGAAAAAACTCCTTCTGAAACCAGCTTTCTTGTATGATCTTTTATGATCACGCAGTTCTGGAATTTTACGACGAAGGAATCTGCTTTGCATCTTTTGCCCTATTTCCCTACTGTTATGCTGCCAAATTTCATCAAAGTCTCTGCTGGTATTGACAACATCTAAACCAAGGGTTTCTACATAATTTTCTTAAACTTTCCTCTAGAATTTACGTTGAGAAGTCATTGTTTCTCCGACGTAAAAACCGGTTCAGCAGGACAGCACATTACAACACTTCTTTTCACCGAATTGTATCAGATTTGAGTGCTATTTTTTGGGGAATTTTAGACTCTCTTTTCCTCATCACCAAACCCTACTATCCTTACCAAAAACCCTTCCTAATATTATCCTAAACCGAATCCAAACAGCCTCCCAAATCAGCCACCCAAATCAACCTACTTCATTATCGTTCCACTTACCTTTTTAGCCAACTTTCCTTATTGAGACACCTACCTTTGCTGCCATCTATCCCAGATCTAAAATCTATTTTTCTAACCTTTATCTACTGCTATCACAGCCCTAAAATCACATCAATTCGCAGCCTAAACTCCACAAAACCGCAGCCCCAAATCAGCCACCTAAATTAACATATTCCTATCCAAACCAATTCACCTTCAAACCGGCCACCCCCTTTTCCAAAATTCTCATGCCACTAACACAACAACAGAAAAAAAGATCTCAATATTATAAATCTAGAGGCACATACTATGACATCAGAGGAGGCTATCGATGCAAAGCTTGAAGCCATTGAAAACCGCATGGAAGAGAAGATGCGATCCCTTTTCGCCGAATTCAACATTGACCGACTGTCGAGCCCCAGGAAATCACAACACGGAGAAACTTTAGATCGGCAAGACGATCTTCAAGAACATGGCCACATCACCTCTAATCTCAATATTCTATGCATGAAGGTTAACTTCCCTAGATGCGAAGAAGGAGACCCGATCGGGTGGATCTCGCGCGCGAAGCATTATTTTTGGTTCTACTGAACCGTCGACGCCACATGGGTGAAGATTGCTACCATCCACCTCGATGGAGATGCTATTCAGTAGTTTAATTGGTTTAAGCATACCCATGAAGGACTCTCTTGGTAGCGATTCAATGAAGGACTACTACACCGCTTCAGACCAACCGATTTCAACAACATCGATGCACAATTGGCAATGATTCATCAAACCTCTACAATACAAGAATACCAAATAAGGTTTGAGTATTTATATAACCAAACTGAGAATTGGTATGAGAAACAATTTTTAGGTACTTTTATCGAGGGCCTAAAGTTGGAGATCCGAGGAGAAGTAAAGGCGCGATAATCGTACACTCTTATGGCGGCGATTTCCTTCGCGCGTATCCAGGAAAAATAATTGAACCACAAGGTACGAAGGACAAGGGTCACTCCCCAACCAGCCATGCCAAGGTTTACTACCCCCTCCACTGCCATCCAAGCCCCCGCTCCAAAAAAGTTGACAAGAGACAAGCTTTGCGAACGATCGGCCAAGGGGTTGTGTTGGCATTGCGACGAACCGTGGAGCCATGAACATCACTGCAAAAAGGACCGACTCCTTGTGATTGAACCAACGGAGGATGAGGATAATAAAATATCTAAAGAAGCCCTTGAACCTAAAGAAGAAGCCATGGAGGAAGAGTCTTAACCGGTCGACTACGCAGTGGACGCATTGGCCGGATATTCCAACCCGCAGATGATGAAAGTTGGAGAACTTCTAAAACAGCAACCCATCATCGTTCTCATCGACACGGGCAGCACTAATAACTTCCTCAATAGTAAGGTTGCTGCATGTTTGGCACTTCAAATTAAAATTGCAACAAGTTTGACGTATAGGTCATCGACGACCGAATCTTTAATTGCGACCAACGGTGCCCACGAGTGAAACTACTCCTCTAAGACTAAGAAGTGGTAGCTGATTTCTTCCTCCTACCCATCGATGATTATGAAACCGTACTCAGGATCGAATGGCTCACAACACTAGGTGATATCTCCTGGAACTTTTCTAAATTAATCATGAAATTTTATTGCAAAGGGAGATAGGTCACGTTAAGAGGCAAGCACGGGAGCCAAATTTCCACCGTTTCGTCGCAACAAATGGAGAAAGTTTTGCACAAAGCACATGGTAGATTCTTGATTCATATTCAGCAGCCATCTACAGGGTAGAACGTACAAAATTTAGATCCTAAGCTTGCCCTTGGCCTGAACGAATTCACAGATGTTTTCTTGGAGCCGCGCGGGCTGCCCCCTAATCGGTCGCATGACTACCGCATTCCTATTTTGTCAGGCAAACCTCTAGCAAATTTATAACCGTACCACTATCCTCACTTGCAAAAGGATGAGATCGAGAATATTGTTAAAGAGATGCTTGACAACGAGGTGATTCGACCGAGCTGCAGCCCTTACTCCTCACCGGTGTTGCTAGTGCATAAGAAAGATGGTACGTGGCGGATGTACGTTGACTACCAGGCTATAAACACTATCACCGTCAAGGATAAATATCTTATCTCATTTGTAGATGAACCCTTGGATGAATTAAAAGGAGCCCGAGTCTTCACTAAATTGGATCTCCGATCCGAATACCATCAGATTCGGGTATACACTGAAGATATTCTAAAAACTGCATTCTGCACGCATAACGGCCACTACGAGTTTCTGGTAATGCCTTTCGAACTTACGAATGCTCCTTCTACTTTCCAAAGCCTGATGAATGATATCTTTTGAAATTTCTACGTAAGTTCGTATTGGTATTCTTTGATGATATTCTCATTTATAGCCCTATACTTGATATACATTTTCAGCACTTACGAATTGTTCTAACGATTCTTCAGGAGAATACTCCTTATGTTAAACAGTCAAAGTGTAGCTTCTTGTAGCGTAAAGTGGAGTATCTTGGGCACACTATATTAGAGGATGGAGTGGCGGTGGACCCGACAAAGATTGAGGCAATACAAGGATGGTCGAGACCTACAAATGTACAATCATTACATGGTTTCCTTGGACTCACGGGCTACTACCAAAATTTTGTGAAAGATTATGGCAAGATCAATGCCCCGCTCACGTCCTTACTGAAGAGAGACTCCTTCTTGTGGTCTGATAAAGCCTCAGCAACCTTCGAACGACTCAAGGCAGCCATGACGATGACGTCCTAGCGCTGCCCGATTTCGGTTTCACTTTGGTCATCGAGGACGATGCATCAGGAGTTGGAATTGGAGCTATTCTTATGCACGATAGTCGACTCCTAATTTACACCGAGGCTTCCCCCATACTTCATATGAGTTTTTACAGGAGATACTGATTACTACTAAATTTAAAATATGGTTGGATACAGGTTCATGGCATGAAAGAGGAGTTAAACTAGAAGAATTACAATCCATGCTCACACCAGATTGGGCTCTCATCATCCTAAACCATACTAGAGGGCAGTCACCATTCCAGAAGAAAGATTGGCTATCACTAAAGACTAACCATATGGCAGCACATGCAAAGAAGAAATGACCTCCCGATAAACTTTAGAATAGACGAAAAATTGAAGATCGAGTTTTTCTACACCTCCAGCCCGATCAGTAGGAAATTTGAGCCTTAATGAAGTGGTCTCCCTATTTCTTTGGGCCTTGTAAAATTGAGGATCACATTGGGTCTCTAACCTAGAGATCAAATTTATGTACCAGATCAAGATTAAAGTTAATCCGCCAGGTATCCCACGTCAAATGGAAATATAAAGAAGATGACTCAGCCCAAATCCTTCAAACTAACACCCCAGCTGATGAGAAGGCTAAAGTTCAGTTAATGATAGCATGAGAGTTACATGAGGAGTTGAAGATCCAGTTTCTAGAGTTTGTGGACCCTTAGCCTTGAGGACAAGGCTGATCTGAAGAGGGCTGACTTGATAGGACTCCAACAGTGTTGAGTCCTAATCATCTTAGTACTAGTCAATAAAAACCCTGTTAGATTATAATAAAGCAACTTCTATATTATAAAGGAGAATGACTAGGGTTTAGATTAGCAAATATCCATCAACACACGAGCCTCCATGAAGTTATCCCCATACTTTTATGGGCCCTTTCAGATCATGGAGCACATTGGGGCCATGGCGTACAAATTAAACTTACCTGTTGATGCTAAAATTCATCCTGTCTTCCATGTGTCCTACCTAAAACCCAAGCTGTAAGAGAATGAGTTAGCCCAAATTCAACAACCCAATACTATTGCTGATGGAGATATTCAAGTCCAACCTCAAGCTATACTTGACTGCAGGATTGTTATGCGTCACCGATGTCCCGCCATTGAAGTGCTAGTGCATTGGAATAATTTACCTATTAAAGATGTCACATGGGAATCATATGAAGACCTGAAGACCATATTCCCAAAGTTCATGGAGCCTCAGCCTTGAGGACAAGGCTAATCTGAAGAGGGCGAGCTTGATAGGACCATAGCAGGGTTGGGTCCTCTTTAATTAAGTAGCAATTAATAAAATCCTAAGAAATTATAATAAACACCCACCTAGCCACTTATTATTATATAAAGCAGGACGACTAGGGTTTTAGGAAGAGAGTCTTACGGCCTTAGGGCTTCCTAGCCGTCGCCCTCTTACTGGGTAGGTCGGCTAGGGTTTGAGGGGGGAGCATATGAGGAGTTGCAGCGTCCTAGCCGCCGCACCTCTTACTGGGAAGTCGGCTAGGATTTAAAGGGGGAGCATATGAGGAGCTGCAGCATCCTAGCCGCTGCCCCCTTATTTGGCAAGTCAGCTAGGTAGAGGGGTGAAAGGAAAATTTGACTTAGGGGAGGAGTCACTCTAAGGTTAGTGTTTGGAGTCCTATATAAAGCATAAAGCCACGACCACTTTAATTCACTCAAGAGATCTATTTTATTTTAGCCTTGTGGCTAACTACCTAGGAGGGAGGACCCTTACAGCATTCCAAAGAAGTTAATCCCCTTAAAGCGATCAATCTACGATAGAATTTTTTAGGGTTCTATCATTGTAGTCAGTTAGGAGCTTAGTTGGAGTAGGTTAGGAGTGTTGAATCTCATATTTTGATGATGAAATCAATTAATGAGTTATTGATCTAGCAAGGTTGTTAGAGTTGATTTATGTAGGATTAACTACGATAAAGAGAAAATTACAATTAGAGATTTGGCCAAAGTCAAGTCCAGGCATCGAGCCGAAGTGAGGACGATGCGGTTGGGAACTCGCCCGGAGTGCGTTGGGAGCTTGCTAGGATATCGCAAGGGAGTTTGCCAGAAGAAGACCAAGACTCACCGGACGATCATCAGGGGTAGCTGAAAAGCTCACTAGGAGTTGGGAAGGTCTTGATGTGGATTTGTTGACCATGTTGATTATAATTAATTAAGTCATAGTTAGCATCGTTAAGATTGAGTCTTGTTTGAGTTAGGTTTCGAAGGGATCCAAATAACTCAATGTAAGGCAACCGAGTCCACTAAGGGGATGGATTGAGCTCAAGTTGAGCTCAATTGGTTGACCTAAAAATTGGTCAATAGGAGGTACAAGTCGGGATTGAAAAAGTGAAGGGAATAACTTTTCCAGAAATCATAGCGGTTGTATCGTCGTCGTCCAGGAATCCGGGCAGCAGGCGACGGTTGTATCACCTAGGCCGTGGTTGTACTATCGGCGCCCAGGAATTTGGGCAGCAGGCGACAGTTGTACCGCTGGCGCTGGTGGTTGTACCACCCATACCCAATTTTTCTAGGTGCGTTTGAATTTGGCTCTATTCTTTTGAATCTAATTGGGGCTTATAAATACCCCAAGTTTTCTTGCATTTAGCACAAGTATTCACATAAGTCATTGGGCAAAAATCTGTGAAAAAAAGTGTGTGATAAAAGCGTGTAAGAAAAAGAAAAGGGGAAAGGGAGTGAGCCAAGAGTTGTAATTCTTATAAATGGTCTCCCTTGTAAGATTCAAAAGCTGTAAGGGTTTGGTCTTCACCCAAAGAAGATTGGTAATAGACACCGGTGGGCCTCGATGAAGAGCACTCGGAAGTGGATGTAACCCAAGATTGGAGCTGAACCATTATAAAATTATGAGTGCTCTTTACTTATCTTATTTGCTACTTTCAATTATTCTTAATTAGAAAGGCAAGAGCATAATCTTTTATTATGTTTTAAATCATTTACTTATTCGCCTTCAAGTCCATGAAATGCTTCTAATTCTGATTTTATTTAAATGAAAAGTTTTTTTTTTAAACGTGATTTTACACTTGCACTAATTCACCCTCCCTCTTAGTGCAAATTGATCTAACAATTGGTATCAGAGCAAGGTACTTACTCATTGGATTAACACCCACTTGAGTAAATGACTTTGTTTGGCATGAATGAGGGACATTTCATTTCACGTCCTCCCATGTTAAATGGGTCGGATTACATGTATTGAAAAACAAAGATGCATATTTTTCATATTTCTATGGATTTTGATTTATGGTACATTGTAGAGAATGGATTTAAAAAATGTTATAAACCAATGAACGAATGGAATGATTTAGAAAGGAATAATTTTTCTTTCAATGCAAAGGCTATGAATGCCTTATTTTGTGCTCTTGACAAAAATAAATTTAATCATGTTTCTATTTATGAATCCGCTTATGATATTTGGTATACACCAGTATTTATAAATACCTTATTTATAAATGCCTTATTTGTTTCTATTTATGAATCCGCTTAAGACACTAGTAAAGTTAAAGAATCTAATATTAACATTTTAGTTCATAGTTATGAATTATTTATAATAAAATCAAGTGAGTCCATTGGAGACATGTACACCCATTTCACAGATATCGTCAATGGCCTTAAAGCGCTTGTAAAGTGTTTTTTAAATTTTGAACTTGTGAGTAAAATTTTAAGATCTCTAACTAAAAATTACGATCCTAAAGTAACTGCTACACAAGAAGCCAAAGATTTAAATAACTTACCTCTTAAAGAATTTATTGGCTCACTCGTGACATATGAATTGAACTATGAAGCTCATGATGAGCTTGATAAACCCCTTCCAAAGAACAGGAAGGATGTAGCACTAAAAACTGCAAATGACTCATCGATTAAAACCTCGAGTGATGAGGACAATGGTATTGAACTTTTATCAAGAAAGTTTAAAAAGTTTATGAAAAGGAATAAAAACTATAAAAATAAAAATGAATCGAAAAAGGACAATGTCATATGCTTTGAATGTAAAAAATCGGGACATTTAAAAAATGAATGTCCTCAATTGAATAAGAAAGCATCTCATAAGAAGAAAGCTCTTTCGACAACTTGGGATGACTCAAGCTCTTCGGATAAAGAAGACCACTCCAAAGAAGTTGCTGACAATGATCTAATGGTGATCCAAGACAAGGTTAGTGATTCTTTAAATATTTTTTATCAATTTATTAAATATGTTTCATGAATTATTTGATGAATTTAGAAAAAATAGTAAATCTTATAAGTTACTTAAAAATGAACATGATTTGTTAGTTAGTAGACTTGATGAAATGCATAATTCATTAGTATCACACAATCCTTGTTCTACATGTGAAATACTAGATAATGTTAAAGAAGAAAACATCATGCTAAAGCAAACCTTAAAAAATTTGAAATAGGGAATAAATCCTTTAATATGATTCTTGCTAATAAGGGTCATATTAATAGAAGAAATAGTATAGGCTTTATGGGTAATACTCAACAAAAGCCAACTACCTTCGTTAAAGGACCTACTCTAAACTTTCCACCAAAAACAGAATGTAATTTTTGTGGTAGATTAGGACATAAAGCCAATAAATGTCTATTTAGAAATTATAATAATTATAAATTAGTTTGGGTACCTAAGGGAACAATCAACTACCAAAAACCATTAGATAAGAAAGATAAAGTTCTTCATATAGGTCCCAATGCAAAATGGGTACCTAAATCTTTCTTATAGGTTTGTCACCAAACTAAGGCTTTGAGTAAAATAAAATGGTATCTTATGGATGCTCAAGCCATTTGACTTGAGATCTAACTTACTTATTAAGCTCGCTAGCCAAAATATCAAAAATAATAAAAAATTATTTGAATCAAGATGTTTAAAACTTAATGATCTTTGTTATAACAAATTCTTTTATTAAAAATAGTTCATGATTATATAATTAATCTTGATAATTCATAGCTAGAGCATACTAGTATGAAAAGGAACTAGAACTAAAGAACCTTAGTAATTGTTAATGAGAAATATTTATATTAAAATTTACAAAAATAAGATTTTGATGATGATTGAATAATAGGTTCAAAATCATTAGCTTGAATGTTGGTTTAAATGCAAAGACTATTGTTGGATGACTTAAATGTTATGGTGTTTTTGACTAAGTTAGCTTATAAACATCATTATTGAATGAATGATTTAAATGGTTGAATAATTATTAAGATTGAATGTGTGTCGTTAAATGATAGATTACTTTTGAATTTGAACATGAAACAACTAAAAATTTGAAAATGAGTTTGTCAACTCCTTGCACTATGTGTAAAGAGTTAGACTCATTTATTGAGATGGGTTGAATTTTTGCTTTGAAGATGTTTTATCATTTTGATGTGTTATAGTAATAACCTTGATGATTCCTTTTGAAATAATATTTGGCTTTTGGTCTTAATAAAAAAATCATTGATTTGAAAATCATTCTTGAAACAAACAACTAAAAAGAAGATAATTCTTCTTGAAAATATTTATCCTATCAATCCTTCAACAAGAGATAAATTGATACCATTATTATTGAATCTCTTTTATTTCAAAAATGAATTAGAAAACTTTAGCTATTTTTTTTGGAAAACAATCTATGTTGCCTTTATTGAAAATTTTCCAAAAAATAATTTTTGATAATGATTTTGGATATGTTTTCAAATAATTTTGTTTTGAAAAATGATTGATGAATTTACTCAACCTTTTTGACCTCTTAATGATTTGATAACTTAAATCATGAATTTGACATCTTAAGAAATCAAAACTTGAAACTTTATATAAATCAAGTTCGTTCAAAGAAGTTTCATAAATATATAAATTAAGATCTTATATTTTTTCTTCCTTGTATTTAACTCATGATCTTGATATTTATAATTTGATGTTTTTATAAATAAAGACTCATCTTTGATGTCTTAAGATTCCATTTTATCATCAACGAGGAGATTTATTAAATTAAGTTATATTTTTTGTATTCATGAATGTCTTTTGATATTAATATATTTTTTGACATGATTCATTTTATAACTCATGAATGGTATACCTTATCACCAAAATTAATATTTCCTAAATTTGTGATAAGTCGAAAAGAGATTTGTTTTATCATGAATATTTTCTTGATTCCTTGACTTTATCCTTCAAGGAATCATGTTTAATCTCTATGATTTTCTCTTTTTAATAAAAGAGAGATTTATGATCTTCACAATTATAATTAAAATTTTTATCAAGATTTTTCTTCTATTTTATTAAAAAGACTTATCTAAATAAATTAGGGATTTTAAGATTTATCTTGAATGAATCAAGAGTATCTAATATCTTACGACTCATTTTCATTATTTACAAAGAAAAATGGGAGAGATTTAATAAGAAAAATCATGTCTTTTGGTACTTAAAGACTTGATTTTATTTTTAAGGACATGATCTCTTTGTACCTATTATTAGCTCCTTAGGATGAATATCTACATACTTTCATTCCTTGGGTAAGGATTCCTTAGAAGTATATGCATTCAAGTTATTTTGGAGAGGAGACTTCTCATTCAAATTTAAAATATCAAAATCGAAATCATCATCAAAATCAATCTTCTTTAATTCGGGAACCTCATTAAAAATAATATGGATGGATTCCTCAATTACTAGAGTTCTTTTATTAAAGACACGATATGCTTTTGAAATTAAGGAATAACCAAGAAATATGCCTTCATCTGATTTTGCATCAAACTTTATTAAGGCATCTTTTTCATTCAAAATAAAATATTTACAACCAAACACTTTGAAATATGAAATATTAGGTTTTTTTAATTATTCCATAATTCATAAAGAGTTTTGGAAGGTAATGTTCTTACAAGAAGCCTGTTCATGACATAGCATTCCATGTTAAAGGCTTCAACTCAAAAATATTTGGGTAGGTTATGTTCGTTTAACATGGTTCTAGCCATTTCTTGTAAGCTCATGTTTTTTCTTTCCATTACTTCATTTTGTTGTGGATTTCTAAGAGTAGAGAAATTATGGTTGTACTCATTTGACTAAAAAAAAGTTTAAAAATTATGATTTTGAAACTCATTGCCATGATCACTATATATAGATGAAATCATAAAACCCTTTTCGTTTTGAACAAGTTTACAAAATTTTGAAAAATATTTAAAAGAATCATTTTTGTATGCCAAGAAATAGATCCAAGTGTATCCACTATAATCGTCTACAATAACAAATACATATTTGCTACCTCTGAAGCTGGTATTATCAATTAGTCTAAATAAATCCATATGGGTCAATTATAGTGGCCTAGAGATGCTTATTTGATTTTTTGATTTAAAACTACTTTTTATTTATTTTCCTAGTTGGCATGCATCACAAACTATCTTTTACAAACTTGATGCTAGGCATTCCTCTAACTAGATTTTTAGTTGAGATTTGGTTTAATAGTTTCATGCTAACATGTTCTAGTCTCCTATTCAAATCCATGCATCATCATTTAAGGCTGAAAAATATATTTCATTATAAAAATTATCAATATCAATAGTATACATATTATTGCTTCTTAAGGCAATCATAGAACTATTTTTGTGTGGCATTTCAAATATACAAGCATTAGATTCAAATTTGATAATGTATCCTTTACACATAATTGACTAATACTTAATATATTATGTTTCAAACCATCAACTAATAATATATATTCAATCAAGAGGTTTGATTTGTTACATATAGTTCATTTCCTAATGATTTTTCCCTTATTGTTGTCTTCGAATGTGACAAATCCTTCATTTAGGCTAGTAAGCTTAGAGAAATGAGTTGGATCTCCGGTCATGTGTCTTGAGCATCCACTATCAAGGTACTATTTTATGCTTCTAGCCTTTGTTTGAAGACATATCTACAAGAAAGGGGGTTTTGGTTTAAGTACCAATTTGACTTTGCATTCCTCATGAAAAACTCTACCTAATTTTACTAACGGCATTGAGTTGTTTATAGTTCCTTTAGGAATCCAAATTATTTTGTGTGTACAATGCCTTTTAAATGAACATTTATAGGCATAGTTGTCATGCCCCCCGAATTATATCACATTCGAGAGGTGTGACTCTAATATAAAAAGTATGATAATATTATCAATAACATAATCCATCCAGGATCCAAATAATCATTTGAGGATACTAAGAATAACATGGAGTTATTCAATTACTTTAATAGAAACCCGTGCATATTGTAATCTCTTCACATTCTCTTAATGAATCACAAAACCGATCCAAAACCAATGCAGCTAAATATAATCCACATTCATAAGGTCCACTAATGCGATAAAATCCATATGACTTTGAAAAACAACCATACACCACCACTTCATATATTATACAATAAGTTTAACATTCAAGATTCCAAATAAGAGGGTAATTTTAAAACCGTTACATAGTTATCTCTCTTCAAAATATGTCTACAACTTTACTTTGGACCCAAGGTATACATATACAATGATAACATATTGTCAAATGAACATTTAGCCCAAGAACTTCTTGCTTTCCCATTGCTTTAGCCCCGAATCAAGTATTTTAATAAATGCCAAGGTAACTTGAAGAAGATTAGATAGCAACAGAGTGAGATAAGAAGCTCAGCAAATATCAAACAGGTTTATAGCAAGGAGATGTGTTTTCAAATTGAACCTGATATAAGAGTGCAAGGTAAGGAATACAAAAGTTTTCATATATAGCATCAAATCAGATTCACAACCACAAGGTTCATCTCGTTCGAAGCATACTTAAATCCATAACAATTTAGGAAGGTAATTAGACCATATATGGTAATCAGAAGCATTTTAGTATATATCAATGACATTTTATGTTTTAGGAGCATATCAATAATACATGAAATACTTCGAAACATGTTAAAGGAACAAATATAAACTTAAGCTCGTATGTCACATTTGAAGTTGGATGAATATCATAGGCATAAGTATGTCAAGCAGCATAGCAATGGCAAACAAAATATTTTGGAGCCTATCAATGATAATACAAAATATTTCGGAGTATATCAAGGTGGTATTGGACATGTCGGAACATATCAATGACGTGTGAAAAGTTTCAGAATTTATCGATAACAAATAAAACATTTTAGAACATATAAAAAATACATAGGACATATTTCAAAAGTATATCAATTATGTATGAATAATCTCAAAAGCTTATCAAATGAACAAGTAATGAACATAGGCTCAGATATCATTCAGACATAATATTCATTTCATTCTTATCTAAAACGCATGAACAAACTCATAAGTAATGCTTTGGATATCATATCAAGACATAGAGGGTGAAGTGGGACCATAAACATCATGTGGAACATCCATCGTTGAATGACCACCAAATATAAGTCTCCTACGTCTAGGAGCTCCATCCACCCACATCTGAGTAAAGCCATAGGGGGTCGGCAGATTACACGGGCTCTAAGCATAACTCCCTTTACCATTTCTAGCAAAGGTTCACATTGTCCCATAAACACCGAAGTACAAAAGGACATGAGCAATGAATTTGACATATATCATAAGCACATGCGGAATAATAAATCATACATGCACCTAAACAGAATAATAGAATATAACATTGATTAATACATAACACATTATGATATGTAAGGAAGTCAAGGACAAGAGCATTAGAGATTTCAGTTTTGAAATAGAAGAAGCAAGTATATGCAGAATTGATACAATCCCTATTCTAGCTGAATTCTGAAGGCAAAATACAAAGTTATTTAGATAATTAAAAAATACTCTAAATTACTCAAGAAAGGTATTGTTGAAAAGTTAAATCAATCTAGCTTCATACGAAGTAAGTTTCATACAAATTGAAAGTCTCTACAAAAAGTTATTGATGGTTTTCCAACCAAAGGTCTGGAATTATAGTCCCTGCTTTGCTTATATGGTCCAACAAAATGGGGGTTTTGACAGTCATTTCGACTTCAAATCATTCAATCTTAAGTTCAACAGAAAGATCTAAGAGTCTATTTTCTAACAAATTAAGTTTTCATAAATCGGGAACTCCAATAGGAAGATATAACAAATATAGTGATGAAAGGTCATGAGCTACAGATTCTATTTTATAGATTTTGTATACTCAATTGAAGTAAATGTTTGGGCTAGCAAATGAACTCCAAATTCTTCATACTTAGGTTCAAAAGAAAGATATTTGAATCTATTTTTGAAAACACTAAGTTTTATCCAAATCAGAGATCTGTACTAAATATTACAGTAAGAACAAGGCATATAGGTCATAATCTTGATAATATTACAGATTCATACTTAGGCAGCCAACAAAAGATTTCGGATTAGTTCAGAATTTTCTTCATAAATCAAGGCAAAAATAAAGATAAATTTCAGTAGGGGAAAGATAGAACACTTACCTTTGAATATTTAGTCTCAAAGGTGTGGATTAGATCACAATCTGAAAATCCTCAAATTTCTTCTTCTTCTTTCCTTCTCTTCTTCTTCTTCTTCTTCTTCTTCTTCTTCTTCTTCTCCTCAAGTTAATATTGCAGCCAAAACACCCCTTTTTTTTCTCTAATTGTTAATTGTTTAAGCTAATATATGTGTTGATAGGTGGCAAACATGAATGTAATGTGCTTATGTATCAGCCATGCTAATGCACAAGTGGCACTAATTTAAACAAGGTAGTGACACATGTCCTCATCATATTTTTTTTATTTTAACTTAATATGAATCTTTTATAATTCATTTCATATTTTTTTTAAGATTCACAATTAGGTCCCGAGCAATCAACTTTTAATATAAAATTATTTAATCAAGAGAATTAATAAATAAATCCTTAAATTTTACAAATGAGTCCTCATATATAATTTAAAATATTTTATTATAAATATTTTAGAAATAAGAGATATTACACTCTCCCCCCCTTAAAATAAAAATTTAGTCCTCTAAATTTATCATACCTTTATCGACGAAAAGATGAGGATAGATTTTCTTCATTTCTGCCTCTAGTTCCTAAGTTGTTTTATCCATAGAATGATGCCTTCATATCACTTTTACTAGGGAAATGACCCAATTCCTTAGTATCTTTTCTTTCTTATCAATAATCTTTATAGGTTCTTCCACATAAGATAAGTTGTGATCGATTACAATCGGCTTATACTGAATGATGTGAGAAGGGTCATGTATATACTTTCTGAGCATTGAAATATGAAATATTTCATGGATACAACCCAAGGATGGTGGCAAGGTAATACTATAAGCGATATAACTAATCCTCTCAAGGACCTCAAATGGTCCAATAAATCTAGGGGTTAACTTTCATTTCTTCCCAAATCTTACCATGTCATTGGAAGGAGAGACCTTCAAGAATACAAAATCCCCCACTTGAAACTCAATTTCTCGTCTTCTATTATCAGCATAGCTCTTTTGACGACTCGGAGTAGTCTTTAGTCTTTCTCTTATAACTTGAATATTTTCGGTAGTCTCCTGCACTTTATCGGGTGCTAACAATTTCCTATCGCCAACTTCCTCCCAACAAATAGGCATTCTGCACTTTCACCCATACAATGCTTCATAAGGGGCCATCTGAATACTAGACTGGTAACTATTATTGTAGGTGAACTCAACATGAGAAATATATTTATCCCACTCACCTTTCCAATCCATGATATATGCTCTAAGCAAATCCTCAAGTGTTTGAATTGTTCTTTCTGATTGTCCATCGGTTTGAGGGTGATAAACAGTGCTAAACATGATTTTAGTGCCTATAGATTCCTGTAATCTTCTCCATAATCTAGAAATGAATCTGAAGTCCCTATCAAAGATGATCTCCTTTAGAACACCATGAAGCCTTACTATTTCACCGATATATAATTCAATAAGTCTATCCATAAAATATGTCATATTGATCGGTAGAAAATGTGTCGATTTGATAAATCTATCAATAATCACTCATATAGCGTCATGCTTTCTAGAGGTTTTGGGTAGACGAGAAATAAAATCCATGGTGATACTTTCCCATTTCTATTCAGGAATATCTAAAGGTTGTAACAAACCTCCAGGTCTTTGGTGTTCAACTTTGATTTACTTGCAATTTAAATATTTTGATACATATATTGCAATCTCCTTTTTCATGCCTTCCCACCAGTAATGACTTTTAAGATCTTTATATATTTTTGTGCTACCCGGGTGCAAGGTGAATTTGGAACTATGACCTTTCTTTAGGATTTGATTCTTGATATCTGGGTCATCTGGAACACATACTATATTACCCATTCTCAACAGACCATCCTCTGAAACATGAAAACTAAGCTCTGATCCTTTTTCTACTTCTTTCCTCAAGTAGATTAAACATGGATCTCGTAACTGTCTCTCTTTAATTTGTTGAATAAAATCATATTGAACCTGGATAGAGGCCATCAATATCATTAAGTTTTGCTCATTCCTAATAGATTTCTTATCACCATTTTCTTCCAATAATCCTCATTGTTTCACAACCAAATTAGTCATAAAATTTATAGATTTTCTACTAAATGCATCAGCTACAACATTGGCCTTACCCAAATGATATCGAATGGTACAATCGTAATACTTTAAAAGTTCTATCCATCTTCGTTGCCTTATATTTAACTCCTTTTGAGTAAAGATATACTTTAGACTCTTGTGGTCAGTAAATATTTTAAATGTCCGCCCATATAAATAATGTCTCCAAATCTTCAGTGCAAAAATAATTGCTGCTAACTCCAAATCATGGGTTGGATAATTTAGTTCATAACTCTTCAATTGTCTAAAATCATAAGCAATTACTTTCCCTTCTTGCATCAAAACACATCCAAGACCCTTCCTTGAAGCATCGGTGTAAACTACAAATCCTTCATTACCACTGGGAATTGTGAGAATAGGAGCACTAGTCAATCTTCTTTTTAACTCCTGAAAGCTTTGCTCACATTCATCAACTCATTCAAACCTCACATTCTTTTGAGTTAGCTTGGTGAGGGAGTTAGCAATTCGAGAAAATCCCTCCACAAATCTCCTATAATAACCTACCATGCCCAAGAAACTTCTAACTTCAGTTGCATTCGTTGGTACTTCCCACTTAACTACTGCTTCAACTTTATTTGGATCAATAGAGATGCCCTTGCCTGAAATCACATGGCCTAAGAAGGTAACTTCATTTAACCAAAACTCACATTTACTGAACTTTGCATATAACTTTTTTTTCTCTCAGTATTGACAATACATTTCTCAAGTGCTACTCATGCTCTAGGTCATTCCTTGAATACACTAATATATCATCAATGAATACGATAACACAATTATCCAAGAGTGGATGAAATATCCTATTCATTAATTTCATGAAAACTGTAGGGGCATTAGTCAAACCAAAAGGCATTACTACGAATTCATAGTGTCCATACCGAGTTCTAAAAGCAATTTTAGGGATATCTTCTTTCTTAATATTCAATTAATAATAACCTAACCTCAAGTCAATCATGGAGAATACTTGTGCACCTGCAATTGATCAAACAAATCATCAATTCTGGGTAAAGGATACTTATTTTTTATGGTCACTTGGTTCAACTGTCTATAATCAATACAAAGCCTCTATGTCCCATCTTTCTTCTTAACTAATAGTACTGGAGCACCCCATAGTGAAACACTAGGTCGAATAAAACCTTTATCTAATAGTTCTTGTAGTTGCTTTCTCAATTCTTCTAGCTCGAGTGGTGTCATTTCATAGGGAGGCTTGGATATTGGTATTGTTTCAGGGATAATATCAATAGCAAATTCACTCTCTCTATCTGGAGGTAACCAAGGCAAGTCATCTAGAAAAACATCAAGGAAGTCTCTGACGACCAAAATTTAAACATTTAGATGAGATGCTTGATTTAAATTCTCCTTTACACATATAACATAGCAAGAACAACCCTTCTGCATAAATCGATGAGCTTGAAACGTCGATATTAGGCAAGAAAGTGAGTCATGCCTAATACCCGTAAAATAAAAGATGGAGTGATCTGGTATGCAAAAAAGTGATTATTTTTATATAGTAATCGATACTAGCATGATAAGAAGATAGCCAATCTATACCAAGTATAATATCAAAGTCCTGAATCTCTAGGAGAATTAAATCAATAAGGAGTTCATGTTCTCTAATAAAAATCAAACAAGACGGATAAAAAAAGTTTGATGTCAAAGTATCTCCAATTGCAGTAATTACATACAACTCATAATCTAATGGCTTAGGTTGAATACCTAAGTGACATGCAAAAGTTTGTGAAACAAAAGATAGATTGGACCCGAGATCAAATAAAACCTTTCCACTCTTATTAGAAATATGAATAATACCTTCGACTATTGATTTAGAAGCCCGGGAATCCTGTTCAGTAATGGCATAAACTCTAGTATGGGCTGTCGTTCTGGGTGGTAGTGGCTCCTTTTTTTTATTCAGTGGACAATCCTTTACTTTATGATCTAGTTTTCATAAGCAAAACAGGCTTCAGTCACCCGAAAACATTTACTTGTTTCATGATTATATCCACATTTTGCAAATATCTGAGTTCTCTAAGGTGGCTTTCCCTTCTCTAATCCTGACATCTTAATCCTCTTATTATTATTTTCATATTCGTTCACTCTCTTACTTTTGCTTGTAAACATGTCCTTGTAGTTCTTACCCATAATTTCCTATATCTCCTCTAAGTCTCTTTTATTATTAAGGTCCTTTCTACTACATCAGCATATGAAAAAAATTTTAAGGCTGATATCCGACTCCTTATCACCGATCGTAGACCTCTCTCAAATCTTTTTATTTGTCAATCACTCAAAAAAATCATTAAACCTTAACGTATATTTCAAATATGATATATTTATCAGTATGTCTTAGTGATCCTCAAACCATGCTCTGATACCATCTCTGTCACGCCCCTCGAATTATATCACATTCGAGAGGTGTGACTCTAATCTAAAAAGATTGATAATATTATCAACAATATAATTCATCCAGGATCCAAACAATCATTTGAGGATACTAAGAATAACATGCAGTTATTTAATAACTTTCATAGAAACCTGTGCAGATTATAATCTCTTCACATTCTCTTAATGAATCATAAAACTGATCCAAAACCAATGCAGCTAAATATAATCCACTTTCATAAGATCCACTAATGTGATAAAATCCATATGACTTTAAAAAACAACCATACACCACCACTTCATATATTAAACAACAAGTTTAACATTCAAGATCCCAAACAAGAGGGTACACATACAATGATAACATATTATCAAATGATCATAGTTATCACTCTTCAAAATATGTCTACAACTTTACTTTAGACCCAAGGTGTACACATACAATGATAACATATTGTCAAATGAACATTTAGCCCAAGAACTTCTTGCTTTCCCATTGCTTTAGCCTCGTATATTTTAATAAATGCCAAGCTAACCTGAAGAAGATTAGATAGCAACAGAGTGAGCTAAGAAGCCCAGAAAGTATCAAACAGGTTCAGAGCAAGGAAAGGTGTTTTCAAATTGAACCTGATATTAGAGTGCAAGCTAGGGAATACAAAAGTTTTCACATATAGCATCAAATCGGATTCACAATCACAAGGTTCATCTCGTTCGAAGCATACTTAAATCCATAACAATTTGGGAAGGTAATTGGAGCATATATGGCAATCAGAAGCATTTTGGTATATATCAATAACATTTAAAGTTTTAGGAGCATATCAATAATACATAAAATACTTCAGAATATGTCATTGGAACAAATATCAAACTTAAGCTCGTATGTCACATTTGAAGTTGGATGAATATCATAGGTATAAGTATGTCAAGCAACATATCAATGGCAAACAAAATATTTTAGGTATAAGTATGTCAAGCAGCATATCATTGGAAAATGAAATATTTTAGAGCCTATCAATGAGAATACAAAACATTTTGGAGCATATCAATGAGGTATAGGACATGTCGGAACATATCAATGACGTGTGAAAAGTTTTAGAATTTATCAATATCAAATGAAACATTTGGGAACATATAAAAAATGCATAGGACATATTTCAAAAGTATATCAATGGTGTATGAATAATCTCAAAAGCTTATCAAATGAACAAGTAATGAATATAGGCTCAAATATCATTCAGACATGACATTCATTTTATTCTTATCCAAAGCGCATGAATAAACTCATAAGTAATGCTTTGGATATCATATCAAGACATAGAGGGCGAAGTGGGACCATAAACATAATGTAGAACATCCATCCGTGAATGACCACCAAACATAAGTCTCCTACGTCTAGGAGCTCTATCTACCCACGTCTGAGTGAAGTTATAGGGGACCGACAGAACATACGGGCTCTAAGCATAACTCCCTTTACCATTTCTGGCAAAGGTTCACATTGTCCCATAAACACCAGAGTACAAAAGGACACGAGTAATGAATTTTGCATATATTGGAAGCATATGCGGAACAATAAATCATACATGCGCCTAAATAGAATAATAGAATATAACATTGATTAATACATAACATATTCTGATATGTAAGGAAGTCAAAGATGAGCATTAGAGATTTTAGTTTTGAAATGAAAGAAGCATGTATAGGCAGAATTGATACAATCCCTACTCTGGCTAAATTCTGAAGGCAAAATATAAAGTTATTTAGATGATAAAAAATGCTCCAAATTACTCAAGAAAGGTGTCGTTGAAAAGCTAAATCAATCTAATTTCATACAAAGCAAGTTTCATACAAATTGAAGGTCTTTACAAAGAGTTATTGATGGATTTATAACCAAAGGTTCGGAATTATAATCCCTGCTTTGCAGAATTCATATGGTCCATCAAAATGAGGGTTTTGATAGTCATTTTGACTCCAAATCATTCAATCTTAGGTTCAACAAAAAGGTATAAGAGTCTATTTTCTAACAAATCAAGTTTTACTAAATCGAGAACTCCAATAGGAAGATATAAGCAATATAGTGATGAAGTAAACGTTTGGGCTAGCAAATGAACTCCAAATTCTTCAAACTCAGGTTCAAAAGAATGATATCTATTTTTGAAGAAACTAAGTTTTGTCCAAATGAAAGGTCTATACTAAATGTTACAACAAGAACAAGACACATATGTCATAAACATGACAATATTACAGATTCATACTTAGGCAGCCAACAAAAAGATTTCATATTAGTTCAGAATTTTCTTCATATATCAAGGCAAAAATAAAGATAAATTTTAGTAGGAGAAAGTGATAGGACTCCAGTAGGGTTGAGTCCTAATCTCCCAACAAGTTGTCAATAAAATCCTACTAGATTGTAATAAAGTCACTCCTATCTTATAAATGAGTATGGCTAGGGTTTAGATTAGCTCTTAGGGCTTAGTGGCTGTCGCCCCCTTACTAGGTTGGTTGGCCAGAGTTTTTCCCTGCTTAGGTCAGCTATAAAGCCAACCTAGTCACCCCCTGGTCCTATTAAGGCAAGTTGGTTATAGGAGGGGTAAAGGGGTAATTTTACTTAGGCAAGCACCCCCTTAGGCTAGGGTTTTGATCCATATATAATGATGTAGCTGCTTCCTCTCTTGAATCAAGCAATTATCAATTTTATTTCAGCCTTGTGCCGAATCTAGGAGGGAGGAACCCCTATAGCATTCCAAGAGTTGATCCCCCTCAAGGATCAAGATCTATAGAGCTCTATTTGGGGTCTTATCATTTGGTACTAGAGCAGTAATCTTGCTGCCCCTATGACCATCTCAGCCGCCTCCACCTTCCCAAGCAATTCCCATAATTGCTATGACATGCGCCTCCACCTTCCACCCCAGCAGTAGATCAAATCAGTTTGTCGCTGTCCCCTGTGTTTGATCTGGAATTCTGGTATATTTTTATCATCCATGTTTCTTCAATACTACAAGATTCCTTACTTTACATATTGAAGATTTTTTCCAAATTTTATCCATTGTAAATTTTGTTCGTCGTAAACATTATCATCATTGCAAAGGCGAAACGCTGCAAAAATTTTCAACCGATTGTTGGTTCTTGAAACTAAACTTTTAATCATCCTTTTTGGCTGAAACTTTTATACATTTTTCATAGATCATCTTAGCTTTCATCTAAGACCAATCTTGTGAAAAAATTCCTTCTGGATTTGGACTTATAGCACTACGATTCTTCATTACACAATACTGAAATAGAAGATGAGAAGAAAGAATACCGTCTCATCCTCGCCCACATGCTATCATCGCCCGCGGGTCGCCCGTGCCCTCGGGCGCTTTTTCTCCCACGCGAGGAGACAAAAAATCTCCTCGCGTGGGTGGAAAGATCTTTCTTTAATATTTTAATATATGAATATTATATTATATAATATTAATTTATATTATATAGTATTATATTATATAATATTATATTTATAAAAAAATATTATATTATATTTCAATATACTGGGTGGTACATACTGTGTGTACCGCCCAATATAGATATCATATCGGTACCGATAATATATCGATACACCGGTACAGATCGGTAAGTCAAACCTTGCCCCCAAGAACTCATTCTCTTTAAATCTGAATGACCCTAGCCAAGAACTTGTCCGAGCGATAACACACAGGATATTTCTCTTATGATACCGAGAGGGGGTGATCCTCTATTGTCACTCAATTGCCTTTGTGAGGTTGGCTACCAATCTTGATAATTGATTGTACTAGATCTAAAAATTTCTAGACTGATAAGTTTGACGTTAAAGAAAGGAGTACTCAAACAAGGCATCATGAGTGTCTCAAATCTAAGGACGAGATATACAACTACGATTATGAAATTACTGTCTAACATTAAGTATTTTTAACCATCCATCATTTCGTTACACTCTAACTCAAGTCTGACCCTAGGTAAACTCCTTTTATCAAATTAGATTTTAATATTTTAAATTATAAAAAAGTAACTCAAATGTATGAATTAAAGAATTTAAATTCATGATCTTAAATTTAAAACTAATTAAATCATAAAATTCATAAATAACACTTGAAACATAAATATATCTAATTAAATAAATAAGAACTATTACATGAATCCAAAAATAAGAATTTTAATAATTAAATTAATCTGAAATTTTATTAAATTTTGACATACCATTATGAATCAAATAATCATCTAATATTATAAATCAATTATTATTATTTATGTTGGTTACAAGTGCCTTACAAGCCAATTACATTAGTGATGGCATGTGTGACACGCTGTATAGTCTTTTTGTATTATATTATTAGCATATTCTCACATTATATTGTTTATTGCATATATATTGTGATGTCTTTGTTTCTATACACTGAGAATCGCATCATGATGAGATCATGATAATGAGACTGATTTATCTTTAAACATAGATCCTAAATAATCTCGATCATAGGTTACTCGAGAATGACATCGATATAACTAGATAGATCTGTGTGCTGTATACCTGTCTATATGATATAGATGGTTGGTTTCATATCCAATTGTGTGGGACACTAAGGGTATAATACAAGTGCTTATTGAAGAATGAGTTTACTAATTGATATGCTTATGGAATGCTGGTTAATTAATGATACCTGATATTAAACATTAATTTTGTAGTCCTAATTGTGTGTTTGGTTCTTAGACTTGAGACACCAAAAATGTTTTGTTCGAGTACTCTTTGGTTTGACACCGAACATACAAGTTTGAAAAGTTTCGAATCTGATACAATCAGTTATCAGGATTGGTAGCCAGCCATATGAAGGTAATTGAGTGTTAAAAGAGGATCATCCCCTCTTGATATCATGAGAGAATATCCTATGTGTTATCGCTTGGAGAAATCATTGGCCGAGGTCATTCAGATTTAGAGGTAAATAGTTCTCTGAGAGAATCTGATTAGAGCGAGACTTTGACGGATTCCGTATGAGGCCTGACAGTACTATGCCCAATCTGTGGTCTCTAAGATATTAGATGGATGAGAGACTATAGATATACGATAACTTAGGACAGTAGATTTATTAGATTAGATCCCTTGTGGACTATAGCGTAGTGGCCTAGTACGTCCATAGTCGATGAGTCGAGTTAATTATTGTGGGATAATAATTCACTGATTCAAAAGGAGTTCTAACAGGTAGGACTCATGGCTAGCTTAGTATTGGGCCTAAAGTATCATACACATATGGTGGATATTTCAGCGAGTAGAGAATTAGATATGAGTTATCCAATCAGACATTGTTCTCATTGGATAAGATTCAACATTACTGGATCCCTTGCATGAGGCCCAATTAGAGGCCAATTGAGATTATTAGATAGAGATCTAATAATCCTAGGAGTGAGAGTAATTGGATTGAGATCCAATACCCACTAAGGCAAGATCCGCTAGGATTTTTGGTGGCTCTCTATAAATAGGAGGTAGGGGTGGCACAATAGTGATATTCTCTTCCCTCCTTTGGCAGCCCCCTCATATTCTCTTCCCTCCCTTATCTTCTCAACTGACTAGCTCTTCTCTACTACGAGAGGGTAGTGAAGAAGATAGGTGATATTCTTTCATGAGTGCTGTGAGAAGGTGCACAAGACTTACCAGTTTTAGGATACGATTCGAGGAGTATCGCTGCAACGATCCATTGTGTGGATACCACTAGAGAGAATGATATTTGACCTTCTGCATCCTCTCTATCTAAATCTGAAATTTTAGGGATATACGATCCCCCTAGGTAATCAATCCCTCATGTATCATAGTTTTTAATTTTGTGAGTATTTTGTGAACTAATCTTTGCACGACGACTTCATATACGTAGGAAAGCTATTTTTTTTTCTTTCTTCCGCTGCATATGTAATGGTCACGCTGAGTTTCTCAATAATTTATTAACCAAAAAATTTTAAAATTAAAATAATATTATGCATCAAAGATTACAACAATCCTAATATCAAATATTTCAATAACATGATCAAGGCTGATTAGAAAAAAATATAGACTCCTAGCTCTCATCGATTATCCTCCTCTCGATATCACCACCTCAAGAAGTTCTCTCCTTAACCCTCCCTCAGTGAGGAATGAAGGAGCAGGAGCCCCCTTTATATAGGAGAAGATAATATCTTCCCGAAAGGTTAGTAATAATTTAATTTTTATTTTTATTTTTTTATTTTACTTTCACATACAAAGATAGAAATATGATATTTATTTTGTATGATTCAAACATAAAAATTAAATATAAACTATTTGCTTCCTAAAAATCATATCATTCATTAAGAAATAATTAATTGATAATTTCATTAATTATTAAAATTCTTAACTTGGCCAAATGATTAAGAAAATTAATTTTAATTATTTTCTTAACCATAGTATATAAATAAGAAAGTCAATTATATATTATTTTATTTATAGTAATTAATTTATGTTAAGGGAGAAAGTATTGGTGATTACGCTCATTAATACATTGATTAGTATACTAGTATCAATTTTAGCTAGTGATTTAAGCAAAACAAAGTTTTTGATCAATTAGCTCATCAGTCCTAGATTGTGACATTTGGTAACAGAGTCGACATAATATTTATGCATAATGAGGAAGCTCGAGTAGGAAAGGACTATCCGTAGATAGAGTTAGAGAATTTGTCATGGTGTGGAGCCACCATTGGGTTATGTCTTACATGCACCATGCTAGGGTTTGATATAGGCTATGTTGAACCTTGACAATAACGTCAAACTCTTGAGTGAGAGAGATTGTAACAACCCAATTAGTCTCACATCGAAAGTGTGCAAGATTAAGATCGACTTATAAGGGTCTGATGAGTATACTATTATCAACTTCAACTTAAGCATTCTGATTATCGATTTGAATCAAATAAAGTTGATAGCCCATTAGGCCAGACCTAGACCGTGATATTATTTCTTTTACAAAATGAAGGAATATATAAAGGGTTATGAAAAGTACAAAAGTTAGTTTGAAAAGAAAATTATTTACATATCTCTAGTATGTTATAAATCATTTCTTATAGATGCTCTTGATAATACTTGGTACGTTTATTTTGATTCATCAATCTATATAATAAATATCATGTAGGGTTTTTATGAACGAAGAATCTATTCTAGTTACTGGATGTGCTCTAAGATGGAAGGCATATAAACCTTTAGACTCATTTTAAAAAACTTGATTCATTTTGGATCTTAAAAACGCTATTTATGTTCCTTCATTCTCTAAAATTTGATTTCTGTTTCAAGACTTATGCAAGTAGGTTTTTCCTTTTATTTTGAAAACTCAATGTTTAGCATTTCAAAAATAAAAGAGTTATTGGAACTGGAACCTTAGTTGGATGATTTATTTAAATTTGATCTAAATTCAACATTTTAGCTTAACTATTTTACTATACATTATAGAAATACAAGACTTAAGCATGTTATTATGCATTCCTTTAGTTTATGGCACAATCGATTACGTTATATCTCCACAGTAAATGATGGACTTCTAAAAAGTCCATATTTTACTGATTTTGGAACTTGTAGGAATTGCATAATGGGTAAGCTATCTAACAAGTCTAGTAAAGGTGCCCAGAGGAGTTATGAAACTCTAAAAAATCACACAGATATACGTGGGCCTTTTACTCCCTGCCTAAACAATTAGAGATATTTTATCTCATTTATATATTGTCATACATATATCGCTATCTTCTATTTAAGAAAGCTAAGACTCTTGATGCCTTAGGATTATAAAGTAGAAGTAGAGTAAGAAACGAGAAAAAAAAATTAAATATGTGACAAAGGTGACAAGTATTATGAAAGGTCCATAAAAAAGACAAATGATGAGTCAATTTACTAAGTTTCTTGAGAAATAAGACATAATTAAACAATATACACTGTCTGACATACCTAAACAAAAAGGGGTTGTTGATATAAGGAACTGTATACTTATATATAATGTAAAAAGTGATAGTAAATAGGATTTAGATTTAGATATGATTTTCTCAATTTAATGAGAAAATCTCATAGATTAATTGAGGAAAATCCTCCTCCTCATATGTATAAATGGATGATGAATCAAGTAACTTAAGGCTTTTCATTTTCACTTTCTATTCTAATATGGTATCAGAGCCTCTCTCTCTCTAAAAGAGATTATCTCTTCTTTCTTCACTATCCAATGATAGTTTCTCACCTATGCACTCGGAGAACGATCCTCTGTGACCCCCGAAGGATGATCCTCTCTGGTCATAGCCAATATTTTCTTCTGTTGCCACCGCTGTAGTGCAATAGAAATAGAGCAACATTTGTTTCTTCTGTTGCAACCGTCGGACCTCCTCTTCCTGCCACCGAGGTCCCCTCTTTGCCAGCGGCCTCTCCCGGTCGTTGCATCCATCGAGACCTCCTGGTCCTGATCTCCAGGTCTGGTGCCTCTATACTTGCTTTCCCTATCCAACGATAGCTTCTGCTCCACCCATTGCTACGTCTGCCTCGTGCCGCACCAGCTTTTGCTCCACCCACTGTAAACTCTTTTCATTACATCAGTCCAAGATCGACTCCTTGACAAGAGCTCGATCTTGCGGGGGTATGATAACATATAGGATTTAGATATGATAATAGATATGGTCTAGATATGATTTATATATAATTCCCCAACTGAATGAGAAAATCTCATAGATTAGTTGAGGGAAATCCTCCTCCATACTTGTATAAATGGATGATGAATCAAATAACTTAATTAGGATTTTTATTTTCACTTTATATTCGAACAAAAAGTATGATGTATACTTTTAAATGTACATGTATCTGTTTGGAGTGAAGCACTAAAGACTGTTGTATATACCTTAAATAGACTATTTGAAATTATTCCTAAACTCCTTTTGAGTTATAAAATTGGTAGAAATCAAGTATAAGTCATTTACATATTTGGGGTTATCTAAGTTAACTAAGGATTTATAATCCTCATATAAAAAATTAGACCCTATAATAATTAGTGATCTTTTTATTAGTTATCCTATTCATATTAAAGGATATAGATTGTATTGTCGCTCTCGTACACCTAGAATTGTTGAAGTAAGAAATGCTAAATTTCTAAGGATCTTGAACTTAGTTGGAGTAATTTTTCTTAAATACAATTTGAGGAAATAAAGATTCAACATAATGAATCAAATGATAATGTTGGTTTAATTTATATTGGCCAATCTTATTATGTTATCATGTTGAGGAACCACTTCAAGCTAATTAAGTTTATACATAGCCTAATACTCCTGATTACAAAATAAAGGATATATTATGACATTAAAGAGATATTCAAGAATAACAAGGTCTATCATTCTTGATGATTTTATTGTATATTTCATATGTCTGACTTTAATATAGGATCCAAGGATGATCCTTGTTTGTTTTTATAAGTCATGAGTGGATATGACAATAAACTTTGGTATGATTAAAGAGATGAATTAGAGTCTATGATCTTATCAAATTACCAAAAGGAACTACAACTATTAGTTGTAAATGGGTATATATCATCAAAATGGATGCTTCGGTAATATAGAAAGATATAAAGTCTAATTGATCACCAAAGATTTCACTTAATAAGAATGTATTGATTGTTGAATCTCGGATTTTAATAATAAAATTAATTAATGAGTTTTATGTTATACCTGTGTGCTAGATGAGTGATTCAGGATTAATTACAGCGGTGAAATGGTAATACAATATAATGTTGAGCCGGAGTCAAGTTCAGGCATCGGACCGGGGTTCAAACAATGTAGTGAGAACTCGCTAGGAGATCATCGGAAGCTCACCGAAGATGATCGGAGGCTTACCGAGAGCTCGACGGGAGCTCATTGAAGGTGATTAGGAGTTTGTCGGGAGCTCGTCGAAGGTGATCGGGAGTTTGCTGGGAGTGCACTGGGAGTTCACTGGAAGATGATCGAGAGACTCACCGGGAATTCACCGGAAGATGTCAGGAATTTTACCAGGAGTTTGGAAGATCGATTGATGTGTCGGACAATAAGAAAGATTGTAATTGTGTCTCAGTATGTCATAGTTAGCATCATATGTTTTGAGTCTGAAATGAGTTAGATTTGAATAAATCCAAATTGAGTAGATTTGAATAAATCGAAATTAACTCAATGAAAGACAATCAGGTCCACTTAGGGTTGGATTTAAGCTTAGGTTGAGCTTATTTTGTTAACCTAGAAATAGGTCAACAGGAGGTACACCTTAGGTACAGAACAGTACGAGAAAGTATTGTTCTCGGGTTGCCCAGGGCAATGGTAGTACCCACCACCACCCAGGTTTTTGGGCGAATGCTGGCAGTGGTATCGTCGGTGCTAGTGATAGTACCACCCGTACCTAGTTTTTTAGGATGGATTATATTTTGGCTCCATTTTCTTGCATTGGAGAGCAAGAAATTGAAAGAAAAAGAGGTGAAAATACTAGGAAATACTATTAGAATTTGTTAAATATCCCTTGTATGCTTCAAGTGTAAAGTGAGGTTAAGCGAAGAGTGGAAGATTATAAAGGTTTCTCTCCTAATCCAGTGAAAAGAAGAGTGTAAAGGTTCTTCTCCTTAGCCTGGAAAAAGAAGAAATGTGTAAAGGGTTTTGATCTTCACCCGTGGAAGAAGATCATTAGGGGATATCGATGAGCCTCGACGAAGGATGACTCAAGAAATGGACGTAGATCAAGTTGGTGACTGGAACCACTATTAATTTGTGAGTCTTTCTTTACTTGCCTTTTATTTTAGTATTTCATAGCTAAATCAAGAATCTTTATTCGGTTTTAAGTTTAATTGTTCTCTAACTTGATCTTGACGAAAACACATTTAGTTTCGGCTTTGCTCCTCAAGGATATTTTTCAAATCGAGTTATTTATGCACTTATACTAATTCACCACCCTCCCCCCTCTTAGTGTCAACTCGATCCTAATAGTTGGTATCAGAGCCATGTTACACTCAATTGGATCAACACCCAAGCAAGTTAATGGCTTCTTTTAACATTAATGAGGGTCGATGCATTACACATCCTCCTATGTTCAATGGACTACACCTTTTGAAAAACTAGATTGCATATCTTTTTGATTTCATAGGATTTTGATTGTCAAAAATAGATTTCAAAAGTCATCCAATCCTATAAAAGGTTGGAATGATAAAAAAAGACATGTTTTCCTTAAACCAAAGCTATGAATGTTTTGTTTTCCACTTTAAATAAAAACAAATTTAATTGAGTTTCTACTTATGATTCGACTTTTGATATATAGCACACATTAGAAATCATACACGAAAGAACAAGTAAAATAAAGGAATAAAAAATAAATAAAATGACTTGCAAAGATGAATATGAAAATAACCTTCCAAAGAACACTAAGAATAAAAGAAGAACACCTTCTAAATAATAGGAAGGACATTGAATTGAGAAAACAAGAAGAACACATTCCAAAGAATAGGAATGAAATTGAACTGAGAACAATAGATAACTTCTCGGGTGAAACATCCAGTGATGAGGACTATGACTTTGAACTCATGACAAAATAACCAAAAAGATTCAAAAAAGAATAAAAATATAAAAATAAAATTGAAAAGGTCACAATGTCTTACTATGAACATAAGAAGCCGGGGCACTCTAAAGATCAAGAGGGCAACCAAGAAGAAGTGGCGAACTACACGCTCATGGCCATCTATGATGAGGTAAGTGATTCTTCCAAGGTCTCCTTTACTTTTGACAAATCGTTAAATATATTTCATGAACTATTTGATGAATTTAAGAAGTAAAGCTTAACAAACCTTAGAAAAGTTTAAAATATGCAATAAATCTCTAAACATGATCCTTGTTAATAAGGGTCATTCATATTCATAAGGAAGGTATTGGCTTTGTGGGTAATACATATTAAAAATCAACTATCTTTATTAGAAAACTCATTCTTCACCCAAAAACAAATATAATTTTTATGATAGATGTGGACACTTTGCCTATAGATGCCTATTTAGAAAGTATGATGCACATAAGTTGTTTTGAGTTTCTAAAGGAACCATAAACAACCAAATGCCTTTAGTGAAATTAGGTAGAGTTTTTCATGAGAGACCCAAAATCAAATGGGTACCAAATTAAAACCCCTATATTATAGATTTATCTCTAAACAAAGGCTAGGAGCAAAAATGATAACTTGATAGTGGATGCTCATGGCACATAACTTGATATTTAAAATATGTTTCAAGCTCACTAGCCTAAACAACAACAATAAAAAAAATTATTGGCAATAAATTTTTGATGTTTCGTGATTGCTTTTCGATAATGCATGACTTATGCATAGTTAGAGCATACTAGTGTAAAAATGAACCACACTAAAGAACCATAGTTATTGTTAATGAAAAATTATCTACATTGATTTTTTTTTTTAAATGGCGTTTGATGATATTATATTGGTTGATTTAAATGTAAATACTAATATTGAATGATTCACTTTAAATATGATTGAATGTTCGATCATTATTGAATTAGGGCATGAAATAAAGTTAAAAGAAAATTCTTCTTGAAAATATCTCTATCTTATCAAGCTTTCAAAAAGAGATAAAGTAATATCATTATTATTGAATCTCTTAAACTACAAAGCTGATCTTGATGATTGAAATTTGAATGAGATTTTTTTCCAACCACATCATGAACTTTCCCATGATATTTTTTTAAGGTATCTTTTACGGGAATTAACATTTTACTTCTATAATTTTCTTTTTACCAAAGAGGAGATTTATGATTTTATAACTTGATTTTCATTATAAACCATGATCTTGATCTTTTATTTGTTCTCCTATGTCCCTTTTTGAAACTTACTATAGAGAAGCCTTTTTTTGCATTCTAATCATGATCTTGACTTCTCAATGTTGATAACTTGATTATTTTTACATGAATCAAGATCCTTCTTATTAATTGATCTCCTCAGATTCTTTTTTTTTGTAATCTAAGAGGAGATTTGTCAAAATTAAATCATGTCTTTTGGTATTCATGAATTGATATTAATATCATTCATAACATGATTTATCTATGACTTTGTTATATTCATGAATGATATACCTTATCACCAAATTAATATTTCTTAAATTTGTGATGAGTCAAAAATTGAATGAGATTTTTTTTATGAACTTTTCGTTGATTTTTTCACTTGACTTATCCTTTATGGGAATCATTTTTAACCTCTATGATTTTTTCTTTTTAATAAAAAAAAGATGTATGATCTTAACAATTATAATTTGAGATTTTTAATCAAGATCATTCTTCATTTTTATTAAGAGGAATTATCTAAATGAATTATATGTCTTCAGAGTTATCTTGAATGAATCAAGATTATTTACTCCCTTAAGACTCATTTTCGTTATTTACAAAAAAGAAAATGAATTAAAATAAATCATGCCTTTTGGTACTTGTGAATTGATCTTTCATATTATATCCTTAATGACATGATTTTCATAATATAACCCCTTTATATATATTTATCAATGACTTAAAAATTAATTTTATACTATTATATTCTTCCCTTCTTTTTGACAATGACCAAGAAGGAGATTAAATTGCTATCTTAGCAACAAAGCCTTTAAATGAAGAACAATTTAATTTTCTAAGAAAAGAATTAGCTATGATAAATCTTCCAACATTGGATGAGGAACAATTAAATTAGACATGATAAATAAAGAAGAGAAGTAGATATGATAAAATTATTATGAGGAAAATTTTGCTTAGAAGAAAATTATGAATTTTAAATTTTTAAATGAATGAGAAATACATGATTTGCAAATTGAGCTTGATTTGCTATCATATTTTTATGGATTTCTTAATTTTTTTCAAATTGAGCTTCTTAGTAATCCAAATGCATGATTTCTGATCATATTATTTTTCAAATTTCTTGAGCTTCTTCTTGATATTTACATGAGATCTTTTAAAATGTAATAAATAGTTCTTATATTTCTTCTCGAATTAATCAGCTTTTTGAGCTCTCTTTTGAAATGATTCTTTCCTCTTGACATCTACAAAAGAGAAAATGCAATTCAAATTTTTTTTGTGATAAGATTCATGAGCTCTCCTTTGAATCCTCTCTCATAAGAAACATTATTTTGATTCATGGATCTTTTAAATCTTTAATGAAATACTTTTACATGTATCCCCCCCCTCTTAATATTTGAATTTTTGGGATACTTGATTTCTTGATCTTTGACACCCCCTTTCTTCTTCTTCTATGTTATTTACAAAGGGAGAGAAAGCAATTTAATAAAAAATAGATTAAACTTTATTCTTATTATTTACTATAGGGGAGAAATGGCCTAAATTCTTTCCTTATGTACTAAAATAAATGTTTAAGAATCTTCAAATATAAGTTGAGCATTTCTCCTTTATGTTGATGACAAAGGGGGCAAAATGACATAATTGATAACATAAGAAATATTTTGAGATATTTAAATGTTTTATAATTTTTATGTGATACTAAGAAGATGAATGCTTTGTAAATTGAAAATTTTATCATGTATGGTATCATGAATGGTTAAATTGTGAAAATTTCAATATTATCAAAATCCTATAATTGGATTCAAAAGTGATGGGTTATTTTGAATTCAAGTTTGCTTTAATTATCATATGGTATATACATACGGGGAGTTAAGGTTAACTCCCGTCATCAATTGGTTGTCATCATCAAAAAAGGGGAGATCGTTGAATCTCGGATTTCGATGATAAAATCAATTGGTGGGTTTTATTATCTAACATATGTGTTAGAGATAAGTGATGCAGGATTAACTACGATGTGAAAATGGAATACAATTTAATGGTAGGCTGGAGTCAAGTTCAAATATTGAGCTGGGGTTCAGACGATGCAGTCGGAACTTGCCGGAAGTTTACCGAAGGTGATCAAGGGCTTACCGGGAGTTCGTCGGGAGCTTGCCGAAAGTGATCGGGAGCTTGTCGGGAGCTCGCAGAAGGTGATCGAGAGCTTGCCGGGAGTTTGCCAGAAGATGATCGAAAGACTCATCGGGAGTTCGTCAGAGGATGTTGGGAATTTCATCAGGAGATCAAAAGATCTATTGACGTGTCAAATAACAAGAAAGATTATAATTATGTCTTAGTATGTCGTAGTTAGTATCATATGTTTTGCGTCTTAATTGAGTAAGATTTAGAGAAATCCAAATCAACTCAATGAGAGGCAACCGGGTCAACTTAGGGTCGGATTTGAGCTCAAATTGAGCACATTTTGTTGACCTTGAAAGGGGTCAATATGAGGTACATCTTGGGTACATAACAGTATAGGAAAGTACTATTCCTAGCTGCCTGATGGTAGTACCACAGGTGGGCAACGGTAGAACTGCCCAAGCAACGGTGGTACCACCCAGGCGGTGGTAGTACTGCCATCGCCTAGGTTTTTGGGCGGTTGTTGGCCGTGATGCTATCGGTGTCGGTGGTAGTATCACTTGTACTAGGTTTTCCAAGAAAGATTAAATTTTGGCTCCATTTTTAAGTCAATTAGGGTCTATAAATACCCCAAGTATTCTTATATTGGAAATCAAGAATATAAAAGAAAAAGAGGTGAAAATACTATTAGAATTTGTTAAACTTCCCTTGTGTGCTTCAAATGTAAAGTGAGGTTAAGAGAAGAGTGGAAATTATAAAGGTTTCTCTCTTGAACTTTTGAAAAGGAGAGTGTAAAGGTTCTTCTCCTGAGCCTGAAAAGGAGAAAGGTGTAAAGGATTTTATTCTTCACCCGTGGAAGAAGATCATTAATGGACACCGATGAGCCTCGATGAAGAAGGACTCGTGAAGTGGACGTGGTTAAGTTGGTGACCAAACCACTATAAACTTGTGAGCCTTTTTTTATTTGTTTTTATTTTAGCATTCCATAGCTAAATCAAGATTCTTCATTTGGTCTTAAGTTTAATCGCTCTTTAACTTGATCTTGACAAAAAATGATTTTAGTTTTGATGTTTACCTCAAGTATATTTTTTAAACCGAGTTATTTTTGTACTTGCACTAATTCACCCACCCACCCCCTCTTAGTACCTCAAGCATATTGTTGGATCTCATATTTTGATGATGAAATCAATGGTTAGATTTTATGATCTAACTTGTATGTTAGAGATAGTGATGTAGGATTAACTATGACGGTGAAAAGGTAATACAATCTAATGTGGGACTGAAGTCAAGTTCGGGCATCGGGCTGGGGTTCGGATGATGCAGTGGGAATTTGCTGGGAGCTCGTCGGGGGCTTGCCGAATGTGATCGGGAGCTTACTGGGAGTTCACTGAAGGTGATCGAGAGCTTGCCAGGAATGGGCCAGAAGATGATTGAGAGATTCACCGGGAGTTCGCCGGAGGATGTTAGAAATTTCGCCAAGAGTTCAAAAAATGGATTAACATGCCAAACAACAAGAATGATTATAATGGTGTCTTAGTATGTCGTAGTTAGCATCATATTTTTTGAGTCCTAATTGAGTTAGATTTGAAGAAATCCAAATTAACTCAATGAGAGGCAACTAGGTCCACTTAGGGTTAGATTTGAACTCAGGTTGAGCTCAGTTCGTTGACCTGAAAAAGGGTCAATAGGAGATACAATTCCCGAGTTGCCTGGCATTAGTACCACTAGTGGATGGGTGTAGTACCACCCAAGTGATGGTAGTACCACCACCACCTAGGTTTTCGGGCAGTTGCCAGTGAAGGTACAATTAGTGCCCGCCCGTACATGATTTTTTCGAAAAAGATTGAATTTTGACTTTATTTTTGAAGCCAATTGGGGTCTATAAATACCCCAAGTATTCTTATTAGAGAGCAAGAAAGTAAAAGAAAAAGAGGTTGATTTTGATTTTGATGATGAAATCAATTGATAGGTTTTATAATCTAATTTGTGTTAAAAAAAATGGTGTATGATTAACTACAACAGTAAAGGGCAATACAATCAGATGTTAGTTCGGAGTCAAGTTTGAGCATCAGGCCAAGGTTCGGATGATGCAATGGGAGATCGCCGAGAGTTCGTCGGAGGTCAGCGGAGGTTCGAACGATGTTGTCAGGAGCTTATCGAGAACTCACCAGAAGTTTGTCCAAAAGTTCATCGGGAGTTCACTGATAGGTTGTCGGGAGCTCACCGGGTGTTTGCCGGAAAAATGCTGGAAGTTTGTTGGGAGTTCACTGAAGGAAATCGGGAGCTCGCCAGGTGTTCATCGGAAAGATGCCGAGAGTTCGCTAAAGAGATGATCGGACAACGAACATTATACATTGAGTGTCGTAGTTAGCATCGTAATGAGAGCTAGTTTTACTAACTTAATTAAGAGGCCATTAGGCCTTAATTGGAGCTAATTTGTACTCATTATAAAAGTCATTTCAGTAACCCATGGTCAGATAAGGCACGATCATCGAAGACACAATCTCCAAGATGACACAGTCTGCGAAGGTGTGTCATACAGTTGAACCACCTAGACTAAGCAGTTGAACCATCCAGACATATTCTCTCAGACTATCAGGTGGCTGAACTACCTAGAACGCAGTCTCCCAAACCGTTAGGTGGCTGAATCGCCCAGAACGTAATCTTCGATACTAGCACATCGGGATCAATTAAAATTTAATTTTTGGCTCTAGTTTTTAAACCATTTGGGGCCTATAAATTCCCCACCCTTTCTTGCCTGAGGTATATAAGCAATTAAGAGCAAAAATCTTGTGAAAACGCTATTGAAATTGAGAGCTTCTCCTCATTTCGTCCTGTGTAGTTTTTTGTTTAAGGGAGAACTTTGAGTCTTGTAAAGGTTATCTCCTAAACCTGTTAAAGGAGAATAGAGTTGTAAGAGGGTAGTTGATCTTCACTCATTGAAGGAAGATCAATAGTGGAACTCGGTGGCCTCAACTAAGGAGGAACCGAAAAGTGGACGTAGGTCACAAGATCGAACCACTATAAAATCGGTTTGCTTCCTCTTCTTTGCTCTTTAACTTTATTGCTCTGTTATTTAACTATCTATTATCTTTGCTTACACTATTACAAACATCTCTACACTTCAACATATTTTTGATGTGGTTTTTCATTGAGCAAATTTTTTAAATCGATGAATTTTCATCAGCACTAATTCACCCCCTCTCTTAGTGCCGCTTTGATCCGAACAATTGATATCAGAGCCAAGTTTTCTCTCTATTTGGCTTAAAATCCAGAGAGAGATGGCTTTTATTAGAAATCAAGAGGGACTTTCTATCACTCGTCCTCTCATGTTCAATGGAATAGATTACACGTATTGGAAAACTCGAATAAGAATTTTTTTATTTTTTATAGATTTTGAATTATGGCATATTGTTGAAAATGGTTTTGAAAAATCTTCCAGATCGATGAACGAATAAAATGATTCAGAAAAGAAGACTTTTACTTTGAATGCTAAAACGATGAACACTTTATTTTGTGCTCTTGATAAAAATGAATTTAATCGGGTTTCTATATGCGAAACTGCACATGAGATTTGGCATACACTTGAAGTCACACACGAAGGCACTAGTCGAGTCAAAGAGTTGAAAATTAATCTTTTAGTGCATAACTATGAGTTGTTTCATATGAAACCAAGTGAGACCATAGGAGACATATACACCTGTTTTATGGATGTCGTCAATGGTCTAAGTGCTTGGTAAAAGTTTTTCTAATTTTGAACTTATTAACAAAATATTAAGATCCCTTCCTAAAAGTTGGGATACTAAAGTAAGAGCAATACAAGAAGTAAAGGACCTAAATAATTTTCTGCTTGAAGAACTAATTGGATCTTTGATGACTTATGAAATGACATGGATAACACATGATGAACTCGAGAATAACCTTCCAAAAATAGGAAGGACATAGCACTTAGAACCAAGGAAGATCACTTGGGAGAAAACTCAAGTGACGATGATGATGATGATGAGGACTTCGCACTTCTTACAAGAAAATTTAAGAAATTCTTAAAAATGACTAAAATAAGACAAGATGCAAAGAACAAAAGTGAACTAAAAAAGGACTCAATAATATGTTACGAATGTAAGAAGCCGGGACACTTCAAATATGAATGTCCCCGAGTAAAGAAGAAGCAACCATAGTAGAAGGCGCTCAAAGCTACTTGGGATGACTCAAGTTCATCCGAAGACAAGGAGCCAACCAACAAGGAAGAAGTTGTAAATTACACTTTAATAACATTTGGTAATCAGGTAAGTAATCTAAACAAGTCTTCTTTATCTTATGATGAATTATTTAATGTATTTAAGACTTGTTTGATGATCTTAAATTAGTTAGTAATAAGTTTAAATTGTTAAAGAAAGATCATGCTTCACTTGCTAGTAAGTTTGAAAATTTGAAAAAAGAGTATAATGAACACAAGATAATTGCTTACACTAAGTATGAAGAATTGATATACATAAGAAAGAAAATGTTTCATTACAAGAAACATTAGAAAATTTTAAAATAGGTAAGAAATCCTTAAACATGATCCTTGCTAATAAGGGTCATGTTCATAGAAAGGAAGTAATTGGCTTTGTGAGTAACACTCAACAAAAGCCAACCATCTTTGTTAAAGGACCTACATTGTATGTTTCACCTAGAAATAAATGTAATTTTTATGGAAGAATTGGACACTATGCTTATAAATGTTCATTTACATAGTACACACAAACTAATTTGGATGCCTAAAGGAACCATAAACAACTCGATGTCATTAGTAAAATTAGGTAGAATTTTTCATGAGGAACCCAAAGGCAAATGAGTACCTAAACCAAAACCCCCTTTCTTGTAGGAATGTCTCCAAACAAAGGCTAAAAGCACAAAATGATACCTTAATAATAGATGCTCATGGTACATGACCGGAAATCCAACTCATTTTTCTAAGCTTACTAGCCTAAGTGAAGGATTTGTCACTTTTGGAGACAACAACAAGGGAAAAATCATTGGGAAAGGAACCATAGGTAATAAATCAAACCTCTTGATAGAAGATGTTTTATTAGTTGATGGTTTAAAACATAATCTACTAAGCATTAGCCAATTGTGTGATAAAGGATACATTATCAAATTTGAATATAATACTTGTATAATTGAAATACCACACAAAAATAGTTCTATGATTACCTTAAGAAGCAATAATGTGTATACTATCGATATTGATAATTTTTGTGATGAAATGTATTTTTTGGCTTTAAATGATGATGCATGGATTTGGCATAGGTGACTAGGACATGCTAGCATGAAACTATTAAACCAAATCTTAACTAAAAATCTAGTAAGAGGAATGCCTAGCATCAAGTTCATAAAAGACAAAGTTTGTAATGCATGTCAACTAAGAAAATAAATAAAAAGTAGTTTCAAATCAAAAAATCAAATAAACATCTCTAGACCACTACAATTGATCTATGTAGATTTATTTGGACCAATTGATACTACAAGCTTAGGAGGTAGCAAATATGCTTTTATTATTGTAGATAATTATAGTAGATATACTTGGACCTATTTCTTGGCACATAAAAGTGATTCTTTTAAATATTTTTCAAAATTTTGTAAACTTGTTCAAAACGAGAAGGGTTTTATAATTTCATCTATACGTAGTGATCATGGTGGTGAGTTTTAAAATCATGATTTTCAAATTTTTGTAACTCGAATGGGCATAATCATAATTTCTTTACTCCTAGAAATCCACAACAAAATAGAGTAGTGGAAAGAAAAAATATGAGCTTACAAGAAATAGCTAGGACCATGTTCAACGAATATAGCCTATCCAAATATTTTTGGGCCAAAGCCATTAACACGACATGTTATGTCATGATAAAGGTTCTTGTAAGCCATTAACTCCTTATAAATTGTGGAATAATAAAAAATCTAATATTTCATATTTCAAAGTATTTGGTTGTAAATGCTTTATTTTGATTGAAAAATATGCCTTTGGAAAGTTCGATGCAAAATTTGATGAAAGCATATTTCTTGGCTATTCCTTAATTTCAAAAGCTTATTGCGTCTTTAATAAAAGAACTCTAGTAATTTAGGAATCTATCCATATTATTTTTAATGAGGTTCTCAAATTAAAGAAAATTGATTTTGATGATGATTTTTATTTTGATACTTTAAATTTGAATGATAAATCTCCTCTCCAAAACAACTTGGATGCATCTACTTCCAAGGAATTCTTACCTAAGGAATGAAAGTATGGTGATTCAAGCCTTTGTTGCTAGTTCCGTCGTATCGCTTATATCTTCCTATGCTACTGCTACCGAAGCATGGTGCAAGTTAAAAATTACATTGGCAAATTGCTCATGCACTCACATGCTCGACCTCCTCTCTAGTCTAATGAACACAAAATAAGAGAGAAGTAACATAGCTAACTATCTCCAAAATATAAAGATTATCATCGATGATTTAGCTTTAATAGGGCACACCTCAGTGATGATGAAGTTATTGTCCACACCCTCAATGGTCTTGGGCCTGAGTATAAAGAATTGGTAGCAGCAATACGGGCACACGACTCGCCACTATCATTTGAGGAGCTATACGACAAGTTGACTAATTACGAGACGTACTTGAAGCACGAAGATAGGGCACCAGGACCACCTATCACTGCTCAAGTATGTCACAAATTTAAAAAGAAGAGCAATTATTTTTCTAAGCCTATCAACAAAGGTCTAGGCGAGGCACCGCCTTCCCATAATCTAAGTGGCAAACTCGGGTCCCAACAACCTTGGTGTCCTGCTTCTATACCTCAACAGTATAATCATGCTACTAATACTATTACAATAATTTTATCTCTTAATTTATCTCTATTGTTACTCATGGTGATGCATGTCTTAGCAATAAAAGTCATATACTACCATCTGAAACTTCTTATATTTCTTGTATACAACTATTTGAAATTATTTATACTGATGTTTGGGGTACTGCACCAATTATTTCATTTGATAAAAAAAGATTCTATGTTATTTTTATTGACTATTTTACCAAGTATACTTAGTTTTATCCTCTTCAACATAAGTCTGAGGTCTCCACAATCTTCCTTACCTTCAAAAAAATGGTGAAAAATATTTTTTAGTACATAATTAAAATATTTTATTCGGACGGTAGGGGTGAATACTAAACACTAACCCCATACCTGTTAGCCTGTGGTATTCAATATCTCAAGTCTCTCACGTACACTCCTCAATTAGTTGGCTCAACCGAACACAAACATCGGCATATAGTTGAAACTGGTCTCACCCTTCTCCATCATACCTCCATGCTAACCACTTTTTGGTCTACAGCCTTCCAGACTGTAGTCTATATGATTAATCACGTACCTATTTCAGTCCTCCACAATCAATCATCATTTAAAAAATTATTTTATGAATCCCCAAATCTTCAGAAACTTAGGGTTTTATGTTGTGTTTGTTATCCTTGGCTATGTCCTTATGCATCACATAAACTAGCCCCAAGGTTAAAGCCTTGTACCTTCGTTGGTTACTCTCTTGAACATAATGCTTACCGATGCTATGATCCTTTGACTCTCAAGGTCTTTGTGTCTCATCATGTTATCTTTGTGGAGTCCTCCTTTTCATTTCACCAGTCCAAATCTTCTATTGTACCAACTACTCCGGTGAATATGCATTAGTGGCACATACCTTTGTCCAATGAGCCTCCACAAGAATCGCCCACTCTAGCACACACACATGAGTGGAGCACTCCTCCAATACAACATCTCGCTCCCTCTTTGTCTTCTCCTTCTTCTGCATACATACCTCCTATCATAGATATACAATCTTTGGACACTTAATCACTAGCATTTCCCTCACCTCAGCCTAGTAGCGCTAATGTTCCTCAGTCCAACTCACCCTATTCTACTACTACACCAGCACCCATTCCACCATCATCTTCTAAACCACTTGGACATCCCATGACAACACGCTTTAAAAGTGGTATTTTCAAACCACGTCTGGTTCTCGACCTCCATATGGTTGACTCACTCTGTTAAGACTTGTGAACCTACCACAGTCATTTAAGCCCAAAAGTCTCCTCATTTACGTCAAACTATGTGTGATGAATATGATATCCTCCTTCATAACTCTACCTGGACACTTGTTTCATTTCATCCCGCACAAAATATCATCGAGTGTAAGTGGACCCTTGATGGTTCCATTGCCAGGTATAAAGCCCGGTTAGTGGCCAAAAGTTTTCATCAATATCATAGTGTTAACTTTACAGAGACATTCAGTCCTGTTGTTAAACCCACGATAATCCAACTGATTCTGAGTTTAGCCATTTCAAAAGGCTGGCATCTACAATAACTCAATGTGAACAATGCCTTCTTACAATGAACATTAACTACCGATATCTTTATGTAGCAACCTCTTAGTTTTCTTCATCCTCAGTATCCGAAACATGTCTATAAACTTCACAAGGCTATTTATGGACTTTGCCAAGCTCTACGAGCCTGGTACAAAGAACTCGACTCATTTTTTATGTCAGTCGGCTTCTCCAACTCTAAGTTTGATACCTCCTTATTTCTCCGTCAATAGTCTAGCAATACAATATATCTTATAGTATATGTGGATGATATAATTATGATAGGTAATAACTCTATAGAGGTAGGTCACAATGTTCATTAAGAAGTTGGCCGCCCGATTTTCCCTCATAGATCTCGGCCCCTTGAATTATTTTCTGGATGTGGAAGCAATGTCTGCATCTTCAGGACTCTTCCTCTCTCAACGTAAGTATACTCGGGACTTATTAGTGAAGACAAACATGAATGATACAAATGTTATTTCAACTCCTCTCTCCACTAGTGAATCGCTTCAATTAGATGACGATAGTCCTGCTACAAATCCTACACAATATCAGCAAGTAATTGGCTCTTTATAATATTTAGCTCTCACCTGCCCATATATCTCATTTGCAATTAACAAGCTGTCATAATTCATACATAGACCGTCTATCACTCATTGGTCAGTAGTTAAATGAGTATTATGATATCTTAATGGTACTCTTAACTATGACATATTTCTCTACAAAAACTCTCCACTCCAACTTCATGCTTATGTTGATGTTGATTAGGATGGGAACTTTGATTATAGAACATTGACATATGAGAATAATATTTTCCTAGGAGCCAATCCAATCAGCTAGAGTTCCAAGAAACAAAAGATAGTTGCTTGGTCCGCCACTGAAGCTGAGTATCGCTCTATTGCAACTGCAGAACTTAATTGGGTAATGAATCTGATCAAAGAACTTGACATCCGTTCTTCTGTTACTCCTACAATATACTGTGATGATATTGGGACTACCTATTTATGTGTCAAAAAGTATTTCACTCTCATAAGAAACATATAGCAATTGACTTTTACTTTGTACGAGATCAAGTGATCAATCATCAACTACGTGTTTCTTATGTTCACACGACAGATCAACTGACGGACTCCCTCACAAAGTCAGTCACTCGTAAGTTATTTTCACTTTATAGGCCTAAGATCGACGTCCTTGACAGGAGCACGATCTTACGGGTGCATATTAAGAGATAAAATTATTGTAACAATATTAACAGAATGATTAAAATGTTGAGGGAAATCTTCAACTCCTAATCTTTTTAACCTTATCTTTCCTAATCTCTTCTATCAAAAATCATGAAGCAAAGCTATCGAATGCAAAACTAGAATACCAGTTAAACAGGAGTTAGTGGATATTATACACAAAAAGTTCACTTGAAAGAGCCTCTCATCTGATCAGCTATAACATCTACATGTTCCAAGTAATTCTGGAACCAAGTTCTGCCTGCTCCTTAATTTCTTTCAAGAGAGTGTCACAGAAGATTCTACATTCTGCATCAAAGGCTTCCCTTGCCTGCACACAAAACATCATCCACGGCAAAAAATGTTAGCATCTCAAGCAAAAGTGAGATAGAAATTCTTAAAACCAACCATTGCTGAGCAAAGTAAAGATACCTCAATGTGGAGACTGCAGAAGCATCTGCCGTCATGGGTGGTGTAAGTTGATGCATTCACAAGATGAAGCCCCTCTCTCCTCAGGAGTCTCAGGATCTTGCAGATAGAAAGGGAAAAATGGGTACTCAACAAGCATACTTGCACCATTACTTCCCTGTTACTTAGACAGGCCGCTGACACCATGGGACGATACACCACACTGTCACCACAAGGGCTTTGTTCTTCTGGCCTCGACAGCGCCAACAAGATCTCTTCCTTCTGCTGCTGTAGCCTCTCGACCTGCCGTTGCAGCTCCGGTATGTACTTCAAGACTCGGGAAATGGTCAGTGGGATGCTCAGCTTCTTCTTCCTCTGTGTGATCGACAGATCAAAGTTAGCATTAGGAGGAAGCAGAAACAGGACTAGGGGGTCGGAAGACGTACGCTTTGATCCGACTCGGGGAGGAGGGCGCGAAGCGAAGCGTAGAGGTCGTTGATCTTCTTCCTCCGGCCGCGCTCGTAGGCGTTGTGACACAGCTTCTTCGTGGAACTTGAGGAGTCCATGGCGGTGAGGGTATAGTGGTGGAGTTGGTCCTGGTCAACGATCTCCAGTTGTAGACGAGGGGAAGAGAAGCCAAGGGATTGACAAGACACGTCTGTTTCCTTTGAGGTGCAGCACACGAAGTGATTGCAGTGGAGATCCTGAGCTGCCATGTCTTCCGGTGGCCACCCCATGGTGATGGTGGAGAAGTGGTGGGAAGAGAAGCTGAGAGCAACTTGGAGGAAGACGATGATGACCTTTCTACTGCTATCATACCCAAGGATGTTTTATGTATATATATACATATATATATATATATATATATACATCAATATCACATGTAAGTATATGCTGGAGGATAAAGTCAAATCAATAATGACTTCTTAAAATATGCATGACGATGTGAAAAAACTAAAGCAATCACGAAATGTATAATAATTGCAGTATTAAGTAATCGGATGATCAGAGATCGTTGACCAGGACTAGTTTTATTGGATGAGATTAATCAAAGAAAGCAGGATTATCCTTATAAGGTAAACTAATACTTTAGTTTAACAGGATAAGAGCCGTTGCGTCTTCCATGAGATCTGAAACAAAGAAGGAAGCATCTTAATGATTTCGTTGATTAATCATTAAGATGCTTCCTTCCCAAACAAAAAAACATCCACTTTTTAGGTCATTGGGTCATTGGATCATCTTCTAGTTTCTTCGTCCTCCTAAAAGTATCTTGGGCTTCAATATTCTCCACCAAGCCTTTCTTCATAACTATTTTCATCGAAAACCTTCTTCGTCGCTCATCGTTGGATTAAGTATCAAGACATCCACTTTTAGTTATATTCAATTTGACGATGAAGAATTGCAAGCATGGTGAAAATTTGTGCTTTTGTAAACTTCATACTTTATTAGTTTTATAAAATATTTTATCAAGAATCTAGTCTATTGAGGCTGACTTCTTCCTTTTTTTAATTTTCAATCTAAAACAAATACTATTAAGGTATTGAGTGAAGGACTGTGAAACTTAAGAGGGGATGTTCTTCAACTCATCCCTTGAAAACCTAATTTTCAACCCATGATCGAGAGAATAGATTGTCCATTTGTGGATATGGCTTCCTGGTTTGCTAATAGAACGTTGGATGAAAGAATCACTCTTCCATATACCTCCATTCTTAGTCATCTCATAAAAAAATGATCCCAATGAATATCTATTTGAATCCAAAAACCCATTTCGTTCATCGTCAAGTCCTCCGCTTTTGGACGGAGACTCATCGGAGTGATCTAGGTCTCATGACTTTAATTTTGATCCATGGATTCGAGTCCAACACCGACCCTTTCACAGAAAACCCTCAGTAAAATCATCAGTACCGGAGATGAAGAAAAGAGAGCAGCGTGAGTCAACACATGAGGGACTTGTTTACTCCCTCCTCCTCAAATGTTTTCTTAGTACTAACCGTTATGCCATTATATGGTGTCATTTTCCCAAATATTGTCTCAGTCATAGATAGATACGACCTTTCAGCACACTGATTTGTCTCACCTGTCCGACTATTTATGAAAAGGTGCTTGTTGTATTTAATTCAATTCCCATTAATACACCATCGATGGAAAAAAATCATTAATTGTTCATATCCTATCAACCTTCGACACTCTTTACACTACTACGACAATATTAGTTGCGAATATAAAAATTATCATTCCAAATCTAGATCTACCTTCAAATCCGACAACAATAATATATGAGACAAATGATAGAAAAATCATTAATGATCCATATCCTATACACTCTTTACAGTATTTCCCTGATATTAGATGCGAATATGAAAATTACTATTCCAAACTCGAATTCTACTCCAAATCTAACCACCCCCCAAAACCCTATTAATATGGATATTTTTCAAGAATACCAAACCCTCCCAAACACTTCTGGTGGTATTTTATTAACTTGGTCTGCTAACTTAGCACATATCCATGTGATATCTAAACCCTCATTTTATTCATGCCATAGTTAATTAAATAATGATAAACCTCGATTACTAATAGGTATTTATGCTAGTACTTTAATAGTTTATAGAAATCAGTTATGGAATTCTCTTTCAAGTTTCTAATATACCAGGAGATCTCAATTATATTTTGAATTCTTATGACAAAACTAGTGATAAAAAATTTATAGTTAAATTCTTCTACTCGAATTTTGCATGATTTTATAATAAACTGTGATTTAATTGATTTAGGGATTTTTTTGTTCCAAATACACCAGTTATAATAATTATATCGGTAATGCTAGAATTTTTGTTCGATTAGATCATGTTTTTAGTAATTTTGTTTAGATGAATATTTATAAAATATCTGTTAGTTATAAGTGTCTTAAAAGTCAATCACGTGAGTGATGACAACTATGGCACACCGCGATAATCTATTTGCTTATTATTATCAGTATTTTCTCGTATTATATATTATCCGGAAGTATATTATGATAGCCTTAGATCTATGCAATAAGAATCGGATCATGATAAGATCATGATTATCCTGGTCATAGGTTACTCTAGAGGAACATCGAGATAACTAGATAGACCAGTGTATTATATACTCATTCATATGATCAAGGTGGCTGGTCTCATAGTTGTTCGTGTGGGGATACTGGAGGGTATAGTGCAAGTGCTCATTGGTGAATGAGTTCATTAATTAATTCACTTATGAAATGTTGGATAGTTAATAATACCTAATGTTAGATAATGATTCTAACTTCATTCTTTGACGTTGGACTTATATATCTGAAAGCTTCAAATGTGGTACAGTCGATTATCGGGAATGACAACCAACCTTACAAAAGCAATTGAGTGTCAATAGAGGATCATCCACTCTTAGTATCATAAGAAGAATATACCGTATATTCTCACTTAGGCAAATCCATAGCCAAGATTGTTCGAATTAAGAGATAATAAATTCTCAAGGAGAATCTGATTGGAGATAAATTCGGATAGGATTCCGTATGGGCCTGAAGTTACCATGCCCAGTATATAGATATCCAATACCCAATAGGGCAGAATCCATTAGGATTAAGCTACATGCATCTCTATAAATAGGAGAAACCTTAGGGTTCATAGGCTAGAGCTTATGGTGGCCACCACTCCTATTCTTCTTAGCCTCCTCTCCTCCTTGGCTGATGGCTCTTGTGTGTTGCACATGGAGAGGGAGATCCTGTAGTGATCTAAAGAGGGTCATCGTCACATATACCGTGTGGATCACCGTTAGAAAGGAGCACATGAGTACTTCTTTATTCTCTCCATCAGATCTGAAAATTTCAGGGATATACTATCTCCCTAGGTCACACATCTCACATAATGTGTGATTTTTGGTTTTGTCATTTTCTCATGCACCAATCATCGTACAATGACCAAATACTTGACTTTGGAATATCTAGTTTTGTTTTTTACTTTTCATTACGTATGAGGCCGATTTGAGATTTTCCAACAGTGGTATTAGAGCTAGTTTTATCATCCGATGATTGGCTTATAAACTGTATGTGTTATGTTCAATTACATAGAATTATTTTGTTGCATTCTTGCTACCGTTTTGATACAATTTTCAGATCTGGGAAACACTTTGTCCTGCTATTGAAAGGTGATTTCGAGCAGTTTTTTGATGTTAAAGTTGTTAATGCAAAAGAAGGAAAAAGGGGCAATAACTTTTGCTACCTAGCAGGTTGGGCGAGGGCTACTTGTGGCCTTAGCCGAGAGCTTGTTTGATGCTCTCAGTTTGGCCGAAATAAGCATGGCCGAGAGCAGACTTCGTTGCTCTCAATCGTGGCTGAATACGCGATAGTCGCCTATGGAGAGGCGACGCACACGCAAAGGCTATAGAGGGGCTGCCTACGTAAAGTTAGTGCCTGCACAAGCGACAATTGCACCATTGCACTACGCGCATAGGCGGTGCCGCCTACAACATATACAACTACCTATGTGCGAGGTGTTAGTTACAAGTGCTCTGCAAGCCAATTACATGAGTGATGAAACGTGAGACATGTTGCACGATCATTTTACTTATGATTATTATTGACATATTTGTACATTATATTATCTGTTGAATATACATATTGTGGTGTCCTTGGTTCTGTGCAATGAAAATCGGATTATGATGAGATCATGATAATGAGACCAATTCGCCTTTAAACGTAGATCTTAAATAATCCTGGTTATAGGTTACTCAAGAGAGATATTGAGATAACCAGATAGACTGGTGCACTGTACCCATCCATATGATGGAGGCAACTAGTCTCATAGCTACTTGTGTGGGGACACTAAGGGTACAATACAGATGCTTATTAGAGAATGAGTTCACTGATTGATGTCCTTATGGAATGTTGTATGGTTAATGATACTTGACGTCATACAATAATCTATAGTCCTAGTTGTGTATCTGGTCCTTAGACTTGAAATACCAAAGATGCCTTATTTGAGTACTCTCTTTGACACTAAACTTACAGGTTTGAAAAGTTTCGGATCTAGTACAACTGGTTATCAGAATTGGTAGCAAACCTTACGAAGGCTATTGAGTTTCAATAAAGGATCATCCACTCTCAGTATCATCAGAGGAATATCTTATATACTCTCTCTTAGGTAAATCCCTGATCAGGTTGATTGGATTGAGAGAAAATGAGTTCTCTGGGAGAATTCGATTAAAGTGAGACCTACGTTAGACAACGATTCCGCTTATGGAATACTATATAGTTAATGATACCTATGTTAGACAGCGATTCCATAGTCTAAGTTATGTGTCTGGTCCTTAGACTTGAAACACCAAAGATGCCTTGTTTGAGTATTCCTTTCTTTGACACCGGACTTGAAACACCAAAGACTTGAAACACCAAAGGTTTGGAAAGTTTCAAATCTTGTACAACTGGTTATCAGGATTGGTAGCCAACATTATGAAGGCTATTGAGTGTCAATAAAGGATCATCCACTCTTGGTATCATTAGAGGAATATCCTATATACTTTTGCTTAGGTAAATCCCTGATCAGGTTGGTCGGATTGAGAGAGAATGAGTTTTCCGGGAGAATTCGATTAAACGAGACCTACGTTAGACAGTGATTCCGCTTATGGAATACGATATGGTTAATGATACCTATATTAGCTAGCGATTCCATAGTCTAAGTGATGTGTTTGGTCCTTATACTTGAGACACCAAAGATTCCTTGTTTGAATACTCCTTTCTTTGACACCAGACTTATAAGTCTTGAAAGTTTCAGATCTTGTACGATTGGTTATCAGGATTGGTAGCTAACCTTATAAAGACTATTAAGTGTCAATAAAGGATCATACACTCCTGGTATCATTAGAGGAATATACTAGATGCTCGCTCTTAGGTAAATCCCTGATCAGGTTGGTCGGATTGAGAGAGATTGAGTTCTTTAGGAGAATTCGATTAGAGCGAGACCTATGTTAGATAGTGATTCCACTTATGGAATATTGTATGGTTAATACCTACGTTAGATAATGATTCAGTAGTCTTAGTTATGTGTCTGGTCCTTAGACTTGAGATACCAAAGATGCCTTATTTTAGTACTCCTTTCCTTGACACCGAACTTAAGTTTGGAAAGTTTCAGATCTGGTATAATTAGTTATCGGGATTGATAGCCAACCTTTCAAAGGCAACTGATGTCAATATAGCATCCACTCTCGGTATCATGAGAGAAATATCCTGTGTGGTCTTGCTCAGACAAATCCCTAGCTAATGTCGTTCATGTTGAGAGAGGAGTTCTCTGGGAGAATCCAATTAGAGGGAGACTCAGATGGATTCCGTTTGTGGCTTAACAGTACCATATCTGATATACGATATTTGAGATATTAGATGGATGAGGGACTATAGATACACAGTAAATGAGGACAAATAAGTCTAATGGATAGAATCCCTTGTACCATCTATGGACTATGGCGTGGTAGCCTAGTACATCCATAGTCGATGGGTCAAGTGAATTGTTATGGGATAACAATTCATTGAGTCAGAAGGAATTCTGACAGGGAGGACTCACAGCCAGCTCGGTATTGGGCCTAGAGGGTCACGATATATGATAGAAGTTTCAACGAGTAGAGGATTAGATATGAGTTATCCAATTAGCCCCTATTCTCATTGGATGAGACCCAACATTGATGGATCATTATATGATAGAGATCCAATAATCTAAGATTAGTTTTCATGCACCAATCTTTACATGATGACTTGATACACGTGGGAGATTGTTTTGTTTTTGTTTCTTTTGATGGTTTCCCAATAATGGTATCAGAGTCAGGTTGCTCGTGCAAAAGATTGACTTTTAAACTACGAGTGATGAGACTGAATCGCATAGAACTGTTATGTGCGTTCTTGCAGCGATTGCGGGTAAACTGCCTATGGACAAGGGAGCCAGCCACCTATGTGCAAGCCACCTACAGGGATGGGTTCTCGTGGCCAAGCTCCCTGTAGGGGTGGTCGCCTATAGCCAGGGCTCATGCACGGATGGCTAGGCTGCCTGTAGGGGCGGTTGCCGGCTTATAGTGGCAACCGCCCGTGGCCAAGCCACTTGCGGGCATAGCCCCACAGGCAGGCCACCTACGGTCAATCCATGGCCAAGCTGCGACCAAGGGTGCCCATGGGTGGGCCACTCACATACGCGGCGACACTCGCTCGTGAGCAGAGGTGGTCGCCAATGGCGCACAGCATCGCTGATGCGTAGTGGCACCGACAGCCAACTGGAAGGGGGCAAGAGGGCTAGGGCTTCCATTTTGGCAAAAGAACAAATAAGCCCCTCAAAATTTAAGAAATTCCATGATTTATCCTCCTGTCCATAATTCTAAAAATACCCTTAATAATTTTAAAATTCTATCATATCCTAATTTTATGAAAAATAATTAATTTAATAGTTTAATTAATTATTAATTATCTAGTAATCCTAAATGATGATATGTACATGTGATTTATGATATAGACAGATGATCATGAGTCATGTGTTGTGATGTGTATAAATGTAATTATTATTATTATTATTAGGGCTTGTGAGCCTCCATTTTTCTCATTTATTATTGGACCTGCGTGCCCTGATTATGTTGTAATTATACAAAAATATGAGGTGAGAGCATGGAGGTGTCAGGGGGACCTATGATGCCATGGTGGGCTATCGTGACGCATAGTGATGATCCGAGGATTCGACGGAGCCGATGATGACGATAAAGACGATCACAAGGCATTGAGATGTGCTGATACACACATAGATCCTATTGTGAGTGATTGAGCCCACTAGCTCGGGACTAATCACATTAGGTGGATGTTGATGATCATCTAATGTGGCATGCATATGTGATATATGATTATACACTTACTATATATATATATATATATATATATATATATATATATATATATATATATATATATATATATATATATATATATATATATATATATATATATATATATATATATATATATATATATATATATATATATATATATATATATATATATATATATATTGCATATGATATAAATATATATTAAATATGTATGTGTGTGACACGACATATTGGGAGATCGATACAAAATAAGAAACCCCTCCTACGATAATATTAAGTCGGTGAGTATGAGGAAATCAAATTGACCCACTTGGCTTTCCATCGTTATAGGAAGAAATTGAATCACGATATTGGTTGAGTTAGTCGAGTCTTTCGAGGCTCACCTATCTACATGATCGAGATATTGCATATGACATAGAGATGTCACCGATGACCTGAGGATATGATATGTTTGGTCGAGTCTCTTAAGGGCATATCATCAAATACATGATTTATTTGATTAGAGGAGAGCTAGGAATGCTAAACTATGAGAATACATGATTTGTTTGATTTACTATTTTAAATCCAATTGCATGAATGTTTGATTTATACACTTGCTTGAAACTTTACTAACTTTGGATTTCAAAATTTACTAAGATGAATATCTATTTTTGTGATGGTATTTTTTACTCTCCTTCCTTGTTTCTACCTTCTTGTTTACAAAAAAAAGAAGAAAATTTACATGAAGATGATGATTTTGTATTTTTTAAATTTACTTATGTTTGCTTGAAATTTGCATGAGATGATTTTAAATGTATGTGTAGCTCTTAATTTTTTTGAATCCTTTAAATTTCTTGGATTGTTTAGCTTATTTTTAAAATATTCTTTTCGAAATTCACTTATGTAAGATTAAGAGCTCTTCTTTTCATACTCCTCCCTGGTTTCTTTTTCTTCTTTACTCACAAAGAGGAAATCTTTTATGGCTCATATCCTATTTTACTAAGGGGGAACAAAGACTTATGTGCCTTGAAATCTTTAGCCCTACATTTTACATTTTTGTTGATGATAAAGGGGCAAAAATAGATATTGATGACTTATATATAACTGATGCATAATTTTTAAAATTCATAAAAATCTTTAATGAGTTGATGACTTCATAATTTAAATCAAATTTTTGTTGTTGTATTAGTATCTCATTGTATCCTTGAAATATTAATTGTTTGAAATATTAATTTCTTTATGATACTTGAATTCAAGAGTGTATGGTTCTCTTGAATTTAAGTTTTCCTTATTATGGCATGAATTAGAGGGAGTAAGGTTTAACTCCCGTCATCAATTGATTGTCATCATCAAAAAGGGGGAGATAGTTGAATCTCATATTTGATGATGAAATCAATTGATGAAGTGTTTAATCTAAATTGTGTCTTAGAAAAAGTAATGCAGGTCTAACTACAATAGAGGAATTGAGTTACAACCAGATGATGGGCACAAATCAAGTTTGGGCATCGAGCTAAGGTTTGGATGATGTTGTGGGAGCTCGTAGAGAGTTCGCTAGGAGTTCGTCGAAGGAATCGGGAAGCTCACTGGGAAATCACTGAAGGAAGACTATAAGACTCGCTGTAAGAATGCGGGAGGCTGCCAGATTGGCGGGAGTTAGGTCATTGTTTAGCTTGATGGTTCTTATGGTTGTAATCAGTGAGTCGTAGTTAGGGATTGAGTCCTAATTAAATTTGATTTGAAAGGAATCCAAATCAACTCAATTTAAGGCAACCGGGTCCACTAAGGGGATGGATTGAGCTCAAGTTGAACTCAATTGGTTAACCTAAAAATTAATCAACAAGAGGTACAAGTCGAGATGAGAAAAGTGAAGGGAATCACTTTTTCGTAAATCATGGTGGTGAGCGACAGTTGTACCGCCGCCGCCGCCGCTGCCTAGGAATCCGAGCAGTAGGCAGTGGTTGGATTGCCTAGGTCAATGGTCGAACCACCCGTACCCTATTTTCCAGGTAGCTTTCGGTGGTTGTACCGTCGGTGCCAGCGGTTGTACTGCTCATACTCGATTTTTTCAGATGTGTTTGAATTTTGGCTCCATTCTTTTGAAGCAAATTGAGGCCTATAAATATCCCAAGTTTTCTTACATTTAGCACAAGTAAAAATTGGGTAAGAATCTATAGAAAAATTGTTTACTAAAAGTGTGTAAGAAAAGGTAAAGGTGGAAGGGAGTGAGCTAAGTGTTGTATTCTTGTAAAGAGTCTCCATTGTAAGTTAAAAGTTTGTAAATGTTTGGTCTTCAATTAAAGAAGATCGGTAGACACTAGTAGACCTCGATGAAGAGGACTCAGAAGTGGACATAAGCCAAGTTTGGGGCCGAACCACTATAAAATTGTGAGTGCTCTTTACTTGTCTTATTTGCTACTTTCAATTATTCTTAGTTAGAAAGGCAAGAGCATCATCTTTCGATTGTGTTATAAGTTGTTTACTTATTCGTCTTCAAGTTCAAGAAACACTTCCGATTCCGATTTTATTTAAAAGAAAAGTTTTTCTTAAAAACATGATTTTACACTTGCACTAATTCACGCTTCTGATTTCAATTTTAAAGTTTTTCTTTAACACGTGTCATACGTTCCATCATTCACATGATTGGTTTGCAGGGCACTTGTAACCAACAAATATAGAATCATCCACTCTCGATATCATGAGAGGAATATCTCGTATGCTCTCATACAAGTAAATCCCTGATAAGGTTCGTGGGATTGAGAGAGGAGTTCTCCGGGAGAATATGATTAGAGCGAGACTTAGACGAAATCTATATGTGGCCTGATAGTATCATGCTTGGTATATGGTCTCTGGGATATTAGATGGATGAAAGATTATAGATACAAGGTAATTGAGAACAGACAATTCCAATGGATAAGATCCCCTATACTGTCTAGGGACTATTGCAGAGTGTCCTAGTAAGTCCATAGTTGATGAGTTGAGTGAATTATTATGAGATAATAATTCATAGAGTCAAAAGGAGTTCTGACAAATGGGACTTAGGACCAGTTCGGTATTAGGCCTAAAGAGTCACACACATATGGTAGATGATTATAGCGAGTAGAGGATTGGATATGATGGCAGAACCCTGCGGATTTTAAGCTTGGGATGATCTCTATAGGGGATCGGCCTTCTTGGAACTCTATAGGGGTTCCTCCTTGGTTTTCTGTTACATGAGCTGAAATAATATTGATCTATTGATGATAAAAAGTGGATGATTACAAGGCTATTTATAGGTCTTCAATCCCTAATTCCTAAGAGAACTCCTACTTCAAGACTCTTACTCCTAACAAGTCCTAACAACTCCTACTCCAACTCTAATAAGCAACTCCTTCCAACAACTTCAACTCTAACTCTAAGAAGCGACCTCCAAACTAATCCTAATCCTATTCGAACTTAACCCCTCCTCAACCAACCCCTCTTTAACTAGGATAAGGGGTGGTTAATTAAGGTAACATGTATCTTACTCTCCCCTCAAATTCTTCCTCAACTAATCCTAACCTAGTCGGCCTCCTTACTTTCGTTAATAGGGGTCGGCTAGATAGGATTTACATGAATACCCCTTAGATTTTACATGATTGCCCTCTTCCATGAAACTAAATTAGGACTCCCCTAGCTAGAGTCCAAATAGACCCGTCCTCTTCAAATCAGTCTTATCCTCAAGGCTAAGGCTCCATGAACTTTGGGTCTCGATCTGTAATTCTTCTTGAAGCTTCCTTGTGGTATCTACGGTAAGCGCATTATGGTTTGACGGTCCAACATTATCTTGTATCTCTCCATCAGGGGTAGTAGTATTTGGATGATGGTGCATCACGATTTTACGATCCCATGCGATCATCAGTTGAACTTGAACCTCCTCATCAGTTGGGATGTCAGGTGGATGGATCTGGGTTGAGTACTCCTTTTTAAACTTTCATTAGTGCTGAGATACTTGGAGGATCAATTGTATTTTTAAATCGATGTACTGATTTGATCCATAAGTCACGACTCCATTATGATCCCCAATTTTACAAGGGCCAAAGTAGTAGGGGGACCACTTCCTTGAGGCTCGAATTTTCTATTGGTAGGGCTGGAGATAAGGGAAAACTCGATCTTCAACAACAAAACTTTCTTCTGCTCCGGTATTTGTTGGGAGGCTGTTCCTTTCTTGCATGGGTTGTAACTTGGTTGTTCTTAAATAGTAACTGAGCCTTCTTTTGGAATAATTGTTGCCCTTTGATAAGGTCCCCGGTGGTGTGAGCCCATTCTGAGTCCGAGGAGGTTAGGAGCTGTAACTTTACCGAGCATTTTTTTATCTCTCCATTGTACTGCTGACCTGTATCATGCCAGACTTTAAATTTAGTAGTAATTAATATCCCTTTATAGATCAGAAGTATCGTGTAAAATGTAGGAAGAACCTTAGTACGGATTAGGTATCGGCAAGCTTGCAAGAGGGTGGTTCCGATCTCAACTCTTGTTTTGTCTGCTCCAATTTTAAACACCTCATTTCGATCTGGTAATGCTAAGACCAATATAGATGGCATCATGGCTATGAAGGCTCCATAGATGGTGGACGTGTGGATGCCTTTCTCCTGTTCCTTTATAATTTTGATCTCCATCCAATCATAGATTTCATGCTGGTACTGTTGTTGGAGGGACCTGATCTTCTTACGATCGTCAACAGGGAAGACTTCGAACAGCATAATCCACTCTTGGGAGAGGTAATAGAAGTTGCCCGAGATCTAGGGGTGCTGCATCAAAAGCCATAGCTGGTTCAGCTGGATCTGGCACTTCAGGAAGAACTTATCCTTACAGACAAAGAGGCAAAGCTTTTGGAAATAAAGTATCGTTGCAAGGGAAGGTCGTGGTCGAATGATCTGTATCTCTTATGTCTCCTGGATAATCCTTTTAGCTTCCTCTGAGGATGTGGACAACAATAGGGCCGAATATGTGCTGGTGGTTCCTCCTGTAAGATCAACATACGAAGGTTGTGCAGTCTGGTTGGATGAAATCGACTCGGTTCAGTTGAGGTAGCAAACTTCTCTAAGCATTGTGTCTTTTCTTCGCTCCCACGTTTCCCATGTAAGGTCACCTACTTTACTTTGCCATTCATAAGGTCATTGGGGCTCCTGGTCTTGATGAGGATGGTGACCAACTACTGCTTAAGAGATTCTTCATCTTTCATTGCTTGCGGGTTTACATGGTCGGCTAGAGTGTGAGTCATGCAATCGACCGGCTGCGGGTCCTCCTTCATGTTCTCCTCCTCAGGTTTAAGGTCGTCTACTTCAGATTCTTCTATAGGTTCTATCATGGAAAGCTTCCCTTTTTTGTAGTGATGGTTGCAGCTCCAAAGTTCATTGCAATGCCAACAAAGGTCCCTCGCTGATCTATCGTGAAGTTGTTCTCTCGTCAATTTCTTTAGCAGCGAAACACGATTGGGAGCAGGGGGTGCTGAAGGTTTATATGTTACTAGTCTAGGAGTAGGTTTCATCCTTCGAGCATCTTGGTTCAGCCATTCTTCTTGGATTCGGGCGAAAGAGATTGTAGCCTTCATTGTGGGGGGCTGTCGCGCTTTAACCCTCTCCTTTAATTTTTGTCTTGAGTCATTCGATGAACATCCCTAATAATTATTTGGCAGACCAATCACGAGCAAAGTAAGATAATTTCTCAAACCTGGTTTGGTATTCTTGGATCGTGGAGGTTTGTTAGATCTTGGCAAGTTGTTCGTTGATATTCTCATACTTGGTCAGCCCAAAGTGGTTCAATAGTGCATACTTGAATTATATCCACATCGGAGCCCCATGGTTATATTCAAGCTAATTGTACCATTGTATAGCATCTCCTTCATGGTGGATAACAACGGTCCACCATGGAGTCCTCCGGTGTTTGGTGACAACGGAAGCAACGTTCGACACGTGAAATCCATCCCGTCGGGTCTCCTTCTTCCCATCGAGAGAAGTCCACCCTCATGCGTGACTGCCTCATATCAGTGGCTCATACTTTCTTTTTGAAAGGCCTCTCTGAACTTGCACTTTGCTGAAATTTTGTTGGGCTCGGAGATCATCCCAATCCGAATTCGGCGAATAAGGCATGCAATCTGTCCTCCACGCGTGATTCAAACGCCTCTGACTTGGCATTGATTGAACCTTGAGATGCCATTGTGTGTGCCTCTAGATCTGAGATGTCAATATCCTTCTCCTATTGTTGGGTCAGTGACATGAAACGGTTGGGTGGATTGATGGCCGAAAGAGGTGGTGGATCAAGGGTAGATGACTACAGTTTAGGACTAAAAGGTTGCTACTTTTGGTTGTTGTTGGGGCTTTGATTTAGGGCTGCTGTAGGGGTCATATAGGGGTATAATGGCTGAGGTTTAAGGTTAAAGGAATGGGTTATGGTTGCTATTGATGACAACAACAGATTTGGTAGGAATTGGGTGTGGATGCAGCAAGTACTACCGAAGGTAGTGCAGTAAAAATTTTCAGCAAAGAGGGTGCTATTGATGCTACTGTTTGAGGCTGTTGTAGAGGCTGTAAGGGAGGTTCGATGATAGAGGTTTAGGGTTAGAGGGGTGGCTTAGGGTTGCTGTTAATGGTTACAACCGGTTTGGTAGGGATTGGTAGCCAAAAGGGTGACGGATCTAGGTTGCAGTTTAGAGTTGATAGCTTACAGTTTAGGTTACTATTGGTGCTACGGTTCGAGAGTGCTGTGGAGGCTGCAAAGGATTTTTGTTGTACTGGTTTAAGGTTGGGAAGGAAGGTTTAGGGTTGCTGTTGGGGCAGCAACCGGTTTAGCAAGGTTCGGTGGCCGTGGAAGATAAGGATCAGTGGAAGGTTCGGTGGCTGTGGAAGACCGTTGTTTGGGCTATGGTTTGGGTTGGCTATGGAATAAAAAAAGAAAGGCTACAATGGCTGCGTCTTAAGGCTATAGGGGTGCCCTAAAAATGACATGGGTTGGTAGCAACAATTTCGGTAAGGATCAAATATGGGCGTAGCAAAAAAAATTGAAAGGTAGTGCTACAGAATTCTACGTCGATAGGCTGTGATAGTCGCTATTTTGGGCTACGGTTTTGGGTGCTGTCAGGGCAAGGAAAATAGGTTATGAGGGTTGCATCTTAAGGCTAAAGGGATGCCCTAAAGATGTCTTAGGTTTTGGCAGCAAGTTAGTTGGGTTTCAGTGGGTTAAGGAGAAGAAGAAAGACAAAGGTGCAGCAATAGATTTTTCGTCGAAAAAATTTCAGCAATGAAGACATAATTTTTTCCAGAAATTCTCAGTTAAAATTAAAGTAAAATTTAAAGGGATCTACTGGAAAGGAAGAGATAATTTTGTCAAAAATTTTGTGGAAGGATATGACAGCAAAAGGTTCAGCAAAATCAAAGATTATGATAAGGTGTTGCTGTAGTATTTTTTCAGCGAAAGATTTCAGTAGTATATTCAAAATTTTTTGCAGTAGTGCATAACAAGAAATTGAGTAAAACTCAATGGGAATCCACTGGCAAAGGAAAGGCAATACTATAAAAAAAATTTGTGGAAGAATTTGGCAACAAAAGTTTTGGCAAGATCAAGGAATACGAGAAGGTACTACGTCAGAATTTTTTCGTCGAAAGATTTTAGCAATATAGACAAGATTTTTTTCCAGCAGTTTAAAATAAGGATTCGAGTAAAACTCAAAGAGAATTTGCTGGTAATGGAAATGTAATGCCAATAAAAAAATTCATGGAAGAAAACGATAGTAAAAGGTTTGGCAAAATTGAAGATCACGAAAAGGTACTGCAACAGATTTTTACGCCTAAACGGTAGCAGTTTGGACGTAAAAGATAAGCTTGGGATGATCTCTATTGAGGATCGGCCTCCTTGGAAATCTATAGGGGTTCCTCCCTCCTTGGTTTTCTACTACATGAGTTAAAATAATATTAATCTATTGATGATAAAAAGTGGATGATTACAAGGCTATTTATAGGCCTTCAATCCATAATTCCTAAGAGTACTCTTACTTCAAAACTCCTACTCATAACAAGTCCTAACAACTCCTACTCCAACTCTAATAAGCAACTTCTCCTTCTAACAACTCCAACTCCAACTCTAAGAAGCAACCTCCAAACTAATCCTAATCCTATTCTAACTTAACCCCTCCTCAACCAACCCCTCTTTAATTAGAATAAGGGATGGTTAATTAAGGTAACATGCATCTTACTCTCCCCTCAAATTATTCCTCAACTAATCCTAACCTAGCCGGCCTCCTAACTTTCCTTAATAGGGGTCGGCTAGATAGGATTTATATGAATACCCCTTAGATTTTACATGATTGCCCTCTTCCATGAAACTAAATTAGGATTTCGCTAGCTAGAGTCCTAACATATGAGTTATCCAATTAACCCCTGTTATTACTAGATGAGACCCCATTGATTGGCTCCTTGCATGAGTCCCAATTAAAGGACAAAGGAGATTATTAGATAGAGATTAAATAATCCAAGGTTGTAGGTAATTGGATGGAGATCCAATACCCATTAAGGTAGGATGCCTAGGGTTTTTGGTGGCTCTCTATAAATAAGAGGCCAGGGCAGCACATAGATGATAGGCTGCATCTTTGGCTGCCCCCTCCTATTCTCAAAGAGGTTGGAGAGTTAAACTGCTTCAGTGCTCACATTCGCTTAAGGGAGCCCGACAAGTCAGAGGACAAGACCGAGTAAGTTAACGTTGCTACCAAGGAAACTAAGGAGAACAGAATCGGCGCAAGCCCTACAAGAAGATGGCGGAGGCCATGCATGAGAGTTACAGTCTATCTTTCCATCGACCAAGGAGAACTGCTAGCAGGACACAGTGGTGTTGAAAAAGGTGATCGAAAGGGCGTGAGAAAGCGACGATGAGTCCAGTGGGGCTTAACTACCTAAAAGTAAAGCGTCGGTTAGAAAGGAGGTGGACTTAGAGGAGCACCCCAGTACCGCAGAGGCGGATCTACTGATCGCGAAGGAAGGGATGCAGATGCAAGGCAACGAATAGTAGGGCTATGGGCTTAGCAGCACCATGGTACCGTAGAGGCAGAACTTCCATGGAGTCATCGATCCCTTGCTCTCTTGGAGGGAGAGCATTGGTCATAAAAGGGGCCGAGGAGGTGGAGAATGCAAAGGCAAACTCCAAGTACCAAGACAAGGCGGAAAGGTAGAGGCCAAGTAACTTTATAAGACTAGTGTCGATGGACTTCTCATCAAGATAGCCGAAAGCGAGGGACTTTAGGTTAATGTAGGAGTGCTCGACTAAGGAACGAAGTATGCAGTATGCGGTACTGTACTTTTTCTACTCAGAGGAGTAAGCGACACAGGTGATGGAGAAGATGGAACAATCCCAGAGGTGACCAGATCTATCAAAGACTTACTCCAAGTTGGGGGACATGGTGCGACGGATCATGGTGGAATAGTTCGTGGTAATGCAACATAGGCGATCGTGTCCTGTGAGGACACGATCATGTAGAGATATGATCTGGAGCTACTGGGAGCTCCACTTTGATATACTAGACGATAAGAAGAAGGGCGATGGATTCAAGGAGTGAATGTCGTGGTACCACAGAGGTGGGTCTTTGTGTGTGCATCGGAGCTTGCATTGGATAAAAGCCTTAGTCATCAGCATATGGAGGCTATATACCACCGAGGAAGAAGTCCAAGTGCAAGTACCAATGAGTCTCATGGAGGGGGACGTGATCATGTAAATGATCAGGAGCTGCTGGGAGCTCTACTTCGGTGAACAATGCAATGACAAGAAGAGCTATGGATTCAAGGGGTGAATGTCATGGTACCGCATAGGTGGCTCTTCCTTGTGTACGCATCAAAGCTTGTATCAAATAAAAGCCTTAGTCATTAGCATATGAGGGCTATGTACCACCGAGGGAGAAGTTAGATTGTAAGTACCAGTGAGTTCCATGGAGGGGACTTGATTATATAAAGGTATGATCAGAGCGGCTGGAGAGTTAGACTGCTTCAGTGCTCACATTCGCTTAAGGGAGCCCGACAAGTTAGAGGACAATGCCGGGTAAGTGAACGTTGCTACCAAGGAAGCTAAAGAGAACATAATCGACGCGAGCCCTACAACAAGATGGCGAAGGCCATGCATAAGAGTTGCAGTCTGTCTTTCTATCGACCAACGAGAACTACTAGCAGAACACAGTTGTGTTGAAGAAGGTGATCGAAAGGGGCGAGGAAGTGACAATGAGTCCAGTGGGGCTCAACTTCCTAAAAGCAAAGCGTCGGTTAGAAAGGAGGTGGACTCGGAGGAGCACCATAGTGCCGCAGAGGTGGATCTAACAATCACGAAGGAAGAGATGCACCATGGAACCACAGAGGCGGAACTTTCGTGGAGTCATCGATCCCTTGCTCTCATGGAGGGAGAGCATTGGTCGTAAAAGGGGATGAGGAGGTGGAGAATGCAAAGACAAACTCCAAGTACCAAGATAGGATGGATGGGTAGAGGCCAAGAAACTTCATAAGATCGGTGTCGATGGGCTTCTCATCAAGATAGACGAAAGCGAGGGACTTTGGGTTGATGTAGGAGTGCTCGACCAAGGAACAAAATAGGCAATACGCGGTACTGTACCTTTTCTACTCAGAGGAGTAGGCAACAAAGGTGATGAAGAAGATGGTACAATCCCAAAGGTGACCAGATCTATCAAAGATTTACTCCAAGTTGGGGGAGTCCAAGCTGGGGTAAACTTTTTGCTCTTTTTAGGTAAAACTTCTTGTATTCCAAAAGTTCAATGATAGAGGGAAGACGAATCACAATAGTTAACTCAACGCAAGGAGTGCAAACACTTCTAGTGCTTCAGAAGTATGAGTAAAGGGCAGACGAATGTTAGTAACCAACTCCATGCATGAAGTATAAACTCGAGGAGGCAGGCGAAATCGAGCAACTTTTGCCTTCTCAACTCAAGAGAATAGGCGAAACTGAGTACCCCAATTCTCTTAACTTGAGGAGGTGAGTGAAGTCAAGTAGCCTTGCCTTCTTAACTACTAAGAGAATGGGTGAAGTTGCGTATCCCAGTTCTCTTACTTATCTAGCAGAGGATTCTACATAAGTTCAGTGACACTTCAAAGAAAACTTATGGAAGATAATAGTTGTCAAATCCTCACCATTAGTGATCAGTACTACTAAGAGTATTTTTTCCACTTCATTTTCCAATTGAATGCCAATTGAAAGCGGGAGTGATACGAACCTACTAGGAAGTGACAACTAATCGTGGAAGAAGGATCAATTGGCAAACATTATGGAGGAAGGACCTGAAAAACCTTAAAGACTGCGAGGCGATGCTTGTCAAAGTTCCAACAAACATCTACCCGATTCAAGCAACATGATTATACTACGATACTGGCGCATAATAAGGCAGGTCTTTTCTTTCATCAGAAGGATCCACGAGAACCAACAAGTATCAGCATAACTCAGCCAACCCCACACCAGATTCAGTCATTGGTGAGTTGAAGCAGCATGGCTAATCAGAGTTCGACTACTCAACAATAGCGACGGAGAGCAGTTGGGAGCCAAAGGGGAGTGTTGCAGCCAAAGCAGAAGATTAAAGATTCAGCAAAATGTGAGGAGATGTAGCGTCTATGGTGGCTTCGACAAGGACGTCGAAGGAATAAGTGGGGGAGAATATCACGGACAATAATGTAAACAAGGTGTTCGATGAAATGCTCATGTTGTCCATGTCCTTTGGTTTGTGTATGTACATTATACAACAAGTAGCGGACTTGTAGTAGGCTTAGCAGCCCTAGTTTGATTTGCTTTGTGGTTAATTTTAGCTTGTAAATACGAGTGTGTCTTGAAAGCACTTGTGGGGACTTCAGTCTGTAATGGACCATTATCCTTTGTGTGTACCTTTTTGAGTTTGTAATGTCCATGGGTGTAATTTGTATCTGACTTTATAAAGTGTTTGCTTGAGCAGTTGCTTGTGGATTCTGTTAGAATTGCTTCTTTTGGCCTGTTTTCTCTTTTATAAGTCTAAGGGACCCTAGGAGATATCAGAGAAGGCTGACCTTTGTGGACAAACATGCATGGGTGCCACACGACTTAGATAAAATCAGCTAATCCTGTGACAAGATGGATGTGAAAACTACATTCCTCTATGACAACTTCTAGAAGGATGTGTATATGATACAACCAAAGAGAATCGTATCCAGAGAGAGTCTAAATGAAGCGTGCAAGTTGCTTATGTCCATCTATAGACTGAAGCAAGCCTCCTAAAGTTGGAATATAAGATTGATGAGGCAATCAGATCTTCTGACTTCATTAAGAATGAAGATGAGCCTTGTGTGATAGGAAGGTAAGTGAGAGCGCTATCACATTCTTGGTATTATATATGGATGACAATCTAATCATTGAGAATGATGTATGAATGCTTTCTACAGTAAAGGCTTAGCTATCCATAAACTTCTCTAAGAAGGACTTAGGGGAAGTATCTTATATTTTGGGGATTCGGATCTATAGAGATAGATCCAAGAGGATGCTTGGCTTGTCCCAGTCCAGTGACTCTATTGTCAAAAAGTTTGGAATGAGGAATTCCAAGAGATGTCTCATATTGATGAGACATGAAATATCACGTTTCAAGAGTATATCTCTAAAGACTCCTGAAGAAAGGGTAGACATAGATAGGATACCCTATGGTTGCCCAGATTTTTGTTTCGATTAACCCTATAAATTTTGTAAAACAGGGACCATAAATTATGACCTTAGGATAATAAACTGCTTATATCTTCTTGTTGAGAACTCTGACTTAGGCAAAATATATTTTGTTGGAAACTGGACAACTAGATCTTTATTTGGATACTGGATTGAAAGATTTGGAATGCAAATACTTATGCAATCATCTGTTAAATTTGATCCAATAAATTTTGTAGAATAGAGCTTTAGTTCTATAACCTTTGATTACCAAATTATTTGTAACTCCTTGTTAGAAACTTCAATTTGTATTAAACTTATTTTATCTAAAGTTAGATTGATTTAGCTTTCCAATGACACCATTCTTGAGTAATTTGGAATATAATTGATTGTCTAAATATTTCATACAATATGCCTCTCAAATTCTATTTGGAACTAAGTGTTTGTTGATCTTTGCCTATTCTTGTTCATCTCTTAGAAAATCGATTTTAGCTAAAATCTCTTCTTTAATTGAGCCTTATATTATTACTTTAAATTTATGTGTACTCTTGTTTTTTATTCTTTGCCTATCTGAATGTATATTGTGAATGTTTATGTATTCATCATATTGTTTCTTATTTGGCACATGTATATTTTGTTGTTTCGCATATGCTTCCGATATATGCTAATTTTATTGCCTATATCCTTTTGTACTCTGGTGTTTATGGGATAATGTGAACCTTTGTCAGAAATGGTAAAGGGAGTTATGCTTAAAGCCTGATGCTTTGCTGGCCCCTGATGACTTCACTCAGACATGAGTAGATGGAGCTCCCAGATGTGGGAGACTTATGTTTGGTAGTCATTCAGCAATAGATGAATCATATTATATTTGTGATCCCACTTCACCCTCTATGTCTTTGATATGATATCTAAAGTATTATTTTTGAGTTTATATGTGTGCTTTGGATAAGAATGAAATGAATGTTATGTCTGATATGATATTTGAGCTTATGTTCCCTTATTTATTCATTTGATAAGCTTTGAAATTATTCATACACCATGTAGTATATCTTTGATGTATTCTGAAATGTTTTATTTGCCATTGATATGTTCCAAAATATTTCATATGTTCCGAGAGGTTTCATTTGCTATTGATATATTTCCAAATATCCTATGCACCTTTACTATGCTCTGAAATACTTCTTACATCATTGATATGATCTAATTGCTCTTTATTCCAATTGTTATAAATCAAATGTATTTTGAATGAAATGACATTTGCAATTATATATCTAATGAGCTGATATCCATGAATCCTTATATCTCTGCCTTGTATTTTGATACCAAATTTGTTTGAAACTAACCTCCTTTTCCTTGATATGTTTGATACTTGCTGAGCTTTTTTTCTCACTTTGTTGATATATTAATTTTTCAGGTTAGCTTGCCATTTATTGAAATGTTTGAAACTGGGCTGACGTAATGAAAAGCTAGAAGACTTTGGGCAAATCTTTATTAGATGATATGTTTCTATTGTATAAGAATACTTTATGTCTAATGGAATATTATCGATAAGTTTTAAAGTGATGTGTCTTTTAAATATTTAAAGGACCTCTTATATTTAAGATTTTGGATTGTTAAGCTAACTTGTATTTTGATATGAACTTGTGATAAATGTTGGTTTTGTGATAGTATAAATTCTCACACTTGTGAATTTATGATGTGATTATTGTTTCATAGAGTTGGCTCGGATTTTATAAGTATTTGGGTGAAGTGAGGTATTATAAACTGAATAGGTTTTATAGACGTGGATTTTGAAGTTTGAATGTTTTCTTAGTGTTCTCAAATGTTAGTTTGGATCATCGACTTAGTTTATTGATGACTTATAATGTTTTCACATTTAAGATAGGTTCATGCCTTTCGAATGCGATAATTTGGGAGCGTGACAAGGCTACTGATTACAGGTGCCCTGTAAGCCAATCACATGAGTGATAGCACATTGATGGGACCCTAGCAAGGTTGGGTCTTAATCACCCTAGAAGTAGTCAATTAAAACTCTTAAGAGATTTGTAATAAAACCCCACCTAATCATCTCTATCCTATAAAGAAGTGTGACTAGTGTTTATTTTGGAGCCTTAGGGCTTACCCACTGCTGCCCCTTTTACTAGGCTGGTCAGCCAGGGTTTCTAGTAGGTATAGGTGGTTATGGAGCCATCTTAGCCGTCGCCCATCCCTATTAAGGCAGGGGTGCTATAGGAGGCGTAAAGAGATAATTTTACTTAGGCAGTACCCCCTAGGATTAGGGTTTTGAGCCCTATATAAGCTTGTAGCCTCCTCCTCTTTTCATCAAGCAAGATCAGTTCTATTACAGCCTTGTTGACCATCCCTAGAAGGGAGGAACCCCTACCAAGGGTTGATCCCCCTCAAAGATCAAATCTTATATAGCTCCTTCTATGGTTCTATCATCTGGTATCATAGCCACGTCCTACTGCCTTTGTTGCCATCTCTGTCGCCTCCACCCATCCAAGTAATTCCCATAATTACTGCAAGACACACCTCCATCTTCCACCCCAAGCCGCAGATCAATCAGTCTACCGTACCTCCTTGCATTTGAATTGGAGATCTGGTAAAATTTCACCACCCACACCTTATGACTACTGTAAATCCTTACCTTTACACATCGAAGAAGCTTTTCTATCTTTTCCTTCTTGCAAATTTCTACCATCGCAATCGTGATCATCATTGCGAAGGGGAAACACTGCAAAAATTTTCAGCCACCTGTTTACTTCTTGAAATCGATTTATTGCTCACTATTGTGGATGAAATATTTGCACAATCTCATAGATCAACTTAGCTTTCATCTAAGATTGATCTCTATAAAAAATTCTTTCTGAAATCGATCTTATTGTGCTGTAATTCATCATCGCATATTGCTGAATTTTTACCATGAAGAATCTACCTTCTATCTTTGCATCAATTTTCCTACCGTTATGCTACCAAAATTTTCTCAATCTTAATTGCTGCTATTACTCACATCTGAAGCGAGGTTTTGCTATCAAATTTTTGCATATTTTCTTCGGTTTTTCTCTAGAATTTATGTCGAGAATTCGCTGTTTCTCAGACACAAATTCTGTTTGGTAGGACAGCACATATGCAACACCCTTTTCATCGAATTCCATCAGATTTTATTACTGTCTCTCATGGTTTCTTGGACTCTCTCCTTCTTATCTTTAGTCCCTACCATAACCACCCAAAAACCCTACCAAACCACAGTCACAAATCGACCCAAATCAGCCCCCATAAAAGCCTTAACCGTAGCTTTCCTCTCCACCTATTCACCCATCTTGTTGGCCACCCTTCCTCCGAAACCTCCCATGCCCTTAACCTGACAATAGAAGAAAAATCTCAATATCATAGATCTAGAGGCCTATACCATGGCATCGGAGGAGGCCCTTAATACCAAGTTTGAAACCTTTGAGACCCACATGGAAGAGAAAATTCAAACTATCTTCGCCGAACTCAGCATGGGCCGACCATTGAGCCGAAAGAAATCGCAGCAAGGAGAAACCTCAGATCAGAAAGATGATTCTCAAAAGCAAGGTTCCACCATCATCAATCCATATAATATATGCATGAGGGTAGACTTCCCTAGATGAAAAGGAGACCCGATCAGTTGGATCTCACGTGCGGAGCGCTACTTCCGTTTCCACCGTACCACTAATGCTTCCATGGTGGAGATTATGGCCATCCATCTTGAAAGGGATACAATTCAATGGTTTAATTGGTTCAAGCATACCCATGGAGGCCATACCTGATGGTAATTCAAGGAGGGATTATTGAACCGCTTTGGACCAACCGAATTCGAGAAATCGACAAACAATTGGCAAAGATTCGATAATCCACCACTATACAAGAGTACCAAATAAGGTTTGAGCGATTATCTAACCAAACTTGTGACTGGTCCGAAAAGAAACTTTTAGAAACTTTCATTGAGGGCTTAAAGCCCGAGATATGAAGAGAAGTAAAGGCGCGACAACCCTACACCCTTATGGCGGCTATTTCCTTCACAGGGCTACAAGAAGAACAATTGAACCACGAAGCTTGAAGGACCAGGGTTGCTTCCCGACCAACAATGCCAAAGCCTACACCCCCCCTCTACTACCATCCGAGCCCCTGCACCCAAAAAATTGACAAGAGACGAGCTTCAGGAGCGATCTGCCAAGGGGTTGTATTAGCACTGCAACGAACCATGGAGCCGTGAATATCGTTGCAAAAAGGAGTGGCTTCTTGTGATAGAACCAGTAGAGATGAGGACATCGAACTATCTGAAGAAAGCCTTGAACCCGAAGATGAAGCCATGGAGGAAGAGCCCTAATCAGCCGATTTTACAGTACATGTGCTAGCCGGCTACTTCAACCCGCAGACAATAAAAGTGGGAGGACTTCTCAAGCAACAACCGACCATTGTTATCATAGATACGGGCAGCATAAGTAACTTCCTCAATAGCAAGATTGTTGTGCTAGTTACAGGTGCCCTGCAAGCCAATCACGCGAGTGATGGCATGTGTGACACACTGCGTAATCTTTTTGCTTATGATTAATATTGGCATATTCTCACATTATGTTATATATAGTATAAATATTATGATGTCCTTGGTTCTGTGTAATGAGAATCAGATCGTGATGAGATCCAATAATGAGACCGATTCATCTTTAAACACAAATCCTAAATAATCTCGGTCATTGGTTACTCGAGAGGGATATTAAGATAACTAGACAGATCGATGTACTATATACCCGTTCATATGATGGAGGCGGCTGGTCTCATAGCCACTTGTGTGGAGACACTAAGGATATAGTACAGGTGCTCATTGGAGAAAGAGTTCATTGATTGACCTGCTTATGGAATGCTGTATGGTTAATGATACCTAATGTCATACAGCGATTCCATAGTCCCAGTTGTGTATCTGGTCCTTGGACTTGAGACACCAAGGATCCCTTGTATGAGTACTCCTCTCTTTGACGCCACACTTATAGATTTGGAAAGCTCTAGATCTGGTACAACTGGTTATCAGGATTGGTAGTCAACCTTACGAAGGCAATTGATTGTCAATAGAGGATCATCCACTCTCGGTATCACGAGAAGAATATCTCATATGTGCTTGCTTAGACAAATCCCTGGCTAGGGTCATTCGGATTGAGAGAGTTCTCCAGTTGAATCCGAATAGAGCAAGACAAACTGATTCCATATATGACCTAATAGTATCATGTCCAATATGCGGTCTCTAGGAAATTATTTAGATGAGGGATTATAAATACATGGTAACTGTAGATAGACAGGTCCGATGGATTTGATCCTCCTGTATCGTCTAGGGACTATGGCGTAGTGGCCTAGTACGTCCATACTCGATGAGTCGAGTGAATTATTATGGAGATAATAATTCACTATATCAGAAGGAGTTCTAATGGGAGTGACTCACGGCCAGCCCGATATCGGGCCTAGAGGGTCACACACATATAGTGAATGCTTCAGCGAATAGAGGATTCGATGAAGATCCAATTAGCCCCTATTCTCATTAGATGAGACCCTATGTTGATGTGCTCCTTAATTAATGCCCAATTATAGGCCTAAGGAGATTATTGGATAGAGATCCAATAATGCAAGATTAGTGGGTTATTGGATGGAGATCCAATACCCACTAAGGAAAGAGCCCTAGAGTTTTTGTGGCTCTCTATAACTAGGAGATCAAGTCATCTTTCATCTCTAGCTCCACCAACATGAAATTCAAGCCTCAAGAAAGTGATCTCCATATTTCTTTGGGCCTTGCAAAATTAGGGATCACAATGGGGCCCTAACATAGGGGTCAGATCCGTCCACCAGATCAAAATTACAGTTGATCCTCCAAGTATCCGACCTCAAATGGAAATTTAAAGATGATAACTCAGCTCAAATTCTTCCAACTGATACCCAAGCTGATGAGGAGCTGAAGACCTGGTTCCTGGAGTTCATAAACCCTCAGCCTTGAGGACAAGACTGATTTTAAGAGGGCGAGTTTGATAGGACTCCAACAGGGTTGAGTCCTAATCTCCCTAGAAGTAGTCAATAAAATCCTGTGAGATTGTAATAAAACCCCACCTAGCCACTTGTATCCTATAAAGAAGTGTGGTTAGGATTTAGATTGGGCCTTAGCGTTTAGTAGTTGCTGCCCCCTTTACTGTAGGAGTTTTATTGAAATCTATAGGATTCCTTCTGGGGTTCTATCAATATGATTGATCTTGCTAATGAGGATTTGATGCTATCTTATGGTGGATTAATCACTAGACTGTTACTTGCTCATGACATAGTTATTCCTCCAGATGAAGAAATCATTAAAAATAATAGGCACAATGTAATCAATAGAAATCTTTTAAGAAGATTTAGGTGTATTAAAAGAAATGGTATTGGGATTAGATTGCCTAGAAGGACTGAGTCTCCCCCACTTGAACCTGATACACCTATCCTTAGGATAAGCCTATCTCCTCCTACCAGTCCTCTTGAGGCATCACCTATGATGCAGCCAGAACCTTCATTTCCAATCGAGACTATTATGAACCAGATGGACCGAACTAAGCAGTGCCAAGATGAAGTAATGACTAAGGTGAAGCAGATATAGAGACAACTCTACGCCTTATCTAGCCATTTTAGATTACCACCATCTAAGTGATTGTATTAAGTAGAACTTGATATTTTGTACTAATCAAACATGATGTACTACTTTTTGATTTGCACTTCCTTGCAGCATGAACCTACTTATTCATAAAACTTTACTATTTAGAAGTGTTTTCTAAGGAATAATATTGTAAATGTATCACGTTGGAATTTATTAACTCTAAGCATCTATTAGCGGATATCATTACAGAACCTAAATGAAGAGCAATATGATTTTCTAAGAAGAGAACTTGGAATGCTAAATCATGATACTATATAAATTGTTTGAATTCATGAAATTAAGCTATTTATTTTTGTGATGATGTTTACTTGCAAAAATTACATGAGATATTTTTAATGCATGAGTTTTTTTTTTTATCTCTTGGATTTTTGAATTCCATGAGATGATTATCTTATTGAGAGCTACATTCAACGATGTTTTACAACTCCTCCTCTATTTTCTCTCCTTCTTGATTTATAAGAAAAAGAAAATTTATTATGACCTTTGTTGTATTTTATAAAGGGGAGAGTAAAAACTCATTTGGTTTAAAAGATTAACCCCACCCTTCACCCTTTTGTTGATGACAAAAGGGGAGAAAGGTATGGTTGATGACTATAGATTATTTTTCAAATATTTTAAATTTATGAAATTTATTGAGAAAGGTATGGTTGATGACTTAAAAGAAAATTTTATATACTTGATGATTTGAAGAAAAATTTTCAAATATTTTCAACTTCATGACAATCCTTGAAAATTCTTGATAAGTTGAAAAGTTTTAAAAGCAAATCTTTGTTATACTTGAAAGGTTATTTGCTTGAAATGCTTATTGCTTTGATTTACTTGAATTCAAGAGGATCTGACTCTCTTGAATTTAAGTCTTCTATATGATGACATAAATTTAGGGGGAGTTAGAATTAACTCTCATCATCAATTGATTGTCATAATAAAAAAGGGGGAGATATTTGAATCTTGGATTTTGATAGTGAGATCAATTGATGTGTGTTGATCTAACATGTGTGTTAGAAGAAATATTGCAGGTCCAACTATGGCAGGATCAATGAAGTTATAACCAAATGATGGGCCAAGATAAAGCTTAAGCATCGGGCCAGGTTTGGACGATGCGATGAGATCTCGTTGGAAGTTCGCTAGGAGATTCACTGAAGGAATCGGGAAGCTCGCTGGGAACGCGAAGGGAGATTGCCAGAAGACCGAAGGACTTACCGCAAGATTATGAAGGTTATCAGATTATGCGGAAGTTAGGTCTTATTTAAGCTTAATTGGTCATGAAATGTTGTAATCATTGAGTCTTAGTTAAAAGTTGAGTCATAATTGAGTTGGATTTGGGAGGAATCTAAATCAACTTAATAAGACAACGGGATCCACTACTAGGTTTAGTTGAGCTCAATCAGTTGACCAAAGAGCTGGTCAACGTATAAATCAAGCCGGAATTTGAAAAGTGGAGGGAACCACTTTTACAGAAATTCTGACGGGTAAACAGTCGGTGAGCGACGGTTTGACCGCCCATACCATAGAATCCAAGTGGTGGCCAGCAGCTTTCGATGAATAAACCACCCAAGTGGCTGGTAAACTGCCCATACCACATAATGCAGGTGACGGCCAGCGGCTGACGGTGGGTAAACCGCCCAAGTCGATGGGTAAACTACCCGTACCCGATTTTTTTCGGGTATGTTTGATTTTTGGCTCCAAATTTTTGAAGCCACTTGGGGTCTATAAATACCCCAAGTATTCTTGCATTCACAACAACTCTTTTGGGCAATTAAACTCTGTGAAAAAGAAATTGTGTGATTTGTAAGAAAAAAAAGGAAGGAGAGAGCTTAGAGATAATAACTTCTTAAGTCTACCTTGTAAGCAAGTGTAAGGGTTTGATCTTCATCCAAAGAAGATTAGTAATGGACGTTGGTGTACCTCAATAAAGAGGACTCGGGAGTGGATACACCGAGGGTTCGGAAGAACAAATAACATGCCGGACAACACGATTAACAATTCATAATAATTTATCTAGATCGAAGTAGTTTCGAGTTCTAATTGAGTTGGCTTTGAATGTAACATAACCAACTCAATTAAGATGTCATTAGGCCTTAATGGGGCTGATTTGGAATTATTAGAAAGATCATTTCAGTAACCCAAGGTTAGGTAAGGGATAGTATCTGAGAAGACAGTCTCCGAGACAACATAGTCTCCTGAAATATAATCTCCGAGAAGACACAGTCTCTGAGAAGACATAATCTCCTAAATGGCACAGTCTCAAAGAAAACATAGTCGCCTAGAAGATAATCTGCGAGAAGACAGTCTATTGGAAGACACAATCTTCAAGAATTTTGGCTCAATTCTTGAAGTCATTTGGGGCTTATAAATACCCTACCCATTCTTGAAGTCATTGAGGATGCAAGAATTAAGAGCAAAAAACGTGTGAAAACGCTGTTGTAATTCTTTGAGAGCTCCCCCTCATTTCTTCTTGTGTAGTATTAGATTAAGGGAGAGCTTAAAGACTTGTATAGGTTATCTCCTGAACCTATAAAAGGAGAATAGAGCTATAAGAGAGTAGTTAATCTTCACCTATTGAAATAAGATCAATAGTGGAAGCCAATGATCTCAACAGAGGCGGAATCGGGAGTGGACGTAGGTCACGAGACTGAACCACTATAAAATTTGTTTGCTTCCTCTTCTTTGTTGTTTATCTTCATTGCTTTCTTATTTAACTGTCTAGTACCTTTGCTTGCACTCTTACAAACATCTCTATGCTTAAACGTATTTCCGATACGAGTTTTATTTAGTGAATACTCAAATCGACGTAAATTTTTTATAAGCACTAATTCACTCTAACAAACATCTCTTAGTGCCACTTTGATCCTAACAGCATATATATATTGTGATGTCCTTGGTTCTGTGCAATGAGAATTGGATCATGATGAGATCACGAAAATGAAATCAATTTGCCTTTAAACACTAATCCCAAATAATCCCGGTCATAGGTTACTCGAAAGGGATATTGAGATAACCAAATAGACTGGTGTATTGTATACTCGTCCATATGATGGAGGTGGCTGGTCTCATAGCCACTTGTGTAGAGAAACTAAGGATACAATATAGGTTCTAATTGGAAAATGAGTTCACTAATTGATCCGCTTATAGAATGTTGTATGGTTAATGATACCTAAAGTCAGATAACGATTCTGTAGTCCTATTTATGCATCTAGTCCTTAGACTTGAGAAACCAAGTATGCCTTGTTTGAGTACTCCTTTCTTTGATGCCGGACTTATAGGTTTGGAAAGTTCTAGATTTGGTACAATTAGTTATCAGGATTGGTAGCCAACCTTACGAAGGTAATTGAGTATCAATAAAGGATCATTCACTCTTGGTATCATGAAAAGAATATCTCTTGTGTGCTTACTCAGAGAAATCCCTGGCCAGAGTCATTTAGATTGAGAGAGGTGTTCTTTGGGAAAATATGATTAGAGCGAGATTTAGATGAATTCTTATACGATCTCTAGAATTTTAGTTGGATGAGGGACTATAGATACACAGTAATTGTAAACAGATATGTCTGATGGGTTCGATCCTCTTGTACCATCTGGGGACTCTATGCTGGTTACAGGTGCCCTACAAGCCAATCACGTGAGTGATGACACGTGTGACACACTGTACGATCTTTTTACTTATTATTATTATTGGTATATTCTCATATTATATTATCTGTTGCATATATCTATTGTGATGTCCTTGGTTTTGTGCAATGAGAATTAGATCATGATGAGATCACGATAATAAGATCGATTCATCTTTAAACACAAATCTTAAACAATCTCGATCATAGGTTACTTGAGAGGGACATTGAGATAACCGGACATATCAGTGTACTATATACCCGTCCATATGATGGAGGCACTAGTCTCATAACCACTTGTGTGGAGACACTAAGGATATAGTATAAGTGCTCATCGGAGAATGAGTTCACGGATTGATCCACTTATAGAATGCTATATTATTAATGATACATAATGTCAGACAATGATTTTATAGTCCCAGTTGTGTATCTGGTCCTTTGACTTGAGACACCAAGGATGCTTATTTGAGTACTTCTTTCTTTGACGCTAGACTTATCGGTTTGAAAAGTTTCAAATCTGATACAACTGGTTATCGATATTGGTAGCCAACCTTACGAAGGCAATTGAGTGTCAATAGATGATCATCCACTCTCGATATCACGAGAGGAATATCTCATATGTGCTTGCTCACATAAATCCATAGCTAGGGTCTAATATATGTGATATGACAGTACCATATCTGGGAAAATCCATTTAGAGCGAGACTATAAGAGATTCCGTATGTGACCTGACAGTACCATGTCTAATATATAGTCTCTGGGATATTAGTTAGATGAGGGATTATAGATACACGGTAACTATTAGGTAGATGAGGGATTATATATGAGGCCCAATTAGAGGCGTAAGGAGATTATTGGATAGAGATCCAATAATGTAATGTTAGTGGGTAATTGGATAAAGATCTAATACCCACTAAGGCAAGAGCCATAGAGTTTTTGGTGGCTCTTTATAAATAAGAGGGGAGACTCATAGTTGATAGGCTGTAGCCTTGGCCTCCCTCTCCAATTCTCCTCTCTCCTTCTACAAGAGTTGCAAGATCAGATTAGAGGAGATTCGCTGCAGAGATCCATCGTATGGATACCGTTAGAGAGGAAGACGCTTGACTTCCTTCATCCTCTCTATCCGGATCTAGAATCCAGGGATATACGATTTCCCTAGGTAAAATAATCTCTCACATGATGTGATTTTTTCAGTTTTTATGACTTTCTCGTGACCCAATCTTTGCACGATGATTTGATCTCCATGGGAAACCTATTTTGTTTTGATTTTCGCTTTGCATGTGATGCTCCCGCTGAGATTTTCCAATAATATAGTGCAGTGGCCTAGTATGTCCATAATCGATGAGTCGAGTGAATTATTATGGGGATAATAATTCACTATATTAGAAGAAGTTCTGATATGAGCGACTTACATCCATCTCGGTATCAGGCCTAGAGGGTCACACACATATTGTGGATGCTTTAGCGAATTAAGGATTGAATATGAGTTATCCAATTAACCAATTTTTTCATCAAATAAGACCCTACATTGATGGGCTCCTTGAATGAGGCCTAATTAGAGGCCAAAGGAGATTATTGGATCCAATTAGCCCCTTTTCTCATCAAATGAGACCCTACATTGATGGGCTCCTTGAATGAGGCCCAATTAGAGGCCAAAGGAGATTATTGGATAGAGATCCAATAATCTAATGTTAGTGGATAATTAGATGAAGATCCAATATCCAATAAGGTAAGACCCCAAGGGTTTTTGGTGGCTCTCTGTAAATAGTGAATGTAATGAAGTATGAGTAACTGCCTATAGCCTAAGTCGACATGGGACCATATACATCACTATATATGACTTCTAGTAGCTCGATGGCTATTTCTCCAATTCCACTAAAATGAGAGTTGGTCATCTTTCTACGAAGGCAAGGTTCACAAGTTACATACGACTCATAGTCGAATAGATCTAAGTATCCATATTTTAGCAACCTCTAAATCTTTCCCTCATGGATATAACCAATCCTACAATGCCACATGTATGCATTGTTCACCTCCTCTCGTTTTCTCTTGGACGTATTTACATTCATAATGTGTGGAGAAGTGTTTAACACATATAAGTCATTTATCAAGGTCCTTCCAGTGATGATCTCATCATCCAGAATTATTAAATAACTATTATTCTCAAAAACTAATTTATATCCACTAATTCTCAAATAAGAAATAGAAATAATATTTTTGATAATAGAGGGAATAAAATAGTATGCATCCAATGTAATGATATCTCTACCAAGCAGATATAGGGTGACCTCCCCAATGGCAACTGTAGCAACTATTGCTCCATTCCCCATCTTGAGGTCCATCTCGCCTTTAGCCAATCTCCTAAGTCTTGCCAGAACCTACAACAAATTACAGATATGATAAGTACTCCCGATAGCCAATACCCATGTGTTATTATGAAAATCTGACAAAAGAAGACTAATCATGAATATACATGAAGCTTCTCCAAGCTTTTGTTTTGCCTTCTCTGCAAGGTAGTCCTTACAGTTCCTCTTCCAATGCCCACTTTAGTGCAAACAATAAAGTGCTAGATTTGAAATCCTTTGCTTACGAAAAGAGAAGAAAGAAAAGCGAAAACTCCTTTTATATTATGTTGGAACCGATTAAGAGAAGTAGAGAGATTGAAGCTTAGATAGCGAAAACTCCTTTTATATTATGTTGGAACCGATTAAGAGAAGTAGAGAGATTGAAGCTTATATCTAAGTAAAAAGTAATTATGAGCAATCAAATGTAATAAGTAAAGCAATTAAAGAACACTCACAATTATAGTGGTTCGGCCTACCTGGCCTACGTCCATCATGAGTCCTCTTCGAGGTCCTCCGGCGTCCACCATCAATCTTCTTTGAGTGAAGATAAAACCCTTATAGCTTCCTCTCTCCTTTTCATAGGCTTAGGAGATGAACCTTACAACCTTACAAGGGAGACTAACAAGAAGTTATCTTCTTTTCCCTTAGTCCCTTGCCCCTTTTCTTTTTCTTATAATTTAGCATACCATTTTCTCATAGAATTTTTAGCCCAATGTGTTGTGCTAAATGCAAAAAAAACTTGAAGTATTTATAGACCCCAATTGGCTACAGAACTATAGCCAAAAATTCAAATATATCCAAAAAAATAGGGTATGGGTGGTACTACAGTTGGCGTTAGCGGCATCGCCACCAAAAGCACCGCGAAAAATTAGGCGTTGGCAATACAACCGTCGACCTGGGTGGTACAACCGTCGCCCACCGGCAGTACAACCGTCAAGAATCCCAAAAAAGTGATTCCTTTCACTTTTCTAATCCTGACTTATATCTTCTGTTGACCAATTCTCAAGTCAACCAATTAAGCTCGACCTGAGCTCAATCCATTCTCCATAGTGGACCCATTTTGCCTCACTTGAGTTAGTTTGAATACCTTCCAAAATTAACTCAAGTATGACTCAAACCACAATTAATGCTAACTATGACTTAATTACAATCAACATGGCCAACAAGTCTCATTAGACCTTCTAACTTCCGATAAGCTTTTCGGCTACCCCCGACGATCTTCTAGCGAGTCTCTCGGTCTTCTTCTGGCTAACTCCCTGACGCCATCCTGGCAAGAAGCTCTTGATCTCCTTCGGTAAGCTCCTAGCGAACTCCCGACAAGCTTCTGATACCCTCGGTAAGCTTTCGATGAACTCCCAGCAAGCCTCCGATCCCTTCAACGAGCTCTTGGCGAACTCCCGGCAAGCTTCTGATACCTTTGGCAAGCTTCCAACGAGTCTCTCGGTGATTTTCCACTGTATAGTCCGAACCCCGACCCGATGCCCCTGACTTGACTCTACCCCATATCTGATTTTAATTCACTCTCTAACATAGTAAACCGTACATCAATAATCTCTAACACATGTTAGATCAACAACCTATCAATTGATTTCGTCATCAAAATTCGAGATTCGACAATCTCCTCCTGTTTGATGATGACAATCAATTGATGACGGGAGTTAATCCTTACTCCCCCTAAATCCATATCATAATTTAAATAAGAAAAACTTAAGTTCAAGAGAACCAAACACTCTTCAATTCAAGTATCAAAACATTCATTTATCAAATGATATACCATGAATTTGAAAAATCAAATCATCAATAATATAACATTAATTTCAACCAACAATGAATCATCAAATTTTTAAAGTATATAACATGAATTTCAAATTTATGCATCAATCATACATTATTTTCTACATGTGTCATTATATCATTTCTCTCCCTTTATTATCAACAAAAAGGTGAAATGTTAGAACAAATGATTTCAAGGCACATGTGTCATTGCTCCCTCTTAGTAAAATAGGATATGAGCTATAATTTTCTTCATGAAAAATTTTATTTCCCTTTGTCATGTATCATTTTCTATATATATGTCATCAAGATACTATTTCTTTCCTTTGTTGTCAACAAAAAGAGGTCAAATAGTGAGCAAATAATTTTATGATACATAAACTCATAACGTGTTAAAATTTTCATTATTTTACAAAATATATATTGATTGAATATTTAATAGTTTATTACTCCCTCTTAGTAAAACATAATTTTCTCATGAAAATTTTTCTTCCCCTTTTTGTGAATAAGAAATAAAAAGAAATAAAGGAGAGGGGGTGTCAAAGATCCAAAAAAATTTTAAAAATGGTACATTCATCAAAAATTTAATATCAAAAGCTTATATCAAGCATCATAGAAGTTTATGTCATATATTTTCGTAAACATTCATCAAGATTTATGAAACAAGAATAATCTTTAAATATCTCATCACAAAAATTTGAATCTCCTTCTTATGTTTATTTTAATGAGAATCATTTCGAAAGTAAGCTAAAAAATCTAAAAAATCCAAGAAGAATTAAGAGCTACTCATACATTTAAATTTATTGCATGTAAATTCCAAGCAAAAGTAGCAAATAGCAAACCATTTATTTTGAAGATTATCTCATTTAAATTTTGAGAAGAAGCGTAATTTGTAAAAGTCACAAATTGTAAATTATATATTTTTGTAAGTATTTAAAAAATTGAAAATTCTAAATTTTCTTCTTAGCAAATGTTCCTCATTCAATGTTATAAGATTCATCATATCTAATTTTTTTAACTAGATTGATAACTTTATCTCCCCCTTTGGTCATTGAAACAATATGATAGTACAATTTTATTTTTGCATCCATATCCTAAATATAACTAAAGGAATCGTATCATTAAGGATAAAAGATCATATTATAATTACCAAAGACATGATTTGTTTTAATAAATCTCTCCCCTTTTTCTCTGAAAATGAGTTTTAGGGGATTAAATACTCTTGATTTATCTAAGATAAATTTTAAGACCTCATTTCATTTAGATAATATTTTTTAATAAAATAGAAGAATGATCGTGATAAAAATCTTAGTCATAATTGTTAAGATCATAAATCTCCTTTTTATTAAAAAGTGAAGATCATAGAGATTTGAATGTGATTTCCATAAAGAATATGTCAAGTCAAGAAATCAATGAAATGTTCATGATAAAATAAATCTCTTTTAACTTTCAACTTATTACAAATTTAAGAAATATTAATTTTGGTGATAAGTTATACCATTCATGAGTTATAAAATAAATCATGTCAAGAAAGATATTAATATCAAAAGACATTCATGAATACAAAAAGACATGATTTAATTTCATAAATCTCCTCTTATATGATAAAATGGAATCTTAAGTGATCAAAAAAGAGTCTTCATTTATAAAAATATCAAATTATAAATATTAAGATCATGAGTTAATTGTGATTTGTATATATGAAACTTCAAGTTGTCAAGAATATGGTTCATAAGAAGATTTTCAAGTTATAGATCCGAATAGACAAATTATGATTCATTTATATGATTTTCTTTGAACGAACTTAATTTATATAAGGATTTCAAGTTGTAATTTTTCAACTTGTCAAGATCATGATAAAATCATCAAAATATCAATAGAGTTGGATAGATTCATCAATCTCTTTCTCAAAACATATCCAAACATATCAAAAATTACTTTTCAAAAAATTTCAATGAAGGCAACATAGATTGTTTTACAAATGAAAATAGCTAAAGTTCTCTAATTATTTTTGTAGTTAAAGAGATTTAGTAATAATGGTATTATTTTATCTCTTGTTGAAGGATTGATAGGATAAAATTTTTTCAAGAAGAATTATCCTCCTTTTTAGTTATTTTATATGATTTGTTTCAAGAATGCTTTTCATATCAATGAATTATTGTTTAAGGCCGAAAACCAAATTTCATTCTAGAAGGAATCATCAAGGTCACATCAAAATGATAAAACATATTCAAAGCAAAAATTCAACCTATCTCAATTTCAACTTTTAAATGAGTCTAACTCTTTAGACATAGTGCAATGAGTTGACAAACTCATTTCCAAGTTTTTATTTATTCCATATTCAAATTCAAAAGTAATCTATCATTTAACAACACACATTCAATCTTAACATACTATTCAACTATTTAAATCAGTCATTCAACAATGATATTTATAAGTTAACTTAGTTAAAAACACTATAATATTTAAGTCATTCAATAATAGCTTTTAACTCAACAAATATCCAAGCCATTGATTTTGAACCAATCATTCAATCATCATCAAAATCTCATTTCATAAATTTTAATATAAATAATATTTTTTTATTAACAATAACTAAGGTCCTTTAGTTTTAGTTTTAGCATGCTCTTGCTATATATCAAAAGATAATTAATTTTATAATCATGAACCATCATGAGATTTATTATCAATAAACTTAATCCTAATAATTTTTTTTGTTATTACTTAGGCTAGTGAGCTTGAAAGAGTGTTAGATCTCCAGTCATGTGGCTTGAGCATCCATTTTCAAGATACCATTTAGTACTCCTAGCTTTAATTTGGTAACAAACCTACAAGAAATATTTAGGTACTCATTTTACATTGGGACTATACGAAGAACTTTATCTATCTTGTCTATTGGTTTTTTATTGTTTATGGTTCCTTTAGGAACCCAAACTAATTTATATGGACTATATTTGTTATATAAATATTTATAGGCCTTATGTCCTAATTTTCTACATAAATTATATTTTTTATTGTTTATACTTCTTTTTCTATTAACATGACCCTTATTGGCAAGGTTCATATTTAGGGATTTATTCTCTATTTCAAAATTTTCTAATGTTTATTTTAGAATAACATTTTCCTTTTCAATATTTTCTGGTGTTTCACATTCAGAGCAAAGATTGTGTAATGGTAAAGTATCATGCATTTGATCAAATCTACTAACTAAAGAATTATGTTCTTTTTTAAGTGACATAAGATTTACTAATTTTTCTAAATTTATCAAATAATTCATGAAACATACTTAGTAATTCAGTAAAAAGAATACTTCAGCATTCACTAACCTCATCTTGGATGGCCATGAGAGCATAGTTGGCTACTTCTTCTTTGCTATGCTCCTCTTCATCTAATGAGTCTATGTCATCCCATATTGCTGAAAAAGCTTTCTTTTTGTGTGGCACCTTCTTCTTTAATTGAGGACATTTAAATTTGAAATTTTTAAGTTTTTTACATTCAAAGCATACAATATTATCCTTTTTTGGTTCATTTTTTATAATTTTTGTTATTTTTCGTAAATATTTTAAATTTTTTAGATAATAATGCAATGTCATGGTTCTCATCACTTGAAGAGTCATCTAAAGTTCTCAGTGCTAGATCCTTTTTATTCTTTGGAAGGGGTTCATCAAGCTCTTCATGAGCTTTACTATTCAATTTATATGTCATAAGTGATCCGATAAATTCTTCAAGAGGCAGGTTATTAAGATCTTTGGTCTCTTGTATAACAGTCACTTTGAGATCCCAACTTTTAGGAAGGGATCTTAAAATTTTACTAATAAGTTCAAAATTAGAAAAATATTTTTCAAGTGTTTTTAGATCATTGACAACATCCGTGAAACGAGTGTACATGTCTCCAATGGAGTTACTTAGTTTGTTTATAAACAACACATAACTATGAACTAAAATATTAATCTTAGATTCTTTAACTCTACTAATGCCTTTGTGTGTGATTTCTAATATATGCCAAATATCATAAGTAGTTTGACAAACATAAACTCGATTAAATTTATTTTTATCGAGAGTACAAAATAAGGCATTCAAAGCCTTCGTATTCAATGAAAAAGCTTTCTTTTCAAATTCATTCCATTCATTAATGGGCTTAGAAGATTTTTCATAACCATTTTCTACTATATGTCATAAATCAAAATCCATGGAAATCAAGAAAATATGCATTCTAGTTTTCCAATAAGTGTAATCTGTCCCAGTAAACATGGGAGGACGTGCAATAGAATGCCCCTTATTCATATCAAACAAAGTCATTTACTCGGGTTTCTAGTCCAATGAGTAGTATGTGGCTTTGATACTAATTATTAGGATCAATTGGCATTTAGAGGGGAGCTAGGGGGTGAATTATTAATCTCAGATTTTTATGATGAAATCAATTGATTAGTGTTTGATCTAATAATGTTGTTAGAGTTGATTGATGCAGAATTAACTATGATAGAGAGATTATTACAATAAGAGGTTTGGCTAGAGTCAAGTCAAAGCATCGGGCCGGGGTTCGGACGATGCGGTTGGGAACTCATCTGGAGTGTGTCGGGAGCTCGCCGAGGGTATCGGGAGCTTGCCAAGATGGAGCAATGGAGTTCATCGGAGAAAGACCGAGACTCACCGGAAGATTGTAGGGGGTAGCTGAAAGGCTTGCCAAGAATTGGGAAGGTCTTGAAGTGGATTTGTGACCTTGATTGTAATTAATTAAATTATAGTTAGCATCATGTAGGTTAACCATGATGGTGAAAATGAATTGAAGATCAGACATAGACTCAGGATCAAGTTTAGGCATCAGGCCAAGGTTAGGACGATGCGGTGGGAGCTCGTCGGGAGTTCGCTAGGACTTCGTCAAAGGTATCGGAAGATTGCTAGGAACACGGTGGGAGATCATCAGAGGAAGATTGTGAGACTCACCGTAGGGAATGCCGGAGGTTGCCGGATTACGAGAGTGAGGTCGTAAGATTGGTGGTTATGTTTGATTGTAATCTTTAAGTCATAGGTTAAGATTGAGTCCTAAATGAGTATGATTTGGAAGGAATCCAAATCAACTTAAAGAGGCAATCGGGTCCACTAAAGGGATGTGATTGAGTTCAGGTTAAGCTCAATTGGTTGACTAATGAATTGATCAACATGTGGCTCAAGTCGGGATTAGAAAAGTGAAGGGAATCACTTTTTAAGGATTCCCAACGATTGAACTGCCAGTGAGCGATGGATGTACCACTACCGCCCAAGATTTCGAGCAGTTGCCAGCGGCTGACCACCTGTACCCTGGATTCTGGGTACTTTCGACGGTTGACCCGCCCAAATCGGTGGCTGAACCACCCGTACCCGGATTTTCCGGGTGAGTTTGAATTTTGGCTCTAAATTCTGAAGCCATTTGGGGCCTATAAATATCTCAAGTTTTCTTGCATTCCAGACAATAATTTTGGGGATTATATTCTATGAAAAAAAATTATGTGTGAATTGTAAGAAAAAGAAAAGGAGAAGGGAGTGAGCTAAGAGTTGTAAAGTTCTTGTCTCCCTTGTAAGATTTTAAGGGTGTGGTCTTCACCCAAAAAAGATCGGTAGTGGATGCTGGTGTGCCTCAAGGAGGAGGACTCAGGAATAGATTTAGGCCGGTTGGTGTGGAACCACTATAATTGTGAGTATTCTTACTTGTTTCATTTACTACTTACAATTGTCGGGTTTTTAATTGCTTTCAACAAAATACCAATAGACGTTTTTGATTCTATTTACTCTTTGAAAGCAAAGTTTCAAATTAAGCACTTTACTTACGACGTTATTTATCTTTTTATTCAGATTTGCTTGTTCCTTCTTGAGTCATTTTAAGCAAGAAACTTAGTATTTTCTTTGAATCATTCACTTGCTTTACTTGAAGAAAAAGCTTCAGATTTTTCTATCTTACTTCAAGTGAAAAGTTTCGTTAAAATGATAATTTACTCTTGCACTAATTCACCCTCCTCTTACTGCCAATTGATCCTAACAATTAGTATCAGAGCAAGGTCTTACTCTTTGGACTAAACACCCACTAGAGTGTATATCTTTATTTGACATGAATGAGGGTCAATGCATCATAAGTCCATCTATGTTCAATGGGACGAACTACTCATCTTGGAAAATTTGAATGCATATCTTTTTGGCTTCAATAGATCTTGATTTATGGTGTATTGTTGAAATGGGTTTTCAAAAGTCATCCAATCCAATAAATTATTAGAATAATTATGAAAAACAAATATTTTCGTTGAATGCAAAGGCTATGAATGTCTTATATTTGCACTTAATAAAAATAAATTTGATCAGGTTTCTTGTTTTGATTCAGCTTTCGATATATGACATATATTAGAAATGACACATGAAAGCATAATTAAATCAAGTGAATCATTAAATGAAAAGACTTACAAAAATGAACTTGAAGAACAACTTCCATAGAATAAGAAGGAATTTGAACTGACCATGATATATGACTCCTCGAGTGAAATCTTGAGTGATGACGACTTTGAACCTTTAACAAATGAATCGGATAAATTAATAAATATAAACCATAAAAATGATCTTAAAATCATGGACAAGAACTCTTGCTATGAAGGCAAGAAGCTAAGATACTCCGAAGATGAAGAGCACATTCAAAAGGAACTGGAGAATCTTGCGCTTATGGCCATCAACAATGAGGTAAGTGATACCTCTAAAGTCTCATTTACTTTTGATGAATTATCAAATACTTTTTATGAGTTTTATGATGAATTTAGAAAAATTAGTAAATCTTTTAAGTTGTTTAAGAATGAACATGATTTATTAGTTAATAGACTTGATGAAATGCATGATTCATTAGTATCTCATAATCCTTGTTCTAAATGTGAGATGCTAGATAGTGTTAAAGAAGAAAATATCATACTTAAGACAATATTAGAAAATTTTGAAATCAGAAACAAATCCCTAAATATGATCCTTGCTAATAAGGATCATATTAATAGAATAAATAATATAGGTTTTGTTGGTAACATTCAACAAAAACTAATTATTTTTGTTAAAGGACCTACCTTAAATTTGTCACCAGAAATTAAATATATTTTTTGTGAAAAATTAGGACATAAGGCAAACAAATATCTATTTAAAATATGTAGTCCACACCAATTAGTTTGGTTCCCAAAGGAACTTCATACAACAAAAAATAATTAGAAAAGAAAGATAAAGTTCTTTATGAATGACCCAATGTAAAATGGGTATCTAAATTAAAAATATCTTTCTTATAGATTTATCTCTATACTAAAGCTAGGAGCACTAAATAATATTTTAGATGCTCAAGACATATTACTTGAGATCTAACACTCTCTCAAGCTCACTAGCCTAAGTAAAAACAAGAAAATTATTAGAATTAAAATTATTAAGAATAAATCTTTTGATAGTTCACATTATACAATTAATATTGGTGATGCATAACTAGAGTATATAAGTATGAAAATGAACTAGAACCAAAGAACCTTAGTTATTGAAAAATATGTTTATATTGAAACTTACAAAAATGAGATTTTTGATTGAATACTAAGATCAAAATTTTTGGATTGAATATTTGGAAAGACTATTATTGAATGACTTAAATATTGTGGTTATTGAATGATTGATTTAAATGGTTGGATAGTTGTATGTTACAATGGGTTATGATTGGATGATAGTTCTTGAATTGAAACTTTATATAAAAATTTTCATATTTCTCATTTTATTACTTTCAAATATATATATATATATTTAAAATACATACGATAAGTGCATACAACTTTTTTCATGAAAAGTATAAAAGAGTTAGACACATTTAACAAAGAAATGTCATTGAATTAAAGATAAATCAAAGATCATGTTTAAAAATATCTTTTTGTAATATTTGTAATGATTTCTTTTGAAAAATTCTCAATCTCTATCTTATTAAGATTTTAATAAGAGATTGATAAATCTATTCATGATTATTTTTTTAAATATCAAATTTTATGATTTGAACTTGATTTTGGTAAGTTTAGAAAATGACACTTGAAATCTTTATATAAATCAAGTTCATTTGAAGAACTTTATAAATGAATCATAAGTTTATCTATTTGGAACTATAACATAAATCTAAACAATGATATTAATGATTTCCGTATTATTTTTTTATTTTAATTGAAGATATTTTATATTCAATGATATCATTCTTGATGATTTAATGATGCATAGTGATCATGCTTAATGAGTTTATATTTTGAAATTATGCATAATGATCCTTGTGATTTATGGCTTATTAATCTTTGCCATAATAATTTTTTTTTTTCGGTTTTAAATGATGATGCATGTTTTTATTTGGCTCAAAAGATAAAGGCATGCTTGTATGAAATAAAAAGGGAATATACTTTTCTTGAAAATTATTTATCTTATAATTTTTCAAAAAGAGATTAATGAATCAATGATATTATTTTTTATGAATCTCTTGAACTATGAAAGTGATTTTGATGATTTGATGATTTGAACTTAAATAAGTTATTATCATGATTTTCGGTAAGTTTAGAAAATGAAACTTGAAATCTTTACATAAATACTTTATTTTGAACTTTACTTAAACTTCCTAATTGTTACTTTGACAATGATTAAGGGAGAGACAAAAGTGATATTTTTCAATAATAAATTTAAATACTTTGATTATGAAAAACTTCATTGGATGAGGAGTTATTTGCTAAAAGAAAATTAGGAATTTTAAACACATGAGATTTGAATGATTGGATTTCTATTTTACTTGCAATTTTGATTACATAAGATTTCTTGATTACTTATGTTGAAATTTACAAACAATAAGAGGGAGCAAATTTATTGATTTAAATAATATCTTTTGGTACTTAAATATTTGATTTTATGACATGATCTCCTTGTACTTTTGGTCTTAATTTGAATATAAATGTTAAGAAGAAATTATGCAATTATATTTCTTTCTTGACAATGACAAAAAGTGGAAGATAAAATTATCAATATGATTAGAAGTAAATTGGATATGATAACATTAAATGAGAAAGATGTGTTAAGCTCATATTCGAAATTTTCTTTAAAAATCTTATATCTACAAGATTGAGGTTGAGAGTTAAAAATGCTAAATCATGAAAATATATGAATTGCTAATCTAGATTTCATGAAATTAAACTTTTTATGATAATGTTTTTGAAAACTCTCTCTATGTTTTTTATCTTATTGTTCACAAAAAGTGGAGAAAATTTGCATGATGTTTTGCTACTTTATAAATTTACTTTCTATGCTTGCTTGAAATTACATGAGATAATTTTAAATGCATGAGTAGCTCGTAAATTCTTGAATCTTCTTGAATATCTTGAGCTTAATTCGAAATTTACCTCTACAAAATTGAGAACTGTACTTAATGATATTTTACAACTCCTCCCTTATTTTCTTTCCTTCTTTTTCACAAGAGGAAAAAAATTCTTTATGACTCATGTAGTATTTTACAAAGAGGGAGCAAAAACTCATGTGTCTTAAAATTCTTAACCCTATATTTCACCTTTTTATTGATGACAAAGGGGAGAAATATACATTGATGATATATGATATTGATGATATACATTAATGACACATGATATTGATGATGTACATTAATGACAAATGATATTGATGATATGCATTGATGACACATGATATCAATGACACATGATATTAATGGTATATATTGATGACACATGATATTGATGATATACTTGGATATCTTGGATATGGATGTATAATTCTTTTAAAATTCATGATTAGATGACTTGATGCAAATTCTTGTTGAAATTTGCTTGGAATATAATTTGTTTCATGATACTTAAATTCAAGAGGGTGTGATTCTCTTGAATTTAAGCTTTCTTTATTGAGGTATGGATTTAGGGGAAGTTAGGATTAACTCTTGTCATCAATTGATTATCATCATCAAAAAAAGAGAGATTGTTGAATCTCGGATTTGATGATTAAATCAATTGATGAATGTTTGATCTAATAAGGTTGTTAGAGTTGATTGGTGCAAGATTAACTATTACAAAGAAAATATTACAATTAGAGGTTTGGCCAGAATCAAGTCCAAGCATAGGGCCAGGGTTCGGACGATGCAGTTGGAAATTCGCCTGGAGTGCGTCAGGAGCTTGCCGAGGGTATCGGGAGATTGCCATGATGGCGCAAGGGAGTTCATCGGAAGAAGATCGAGACTCGTCGAAAGATTATTGAGGGAGCTGAAAGGGTTGTCGGGAGTTGGGAAGGTCTTGAAGTGGATTTGTAGTCATATTGATTGTAATTAATTAAGTCATAGTTAGCATTATGCGGGTTAACCATGACGGTGAAAAGGAATTATTGATCAGACATAGACCTAGGATCAAGCTTAGGCATCGGGCTATGGTTTGGACGATGCGGTGGGAGCTCGTTGGGAGTTCACTAGGACTTCGCCAAAGGTATCAGGAAGATCGTTAGGAACACACTAGGAGATCGCCGAAGGAAGACCGTGAGACTCGCCACAGGGAATGTCGGAGGTTGCCAGATTGTGAGAGCGAGGTCATAAGATTGGTGATCATGTTTGATTGTAATCTTTAAGTCGTAGGTTAAGATTAAGTCCTAAATGAGTGTGATTTAGAAGGAATCCAAATCAACTCAAAGAGGCAATCGGGTCTAATAAAGGAGATTGATTGAGCTCAATTGGTTGACTAGAGAATTGGTCAATATGTTATTCAAGTTAGGATTGGAAAAGTGAAGAGAATCACTTTTCTGGGATTCCCAGCGGCTGAACCGCCGGTGAGCGACGGGCGTACCGTTATTGCCCAAGATTTCGGGCAGTTATCAATGGTTGAACCACCCAAGCTGGGCAACTGAACCACTCGTACCCTGGATTCTAGGTACTTTTGACGGTTGACCCGCCTAAGTCGACGACTGAATTGCTCGTACCCGGATTTTTCGGGTGAGTTTGAATTTTGGCTCCAAATTCTGAAGCCATTTGGGGCCTATAAATATCTCAAGTTTCCTTGCATTCCAGACAATAATTTTGTGGATTATATTCTGTGAAAAAAATTATGTATGAATTGTAAGAAAAAAAAAAGGGGAAGGGAGTGAGCTAAGAGTTGTAAAGTTCTTGTCTCCCTTGTAAGATTGTAAGGGTTTGGTCTTCACCCAAAAAAGATCGGTAATGGATACTGGTGTGCCTCAAATAGGAGGACTCGGGAGTGAACGTAAGCCGGTTGGTACTGAACCACTAAAATTGTGAGTGTTGTTACTTGTTTCATTTACTACTTACAATTGTCAGGTTCCTAATTGCTTTCAACAAAATACCAATAGATGCTTCCGATTCTATTTACTCTTTGAAGCAAGATTTCAAGTCATGCACTTCACTTACGACATTGCTTATCCTTTTATTTGGATTCGCTTGTTCCTTCTTGAATCATTTTTAAGCAAGAAACTTAGCATTTTCTTTGAATTATTCACTTACTTTACTTGAATGAAAAGCTTTAGATTTTTCTATCTTGCTTCAAATGAAAAGTTGTTTGTTAAAACAAAAATTTACTCTTGCACTAATTCCACCCTCCCCCCCCCCCCCCCCCCCTCTTAGTGTCAATTGATCTTATCATGAACTAGTGCAAACAATATAGTGCTTGATTTGAAATCCTTTGCTTATGGAAAGAGAAGAAAGAAAAGCTAAAACTCCTTTTTATATTATGTTTAAACCGTGATTAAGAGAAGTAGAGAGATTGAAGCTAGTATCTAAGTAGAAAATAACTAAGAGCAATCAAACGTAATAAGTAAAGCAATTAAGGAACACTCACAATCGTAGTGGTTCAGCTTTAACCTGGCCTACGTGTTGTGCTTTTCTTTTCCCTCACTCCCTTGCCCCTTTTCTTTTTCTTACAATTTTAGCAAACAATTGTCTCACAGAATTTTCAGCCCAATGTGTTGTGCTAAATGCAAGAAAACTTGGGGTATTTATAGATCCTAATTGGCTTCATAATTGGAGCCAAAAATTTAAATGTATAAAAAAAATAGGGTATAGGCGGTACCATCACCAGTGTCAGCAACACCACTGCCGAAAGCAGCCCGAAAAATAGGGTGACGACAGTACAACACGACCTGAGTAGTAAAACTGTCGGGAATTCAGGAAAAGTGATTCCTACCACTTTTCCAATCCCGACTTATACCTTCTATTGACCAATTCTCAAGTCAACCAATTGATTTCGACTTGAGCTCAATCCACTCTCCATAGTGGACCTGGTTTGCCTCACTTGAGTTCATTTGGATTCCTTCTAAAATTAACTCAAGTAGGACTCAAGCCATAATTAATGCTAACTACGACTTAACTATAATCAACATGACCAACAAGTCTCATTAGACCTTTCCAACTCCCGATAAGCTTTTCGGCTACCCCCAACGATCTTCCGGTGAGTGTCTCGGTCTTCTTCCGGCGAACTCTCTGACGCCATCCTGGCAAGCTCCTGACCTCGTTCAACAAGCTCCCAGCGAACTCTCGACGAACACACATGTTAGACCAACAACCCATCAATTAGTTTCATTATCAAAATCTAAGATTTAACACTTTGTCGGGTCTTTCTTGGCAACCTTTACCTTACTTGGTCTTTCTTTGTCCTTGCCCTTCTTAATGGTCTTGCTAGCCTTCCTTTTCTTTTTGGTTTCACCAATATACAAAACTGGCTTCTCCTTTTTGATGACACTCTCAGCTACCCTCAACATATTAAGGAGCTTAGGGAGGGTCACCTCAAACTTGCTCGTGTTAAAATTCATGATGAAGTGAGAAAATGAATCTGGAAGGGGCTAAAGTATAAGATCAACACATAGGTTATCCTCTAGGACTATTTCTAGACCTGTGAGTTTTTCGATCTACTCTATCATCTTTAGGTCATGGTTCTGAAGCAATGTCTCATATGTTATTCTAGCTCTGAAGAGACTCTTGGATATCTCATATCTTTGAGTTCTTCCCTGTTCCTTAAATAACTAATGGAGATGAAGAATGATAGAATTGATATCCATGCTCTTATGTTGCCTTTGTAACTCAAGAGTCATGGAGACTAACATGTAGCATTTTGCCAACGTGGAATCATCTATATACTTCAAATAATGAGCGATCTCATCCTCGCTTACCGCTTCCTCCACCATGGGCACAATCGTATCATGGACATACATGATTTTCTCCATTGTGAGAACAATTCTTAAATTATGGAGCCAATGTAGCTTGGATCAGTGAGGCAGTGGGCATCAAGTAAGTATGCCACGTAGGGGGTTTGTGAGCGACATGTTTCTGACAAACAAGATATAGCATAAATAAATAACATATAAGATTTTATAAAAAAATAATTAAGATATGGACTTCTATCTTAATTTACTCCCAGTAATTTATTTGGCGAATCACATCACACCCTTGGCACATAAAGGGGAAGTCTCTAACAGACTTCTAACGGGGATCAAGAACCAATTGGTGTCTTAGTTCAACCTTAAGGGACTCAACTAATTACACTAAGCCCAAAAGGTAGGCAACTTTTACCAATCACAACTCTTTGTGATTCCCGTCAGCCTCCGAACCATCATAGTCTCAAGGGACTCGATCAACCATGATATTCAATTAAGTCATCACCACCATTACAAGATGAGTCTGATTTGATAATACGCTCTCGAGGGACTTGACTAAGCATACCATGTCCTCAGGTCACCGGTAACATCTCTATATCATAGGCAAGATCTTGATCACATAAATAGGTGAGCCTTAAGGGACTCAACCAACTCAACCTATGTCATGATTTAATTTTTTCTATAACCATGGAAGGTCATGTTGGTCAATCTTATTGCCTTACGCTCACCGACGTAATATTATCCAAGGAGGGTTTTTTGTTTTATATCGGTCTCTTAGTATGTCGTGTTACATACATATATATTTACTATATCTACATCGCATGTAAATATATATATATATATATATATATGTGTGTGTGTGTGTGTGTGTGTGTGTGTGTGCATAACACATCATATATGCATGCCACATTGGATGATCATGAGCCATCATCTAATATGATTAAGCCCGAGCCAATGGGCCTAATCACTCACAATAGGATCTAAGTGTGCATCGGCGCATCTCCATGTCCTGTGATCGTTGATCTCATCATCATCGGATCCGTCGGATCCTCACCGCATCACTACGCATCATAATCTCCCGCCACGGCATCGTGGGCCCCGTTGTCACCTCCAAGCTTCTATTGTGCCTCTCCGTGTAATTACAAAATAATCATAGTCATGTAGGCCTGACAATAAACGAGCAAATCGGAGGCTCCCAAGCTCTAATAATAATAATAATCACATGTACACACATCATATCACATAGCTCATGATCAACAATCCATATCATACATCACATGTACACATATAGGATTACTAGATAATAATAATTAATTACATAATTTAATTAATTATTTTTTAGAATTCGGGACATATCAAGAATTTTTATTATTATTAAGGGTATTTTCATAATTATGGACAAAAGGATAGGCCTCGAAATTTTCAGAATTATAAGAGTATTTTTTAGAATTTTGTAAAGGATGACATAACTCAAAATTTTATAAATTCTAAGGGGCAGAATCATCCTTTTACATAGAAAAGAAAACCCTAACCGTTTGCCATGTTCTTGCAGTCGCCGTCATCGCTCCTACGCAAGGTGGCAACCCTTGCCCGCGGGTGATCGTCCTCGCAGGCGGGCGGGCGTCGTTGCCCTCCCACAGTGCCTTTGCTCGTAGGCGCCTACGAGCAATCGCCCTTGCATGCGATAGCCCTGGTAATGTGCGGCTACCCCTTGCAGCCTGGCCGCCCTTACAAAGGGCCTGGCCGCGGGCGACCGCCATTGTAGGCAGCCTTGGCCGTAGTTGGCCACCCCTTCAGGTGGCCCAGCCATGGGTGGCCGCCCCTGCGGGGGCTTGACCATAGGCGGCTGCGCCCCTCACTGCCTTCGCTACAAATCGCAGCAACGAATGCATCAAATAGTTATATGTGATTCATTCTCATCACACGTAGTTTAAGACCAATTTTTTGCATGAATAACCTTGGCTTTAACACCATAGTTGGGAAACCTCGGCGTGAGCATCACATGCGTAGTGGAAGATTAAAATAAAACTGATTTCCTATGTAGATCAAAATCATCGTGCAAATATTGGTACATAGAAAAAGTCACAAAAATGAAAACCACATTGTGTGAGAGATTGTTTACCTAGGGAGATCATATATCTCTATTTTTCCAAATCTAAATGGAGAGGATGAAGGAGGTCAAATGTCCTCCTCTCTAGCGGTATCCATATAATGGATTGTTGTTGCAATACTCCTCCAATCGCAGCCCCAAGTCTCGTTACTCTTGAGTAGAAGGAGGTAGGAGAATAGGAGGGGGCGGCCAAATGTGCAGCCTATCATCTATGTGCCTCCCCTCCTATTTATAGAGAGACACCCATATAACCCTAATGGATCCTACCTTAGTGGGTATTGGATCTCTATCCAATTACCCACTAACTTGGATTATTGGATCTCTATCCAATAATCACCTTTGGCCTCTAATTAGTTCTCATGCAAGGAACCCATCAATGTAGAGTCTCGTTTAATGAGAATAGGGGCTAATTGTGTAACTCATATCCAATCCTCTATTCGTTGAAGTATCCACCATATGTGTGTGACCCTCTAGGCATAATGTTGAGCTAGCTGTGAGTCCTACCTATCAAAACTTCATCTGACTTAGTGAATTAATATATCATAATAATTTACTCGAGTCATCGACTATGACGTACTATGCCACTACGCCATAGTCCTCATACGGTATAGGGGATCTTATCCATTGGACCTATCTGTCCTCAGTTACTATGTATCTATAATCTCTCACCCATCTAATAACCCAAAGACCATATACCGAGCAAGGTACTGTCAGGCCACATACGGAATCTGTCTTTCTCACTCTAATCGGATTCTTCGGGAGAACTCCTCTCTTAATTCGACCAACCGAATCAGGGATTTACCTGAGCGAGAGTATACAGATCCTCTATCGATACTCAATAGCCTTCGTAAGGTTAGCTACCAATCCCGATAACCTGTTGTACCAGATCTGAAACTTTTCAAACCTATATGTCCGACATCAAAGAGAGGAGTATTTAAACAAGATATCTTTGGTGTCTCAAGTTTAAGGACCAGATACACAACAAGGACAACGGAATCATTATCTAATGCTAGGTATCATTAACCATACAATATTATGTAAGCTGATCAATCAGTGAACTCATTTTTCAATGAGCACATATATTATATCCTTAGTGTCTCCACACAAGTGGCTCTGAGACTAGCCGTTTCCATCATGTGGACAAGTATATTGTCTATGTAGTTGTCTCGATGTCCCTCTCGAGCAACCTATTATCGAGATTATTTAGGATCTGTGTTTAAAAGTGAATTAGTATCATTAACGTGATCTCATCACGATCCAATTCTCATTGCATAGAACCAAGGACATCACAATATATATATTCAACAGATAATATAATGTGAGAATATGCTAATAAATAATAATATAAAAAGATTGTGTAGCGTGTCACACGTGTCATCGTTGGCATGATTGGCTTGGTGGGCACCTTAACCAATAGAGACTTAGATAGATTCTATATGTGGCGTAAAAGTACCATGTCCAATATACTGTCTCTGGGATATTGGTTGGATGAGGGACTATAGATATACGATAATTATGGACAAACAGGTCTAATGAATTTGATCTCTTTGTATCGTTTAGGGACTATGGTGCAATGGCCTAATATATCCATAGTCGATGAGTCAATATTATGAGGATAATAATTCACTATATCAGAAGGAGTTCTAATGAGAGCGACTCACGGCCAGCTCATTATCGGGCCTAGAGGGTCATACACATATGGTGGATACTTCAGCGAATAGATGATTGGATATGAGTTATCCAATTAGCCCATGTTTTCATCGGATGAGAACTTACATTAATGGGCTCCTTGCATGAGGCCAATTAGAGACCAAATGAGATTATTGGATAGAGATCCAATAATCCAATATTAGTGGATAATTGGATGAGATCCAATAACTAATAGGGTAGGACCTTAAGGGTTTTTGGTGGCTCTCTATAAATAGGAGGCAGGGGTGACACATAGATGATATACTGCACCTTTGGATATGAGTTATTCCTCCTCTATAAATAGGAGGCAGGGGCGACACAAGAATTACGAGATTTCTGGCTCTGATTAGAGGAGTATCACTACAGCAATCCATCATGTAGATACCGGTAAAGAGGAGGACACTTGACCTCCTTCATCTTCTTTATCAAGATCCAAAAAAAATAAGGATATATGATCTCCCTAGGTAAATAATCTCACACATAATACAGTTTTTCAGTTTTGTGGCTTTTCTCGCATCGATCTTTGCATGATAATTTTGATTTACGTGGAAAACCAATTTTGTTTTAATATTTCGCTACTACTGATGCTCCCATTGAGGTTTCCCAGCAACAGGACATACTTAACATGTGAAACAAAAGTATTCGATAGATTCGTAGGCGCTGCCTTTGTCGGTAAGCAGCTCCTCCTCTAGCCTTGTGCGCACATCGCCTCTCCGTAGGTGGCCAGCGCATGCATCTTCAAGCATAATAAGAATGCGTAGAAGAATTATATGTGATTCAACACAACACACATAGTTTTTAAGCCAATCATCGTATAATTAATCTGGCTCTGATGCCACTATTGGGAAACATGATTGGAGCATCACATGTGCAGCAAAAAAACAAAAATAAAATTGTCTTCCCATGTTTATCAAATCATCATGCGATGATTGATGCATGAAAAATCATAAAACTGAAAACTACATAACATGTGTTAGATGTTTTACCTAGAGAGATTATATATCCTTGAAAAATCAGATCCGAAGGAGAGGATGAAGAAGGTCAAATAGCATCCTCTCTAGTGGTATCTACACAATGGATGCGGCGAAGACGCATTTTAGATTGTTGCAAGATCTCCCTCTCCACGTAAAGCACAAAAGAGTTATCGGAATGAGAGGAGGCTGAGTAGAATAGGAGAGGTGGCCACCAGAAGCTCTAGTCTATGAACCCTTTAGCCCCTCCTATTTATAGAGGTCCCTATGAACTTAACCTAAATGGATCGTACTCTATTGGGTATTGTATCCATATCCAACTACCTAAGCCTCTTAGATTAGTGGATCTTTATTCAATAATATCTTAGTAGCTCTTATTAGATCTCATCCATAAGATCTAATAATATAGTTGCTTATTAGATATCTAATAAAATAGAGGCTCCATGGGTATCTCATATTTGAACATCTACTTGTCACAACATCTATCATTTGTGTGTGTCCCTCTAGGCCTAATATCAAGATGGTGTTGAGTTGCACCTATTAGAACTCCTTTTGACTTAGTGAATTATTTATCCCATAATAAGCCACTCAACTCATTGACTATGAACGTACTAGGCCACTATGCCATAGTCCCAAACAGTATAGGAGGATCTAATCCATTGGACCTGTCTGTCCATAGTTATCATGAATTTATAGTCCCTCATCCGTCTAATATATTTGAGATTGTATATCAAGCATGATACTATTAGGCCTCATATGAAATCCATCTAAGTTTCACTCTAATTGGATTCTCCCAAAAAACTCATCTCTTAATTCGAACAACCTTGGCCAGGATTTGCTTGAGTGAGAGCACACAGGATATTCCTCTCATAATACCTTAAGTGGATGATCCTCTATTGACACTCAATTACCTTTATAAGGTTAGCGATAAATCCCGATAACCGATTATACCATATCTAAAATTTACAAACTTGTATGTCCAACATCAAAGAAATGAGTTCTCAAATAAGACATACTTGGTGTCTCAAGTCTAAGGACCAGATACATAACTAAGATTATAGAATTATCATCTAATGTCAGGTATCATTAACTATCTAATATTACGTAAGTGAATTAATTAGTGAACTCATTTTCTAATGAGCACGTGTACTTAGTGTCCCCACATGAGTGGCTATGAGATCAGCCACCTTTATCATATGGATGGTTATACAATACACCAGTCTTTCCAGTTATCTCGATGTCTCACTCGAGTAATCATTGACCGGGATTATTTAGGGTCTATGTTTAAAGGTAAATTAGTTTCATTATCATGATCTCATCATGAACTAATTCTCATTGCACTGATCCAAGAACATCACAATATATGCAATAGGCAATATAAAGTGAGAATATACTAATAATAATAATAATAAGCAAAATGATCACACAATCAATCACATATGCCATTACTCACGCGAGTGGCTTGTAAGGCACATGTAACCAATAGGAGTGACCCGCTTGTTTACTTGAAAAAGCTATTATATCTCTCTTAGGTGTTAATACAAATGAGAGAGCATTCTTCTTATACCAATTGTTAGGTTTGTAATGGCACAAAGACCAGGGGGAGGGGGGGTTGGGGGATAATTAGTGCTATAAAAAATTTAACCAACTATAAAAGTTTCTCATAAAATTTGTATCAAAAATTTAGTTAACTAAATATTGAGTGTGAGTAAGGATTGCAAGTAAAGTGAATAATAATAATAAGCAATCACAAATAAGTATCATAAATAAAAAATATGGTTAACTAAATACTGAGTGTGAGTAAGGTTTGCAAGTAAAGTGAATAATAATAATAAGCAATCACAAACAAGAATCACAAATAATAGAAGAAATACAAACAAATTTATAGTGGTTCAGTCTTCCTAAACTACGTCCACTTCCGATTCCTCTTCTCTCGAGGCCATTGGTTTTCACTACCCATCTTCTTTCTAATGGGTGAAGATCAACTACATGCCTAAGATAGAACCTTCAAACTCATTCTTTTATAAGATATCTCTACCTCCTACAACTTAATATCACAACTAAACTTAAGAGGGAGTAAGCAACTCAAACAATGCTCAAAGAGAGAGCTACAACACTCCATAAACTTAGGAATAGATGCTCCATCAACTAAGTCACATCCCCTTCTTCCTCAATTTTTAATACTAGAAGCCTTGCATCAAAGCTTCAGCCAACTCTTGTGAGAATTGGCTCCAAAAGGCTTCAAGAATATAACCAAAAATTTTAAATCCTTAAAAAATTTGGGGTGGTACTACCATCTTGACGTTACAATTTTGGACTAGGTAATAGTACCATCATAAAATTTAAATTTTAAGTGGTACTACCATTGCCCTAGGTAGTACTACTATCACCATAAGTGGTTCTACCATTAGAAAGCCTGACAAGTACAAAACAATGCTTGTCTGTTAATTTAATCGGTACTACAGCTTGGGCCTAGTGGTACCACTACCCAAGCCTATTTTAGGCCATTAGTTTGGCCTTCTAAGAGGCCTAATTAGCCAACTTCAAGTCCAATGGCTTTCTTGATAAGTTTGAATTGTTTCAACCCAACACCAACTCAAATTGACCTAAAATAATCTCAACCAAGACTATAATAAATTAGCCACATACTTGACATATTTATGAAGCTTTCGACATATTGAACGCTCTTCTAATATGTCATCCAATCTTTTAGCGCTTCATTCGAACCTTTAGCACGTCACCCTTTCCTCTAGTATATCGCTTATTCCACTAGCATGTCAACTTTCTAATGACATCCAATCTTTCAATAGAATATTTGATCCTTCTGGTATGATGCCCGAATCTATAGCATGAAGTTTGATTTTGGGCATCTCAACCAATCTTTTGGCTCGATATTCAATTTTTGATATGATAATATTTTGATACAACATCTGACTCTCCTGGTCAATAGTTGATACTTTGATGATCCAAGTTCATGATCTAAGTATTTCATGCATCATTTATCTTAAAAATATATTTGACTAAATAAATTTATTAATTAATTTTATATCAAAATATAAGATTTAATATTGTATGTGTGAAAAACTTGGGCACTATAATACATTACTAAAAGTCTCAGAAGTTATTGGAATTTCATAAGACACCTGATATGATCCATATTTCTCTAATAATAATCTCAATAACATTGTTATATGAAGTTAGCTAATGATCAAATAAAATTGCTTTTACTAGTAATAAATGAGGGTGTTACCAAAATTATTTTAATGATGAATAAAAAGCATTAAGTATAAGATATTAAATATTTCATGAAAAGTAAAGGAATGAAATCCTTTCTATAGCCTATTATATAGGTTTATGGGTATCCATCAAAGTATAAACATTCTTGAATGTCTATAAGATAGAAATTTAAAACATCAACTGTTTGATAGTGCATAAACACAAGAAGTCTGGTGTGTACATCTAAAGGCGTGTTCTTAGTGTATATGTAGTTTGTAACATAAGGTACAAATTTGAGTTGTTTCTTTGATGGAATTGGTTTATTTAATTTAATTTTGCATTTTATTTCAATCAGTATTTTCTTGTAGTTCTCTTATTCTTGTGTCATAATAAGTTTATCATTTCATATTTTTCTCTTTTCAACCATTATAGATGTTATATAATGGGTTTATTGGTTTTGTCAAATTGGTAGCGATTAAAAGAATAAAAACCAATTTGAAGGCATGCATGTATCATGAAATATATACATAAAGTGGAAATTAGGCATACCAAAAAGTTTTCTTTGCCTTGGATTGTCTTAGAGTTATTAATATTTGATATTTTGATAAAGGAGATAATCCTTTTGGGTACATTGTAATTGATTCACATTATATGATTTGTAATGGACATGTCTTAACCAATTAAAGTTATACTTTTGCTATGCTAAGAATTTCTTAAAAAAGATTATGTGACTTATTGTACATGTATGTGCTCTATGATATTTCAGTTTTTTCTTGTACATGCACCAGTATGAGGATTTGTTGATGAGCTTACTATGCGATATCCAATAAAATTTCAATATTTATAAACTAGGAGTAGCAACACATCTAAATTCACAATGTAATATTGATTGATTAGAGTCACATCTATCATTAGATAATTAAATTAAGATGACTAAAAAAGAAGACAAAATAATATCACATAAGATTTCAATTAGACTGTATTTGTGAAGGGTAATCACTAGGTCCCATAGGGAGGTGGTTATGAATTCATTGTGATAAGACAATAATTCAAAATTTTAATTTTAATAGAATCACAAGTATGAAAATTTATTTAAGTTTTCATATTATCAATCTTATTAATTAAAGTTTAATGTAAATTCTCTTGATGCACCACTACCAATCGGAAGGTTAGAATTTGTTTTAATAAAAATTATTCAATTTACAACAGAAAGTTGATAATTTTTTTCATGGTTTTACAATTTTCCTTCTAATCTTTTTTCTGATGTTCCTGCTTCGAATGGTGATAAGTTTTTGACTCGAAATAATATGTTCTTCTGACTCTTGGGTGCATGGATCTTGACATGGCACTCTTTATAGATAAACAACTTATTCTCATGAATTTGTCACTTGAAGAAACAACATATGAGTGGTGCAAGTGATTCAATCACTGAAGTATAATGCTCGTTAGATCTCATGTCAATAAGAGCATTCAAGTTTTTTTGTTTTTTTATGCCAAGAGTAAGTGGCGAAGGTAGAATTTAGCAAAGGACCTTGTGATAATCTATCAAAATCTTATGAGGTTCTATTTCTGAATGTAATAAGGTCAAGGATCTTAAAAAAGCTATCAATGGACAATTTTTAACGTTAGATTAGATACTAGCATATAATGTAAATGAGGGATATTGTAATCTAATTAAGTCCTTGGAGATTCTTAAAGGGACATCTATGACTAGTTCATTTCATATTAAATTCTCTTCTTGTGAAATTTGGCCCATTTACGAATTTATATAATATATATAAGAAAAAGATTGGTTGTTAATGATATTTTGACCATGTATATACAATAGGAAGAAATGTTGAAATATGAGAAGCTTGATGAGAAAAGAAAAGTACTCTAGCAATTCACATGAAGAGTTACAAGTGGAAGGGCAATGATATCCATAATGAACAGAATAATGAACATTACTAATATAGTAACAGGATAATAAAGTTCATTTCTTCTTTTATAAGAAAAAAAGGATCCACATAAATGATAATCAAAAGCACAAAAGTTGGCTTGAAAATAAAAGTACTTCTATGTCTCTAATTTTTATGAATCATTTATTACTGATGCTTTGACAATACCTAGTGGGTTGATTGTAGTTGATAAATTCATATCATGAAAACCATATAGGACTTTCTCAGTCTAAGAATGCTGAGACAAAATGAATTATGCATATAAGTAATCAATCGGATGCATTCCAATGTGGAAAGAATAGGGACTTATAAACTTATTTTGAAAACTAGATTTATTTTGGATCTTAAAAATAGTGTTTGTTTATGATAGAATCTTAAAAAAAGCTCTATAGATTTTGACCCTTGAGGGGATCAACCCTCCTAGATTCGACACAAGGCTAAAATAAAATTGATAATTACCTGATAAAAGAGAGGGGGTGGCTGCATCATTATATAGGGTTACAAATCATAGCCCATGGGGTGATTGCCTAACTAAAATTATCATTTTGCCCCTTCTATAGTCTACCTGTCTTAAAGGGAACAGGTGGCGGCTAGGTTGGCTCTGTAGCTGACCTAAGCAGGGGGAAACCCTAGCCGACTAGCCTAGTAAAAGGGGCGTGGCCACTAAGCTCTAAGGCCCCAAAATAAACCCTAGCCACACTTCTTTGTAGGATAGAAGTGACTAGGTAGAGTTTTATTACAATCTCATAAGGTTCTTATTGATTAATTCTAAGTGATTAAGACTCATGTTGGAGTCCTATCAAACCCGCCCTCTTCAAATCAGCCTTGTCCTTAGGGCTGAGGTTCCATGAGCTCCTCATATGATTCTCATGCTATCATCAACTGAACTTCGGCCTCCTCATTAGCTGGGGTGTTAGTTGGAAGGATTTGAGCTGAGTCGTCTTCTTTAAATTTTTATTTGTGGTGGGATACTTGGCAGATCAATTGTAATTTTGATCTGGTGTACGAATCTGATCTCTAGGTTAGGGCCCCAATGTGATCCTCAATTTTATAAGGCCCAAAGAAATATGAAGACCACTTCATTAAGGCTCGAGTATCCTGCTGATCGGTTTGGAGGTATAGAAAAACTCGATCTTCAATTTTTTGTCCATTTTAAAGTTTGTTAGGAGGTCGTTTCTTCTTTGTAATTGCTGCCATATGATTAATCTTTAGTGATAGCCAATCTTTCTTTTGGAATAGTAACTGCCCTCTAGTATGGTTTAGGATGATGAGAGCCCAATCCGGAGTGAGCATGAAATGCAATTCTTCTAGTTTTACTCCTCTTTCGTGTCACAGACCTGTATCTAACCATATTTTCAATTTGGTAGTAATTAGTATCTCCTATAAAAACCTCGTGTGGAGTGTGGGGTAAGCCTTAGTGTAAATTAGGAGTCGACCATCTTGTATAAGAATAACCCCAATTCCAACACCTGATGCGTCAGCCTCAATGACAAAAGTGCGCTGAAATCAAGTAGTGCTAGGACTGACTTCGTCGTCATGGCGACTTTGAGTCGTTCGAAGGTTGTAGAAGCTTGTTTTGACCACAAGAAGATGTCTTTCTTCTTGTAGGGATGTGAGAGGGGCACGAACCTTTTCATAATCTTTCATAAATTTATGGTAGTAGCCCGTGAGTCCAAGGAAGTCGTGCAGCGATTTTACGTTTGTACATTTCGGCCATCCTTGCATTGCCTGGATCTTCGTCGAGTCTACCACCACTCCCTCCTCTAATATAATGTGTCCAAGATACACCACTTTATACTATAAGAAGTTGCACTTTGACTGTTTAATATAAAGAGTATTCTCCCAAAGAATTGTTAGAATAGTTCGTAAGTGCTGAAAATGTATATCAAGCGTAGGGCTATAAATGAGAATATCATCAAAGAATACCAATACAAACTTACATTGAAAAATCTGAAAGATGTCATTCATCAGTCTTGGGAAAGTAGAAGGAGATTCGTAAGTTGGAAAGGCATTACCAGAAACTCATAGTGGCCATTATACGTGCGGAATGTAGTTTTCAGAACATCTTCAGTGCATACCCGAATATGATGATAACCGGAATGAAGATCCAACTTAGTGAAGACTCGGGCTTCTTTTAATTCATCCAAGAGCTCATCTATGACTAATATAGGATATTTGTCCTTGATAGTGATAGCGTTCAAGGCCCGATAATCAATGCACATTCGTCATGTATCGTCCTTGTGCACCAGTGAAGAATAAGGGCTGCAACTCTATCGAATCACCCCGGTGTCAAGCATCTCATGTTCTTGATCTCATCCTTTTGCAAGTGAGGGTAGTGGTATGGATGTAAATTTGCTGGAGATTTGCTCATCAGAATAGGAATACGGTGGTCATGCGGCCAGTTAGGGGGTAACTCGTGTGGCTCCATGAAAACATCCGTGAATTCATCCAGCAAGAGGGCAAGCTTAGGATCTGAATTTTGTATATTCTCCCCCTTAGATGGCTGTTGGATATGCATCAAAAATCCATCATGTGCTTTATGCAAAACTTTCTCCATTTATTGTGACGAAACGGTGGAAATTTGGCTCTCGCGCTTGTCTCATAACATGACCTGTCTCCCTTTGTAATAAAATTTCATGATTAATTTAAAAAATTTCCAAGAGATATCACCTAGTGTTATGAGCCATTCGATCCTAAGTATAACTTCATAATCATCGATGGGTATGAGGAAGAAATCAACTACCACTTCTTGGTCTTGGAGGAGTAGTTTCACCCGTGGGCACCGTTGGTCGTAATTAAAGATTTGGCCGTCGGCGACCTTTACATCGAACTTGTTGCAACTTTTGATTTGAAGCACCAAACATACAACAACCTTACTATTGAGGAAGTTATTTGTGCTACCCGTGTTGATGAGAATGGTGATGGGTTACTGTTTTAGAAGTCCTCCAACTTTCATCGTCTGTGGGTTGGAGTAGCTGGTCAATGCGTGCACTACGTAGTCGGTCAGTTGGGACTCTTCCTCCATGGCTTCTTCAGGTTCAAGGGCTTTTTTAGATATTTCATTGTCCTCATCCTCTATTGATTCAATCACGAGGAGCTGGCCCTTTTTGTAGCGATGTTCGCGGCTCCATGGTTCGTCGCAATGCCAACACAACCCTTTGGCCGATCGTTCGCGAAGCTTGTCTCTTGTCAACTTTTTTAGTGCGGGGGCTTGGAAGGTAGTAGAGGGGGTAGTAGGCCTCAGCATGGCTGGTCGGGGAGTGACCCTTGGCCTTCGTACCTCATGGTTCAATCGTTCTTCTTGGATACGCATGAAGAAAATCACCGCCATAAGTGTGTACGGTTACCGCGCCTTTACTTCTCCTCGGATCTCCGGCTTTATGCTCTCAATAAAAGTACCTAAAAGTTATTTCTTAGACTAATTCTCAATTTGGTTAGATAAACGCTCAAATCTTGTTTGGTATTCTTGTATTGTAGAGGTTTGATGAATCTTTACTAATTGTCCATCGATGTTATCGAAATCGGTTGGTCTAAAGCGGTTTAGTGGTCCTTCCTTTAATCGCTGCCAAGAGAGTCCTCCATGGGTGTGTTCAAACCAATTGAACCACTGAATAACATCTCCCTCGAGGTGTATGGCAGCAATCTCCACCCGTGTAGCGTCGGTGGTTCGGTAGAACCAAAAATAGCGCTCCGCACGCGAGATTCATCCGATCGGGTCTCCTTCCTCCCATCTTGGGAAGTCAACCTTCATGCATGGATTGTTGGGATCAGAGGTGATGTGTCCATGCTCTTGAGGATCATCCTGCCAACCTGAAGTCTCTCTATGGTGTGACTTCCTCGGGCTTGATAGTCGGCCCGTGCTGAATTCGGGAAAAACTGATCGCATCTTCTCCTCCATGTGGCTTTCAAAGGCTTCAAAGTTTGAGTTGATGGCCTCCTTTGATGCCATGGTGTATACCTCTAGATGTGCAATATTGAGATCTCTCTTTTGTTGTCGGGTTAGTGGCATGAGAATTTTGGAGAAGGGGTGGTCGGTTTGTCACGGACAATAATGTAAATAAGGTGTTCGATGAAATGCTCATGTTTGTCTGTGTCCTTCGGTTTGTGTACATACCTTGTACAGCAAGTAGCGGGCATGTAGTAGGCTTATCAGCCCTAGTTTGGTTTTCTTTGTGGCCGATTTTGGCTTGTAAATATGAGTCTCTTGTAAGCACTTGCGGGGACTTCGGTCTGTAATGGACTATAATCCTTTGTGTGTAACCTCTCTGAGTTTATAATGTCCAAGGGTGTAATTTGTATCTGTCTTTATAAAGTGTTTGCTTGGGTAGTTGCTTGTGGATCCTATTGGAATTGCTTCTTCTGGCCCATTTTCTCTTTTGTAAGTCTAAAGGACCTTAGAAAATCTCGGGGAAGGCTGACATTTGTGAACAGACATGCATAGGTGTCACACGGCTTAAGCAAAATTAGCTAAGCATGTGACATTATGGTGTCAGAGCCGGACAATCACACGCAGAAACACTCACCATACAAACGTGGGGGACCTAGCTGGGCTGAATGGAGGGCAGCCAGCACACGCAACCATTTGGGGAAACAGATATTCAGATGTAGGGAAAGGAGTCACTCAGAGGAGTGGGCATCTAGGCTTGGCATTAAGAGGAATGGCCAACCCTCTTCGCGAGAGGCACCACGAGGACAAGCGAAGAAGAATGCATAGCGCACAAAATTGGGATGGTTGAGTTCGAGCTATGGCTCGACACTGGTAACCAAACTTGACAGTGCTATAGGCAATCGGGGCACTTGGTGAAAAATGAGATCGTATAAAGTGGGATGTGATGCTCAATGACTGTAAGAGTTGTGCAAAGCTCAAAGAGATGAAGGGAATTGCTAACTCAAAGGCTTCGGTACTCATGCAAGGGCTTGTACACAGACGACCGAGTGTTCGTGCCCATCCCAAGGAATGATCGGAACTCGACGCAATGGAGCATCAGAACTTTCTCTTCGACATGGAAATGATACATTCATAGGTGGCTAAAATGTGAAACAAGTATGACACAATGCTAGATCTTGAAGGGTGCAGTGAGGACTGTATTGGCGAAGAGTCATAATCTAGCAAGTGCATTTGCGGGGGCAGAACAAGACACAAGTTGTTTAGCAAGATAGAGTAGTCCAAAGGGGATGGTGGTCTCTGAAACCTCCAATGGGAGGAATGCAAGATGAAAGTTGCTCCAACATAATAGATATCTAGGAGGGATAAGTTCTAGTTCTCTAGAGGGAGAATCATGTGCAACATACCACACATATTGAGGAAGAGTTATTCAAGGCAATATCTTTACAATGTTCAACGGACCGAACGAGTGATGAGGAGTTATCGCATGATCTCAAATGAGGTAGTGTATTGGTGGATACATTTCGAGATCAAGTGGGGGAGCAATTTAAGGCAACATCATATGAATGCACACTTAGAGTCGATGTGGAAATCGAACTCAACGGAGGGTTGAATCATGGAATAGTGGGTGCGAGGATCATCATCAACTCAATGCAAATCGAGGAGCAGAACTACTTGGGTGGAACTTAGTGAAGTTTCCAAGCCCCATGAAGGGAGTCGACATTGAAGATAGAACATGGAGCGGAGGCATAGAGCTTTCCTTGGATGGAGGTCAAGGGCATGAACTCTTGTAGAGGCAAGAGTGGGATCATGTTGTTCCATGGGTTCTTTATTCTGATGGGGCAGACTTATCTTGCATGGTGCCAAAGACAAAGGGAGCTTCGAGGCACATACACCTTACCTCAGAGATGCATTTGATAAAGTAACTAAGGTGATTCAACTTGCAGAGGCAAAGTTGGGATCAAGATACCTTAGCACTAGGCAAGAGGATACAGAGATGGGTACTCTTGAAGAATATGTCACAGTGTTGTCATTTGAGTTGTTAAGAACAAGTGGTGCATAGTGGAGATTGTGCTGGTAGGGGATAGAGGCTCAGGATCCAGACAATTATGCACCAATTCTAGCGAAGTCAAAGACTTCAGGAGCTACTAGGCGACAGACTGTCCTAGAGCTATGCTTCATCCAGGTGTCACCCAAGAGTGGGTGGACGAAGGTGAATTACCAAGGGAGTGAACAAAAAATAATCGAAGATGGTGGAGGCCCTATGATATGTTGGCAGAGGCTACACATGGAGAAGTCATTGTCTAAGTTCATCATACGAGAATTTGTATGCAATGGAGATATCACCAGGAGGCGACATGGTGCAATGGATCGTGGTGGAATAGTTCGTGGCAATGTAAATTAGTCGATCATGCGGTGGTATGATCAGGATTTACTGGGAGCCCCACTTTGGTGTACGACACAACAAGAGAAGGGCTATGGATTCAAGGAGTGAATGTCGTGGTACCGTAGAGGCGGGTTTTCGTGTGTGCATCGAAGCTTGCATTAGATGAAAGCCTTGGTCATCAGCATATGAGGGCTATATACAATCGAGGAAGAAGTTCAAGTGCAAGTACCAGTGAGTCCCATGGAGGGGGACGTGATCATGTTAATGATTAGGAGCTGCTAGGAGCTCCACTTTGGTGAACAATGCAACGGCAAGAAGGGCTATGGATTCAAGAGGTGAATGTCATGGTACCGCAGAGGCGGGTCTTCCATGTGTGTATTGAAGCTTGCATCAGATGAAAGCCTTGGTCATCAGCATATGGGGGCTATGTACCACCGAGGAGAAGTTAGATTGTAAGTACCAGTAAGTCCCATGGAGGGGACTTGATTATACAAAGGTATGATCGGAGCGACTGGAGAGTTGGACTGCTTCAGTACTCACATTCGCTTAAGGGAGCCCAACAAGTCAGCGGACAAGGCCGAGTAAGCGAACGTTGCTACCAAGGAAGCTAAGGAGAACAGAATTGGCACGAGCCCTGCAACAAGATGGCGGAGGCCATGCATGAGAGTTACAGTCTGTCTTTCCATCGACCAAGGAAAATTGCTAGGAGGACATAGTGGTATTGAAGTAAGTCGTCGAAAGGGGCGAGGAAGCGACGATGAGTCCAGTGGGGCTCGACTATCCAAAAGCAAAGTGTCAGTTAGAAAGGAAGTGAACTCGGAGGAGCGCCATAGTGTCGCAAAGGCAGATCTACCGATTGTGAAGGAAGGGATACAAATGCAAGACAATAGATAGTAGGGCTATGGGCTTGGCAGCACCATGGTACCGCAGAGGTGGGACTCCTATGGAGTCATCGATCCCTTGCTCTCATGGGGGGAGAGCATTGGTCGTAAAAAGGGGCCAAGGAGTTGTAGAATGCAAAGGCAATCTCCAAGTACCAAGACAGGGCTAAAGGGCAGAGGCCAAGAAACTTCATAAGACCGATGTCGATGGGCTTCTCATCAAGATAGCCGAAAGCGAGGGACTTCGGATTGATGCAGGAGTGCTTAACCAAGGAACAAAGTAGGCAGTACATGGTACTGTACCTTTCTACTAAGAGGAATAGGCAACAAAGGTGATGGAGAAGATGGTACAATCCCAGAGGTGACCAGAACTATCAAATACTTACTCCAAGTTGGGGGACTCCAAATTGGGATAAACTTTTTGGTCTTTTCCGGCAAAACTTCTTGCATTCCAGAAGTTCAATGACAGTGGGAAGGCGAATAACAGTAGCTAACTCAATGCAAGGAGTGCAAACACTTCTAGTACTTCAGAAATGTGAGTAAAGAGCAGGCGAATGTTAGTAACCATCTCAATACATGAAGTACAAACTTGAGGAGACAGGCGAAATCGAGTAACCTTTACCTTCTCAACTCAAGAGAATGGGTGAAATTGAGTACTCAAATTCTCTTAACTCGAGGAGGTGAGCTATGTCAAGTAATCTTGCCTTCTCAACTACTAAGAGAACGAGTGAAGCCGAGTATCTCAGTTCTCTAACCTAACCAGCAGAGGAGCTCTGCATAAGTTCAGTGACCCTTCAAAGAAAGCTTATGAAAGACAATAGTTGTCAAATCCTCACCATTGGTGATCAATACTATTAAGAGTAGATTGTCCACTTTATTTCTCAATTAAATACCAATCGAAAGCGAGAGTGATGCGAACCTACTTGGAAGTGATAACTAAACGTGGAAGGATCAATGGCCAAACATTATGGAGGAAGGACCACAAAAACCTTACAGTCTGCGAGGCGATGCTCATTAAAGTTCTAACAAGCATCCACCCAGTTCAAGCAACACGAGTATACTGTGATACTAGCGCATAATAAGGCAATTCTTTTTCTCTATCAGAATGATCAGCGAGAACCAACAAGGATCAGTATAACTTAGCCAGCCCCACACCAGATTCAGTCATTGGTGAGTTGAAGCAGCATGGCGGATCATAGTTTGACTACTCAACAATAGCGGCAGAGAGCGGTTGGGAGCCAAAGGGGTGTGTTGCAGCTAAAGCAGAAGATTGAAGATTCAGCAAAATGTGAGGAGATGCAGTATCTACAGTGGCTTCGACGAGAACATCGAAGGAATAAGTGGGGGAGAATGTCATGGACAATAATGTAAATAATGTGTTCGATTAAATGCTCATGTTTGTCTATGGCCTTCGGTTTGTGTACAAACCTTGTACAGCAAGTAGCGGGCATGTAGTAGGCTTAGCAGCCCTAGTTTAGTTTGCTTTGTGGCTGATTTTGGCTTGTAAATATGAGTGTATCTTGTAAGCACTTGTGGGGACTTCAGTCTTTAATGGACTATTATCCTTTGTGTGTAACCTCTCTGAGTTTGTAAGGTCTATGAGTATAATTTGTATATGGCTTTATAAAGTGTTTGCTTGAGCAGTTGCTTGTGGATCATGTTGGAATTGCTTCTTCTGGCCCGTTTTCTCTTTTGTAAGTCTAAGGGACCCTAGGAGATCTCAGGGAAGGCTGACCTTTGTGGATAGACACACATGGGTGCTGCACGGCTTAGGCAAAATTAGCTAAGCCCATGACAGGTTGGAAGGTGAATCAGTTTGGATAGGAGTAGGCTGCGGTTTAGGGCTGATTTGGGTGGCTATTTGGTTTCAGTTTAGGGTAGGGTTTGAAGGGTTTTTGGTGAGGATGGTAGGGTTTAGTGATGAGAAAAAGAGAGTCTAAAATCCCACAGAAAATAACACTCAGATCCGATAGAATTCGATGAAAAAAAGTGCTGCGATGTGCAGTCTTACTGAACAGATTTTACGTTAGAGAAACGATGACTTCTCGACGTAATTTCCAGAGGAAAGTTCAAGGAAATTATACAGAAACCCTTAGTTCAGATGTTGGGAATACCAATAAAAAGTTTGGCAAAATTTTGACAGTGTAAAAGTAGAGAAATAGGGCAAAAGACGAAAGGTAGATCCTTCATTATAAAAATTCTAGAACTACGTGCTAGTGAAAGATTGCACAAGAAAAATCGATTCCAGAAGAAATTTTTTTGAGAAATCAATCCCAGATAAGCCAAGTTAATCCTTGGGAATGTGAAAAAATTTCCCCCAAAAAGGATAAATAAAAGTTCAATTTAAAGAGGCAATAATCGGCTAAAAATTTCTGTAGTGCTTCGCCTTCGCAATGATGATAATGTTTGCGACAGTAAAATTTTGAAAAATCTTCACCATATATAAGATAAAGGAATAACAGTAGCAAAGGCGTGGGCTTTGGAGTTTTTACCAAATTTATATTGTTGACGCAAGGGACTGCAGCAGATTGATGGATCTGCGGCTTGATGGGCAATGGTGGAGGCGACATCCAAAGCAATTATGGGAATTGCTTGGAAAGGTGGAGGCGACTGAGATGGCTATAGGGCAGCAAGAATGTGGCTTTGATACTAGATGATCGAACCCCAGAAGGAGCTCTATAGATTTTGACCCTTGAGGGGGATCAACACTTGAAACGCTGTAGGAGTTCCTCCCTCCTAGATTCAGCACAAGGCTGAAATAAAATTGATAATTGCTTAATAAAAGAGATAGGGTGGCTACATCATTATATAGGATTGCAAACCCTAGCCCATGGGGTGCTTGTCTAAGTAAAATTATCATTTTGCCCCTTCTATAACCTACCTGCCTTAGAGGGAACAGGTGTCGGCTAGATTGACTCTGTAGTCGACCTAAGCAGGAGGAAACCCTAGCCGACTAGCCCAGTAAATGAGGTGGCAGCCACTAAGCCCTAAGGCCCGTAAATAAACCCTAGCCACACTTTTTTATAGGATAAAAGTGACTATGTTAGATTTTATTACAATCTCACAAGATTCTTATTGATTAATTCTAAGTGATTATGACTTAATCCTGCTGAGTCCTATCTGTTTCATCATTCTTAAGATACTTACTTTCTATTTAGGAGTGATGCAAATCAGTTTTTCTATTCATTTCAAAGCTCTATGTTTAGCATTTTAAAAAGAAAAAGAATTATTCGAACTGAATCATTAATTGATGGTTTATTTAAATTTAATCTAGATTTAAAATTAGTTCTTAACTATTTTACTATGCATGATCAGAATGTCAGAAAGCGTGGTATTATTAATGAGCAATTCTTTAGTTTATGGCACAAGAGATTAGATCATATCTCTGTTGATTTCTGAACTTGTTTGAATTGCATAAAACATAAGCTATTCGATAAGTCCATTACAAGTGCCAAGATGAGTTCTGAAACTATAGAAATGATGCATACTAATATATGTTAGCCTTTTACTCCATGCCTCAATAGTTAAATATATATTATCTCATTCAAAGATTATCATACAAGATAATCGATATCTTTTATTTGAGAATGTTAAAGCTCTTTATCTTTTATTTGAGAAAGTTAAAGCTCTTGATGCCCTCAAGGCTTATAAAGTAGAAATATAGAAACAAACAACAAATAAAATCAAAATTATATGATTAGATAAGGGCCAAAAGTATTATGGAAGGTACATAAGAAAAGGACAAATGATGAGTCCATTTGCCAAATTCCTTATAGAATAAGTCATTATTAGGTAATATTCAATGCTTGTTACACATCAACAAAATGGGATTGCATAAAGAAGGAATCACATGATATATATGGTGTTTGGGTTCAATATCCATTGATCCGATGTCATATGTTGGGAAGTTTTAGTAGAGGAGAAAGATACCATTAATCGTGGAACGGAAAAAAACACAGTCTCTATTGCTTGGAAGATTAAAGTACCATATATAAAAGCTAAGTAATGGAATAAAAGCATGATAAAATAATTATAGATGTGTAAGAATATAATTTATCTTTTGACAACACTTGAGTGCTCTCGACAGGTTGAGGATCACTGTTGGTTTCAGTCTCTTATTTTCTCTTACTTTTGGAATCTTCTCTTCAGGTTTGAATAGTAGATAGCAGGGTTTTGAGACTTCTAACAACAAGATGAAGCTTTGGTATAGAGCTTCAACTGATAGAACTTGAGAAAGAGGGGTTTTGGCTTAGGTCCTTCAAGGGTATATTACACCTTGATTTTATAGGATTAAGAGTGTCCAAAGTCCTAGTCTGATTAAGACTTATCCTTAGTCTTATGTTGGATGCTATCATAGTTGACTAGGATTGCCTTGATGCTAGTTCCTACTAGGATTGAAACTGGGTTGACTTGAATCAGGTCTTTGAGCTTGAGATTGGACTTGGTCTTGGTTTGGTTTGATCAAGATTCAATTGGTGTTTGACTGGACTCTAGTTGGGACAAATTCGACTTTATCTTGAACTATACTAGATCATCACTAATTAGTGAGTCACATTTTGTTGAATCTTGCTTTAAGGCTTTTGCTTTCTCCATCCATAGTTCTAAGCTTTGTTGTGGTCCATCAATGTGGTTAGCATTGTCATGCCCAATCATACCACCTATGCATGTCATTTTGATGGGATTCTCCTTGTTGCTTATCATCATCAACTTGATGGCCTTCTTTCTCTTCTTAGGGTTTAAAGGTTGCTATTGTCTCTTTTAGTTTCTCCTTTTTTTCTCATGTTAGAGGTAGACCTTAGTTCTTCTTATGCTGAAGTGTGAGCCATGAGTTTATGGTAAGCAATCACCTTCCTTTTTTCTTAGCTAACAAATGTCAACTCTTTTTATCAATGTTGGGAAATCATGAGAGCATCACATGCATAGTAGAAAAATAAAACAAAATGTTTTAAATGTTTATCATGTCATCCTTTGATGATTGGTGCACTAAAAAATTACAAAATCGAAAATTAAGAATCGTGTAAGATATATTATAGGGAGATCGTATATCCCTAAAATTTCTAAATCCAATAGAAGATAATGAAGGAGGTTAAATATCCTCCTCTCTAGTGGTATCCACATGGTGGATCGATGCAACAATGCTCCTCAAATCATAGCAAAATGCTGACAACTTTTGCGCACTTTCTTCGTAGCTTTTGTGCACCACCTTGCAGCAAATGTAGAAGAATAACTCCTTTCTTCTTCGCTGTCCTCTTGCAGTAGGAAAAGAGGTGGTCGATTGAGAAGAGGTGGGGTGGAGGAGAACAGGAGGTGGTGGCTAAAGATACAACTTATCACCTTGTTGGTCGCCCCTGCTTCCTATTTATCGAGAGGCACCTAAAATCCTAATGGATCCTGCCTCAGTGGGTATTGGATCTCTATCCAATTACCCACACCTCTTGGATTAGTGGATCTCTATAATATAAATTTGTCTCCAATTGGGCCTCATGCAATGAGTTCATTGATGTTGGGTCTCATCCAATAATATAAGGGCTTATTAGATAACTCATATCAAATCTTCTACTTGTTGCAATCATCATGTTAGTTACAATTGCCCTACAAGCCAATCACGTAAGTGATGACATATATGACATGCTGCACGATCTTTTTGCTTATCATTATTATTAGCATATTATCACTTTATGTCACATATTGTATATACTGTGATGTACTTGGATCTGTGCAATAGGAATCATATCGTGATGAGATCATGATAACGAGACTAATTAACCTTTAAACATAGATCCTAAATAATCTCGCTCATAGGTTACTCGAGAGGAACATCGAGATAACTGAATAGACCAATATATTGTATACCCATCCATATGATGAAGGCAGTTGGTTTCATAATCACTCATGTGGGGACATTAAGGGTACATTACAGGTGCTCATTAGAGAATGAGTTCAATGATTGATCCACTTATATAATATTGGATGGTTAATGATACATAATGTCAGACAACGATTTTGTAGTCCGAGTTGTGTATTTGGTCCTTAGACATGAGACACCAATCATGCTTATTTAAGTACTCATTTCTGTGATGCCGGACTTATAGGTCTAGAAAGTTCTAGATCTGGTATAGCTAGTTATCAGGATTGGCAACCAAACTTGCGAAGGTAATTGAGTGTCAATAAAGGATCATCCACTCTCGGTATCGTGAGAGGAATATCTTCTATATTGCTCGGACAAATCTCTAGCCAATGTCGTTCAGATTGAGAGAGAAAGAGTTCTCTAGGAGAATCCAATTAGCGAGAGACTTGGATGGATTCGTATGTGACATTTGTTGAATATTATATATTGAATATATATATTGTGATGTCCTTGGTTATGTGCAATGGGAATCCAATGATGAGATCATGATAATGAAATCATTCGCTTTTGAACACGGATCCTAAATAATCTCGGTCATAATATGCTCGAGAGGGACATCGAGACAACCGGATATACCAATGTACTGGTCTCATAGCCACTTGTGTGGAGACACTAAGGATACAGAATAAGTGCTCAATGGAGAATGAGTTCATTAATTGATCTAGTTACGGAATATTGTATGGTTAATGATACCTAACATCAGATAATGATTCGATAGTCCTAGTTGTGTATCTGGTCCTTAGACTTAAGACATCAAAGATGTCTTTTTTGAGTACTCCTCTCTTTGACACCAGACATACAGGTTTAGAAAGTTTCAGATCTAGTAAAATTAATTATCGGGATGGGTAGCCAATCTTACGAAGGCTATTGAATGTCAATAAAGGATCATCCACTCTTAATATTATAAGAGAAATATCATGTATGCTCTCGCTCAAGTAAATCCCTAATCAGGTTGGTTGGATTGAGAGAGAAGAAGTTCTCTAGGAGAATCCGATTAGAGCAAGATTTGGATGGATTCCGGATATGGCCTGATAGTACCATGCCTAGTTTATTATCTCTGGGATATTAGATAGATGATGGATTATAGATACATGGTAACTAAGGACAAACAGGTTCAATGGATAAGATCCCCTATACCATCCGGGGACTATGGCACAATAGCTTAGTACGTCCATAGTCGATAAGTCGAGTAAATTATTATGAGATAATAATTTACCTAGTCAGAAGAAGTTATGGTAGGTAAACAATCTCTCACACAATGCGGTTTTTTGTTTTGCAGCTTTTTCTACACACGATGATTTTGATATAAGTGGAAAGTCGATTTTGTTTTGATCTTCCGCTCTGCATGTGATGCTCCCACTAAGATTTCCAATAGTGGTATTAGAGCTAAGGTTGTTCATTCAAATATTGGCTTTTAAACTACGTGCGATGAGATTGAATCACATATTATTGTTCTATGCATTACTACTGTAATTTGCAGCGAAGGCAATAAGGAGGGGGGCAGCCACTTGCAAGGGTGGCCAACCATGGCTAGGCCACCTGTAGGGGTGGCCGACTACGGCCAAGCCGCTGGCAAGAGCAGTCGCCCGTGGCCAGTCCGTTTGTATGGGCGGCCAAGCCACAAGGGGTAGCCAACCACTGCTAGGGTTGTCGCTAACTTGTAACGGACTTAGATAGTTTTGCCTAAGTCGTGCGGCACCCTTGGAAGTCTATCCGTAAAGGTCAACCTCCCTGAGACCTCCTAGGGTCCCTCAGGACCTACAAAAGAGAAAATAGGTTAGAGGAAGCACTTCACATGGGATCCACAAGCAACAACTTTAGTAAACATTTTATATACCAATGTAAATTATAAATATGGACTTTACAAGTTCTAAATAGTTGCACACAAAGGATAATAGTCCATTACAGACCGAAGTCCCCAGAAGTGCTTACAAGAATCACTTGTATTTACAAGCCAAAATCAGCCACAAAACAAACCAAACTAGGGCTACCAAGCTTACTACAAGTCCGTTACTTACTGTATAAGGTATGTAAACAAACCGAAGGACACAAACAAACATGAGTATTTCATTGAACACCTAGTTTACATTTTTATCCGTGACATTCTCCCCCACTTATTCCTTCAACGTCCTTGTTAAAGCTATTGTAGACGCTACATCTCCTCGCCTTTTGCCGAATCTTCAATCTTCTACTCTTGTTGCAACACGTCTCTTGGCTTCCAACTATTTTTTGTTATTTTTGTTGAGTAGTCAAACTTCGATTTGTCATACTACTTAAACTCGCCAATGACTACTGGTGTGGGGTTGACTGAGCTGTGCTGATCCTTGTCGATTTTTGTGGATCTTTCTAGTGAAGGAAAAAAACAATCCTTGTTATGCGCCAGAGTTACAAGCGGTCTCATATTGCTTAAACTGGATGGATGCTTGTTGGAGGTTTAACGAGTATCCCCTCGCAGACTTTAAAGTTTTTAAGGTCCTTCCTCCATGATATTTGCTTATTGATCCTTGATAAATCAAGGCCCCTCTAGATGATAAATTAAGGCCCCTCTAGATGATAAGATCATCACTAGAGGGGCCTTGATAAATGACTTATATGTGTAAAATTGAAAATTATGCATACAGATATTTGTGGGCCTATGAAAACTATATCACAAGGTGGAAGTAGATATTTTGTGCTATTTACAAATGATGATTGTACAAGAATGATGTGGGTATATTTTCTCAAAGAAAAGGCTGAGGTTTTTCATGTTTTTAAAATTTCAAAACATTTGTGGAAAAACAAAATGGTTGTTTCATTAAGACTCTGCGTATAGAGGGGGTGAATTCACTTCCAAAGATTTTCTTGATTTTTGTAAGAATACATGCATTCACAGGGAACTAACTACAAGCTATACCCCCCAACAAAATGGAGTAGCAGAACAAAAAAATCGAGTGGTGGTTAAGACTGCTAGATGTATACTTAAAGAAACAATAGTACCAAAGGAGTTTTGGGCAGAAGCTACGAATACATCAGTGTATTTACTAAATCGCTTTCCTACCAAAGCAGTACAAGGAAAAACACCTTATGAAGCATGGTTAAACAAAAAGCCAGATATAAGTTATTTAAAGGTATTTGGTTGTGCTGCTTACTTCCATATTCCTATTGAAAAGAGAAATAAACTTGATGAGAAAAATATTCAATGCATATTTGTTGGGTATAGTAATGAGACAAAAGGTTTTAGACTTTTTGATACTACAACTAAAAAATTAGTTATCAGTCATGATGTTATTTTTAATGAAGAAGAAGTTTGGAACTCTGAAGCAGTTGAAACAACAATATCTATAGAAGAAGAAGTAGATAAAGCAGATGATCCATTGCATATTAGTACCTCATCTGACACTTCTCATATTTTGAATGTCTCAAATGAATCTAGTGATACTGAATCACCTCCACGAAAATTTCGTAGTATTTTAGAAATATATCAATCTAGTGATTTTGCATGTCTTGCTTTTGAACCTACTTGTTTTGAAGTTACAGCTCAGAAAGAAGAATAGGTACAAGCAATGAATGATGAGTTACAAGCTATAGAGAAAAATAAGACTTAGGAATTGGTAGATTTGCCTCCTAGAAAAAAAGCAATTGGACTTAAATGGGTGTACAAGTTAAAATTTAATGTTGATGGTGTTGGGAAACCTCAGCAGGTGCATCACATGCGCAGTGAAAATCAAAATAAAAATCATTTTCCCACGCAGATCAAATCATCGTGCAAAAGATTGGGGTCGTGAGAAAAATCGTAAAAACCAAAAAAATCACCATATGTGAGAGATTGATTTTACCTAGGGAGATTGTATATCCCTGTATTCCAGATCCTGGTGAAGAAGATGAAGGAGGTCAAGCGTCCTCCTCTCTAGCGGTATCCACACGATGGATCTCTGCAGCGAAACTCCTCCAATCTGATCTTGCAACTCTTGCTCAGAGGGAGGGAGGAGAATAAGAGGTGGTGGCTAAAGCTGTAACCTGTCAATCATAAGTCTCCGCTCTTATTTATAGAGAGCCACCAAAAATCCTAGGGCTCATGCCTTAGTGGGTGTTGGATCTTCATCCAATAACCCACTAACCTTACATTATTGGATCTCTATCCAATAATCTTCTTAAGCCTCTAATTGGGCCTTAAGGAAGGAGCCCATCAGCATAGGGTCTCATCTAATGAGAATAGGGGCTAATTGGATCTTCATCCAATCCTCTATTCGCTGAAGTATCCACCATATGTGTGTGACCCTCTAAGCCCGATACTGAGCTGGTCGTGAGTCACTCCCATCAGAACTTCTTCTGATATAGTGAATTATTATCCTCATAATAATTCACTCGACTCATCGACTATAGATGTACTAGGCCAGTACGCCATAGTCCCCAAACGGTACAGGGAGATCGAATCCGTCGGACCTGTCTATCCACAGTTACCATATATCTATAATCTCTCATCCAAATAATATCCCTGATATTGTATATTGGATATGGTACTGTCAGATCACATACGAAATTAGTTTGTCTTACTCTATTCGTATTCTCCCGGAGAACTCCTTCTCTCTCAATCCGAATGACCCTAGCTAGGGATTTGTCTGAGCAAGCACATATGAAATATTTCTCTCGTGATACCGAGAGTGGATGATCCTCTATTGACAAACAATTGACTTCGTAAGGTTGGTTACCAATCCCGATAACCAGCTATACCAGATCTAGAACTTTTCAAACCTATAAGTATGGCGTCAAAGAAAGGAGTACTCATACAAGGCATCCTTGGTGTCTCAAGTCTAAGGACCAGATACACAACTAGGACTATGGAACGCTGTCTGACATTAGGTATTATTAACTATACAACATTCCATAAGTGAATCAATCAGTGCACTGATTCTCTAATGAGCACCTGTACTGTATCCTTAGTGTCTCAACACAAGTGGCTATGAGACCAGCCACCTCCATCATATGAATGGGTATATAGTACACCGATCTGTCCGGTTATCTTAATATCCCTCTCGAGTAACCTATGACTAGGATTATTTAGAATCTGTGTTTAAAGGTGAATCAATCTCATTATCATGATCTCATCACGATCTGATTCCCATTGCACAGAACCAAGGACATCACAATATATATGCAACAAATAATATAATGTGAGAATATGCCAATATTAATCATAAGCAAAAAGATCACACAACGTGTCATATGTGTCGTCACTCACGTGATTGGCTTGCAGGGTACTTGTAACTAGCAAATGGCTCATTACAAAAAACATAAAGCCCACTTAGTTGCCAAAGGATATACTCAAATTTTAGGCATTGATTCTTATGGTTTGTTTATATGTGGATAATATGATTTATATTGGAAACTCATCAGATATGCTTATCGAATTTAAGAAAAATATGACATCAGAATTTGAAATGACTGACCTAGGGCTTTTACACTATTTCTTGGGAATAAAAATTATTCAAGATGCAAATGAGATTTTGTGCCAGGAAAAATATGCTAAAGATTTGTTAAAAAAAATTTATATGTCAACTTGTAAGCCACTGAGTACTCCAATGAATACATATGATAAATTTATATTAGATGATGGAGAGGAAAAAACAAATGAGCAATAACATAGAAGTTTAATTGGAGGGTTAATGTATCTCACACATTCAAGGCCAGATATTATGTTTACAATTAACTTGTTATCAAGATTCATGCATAGTCCTAGCAAGCATCAATTTGGAGCAGCTAAAAGAGTTCTTAGATATATCAGAGGGACTCTCAATTATGGCATTCGTTATGAACAAGTAAAAGATTTGAAGTTATATTCGTATACTGATAGTGATTGGGCTGATTGTGCAGATGATAGAAAAAGTACTTCAGGATTTATTTTCAGCCTTGGCTCAAGTGTGATTTCATGGACACTGAGAAAATAAGAATGTGTTGCTCTCTCAAGCACTAAAGCAAAGTATGTTGCGGCTACAAGTACAGCATGTTAAACAGTTTGGCTTCGAAGAATTCTAGCAGATCTTCACGAAAATCAAGATGGACCAACTAAAATCTATTGCGATAACAAGTCTACTATTGCAATGACAAAGAATCATGTCTTCCATGGGCATACCAAACATATTGAAGTTCGACATCATTTTATTCGTGAATTGGTTGATAAAGAAGAGATTCAAATGGACTATTGCAACACCGAGGAACAACTTGCTGATATCTTCACAAAAGCTTTGGCAAAAGAAAATTTATTTTTTTTTTAAAAACAACTTAAAGTTATAACTATTTGAATTAAGGGGTGTGCTAAGATTAATTCAATTAATTAGGATTGATTTAATTAGTTAGAACAAAATAAATGACTCTCGAGTAACAAGCTACTTGGATTCTCTAACCCAGGGCTCAACGTAAGCGAGTTAGAAGTTCCCACTTGTTTGCTTGTGGAGTGCACCTGCTCTATACTATAGTGACTTAAAACCTATACTTAAGAGAGAAGCATTAAGTCAATCAGATACTCGAATTTAGTAGTCACAATACTAAGTCAATCGGATACTATATAGTAGTAACAATACCTTGATACAGATAGAAGTTAATGCGCTTAGGCTTCTGGAACATTAGCACTTATTGCATGTTTGCTTGTTCTTTTCTTTTCAGCAGCTGTTGTTTGTTGGGGGAGTGTGAAGACGAATTCACTGCACGGAACCTAACTCTTAAATGAAATGCCAGACCTAAAATCATCTAGCGTTCAACTACTGCTAGCATAGGCTCTTGAAACCCAATATTGACTCTTCCTGATTTTCGCAACGTACCAACCTCTGATCTAAGGGCGTGATCTCTCTATCTCTCTCTTTTTAGTCAGCTGCGAAATTGTTTCTTTTTTTTGTTTTCGGTAGGCTTTTTTCAGTAAATAATCCTTTATTATGGATCGATCAAAGAGTGGAGTAGGTACGAAAGATTATAAGATGACAAGGATGTGGGGGTCACAGGTTTCAGATCTGTCCTATGAGAAGAGCAAATGTCCGAAGGAGATGTTGGAAATAATCCAAGTAGTTAAGATGATGATGAGATTAGTTTATATGAGGATAAGATTTATTTAAATATGATAGATTTTTTAGTATTTTAAAATATTTGTATTTTATCTTTTAATCAATATAAATAGGTGCTCTTGGTTCATTCCAAAGTACTGCAGACTGTTCATTGAAAGTACTCCTGGTGTCTTCTACTATTCTTTCTCCTTCTCCCCCTGAAGTTCTGCAGAAAAGCCAACAGTGGTATCAGAGCATGGTTTAAAGAAAATCAAAAGGAGTACATCGGTCAAAAAGAAGGAAAGACTAGTAGATCCAGAAAAAAGAAAAAGAAAAAAGAGAAGATGGCAGGCCTTATAGTAAGTGTTCCTAATCAACTTCTTCCTATCCTCAAAGGTGATAATTATCAGTTTTGCGCTATTAAAATGAAAACTCTCCTTGTTTCAAAAGGATTGTGGAAGTTAGTAGAAAATGATTTTGTTGAGTATGATCTACAGGATCCTAAGATTACTAAGGATCAAAAGTATCAAATGAATGAAAATATACAAAGAGATGCAAAAGCTCTCTACATGTTACAACAATCAATAGATGATTCCCTATTTCCTAGAATCATGATGGCATCAATATCGACAGAAGCTTAGGAGATATTAAAAAATATGTTTGGAGGCACAGAGAAGGTAAAAATTTTAAAGCTTCAAATTCTTCGTCGTGAATTTGGAATACTTATGATGAAAGATTTAGAATATGTTACTGATTTCTTCTCAAAAGTTTCTTCTATTGTGAATCAAATGAGATCTTATGGTGAAAATCTAAAAGACCAAACTGTAGTAGAAAATTTTTTACGAAGTTTATGTTCAAAATTTGATATTATCTCTACTATTATAGAAGAAGCTAAAGATACAAGTACATTATCTATTGATGAATTAATGAGATCTCTTTTAGTCCATGAACAAAACAAATCTTCAGATGAAACTTTGGGACATGTTCTTCAAATGAAGATTGATCAGAAGAAGGATCAAAAAAAGAATTCAGAAATCAGATCTCAAGGGAGAGATCAGAAGGACAAAGGACGAGACTAATCAAATGAAGGTAACAAAGAAACTCAAAAATGCTTTTGTTGTAAAAAAAAAGGGCATATTGAAAAAAATTGTTGGTACAAAAATAAAAATCAAAATATTCCTCTATGTTCTTATTGTGGAAAATATGGACATTTTGAAAAAGATTGTTGGAACAAAAATCAAACAAACTATCATGAGGAAAGTAATGATGATAAAAGAGATGAAGAAAATAATTTTTTTATAGCATCTAATGAAAAATATTCTAGATCTGTTTGGTTTTTGGATAGTGGATATAGTGATTATATGACAGGGGATAAAAGTCTGTTTCAGAAATTTGATGATTCGATCAGATCTACTGTGCAGATGGAAAATGGTAAAAAGGCTCAAGTAAAATGAAAAGGAATAGTTGCTATGAACACAAAGTCTGGTAAAAAAATTATTGATGATGTGTTATTTATTCCTGATTTAAAATAAAATCTCATTAGTATAGGACAACTAATGAGAAAAGGATATTATGTTATTTTTTATGAAGAAAAGTGTCTGATTTATGATAAAAAAATTGGTAAATTGATAGCAAATGCAAGGATGACAAAAAATAAATTGTTTGTCTTATTATTTTCGGACTTTGCTACTCCTACTGAAGAATCAACATTATGAAAATATAGTTATGATCATTTAAAATTCTATGGATCTATGCAAACTATCTCAGATGATGCAGGTCGTAATGTTGATGACACACATATACAGAAAGGGGTGAAGTTCTAAACTTCAAGGACAATAATGAAAATACACATACAGGGTTGGTAGAAGTTTCTGATGATGTGAAGAAAGCCAAGAGAAAGAAAAGAAAAATGAAGCTTTCGCATGCAAAGGGATTCAATCCTACAAAAGCAGAGTCTCTATCATATCATCAAATATGGCTACCGAAGAGAAAAATGTCAAGAGAAACGATAAAATATTTCAGATCAGAAGTTCTCAAAAATTTATGGATAGAGAAAAAATATAAGACAGCCGCTGCATCAACGAAGATCAGCTTGCCAACATCTTCACCAAAATTTTGGTGAAGAAAATATTTCTTTAAAAATAATTTTAAATTATAACTACTTGAATTAAGGGGATGTGTTAGAAATAATTCAAGTAGTTAAGATGATGATGAGATTAGTTTATATGAGGATAAGATTTATTTAGATGTGATAGATTTTTTAGTATTTTAAAATATCTATATTTTATCTTTTAATCAATATAAATAGGTGCTCTTGGTTCATTCCAAAGTACTGCAGACTGTTGATTGAAAGTACTCCTGATGTCTTCTACTATTCTCTTCTCCTTCTCTCCATGAAGTTCTGTAGAAAAGCCAATAGGAGAAGCGATCTACGCAAAAAGAGAGTGGCTGGGAGTTAGGTTTTGGCTCGAAAGAAGTGACTAATCTCTGCCATTGCAAAACCCTGAAATAAGGGTATACATCCCCGCCGACTTACTATTGGGGGGGGGGGGGGGGGCCCTAGGAGTTGCCCCGTGAGCCTGACGAACCAAATTATTCGACATTCCTATACACTACAGCTATAAGAAGAGAAGCGAAGGCTGGCTTGCCCCGGTCCCTTACCCACCGTGCGACTCCTAGCACCAAGGTACTTGAAATCTACTAGCCGATCTGATACTACCAGAGCAGGCACTCTCTCATTCATACAAGTTCTTCACATTATGCCTCTGAAGTGTAGCTTGCTCCCAATGAAGTAAACCTATCTCTTGCCCTACTTACGAAGGTCTTCCGTGTAGGATGTAGTTTGCCCATTTCCGTTTGTTTTCAACTATTTTATCGTATAGGGCCCTTCTTCCTATGTAGAGCTTCGTATCCAATCTCGTCGCTTTTGGCTATCTTTCCTTTCTTCCAAGCCTATATAAAGAATCCATTATGCTTTTTGGCTTTCTTTCGTTGATCATTATACCAGAGAGTTTTTTTCTTTACACCTTAGGCGGGCCCCTCATCTGCTTATACCAAGTTCGCAGTCCTACGATCTGTGCTTCTTTATTCCAGTGAGTTCTATCTAAGACTAAGGACGAGTAGTTATGATCTGTGATTCTTTGTTCCAGTGAGCTATCCTAAGGACGAGTAGTGAAATACCTATTTAATCTTATTCCTTTTCAGTTGTCGCTATGATCGGGACATTGCTGATTGCTGTCGATCAATCGTTGCCTAAAAAATAATGGAGTGGATTTGCATTTACATGTCCAGTTAGGGCCTATCGCTCCTATTCTACACAGCAGTCCATACATGCCACTTTTAGCAACATTGATTGCCACGAACAAGATAAGAATTTCTTTGATCCTCTAAGATAAGTAGGAAGCAACCCTTCATGGTTTATTTGAATAAGACCGGCCCGAGTAGGTAATCCATTCCTAGACTTTCAACTGGATACTTTACTTTGACTTCCAGGATTCACTCAGCTTGGAGTATTTATTGTTGCACAAAGCCATGAAAGTGAAAGCTATACTATACTACTAGAAGATGGACTAAGAAAAGCAGGGATCTAAAGCTAAGCATTTTGAGGAAAGCCCTTTGTCTTAAGAGGAAATGATTGTTACATGATAAGGTACGTACTGTAAGAACAATAGGGGGAATGAGCAAGCGAGAATCTATACTTCTCCAAGCTACTATTACTAAGCCGACTCTACCTATGATTATTATGCCATGGGGTTCTTCTTTCCGATACTTGCCATTCATAAGTTGATAATCTAGCTTTCTGCTGAGTTGATGTGAAGTGATCAATCAGACCTGGACGACTAAATCAAGCTGGTGGAATAGAGCACTAATAGAGCTGAGAGGTTGATCTATTTTTGAGAGAAAAGAGAATCATGCCCAGTCCCATTAGATATAAAGTTGATGATCATAAACTAAGGCTCGACTTTCCTAACTTTATCACACTCGACGAAAGGGAGAGCAAAAGAACAGAAAGATGAACTTTAGCAAACTAAGAGACAAGCAAGGACCAGGAGCTACTCGCCCTCAGTAAGTATTGTTGGCTTTTCTGCAGAACTTTAGGGAGAAGGAGAAGAGAATAGTAGATGACACCAGGAGTACTTTCAATCAATAGTCTGCAGTACACTGGAATGAACCAAGAGCACCTATTTATAATGATTAAAAGACAGAATACAAATATTTTAAAATAATAAAAAATCTATCACATCTAAATAAATCTTATCCTTATCTAAACTGATCTCATCATCATCCTAACTACTTGGATTATTTCCAACACACCCCCTTAATTCAAGTAGTTATAATTTAAAATTATTTTCATGTAATCTTTTTTCTCTCAAAATTTTTTGTGAAAATGTCGGTAAGCTGATCTTCGTTGCTGCAGCGGTTGTCTTATGTTTTTTCTTGGTCCACACATTTTTTAGAACTTCTGACCTGAAATATTTTATCGTTTCTCTTGACATTTTTCTCTTTAGTAGCCATCTTTGATGATATGATGGAGACTCTGCATTTGTAGGATTGAATCCCTTTGCATGCGGAAGCTTCATTTTTTTTTCTTTCTCTTGGCTTTCTTCACATCATCAGAAACTTCTATCAACTCTGTATCTGTACTTTCATTATTGTCCTCTGAATTTAGAGCTTCACCCCTTTTCTGTATATGTGTCATCAACATTACAACCTGCATCATCTGAGACAGTTTGCATAGATCCACAGAATTTTAAATGATCATAACTATTTTTCCATAATGTTGATTCTTCGGTAGAAGTAGCGAAGTCCGAAAATAATAAGACAAATATTTTATTTTTTGTCATCCTTGCAGTTGCTATCAATTTACCAATTTTCTTATCATAAATCAGACATTTTTCTTCATCAAAAATAACATAATATCCTTTTCTCATTAGTTGTCCTATACTAATGAGATTTTGTTTTAAATCAGGAATAAATAACACATCATCAATAAATTTTTTACCAGACTTTGTGTTCATAACAACTGTTCCTTTTCCTTTTACTTGAGCCTTTTTACCATTTCCCATCTGCACAGTAGATCTGACTGAATCATCAAGTTTCTGAAACAGACTTTTATCCCCTGTCATATGATCACTACATCCACTATCCAAAAATCAAACAAATCTAGAATATTTTTCATCAGATGCTATCAAACAAATATTTTCTTCATCTCTTTTGTCATCATTTTTTTCCTTATGATAGTTTGTTTGATTTTTGTTCCAACAATCTTTTTCAAAATGTCCATATTTTCCACAATAAGAACATAGAGGAACATTTGAGTTTTTATTTTTGTACCAACAATCTTTTTCAATATGTCCTATTTTTTTATAACAAAAGCATTTTCGAGTTTCTTTATTACCTTCCTTTGGTCGGTCTCGTCCTTTGTCCTTTTGATCTCTCCCTTGAGATCTGATTTCTGAATTCTCTTTTTAATCTTTCTTCTGATCAATCTTCATTTGAAGAACATGTTCCAAAGTTTCATCGGAAGATCTGTTCAATTTTTGTTCATGAACTAAAAGAGATCCCATTAATTCATCAATAGATAATGTACTTGTATCTTTAGCTTCTTCTATAATAGTAGAGATCATATCAAATTTTGAACATAAACTTCGTAAAAAAATTTCTACTATAGTTTGATCTTTTAGATTTTCACCGTAAGATCTCATTTGATTCACAATAGAAGAAACTTTTGAGAAGAAATCAGCAACAGATTCCGAATCTTTCATCATAAGTATTTCAAATTCACGACGAAGAATTTGAAGCTTTGAAATTTTTACCTTCTCTGTGCCTCCAAACACATTTTTTAATATCTCTCAAGCTTCTGTTGATGTTGATGCCAACATGATTCTAGGAAATAGGGAATCATCTATTGCTTGTTGTAACATGTAAAGGGCTCTTGCATCTTTTTGTATATTTTCTTTCATCTGGTTTTTTTGATCTTTTGTAATACTAGGATCTTGCAGATCATACTGAACAAAACCATTTTCTACCAAATTCCACAATCCTTGTGAAACAAGGAGAGTTTTCATTTTAATAGCCCAAAACTGATAATTATCATCTTTGAGGATAGGAAGAAGTTGATTATGAACACTTACTGTAAGGCCTGCCATCTTCTCTTTTTTCTTTTTCTTTTTTCTGGATCTACTAGTCTTCCCTTATTTTCGACCGATGTACTCCTTTTGATTTTTTCTGAACCAGACTTTGATACTTCAGGGAGAAAGAGAAGAGAATAGTATATGACACCAGGAGTACTTTCAATCAACAGTCTGTAGTACACTGGAATGAACCAAGAGCACCTATTTATAATGATTAAAAGACAGAATACAAATATTTTAAAATAATAAAAAATCTATCACATCTAAATAAATCTTATCATTATCTAAACTGATCTCATTATCATCCTAACTACTTGGATTATTTCCAACAAGTATAACCCTATATAAGGAAAGCAGCATATTACAATACTTATATTATTACTATATTAGTTTCTCTTACTTTATTAATAGGGCATTAGTAGGGCAAACTACTCTAGGAAGAATAGCCACCCGACTAGTCTCTTACATAATCTTTTGTGGACTCACACGCGTAGGGCCCCCTTTATTTCTTTACTTTTGAGTCTACTTCAGGGGTGGAAAAAGATCGCGTGAGAGTAGAACTATGGCTAGACTTGATGTCCAAACAAAAAGGCATAGTAGTGCAGCTTGGGGTAAGCCCAGGTCCAGTAAAATTAAGGGGCAGTCGACCGGAAGATATTTGATCGATTAGCCTACGCTACAAGCAGCTCGTTCTTCCTACCCCTTTCACTTTTCACCTACCACTCCTTGGGCTTAGGGTTACTTAAGTGGAATCAATATAATAGTAGTTAGCGGCTTTTTCAGATGTTTATTTTGCTTCTTATATACTAAAGTAGTATAAAAGAGGATACTTCTTATGGAGCTGCTTTCAAAGAAAAGGGCAATCCCAACAATAAGCCTCCCAAGTTCTTATTTAGCTTTCATTTCTGACTGTCTCAATTTTCATATTTCATCAATAATGAACAGAATAAGTAGACTAACCTCGACTTTAAGGGGCAAACAACAACAAAAAATCAATTGGACAAAACTAGATGACATCCACGAGGATTGCATACGCTCAAAAGAGAATCTAGACAGACAATCCTACTACCGCAAAGGGTACTACTACATAGGGCTTAAAGCTCCAATTAAAGTAGCATACTTTCTTTCTATAATTTCCAGTAATCTTCAAAAAAAAACACGAAAAGATCCAGCAAAATAGAGAAACGAAAGGAGACTAGTAGACGTTACGCTCTTCCCTAGATGTAAGATAGATCTAATGGGTGGTTCTTTTTGTCCTATCTTGTTATAACCCTATAGCGTGAGCACATTCCTCAGGTATCTGTACTTAGAGGTGAGATAGGGAGGAACTAAGCAAGTGATTCGATGAGGATTCACTTTTCTAGTATATAGAATAACTAGGCCACTAAGCCATAGTCCTTAGACGAGACAAGGGATCTAATCCACTAGACCTATCTGTTCTCAGTTACCATATATTCTATAGTCTCTTATTCATCTAATATCCCAAAGACTATATATTAGGTCACATACGAAAATAGTCCGAGTCTCTCTCTAGTCAGATTCTCCTAGAGAATTCATTCTCTCTCAATCCAAATGACCCTAACTAGGGATTTGCCTGAGCAAGAGCATATAAGATATTCCTCTCATGATACCGAGAGTGGATGATCCTCTATTGACACTTAATTGCTTTCGTAAGGTTCGCTACTAATCCTAGTAATCGGCTATCCCAGACTGAAACTTTCTAAACCTATAAGTCCGACTTCAAAGAAAGAATTACTCAAACAAGTATCCTTGGTGTCTCAAGTCTAAGGACTAGACACACAATTGAGACTACGAAATTGATGTCTGACATTAGGTATTATTAACCATCCAATATTTCGTAAGCGGATTAATTAGTAAACTCATTCTACAATGAGCTCTCGAATAAACAAACACTTGATTGAGCAAAAAGACAATTGAACCAATACCCCCCTACAACTTGAATTTGAACTCCCTAAACATAGACCTGAGAATAAGGACAGTAAAGTCAAACAAAAAAACAAGAATCTTTCTTTTGATTGGCATATCGTCTTCCTAGTCATTCTTTCTGAAATTCTTTGTACCCTTACTGTGAATAGAATAGGTTATTTCTTCATCGAGAGCTCGTAAGATTCTTATGATCTTGCTCTATCTATCTATACATGTAAACAGTGAGTTGAGGAGTGTTGCACCGGAGCTGAGACAAAGTAAGCAACCAAAGATTAATTGACTACCCGAAGGAACACAAATGAGATAACTACCGGAAGGAACATAAATGAGATAAAATGTGAACTGTAAGGTTACAGCGATTCTATACATAAGCCACTATCCAAATGATTATACTTCTAGATTCAACACTATCCATAATTATTCTAGATTCAATGATGAATTCAATTCTTCAAGCAACACTAGCAATGCTTCTTTTGTAGATTAAACACAAACAAAACCCCTTCCATCACCAACAACAAGAACTCGACTTTCTCTTTGACCTTAACCAGAAGGAGACTTTTCTCAAGCTAGAAGATAAAGAAATCGCTCCGTTAAAGCTATCAGATACCGTTCACCGATAGATTCAAGTTAAACAGATACAAAATTTTCAGATCTAGCTTCTGTAGCTAATATAGATACAGATACAACAAGTAACTACTATACAAGCAACATGGAATTATTAAAGTAAAGTAAAGCACAGAACCTCTCTCATGAACGTAAAGCCTGTTGACTTTTCTACAGAACTTCAGAGAAAAGTAGAAGAACTAGTAGAAAGAACTAGGAGTACTTTCAATCTGCAGTACCTTGGAATGAACCAAGAGTACCTATTTATATTGATTAAAGGATGAAATACAAATATTTTAAAATATCAGAAAAATCCATTGTATCTCAACAGATTCATCCTCATCTAACTAGTTTAGATCTATCAGTTATTTTATTCTAACTAATCAATCGTAACTAATTGAATTAATCTCAACACACCCCCTTAATTCAATTAGTTATAACTTTAAGTTGTTTTCGGAAAAAATAAAATTTTTCTTTTGCCAAAGCTTTTGTGAAGATACCAGCAAGTTGTTCCTCGGTGTTGCAGTAGTCCATTTGAATCTCTTCTTTATCAACCAATTCATGAATAAAATGATGTCAGACTTCAATATGTTTGGTACGCCCATGGAAGGCATAATTCATTGTCATTGCAATAGCAGACTTGTTATCGCAATAGATTTTAGTTGGTCCATCTTGATTTTCGTGAAGATCTGCTAGAATTCTTCGAAGCCAAACTGTTTGACATGCTGCACTTGTGGCCGCAACATACTCTGCCTCAGTGCTTGAGAGAGCAACACATTCTTATTTTTTTGTTGTCCATGAAATCACACCTGAGCCAAGGCTGAAAACAAATCCTGAAGTACTTTTTCTATCATCTGCACAACCAGCCCAATCACTCTTAGTATACGAATATAATTTAAAATCTTTTACCTGTTTATAACGAATGCCATAATTAAGAGTCCCTCTGATATATCTAAGAACTCTTTTAGCTGCTCCAAAGTGATGCTTGCTAGGACTGTGCATGAATCTGGATAACAAGTTAACTGTAAACATAATATCTGGCCTTGAGTGTGTGAGATACATCAACTCTCCAATTAAACTTCTATATTGTTGCTCATTTATTTTTTCGACTCCATTATCTAATAGAAATTTATCTTCTGTATTCATTGGAGTACTCACTGGCTTACAAGTTAACATATGAAATCATTTTAACAAATCTTTTGCATCTTTTTCTTGGCACAAAAAAAATTCATCTGCATCTTGAATAATTTCCATTCCTAAGAAATAGTGTATAAGCCCCAGGTCAGTCATTTCAAATTCTAATGTCATATTTTTCTTAAATTCGATAAGCATATCTGATGAGTTTCCAGTATAAATCATATCATCCACATATAAACAAACCATAAGAATCTTCATACCTTGAATTCTTATATATAAAGTTGGCTCACTTAAACTATTCTGAAAATTATGCTGAAGAAAATAATTGTCACTCCGACTATACCATGCTCTTGGTGCTTGTTTTAAGCCATATAATGTTTTGTTTAATTTGTACACTTTATCTTCTGATCCTTTAATTTCAAATCCTTCGGGCTGCTTAACATAAACTTCCTCTTGCAATTTTCCATTCAAGAATGCTGATTTAACATCAAATTAATAAACCTGCCAATTTTTTTGGGCCGCCAATGCTAATATAATTCTAATTGTCTCAATTCTAGCAACTAGAGAAAAAGTTTCTGAAAAATCAATACCTAAAATTTGAGTATATCCTTTGGCAACCAAGCGGGCTTTATGTTTTTGCAATGAGCCATCAGCATTAAATTTTGACTTTTACACCCATTTAAGTCCAATTGCTTTTTTTCCTCGAGGCAAATCTACCAATTCCCAAGTCTAATTTTTTTCTATAGCTTATAACTCATCATTCATTGTTTGTACTCATTCTTCTTTCTGAGCTGCAACTTCAAAACAAGTAGGTTCGAATGCAAGACATGCAAAATCACCAAATTGATATATTTCTGAAATACTATAAAATTTCTGTGGAGGTGATTCAGTATCACTGGATTCATTTGAGTCATTCAAAATACGAGAAGAGTCAGATGAGGTATTAATATACAATGGATCATCTGCTTTATCTACTTCTTCTACAGATATTGTTGTTTCAACTGCTTCAGAGTTCCAAGCTTCTTCTTCATTAAAAATAACATCACGACTTATAATTAATTTTTTTTTGTAGGATCAAAAAGTCTAAAACCTTTTGTCTCATTACTGTACCCAACAAATATGCATTTAATACTTTTCTCATCATATTTACTTCTTTTTTCAACAGGAATATGGAAGTAAGCAGCACAACCAAATACTTTTAAATGACTTACTTCTAGCTTTCTGTTTAACCATGCTTCATAAGGTATTTTTTCTTGTACTGCCTTGGTAGGAAAATGATTTAGTAAATACACCGATGTATTCACAACTTCTGCCCAAAACTCCTTTAGTACTGTTTTTTCTTTAAGCATACATCTAGCAGTCTCAACCACCACTCTGTTTTTCCACTCTGCCACTCCATTTTGTTGGGGGGTATAGCTTATAGTGAGTTCCCTGTGAATACCTGTATTCTTACAAAAATTAAAAAAATCTTTGGAAGTGAATTCACCCCCTCTTTGTTTTTTAAAGTCTTAATAAAACAACCACTTTGTTTTTCAACAAATGCTTTAAAATATTTAAAAACTTGAAAAACCTTAGCCTTTTCTTTGAGAAAATATACTCACATCATTCTTATACAATCATCTGTAAATAGCACAAAATATCTACTTTCACCTTCTGAGATAGTTTTCATAGGTCCACAAATATCTGCATGCACAAGTTTCAATCGATTTTTTGCTCTCCAAGAATGACCTGTTTGAAAGGTATTTCTATGTTGTTTTCCATAAATACAGGATTCACAAACTGTATCTTTATTTTTAAATTCAGGCAAGCCAACTATCATATTTTTTTGATTTAATAGTTCTAGTCCATCATAATTTAGATGACCATATCTTTTATGCCATAGTGTTGATTCATCAGTAGTAGTAGCAACGAATGCATATAAGGAGAAATCCGAAAGTACCAAGGGAAATATTTTATTTTTTGTCATCCTTACTGTTGCTACTAATTTACCAATTTTCTTTTCATGAATCAAACATTTTTTATCATAAAAAATAATATAATATCTTTTTCTCATCAGTTGTCCTACACTAATGATATTCTGTTTTAAACCAGGAATAAACATCACATCATTAATAATTTTTTTACCAGATTTGGTGTTCACAATAATTATTCCTTTTCCTTCAACTTGAATTTTGTTGTCATTCCCCATCAGCAATGTAGATCTGACTGAGTCATCAAGTCTCTGAAATAAGCTTCTATCCCCTGTCATATGATTACTACATCCACTATCCAAAAACCATACATAACTAGAATATTCTTCATCAGATGCTATAAAGAGAATATTTTCTTCATTCATTTCTTCACTATTATTTTCCTCATGATAATTTATCTGATTTTTGTTCAGCAATCTTTTTCAAGATGTCCATATTTTTTACAGTAAAAGCAAAGAGGAACATTTAGATTTTTATTTTTATACCAGCAATCTCTTTCAATATGTCCTATTTTTTTGCAACAAAAGCATTGTCGGGTTTCTTTATTACCTTCATTTGATCGACCTCTTCCTTTGCCATTTTGATCTCTCCCTTGAGATCTGGTTTCTGAAATTTTCTTCTGTTCCTTTTTTTGATCTATCTTCATTTGAAGAGCATGCTCTGAAATCTCATCTAAAGATCTGTTCACTTTTTATTCATAAACTAAAAGAGAACCCATTAATTCATCAATAGATAATATGCTTGTATCTTTAGCTTCTTCTATAGCGGTAGAGACCATATCAAATTTTGGAGACAAACTTCATAAAATTTTTCTACTATAATTTGATCTTTTAGGTTTTCACCGTACGATCTCATTTGATTCGCAATAAAAGAAACTTTTGAAAAAAAAATCAGTGATCGATTCTGAATCTTTCATTATAAGAGTTTCGAACTCACGACGAAGAATTTGAAGCTTTGAAATTTTTACCTTCTCTGTGCCTCCAAACACACATTTTAATATCTTCCAGGCTTCTATTGATGCTATCATGATTCGGGGAAATAGAGAATCGTCTATTGCTTGTTGTAGCATATAGAGAGCTTTTGTATCCTTAAGAAGTTGATTAGGAACACTTACTCCAATACTTGTCATCTTCTTGTTTGTTTTTTTTTAGATCTACTAGCTTTTCCTTCCTTTTACCGATGTACTCCTGATTATCTTCTTTGAACTTGGTTCTGATACCACTGTTGATTTTTCTGCAGAACTTCAGAGAAAAGTAGAAGAACTAGTAGAGAGAATTATGAGTACTTTCAATCTGCAGTACCTTGGAATGAACCAAGAGTACCTATTTATATTGATTAAAGGATGAAATACAAATATTTCAAAATACCAAAAAAATCCATTGTATCTCAACAGATTCATCCTCATCTAACTAATTTAGATCTATCAGTTATTTTATTCTAACTAATCAATTGTAACTAATTAAATTAATCTCAACAAAGCCAAGCACTACAAGGAAAGTAAAGCATGCAAAGAGACTCTATTCTCAATGAAAGTAAAGCATGCAAATAGACTATCCTCAATCTACAGTTAAATGGAGCATCTCCTCAATTATAGTGAAACTCTATCCTCAGTCAACAGAACAAGCAAAGCCAGCTAAAGCAAGATGTTAATACTGATATATTAAAAAGAAAAGCTTGATTGTTTCATTTACATAAGCTCTACCTCTATTTATACAGGTTTAGAGGATCTATCAAGGTTAGGTAAAATCATCATCATCATCATCATCTTCAGGTGGTTGAATCATCTTTAAGTGGTTGGAGATTCTTCTATCCATATCTTCTATGATGCCCCCGTAAGATTGAGCTCTTATCAAGGATGTCGATCTTGGATTGATGTAAAGAAAATACTTTGTTGGCGAGCGGCTTTATGAGAGAGTCTATTAAGTAATCGACATTATGTATATGAGGAACTCGTAGTTGATGTCTGACAATTTGATATTAATGAAATAAAAGTCTATGACAATGTGTTTCATGCGTGAGCAGAACACTGGATTGGCGCATAGGTAGGTGGCTCTGACATTATCACAGTATATTGTTGGAGTTATAGTGGAGTTGATGTCCAATTCTTTTAGTAGATTCCTGACCCAATTGAGTTCTGCAGTAGCGGTGACAATGGCTCAATATTCAACTTTAGTTATAGACCTTGCGACTATCTTCTGCTTCTTTGAATACCAACTGATTTGATTTACACCAAGAAAGATAATATATACCGATGTAGAGGTTTTGTCATCAATGTTTCCTGCCTAGTCTCATTGGCAAAGGCATGGAGATGAAGTGGTGAGTATTTTTGAAGTAAAAGTCCATGACTGAGAGTCCCTTTGAGATATCATAGGACTCTTTTTACTGCAGACCAATGGATAGTAGATGATCGATGCATGAATTGAGATAATTTATTAACTGCAAACTGGACATCTAGATGGGTAAGAGACAGATACTGTAACTACTTGACGATATTGTGTAGGATCTATAATAACACTATCATCATATAGCTTAAGTGATTCAGTAGTAGAGATTGGAGTGGCAACCTCTTTGGCATTCTGCATATTTATCTTTAATAATAGATTTTGAATATATTTTATTTGAGATAGAAAAAGTCATGAAGATGTGTAAGTAGCTTCCACTCCTAGAAAGTAACCCACGGTTCCAAGATCTTTAATGAAAAATCGATAAACCAATTAATTGAGAAATTTCTTAATCTTGATAGGATTATTGCTTGTGATGATAATGTCAACTATATACACCAATATATATATTGTACCTTAGAAATAATGATGTATTTGACTTATAGTTAATGAAGTCAATTGATGTAAAAAATGAGCCAAGTTCAATGTACCAGGCTCTTGAAGCTTGACAAAGCCCATAAATAGTTTTTTGTAATTTGCAAACATGTTTCAGATACTGAGGATCGATGAAGCCAGGAGGTTGCTACATAAAGACATCTTCAGTTAAAGTCCCTTGTAAGGAAGCATTATTAACATCCAATTGTCGTAATTCCCAACCTCTAGTAATGGCCAAACTCAGGATAAGTTGGATCATTGTCGGCTTAACAATAGGACTGAATATTTCTGTGAAGTCAACACTAGGTCGTTGATGAAAATCTTTAGCCACTAGATGTGCTTTATATCTAACAATAGATCCATCTGGGTTTCACTTAATCCAAAAAACCCATTTACACTTGATGATATTTTGTGTATGATGAAAGAGTATGAGGGTCCACTTAGAATTATGGAGTAAGACATCATAATTTGTGCATATGGCTTTTCGCCAATGTGGAGAATTTTTTAACTTGAGTGGTAGTGGTGGGTTCAATTGACTTTGGAGAAAGATTTGTTATAGCATAAATGTTAAGTATTTGAGATAGTTTGAAAATATCACTTTTGGAACATGTGGTCATGGGATGGCCAGGTGCGATGGGATTGTTAGGTTGTATTGGTGGGAGGCACTTATTGGGAAACCAAGCAGGAGCATCACATGCATAACGAAAGATCAAAACAAAACAACTTTCCTATGTAGATCACAATCATCATGCAAAAGATTAGATCATGACAAAAATTATAAAACTAAAAAACTACATCATGTGTGAGATTATTTACCTAGTGTCACGAACGGTCATCGTTCAACCGTAACATCTTCACTCAGTGAACCATTCGTCACTTTTTCTTTTTTGTACAGACATTTGGTAGCTTGTTTTTGCCTTAATTTTATGTGTTTTGCCTAAGAAATATAAACGAAAATAATTTGTAATGCTACAGAACGATCGCTCACCACGCGAAGCTAAAACTACCTAAAACTGCTCTATTTTTTTAGCATTTTCGTGTGCTGTGGTGACCGCTTTGAGCGGTGTAAAATATTAGCCATCTCAGCCCCTTGGAACCCCGGATGGCATCGGGCTAGATGGGGCTTCGGGTATATGTCGGGCGTGAGCATTCATCAACAGTTGAACTTGTCTTACATCCGATACCTTAGGAGCCATCGTTTGTAGACTTACGACAATTCATACAACCCTCTAATATCATGTTACACTCTCTTTCTCTCTTTTCTCTATTGCACTCAAGGTGTTCAATACATTGCTTGTAAAGATTCCTTCTTTGTGAGATGTCGGGACTTGTCCCTCGCTCATTTTTAAGCTAATCAACTTCTTCTTTGTAGGTCCTTCGGGACCCGCACGAGGTTGCAAGTGGGCTGACCCTTTACGGGCAAATAATGCTTCGGTGTTTCATGACTTAGGCAATCTTAGCTAAGTCCAGAACATTGGGCAAGGTTGCTTCGCAACTTAGGAAATTCCTTCAAGTTTGCTGCTAGGGTGCCGTATGGCTTAGGCAAATTCAACTAAATCCATGACAATGTGGTATCAAAGCAGGTAAGCAATTCAAATGAACAGTGTGTTATGATCAATTGGCACTACGCTCCCATTAGAACTCCTTCTGATATAGTGAATTATTATCCTCATAACAATTCACTCGACTCATCGACTATGGACGTACTAGGCTACTACGCTATAGTCCCCAGACGGTACAGTGGGGATCAAATTCATCAGACCTGTCTGTCCATAGTTACCGTATATCTATAATCCCTCATCCAACTAATATCCCAAATATGGTACTGTTAGGTCACATACGGAATCCGTCATAGTCTCACTCAGATTCTCCCGGAGAACCTAGCCAGGGATTTGTCTGAGCAAGCACATATGAGAAATTTCTCTCGTGATACCAAGAGTGGATGATCCTCTATTGACACTCAATTGCCTTCGTAAGGTTGACTACCAATCCCGATAACCAACTATACCATATCTGAAACTTTCCAAACCTATAAGTTTGGCGTCAAAGAAAGGAGTACTCATACAAGCCGTCCTTGGTGTCTCAAGTCTAAGGACCAGATACACAATTGGGACTATGGAATCACTGTGTGACATTAGGTATCATTAACCATACAACATTCCATAAGCGGATCAATTAGTAAACTCATTCTCCAATAAGCACCTATACTATATCCTCAGTGTCTCCACACAAGTGACTATGAGACCAGTCGCCTCCATCGTATGGACGGGTATATAGTACACCGATCTGTCTAGTTATCTCGATGTCTCTCTCAAGTAACCTATGACCGAGATTATTTAGGATCTATGTTTAAAGGCGAATCAATATCATTATTGTGATCTCATCACGATCCTATTCCCATTGCACAGAACCAAAGACATTACAATATATATATATAATAGATAATATAATGTGAGAATATGCCAATATTAATCATAAGAAAAAAAGATCACTCAGCGTGTCACATGTGCCATCACTCACATGATTGGCTTGCAGGGCACCTGTAACCAGCACTAGATATATGTGTATATATATATATATATATATATATATATATATATATTTGCATGCGATGTAGATATATATTAAATATGTATATGTGTGACACAACATATTAGGAGACCGATACAAAACAAAAAACCCCTTCACAATAATATTAAATCGGTAAGTGTGAGGCAATAAGATTAACCCACGTGGCCTTCCATCGTTATAGGAAGAAATTGATTCACAACATAGGTTGAGTTGGTCGAGTCCCTCGAGGCTCACCTATCTACGTGATCGAGATCTTGCCTACGACATAGAGATGTCACCGGTGACCTGAAGACATAGTATGCTTGGTCGAGTCCCTCGAGGGCATATTATCGAATCAGACTTATCTTGTAATAATGGTGATGACTGAACTGAACATTATGGTTGGTCGAGTCCCTCAAGACCATGATGATTCGGAGGCCGAACATGACAGGAATCACAAGGAGTTGTGATTGGCAAGAGTTGTCTACCTTTTGGACTTAGTGTAATTGGTCAAGTCCCTCAAGGTTGCACTAAGATGTCAATTGGATCTCGATCCCCACTAGGAGTCTGTTGAAGACTTTCGTCTCATGTGTCGAGGGTGTCACATAATTTGTTAGGAAAATAGTGGGAGTATATTAAGATAGAATTGCATATCTTAATTAGTATTTTCTGTAAAATTTATATGTTATTTAATTTACACTATATCTTGTTTGTCGCTTGCAAACCTTCTACGTGGCATAGTTGATGTCAACCACCTCACTAGTCCAAAGGCTTTGTAATTTAAATTATTCTCATAGAGAAAAAAATTATATATGTCCTTAACACGATTATGCCCACGCTGAGGAAAGGACAAGGTTAGTGGGTAATTGGATGGAGATCCAATACCCACTATGGAAGGAGGGAGGCCTAGGGTTTTTTGGTGGTTCTCTATAAATAGGAAAGGAGACTTATGGTTGATAGGCTGCAGTTTTAGCCAACACCTTCTATTCTCCTCCCTCACTCTGCGCAAGAGTTGTGAGATCAGATTGGAGAAGTTTCACTGTAGAGATTCATTGTGTTAATACCGCTAGAGAGGAGGACGCTTGACCTCTTTCATCTTCTCCATCTAGATTTGGAATACAGGGATATACGATCTCCCTAGGTAAAATCAATCTCTCACACATCATGGTTTTTCGATTTTTACTATTTTCTCGCGATCCCAATCTTTTGCATGACGATTTGATCTGCGTGGGAAACCAGTTTTTATTTTGATTTTCGCTGCACATGTGATGCACCCGCTATGTTTCCCAACAATTTCGATGTCCCTCTCGAGTAACATATGACCGAGATTATTTAAGATATTAAAGGTGAATCAATCTCATTATCGTGATCTCATCACGATCCAATTCTCATTGCACAGAATCAAGGACATCACAATATATATACTACAGATAATATAATGTGAGAATATGTCAATATTAATCATAAGAAAAAAGATCGTAGTGTGTTACACGTACCATCATTCACGTGATTGGCTTGTAGGGCACTTGTAACTAATAGCAGCAACGTCGGTTGTGGGTTTGTGGTGATTCTGTAAGGTCGTCGAGGCTACGATGGTGTGATTTTCAAGTGACTGATATTTGTTATAAGATGACAGTTGAGGGATTTGAATCGAGAGGCAGTAGTGATGGTGGAGGAAGAAGCGAGCAGCAGAGTGCATGGTTGTTTCAGAGGAGAACAACGACAATATGGAGTGAGAGACCACTATCGGTCGTGTTCAGTCAGTTGATGGCTGCGATCAAGGCAGTTGGTAGTGAAACATTGCTATTGGTTGGGTTTGTGTCTCTCTATGTAATTACAAATAATCACAAACATGCAGGCCCGACAATAAACGAGAAAAACTAAAGCTCGTAGGCCCCAATAATAATATAATAATAATAATAATAATCATAATTACACACATCGTAACACATGGCTCATGATCATCCATCCACATCATACATCACATGTACATCACATCATATGTAGGATTACTAGATATATATAATAATTAATTAAACTATTTAATTAATTATTTTTTTTGAAAATCAGGACATGCTCGAAATTTTTAGAATTGTCAAGGGCATTTTCATAATTCTGGATAAGAGGACAGTCCTAGAAATTTTCAGTATTGTTAAGGGCATTTCATAATTCTGGAATAAAAGATAGTCCTCAGAATTTTCGGGATTGTTGAGAGCATAATCGTCTTTTTCTCAAAAAGATGCCCTAGCCCACTTTGCCTTCACTACACCGTTGTCGCCCCTGCACTAGCGATGGCGGCCCCTTGCGGCCAGCGCCACCACCCCTGTTGGCAGTAGGGCCGGTCATGGGCGATAGCCCCTTATGGGCTGGCCGCTGCCAGCTGGCCCTTGCAGGCTGGCCACTAGTAGTGTCTTCTTTGAATCTTGCAAAGAAAATTTCTTGCAAATCCAGTGACATCGCATATGTGGTGGATGTTGCCAGCAGATTTTTTATAAATTTAGGCAAAGAGCATTGGGTAGCAATGAAGTAAATTTTTAGATATCTTAGAGAAAATTCTAAAGTTTATCTAAGCTTTGGAGGTGGACCACCAATATTGACATGTTACACAGATGCAGATATGGCAAGAGATATTGACACAAGAAAGTCCATATTAGGTTTTATACTTACTTTTACAACGGGAGTTGTGTCATGGCAATCCAGATTCCAAAGGTGTATTGCTCTTTCCACCTCAAAGGCAGAATATTGTTGCTGCTACAAAGGTTTGCAAAGAAATGTTTTGGATGAAAGAATTTTTACAAGAATTGGGCCTGAAATAATAAAACTATGTGGTGTATTATGACAGCTAGAATGCCATCCATTTATGCAATAACTCAACATTTCATTCCAAGTCAAAGCATATATATGTTAGATATTACTGGATCAAAAATGTGTTTGAAGAGAAGTAGTTACAACTTCAAAAAATTCATACAAATGATAATGGGGCAGACATATTGACCAAGACTTTATCGAAAGAAAGACAGGAGATGTGACGACAGCTGGTCGGCATGGCTTCACATTGAGGAGTCATGGGACAGCCTCCCTTATGGGCTGAAGGGGAAGGTTGTTGGGCAGATGGCCTAGATTCAGCCTATAGTGAGCTTTAACTGAAGCTCACAGTTCTAACATTCATTTCTCTTAACCTAAACCCTAGTTTTGGTGACTAGAGTTGAGAAAAAGTGAGTAGTGATGACTGCAAACATGAGAGAGAGAAATAAAGCCACAGATTAATAGTAGAGAGCAGAAATAAGAGATACAAGAAAAGGAAGAAGACAAGGACATAAAAAGACTATTCTCAATCATCCAAACAGTATTCTCATCTCAAGTTAGATCAGATCTACAGTGGATTCTTACTGTGATCACTTGAAGAGATTTTGGATATTGTGCATAGTAATATAATCCTCGTATCTCTGTCATTCTCTTGTGATTGTTACTTAGGCTTGGGTAGTAAGCATTGAGATTTGTATATTTATTATTTTTATAGTAAATTTTCTCTGACTGACCTTATGATTTTTATCTCTCAAGTTGAATGGATTCTCCACATAAATCTTGGTATTCATTTGATTATAATTTTTATTTAATTCTGTTATATATAATGACATGCTAGTATTTGGTTATATACAAACTCTTTTACCTTTTATAATCCATCACTTCCTATCCACTTACATTTAAAAGGGTTTCCCTCTGTAGAAAGAATACTTCTTATAAATGGCACAATAGTCCGACACTTCGCAACTGTCTTCAAAGAAGCCCTACTTTAATGAAAGCTCTCCTACTCCAAATTTTTTTTATGGTCCCATTAGCATTAGTGCCAATTAGCAGCCTTTTTGGCTCTTTCTGATTTGAAGTTGTAGTTTGCAAGCTAGGTATGCTCAAAAGTAGTTTCATTGTAAACATTGGTTAAGCATGCATATAAACATCAATATCTACTTTAAGTATATTTTCAATAAAAAAAGCATAATCGTTCAGTGCAACAAGCCTAAATTTATCAGCAGACTTAATTATGAAGTTCAATTATGATAATAAGCATATATATATTGACTATTAGTGGTAGTTGAATTGTAATTGGCATTAAGTGATTATCAAAGTTTGAATAATTAAAGCAAGCAATTTTGAGGTCTAAATATCATTTGTATAAGGGATAACAACTTAAATTGCATACACATGAGTAGATGATTAAGTGAAAATGAGAAATAAAGAGGAGTGCTACCTCAAAAATGTTGAGATCAATAAGTGAGATTGTAGAATAATTTTAAATTGAAAACCTTTTATTTATATCAATATAAATTAAACTTATATTAAGCTATGTTAACCCTGGAACTATACTAAAAGAAGAAGGAAAAAATAAAAAGTTAAACATCATAGGAGGTCAATGGGATTAAACCTAAGGCCTCTAGGCAACCTCTTAAGCGTGTAGCTCTAAACAACATCCCCTATTTTGGCCTTGTACATCTCACCAGCTTAATCTCTTTCCCTAATTCTTTACTTCTCCTTCAGATGCTGAGTTCCTCCTTTATTCTAGCTCAAGAGCCCTGGCTTTAAGGAGGAATGAGGTAAGAAAACCTTCCTCCCAGCTATACCTAAGATTTCAGTTTTACAATTTGTAAGGATTTTTTTTTTTTTGTGATTTCGAGTGACCTAGGATTTGATTTAAGATCTAACTCTTTGTTATGTTTTGTGTGGTGAAGCTAAGAGTCTATGACTTTTAGAATAATTTAATCTGAGTTTTGTTATTCAAGTTATGGATCTATCACTTTGAAGCATGTAGAATCTCCTTTTTTGTGTGAAGGGTTTTGTTTGAGTTGAATTGATTTCTTTAGATATAAAATAGGATCTTAATATGTTGATATTTCTTAAAGGGATTCTTAGGGTTCTTCAAGCATTAGCATTTAGTAAATATTACCTTTGTACATCAATATATAAGGTGTATAAATTTAGATAGTCTTAACCCAGTTTTAATAGAATATGATATATGATGGTAGTTAAATAAGGAGGATAGTATAGCCCCCAAATGATTTTATTTTAATCTAAAATTTAGTTTGTATTTAATTTTATATATCTCATAGTGTTTTATAAAATTTTATGATAGTTCAAGATCAATTGGTTAGATAAAAGAGTCAAGTAAGATTACTTTACAGAATCGTATAGTGGTTTGATGATACTAACTAGTTTGTATCATTATAGAGTGAATAACTAAAAAATTATTAGTGAAATTTAGATGAATTTTTAAGTTAGGTATTGTCTACTTTAGAAGGGATTTTATCAAAAGTTTTATATGAATTATTGATATGAATTATTATAAATCATTAATTCAAGATATAGGATTTTTAATTAAGGCATTTCATAACTCTATGCTCCAAATTTGATAAGTTTATCATTCCCTAATGGACGGGATCATTAAGGAATGTGGCCTTTCATTGATATCTTCATTTTTTAGTTAAATTAAGTTTAAATTTAATTTATTACAAAAGAGTATTTATATAAATTATTATAATTATAAAAATATATAAATTATGGTTATAATATATTATATATATGCATATATGATGACATGCAGTGTGTGAGTCACGGATATATTATGACGTATGATGCATGTCTATATATGTGATGTAAGAGTGCATATATACTATGACGTACGATATAAGAGTGCATATATATATATATATATATAATGATATGCTCTATGAAAATACGCATATATATTGTTACGTGTAGTATGGGAATATAGTATATATTGTGACATGCGATGTATGAATGCATGTATATATTATGATGACGTGCGGTGTAAAAGTGCACTATATGTTATGATATGAGATATAGAAGTCCATAAATGTGCTATGATTTTTTTATATGCATATAAGTATTTTGAGTTATTTTGACGTAGAATTTTCTCTCTATTATGCATATGCTATATTGTAATATTATGTTAGCTAAAGAAGTCACAATGATGTATTTATCATCAAATGTCTTATACATATTATTTTAAAATATTATATCAATGACATGATGCAAGTTCTCCTAAATAAATCTAAAAAGATATACTTATTGTTACTCAGTATAGATCGTATTTTATAGGTAATGATACTAGTAACTCCATTGAAGTGATTGAGTAGAGAGATGAGCATGTGTGAGCCTATGCCAGCATAGATATTTTTATATATATAAATTTTAAATATGTTATATGTGTGATTTTCTTTTGATTGGATGTAATAATTATGTATATATAAGTTAAAATCACTATATACAAGCAAAATATTATTATTTTATTTAGTAAACTAGTATGTTTTATTTTAAAGATTACCTATCTTTTTACTGCACCCTATGGATAGTAGTAACTAAACTAAAATGTGATAACTTATTTTAGTCAGGATATGTGTGGAACTAGACGTATGGTGTTGTCTTTTATTTTTTACATCTCATTTAATATTTTTTATTATTAACCTTAATTGTGTAACTTTGACTCTATCCAAAAGATATGAAAATATCTTTTATATCTTTTATGCAAGATGTAGAAGTTGATGTAATTTTTTTTTTTGGTACCTGATGTGGACTTATCAACTCTAATATTAATTTTTGGATAAAATGATATGAACTTTATGATTGTATTATCTCTAATATTGAATTTTTTATAAAATGAACATTATAATGTAAAGCTTCAAATATCATTTTTATATTTTTATAGTGGTTATTAAATATTCTGATATGACTTTAAAATTATTAAAAATTGATAGGTTGTCACAAAAAAATATTATTGACAATATAATCCATCACTTGTTGTTTTCATTAAAAATTTGACAGTATATGGTAGCTGAAAGTATTAGTGATAGATTTATGTAATTTTTCACTGAAATTTTTTATCTAAAATTATAGTGACAAGTCAGTTCATCATTAAATCATTATTACTATGTTCATTTAATTATAAATTAGTAATAAAACTAAGTTCTTGGTAAGACTTTTCATTAATTTATTTAGTAACAAAATCATCCATCACCATATATTATCATAGAAATATTATTTTATCGATTAATTTATTTTTAGTGATAAGTCTTAAATGTATAATCCAAAAATATGTCATCAATAAAAATCATAATTTCATGACAATTATTTTTTTATCACTAAATTTTTTAATCATGGGGCTTGAGTTGATAGAAACAGATGACAACTCATTCCATCACTAATTTGTTTAGGGTTAAGATTCATTTTAGCCTTTGTTGTTTTGATCATGAATCACTTAAAACCTTATGATTTACTCGTATCTAAAATAATTCATATACTTTCAACAACGTAGCATATAAGCCCCTCCCATTAATTCCGAGTTAACAATCATTAGATTCTACTTATGTGACATGCGGACTCATAATAAAATATTAATATAATAATATATAATTTAAGTTTAATAATAAAATGATTCATTTTAGCCTTTGTAGTTTTGGTCATAGACCATTGAAGACCTTATGGTTTTGTTTATATCTAGCCCATATATCTTTAAAAACGAAGTATATAAGCCCCTTCCATCAAGTATGATTTGATAAACATTAGAGTCTACTTATGTGACATGCAGACTCATAATAAATTATTAATATAATGATATATATAATTTAAGTTTAAAAAATTAGTTTATCTTGTCGAGAAAGAGGAAGGAGAGATAGAGGTAGGAGAGGCTGAAGGAAAGGTGAGGGAGAACTAGACCACCACGTCGTAGGCACGATGGGTAAGGAGTTGGAGAGGATGAAGTGGTAGGTGATGTGGACGAAAATTCCCAAGAGGAAGAGGGACCAGGAGACTATTGCATGCCTAGCATCAGACTGGTCAACGCACATCCACCTGAGGTAGGACTGGAAGCTCTAGACATTTTCGCCTGCACGAAAGAGGTTGCATGCGTACGACACACTGCTAGGCTGCAGTGGCTCAATGCTGTTGCTAGTGGTCGCTTCCACAACGATGCATTTATCACCATTGATGGTGGTTTTAATTTTTTAATTTAAATTATATATTATTATATTTATTATTTATTATGAGTCAATATGTCATATAAGCAAACTCTAACATTTGTTAACTTAGATTTGACAAGAGAGATGTTATGTGTTTGAAAGTGTAAGGGTTATTTTAGATACTATGAAAACTATGAGGGCTTAAGTGATATATGACCAAAACCACAAGGTCTAAAATGAGTTTTTTAAAAACTTAAATTATATATATTATTATATTAATAATTTATTATGAGTCAGTATGTTACATAAGTAGACTCTAACGTCTATTAACTCAGACCTGACGAGATGGGCTTATATGCTATATTTTTAAAAATATAGGGATTATTTTAGACATGAGAAAACTATAAGAATTTAATTGATTCATGATCAAAATCACATGGTTAAGATAACATATTTTTTTATCATATTTTTTTAAGTCTCAATGAGACTTATATCTATAGCTAATGGTCATTTTTTTTACTAGGCTTTACAATCATAATATTTCATAATATATCCACTATTAATTATTAGAAAATTTATTTTATATAGATATTTTATTGCTGGACCATTAATTATCACATAGAGTTATTTTCTTCCCAGAAAGTTATATGATTTCTACCACTAATCATCTGCATGTTCATGGTTTCAGTAATGCTTCTCCAGGAAAGATTAAGATATCTTCTATATCTCCCAAGATTTGCAATCCAAACATACCTGCAATATTTAGCCTTCAAAATTTCACCAATTAACGAATGAGGATACCATGTGTTCTCCATGCCTACTTCGTTCTCCATCGCAGGTTAATATCTAGCAGACTCCAGTCGTTAGGTAGTGGGGTTGTCGAGTGTTCTCTATGGTTGCGTAGAGAACATTGGCCATTATAACCGAAATCACCATTCTTCTACAAGTAACACTTCGCATTTTGCCACCCAAATCGCTTAATCACGCGTTCCATTTAGGAAATGCATCGGAGTGTGAGCTTCTAATTAGGTGCAGTCATTGTGGGGTTTCATTTTCGGTGACGGTTAAAAAATTTATGTTAATGAATAACATCGTTGCCGTTTCTTCGCAGTTAGCTGACTGTTACGTAGCACCCATTACTTGTTTGGTACTGCAGTTACTTCCAATCCATCAGAACATGTTCTAATTTTAACTATTTTTTCGAAGTGACAAAATTCTTTGCATCTTTTTTATCTCTATTATATTAGGATGATTTCTTTAAAAAATATTTATATTTTTAATATTTTCTAAAATGTATCTTCTCTTTTTTTTCTCAAGCAATATCTCTAATTAAAAAATATTCAAAATATTTCTCAAAAAAAATTTTGCTCAGTTTTTATTAGTTTTCAACTGTTACAATATTTTCATCTGGCTCATTTATAATATTTTTAATAATATGTATAATGTTTTATTGATATATTAAAAATACTATAAATACTATTAAAAATACCACAAGTAATATCATATTCTGCTTCTTTAATTGTTACTGCTCATAATGTTTACTCATAAATTATTACAATATCATATTTTTAGATTTATAATTAATTTGATTAATGTTAGAAGTCTATTTAGATCATTTATAATATTTTTAAGTAAGACTATGTTGTTCCGATTGCGGTGGTCAAAATAGTGTAACAAGCTAATTTTTAAATTATATTTAGGTGATATGATTTTTAATGAATATAAAAACCTATACGAATCATAGTATAATATATTGGATGGTTTCTAATATGTTTTAATTTTATTCGAATTATTTATAATACTTTTAATAATTTTGTTTGAATTATTTATAATACTTTTAATTATTTTATTTGACTTATTTTTAAATAATTTTATAATACTTATTTATCTATTTTATTACGATGATCAAAATACCATATCAAAATATTATAATGAACCAAAATACTATCATAGATAAAAAAAAATTTAAAGGATAGGTTAAGTAGTTTTCAAATTAGGAGTCCTTAAAGAAAATTAAGGATATCGATTAAAAATACTCAAAATATGAGTATTTTGTTAGAACCCTTGTGGATTCTAAACTTGGGATTGATCTCTATAAGGGATTGGCCCTCCTGGAACGCTATAGTGATTCCCTCTTCTAAGGTATTCGGCATAAGGCTGAAGCAAGGTGATCAATTGTTATTCAGAAAGTGGGGTAGCTATATGCTTAAATAGAACTCAAGAAACCCTAACCGTATCTGACCAACCCAAGAAGGAAAGGAGGCGATGACTAGGAATTTCTAACCTAGTAAGGACTCCTTAATCAAGGGGGATGATGGCTAAATTAGGAGGATCCTCTCCTAGTCGATTCTTTATTCAAGAGGGATGATGGCTAGATTAGGGGGATTAATATTACATGACTCAATACTTTATTGACTCCATGACTTATTGGACTTAGGACTCCATGACTGAGACTCCATGACTCCGAATAAGCCCTCTTCAAATAAGCCTTATCCTCAAGGCTGAGACTCCATGACTCCGAGTCCTGATCTGTAACTCTTCATGAGGCTACCTTGTTGCATATGTTATAGGCATATCACAATCCCATGATCCAACTTTGTCTTATATCTCTTCATCGGTGGTAATGTATAGATGGTGATGCATCACGATCCTGCGATGTCATACAATCTCTAATTGAAGCTGGACCTCCTCGTCATTTGGGTGTCGGGTGAATGGATCTAGGCTGAGTCATCTTCTCTAAACTTCCATTTGCGGTTAGATACCTAGAGGATTATTGTAATTTTGAATTGGTGCACAAATTTGATTCATAGGTCACGATTCCAATATGATCCCCAATTTTATAAGATCTAAAGTAATAGGGAGATTACTTCCTTGAGGCTTGAGTTTCCTGCTGATAGGGTTGCAAGTGTAGAAGAACTCAATCTTTAAATTTTCTTCTATTCTGACGTTTATCGGGAGACCATTTCTTCAGAAATTTGATCTTCATCCAGTAAGCTTTAGCATCATGTATTCTATGTTGGTACTAACATTAGAGGAGCTCGATCTTCTTACGATCGTCGACAATGGAGCGAAGGCCATCAATAGGGAAGACTTCGGGAAGCGTGGTCCACTCCCGGGAGAGGTTATGAAAGTAGCCCGAGATCTGGGAGCGTTGCATCAAAAGCCATAGCTGGTTCGGCTGGAGGTGGCACCTCAGGAAGAGCTTGTCCTTGCAGACAAAGTGGTAGAGCTTTTGGAGATAAAGTGTCATTACAGGGGAAAATCATGATCGAATAATCCATGTCTCTAGCGTCTTCTGGACGATCCTCTCAACTTCGGCCTTCTGAAGATATGGATAGTAATATGGTCGAATATGGGTGGGTGGTTCCTCATACAAGATCAACATACGGAGGTCATGTAGCAAGGTAGGAAGTTGTCGGCTCGATTCAACGGAGGTGCTTGAAATTTCATCAAGCTTCTCTAAGTGTTGTCTCGAGATCATTGTTACTTCGTTCCCACATTGCTTGCATAAGATCACGTGTTTTCCTTTATTTTTCATAAGGTTGTTGGAGCAATTGGTGTTAGTGAGGACGGTGATAGGCTGCTGCTTAAGGGAACCATCAATTTTCATTCTCTGCGGGTTCGTGTAGCTAGGTCAAGCATGAACCGTGCTGACGATCGATTGCAGTTTCTCCTCTGTATCCTCCTCCTCAGACTCAAGATCCACATATTTAGGTTTGGGTTCTTCAATGGGTTCAATTATCAAAAGTCTCCCCTTTTTGCAATGGTGGTTGCGGCTCCATAATTCGTCGCAATGCCCCCATAATCCCTTCGTAAATCTATCGTGGAGTTCTTCTCATGTCAACTTCTTTGTTTGGGAGGATCGACGGGCAACAGCAGGGCTGAAGGTTCAAGTGCTGTTGGTCGGGTGGTGATCTTAGTCCTTTGAGCATCATGGTTTAGCCTTTCTTCTTGTAGTCGCGCGAAGGAGATAGCTACCGTCATCATGTAGGGTCATCGTGCTTTGACTTCTTCTCAGATTCTCGGCTTTAACCCCTCGATGAAAGTCCCTAACAATTATTTTTCAGCTTGATCTGAACTCTAGCTTACAGCCTGGTAGCAACCCCCAAACAACAACACAAACTGCCCTTCAAAAAATAGCTTACTGAGTCCAAACCGTAGCCCTTAACCTTTGGTCCACCATCCCTTTTGGCCACAAAATCATCCAACCAATACATGCCCTTAACCCGACAGCAAAAGAAGGACCTCAACATTACAGATCTAGAGTTGTATGTCATGGCATCAGAAGAACTAATTGATGCCAAGTTGGAGGCCTTCGAGATGCGTATGGAAGATAAACTACATGCTCTTCTTGCATAATTCAGTTTGGGTCAACCACCGAGCTCGAGGAAATCTTAGAAAGGCAAAAGTTCATATCACAAATGGAACCCCCCAGAAAAAGGAGAACCTACAATGGACTCTCCATACCCATGCATGAGGGTGGACTTCCCTAGGTGGGAAGATGGAGACCCGACCGAGTGGATTTCATGTGTGGAACGATTTTTTCGCTATCACAAGACATCATATGTATCCATGGTGGACATTGCTGCCATACACCTCGAAAGAGAAGCGATCCAATGGTATGATTGGTTCAAACACACCCATTAAGTCCCTACATGGAGATAATTTAAAATCGATTGCTAATCCACTTTGGACCAATCGAGTACGAGAACATCGACGGCCAACTTGCGAAAATCCATCAGACGTCCATAGTTCAAGAATATCATACCAGGTTTGATAGACTATCTAACCAAATAAGAAATTCATCTAAAAAATAATTGTTAGGAACTTCCATCGAAGGATTAAAACTGGAGATTCAAGGAGAAGTTAAGGCGCGACAAACGTACACACTAATGGCAGCTATCTCCATTGCGCGACTCCAAAAGGAGCGATTAAACCAAGATGTCTGAAGGACTAGGGTCATCGCCCAATCAGTAGCACCTAGGCCTTCGGCCCCTCCTACTACCAGTCGACCCTCTCAACCAAAGAAATTAACGAGACAGGAACTTCGTGATAGATTCACAAATGTTTGTGTTGGCACTGCGACAAGCCTTGGAGCCGCAAACGTCGTTGCAAGAAAGGGAGGCTTCTCATGATCGAACTTGTTGAAGAATCTGAGCACGAAGGGGAGGACCTTGAGTACGATGAGGAGGACATGGAGGAGGAACCACAACCAGCCGATTGTACGGTCCATGCTCTAGCCGGCTATGCGAATCTGCGGATGATGAAGATTGGAGGTTTCCTCAAGCAACAACCCGTCACCGTCCTCATCGATATCGGGAGTACCAACAACTTCGTGAACAACAAGGTGGTTGTAGATGCACTCTCTCGATTGCCCGAGTAAGTTGAAATTTTGGCCATCTCTCTTCCGATCAGTGACATCCTCGAAGATATCAAGAAAGAATGGCGAGATAATCCCAAAGTAAAGGAAACCATCATAAAATTAGAAGAAGAACCAGACTCTATGGCGCACTTCAATTGAGATTCAAAGGACTTATGTTATATAGGATGCATAGTACTAGCGCCAAATTCCCTTTACATAAAGATCGTCCTACAAGAGATGCATTCCATACTAGCAGCGGTGCACTCTTTATTCCTTCGAACCTACAAGAAAATTAAACAAAACTTTTATTGTAAAGGGATGAAGAACGCTATTGTTGAATTTGTATCACGGTGTGACACATGCCAACGACATAAAAGTGAAATGATGTCAAGCCCAGGGAAATTACAACCTCTACCCATTCCATACTGGTGTGGACCGATATATTGATGGACTTTATCGAAGGGCTACCCTCATCAAAATATGAGATTCAATAATATCGCCACTAGCATTGCTCGAATTTTCATGGACAATATTGTAAAATTGCACGGTATGCCTAGATCTATTGTGAGTGATCGAGACAAGATCTTCACTAGTAAATTTTGGACAAAACTTTTCTAGTTGTAGGATACTAAATTAAAGATAAACATAGCATACCATCCTCAAACCGATGGCCAGACTAAGTGGTGAACAGGTGCTTGGAGATATACCTCAGATGTTTCACCAGTGACCGGCTAAAAGAATTAACGAAGTGGCTCCCTTGGGCCGAGTGGTGGTATAATACGACTTACCATTATTCCACTAAATGTACTCCTTATGAAGCAGTTTATAGCCGACCACCCCCTATAGTCCCAAAATATGCAATTGGCTCAGCAAAAGTAGACCAAGTGGATAAGGAACTCATGGACAGGGATCAAATTCTGAAATTACTAAAGGATAATCTTTTGGTGGCCCAGGCAAGGATGAAGCAATAATACGATATGCGCAAAAGCGAGAGGAAATTCTCAGTGGGAAATTGGGTCTTTCTTCGGCTCCAGCCTTACAAGCAAACGACCGTCCACACGAAAGCATTCATGAAGCTATCACCTCACATCTACGGGCCATATTAAGTCATAGAGTGTATTAGGGCAGTGGCATATAGGTTGGACCTACCCGTAGATTCCAAGATTTCCCAAGTTTTTTATATTTCGTGCCTAAAGCCCAAACTTGACCATGAGTCACCTACCATACATTATAGCCCATGGAGAACTCTAGATCTAACCAAGAGCCATCATTGATCGCCGGATCAGGACGTGATATCGATGTCCTATTACTAAGGTGTTAGTGTAATGGACAAATTTACACACCGAAGATGCCATGTGGGAGTCTTACGAAAACTTAAAAATCAGATTTTCGAAGTTTATTGAGTTTCAGGCTTGAGGACAAGACTGAATTAAAGAGGGTGGGTTTTTTAGGACCCTAGCTTAGATGGGTCCTAAGTCCAATAAGTCATAGAGTCAATAAAGCCTTGAGTCTTGTAATATCCCCCTAATTTAGCCATCATCCCCCATGATTGAGGAGTCATGTAATATCCCCCTAATCTAGTCATCATCCCCCTTAAATGAGTCAGCTAGGAGAGGATCCCTCTAATTTATTCATCATTTCCCTTGATTGAGGAGTTCTCACTAGGTTAGGAATTCCTAACCGTCGCTCATTTTCTTTCTTGGGTTGGTCAGCTAGGGTTAGGGTTTCTTGAGTTATATTTAAGCATGTAGCCACCCCTCTTTCTGAATAAGAATTGAGCACCTTTCTTCAGCCTTGTGACAAATACCTTAGAGGAGGGAACCCCTATAGCATTCCAGGAGGGTCGATCCCCTATAGAGATCAACCTCAAGCTTAGAATCCGTAAGGGTTATAATACTTGGTATCATAGCAATGATCTTGGTACCTCGCATCCCTTCCAACCATCCACCATCATCCAAAAAATTTCCACAATTGCTAACCCCATCACTGACTCCACTGTCATCACCCTCTACCGCAGATCCATCATTTGATGTTGCTACTCAAATTGCAATAGGATCTGATATTGCTTCTTTTGCAAGAACCTTACTATTGCTGCAATTTTATATCAAAAAACTCAAAAATAGTTACATCTATTTCTTGCTGCAAATATTCCCACGCTGTGAAAACTTATCATCACAAAGTTGCTATCTTTACGATGAAAGTTACACTGCAAAGTTTTCAGTCGCATACTGGCTGCCAATTATCAATCTTGCTACCATCTTTTTTTGATAAATTTTACATCAACTTGGCTTTCATCAACATCAATTCCTTGTTGAAATCATCTCTATAATGTTGGTATATTGCTGAAACTTTTAATCGTAAAACTGTTGATTTTTTCTATGAGAATTCTGCTATCAAACTTTCGTCGGTGTTCTTGCTGCATCACTATCGAATTCCTATCTAAGTTTTCATTGACTTTGTTGTCACCAACACCTATTTCTTGCTGACAAATCCCTCCACAAACTATTGGCTTATTGCTGGAACTTATGTTGAGAAACTATTGTCTCTTTGACAAAAATTCTGCCACCATATTTCAGTATTTATTTGTTGCATACCCAACCGATCCTTATCAAACTTGTTGCTATCATCAACAACAACTCTAAACCATCTTTTTAGCCTGAAGCCACTACCATCATATCCCCCATGCATCCTCCACAACACCTCTAAATAGCAGTACAAACTGCACTTTAAACAACAGCCTACTAAGTCCAAATCGTAGCCTTCAACCTTTGGTCCACCATATCTTTCGGCCACCAAATCTTTCAACCAATACATGCCCTTAACCCGATAGCAAAAGATTTGATCACCTTTCTTCAGCATTATGTCAAATACCTTGGAGGAGGGAACCCCTATAGCGTTCCAGGAGGGCCGATCTCCTATAAAGGTCAACCTTAAGCTTAAAATCCGCAATGGTCGATAAGTAAGCTGTTATTTGAGGGGCAGTTTATGTTACTGTTTGGGGGTTGCTACCAAGGCTATAAGGGGACTATGATGGTAGTGGCTTAAGGCTAGAAAGATGGCTTACGATTGCTGTTGATGGTAGTGACAAGTTCAATTAGACGCTAAAAATATGGTGGCAGAATTTTCATTAAAGAGACAGCAGTTTCTCGATGAAAGTTCCAGCAATAAGCCAATAGTTTGCTGAGAAAATTGACAAAAAGAATTAGGTGTTGATGATAGCAAAGTTTATGAAAATATAGATAGGAATTTGGCAGCAATGTAGTAAGAAACATCGACGAATGTTTTGGCAACAGAATTCTCATCGAAAAAATCAGCAGTTTTGTAACAAAAAGTTACAGCAATATACGAACAATATAGAGATAATTTTGATAAGGAACTAATGTAGATGAAAGCCAAGTTGATGTAAAATACGTATAAGTTTTCATTAGAAAAAGATGGTAACAAGATCGGCAATTGGCAACAAGTATACGACTGAAAACTTTGCAACGTAACTTTCATTCGTAAAGATAGCAACTTTACGATAATAAGTTTTTTGCAGTGAGGGAATGTTTGCAGTAAGGACTAGATATAACTATTTTTGGGTTTTGGATATAAAATTGCACTAGCAGTAAGGTTCTTGTGATAGAAGCAATACCAGATCCTATCGCAATTGGAGTAGCAGCGGCAAATGATGGATCTGCGGTAGAGGGTGATGATGGCGGAGTCAGTGATAGGGTTAGCAATTGTGGGAATTGCTTAGATGATGGTGGGTGGCTCAAGGGTAGCGAGGCACTAAGATCGCATCTCTAATACCAAGATTAACCCTGAGCTTAGAATCTGCAAGGGTTTTAACACTTGGAATCAGAGTAGCGATCTTGGTGCCTCACTGCCCTTCCAGCCAGCCACCCACCATCATCCAAGCATTTCCCACAATTGGTAACTCCGTTGTCGACTCCATTGTCACACCTTTACCGTAGATCCACCATATGCTGTCGCTACTCCAATTGCAACAGGATCTGGTATTGCTTCTCTTGCAAGAACCTTACTATTGCTACAATTTTATATCCAAAAACCTAAAAATAGTTACATATATTCCTTGCTACAAACATTCTCACACTGTGAAAACTTATCATCGCAAGGTTGCTATCTTTACGAATGAAAGTTACGTTGCAAAGTTTTCAACCGCATACTTTCTGACAATTATCGATCTTGCTACCATCTTTTTTTGACAGATTTTATATCAACTTGGCTTTCATCGACATCAGTTCCTTGTTGAAATAATCTCTATAATGTTAATATACTACTGAAACTTTTCATCGCAAAACTATTGATTTTTTTGACGAGAATTCTGTTGCCAAACTTTCGTTGGTGTTCTTGTTGCATCTTCTTTCCTCCTTGCTACAACCATCTCCCATCCCTTCAATCGTAGCAAGCATCACTGCTGCACAACACTGCTAGCAACGATCTCTCACCGCCTTCTGCCTTGGTCACAGCCAGTAGCAATCTCTCATGGCCAGCAGTGATCTCTCGTTGTACAACGCTGCCAACGGCTATCTCTCATTGCATATTGTTGCCAACAGCGATCTCTCCCTTCTCTCTTGCTTCTCCTTCAACCTTTTTTCGCTGTTGCAGCCTCTGCTATTGTCGCCCGCTCCAACACCTGCTGCCCACCATTGCCATCTTTGCTTCCCCTGCTCTCCACAATAATCTTCCAACCACTATCCTTCCTTCGCCATCGCTGCCGCTGCTATTCCTAGGCCATTGGACCATCGGTGAACCTTGGTGTCATTGCTCCCAGCTGCACCATCAAAGCTCGCTTCCCTCTTCTTCCTTGCACCGCTTGCATCTATGTTCCAACCCACCGCAGCCAGTAGCCTCCTCTACTTCTCGCTACTTCCCACCCCCATTAGCTGCCAGCAGCCCATGCTGTTGTCATCCTTTTATGCGGCAGTCGCATGACCTTTGCTGCCACTGTTCTTTCCACATTGTTCTATCGTCGGCCACACCGATGTTACCTTCCGCTTCAGCCACGCCCTCCTATGCAGCAATCGTGCCCTCCTCTACCTCTTCTTCCTCTTCTTCCCTCTGTCGCAGCCGCACCTCTACTGCAACCACACCCTCCTCAACCTCTTTCGTCATCCCTTGCACCTCTGGCATCGCTACCCCTCCCTTGCTATCGCTTCTCCTCATTGATTTCATCTCCCCTGTATCCTCCTTTGCTGCCTTCGACAATGTCTCATCCTACCATCACCCCGGCCACTATTGTTGCCCTATCTACTGTCACCTATCGAGAACCACCATCTCCGCCTACAGCCTACGCAATCACACTGCAGTCGTAGCTGGCGTTGCTACTGCCCTCTTCTTCCTCCAACGTCGTCGTTGATTCCCACTGTCGAACAACATTGCTAGCATCAACCCTTCTTCCACCTCCTCCGTCGCTAAACAAGACTCGATCCAGATTCCCTCGGCTTCCATCCTCCAACAACACAACAACCTCTAGAAACCTACAGCACTGCTCTCTCGTAGTCTCGACGATCTTGTAGCATCACCACAGCCACCCTCTCTCATCACCATATTGCCGCTACTACCATCAATCTCAAAATCGCAGTGGCCCTTTCTCATCCTCTTGCTGCCACTACTTCCATCAACCTCAAGATTGCAGCCATCGTCTCCAATCAGCCTATTCGGATCCCTATGTTATGACATCAGTAGATTTGATCAGTGCCAAGTTGGAGGCCTTCGAGACGCTTATGGAAGATAAACTATGTGCTCTCTTTGCATAATTCAGATTGGGCCAATCACTGAGCCTAACAAAATTACAACAGGGTGAGAGTTCTGATCGCAATCAAAACCCACCAGAGAAATCGGAACAAGTGACATACTCATTATATCCATGCATAAGGGTGGACTTCCCTCGTTGGAAAGGTAGAGACCCGACGAGATGGATTTCACACATGAAACGATACTTCCGCTATCACAGGACCCTGGAGGTTTATATGGTCGACATTGTTATCATTCATTTAAGAAGAGAAGCTGCTCAATGGTATAATTGGTAATTGGAGTAGTAATAAGGTTCTTACAAGAGAAGCAATACCAGGTCCTATTGCAATTGTAGTAGCGATAACAAATGGTGGATTTGCAACAAAGAGTGATGACAGTAGAGTCGATGATGGAGTTAGCAATTGTGGAAATTTCTTGGATGATGGTGGGCAGTTGGAAGGGTAGCGAGGCACCAATATCGCTGCTCTGATACCAAGTGTTATAAGCCTTATGGATTATAAGCTTGGGGTTGATCTCTATAGGGGATCGACCCTCTTGGAACACTACAGGGGTTCCCTCCTCCAAGGTATTTGACACAAGGCTGAAGAAAGATGATCGATTCTTATTCAGAAAGAGGGGTGGCTATATGCTTAAATAGTACTAAAAAAATCCTAACCCTAGTCGACCAACCCAAGAAGAAAAGGACGCGACAACTAGGAGTTCATAACCTAGTGAGGACTCCTTAATCAAGGGGATGATAACTAAATTAGGAGGATATTACATGACTCAAGGTTTTATTGACTCCATAACTTATTGGACTTAGGACTCCGCCTAACTAGGATTCTAACATATTTTGTATAAGAATTATCATTTGAACTATAGTATTTGATTGACTAAACATTGCTATATCATAAATTATACTATTATAAAAATATACATATTGTTTTGAAATAAAAAAATAATATATATATATATATATATATATATATATATATATATATATATATATATATATATATATATATATATATATATATATATATATATATATATATATATATATATATATATATATATATATGAACTAGTGGAACACGAAACTGGAGACCTCGAGATAGCGGGTCCCACCAAAAACGGAAACACGGGGCAAACACTTACCGCCGATTTCTTTCCTCTATGCGCCAACAGTCGTGTTCGTCCTCTGCTGCGGACAAATCCACGGTGCCAACACCCTATAATCGCCAGGTGGACACCTCAAACGCTCATGGGATTGACCAAGCTCATCCTTCCGTGTCCCTTCAGCACACCTGATCAGAAGATTTTTAACGTCTTCCCTACTGAGAACATAAAAAAAAAAAACATTCCCCTCGTTTTACCGTCGACAGTACCTCTGCTGCAAGAGCCTACAATTGTGCCGTTTCTTCCTTGCAAACTAACCGTCCACATAGGAAACCGCTTGTTGTCTTCCAAGTCTACAACCCTTCTTCTCTTTTCTTTTCGAATCCCACCACCGTCTCCGTCCCGCCTCTTCCGTTCTCCCATTGAGCTCAGGTACTTCTGTCTGTTCCTTTGTTGACGCGGAAATTGTGGCATCAATTCCAATCTTGTTTTATCTTCATCGTTTCCTTTGTTGTCCTTCGTGGCTTGAGGCTTTCTGCGGTTGCTGGTTAGACGAGAGCGACTCGTGGGGGATGATGGGGAGAAAAAGCATGAGCAGAGCGTCGCCGTTGCTCCTACTGCTGTTGGGATCGGGGTTGTTCTTCGCGGCCTACAACCTGTTCTCGATGGTCCACCACCACCAGCGGCGCGAATCGGGGAGGGAACTGCCCCGCGACGATCAGATCACTCGGATGCCCCACGAGGTGAAGGGATCGGGCGGGCCGAGGAGGCCGTTTCACGTCGCTGTCACGGCGACCGAGACGACCTACAGCAGGTGGCAGTGCCGGATAATGTATTATTGGTACAAGAGGGTTAAGGACGGGGAGGGGTCGGAGATGGGAGGGTTCACCAGAGTGCTGCACTCTGGGAGGCCTGATAGCTTGATGGACGAGATCCCGACCTTTGTGGTGGATTCCCTCCCTGCCAACGTCGATCGGGTGGGAATTCTTCGGTTTTCGTTCTTATTTCTTGGTTTCATTATCAGAGCACCTCCTTGATTATTTATCAACAGTATTTGTTTCATATGCTTCCTTAATTTGGTGCTAGGGCTACGTTGTCCTAAACAGACCTTGGGCCTTCGTGCAATGGCTAGAAAAAGCAACTATCGAGGAGGAGTAAGCTTATTCCTCCTAGAATATTGTGTCATTTTATTTTGTTTTCTGACAAAATGCTTCCTATTCTGGATCGCGAAACTGCAGGTATATATTGATGGCTGAACCAGATCACATATTTGTGAAACCTTTACCAAACTTGGCTCGTGACGATTATCCTGCAGGCTTTCCATTCTTCTATATGAGACCAGATGAACATGCACAGACAATAAGGAAGTATTTTCCAGAAGAGAATGGTCCTGTGACTAAAATTGACTCCATAGGCAATTCCCCTGTGATAATTAAAAAGGTAGATATTGAATTTTGAATTGTTGACCGGATTATACTATCTGACATTGTTAAATATGTTTTCTTTTATAATATTATATATATATATATATATATATATATATATATATATATATATATATATATATATATATATAATTTTATTGGCAATCTTTAAAATGTTTGTAATTGTTGGTTCTATTAGAACTCATTCAATATTTCTAGAATATTCTGATAAATCCTGCATTTGTATTTGGCTTATTTTAGTCCATGCTAGAGATGATTGCTCCTACTTGGATGAATGTCTCTTTGAATATGAAAGCGGATCCAGAGACCGACAAAACATTTGGATGGATTTTGGATATGTGAGAACTAATATGCTTAATTTATATCTCGACTAGTTTATAGATACTGAATTGATTAAGGTGATCAATGATTTATTATCTCTGTGGCATCATAGGTATGCTTATGCAATTGCAAGTGCATTACACGGCGTTCAACATATTCTTTGTAAAGATTTTATGATACAGGTAGCTATAATATTTTTTTTTTTTTGTGGTTGCTACGTAATTTTTCTTATTATATACCACAATGATGCCTTATGTGGATGATAATGATTGATTACAGCCGCCTCTTGACGAAAAGTTGGGAAACACATATATTATTCATTTTACTTATGGATGTGATTATTCATCAAAGGTAACTTTGTCTACCAATTCATCCACACATTTTCATATTGTAGCAACTCGCCATACATTAGATATGCATTGAATTGTAAGACAATTTTTCTGGAACTGCTCTTCATGATGTGTTTACTTTTCTGTGTTGTTTTTTTTGTACAATATTAGGGTGAACTGACTTACGGGAAAATTGCGGAATGGAGATTTGACAAAAAATCCTATACCAGTGGTCTGCCACCAAGGAATCTGTCCTTACCTCCTCCAGGTGTTCCTGAAACTGTGGTAAGTAACTCTTCAAAAATGCTATGGTAGTCCTTGAACATTATTAAGATATTCTTTCAAGTCTTCCTGTCCTATCTTTTGCATTTCCACAATGGCAAATACAAAGTTTTTTCTACCTTTTTAAAGTCCTCATTTTGGCTCATTCTTAATTCTACATTGTTTTTGTAGTTTAGTTAATGTTTATTTATTTTTATTGCTAACGTTTTATTATTTTTTCCAGCTACTTTTTATTGGACACTACACTTGTTCATAACTTGGATACATTTAAAAAAAAAACTTGCTTACGTTTATATTTATCAGAACTTTTGATCCTATTTCTACTTCAAAGAATTAAATGTAAGGCTATCCAACAATTCACTTTAGGACCGGTTCCTACTAAGTAGCTTCTGAACTCGCTATTTGGATAATAAAAGACGAAACTATTATTAAAACAAATTATGCAGGAAAATTTGGATTGCTGAGTTCAATTAACTAGGCACACATGTTGGACTGCAGACACTGAATTTTCATAGTTGGCACAAAATGTTTGGAAACTTAATTTCAATTGTTGTAGATGATCTTAACGGTTCAATGGCATATATAATAAGCTGGTTTAGCTAGTAGTTGACTCTAAGTTTAGGAACTCATCTTCATTGTTTATCTTTGTAAAAAAAAAAGTTTACAATTAAGAATAGCCTCTAAATCTTGCAAAAAAAAGGATCATGCCTTAGCCAAATGCTGAAATCATGAAAATTTTAGACTATTATCTAGAAAAAATAGAAAATAAGAAGTTATATATGCATTATAACTTTACAAATTACTATAAAGGAGTAGAAGGTGACTTGATGGGTATTGGGCCTCAAAGTAGGAATCGGAAAGGAGAGTACATATCCTCACCTAGCCCTTCTCTCCCTACATCATGATAGCATTGTCCAACGGTGGCAGTAAACAAAATTAATGTTTCCTCATCTTCTTCACTGATTTATGGGATTTGTCCCGATTTCACTCTCCAGTTCGCTTCTAATTTTTTTGTTTGATCTAATACGATAATTACCCTATTGGCTTTGTTGAGCTTGGTGACCCAAAATTATTTAAGTTCAATTTAATAATATTATACTCATAAGATTCTGATAGGGTAAATAATGGATCGTCCCAACTCATCCGGGCCCGTGCTAAATCAACGGCCATGTCAGCGTCTGAGGTAGAGTCGCATCCATTCCTGCTTGGCAGCCAAGTCGACGATGATGTCAGCATCCAAGGTGGAGGGGTCCACACGTTGTGCCACTCGACTCCCCCTCTACGCGCCATTAATACTGCATAATGCACCATATTCTCGCCCCATACCACTGACCAACTGTTCCACCGTACGACTTGACCATGCCCAAGGTGACGGCAGAAGTAAGACCGAGCATGCGAACGACTTCCTCCCCGGTAAGTATAAAATTCCCTTTTGGCAACACCAGAAGAGGCTCTCTCTCTCTCTGGACTCCTCAAAAAGGAAAAACAACTCGCTTCCCTTCTCCGATAGACCAACTAACTCGAGTGTCGGAGGGGTCACGTTAGACACCCCCCACCCCCGACTAGACCCTTGTGTAGGATCCACGGTGCGGATGCGGAGCGGAGCAGGCAGGCAAATGATCAAGCTGATGACAGGGTGCTGACTTTCAAAGGACGATTCCAACCCTAGTCGAAGATTCCAATTTCGACCAACGTGGGCGAACTTGCGTACTCGGCTGGAACCAGGTCGGTCCGACACCTCAGCACGACCCCAAAAGTTCAATAATATTTTTGGCACTAGAAGGAGGGCCGATGTCGCAAGAATGCCCAACAAGTAACTCAAACTCAGAGCACCTCGACAGATTCACCCACATCCTCCCACCGACCTTACAAGCGGTCGGACAAACCCCCCGCTTCCCCGCGGAGGAGCCGAACACGGTGGCGCCCACACCGAATCGCTACTGGAGATTGCTTAATGACCTGGGATTCACTCCTCCAGCACCGAACCCCGGGCCTCCTGCTGTTTTGACCAAGGTATTCCTTGGCCTCACCCAGTAGGTCTAGATGTTAACTGAGATGATGCAAGTCATCATCCCCTACATCCCCCAATTGGCGTAAGCACTAGCACACCAACGCCCAGACGCTCCTTGGCAGACGTTGCAATAAGAAGTACCTCAATCAACACCGACCCGAGAGGAGCATCCTGACAATGAGGTACCACGCCACCTCCCAAACGAAGTTATGGCCGAAAACCCGAACGCCTCAGTAAGTCAACCGTTGAGTCGTTCCCGGAACATCGTACGTATCCCATCCGAGCCAGACGTCGTCTCCTCGGACTAAACCAACTTAGTGAGGGAACAGCTTCGCCAAGTCAACCAGAGGCTATATGAGGTCCAAAGAGACTTCATCTAGTCCAAGGAGGAGGTCGGAGAGACCTCAAAAGGTGGGTTCCTGTTTGTCCCCGAGATTTAAGACAAATTGGTCCTACCCAGCTTTCGGCTCCCGATCCTAGAGCCCTATGACGGAAGCACCGACCCATCGGAACACGTTGCGACGTTTAGAGCTCAGATGGCTCTCTACGATACTTTCTATGCTTTGATGTGTCGCGCCTTTCCCACGACCCTCATGGGGCTGGCTCGGATGTGGTACGGTTGACTGAAGCCGTCTTTCATCTCATCCTTTGACCACCTCCCCAAAAAATTCAAGCTCAACTTCATGGCGAGCTCCCGCCCAAGACCGACAGCTGCTCCACTACTCGGCCTCGTGCAGGGAAGCGACGAACCACTCGCCCAATTCGTCGACAAATTTGCGGCAGGGGTCTGGAGGATGCCCGATGCACATCCTTCGCTAGCAATCCAGGAATTCCTAATGGGGCTCCGTCCCTCCCAATTCTTCTAGTCTCTGATCGAGCGGCCGCCATCAACAGTACCAGAGATGTTGCAATGGGTAAATCAGTATGTGGCTGTCGAAATGCTGGTGGCTGGAAAGCGGGAGGATCATAAGAGGTCATGAAACGATAAACCCCAAGGACAACCCTCGGGAACCTCCAGAATAAGGGATAGGCCAGAGCTACCCACTCTTGGGCCTCTCCCGATCCCACTCAACTCAACCCGAACGAAGGTTTTCCTCCAAATCCGTGACAAAGAACTCCTCAGGACCCCTAACCCGATCAGGACAAAGAGCAGAGGTCGCGACAAAAGAAGGTACTATCATTTTCACCGAGACTACGGGCACGACATAGAGAAGTGCAACGACCTCAAGAACCAGATTGAGGACTTAATTCACCGAGGGCACCTTCATCGGTTCATTTGAGATCGACAAGCACTTATTGACGAAGGCCCTCGTTGAGAAAGAGAATCCTCACCCCGGTTGGAGCGACCGATTGAAAAGCAAATAGACGTCATCGTCCGCGGACCGGCATCCGGGGGAGACAGTTCCTCGGCCAGAAAAACTTATGCACGATCCGCGGTGGAAAAAAGGCCAAGAAGCAACCAGGACCCCAAGATTACCTTCGGGTCGAGGAGTGAAGTGTACTCGGACCACGATGACGCCCTAGTAATCTCAGCCCAGGTCGCCAACGCCCGAGTCAAAAGAATCATGGTTGACACAGGAACTTTAGCTGATATCTTATATTTTGATGCTTTTAAAAAACTTGGGCTACTAACAAAGATTTGCTCCATGTGACATCAAGGCTGATAGGATTCACTAGAGACTTGGTCTCCCCCACTGAAACGACGACCCTTCCAGTCACCATTGGAGGAGCCGAGGTCAAAGACATTGATAGTGTCATTCATTGTGGTTGCACTCCCCTCGGCATACAATGCTATCCTTGACAGGCCAACACTCAATAAACTCAGAGTGGTTGTCTCAACATATCACTGAATTATGAAGTTCCCGACCAGAACTGGGGTTGGAGAAGTCAGAAGCGAACCTCGGGAGTCAAGGCAGTGCTACCTAATGGTGACAACGCTGCCCAAGAAACTCAAAACTTCGGCCCATACCCTCAACACCCGAGACGCAGATAAAATGTCACCAAAGTCTGAGCCACCAAAGAAAGTCATTGAAGTACCCCTAGACCCAAGGATCCAGACAAAACCATCAAGGTCGACTCGATGCTTCCGGAGGAACAACGTGTCCAACTGGTAGAATTTCTTGGCAAAAACGTCGACATCTTCGCCTGGTCCCCAAAGGACATGCCCATCATCGATCCCGAGGTGGCTCAACACCATCTCAATATAGAACCCGCTGCCCGACTCGTGAAGCAATGGACAAGGAAGTTCGCTCCCGACCGATAGAAAGCCATCGAGAAGGAAGTTGCCCGCTTGCTAGACGCGGGGCTCATCACAGAAGTAAAGTACCCGACTTGGTTGTCCAATGTTATATTAGTCAAAAAATCTAATGGAACCTAGAGGATGTGCATTGACTACACCAGCCTTAATCGAGCTTGCCCAAAGGATTGCTACCCCCTCCCGAGGATCGACTACCTGGTCGACGCAACCTCTGGTTACGAGCTGCTCTCGTTAATGGACGCCTTCTCGGGGTACAATCAGATCCAGATGGAACCAGAAGATCGGGAAAGCACGACTTTCATCACACACCACAACACCTACTACTACAAGGCTATGCCTTTCGGGCTAAAGAATGTCATAGCAACCTACCAAATGATGGTCAATCGGATGTTTGAAAATCAAATCGGGCGTAATATGGAAGTATATATCGACGACATGATAGTTAAAAGTCGGGAAGCAAGTACTCACTTCACAGATTTAGCCGAGACATTCTGAACGTTAAGACAATACAAGATGCAGCTTAACCCGACTAAGTGAGTATTTAGTGTCGGGTCCGAAAAGTTCCTCGGGTTCATCATTCACTAGAGAGGGATTGATATGAACCTAGAAAAAGTAGACACCATCCTCCAGATACAGTCCCCCCAGACAGTGCAGGATGTCCAACGACTCACTAGAAGACTGGCAGCACTGAGTCGATTCATCTCCCGAGCCGGAGATAAGAGTTTCCCCTTCTTCCGAGCCTTAAAGTGAGCAAAGGATATTGAATGAGACTCCCAATGCGAAGAGGCATTCCAGCAACTAAAGGCACATGTAGCCCACCTTCTGTGCCTCATCTCAACCGCTCTCGGGGAACCCCTCGGGATTTATTTAGCGACCTTGGAAGCAGCGGTCAGCTCGGTCCTGGTCAGGCTCGAAAAGGATGGACAGAGACCAGTATACTACTGCAGCCACGTCTTGAGTAGTCCTGAGGAGCAAAACCCACTGATTGAAAAACTCGCCCTCGTGTTGATCTTGGCGTCAAGGAAGCTGAGGCCCTACTTCCAAGCTCACCCCATTAAGGTGATCACCGACCAACCCTTGCATCAAATACTCTCAAAATTTGATGTTGCAGGTCGGATGTTGAAATGGTCGGTCGAACTCAGGGAATTTAACCTCGAATACGTTCCAAGGACTGCAATAAAGGCCCACGCTCTAGCCGACTTCATATCAGAATCAACAATCCCCGAGAGTCCAGAATCAAAATTTGATGTTGCAGGTCGGTTTTGCCAATTCAGAGCGCAGAGGAGCCAGGCTCATCCTTAAAGGCCCTGCCGACCAAGCTTTCGAGCACGCACTTTGACTTGAATTCAAGGCCACTAACAATAAAGCCGAGCATGAAGCATTGTTGTTTGGCCTAAAGCTCGCCAACAAGTTGCATGTTGAAGACCACCGACTCCCAGCTCGTCGCCAGACAGGTCAACACAGAATTCGAAGCCCGAGACTAGTCAATGGTTGACTACCTAGCCGAGGTATGATGCCACACCCAACGATTCAACAGCTTTGCCATCATCAAAATACCTTAGTCGGACAACATGCAAGCCGACGCCCTAGCAACACTAGCCTCCACACGTAGACCGGTGGAATACCCAATGTGGATGGCCAAGATCCTGAAGCCCTCGATATCCACCGAGGTGGTTGTGGCCGAAATCAACCACGATTGGGTCGAAGAGATGCTCATGTTCAAGGATGATGGCACGTTACCCCAAGATAGTAGCACAGCTCGGCATGTGTAGAGGGTGAGCCCGTGGTATTGTGTCCTCAACAGATGCCTGTACCGATGAGGATTCGCGCAGTCGTTGCTCCGATGCTTGCGTCTGTCAGAGGCGCAAACCACATTGTTGGAGATCCACGAAGGGACATGTGGCAAACATATCGGCGCCTGAACCTTGGCCCATTAGATACTCAGACAGGGATATTATTGGCCGACCATACGCCGAGACGCATAGGCCTATGTGCAGAAGTGTGAATAGTGTCAGAGGGTCGCCAGAATCCAACACCAATAGACGGTCCCAATATCCACCTTAGACTGCGCCTGGCCATTCGCCCAGTGGGGAATGGACCTACTCAGTCCATTCCCTCCAGCGTCGGGACAGCGAAAGTTTCTCATAGTCGGCGTTGACTATTTTTTCAAATGGGTTGAGGCCGAACCACTTACATCTATCGTCGAGAAATAAGTTGAGGGGTTCATTTGGAGAAACATCATCACAAGGTTCGGCATCCCGAGGGCTATCATCACCGACAAAGGAACACGGTTCAATAATCCCAAATTCAAGGCATTTTGTGGAAGCTACATAATCCAACTAAGGTTCAGTTCGATCGCCCACCCCCAAGCCAACGAACTAGCCGAAGTCACGAATCAAGCCATCCTCGACGGACCGAAGAAAAGGGTACAAGGTGCGCATGGGACTTGGGTGGATGAGCTCCCGAGCATCGTATGGGCATCTCGGACAACTTCGAAATGTCCAACTGGAGAGTCATCGTTCAGCTTGACCTTCGGGACCGAAGCAGTCCTCCCACCCGATGTGGTCTACCCAACCCTGTGGGTCGAGTTCTACGAAGATTCCTCTTTGGTCGACCAAGGGAAAATCTCGATCTTCTTGAAGAACGAAGGGCAGGCACGCATCTATGAACCCTCGCGTACAAGAAGGCAGCGAGGCTCTACAACCGCAGAGTGTGCCCTCGGGAGGTCAAAGTGGGTAACCTAGTGCTGCAAAAGGCCGAGGTTAGTGATCCAACTCGATCTCGGGGTAAGTTGGCCGCGAATTGGGAGGGGCCGTACCGAGTGAAAAGTTCACCCGAGAAGACATATTTACTCTAGTCACAATGGAAGGGAAAAGGCTGCCGAGAACTTGGCATATTTCAAATTTACGAAAATTCTATGTTTAATGAGACCCGAGCAATTTCACGAAAAGGAGCACTTTGCATTGATTAGAATGGATTACAACCATCGGTCGGGGGTCGGCACAAAAAAAAAAGAAGACCCCCGACAACCAAAAACAAATGACAATAGGACCTACAAGGACTCTCATTCCTCGGGTGGCGGAAGGGAATCGTCGAAGGGCTGTTCATCGACCATCGGCACGTCATCATCCTCGGGAAGAGAAGCGAAGGGGTCCAACTCGATCTCCACTCTCGGGTGTCGGGCCCGAAGCCGAGCTAACGCCAGCTAGTACCCATACTCCAGTGACACACGCCCCATCGTACCAGGCCCATCTCGAACCTGGGTGACTTCTTGTAGTCCTCGATTGCTCTCCTCTGTAGATCCACTCGAAGAGCATCCTTGGACCGAGTCAATTCTAGTAGCTCGGTCTCCATTTGGCGGACTTGGGTCCTAGCGCCTCGGAGTTGGCCCTCAGAGTCGTCAAGCTGTTCCCGCGCGTCGGTGAGCTGTCTCCGCAAGTTGGTCGATTTCGCCCGAGCTGTCTCCAGATCCGCCTCCACCAACGCCTGGCGACTGTTCGCCTCGTCAAGTTCGACCAGGAGATGCTCCGCCAGAGATTGGGCCTTTGATGCCCAAGCTTATGTCGTGGCCACTGCGTCTAGATCTCCACCCTCCTTCAGCCTCTGCACTTCTTGGGGCAGGAGGTTCACTTTGCTGTCCAGGGAGGTGATCACCCAACCCACGCCATGAACGTGATCAAACAGGGCCACTTGGTAATGTTGATTGTACAAGAAGAAGGTCGGGCAACAATGTCAAGGTCAGATATCGAGCGAAGAAAAAATATAAAAGGACTGAGGCAAAACTTACCAGCACCATGGCTTTCGCTGCCTCGTCCATTAACACCTCGGATGGTGAAGTATATAGGTCGGAGGCTAGCCGTGGGATCAATGTGCCTTGGATATACTTGGTCGAAGCCTCCCCGTCTTGCTAAATGAGCATCCCATGGGTCAGCGGCCTTAGGTCGACATCAAAGGGGGCATCGAGAGCCCACTCCGGTAGGTTGCACATCTGGATGACATGGTAGTCCTGGTCATCCACCCCGGCGCTGGTGATGTAGAGCTCCCTCACCAACATCAGTTTCTGCCTCGGAGCCGAGGGTTCTTCTGAGACGTCTGTCAGCCCTTTACCCTTGACCGCGACCCTATCAGCTTTGTGTGGGGACTTACGCCGGTCTTTCTTTCTCTGGCTGATCGGGTCCTCCCCTCGTCGCTTGCAGGAAACCTCGGGTGCTCCCCTTGCCTCTTCGATGGGGATTTCTTGCACTTCGGATGTCGAGCCGGATTCAGCGCGCGGTGCTGGCGGGGCTGAATCCGGGATCGAGGAAGCGGCTCCGGATGCCCCCCTCCAGTTCGGGGATTGCCGCACATCATGCTCATGCTCACCATCTCTGCAAAGTCAATCACGAGTCAGGAAATGAGGCAATGAAACCCATAAGCGAGAAAAATAAAGCATACCGCGAGAAGCTGGACTAAGGCCCGCTTCGACTAGCCACTCCTCGGTTAGGCTCCTAATGGCCCGAGACACGGACAGGATGCCCTTCAGTCACCGAATTAGCTTCGTGTCCTCATCAGAAAGGTTCGGTGGGACATTGCTAACAGGGTCGGCTGACCACTAGACGCTGAAGTCCCAACCCCGACGCCTACTTACAAACAGAAACTGTGCTTTCCAACCATTATTGTTAGAAGGGGCACCCCTGACCCTAAAACTTGCCTGAGAGGTCAAGTAGTAACCCCCCTGACCCCTACACAAACAGAAAAAGATATGAACAAGTCCCGGGTCGGGATGATGCCTGACCCTTTACACTCCCCAAGGAAGGTTATAATGTAGCGCTAGGAGTTTGGCGCTACCTGACCGGGTGATATCCGCCACCATCCGAGACACTCCCCGATGACAGGGTGAAGGGGGAACCTCACTCCCGCCTCTAGAGCATCAATAGAGATGCTGAACCCCCCGGGACAAGAGTGGTATGACCGTTGCCTTGGCCCCGGAGCATGTAGAACATACTCGTTCAGAATGCTAAAATGCTTCCAAATCGATGCTAAAGACTCAAGACTCACGGTTGAGTCACAATCGTGGTGCGACTTCATCGCTTCTAAGGCTTGAAGAGCCTTAGCATCCGCCCCGGCCAATATGCCCAAGGATGAACTCTGGGGACTGGACTGATCCCCCAAGGAACCGCTAGGCCTAAACTCCTTCCGGGCGAGGGGACAGGGGAAGAAGGGGCAAAAGAAAAACTAGAGACTGAGAATGAAGGAGAAGACACCATCCCGACCTGATCGAATGAGGGGAGTAGAAGATGAAGGTGGAACAGCCGAGACGCAAGGTCTGAAGGCTCAGGGAAGGGAAGACGAGGAATGAAAGTGATCCCTCGCCACCACCATGGTAAGGCTTATATGGAACGTGTCGCTTCGACGTCCCGAGGAGGCGAAAGGACTTTGCCTAGGGAATACACGAACCACATCCACGACGATGCATAGAGGAACAAGGGAATCGCCACATCAACCCAACGCCTCGTATGTTGCTCATCCCTCTCTCATCGCACACCTTTAACTCATATCACTTGTGCAGACATGACGTGTTACGAATAGACCGCGCTTAGGCGCCAGTCCATCAGTCCTTTGCCCGAGTTATGTACCTCGGCCAGTCCTTCAGTCTTTTGCCTGAGTTATGTACCTCAGCCAGTCCATCAGTCCTTTGCTCGAGTTATGTACCTCAGCTAGTCCATCAGTCCTTTGTCCGAGTTATGTACCTCGGCCAGTCCATTAGTCCTTTTCCTGAGTTATGTACCTCGGCCAATCCTTTAATCCTTTACCTGAGTTATGTACCTCGGCTGGTCTAAAGTCCTTTGCCCGAGTTATGTACCTCGACCAGTTCATCAGTCCTTCGCCCGAGTTATGTACCTCGACCAGTCCTTCAGTCTTTTGCCCGAGTTATGTACCTTGACCGGTCCTTCAATCCTTTGCCCAATTTATGTACCTCAGCTAGTTCTTCAGTCTTTTGCCCGAGTTATGTACCTCGGTCAGTCCTTCAGTCCTTTGCCTGAGTTATGTACCTCAGTCAGTCCTTCAGTCGTTTGCCCGAGTTATGTACCTCGGCCAGTTCTTCAGTCCTTTGCCCGAGTTATGTATCTCGGCCAGTCCTCAGTCTTTTGCCCGAGTTATGTACCTCGGCCAGTCCATCAGTCCTTTGCCCGAGTTATGTACCTCGGCCAGTCCTTCAGTCTTTCACCCGAGTTATGTACCTTGGCCAGTTCATCAATCCATTGTCCGAGTTATGTACCTCGGCCAGTCTTCAGCCTTTACCCAGGTCACGGGACCCAGTTGAGTCATGACGATCCCATGAAGAAGCAAGGACCCGTAACAACTATCGCTCGGGATCTTCCCTTCAGTCTATAGAGTACCTCGGTAAGACCCCTTTTGGGTGTGGGGGGGGGGAGGGGGAAGAATGATAGGGCAAATGATGGTCGACCCAACTCACTTGGTCCCGTGCTAGATCAACGGCCACGTCAGTGTCTGAGGTGGCGTCGTGTCCGTTCCCGCTTGGCGACCAAGTCGACGACGACGTCAGCATCCGAGGTGGACGGGTCCGCACGCTGCACCACCTGACTCTCCCTCCACGCGCCATTAATGCCGCATGGCGCACCATATCCTCACCCCATACCACTACACCAACTGTTCCACTGTATGACTCAGCTATGCCCGAGGTGACAACAGAAGTAAGGCTGAGCATGCAGACGACTTCCTCCCTAGTAAGTATAAATCCTCTTTTGGCAACACCAGAAGGGGGCTCTTTCTCTCTCTCTCACTAGACTTCTCAAAAAGGAAAAACAACTTGTCTCTCTTCTCTGACAGATTGACTAACTCGAGCGTTAGAGGGGTCACGTCGGACACCCCCCACCCCCGATGAGACCCTTGTGTAGGATCCATGGTGTGGACGTGGAGCGGAGCAGGTGGGCAGATGATCGAGCTAACGCCAGGGCGTTGACTTCCGAAGGACGGTCCCAACCCGAGTCGGAGATCCCAATTTCGACGGACGTGGGCGAACTTGCGTACTCGGCTAGAACCAGGTCGGACCGACACCTCAGCACGACCCCAAAAGTTCAACAACAGATTCTTATAAAACAATCTAAAATTTAACACTAAGTAGAACTTAATTTGGGGAGTTACACTCTTTTCCTTCCCTTTTCTCAATTGGATTCTGCCACGGGATAAATTGATTGGACGGGTTAGATCTGTTCATGATTAGCCAACTTCTATTCTAGCCAATTTCCTAGTTTGCCAAGAAATTGGCCACTTCAGTATCATCACATTCTGATGAATCAGTTGAAAACTATTGGGATAAGTCAATCCAGCAAAGCATGACGTCAAGTACTATGGTTAAAATTTGTACTACAATAGTTCAGTGTAATTCAAATTTAATGGCACAGGAATATGAATTGAACAGGTCTAGTTTGCTGTATAAGAGTCCAAGCGTCTCGCTTTGCAGGGAGAAAAACGTAGTATATGACCTGTTATTCGTTTGACCTGCAGGAAAAAACTGAATTGAGGAGGATTAGAGGAAATAGACGGACAAATACAAGATGGAAGCATAATGAATCTGTTAGATTCTTAAAAACGAATGTGTCCTCAAATTTCATCAAGCTCTCCAAATTTCTGTATATTTAATTAATGCCCCTCTACCCTGACTATCATTCTTTAATTTTACTATTTTACCTTAAAGATACATAATATTTTTGTTGGGTATATCTTTTGTACAATGACTTTTCATCTTGTTTTAACCATATTATAAGCATTTGCACCTTTGGGAAAATTCCATATAGTTGGTTGTTTGTATTTTACGGGATATTGATGTAATAAGAAAAGAAAATTTTGCCTTGTTACAGACAAATAACCTCAATATTTAAGTCTGGATTATCTGACATTTCAAAGGTATGCATGATTTTGAGGGTATTGATGCAAATTGATTTATTAGGTGTAAATGTAAGTTTATTCAAAATATTTAAAGAAATGGCTTGCTTCAATTTTATTAATTACCAACACACGCTATCCTAATAGGATTTCAATTTATAACGTAGAACTGTAATTTGCTGAAGTTTAATTACAGCAACACGAAAGGCCAAAAACTTACTCTCAAAGCAACCAAAAGAAGCTAGGGATTAAAAGAAAAACATGCTGTAATATTGACAGCTCGTTCATAGTATGGCCCATATGTCTCTCACAACTGTTATGCAATAATTTAATGAGTAAGATGAGTTGCATAATGTTGCAGAATTCTCGCAAAAGAATAACTGGTATGCTTGTCTGATAAGATGTTTTAATTAGAGCATTCTGTTGTACTGGAGATCTTCTGTGATTTTAGAATATTACTTGTTTTTATTAACCAATCAAACAACTATCAACGTCATCTCCCTGTTGGCTACCTCATATTCTTAATATTTTTGATGCAGGTCAAACTGGTAAAGATGATAAACGAGGCTACAGCCAACATCCGTGGGTGGGATGATGAAAGAAATTACTTGCCTCCGGGCGCTAACAAGTAGATAAAGAATAGCTACATAAATATGAGACCAAAACAAGAGAAGATGAACTAGTTTTAAGGGTGTCAAATAAGGAATTCATTGCTTGATGTCCATCTTTTTAACTGATTGCAGGTGCAACTCTATTCTACAGGAATTCCTCCTGACATACTGATTAGAATGCTCCGATGGAATATCTGCATTGATATGTTCTCACCCTTCCTACTTTTTACTAATTATTGTTTGCATAAGTTGTTATGAGATGAAGTTCTTGTAACAAATGATACTGATGTAACGATGGAATTAGATACCTTTGAGGGCCAATTAGATACCTTAGGTATCGGGAAGACTATGATATGCACTTACATTCTTATTATGATTGGTAAGTATCGTGAATTTTAAGAAACTAGATTATATTTCTCCTCTCTTTCTATTTTTTTTGTATTATGATTATTAATGGAGTAGAGATTATTGAATCATGAATTTTAATAATGAAATCAATTGATGAATTTATGGACTAATATGATTTCTAGATATGTGACGTAGGTAATACTTCGATTATGGCCTCGAACTATTGAAGGACAAATTGTTGAAGTGAGAGAATCAGACTTTGTGCCAAAAAAGTATCATATTAAAAATTGGACATCAAGCTGAAAGATTTGTCGTGATGTCACAGATTGAACTTCTTGCTATAAGTTTGGGCATCGTGCCGAAAGGATCATGTATTGCGCCAAAAATTCATATGTCATGAGAAAGTCGATATGTCAATAGATCGAATGATATACTGAATAAAATGATGATGTGCCGAAGATTCGAACGAAGTGCTAAAAGATCGGACAACTTGTCAGAATGACGTACAACGTGCTGAAAGCTTTGTAATTATGCCAGATATGTGGTTGATTATCAAAGTCTTGATCTTTTTAGGTTAAATTATATTAGTATTGGGTTTAAACCATGCCAACTTGTCAAAAAGGTTAATGGGTTTCGACCCATGTCGAGTTGGGCCTATTAGAAGGCCAAAATGGTGGTACTGCCTAAGTCAGTCGACAAGCACAAATTGTAGTGCTCCTGACCACTTATGCAGGTGATGATACCGCCCAGGGCGATGGTGGTATTGCCAAGAATTCAAAAATTATAGCGGTAGTATCACTCAGAAGTCCGAAATTATAACGTCAAAAGTTACGATGGTGGTATCATCGTGTCAGTAGTGGTACCACCTGTACCACAAAATTTTGGAAATTTAAATTTTTTAGCTTCATTTTTTGAGCCTCTTGGGGCCTATAAATACAATACTAAATTTTGGTTGATAGAGCATCAAATTCTGAGTTTGTGAAGGGTTGTATCTCTCTCTTTGAAGATTGTTTGAGTCTCTTTCTCTTTCTTAAGCTTAGAGATGATTCTACGTTGTAGGAGGTGAGAGATCTAGTAAAAGAGTGAGTGTGGAGATTTGTGTTGAATCTCATATTTTGATGATGAAATCGATTGATGGGTTATTGATCTAATATGAGTTGTTAAAAGTTGATTGATGCAAGATTAACTACGATAGAGAGAATATAAAAATCAAGATTGACCAAAGTCAAGTCCATGCATCAAGCCAGGGTTCGGACGATGCGATTGGGAACTCACCAGGAGCGCATTGGGAGCTCACCGAGGGCATCGGGAGTTTACCAGGATGGCGCAATGGAGTTCGCCAGAAGAAGACCGAGACTCACTGGAAGATTGTTGAGGGTAGCCAAAAAGCTTGTCAGGAGTTGGGAAGGTCTTGAAGTGGATGTGTTTGACAATTATGATTATAATTAATTAAGTCATAGTTAGCATCATGTAGGTTTAACGATGACGGGAGAAGGAGTTACATATTAGACATGGACCCAGGATCAAGCTTAGGCATCAGGCCAAGGATTGGACGATGCAGTAAGAGCTCGTCGGGACTTCGCTAGGAGATTCATCGAAGGGATCGGGAAGCTTGCTAGGAACACATTGGAAGATCATTGGAGGAAGACCGTGAGACTCGCCATTGGAGATTTCGGAGGTTGACGGAGTGCGGGAGTGAGGTCATTAAGCTTGATGGTCATATTTGATTGTAATCTTTAAGTTATAGGTTAAGTGTGAGTCCGATTTGAGTGTGATTTGAAAATCAACTGAAAGAAGCAATCAGGTCCACTATTTGGGTTTGATTGAGCTCAGGTTGAGCTCAATTGGTTGACCAAAGGATTAGTCAACATCAGGTTCAAATCGAAATTCGAAAAGTGGAGGAAACCACTTTTTCAGAGATTTCAACAGGTAAACCGTTGCCACCCAGGTTTCCGGGCAGCTGATGACGGTTGAACCGCCCACGGTCGATGGGTAAACCGCCCGTACCCAGGGTTTCGGGCAGTTGAGCTGCCCAGGTCGGCGGGTAAACCGTTCATACCTGAATTTTTTAGGTATGTTTGAATTTTGGCTCCAAAATTTTGAAGTCATTTGGGGCTATAAATACCTCAAGTTTTCTTGCATTCTACACAATAATTTTAGAGATTATATTCTGAGAAAATATTATGTGTGAATTGTAAAAAAAAAAATGGGTAAGAGAGTGATCTAAGAGTTATAATCTTGTCTCCCTTGTAAGTGTTGTAAGGGTTTGATCTTCACCTAAAGGAGATCAATAATGGATGTCGGTATGCCTCAAGGAGGACTCAGAAGTGGATGTAGGCAGGTTAGTGCCGAACCACTATAATTGTAAGTGTTCTTACTTCTTTGATTTACTGCCTACAATTGTCGGGTTCTTAATTGATTTCAAAACATAAATAGACTTTTTCAATTTTTTATTTACGTTTTAAAATCAATACTTCAAAATCAAGCACTTCACTTACGATATTGCCTATCTCTTTATTCGGATTTGCTTATTCTTTTTTAGTCATCTTTAAGCAAGAAGCTTAACACTTCTCTATAAGATTCACTTGTTTAACTTAAACAAAAGGCTTCAGATTTTCTATCTTGCTTCAAGCGAAAAGTTTTTTATTTAAGATGTTAATTTACTCTTGCACTAATTTATCCCCCCCTCCCCTCTTAGTGCCAATTGATCCTAATAATTGGTATCAGAGCAAGTTAGTTACTCATTGGATTAATATATACTTAGTAAATGACTTGTTTTGGCATGAATGAGGGACATTCCATCTCATGTCCTCCCATGTTCAATGGGATGAATTACACTTATTGGAAGACAATGATGTGTATCTTTCTTATCTCTTTAGACTTTGATTTATGAAATGTTGTTGAGAATGGATTTGAAAAATCTTCCAAGCCAATGAATGAGCTAAATGATTTGAAAAGGAAGAATTTTTCTTTAAATGCAAAGGCTATGAATATCTTATTTTATGTTCTTAATAAGAATGAGTTTAATTATGTTTTCGCTTGTGATTTGACTTTCGATATTTGACATACATTAGAAATGAGATATGGAAGCACACTTAATATAAATGAATCATTAATAAAAATACTTTAAAAAATAAACAAGAAGAACATCTTCCTAATAATCGGAAGGAATATGAACCGAGAAGATCATATGACTTATCAAGTAAAATCTCAAGTGATGAGGACTTTGAACCCTTGACAAATGAACCAGATAAATTAATGAACATGAACCTTAAAAATGATCTAAAGATGGACAAAACCTCTTGCTATGAACACAAGAAGTCGAGGAGCTCCAAAGATGAAATGCACAACCAAGAAGTGGAAAACCTCGCTCTTATGACAATTGATGATGAGGTTAGTGATTCATTAAGCATTTCTTTTTTCGAAATTATTAAACATGTTCCATGATTTGTTTGATAAGTTTAGAAAACTTAGCAAATCTTTTAAGTTGCTTAAAAGTGAATATGATTTGTAATTAGTAAAGTTGATGAAATGCATGAGTAATAGCATCACATAATCCTAGTTCTAAATGTGAAATGCTAGACAACATTAAAGAAGAAAATATCATGCTAAAACAAACCTTAGAGAAATTTGAAATAGGGTATAAATCCCTTAGTATGATTCTTGGGGTCATATTAATAGTAGAAATGACATAGGTTTTATTGGTAATGTTCAACAAAAGAAAACCATTTTTGTAAAAAGACCTACATTAAATATGCCACCAAGAATCAAGTGTAATTCTTGTGAAAAATTAGGACATAAAGTCTACAAATGTCCATTCAAAAATTATAGTCCACATAAATTAATTTGGGTTCTTAAATGAACCATAAACAACCTTAAGCTATTAGAGAAAATGGGAAGAACATATCATGAAGGACCTAAACTCAAATGGGTACCTAAATCAAAACCCCTCATACTATAAATTTGTCTCCTAATAAGCCTAGGAGCACTAAGTCATATTTTGAAAGTAGATGCTCAAGACATATTATTTGAGATTTAACACTCTTTCAAGCTTACTAGCCTAAGTAGAAATAAGAAAATTATTGAAATTAAAATTAATGACAATAAATCTTTTGATTGTTCATCATTATATAATTAATATTGATGATGCATAGCTAGAACATACAAGTATGAAAATGAACTAGAACTAAAGAACCTTATCTAATGAAAAATATGTTAAAATTTACATGAATGAGATTTTGATGATGATTGAATAATAGGTTCAAAATCATTAGGTTGGATGTTGGTTTAAATGTAAAGACTATTGTTAAATGGTTAAAATATTGACAAAGTTTATGAAATGATTGATTTAAATATTATACTGATTGTAATGCTATGATTAAATGATTGTGTTGAATGATAAAATTTTGAGCATAGAATAATATAGAAAAGGGAGAGAAAAATCATGTTTCATTATGTAATATTTTTGTAAATTAAAAATATATTTAATAAGAATGAAGTGAGCATGATAACTCACTACACTAAGTCTAAAAAGCATTGGAATTTAAATAAATCAAAGTTTTTGTTGGAAAATATTTTATTACAATGATCTTAATAAAATTTTGTTTTTGACTTTAAATGACATTGCATTCCTGAAATAAATTTTAAAAGAAGGATAAAAGAATTTTTATCCTATTCTTGAAAGGATAATTATTCATTAGCTAAATTTCAAAAGAAGGGCAAAATAATACTATTATTATTGAATCTCTTCAACTACAAAAATAGATTAGAGAATTTTAGCTAATGAAAAACAATCTATGATGCCTTCATTGAATTTTTTGAAAAGTAATTTTTTATGATTATTTTGGATAAGTTTTCAAATGATATTGTTTTAAAGAGATTGATGAATCTATCCAACGTTATTGATATTTTGATGATTTCGTCTTAACAAGTAAATATATATATATATATATATATATAATTTGAAATCCTTATATAAATTCATTCAAAGAAAGTCATATAAATGAATCATAATTTGTCTCTTCGCATCTATAACTTGAAAATCTTCTTATGAACTATATTATTGAAAACTTGAAGTTTCATATATATAAATCAAGATCTTCTACTTTTTATTCCTTAAAATTAACTTATTATCTTGATATCTTTATGAATGAAGACTCTTCTTTGATCTCTTAAGGTTTTATTTTATCATCTAAGAGAGGATTTATTAAATTAAATTAAATCATGTCTTTAATATTTCACAAATCATGAATATGATAAGTTAAAAATTAAATGAAATATGCATGAGTTGATAATTTTATTTGGAAATACATAAGATGTCTTTTAGATTTGAATTTTAATTTTAATGACATGATACCTCTTATACTTTTGGGCATAAATTAAATATGGATGAAATGAAATTATGGCATCATATTTCATGAAAATGACCAAAAAGAAAAAATAAAATTACCAATATGATTAGAAGAAAATTGGATATAATAACATTGAATGAAGAACAAGTGATTAGAAGAAAATTAGAACTTTCTAAATGCATGCAAAATATTGGATTTACAATTTGAGCTTAATCTACTATCATGTTTTCTTTTGGAATTCTTGATGATTATTATCAAAATTTACATGAGATATGATTTGCTTGATTTGCTACCTTGTTTGAAATTTGCATAAGATAAACTAAATTGTATGGGTAACTCTTGATTTTTACTTGGATTTCGAAATTCACATTTATAAAATTTACATCTATAAAAGTGAGCATTTTTGTGATATGATATTTTTCACTTCTCTACCTCGATTCTACCTTTTTGTTCACACAAAGAGAAGAAAGGAAATAACTAGCATTTCAAGAGACCAATAAGTCTATTAGTTTCATTTTAAATCTCTTGAAAGTGTTTTTGATGATATTGAAATTGAATGAGTTCTTTACCTATATCATAATTTTGATTCCTTGGAATTATAACTTCAAATCTTTTATGAATCAAAATCTTGACAACTTGAGATTTCTTATGCATGAATCAAGAGATTTTATTTGTTTCTCATATGATTGGTTTCTTAATATTCAAAATTTATCTTCATGAATTGTATATCTCATCACCATGTTAATTTTTCTTGATATATTTTATGTGATGATTTAAAAATAATGTAATAAGAAAATTTTTGCACTATTGTAATCATCCCTTCTTTTGACAATGACAAAGGGAGAGCAAAACTTGCTAGCTTGCTTATTAAAAAAAAAAAAGCAAGAAGTGCTATCTTGTAAATCTCAAGTGAAGCAAAAATTTTGTTTAATCTCATATTCTAAAAAAAAAACATGCTAAGAGAAGTAACACTTGCCAACTTATTAGTTTGCATTATTGCTATCTTGAACATTGTAAATGAAGCAAAAATTTGCTAGCTTACACTTCTCAAAAGAGAAGAAAGAACTCACTAGCTTGCATGTTCTAAAGTGATAAAAAAATTTGCTAAATTGCTAAGCTTTCATATATCAAAAACTTGCTAATTGCACTTCTCCTTTTTATTGATGACAAAGGGGGAGAAGATATGATGATGTGAAATCATGTATGATGATCATGCATATAATGATGATTTTGAGAATATACATGATGATTTGTTAAGCTCATATTCAAAATATTCTTTTAAATTTTATAACTACAAGATTGAGGTTGAGAGTTAAGAATGCTAAATCGTGAAAATATATATGAATTGCTAATCTAGATTTCATGAGATTAAAGCTTTTTGTGATCATATTTTTGAAACTTTCTCCATGTTTTTATTGTTTACAAAAAAAAGGAAGAAAAATTGCATGAAGATGATGAATTGCTATATTTAAAATTCATAAGTAGTCTTTAAATCTCTTGGACTTTTGAGCTCATCTTAATATTCTTTTTAAAATTTATTAAGAGCTCTTCTTAATGATATTTTATGACTCCTCCCTTATTTTCTTTCCTTCTTTTCATAAGAGGAAGAAATTTTTTTATGTCGTATGTCATATTTTACAAAGAGGGAGTAAAACTCATGTGTCTTAAAATCCTTAGCCATATATTTCATCTTTTTGTTGATGACAAAGGGGGATAAATATACATTGATGACACTTGACATTGAGAAATATACATTGATGACATATGACATTGAGAAATATACATCGATGACACATGATACTAATCATATACTTGGATATCTTGGATTTCATTTTGAAACTCATGATTTAATGACTTGATGAAAATTTATGTTGAGATTTGTGTAGAATGTTTGATTGCTTGAATTTAAGAGTGTGTGATTCTCTTAAATTTAAGTCGCATGGATTTAGGGGGAGTTAGGATTAACTCCTGTCATCAATTGATTATCATCATAAAAAAAGGGGACATTATTGAATCTCAGATTTTGATGTTGAAATCAATTGATGGGTTATTGATCTAATATGGGTTGTTAGAAGTTGATTGATGTAGGATAACTATAACAGAGAGAATATTATAATCATGATTGGCCAAAGTTAAGTCCATGCATCGGGCCGGGGTTCAGATGATACGGTTGGGAACTCACCAGGAGTTCGTCGGGTGCTCGCCGAGGGTATCGAGAGTTTGCTAGGATGGTGCAAGAGAGTTCGCTAGAGGAAGACTGAGACTCACCAGAAGATTATCGGGAGTAGCCAAAAAGCTTGCCAGGAGTTGGGAAGGTCTTGAAATGGATATGTTTGGTAATTATGATTGTAATTAATTAAGTCATTGTTAGCATCGTGTAAGTTTAACTATGATGAGAGAAGGAGTTATAGATCAAACATGGACCTAGGATCAAGCTTAGGCATCAGGCTAAGGATTGGACGATATGGTGGGAGCTCGTCGGGAGTTCGCTCGGAGATTCGCTTAAAGGATCGGGAAGCTCGCTAGAAACACACTGGGAGATTACTAGAGGAAGACTGTGAGACTCACCGCTAGAGATTTCGAAGGTTATCGAAATGCGCGAGTGAGGTTATTAAGCTTGGTGGTCATGTCTGATTGTAATTTTTAAGTCATAGGTTAAGTGTGAGCCCAATTTGAGTGTGATTTATAAATCAACTCAAAGAGGCAACCGGATCCACTATTAGGGTTTGATTGAGCTCAGGTTGAGCTCAATTGGTTGAACAAAGGATTGGTTAACATCAGGTTCAAGCTGAAATTTGAAAAGTTGAGGGAACCACTTTTTCGAAGATTCCAGCGGGTAAACCACTAGTAAGCAGCGGGTAAATCGCCACCGCCTAGGTTTCTGGATTGCTAATGATGGCTGAACCGCCTAGAAACCACCCATACCCAGGGTTTCGAGCGGCTGAGCCACCCAGGTCGACGGGTAAACCGCCCATACCCAGATTTTTCGGGTATGTTTGAATTTTGGCTCCAAAATCCAGAAGTCATTTGGGGCTGTAAATACCCTAAGTTTTCTTATAATTTACACAATAATTTTGGAAATTATATTCTAAGAAAATATTGTGTGTCAATTGTAAGAAAAAGAAAAGGGGTAAGAGAGTGATATAAGAGTTGTAATCTTATCTCCCTTGTAAGTGTTGTAAGGGTTTGATCTTCACCCAAAGGAGATTAATAATGGACGTCGGTGTATCTTAAGGAGGAGGACTCGAAAGTAGACGTAGGCCGGTTAGTGTCGAACCATTATAATTGTAAGTGTTCTTATTTCTTTGATTTACTGCTTACAATTATCAGGTTCTTAATTGATTTCAAAACACAAATAGACACTTTCAATTTTTTATTTATGTTTTGAAATCAAGGATTCAAAATCAAGCACTTCACTTATGACATTTCCTATCTCCTTATTCGGATTTGCTTGTTCTTTTTTAGTCGACTTTAAGCAAGAACATAGCACTTTTCTATAAGATTCACTTGCTTAACTTAAACAACAAGCTTTAGATTTTATAATCTTGCTTCAAGCGAAAAGTTTTTTGTTTAAAATGTTAATTTACTCTTGCACTAATTCGTCCCCCCCCCTCTTAGTGCCAATTGATTCTAACAATTTGCTCTCAAGCATTCTAAAAGGAGAAAGCTATAACAAGGGTAGTTAATCTTCGTCCGTTAGATGAAAATCGATGGTAAAAGCTAATGGCATTGACAAAAGAGGAATTGAGAGTGGACATAGGTCGGGAAGATCGAACCATTATAAATTGGTTTGTATTGTTTTACTTGCTTTTGATTTGTTTTTGCTTACTTTGTTGAATCTTGGGTTTTGATGATGAAATTAATTGATGAATTATTTAATCTAACTTGTGTGTTAGAGGAAGTAATACAGGTCTAACTATGACAGAAGAATTGAGTTACACTAGCTGATGGGCCAGAATCAAGTTTGGGCATCGGGCCAAGGTTCAGACGATGTTGTGGGAGCTCGTCAGGAGTTCGCTAAGAGTTCACCGAAGGAATCGGGAAGTTCACTAGGAACATGCCAGGAGATCACTAGAGGAAGACCGTAAGACTTACCGCAATAATGTTGGAGGCTACCAGATTAGCAGGATTTAGGTCATTACTTAGCTTGATGGTCCTTATGGTTATTATAATTAGTGAGTCGTAGTTAAGGATTGAGTCCTAATTGAGTTTTATTTGGAAGGAATCCAAATCAACTCAATGTAAGGCAACTGAGTCCACTAAGGGGATGGATTGAGCTCAAGTTGAGTTCAATTGGTTAACCTGAAAATTGGTCAACAAGAGGTACAAGTTGGGATTGGAGAAGTGAAGGGAATCACTTTTTCAGAAATCCTGGCGGTTGTACCATTAGTGAGCAACAATTGTACCACCGTCGCCTAAGATTTCGAGCAACAGGCGGCGATTGGACCACCCAAGACAGTGGTTAAACCACCCGTACCTTATTTTTAGGGTAGCTTTCGATGGTTGTACCACCCGTACCTGATTTTTCTAGGTGTGTTTGAATTTTGGCTCCATTCTTCTAAAGCCAATTGGGGCTTATAAATATCTAAAGTTTTCTTGCATTTAGTATAAGCTTCACACAAGTCATTGGGCAAAAATATATGAAAAAAATGTGTGCTAAAAGTATATAAGAAAAATAAAAGGGGAAGAGAGTGAGCTAAGTGTTATACTCTTGTAAAGAGTCACCCTTGTAAGTTGAAAGTTTGTAAGAGTTTGGTCTTCACCCAAAGAAGATCGGTAGTGGACACTTGTGGGCCTCGACGAAGAGGACTAGGAAGTGGATGTAGGCCAAGTTTGGGGCCGAACTACTATAAAATTGTGAGTGCTCTTTACTTATCTTATTTGCTACTTTCAATTATTTTTAATTAGAAAGGCAAGAGCATCATCTTTCGATTGTGTTCTAAATCATTTACTTATTCGCCTTCATGTCCCAGAAATGCTTCTGATTTTGATTTTATTTAAACGAAAAGTTTTTCTTTAAAATGTGATTTTATACTTGCACTAATTCATCCCCCCCTGTGCCAATTTGTCCTAACAATTGGTATCAGAGCAAGGTCTTACTCATTGGACTAACACCCACTTGAGTTAATGGCTTTGTTTGGCATGAATGAGAGACATTCTATTTCACGTCCTCCCATGTTCAATGGGACGGATTACAAGTTATTAGAAAATAAGGATACATATTTTTCTCATTTATATGGATCTTGATTTATGACACATTGTAGAGAATGGATTTGAAAAATCTTCCAAACCAATAAATGAATGGAATGATTTGGAAAGAGAATTTTTCTTTGAATGCAAAAGCTATGAATGCCTTATTTTGTGCTCTTGAAAAAAATAAATTTAATCGTGTTTCCAATTGTGAATTCGCTTATGATATTTGGCATACACTAGAAATCACACACGAAGGCACTATTAGAGTTAAGAATTTAAGATTAACATTTTAGTTCATAGATATAAATTGTTTAGAATAAAATCAAGTGAGTCCATTGGAGACATGAACACCCGTTTCACAGATGTTGTCAATGGCATTAAAGTGCTTAGAATTTTTTTTTTGAATTTTGAACTTGTAAGTAAAATTTTAAAATCTCTACCTAAAAATTAGGATCCTAAAATAATTGCTATACAAGAAGCCAAAGATTTAAATAACTTGCCTCTTGAAGAATTTATTGGCTCACTCATGTCATATGAACTGAACTGTAAAGCTCATAATGAGCTTGATGAACCCCTTCCAAAGAACAGGAAGGATGTAGCACTAAGAAGTGCAAATGACTCCTCGAGTGATGAGCACCATGATATTGCACTATTATCAAGAAAGTTTAAAAAGTTTATGAAAATAAAAATGAATAAAAAAAGAACAATGTCATATTTTTTGAATGTAGAAAACTGGGACATTTCAAAAATGAATATCTACAATTGAAGAAGAAGGCATCATACAAGAAGAAAGCTCTTTCGGCAACTTGGGATAACTCGAACTCTTTAGATGAAGAAGACCACTCAAAAGAAGAAGTTGCTAAGTATGCTATAATGATTATCTAAGATGAGGTTAGTGATTCTTTAAGCATTTCCTTTACCAAGTTATTAAATATGTTTCATGAATTGTTTAATAAGTTTAAAAAAATTAGTAAATCTTTTAAGTTGCTTAAGAATGAACATGATTTATTAGTTAATAGACTTGATGAAATGCATGATTCATTAGTATCACACAATCCTTGTTATAAATGTGAAATACTAGATAATGTTAAAGAAGAAAACATTATGCTAAAACAAATGTTAGAAATTTTTTTAATAGGAAATAAATCCCTTAATATGATTCTTGCTAATAAAGGTCATATTTATAGAAGAAATGGTATAGGTTTTGTTGGTGGTAACACATAACAAAAAGTCAACCATTTTTGTCAGAAGGACCTACCTTAGATTTGCTACCAAAAATTAAATATAATTTTTATTATAGATTAGGACATAAAGCCAACAAATGTCTATTTAGAAAATATAGTCCAAATTAGTTTGGATTCCCAAGAGAACAACAAACAATAAAAAACCATTAGAAAGGAAAGATAAAATTTTGCATGAAGGACTTAATGTAAAATGGGTACCTAAATTTAAACCATCTTTCTTGTTGGTTTGTCTTCAAACTAAAGCTAGGAGCACCAAATGGTACCATGATAGTGGATGCTTAAGGCACATGATCGGAGATCCAACTTATTTTTCTAAGTCACTAGCTTAAGTGAAGGAGTTGTCACCTTCGGAGACAACAACAAAGGTAAAATAATTAGAAAATGAACCATAGTTAACACATCAAACCTTTTGATTGAAGATGTATTGTTAGTTGATGGTTGAAACATAATTTACTTAGCATTAGCCAATTGTTGAATCTTAGATTTTGATGATGAATCAATTGATGAGTTATTGATATAACAAGTATGTTAGAGTTGATTGATGCATGATTAACTATGATAGAGAAATAATTATAATCAGAGGTTTAGCCAAAGTCAAGTCCAAGCATTGGGGCGAGTAAGGACGATGCAGTTGGGAACTCTCCTAGAGTATGTTGGGAGCTTGCCGAGGAAGGCGCAAGGGAGTTTGTCGGATAAAGATCAAGACTCATCGAAAGATTGTCGGGGATAGTTGAAAAGCTTGCTGGGAGTTGTGAAGGTCTTAAAGTTGATTTGTTAGCCATGTTGATTATAATTAATTAAGTCATAGTTAGATTTACAAGGGATCTAAATTAACTCAAGTGAGGCTAACTTGGTCTACTTTGGAGAGTGGATTGAGCTCAAATTGAGTTCAATTGGTTGACTTGAGAATTGGTCAATAGAAGGTAAAAGTCAGGATTGGAAAAGTGAAGGGAATCACTTTTCTGATAATCTTGACGGTTTTACCAACTAGTGACCGTTGAGGTCGGCAGTTGTAATGCTCGTACCCGGATTTTCTGGATACGTTTGAATTTTAGCTCCAAATCCTAAGCCAATTAGGGTCTATAAATATCCTAAGTTTTCTTATATTTTAAAATAATTTTTAGGTAGAAATTCTATGATAAATTGTGTATGAAAATTATAAGAAAAGGAAAAGGGGTAAGGGAGAGAGGAAAGTCTTTTAAAACTTATAGTTCTCCCTTGTGAGGTTATAAGGTTCATCTCCTACGCCTAGTAAAAGGAGAGAGAAAGTTGTAAGGGTTTGGTCTTCACCCAAAGAAGATCAGTAGTGGACATCGGTGGATCTCGGCGAAGAGGACTCGGGAGTGGACGTAGGCTAGGTTGAGGCCGAACCACTATAAATCTGTGAGCTTCTCTTTACTTTATTATTTTTTATTATGCATGTTCTCATATGGAGCTTTCTTTTAGCATAATCATAACTTAGCTTCATTTAATAGGTTATTGCTCACTTACTCAACTAAATGCTTTCGTTTTTCAGTTTTGATTCTCGTGAAAAGTTTTTCGTAAATCGTGATTTTACACTTGCACTAATTCACCCTCTCCCCTCTTAGTGCTAATTAATCCTAACAATTGGTATCAGAGCAAGGTTCTTACTCATTGGATTAACACCCACTTGAGTAAATGACTTTGTTTGGCATGAATGAGGGACATTTCATTCCACGTCCTCCCATGTTCAATGGGATGGATTACACGTCTTGAAAATTTTGAATGCGTATATTTTTTATTTCGATAGATTTTAATTTATAGTGTATTATTAAAAAATATTTTCAGAAGTCATCTAATCTAATAAATGATTGGAATGATTATGAAAAATAAATGTATTCTTTAAATGCAAAAATAATGAATGCTTTATTTTGTGTACTTGATAAAAATGAATTGATCGGGTTTCTTGTTTTGATTCGACTTTCGATATATGACATACATTAGAAATGACACATGAAAGCATAACTAAATTAAATGAATCATTAAATGCAATGTCTTACAAAAATGAACTTGAAGAACACCTTCTATAGAATAGGAAGGATTATGAATTGAGAATGACATATGACTCCTCGAGTGAAACCTCGAGTGATGAGAACCTTGAACTTGAACCCTTGACAAAAGTCGAGGCGCTTAAAATTTAATGAATATGAACAAAAATGAACTTAAAATGGAGAAATATTCTTGCTATGAATGTAAAAAGTCGAGGCGCTTCGAAGTTAAAGTACACAACCAAGAAGTGGAGAATCTCGCGCTTATGGCCATTCAAGAAGAGGTTAGTCATTCATTAAGTATTTCTTTTACTGAATTATTAAACATGTTTCATGAATTGTTTGATGAATTTAGAAAAAATAGTAAATCTTATAGGTTGCTTAAAAATGGACATGACTCATTAGCTAGTAGATTTGATCAAATGCATGATGCATTATCATCAGATAATATTTGCTCTAAATGTGAAATGCTAGATGGTGTTAAATAGGAAAATATCATGCATAAATAAATGTTAGAAAATTTTAAATAGGGAATAAATATCTTAATATAATCCTTGCTAATAAGGGTCATATTAATAGGAGAAAAAGAATAAGCTTTATAAGCAATACCCAACAAAAGCCACCTTTGTTAAAGGACCAACTTTAAATTTACCTATCAAAAGTTAAATATATTTTTTGTGAAAAATTGGGACAAAAAGCCTACCAATGTCCATTTAGAAATTATAGTCTTCACAATTTTAATTTGGGTTCCTAAATGAACCATAAACAACCAGAAACCAATAGAGAAAATGAGAAGAATATTTCATGAAGGACCCAAACTCAAATGGGTACCTGAACTAAAACCTTCCATTTTATAAATTTATCTCTTAATAAGGCTAGGAGCACCAAATAATATTTTGAAAATAGATGCTCAAGACACATGACTTGAGATCTAATACTATTTTAAGCTCACTAGCCTAAGTAATAACAAGAAAAATTATTGGAAATAAAACTATTAGTAACGAATCTCTGGATGATTCATTGTTATAATTAATCTTGATTGCTCTCAATGGTGCATGACTTTTTGCATAGCTAGAGTATGCTAAAATTAGAACAAAGAAAGTTTAGTGTAAAATTATCTAAGTTGAAATATATGAAGAAGATATTTCGATGATGATTATGCTTGTATGCTTGTATTGACTTGTAATATTTAAAAGAATATACATTGTCTTGAGACAAAATTGAATGAAATGATTAAATGCTGAATTTAAACTAAAAAAATTAAATATGTGAAATCATGTTTTATTTTATAATGTGGTTGAAAAATTAAAAAATTTAAATGAGAAGGAAAATTTCTTTGTAACATATTAGGCTCATTTAATAAACAAAAATCATTGGATTGAAAATATACCAAAAGATTTTGTTTAAAAATATCTTGTTGTAATAATCATAATGATTTTGTTTGAAAATATTTTACTCGTATGAAAATTTCATATTGTAATGACCTTGATGATGTTATGTTAATGTTATTATTAAAGAAGTAACTTGAAATATGATTGAATGGTTGAATATTAGAATTTGAGCATAGAATAAAATTAAAAAGGGGGGAAAATGATCATGCTTTATTTTCTAGTATTCTTAAAAAATTAAAAATATTTTTGAAATGAGAATGAAATGAGCATTGTAACTCATTTCACTAAGTCTAAAGAATTAGACTCACTTAAAAAGGAAAAATCATTAGAACGAATCAAAGATTTTATTTAAAAATTTTTATTGTAATGAATTTGATGATTTCTTTTGGAAATAATTCTTGGATTTTCAGTTTTGAAATGTTTGAAAATATTTTACTTGGTTGAAAATATTTATTATGATTTTGATATTTTCTTTTATAAATGAAACTCAATTTTTGATGATAATACAAAAAGGCATGCTTGAAACAAATCACATGAAACAACTAAAAAGGAGTATATTTCTTAAAAACATCTTTATCCTATCAAGCTTTCAACAAGAGATAAAATGATACATTTATTATTGAATCTCTTAAACGACAAAAATGAATTAGAGAACTTTAGCTATTTTCTTTTGGAAAACTATCTATGTTGCCTTCATTAAAATTTTTTGAAAAGCGATTTTTTATGATGATTTTGGATATGTTTTCAAATGATTTTTTTTAAAAGGAGATTAATGAATCTATCCAACTTTTTTGATATTTTGACGATGTTATCATGATCATTCTTCTATTTTTAAAAACAATTTATCTAAATAAATTAGGTGACTCAAAAGTTAACATGGATTAATCAAGAATTTTTAATCCCTTAAAACTTATTTTATTATTTATAAAGAAAAAAGGAGAGAGATTTATTAAATTAAATCATGTCTTTGGTAATTACAATTTGATCTTTTATCCTTAATGACATGATTCCTTGTACTCATGGTCATATTTAGAATATGAATGCAAAAAAAAATTAAACCATGATATATCTTTTTGACAATAACAAAGGGGGAGATAAAATTATGAATATGATTTGAAGAAATTGATATATCTTATATCATTGAATGAGAACAATTTGTTAAAAGAAATTTTAGAATTTTAAAACACATGCGAAATGCTGAAGCTTGATTTACCATCATATTTTTCTTTAGATTTCTTGGCCTTTATAAATTATATTTCTTATCAAAATTTGCATGCAAAATGCATGATTTGCTTGATTTGCTACCTTACTTGAAATTTCAATAAATAAATTAAATTGCATGGGTAGCTCTTGATTTTTTCTTGGTTTTCATAACTTACATCTATAAAATCGAGTATTTTTGTGATGATTTTTTTCACTTATCTTCCTCGTTTCTACCTTCTTGTTTACAAAAAGAAAAAAAAAATTACATGAAAATGATGATTTGCTATTTTACGGGTTTATTTGCTACGTTTGCCTGAAATTTATATGAGATGATTTTAAATGCATGAGTAGCTCTTAAATTTTTTAATCTTTCTAGATTTTTTGGATCTTTGAGCTCATCTTTAAAATAATTATTTTAAAATTTAAATCTATAAAATTGAGGTTGAGAGCTAGGAATGCTAAACCATGAGAATGTTTGAATTGCTTGATTTGCAACTCTTGTTTAAAATGAAATGAATTAAATTGAATGGGTACTTCTTAACTTTTGGATTTTAAAATTTACAATATTAAGTTCTATTTTTATGATATGATGTTTTTCACTCACCTCCCTTGTTTTTTCTTTATTATTCAAAGAAAGGGAAGAAAAAATTTTATAAGAAAATTATGATTTATCCTATTTTAACTAAGGGAGAGGAATACAAAATTTATTTTATAAAAATATAAAAACTTTGACACATGATGACCTTATGTATCGTAAAATTACTTGCTTATTATTTCACCTCTTTTTGATTATAACAAAGGGGGAGAAATAGCGAATTGATTATACAAAAATGATACATATGATACATACATGTCTAAGGAAAATAATTTTCATGAGAAAATTATTGCTTATATCCTTTTTTATTAAGGGGGAGCAACGACACATGTGTTTTGAAATCATTAGCTCTACATTTCACCTTTTTGTTAATGACAAAGGGGGAGAAATGGATATTGATTATATGTAAGAAAATTTTAATATGGTCTTCTCTTTGTTTATTAATAAACAAAGGGGAGAATTGATTAATGACTTAAGTGGAGATTTTCAAATGTATGATTGATGCATAATTTTGAAATTCATGTTATATACCTTGAAAATCTTTGATGAGTTGATGACTTAAATTTTTATTGAAATTTATGGTATATCATTCCAAGATTTCAAATGGATGTTATGATACTTGAATTCAAGAGTGGTTGGTTCTCTTGAATTTAAGTTTTTATTATTTGGATTATGGCATAGATTTAGGGGGAGTAAGGTTTAGTTTCCGTCATTAATTGATTGTCATCATAAAAAATGGGGAGATTGTTAAATCTTAAATTTTGATGATAAAATAAATTGATTAATTATTGATCTAACAAGTGTGTTAGAGTTGATTGATGCAAGATTAACTACGATAGGAAGATAATTACAATCTGAGGTTTGGCCAAAGTCAAGTTAAGATATCGGTTGCCGAGGGTATCAGAAGCATATTAGGATGACGTAAGGAAGTTCGTCGAAAAAAGATCAAGACTCGTCAAAAGATTATCGGGGATAGTCGAAAAGCTTGTTGGGAGTTGGGAATGTCTTGATTTATCACTGACCAACTTAATTAAGTTTGCTGATTGAACTGACAACTTGATTTGACAACTTAATTAAAACCAACTCAGTTGAACTGAGTTGTGTGACAAAAGTTTGTTATGTGACAAAAAAAATTTTTTGTTGAACTGTCAACTTGATTTGTCACTGACCAAATTAATTATTCCTACTTAATTAAGTAGGAATATAAACTGAAGTGTCTCCATATTGAGTCTCAACTATCAGGGTCAAGTGGTTATACTTCCATTACCTAGCCTAAAATTGGATTTAGCAGATCTTTCCAAAAGTAATGAATACAAATAAAAACCATCTTATATAGATAAACTTCACGACCGGGAGGTTTTCTTAAGATAACATTTGGTGATAAGCTTTTGCTTTTACCTATAAGTTTGGAGAGATCATCATAAAAAAGTATGTCCTTCGATCTATGTAATGTGAATCAGATCATAATGAGATTACGATAATAAGACCGATTCACCTTTAAACATAGATCCTAAATAATTTCAGTCATAGGTTGCTCGAGAGGGATATCAAGACAACCGAATAGATTGGTGTATTATATATTCGTAAATATGATGGAGACAGCTGGTCTCATAACCACTTGTGTAGAGACAGTAAGGATATAGTATAGGTGCTCATTAGATAATGTGTTCACTGATTGATCCGCTTACGAAATATTATATGATTAATGATACCTGATGTCAAATAGTAATTTTATGGTCTCAGTTGTATATCTAGTCCTTAGACTTGACACAAAAGATGTCTTGTTTGAGTACTCTTCTCTTTGATGTCGTACTTACCGATTTGGAAAGTTTCAAATTTGGTATAGTCGATTATCAGGATTGGTAGCCAATCTTACGAAGGATATTGAGTGTCAATAGATGATCATTTACTCTTAGTATGATGAGAAGAATATCCCGTATGCTCTCGCTCAAGTAAATCCCTGATCAGGTTGGTTGGATTGAGAGAGAATGAGTTCTTTAGGAGAATCCGATTAGAGCGAGACTTAAACAGATTTCGTATATGACTTTACAGTACTATGCTCAGTATATGGTCTCTAAGCTATTAGATGGATAATGAATTATAGATACATAGTAATTGAGGACAGACAGGTCCAATGGATAAGATCCTCTATACTCTTTGAGGACTATGGTGTAGTGGCCTAGTACGTCGATAATCGATAAGTCGAGTAAATTATTATGAGATAATAATTCAATGAGTTAGAAGGAGTTCTGATAGGTGGGACTCATGACCAGCTCGATATTGGGCCTAGAGGGTCACACACATATAGTGGATGCTTAGCGAATAGAGGATTGAATATGAGTTATTCAATTATCTCCTATTCTCATTAGATGAGACTTTATATTGATAGGCTCTTTGCATGAGGCCTAATTAGAGGTCAAAAGATATTATTGCATAGAGATCTAATAATCTAATGTTATTGGTAATTAGATAGAGATCCAATACCCACTAAGATAGGATACCTAGGGTTTTTGGGGGCTGCTCTCTATAAATAGGAGGCAAGGGCGGCATATAAATGATAGGTTGTACCTTGGCTTACCCCTCCTATTATCCTCTCTCCCTCTGAGCAAGAGTTACGAGATTTATGACTGTGATTAGAGGAGTATCACTGTAATGATCTATCATGTGGACACTGCTAGAGAGGAGGACGTTTGACCTCCTTCATCATCTCCATCCGGATCTGAAAAAATAGGAATATACAATCTCTTTAGGTAAACAATCTCTCACATGATGCGGTATTTGATTTTACTATTTTTTCTCACACTAATCCTTGTACGATAATTTGAATTTACATGAGAAATTAATTTTGTTTTGATCTTTCAGTATACATATGATGCTCTTGCTGATGTTTTCTAATAGTTACAAAGCGGTAATTTGTTCTTAGTGAAAGTTGAGTTTGAGTCAGGGTAGAATAAGAAGGTAGAGTTATAGTTAAAAGAAGCTAGAGCATCCCCTAAAGAAAGAGAAGGCCGTCATATCAAATAATAAAGAGGCAGTGCGAGTTTAAGTCAACAAAGAAGGCTGTTAAGAGCAGTTTGTTTCAGTTGAAAGATCTGAAACAATAGATCTAAAAAACAATCTTATAGTCTATGGAGCAATGGATTCATTATAATAGTCTTGTTCTAGTTAGAGTAGTTACAAGATCTGAGTCAGCTGGTTAAAGTTAAATGTAAAAGATCAGAAGCTGGATCATAAGTAGTGGAAGCTCCTTTCTCTTTTCTCCTGCAAATAGAAGATATGCTCTTTTAGAATTGCCTGATTCATCTGGTTGTATTTATGCTACATCTGAATTAGGATCTGAAGCTATGTGATTTGAATCTGTTCGTCAACCAGAGGACTAATCAGCTCCATTAGCGAGTTATGAAAGTAGAGTTGGTTTTGGTGCCCCAGTGAGCTAGAAAAGTGTGGTGGAAAGTAAGTAGTTATGTCTAGTAGATTTGCCCTTATGGAGTCAGCTTGAGAATGTCTGTATTTCCGCGCGTAAAGGAAAGGGAGTAGAAGTTGAAAGATCTGGATCCTGCAAAAGAAGCAAGTTGATAAATAAGGAAGAGGTGGGTGTGTGTCTTTTATAAATTTAGTCAGGTGTCCAATACAAGCATTAAAGGCGAATCCGCAAGTGAAGTTAATTTAGAAAGTGGTGTTCGAATAACGGTACTATTGGCTTTTCACTTTAGTGAGAAAGAGAAGAGAATAGTAAAGGACATCATGAGTACTTTCAATCAACAGTCTGCACTGCTCTGGAATAAACCAAGAACACTTATTTATATTAATTAAAAGACAGAATACAGATATTTTAAAATACTAAAAAATCTATCACATTTAAATAAATCTTATCTTCATCTAAACTAATCTCATCATCATCTTAACTACTTGGATTATTTCCAACAGGTGCATACTTGTATTGTTAATTTATCAAATTAGAGGCCGGCTGCACTGACATTTTGAACTTCAACAAGGATAGGTCGTGCGTTAATGTTAATTTATCAAATTAGAGGCCGGCTGCACTGACATTTTGAACTTCAACAAGGATAGGTCGTGCGTTAACATGAAGTGGAGTTCCAGATACAAGTACAGCTCTCTCCACAAGCAAAGGAAAGAAACAAAGTAAGGGTAGGCAGCTGAACCTGCAAGTGAAGTTAGTTGAGAAATTGACAGTGCCAGCAACTGCTTTAGATCGATTTGCCATTAGCAGAGTAACACAAAGGTTTGGAGACGATAACTCTCCTAACTCCCTACGCGTTAAGATCTTCTCTTTCCTTCTTCAGCACTAAGTAGTTCTGTTCGTCCGCCATTCTTAGTCTATTACTAGATGCCCTACATCATACCTCTTCTTATTAGTATTCTTCTTAGTAATATCTAGGTCAATTTATTTTCTTGATCGCTCTCTTTACTTTGGCGGGAACTAATTAATACCAACCTATTCTCTTGGCTCTAAATGGGACGGGTGTGAGCTAAAGGACTTGTTCAGTGTATGTCATTGCTTTTATACCAAGTATGAGATGATAAATTGACAATGCCCTAGCAACTGCTTTTGATCTACCTCTTTTTTATCTACCTGTTGCTTTCAATCTATCCGTTACGCTTAGGGAGTTTGTTTGTGCTCTAGAATTACTATGGATATATGCAATACACATTTGTTAAATTTCTTATTTTCGTTCTTTAATTTTCTCGATCCTCAACGCCAAGCAAGACTAACGGGAGAATGGCCTATTTCAATTGAATCGATGATATAATAAGTAGTTCGAAAGTCAGCTACAAATGGGAAGTCTACTCAAGCCGTATCCGGAGTTTTAGAAGGATCTGAAGCTAAGATTACTCAAGTTGTATCCGATGTTTTAGAAGGATCTAAAGCCAGAAAGTATTAGAAACTAAATTGGAAGCTCGATATATTTCATTATGTATTTCCTACTTGAAAGAAAGAGCCATAGGTGGGCGATAAAAGAATAGACTAAGAATACGTCGAAAAATACTAGTAATACTAAGAAGAGGGTATGATCTAGTGCAGTGGGCTATGATCTAAGTTGAGTCTAAAAAACAGAACTAAATCACATAACTGTATTAACTTCATCAAAACTAATATTGGCTGTAGCCATAGAAGAATCACTTGTAATAATTCATTATAATGCGTTATTGCCTTACTGACACGCAGCACAACCACATCACTTATGTTAACTTCTTTAAAACTCATACTTACTGCAGCTACACTAGCTCGTTAATGCCATATAAACATCACTTGTAATAACTTGTTATAACCTATTACTTTGCTACCGCACAAGGGAATAGTCGTTGCTTGTCTAATAATTGCTTGCCTAAACTTAGAAAAAGATTGGTTTCCAACCCCAAGTAGAGGTCCAAGCATTAATTCAGTGAAGAATCTTATGTGGGCGCTCTTTCCTTCGGGGAGCGTTGAGCAAACCGAAATAGGATAGGGGAGGCATCAAATCTTTTTATATATAAGGAAATTTCTAGGGTAACTTTCTACTACAGCTGATCCTTATAGTGCAACGTCTGCCTCTGTCTAATAACCATTTCTATACCAAACTTGCTTACCTGCTTCCCTTTTGTCGACCTTAACTTTGAGAACTACTTGTCTCTTATCTATCCTACTTAATCATCTTTTCTTGCTTGGCACTTCACTCCTAAACTAATATGTTATGTTTTCTTGCACTCAAGTACGTATAGAACCTATGCTCTTTGGTGATCTATTTCTTTATATCTCCTTGGGTAACGTATTCCTGGGGATTAAACCCTACACTTAGCGCTGTAGGGCAGTCAACATATACTTAATTGAATCTTTTACAGTCAACAACTCTCGTCCCTTTAGCAGAGGAAACAAGAAAACAGGGGATTATCTACGTCCACTTATCCTTGTTTAAAAGCGAGTAATTGACCTAATTCTTAACCTGTTGGAGAATTTCTTGACCCCAAGTCTCTATCTATTACCCAAACTCAACCAACTTTCTATCTGATTACCCAAACTCAACCAACTTTCTTTCAACCTACCTAGAGCTGACAGTTTTGATTCTTGCACCGAGCTATCATAGTATCCAAGATCTTACTGATATTACCTTTATCCATTATAAAAAACTTTTATCTTTTTTCGCTTTTGCCTTGGCCGACCCGACCCCCTTCTAGAAGCGAAGAACCGCGTTTGTTTGGCACTGCAGATTTCCTCTTTTCCACTATTAAGTCTCACACCAAACCTTTCTCCACTACCAACGTAAACTTTAGATATTTCTTCTTATGCTTGTAGCTGACTCCGTCTTTCTACTCGCATAGCTGATTAAATGACTGCACTACTTTCGACAATTAAGATATATTTCACTTTATAAGACAGATTTCACTGTCTTTGTGGTAGTTGCTGGTTGATAGGGTATATTTTAATTCATTAAATATGGATCTCCAAGTTAGTCTCGGTGAACGCTAAATAGACACATCTAACTTGGCTCAAACCCATATCTCATGAAGGAACGCTACCTCGATCCACTGCTCAAGAACCTCAAGTCAACATCAACAAAGATCGATGGCTCGCTCCTCGCTTGAGAAGCACGGCAGCGTAGACTCTGAACTAGCACCCACGTGCATTAAATAACCTCGTATAAACTCTTCTTCCCATAGGTAGTACACTCAAATACTTCACTTCTCATCACTAACTTGATCATCGGAGAGGTCGAGTCGAGGCACCCCCATCGCTCGACTTAGGCCTTGGTGTAGACGTTGACGACCGAAGAGCCAATTGAGGAGAGAAATGATGCACTCGTAAAGAAGAAAGCTTCGCCCACGGAGGCCAATCACATAAGGTCCTCCGACCAAGGATAAGCAACTCTCTCTGGAACATCATAATAGACTCCAAGCGGTTGTAGATCTACCAAGGACCAAAAGTTGACTCTAGTATGAGTCAATCGCTCGAGTCCCCGATCTACTGGCCGACATTCAAAGGAGCCAGCACATCCCTCGGGCGCCAACGAAGAATCCTCGGGCATCCATATGTACGCGGGCAGAACCAAGCTGAGGTGACACCTCAGCCTCGGTATGTAAAATGTATAACATTCTTTTACACATCGTTTAAGCGCCCAACATCATATATGGACCTGGGAAAACACCCCGACCGAATCTCCTGAATGCATATTCCTAATTCGAGTTCGAGGGACCCTATCGTCATCCTCTTCCCTACAAGCGAGAATGTCGGCTAGAAGGCCTTAGGCCATCCTCCACCACCCTCCAGAGGCCCTACTAGGGCTGGATGCAACTATCTCAAAACCACTAGGGTGACCCTCTCAACCAGGGCAAACCAAGTAGCATCGGGTAGCTCACCAACCCCTAGTAATGTCTCAAATATCGCTCGTGTGTGAACCCGACCAATCTCAAGGGCTTTTAGCTCATTCACAAGGCTTTCAGCCCCTGATTACTAACATCTCTTGGGCATGATCCTGACAGATCTTAAGGTTTTCAGTCTCTTCCCATGGCTTTCAGCCCTTGACTACTAACATCGCTCGAGCATGAACTCGATCGATCTCAAGGGCTTTTAGGCATTGATTACTAGAATCACTCAGGCATAACCTTGACCGATCTCAAGGGCTATCTACTCCTTCATAGGGCTTTCAGACCTTGACTACTAGCATCGCTCTAATATCATCCCAACTGATCACAAAGGCTATCAGCCCTTGACTACTAGCATCACTCAGCCATGATCTAAACTGATCTCAAGGGCTATCAATCCCTGACTACTAGAATCGCTCGGGCATCATCTTGATCGATCTCAAGGGCTTTTTCAACCACTGATTACCAACATTGCTTGGGCATGATCCCAACCAATCTCATGGGCTTTCTGCCCCTGATTACTAGCATCTCTAAGGAGTGATCTCGACTAATCTCAAGGGCTATCACCCCCTTCATAAGGCTTTCAGTCCCTTATTACTAGCATCACTCGGGTATCATCCCGACCGATCTAAAGGGCTTTCAGCCCCTGATTACTAACATCGCTCGGGCATGATCCCGACCGATCTGAAGGGCTTTCAACCTCTAATTAGCAACATCACTCGAGCGTCATCCCTATCGATCTTCAATGGCTTCCAGTCCCTAACATAAGGCTCTCAGTCCCAAATAAATTTTTAAGAGCTTCCAAGCTCCCACTTGGCTTTTAGTCCCAAATAGATTCTCAAGGGCTTTCGAGCTCTCAAAGGGCTTTTAGTCCCGAACACAGGGCTCTCAGTCCGAAATAAACTTTCAAGAGCTTTCGAGCTCCCATAGGGCTCTCGGTCTCGAATAGATTCTCAAGAGCTTCCGAGCTCTCAAAGTGATTTCAGTCTTGAATACAGGGCTCTAAGTCTCGAATAAACTTTTAAGGGCTTCTGAGCTCTCAAAGGGCTTTTAGTCCCAAACATAGGGCTCTCAGTCTCAAAAATATTTTCAAGAGCTTTGGAGCTCCTAAAGGGTTTTCAATCCCAAAACTAACCCAAAGGGCTTTTAGTCTCAAAACTAACCCGAAGGCTTTAAGTCCCAAAATAAATTCAAAGGGCTTTCAGTCCCAAGCAAATTCTCAAGGGCTTCCGAGCTTCCAAAGGGCTCTTAGTCATGAATAAGTTTTCAAGAGCTTCGAGCTCCCGAAGGGCTCTTAGTCCTGAATAAGTTTTCTAGAGCTTTCAAGCTCTCGAAGGGCTCTTAGTCCCAAACAAGTTTTCAAGAGCTTTCGAGCTCCCAAAAGGCTTTCAGTCCAAAACAGCTCCCAAAGGGCTCTCAGTCTCAATACAGGAACAAAGGTCTTATGAGCCCTCCATCAGTTTTCAATCCTGAACAGTTTTCATAGGGCTTCTTACCCTAAGCAGCTTCCAGCCCCGAACGACTCCTAAGGGAACCCCAGTTCCGAATAGCCTCCAAAGGGCTATCTACATACATCAAACCAGCAAAGGCCCTCGTTTCCAAACATGACCTTCAACTCGGTGTCTCTCGACCAATCCATATCGATTTCAGTCTCGGCTAGTCTATGTTGACTTCGGTCTTGGCCCAAAAAGCCAGAACTCCTAGAATAAAGCCGACGATCAAGCAAACTTATAATCGCAAGTTGCACCCCTTCACTTCTCTCAAGGTGCTACTTGATGGGAATAAAACAGGAATCAACTTTGTATACGAACAAATACTAGCAGACCGTCATGCACAGCGGAATGAAATGGAAATCACAATCAGATGAACACCAAGATTTACGTGGAAAACCCCTTCAACTCGAAGGGTAAAAACCACGGGACAAGCCAGAGAAAATCCACTATCAAAATAATGAATATACAGATCTCAGGCTTCTTGCCCAAGCCCAAAGCAATAGCCACAAGAGAATCTCAGGGATACAAGGACTATAATCCTAAACACAATATCCAAAACCTTCCCAAGAGATCACAGTAAGAATCCACTGCAAACTGATCTAACCTGAGATTTGAATGATTGAGAATAGTCTTTTTCTGCCCTTGTCTTCTTCCCTTTTCTGGATCTCTTATTTTCTGGCATCTACTGTCAATCTGCAGTCTGCTTTCTCTCTCCCACGTTTTCAGCCGCCGCTGCTCTCTTAATCTCAACCCTAGCCACATAATCTAGGTTTTAGGTTAATATAAGTGAGGTTCTGGGCTGTGGGCTTCACTAAAGCCCATTATGGGCTGAATCTGGGCCATCTGCCCAACAACCTCCCCCTTCAGCCCATAAGGGAGGCTGTCTCATGACTTCTTAATGTGAAGTCATGCCGACCAACTGTCGGCACATCTCCTGTCTCTCTTTTGGTAAAGTCTTTGTCAACATGTCTGCCCCATTATCATCTGTGTGAATTTTCTGAAGCTGTAACTGCTTCTCTTCAAGCACATTTCTGATCCAATGATATCTGACAACTATATGCTTTGATTTGGAATGAAATGTTGGGTTCTTGCATAAATGGATGGCACTCTGGCTGTCACAATACACCACATAGTTTTCCTGTTTCAGCCCCAATTCTTGTAAGAATTCTTTCATCCATAACATTTCTTTGCAAACCTCTGTAGCAGCAATATATTCTGCCTCTGTGGTGGAGAGAGCAATACACCTTTGCAATCTGGACTGCCATGACACAGCTCCCCCTGCAAAAGTAAGTACAAAACCGGATGTGGACTTCCTTGTGTCAATATCTCTTGCCATATCTGCATCTGTGTAACCTGTCAATACAGGTGGTCCACCTCCAAAGCTTAAACAAACTTTAGAACTTCCTCTGAGATATCTAAAAATCCACTTCACTGCTGCCCAATGCTCTTTACCTGGATTTGCAAGAAATCTACTAGTAACACCCACTGCATATGCGATGTCCGGCCTCGTACATACCATTGCGTACATTAAACTTCCAACTGCTGAAGCATAAGGAACCTTTTGCATTTTCTCCTTCTCCTCATCACTTGACGGACTCTGATCTGAGCACAACTTGAAGTGACCTGCAAGAGGAGAACCAACTGACCTTGCATTACTCATACTGAACCTATCCAATACCTTCTTAATGTATTTCTCCTGTGACAACCAAATCTTTCTCTTTCTTCTGTCACGAGAAATCTTCATGCCCAGTATTTGCTTTGCTGGCCCCATATCCTTCATTGCAAAAGACTCACTTAGGTCCTTCTTCAACCTGTCAATCATAGACATATCTCTTCCGAGGATAAGCATATCATCAACATAAAGTAAGAGAATAATAAAATCCTCACCAAACCGTTTGATGTACACACAATGATCTGAAGCTGTTCTTTTATATTCATTTTCAATCATAAATGAATCAAACTTTTTATACCACTATCTTGGAGCTTGCTTCAGCCCATACAAGCTCTTCTTCAACTTGCAGACAAGATTTTCTTTACCTTTGACTTTGAAGCCTTCTGGTTGCTCCATATAAATTTTCTCCTCCAAATCACCATGAAGGAAAGCTGTTTTCACATCTAACTGTTCAATCTCCAAGTCTAAATTAGCAGCAATACCAAGAGCAACACGGATAGAAGACATTTTAACAATAGGAGAAAAAATTTCTTTAAAGTCAATACCTTTCTTTTGACCAAAGCCTTTCACAACCAATCTAGCTTTATACTTTGGTTGAGAACAATATTCTTGAGTCTTCAACCTGAAAACCCACTTGTTCTTCAAGGTCTTACTTCCCTCTGGTAGTTGCACCAGATCATTTGTGTGGTTCTTCTGCAGAGAATCCATCTCTTCCTGCATAGCAATAAACCACTTTTTTTTCTGCTCACTTTCAACTGCTTCCTGGTAACTCTCTGGTTCACCTGCATCAGTAAGCATCACATACTCATATGTAGAGTATCTTCTGGAAGGTTGACGTGGTCTAGAAGATCTTCTTAATTGAGGTTCTGTGGGAACTTGCTCTCTTTCTTCTTCTTGCTCAACATGTCCTGCAGGTAGATCAACATCTGGCTCTGCACCATCTTCCTGCACATCTCCCCCATCACCCTGATATACTGGAGGAATAACTGGGTCACAGTCTACAAATCCCTCTGCAGAAGTCTTAGTTGGTGCCTCCTTCTTCAAATCCTCAATGGTTTGATCCTCAAAGAAAACAACATCTCTGCTTCTGAACACCTTCTGCTTTTCTGGATCCCAAAGCCTGTAACCAAACTGATCATGTGAGTAACCAAGAAAAATACACTCTTTTGTCTTACCATCCAGCTTGGACCTTTCATTGTTTGGAACATGTGCAAATGCACGACAACCAAACACTCTTAAATGCCTATAGGAGACATCTTTCCCTGACCATACATGCTCTGCAACATCACCATCTAGAGCTGTACATGGTGATAAGTTGATTACATCAACTGTAGTCCTCAAAGCCTCATCCCAAAACCTTTTGGGTAGCTTGGCCTGTGAAAGCATACATCTGATCTTTTCCATGATGGTGCGGTTCAGCCTCTCTGCAATTGCATTATGCTGAGGCGTACCAGGGACTGTCAACTCATGCTGGATGCCATGTGACCTGCAATAATCATTAAACAATCCTGTGTACTCACCACCATTATCTGATCTTATACATTTCAATTGTCTTTCTGTCTCCCTTTCAACTCTGGCATGAAACTCTTTGAAGATATTAATAACCTGATCTTTAGTCTTCAAAGCATAGGCCCAAACTTTCCTGAAAAAGTCATATATAAAAGTAACAAAATAAAGTGCACCACTGATACTAGGAACATTAACAGATCCACCAGGAGTTTTTGTCCTCAAAGGACCACACACATCTGTATAGACACGGTCCAAGACATGCATTTTTCTAGATAAGGCAGGACTAACAAAGGAAACTCTATGTTGTTTACCAGCCAAACAATCAATACAAGGGTTCAAACGTGTACCTCTGAGAGATGGCAATACCTCTCTTTTGGAAAGTTCTTGCAACCCCTTCTCGCTCATGTGTCCTAGTCGCCTATGCCACAACTCCATGCTGGAGTCTTTCTCTGTAGCATTCAACAGCTCACCACAAGCTTGAGGTTGCAATCTATATAATGTATGACATTTCTTCCCATTAGCTACAATAAGAGAACCCTTACTGAGCTTCCACTGCCCTTTATGAAATCTGACATCAAAGTCTTCATCATCCCGCCTTCCAACTGAAATTAAATTCAGTCTTAAGTCAACCACATGCCTCACATTCTTAAGTACCAACTTGCAACCAAGGTTGGTCTTTATATGGATATCTCCCATGCCAATGATGTTTGCTGTGCCATAGTTGCCCATCTTGACAACACCAAAATTTCCAGACCTGTAAGTAACAAAGAACTCCCTCCGTGGTGTAGCATGATAAGAAGCACCTGTGTCAATTATCCACTCGAGATCCTGGCACACACAAGAAAAAATATCATCGGAAGTAGACAAAATCAAATAATCACTACCTTGTACTGTAGCTGTGATATTCTCTTTTGACTCTGTATGCTCCACTTCTTTCCCCCTTTTCTTGTTCTTCTTAGGTTGCTTGCACTTATTCTTGTAATGTCATTTCTCACCACAATTGTAGCAAACAATATCTTTCCTTGACCTTGACTTGCTTCTACCCACACGTGAACCACTTCTATCCTTTGACTTTGACCTTCCTCTGTTCTCTGAGACAAGTGCTTGTGAATCAATCTGAGAAGTTGCTGAATTCTTTCTCCTTAACTCCTCATTCAACAAACTGCTTGTTACTTGACTCATGGTGACAATTCCATCTGGTGCCGAATTACTGAGAGAAACCACCAGTGTCTCCCAACTTTCTGGCAAAGAACTGAGAAGTAACAACGCCTGCAACTCATCATCAAGAGGCATTTTCATAGAGGATAACTGGTTAGTAATACTCTGTATTTTATTTAAATGCTCAAGAATAGAAGTACCCTCTTTATATTTCAAGTTCACAAGTTTTCTGATCAGAAAAGATTTGTTGCCAGCCGTTTTTCTTTCATAAAGACCTTCTAACTTTTTCCAAAGAGAGTATGCAGAACATTCAGTAGAAACATGGTGAAAGACACTATCATCTAGCCATTGTCGAATAAAGCCAACTGTTTTTCGATCTAACCTCTTCCACTCATCATCTGTCATAGATGTGGGCTTTGCACTATCTCCTTACAAATATTCATACAAATCTTTGCAATACAAGAGATCTTCCATTCTTGGTTTCCATATCATCCAATTGTTTCCGTTTAAAATAATCATGCGAGAAACATTGCCGGCCTCCATGTTCAGATACAAAAGATTAAATACCACCAAAACTCTGCTCTGATACCAGTTGATGGGAATAAAACAGGAATCAACTTTGTATATGAACAAATACTAGCAGACCGTCATGCACAGCGGAATGAAATGGAAATCACAATCAGATGAACACCAAGATTTACGTGGAAAACCCCTTCAACTCGAAGGGTAAAAACCACGGGACAAGCCAGAGAAAATCCACTATCAAAATAATGAATATACAGATCTCAGGCTTCTTGCCCAAGCCCAAAGCAATAGCCACAAGAGAATCTCAGGGATACAAGGACTATAATCCTAAACACAATATCCAAAACCTTCCCAAGAGATCACAGTAAGAATCCACTGCAAACTGATCTAACCTGAGATTTGAATGATTGAGAATAGTCTTTTTCTGCCCTTGTCTTCTTCCCTTTTCTGGATCTCTTGTTTTCTGGCATCTACTGTCAATTTGCAGTCTGCTTTCTCTCTCCCACGTTTTTAGCCGCCGCTGCTCTCTTAATCTCAACCCTAGCCACCTAATCTAGGTTTTAGGTTAATATAAGTGAGGTTCTGGGCTGTGGGCTTCACTAAAGCCCATTATGGGCTGAATCTGGGCCATCTGCCCAACACTACTCTCTTTTGTGGGGAGCGGGGGGGGGGGCGAGAGGGAAGAGAGAGAGAGAGAATGATAGGGCATATTTTGGCCCATCAAACATGAACCTTCACGGCAGCCTCAGCGAAAGCCAAATAGACACATTCGACTTGGCTCAGACCTAGATCTTGGGAAGGAGCGCTACTTCTGTCCACCGCTTGAGGACCTCAAGGCAACATTAGTAGACAGATCAATGACTTGCTCCTCACCCAAGGAGCATGGCAGCATATGACTCTGAACTAGTATCCGCGCGCATTAAACAACCTCGTACGAACTCTTCTTCCCGCAGGTAGTATAAGAGTTGAAGCGCCCCCATCACCCAACTTAGGCCTCAGTGTAGGCATTGATGATCGGAGAGCCAACTGAGGAACGAAATGATGGACTCCCAAAGAGGGCAGCTTCATCCGCTGAGGCCAACCAAACAAGGTCCTCAGATCGAGGATAAGCAACTCCCTTCGGAACATCGCAATAGACTCCGAGCGGCTGCAGCTCCACCAAGGACCATAAGTCGACTCTAGCATGAGGCAACCGCCCCGTCCTCGATCTACTAGCCGACGTCCCAAGGAGCTAGCACATCCCTCAGGCGCCAACGAAGAATCCCCGAGCATCAACATGTACGCGGGCAGAACCAAATCGACGCAACACCTCAGCCTCGGTATATAAAATGTACAACACTTGTCTCTTCTTTTCTTTTTCTCGGACCTCAAGCTTTGGAGTGTACTCTCATAGTTATTTTTCTACAAATCTATGAATGTATATTCTGATATTCCATTCTTTAAGCTTAACTAATCCTCATGTTGGCACTTCAAAGCTAGAGTAAGCCAAAATGAAGAATAAGTTGAAAGATCTAGATTGAAGACAGGAGAATAATATGAATAATGAAAGACTACATCGATCAGCTATTATACAAGAGAAGAAGCTATATTCAGAGATCTGACTCAGAATACACATCAGAGGTAGTTCGCGCTTATTCCCTATTCCACTATCCACTATCAACAAGTTCATAAGCAAGTGGACCATAGGTATCTTAGGTGGAAAAGCAGTCAATCTAAGGGTTATTTCCTAGTATCAATGAGTCATTTTTGCCATAAGAGTAATTGAGCTTAATTGACGTTTAATAATAGTTTAGAGCCTGAATTGATACAAGTTGTGCACATTAGACTTACTTACTTGGTGCTAATAAAACCTAGTGCTATGAATTCTATTCTTACTTTTGAAGTTTAGATAAAATGCAAGATCATAAGAAGGTTAGGATCAAATGAAGCAGTAAGTAGTTCTTCAAGTGAGGGAGTTCTTATGGAATTATAAAGTATTGGTTTTGGAGCGCTAGCAGGAGTTGTTGAAATGGAATCCAATGCATCAGTTAAAAGAGAAATAATACAAGCACCATTAACACTTATTAGAGCGGATGGCGTTAGTTCAATTGAAATGAATGTTTTACTCGCCTAAGGAAGAAATTAATGATATGTAGACCTGGAGCTCAATAGATGAAATTCATGTTTGCTCAAGCAGTCTACTAGGAAGTTTGCAAGTCCTGTCTTCATCGGCTAATGAAGGAGTTATTAGAGCAAGTACATGTTGATGTGGCTCAAATTCATTTTTACAGACAATGGGATACCTCGATGATAGATTAGGTTCGGATAGCCATCAGCGCTATCTCCTAGCTTAATACGAGTTTTATTTGTCGCCACGCCCACTGTAGCAGGACTCCTTAACGCTTACTTCTCCTTTTTGGCACTGGGCAAGAATAAAGAATTAATTTAGAAAGTAAAGCAAAATCCTTAATATTTGTATTCAACATAATTACAACGAATCCAAATGATCAAACAACAACTAAAAAATATCCATTGGAATAGAAGAAATCAATAAAAAGGTTCCTCGACGGTCACACAAATTGATCGATGAATTAGAAGGACTGGATCGAGAAGGTGGAGAAGAACATAAGGAAGATTATGAAAATGAAATTAATTCAAGAAAAGTGAAACAGGTGGTGATCTATACTGATTGTTTCGATGAATCGATGAAATAATAGCTAGATCAATAGCTGCTTCAGTAGCTACAACGGCTATAATAAAGATTGAGAAAATGTTTCCTTTTAATTGGCGATTGTCAAATATATCAGAAAATATTACAAGATTGATATTAACCGAATTTAGTATAAGCTCAAGACACATAAGTGCTCTAACCATGTTTCGACTTGTGATCAATCCATAGAGACTAATAGAAAATAAATAAACACTCATTTGAAGCCCTAGTTGAATGAGTTTAGATTGATACAATTTACCATTGATACTACTTTACTTACCTTAGGCGCACAACTGAATATCTTTATTTATTCTTTCTCATACTCCACATATATAGCTTATGCATCTTGATCTCGACGCCAAGACCTTAACTCATGTTTGTTGTTTTCAATTCTAAAAAGAAAGTATTAAATTCAATTCTTAAACGTAAAAGGAAGGAGCATTATACTAGGTTGGCTACTTACGTCTATAATATGGATATAGAGAACAAGAATGATGTCATTTGCTTTCTATCCTATAATTATAACTAGCAACTCTATACTGAACCTTGCTTCAAAAAACCAGTCAGTACTATCCTATTTTCTTATTTGATTTTGAACTAGTTTCTTTGCTTATTTATTTGATAAGTTTATTATTGATGAAAATAAAAGGAAGGATAAAGGTTTTGTATATGAACAATACTAGTAGGCCGTCATACATAGTGGAATTAAATAGAAATTATAATCAAATAAACACCAAAATTTACGTGAAAAATCTCTTCAACTCGAAGGGTAAAAACTACGGGACAAGCCAAAGAAAATCCGGGCAGCGGGCAGCAGCTTTCGGTGGATAAACCGCCCAGGTGGTGGGTGAACCGCCCGAATCATAGAATCTGGGTGGCGACCAGCTGTTGACGGCGGGTAAACAGCCCAGGTCGGCGAGTAAATCGCTCGTACCCAGATTTTTCAGATACGGTTGGATTTTGGCTCTAGTTTTTAAGCCAATTTGGGGCCTATAAATACCCCAAGTTTCTTACATTCAGAACAACACTTTTGGGAGGATTATATTCTAAAAAATATTGTGTAAGAATTGTAAGAAAAAAAAAAGGGATAAGGGAAAGAGCTTAGAGTTCTAAATCTAGTCTCCCTTATAAGCTCAAGGGTTTGATCTTCACATAAAGAAGATTGGTAGTGGATACCGGTGTGCCTCAAAAAGGACTCGGAAGTGGACGTAGGCCATTGGTGCTAAACCACTATAAAATTGTAAGTGTTTCATACTTGTATTGCTTAAATGTTGTTGAATTGATGCTTCTGACTTAACTAAACTCCTTGAAAGCAAGATAATAAGTTCTTTTCCTCAAACGTGATTATCTTTTCAGCTTCCTTAACAACATACTTTTAATTACTCACTTATTTTATTAAAAATCAAAAACTTCAGATTTCCTATTCTATCTTATTTCAAAAGCTTTTGCTTTGGAAAGAAAAATCTTAGCTTGCACTAATTCACCCCCCCCTTATAGTGCCAATTGCTCGTAACAATCGCAAGGCTTCTTGTCCAAGCCTAAGCAACAATCACAAGAGAATGATAGGGATACAAAGATTATATTATTATACACAATATTCAGAACATCCTTAAGTAATCACAGTAAGAATCCACTATAGATCTGATCTAACCTAAGATGAGAATACTATTTGGATGATTGAGAATAGTCTTTCTCTGTCCTTGTTTTCTTCCATTTCCTGGATCTCTTATTTTCTGTCATCTACTGCCAATCTGTGGATTCCTTTCTCTCTCCCACATTTGCAATCGTCATTGCTCACTTTTCCTCAACACTAGCTACTAAAACTAGGGTTTAGGTTAAGAGACATGAATGTTAGGGCTGTGGGCTTCACTAAAGCTCATTATAGGCTGAATCTCGGCCATCAGCCCAACAACATCTGTTGGGAAACCTACAGCGGGTGCATCACATGCGCAGCGGAAATCAAAACAAAAACTGATTTCCCAAGCAGATCAAATCGTCGTGCAAAAGATTGGGGTCGCGAGAAAAATTATAAAAACTGAAAAATCACGATGTGTGAGAGATTGATTTTACCCAGGGAGATCGTATATCCCTATATTTCAGATCTGGATGGAGAAGATGAAGGAGGTCAAGCGTCCTCCTCGCTAGCGGTATCCACACGATGGATCTCTGTAGTGAAACTCCTCCTATCTGATATTGCAACTCTTGCTCAGAGGGAGGAAGGAGAATAGGAGGTGGTGGCTAAAGCTGTAGCCTATCAACCCTGAGTCTCCCCTCCTATTTATAGAGAGCCACCAAAACCCTAGGGCTCATTCCTTAGTGGGTATTGGGTCTCCATCCAATAACTCACTAACCTTGCATTGTTGGATCTCTATCCAATAATCTCATTAGGCCTATAATTAGGCCTTAATCAAAGAGCCCATCAACATAGGGTCCCATCTAATGAGATATGGGTTAATTGGATCTTCATCCAATCCTCTATTCGCTGAAGCATCCATCGTATGTGTGTGACCCTCTAGGCCCGATACCGAGCTGGTCGTGAGTCACTCCCATCAGAACTCCTTCTGATATAGTGAATTATTATCCCCACAATAATTCACTCGACTCATCGACTATGGACGTACTAGGCCACTACGCCATAGTCCCCAAACGGTACAGGGGGGATCAAATCCATCGGACCTGTTTGTCCATAGTTACCATGTATCTATAATCCCTCATCCAAATAATATCCCAGAGACCGTATATTGGATATGGTACTGTCAGGTCACATACGGAATCAGTTTGTCTTGCTCTAATTGGATTCTACCCGAGAACTCCTTCTCTCTCAATCCGAATGACCCTGGCTAGGGATTTGTCTAAGCAAGCACATATGAGATATTTCTCTCATGGTACCGAGAGTGGATGATCCTTTATTGACACTCAATTGCCTTCGTAAGGTTGGCTACCAATCCCGATAATCAGTTATACCAGATTTGAAGCTTTCCAAACTTGTAAGTCCGGCGTCAAAGAAATGAGTACTCATACAAGGCATCCTTAGTGTCTCAAGTCTAAGGACTAGATACACAACTGGGACTATGGAATCGTTGTCTGACATTAGGTATCATTAACCATATAACATTCCATAAGCGGATCAATCAGTGAACTCATTCTCCAATGAGCACCTGTACTACATCCTTAGTGTCTCCACATAAGTGGCTATGAGACCAGTCGTCTCCATCATATGGACGGGTATATAGTACACTGGTCTGTGCGGTTATCTCGATATCCCTCTCGAGTAACCTATGGCCAGGATTAATTAGGATCTGTGTTTAAAGATGAATCGATCTCATTATTGTATCATGTTCCGATTCCCATTACATAGAACTAAGGACATCACAATATATACGCTATATATAATATAATGTGAGAATATGCCAATATTAATTATATGCAAAAAGATTAGACAGTGTGTCACACGTGCCATCACTCGCGTGATTGGCTTGCAGGGCACTTGTAACCAGCAATCTCCCACTTGGCCTAAAGCAAATCACCTATGTTTCTGATCCCCATCAGACCCCTGTGACGCTCAAATACAATCTGAGCCAACGGCTTCGTAAGTAGATATGCAATGTTATCTTCGGATGGAACTATTTCCATTGCTATATCTTTTCGGGTCATGATCGCTCTAATCAGATGGAACCTCCACGAATAATTCTGATGAGACCTGGGTTCCCTTGCTAGAGTTATCGCCCCATTGTTGTCGTAGTATATGGGAATTGGTTCTATACTGCTTGGTACGACTCCTAAATCTTTGATGAACTTCTTCATCCATACCCCTTCCTTTGCTGCTTCTGTTGCAATAATGTATTCCGCCTTTGTGGTCGAGTCAACAGTAGTATCTTGCTTGGAACTCTTTCAGCTTACTGCTCCTCCATTCATGGTGAAAACATACTATGAATTTGACTTGCTATCATCAATGTCAGACTGAAAACATGAGTTTGTGTAGCCCTCAACCTGGAGGCTACCTCCTCCATATACTAGTAAAAGATCCTTAGCCCTTCTCAAGTACTAAAGGATACGCTTTAATGCCTTCCAGTGTTCTAAACCTGGATCTGCCTAAGACACTCGGAGAATATGCTATATCAGGTCTAGTACATAGCATCACATACATGATAGATCCTATCACTGAGGCATAAGGTATCTTATCCATGTCTGTCCTTTCTTTAGTAGTCTTTGGGGATATACTCCTAGAAAGTGATATTCCATGTCTCATCAATATAAGACCTCTCTTGAAATTTTTCATGCCAAACCTTTTGACAATGGAGTCTATGTACCTAGACTGGGATAAGCCAATCATCCTTTTGGATCTATCTCTATAGATGTGGATCCCCAAAATATAGGATGCTTTCCCTAAGTCTTTCATGGAGAAGTTTCTAGATAGCCAAGCCTTTACTGTGGAGAGCATTCCTACATCATTCCTAATGATTAGGATGTCATCCACATATAGCACTAAGAAGGTGATAACACTTCCACTTACCTTCCTGTACACACAAGGCTCATCTTCGTTCTTAACGAAGTCATAAGATCTGATCACTTCATCAAATCTTATGTTCCAACTTCGGGAAGCTTGCTTCAATCCATAAATGGATCTAAGCAACCTGTACACTTTATTTGGACTCTCTTTGGATACGAATCCCTCTGGTTGTATCATATACACCTCTTCCTCGAGGTTGCCATTGAGAAATGTCATTTTGACATCCATTTGCCAGATCTCATAGTCATAGTGTGCTGCAATAGCCAAAATAATTCTAATGGACTTAAACACGGCTATAGGTCAAAATGTTTCGTCATAGTCAACTCCTTGTCTTTGACGATATCCTTTAGCTACCAGCCTTGCTTTATAGGTCTCTACCTTTCTATCCACTCCGATCTTTTTCTTGACGATCCATTTGTAGTTGATGGGTACAATACCCTCAGGTGCATCCACAAGGTTCCAAACCTTGTTAGAGTACATGAAATTCATCTCAAAATTCATGGCTTCTTGTCACTTCCTGGAGTCTATACTCATAATATCTTTCAGGAGGGTGAGATGCTCTACAAGACCTACGTAAATTTGGAATTTATGTGTTAGGTACCTGAACAGACTCGGGCTCTAGAATGGTGTTTGAGCTAGGTTCTCCAACCTTGCTCAATTCTATCTCACTCCCATTGTTTCCACCAAGAATATATTCATTCTCAAGGAACACAACTCTCTTGGCAACAAAGACATTTTGGTCCTCGGGATGATAGAAATAATACCAACAAGTTTCCTTTGGGTATCCCACGAATGTGTACCATTCTATCTTTGATTCTAACTTATCGGGATTGTGTCTTCTAACGTGGGTAGGACAGCCCCAAATCTTAACAATTTTAAGATCGAGTTTCTTTCTTTTCCATATCTCATATGGTGTAGACACTACCGACTTTGATGGAACTCTGTTCAGAAGGTAAGCTGCAGTCTCTATGGCGTACCCCCAAAATGAAACGGGTAAGTTAGCGAAACTCATCATGGACCACACCATGTCTAACAGCATGTGATTCCTCCTTTCTGATACACCATTGAGCTATGGTGTATAAGGAGGTGTCTATTGGGATAAAATCCCATTGTTCTTGAGGAAATGGGTGAACTCCGCACTCAAGTATCTCCTCCTCGATCTGATTGAAGAGTCCTAATACTCTTTCCAATTTAGTTCTTTACCTCATTCTTATATTCCCTGAATTTCTCGAAGACATCAGATTTGTACTTCATTAAGTACATGTGTCCATACCTAGAAAATCATCAGTGAATGTAATGAAGTATGAGTAACCACCTATAGCTTGAGTCGACATGGGACCACATACATCAATATGTATGAGTTCCAATAACTCGGTTGCTCTCTCTCCAGTTCCACTAAAAGGAGAGTTGGTCATCTTTCCACGAAGGCAAGGTTCACGAGTTGCATATGTCTCATAGTCAAATGGATCTAAGTATCCATCTTTCAATAACTTTTGAATCCTTCCCTCATGTATATGACCTAGCCTACAATGTCAAATGTATGCATTATTCATCTATCTCTTTTCCTCTTAGACATATTTATATTCATGATATGTAGAGAAGTATCTAACATATATAAGCCATTTCTTAGGGTCCCTCTAGTGATGATCTTATCATCCATTATTATTGAACAACTATTATTCTCAAAAACTAATTTATATCCATTAATTGCCAAACAAGAGATAGAAATAATATTTTTAATGATAGAAAACAAAATAATATGTATCTAATGCAATAATAGCTCCACCAGGCAGATGTAGGGTGACCTCTCCAACAGCAACTACAGTAACTCTTGCTTCATTGCCCATCTTGAGGTCCATCTCGCCTCTAGCCAATCTCCTATGTCTTGCCAGAACCTGCAACAAATTACAGATATGATAAACACTCCCGGTATCCAATACCTATGTGTTATCATGAAAATCTGACAAGTGGAAACTGATCATAAATATACCTGAAGCTTATTCAAGCTACTGTCTTGCCTTCTCTGCAAGGTAGTCCTTACAGTTCCTCTACCAATGTCCGTCTTGGCCATAGTTGAAGCATTGCCCTTTGTCATTTGCTGGGTATTTCTTGGCAACCTTTGCCTTACCTGGTCTTTCTTTGCCCTTGCCCTTCTTAAGGGTCTTGTTGGCTTTCCTTTTCCTTTTGGTCTCACCAATATAGAGAACTGACTTCTCTTTTTTTATGGCACTCTCAGCTTCCCTCAATATATTGAGGAGCTCAGGAAGAGTTACCTCAAACTTGCTCATGTTAAAATTCATAATGAAGTGAGAAAATGAATATGGTAGGGACTGAAGTATAAGATCAAAGCACAGGTTATCCTCTAGGACTATTCCCAGACGTGTGAGTTTCTCGATCCACTTTATCATCTTTAGGACATTGTTCTCAACCGATGTCCCTTCTGTTATCCTAGCTTGGAAGAGTTTCTTAGATATCTCATATCTTTGAGTTCTTCCCTGTTTTTCAAATAGCTGGCGGAGATGAAGAAGAATAGAACTGCATCCATGCTCTCATGTTGCCTTTGTAACTCAGGAGTCATGGAGGCCAACATGTAACATTTTGCTAACATAGAATCATTTATGTACTTCACATAACGAGCGATCTCATCCTCGCTTGCCCCTTCTTCTGATGTGGGCACGATTGTATCAAGGACATATGCGATTTTCTTCGTCGTGAGAATAATTCTCAAATTACGGAGCCAATCTGTATAGTTTGGACCAGTGAGGCGGTTGGCATCAAGTATGCCACGTAGGGGGTTTGTTAGCGACATATTTCTGACAAAACAAGATATAGCAAAAATAAATAACATGTAGATTTCATAGAAAATACTAATTAAGATATGGACTTCTATCTTAATGTACTCCCACTATTTTCTTAGCGAATCATGCGACACCCTCGACACGTGAGACGGAAGTCTCCGGCAGACTCCTAATGGGGATCGGGATCGAATTGGCATCTTAGTGCAACCTCGAGGGACTCGACCAATTGCACTAAGCCCAAAAGGTAGGCAACTCTTGCCAATCACAACTCCTTATGATTCCCGTCACGTTCGACCTCTGAATCATCATGGTCTCGAGGGACTCGACCAACCATGACGTTCAGTTAAGTCATCACCATCGTTACAAGATGAGTTTGATTCGATGATATACCCTCGAGGGACTCAACCAAGCATACCATGTCCTCAGGTCACCGGTGACATCTCTATGTCGTAGGCAAGAACTCGATCACGTAGATAGGTGAGCCTCGAGGGACTCGACCAATTCAACCTATGTCGTGATTCAATTTCTTCCTATAACGATGGAAGGCCACGTGGGTCAATCTTATTGCCTCACGCTTACCGACTTAATATTATCGTAGGAGGGGTTTTTGTATCGTATCGGTCTCCTAATATGTCGTGTCACACACATACATATTTAATATATATCTACATCGTATGTAAATATATATATACATATATCTAGTAGGCGTATAACACATCACATATGCAAGCCACACTGGATGATCATGAACCGTCACCTAATATGATTATGCCCGAGCCAATGGGCCTAATCACTCACAATAGGATCTATGTGTGCATCGGCGCATCTCCATGCCATGTGATTGTTGATCTCGTCATCATCGGTTCCTACGGATCGTCGCATCACCATGCGTCGTGATCTCCCGCCACGGCATCATGGGTCCTGCTGTAAAGAATAATAAAATCTTCATCAAACTGTTTGATGTACATACAATGATCTGAAGCTGTTCTTTTGTATTCATTTTCAACCATAAATGAATCAAACTTTTTATACTACTATCTTGGAGCTTGCTTTAGCCCATACAAGTTATTCTTTAACTTGCAGATAAAATTTTATTTACCTTTGACTTTGAAGCCTTTTGGTTGCTCCATATAAATTTTCTCATCTAAATCACCATGAAGGAAAGTTGTCTTCACATCCAACTGCTCAACCTCCAAGTCTAGGTTAGCAACAATACCAAGAGCAATACGGATAGAAGATATTTTAATAACAAGAGAAAACATATGTTCAAAATCAATATCTTTCTTTTGACCAAAGCCTTTCATAACCAATCTATCTTTATACTTTGGTTGAGAACAATGTTCTTGAGTCTTCAACCTAAAAATTCACTTGTTCTTCATGGCCTTACTTTCATTTGGTAGTTGCACTAAATCATATGTGTGGTTCTTCTATAGAGAATTCATCTCTTCATACATAGCAACTAACCACTTCTTTTTTTGCTCACTTTCAACTACTTCTTGGTAACTCTCTAGTTCACCTACAACAGTAAGTATCACATACTCATCTATAGAGTATCTTTATCATATACTAGAGGAATAACTAGGTCACAGTCTACTAATCCTTCTGTAGAAGTTTTGGCTGGTTCCTATTTTTTAAAATCCTTAAGGGTTTGATCCTCAAAGAAGACAATATCTCTACTTCTGAACACCTTCTGCTTTTCTGGATCCCAAAGCTTGTGACCAAATTGATCATATGAGTAGCAAAGAAAAATATACTCTTTTATCTTACCATCTAGCTTGAACCTCTCATTGTCTAGAACATATGCAAATACACAACAACCAAATACTCTTAAGTGCCTATAAGAGACATCTTTCCCTGACCATACATGCTCTACAACATCACCATCTAGAGCTATATATGGTGACAAGTTGATCACATCAACTGTAGTCCTCAAAGACTCATCATAAAACCTTTTAGGTAACTTGGCATGTGAAAGCATATGTCTGATCTTTTCTATGATGGTGCGGTTTATCCTCTCTATAATTGCATTATGCTGAGGTGTACTAGGAACTATCAACTCATGTTGGATGTCATGTGACTTGTAATAATTATTAAACAATCTTGTATACTCACCACCATTATATGATCTTATGTATTTCAATTGTCTTTCTATCTCTCTTTCAACTCTGGCATGAAACTACTTGAAGACATTAATAACCTCATCTTTGGTCTTCATAGCGTAGGCCCAAACTTTCTTGGAAAAATAATCTATAAAAGTGATAAAATAAAGTGCACTAGTGATACTAAGAAATTTATAGATCCATCAGGAGTTTTTCTAGGACCACACACATTTGTATAGACACGGTCAATGACATATATTTTTCTAGATAAAGAAGGACTAGTAAAGGAAACTCTATATTATTTGTCAGCCAAATAATCAATACAAGGCTTTAGATATGCTAGTTACAGGTGTTCTACAAGCCAATCACGTGAGTGATGGCACGTGTGACACGCTGTGTGATCTTTTTATTTATGATTAATATTAGCATATTCTCACATTATATTATATGTAGCATATATATTGTGATGTCCTTGGTTCTGTGTAATGAGAATCGGATCGTGATAAGATCATAATAATGAGATCGATTCATCTTTAAACACAGATCCTAAATAATCTCGATCATAGGTTACTCGAGAGGGATATCGAGATAACCGGACAAATTAGTGTACTATATACCCGTCCATATGATGGAGGCGGTTGGTCTCATAGCCACTTGTGTGGAGACACTAAGGATATAGTACATGTGCTTATTGAAAAATGAGTTCACTGATTGATCCGCTTATGGAATGCTGTATGGTTAATGATACCTAATGTCAGACAATGATTTCATAGTCCCAGTATGTATCTGGTCCTTAGACTTGAGACACTAAGGATGCCTTGTATGAGTACTCCTTTTTTTGACGCCGACTTACAGGTTTGGAAAGTTTCAAATCTAGTACAGTTGGTTATCGGGATTGGTAGCCAACCTTACGAAGATAATTAAGTGTTAATAGAGGATCATCCACTCTCAGTATCACAAGAGGAATATCTCATATATGCTTGCTCAGACAAATCCCTTGCCAGGGTCATTCGGATTGAGAGAGAAAGAGTTCGCTGGGAGAATCTGATTAGAGCGAGACTATGACGGATTTCGTATGTGACCTGACAATATCATATCCAATATACGGTCTCTGGAATATTATTTGGATGAGCGATTATAGGTACATGATAACTTGGACAGACATGTTTGATGGATTTGATCCCCCTATACCATTTGGGGACACTAGCGTAGTGGCCTAGTACGGTCATAGTTGATGAGTCGAGTGAATTATTATGAGGATAATAATTCACTATATCATAAGGAGTTCTGATGGGAGTGACTCACGGCCAGCTCGGTATCGAGCCTAGAGGGTCAAACACATATGGTGGATGCTTCAACGAATAGAGGATTGGATGAAGATCCAATTAGCCCCTATTCTCATTAGATGAGACCCTATATTGATGGGCTCCTTGACTAAAGCTCAATTATAGGCCTAAGGAGATTATTGGATAGAGATCTAATAATGTAAGGTTAGTGGGTTATTGGATGGAGACACCAATACCCACTAAGGAATGAGTCCTAGGGTTTTGGTGGCTCTCTATAAATAGGAGGGGAGACTCAGGGTTGATAGGCTGCAGCTTTAGCGACCACCTCCTATCTCCTCCCTCCCTCTGAGCAAGAGTTGTAAGATCAGAGAGGAGGAGTTTCGCTGTAGAGATCCATTGTGTGGATACCACTAGAGAGGAGGACGCTTGACCGCCTTCATATTCTCCATCTGGATATGGAATACAAGGATATACGATCTCCCTAGGTAAAATAAATCTCTTACACATCGTGATTTTTTTATTTTTATGATTTTTCTCGTGACCCCAATCTTTTGCATGACGATTTGATCTGCGTGGGAAATCAATTTTTGTTTTGATTTTCATTGTGCATGTGATGCACCCGCTGAGGTTTCCCAATAAGATATGTACCTGACATCAGAGTTTTCATCATTAAGCCTTCCAACTTAAATTAAATTCAGCCTTAAGTCAACCACATGCCTCACATCCTTAAGGACTAACTTGCAGCCAAGATTGGACTTTGTGTGAATATCACCCATGTCAATGATGTCGGTTGTGTCATAATTGCCCATCTTGATGGCACCAAAATTTTCAGACCTATAAGCAGCAAAAAACTCCCTCTGTGGTGTAGCATGTTAAGAAGCACCTTTGTCAATTATCCACTTGAGATCCTGACACACACAAGATAAAATCAAATAATCACTACCTTGCACTATAGCTATCGTATTCTCTTTTGACTTTGTAGGCTCCACTTCTTTCCCTTTTTTCTTGTTCTTCTTAGGTTGCTTGCATTGATTATTATAATATCCTTTCTCACTATAATTATAGCAAATAATATCTTTTCTTGATCTTGACTTACTTCTACCCATGCATGAGCCACTTCTATCATTAGATTTTGACATTCCTCTATTCTTTGAGACAAGTGCCTGTGAATCAATCTGAGAAGTTGTTGAATTTTTTCTCCTCAACTCCTCATTTAACAAACTGCTTGTTACTTAGCTCATGATGACAACATCATCTGGTGCAGAATTACTGAGGGAAACCACTAGTGTCTCCCAATTTTCTGGTAAAAAACTTAGAAATAACAATGCCTGCAACTCATCATTAAGAGACATTTTCATAGTGGATAACTAATTAGTAATACTCTGCATTTCATTCATATGCTCAGCAATAGAAGTGCCCTCTTTATATTTCAGGTTCATAAGTTTTCTGATCAAAAAAGCTTTGTTACTAGTCATTTTTCTTTCATATAGACCTTCCAACTTTTCCAAAGAGAGTATGCATAACTTTCGGTAGAAACATGGTGAAAAACACTGTCATCAAGCCATTATCTAATAAACCCAACTGTTTTTCGATCTAACCTCTTTCACTCATCATCTTTCATAGTTATGGGCTTTGCACTATCCCCTTGCAAAGGTCCATAAAAATCTTTACAATACAAGAGATCTTCCATTCTTGATTTTCATATTATCCAATTATTTCCATTTAAGCTAATCATGCGAGAAACATTACCGACCTCCATGTTCGAACATAAAAATTAAATGTCACCAAAACCCTGCTCTGATACCAGTTGATGGAAATAAAAGGAAGGATAAAGACTTTGTATATAAATAAACACTAGCAAGTCATCACATACAGTGGAATCAAACAAAAATCACAATCAAATGAATATCAAGATTTACGTGAAAAATACCTTCAACTTGAAGGGTAAAAATCACGGTGCAAGCCAAAGAAAATCTACTATCAAAATAATGAATATACAGATCTTAAGGCTTTTTGTCCAAGCCCAAGTAATAATCACAAGAGAATGATAAGGATACAAGGATTATACTATTATGCACAATATCCAAAACCTCCTCAAGTGATCATAAGAATCCACTGTATATCTGATCTAACCTGAGATGAGAATACTGTTTAGATGATTGATAATAGTCTTTCTTTGTCTTTTTTTTTTTCATTTCTTGAATCTCTTGTATTCTGTCCTCTACAACTAATCTGTGACTTCCTTTCTCTCTCCTACGTTTGCGGTCATCACTGTTCACTTTTCCTCAACACTAACTATCAAAACTAGGATTTAGGTTAAGAGAAATGAATGTTATGACTGTGGGCTTCACTAAAGCTCATTATGGACTGAATCAAGTGTTGAATTGAGTGGCTTCACTAAAGCTCATTATGGAATGAATCAAGTGTTGAATTGAGTGTTTCGGTTTCAAGAGCATAAGCAGAAGAAGTAAAGTCGACAAGAGAGATTGGTGCTTCTGAAGCGTGTCATGGAGAGAAGTTTGATGCTTTATTTAATTGTTAAAAGGGTTTAAGCAGAAGAAGAGAAAATAGAGTGTTAACCGAAGAAGAAGAAGTAGAAGAAGAGAATAGAGTGCTGCAAACGCAAAGTCATGTCTGCAAGTTCAGTTGAGGTCGAGTTAAGCATTAACAGTTAAGTAGTTTAGAGAGTGTTGTTTCTTTGGGTCTTCCTCAAGTCGATCAGAGAATGAATCAGTAGTTGAAACGAAAGGTTAAGGGTAATTGCAATATAAATAACTTAGATGCATATTTGGTAAGAAATTATGAATTGTAATAAAAAAAACTTAGATGCATATTCAGTTAGAAATTATGAGGGTATTGACTCAAAGCTCAAAAGATGGCCGGGAAAAGTATAGATTAGGTTCTTAATTAGGAGTATCTTTGCTTTTTTAGGTGTTTTTGTTGTAAGAGGAAATAGGGATGAAAGTTAGCTTGCTCCTATAGCATGATCCTGAATACGAGTTCCATTCCAGTTGTCTAGTTGAAGTGTTGGTGACTCCAGAATCAGCAAGCAGAAAAAGAATCTTAAGTAGGAAGAATGTCCTGTTCTAGCTACAATGTCAATTTCTAGGAGTTTCCCTATTGAATAATTCTTTGTTGTGAGATCGTTTCAATCCACCCATGGAGTGATAATCAGGGTCAGATAGTGATTATTTAGTTAGAGTGGAGTACAGTTGATAGTTAAGTTGGTTCATAACTTCAATAAGAGGTTGGCATTGACAAAGAGGAAGAAGCATAAGATAGATCAGAATCAGACTCAGTTGAAAGATCAAAAGTACTGGTGCACGAGCTGAGTGAATGTCAGAATCCATTACCTTGCTTTAAAGGAAATGAGAAGAAAAGAACGTAGCATTGGTTCTTTTGTAGATCTTGACTCTCATTTGTACGATCGATTCTCTCACCTAAGAAGTCAGAATGAAACTACTACCACACATATAAGAATGAAATTCACTCTTGCCCAACCCTAGCTTGCCCTACCCCTATAAGTATAGAAAAATGAGTAAATATCACTGCTTTGCGTTAAGGCAAATAACCACTAGACGTAAACAACAACTACTAGATAAGCAACAGTGTGACAAGTTACTACTAACGTGATGCGTCAGCAAGCCAATGTAGCATCAGCAAAGTAGGTATGAGTTTAACGAAGTTAATACAAGTTATGGGTTTGTGTCATGTGACAACCACAAATAAGGAGTTATAACTCATTATTACAGTGATGTTTATATGACGCCAGCAAGCCAATGTAGTGGCAGCCAATAATAGTTATAACGAAGTTATTACAAGTGATGTTTACAGGAGTTGATGAAAAAAGAATCCAATTCAATCTCCCCTCTTAGGGAAATTATCCTTACTATAAAAAAACAAAGGGTTTAATAAAATTGGAATGATTTTGGGTTCCGCTATTAAGAAAAATCTATTTGCATCATCTTTTCCCAGGTTTTGTAAAAAGAAATCTATTTTTTATTGGCCTATTAGGGAAAACTAGGTTGCGTTGTTTTTTCTCGGGTTTGGTCAACCTTTTCTCATTTTTGGGTTCTCTATTAAGAGAAAATGGGCACTGCAAAAAAAAACATGGGTTTTGTATCAGGGGAAATTCCCTTGCATTGTTTTTTTTCGAGGTTTAGTAAAAAAATATATATCAAATTTTGGGCCCTAAAACTCTTATTTAGAATTGAACGTGAGTGCTATCCTGAGAATATGTAACAAGCTAGTTATATACTTCCCCGAACCCTTACTTTCGAACACAGATTTCAGACTTATGCACAAGCAACAAAGTTAAATCAAGCCAATAAAAAATCTTCTCTCTCCACCACATCATGTTACTGTTCAAAGCTAGTACTTTATTCATCCCTTCCTGCTTCGTGGACTTTATTGGAGCAGGGAACCCCTATAGTATTTTAGGAGGGTCGATCCCCTATAATGATCAACCTCAAGCTTAGAATCTTGCAGGGTTCTAACACTTGGTATTAAAGTCGTGATCTTGGCGCTTCGCTACTCTTCCACCTTGCCACTGCCATCCAACCGCCTGTAAGGATCAATTGGCACTAGGGGGTGGGGGGGGTGAATTAGTATAAGTGTTGGAATCTCGGTTTAAAGAAAACTTTCATTTGAAGCAAAACTGGAAATCGGAAGCGTTTCGTCAAGTTGAGTAAGCAATAAAACTATTTAACGAAGCTACGTTATGATCTTGCTAAAGAAAAGCTTGAATAAGAACATATATAATCAAAAAGCAAAGTTAAGATATGCTCACAATTTATAGTAGTTCAACCACAACTTGACCTACGTCCACTTCCTGAGTCCCCTTCATCGAGGTTCGCTAGTATCCACTACTGATCTTTTTCGGGTGAAGACCAAACTCTTACAAGTATTTCACTTACAACTCACAAGGGAGACCCTTACAAAGATTACAAACTTTCTTACTCACTCCCTTGCCCCCTTTCTTTTTCTTGCATACTTTTAGTATAATTTTGTTTTCATAGTTTTCTTGCCCAATTTATTATGCTTAATGCAAGAAGACTTGGGGTATTTATAGATCTCAATTGGTTTCAGAAAATAAAGCAAAAAAATCTAAACGTATCTGGAAAATCTGGGTATGGGCGGTACAACCACTGGTGATGATGGTACTGCTGCCAAAAGATGCCCTGAAAATAGGGCAACGATGGCACAACCACCGACCTACGCGGTACAATCGCCGCCTACTGGTGGTACTACCATCGGGAACCCCTTTCTAGGTCAACTAAATGAGCTCAACCTAAGCTCAATCCAAACCCAAACGTGGAACCGATTTGCCTCACTTGAATCAATTTGGATTCCTTCCAACCTTAACTCAATTAGGACTACAACCTAACTATGACCCACTGATTACAACCATACAAGATTATCAAGTTCAACAATCGACCTAACCCTTGGCAATCTGGCAACCTCCGATATTCTTCCGGCAAGCCTTATAGTCTGATCTCCCGGCGTGTTCCCAACGAGTTCCTGATTCCTTCGGTGAACTTCGAGCGAACTCCTGGCGAGCTCCCACGCATCGTCCGAACCTTGGCTCGTTGCCCAAACTTGATTCTGACCCAACATCTGGTTGTTACTTATTTTTTTCATCATAGTTAAACTTGCATTACTTTCTTTAACACACATGTTAGATCAACAAACCATCAATTGATTTCATCATCAAAATTTGAGATTCAATAATCTCTTTCTTTTTCATAATGACAATCAATTAATGACAGGAGTTAATGTTAACTCTCCCTATGTTCATGCTATCATTCAAATACAGTAAACTTAAATTCAAGAGAACCAACCACTCTTGAATTCAATTATCATGATAACACATTTCATCAAATAACGCGACATTACACTCATTTATCAACTTTAGAAATGATGTAATATCAATTTCAAGCATTTTACCTTAAGTCATCAAATCATCAAAGATTTTTAAAATATACAAAATTACATTTAAATTCATGCATTAGTCATACATTAATTTAAAAAATTATTCCTCTTATGTCATCAATCATTTCTCCAATTTGTTTATCAATAAAAAGAAAGGTGGCCATTTTACTAATTTTCTAACATGTGTCATTTCTCCCCCTTTGTCATCAATAAAAAGGTGAAATGTTGAGCATCATTAGTCCCCCTTAGTAAAATAGGATAAGAGACATAATTTTTTTTTCTTTTTTGTGAATACGAAAGAAGAAATGAAGGAGAGGAGGTGTCAAAGATCCAAAAATTTAGTATAAAAAAAATAAGTAGGGAGTGATACATTCGAAAGTAATTATTAAGAATATAAAAGATCCATGAATCAAAATAATTTTTGAGAGATGATACAAAAGAGAACTCATATCAGGTATCATAAAAGTTCATATCACATAGTTTTCTTTTGTAAATATTAATCATGAATTGAAATAATCTTTGAGAAAGGATAAAAATGCCATCATAAAAAGAACTTCGAAGCTTATTCTTATAATATGAATTTCAAGGAGAATCATTTCAGAAGAGAGCTCATAAAGAACCAAGAAATCCAAGAAAAATTAAGAGCTACTCAAGCAATTAAATTCATCTTATGTAAATTTCAAGCAAATTAAGAAATATAAAATATAGCAAATTATTCATTTTAATGATTTAGCATTCCTAACTCTCTTCTAATAAAGTCAAATTGCTCTTCATTTAATGGCTTAGTGAAAATGTCTGTTAATTGATCCTTAGTATCAATAAATGCTGGTTACAAATGTCCTGCAAACCAATCACGTGAGTGATGACACGTATGACATGCTACATGATATTTTTGGTTATGATTATTATTACCATATTCTTACATTATATTATCTGTTGTATATATATTATGATTTCATTGGTTCTGTATAATCAGAATCAGATCATGATGAGATCATAATAATGAGATTGATTCACCTTCAAACACAGATCTCAAATAATGCTAGTCTAGGTTACTCAAGAGGGACATCGAGATAACCGGATAGACTGGTGTACTATATACCCGTCTATATGATGGAGGCGATTAGTCTCATAGTCATTTGTGTGGAGACACTAAGGATATAGTACATATGCTCATTGGAGAACGAGTTCACTGATTGATATACTTATGAAATGTTGTATGGGTAATGATACCTAATGTCAAAGAGCGATTTTGTAGTCTCAGTTGTGTATTTGGTCCTTAGACATGAGACACCAAGGATGTCTTTTATGATTACTCCTTTCTTTCACGTTAGACTTACAAGTTTGGAAAGTTTTATATCTAGTATAACCGATTATCGGGATTAGTAGCTAACCTTACGAAGGCAATTGAGTCTCAACAAAGGATCATCCACTCTCGGTATCATGAGAGGAATATTACATGTATGCTTGCTCAAACAAATCCCTAGCCAAGGCCATTTAGATTGAGAGAGAAGGTGTTCTCCGGGAGAATCCGATTAGAGCAAGACTCAGGTGAATTCCGTATGTGGCATGACTATACTATATCCAATATACGGTCTTTGAGATATAAGTTGGATGAGGGACTATAGATACACCATAACTATAGATAGACAAGTCTAATAGATTTGATCCCCTTGTATCGTCTAGGAACTATAGCACAATGGCTTAATACATCCATAATCGATGAGTTGAGTAAATTATTATGAGGATAATAATTCACTATATCAGAAGGAGTTCTGATGAGAGTGACTCACGGCCAGCTCGTTATCGGGCCTAGTGGGTCACACATATATGGTGGATGCTTCAACGAATAGAGGATTGGATAAAGATCCAATTAGCCCTTATTCTCATTAGATGATACCCTACACTAATAGGCTCCTTGCATGAGGCCCAATTAGAGGCCAAAGGGGATTATTGGATAGAGATCCAATAATACAAGATTAATGGATAATTGAATGGAGATCTAATACCCACTATGGTAAGACCCTTAGGGTTTCTGATGGCTCTATATAAATAGGAGGGGAGACACATAGATAATATGCTGCATCTATGGTCGTCCCCTTCTATTCTTGGGATTGCGATTGGAGGAGTATTACTGCAGCGATCGTGTAGATACCACTAGAGAGGAGGACGCTTGACCTCCTTCATCCTCTCCACCCGGATCTGGAAAAATAGGGATATACGATCTCCCTAGGTAAACAATCTCTCACATGATGAAAATTTTTAATTTTGTCGCTTTCTCGGGACCCAATCTTTCGTACAACAATTTGATCTGTGTGATAAACTTGTTTTGTTTTGATCTTCCGCTGTGAATGAGATGCTTTAGTTGAGGTTTCCCAACAATAAATTCCAAAGATATGTCAAGATTATTCACATAATCTCTCATAAATGATGCCTAATATCAATATATTTAGTTATTGATTGTTGAACGAGATTTTTAGCTAAACATATTACACTTGTGTTGTCATATTTTATAGGGATATTTTTTAAATAAATTCTATAATCTTTTAAGGTATTTTTCATCCAAATAACTTGAGCACAACATGCACTAGCTTCAATATATTCAACTTTAGCTGTAGATAAAGCAATCAAATTTTATTTCTTGGAAAACTAGGAAACAAGAGCATGCCCTAAAAATTGACATGTTCCAATAGTACTTTTTCTACCTATTCTACACTCTCCAAAATCGACATCCGTATAAGCAAATAAATCAAAGTTTTTAGATTTAGGATACCATAAACCTACCTTTGAGGTTCCTTTTAATTATCTAAATATCCATTTAACTACCTTAAAGTGAGAACGTTTATAATTAGATTAAAATCTTACACACAATCCAACACTAAACACTATATCCGGTCTAATAGCAGTTAAATACAATAAGCTACCTATCATTCCTCTATAAGTTCTTTTATCAAAATTTTCTCCCTTATTATCTAAGTCTAATTTTGTAGAAGTGCTCATGGGTGTATTTATGGCCTTAGCATTTTTCATACCAAAACGTTTTAACAAGTCTAAAGTATATTTAGTTTGACCAATAAAGATACTATCATTTAATTATTTTATTTATAATCCTAAAAAAGGTTAATTCACTCATTAGGCTCATCTCAAATTCTTGGCTCATACTTTTGGCAAAAGATTCACATAAGGATTCGTTTGTTGAACCGAAAATTATATCATAAACATAAATTTGAATAACAAAAAAATTATTTTTAAAATACTTAAATAATAATATGGTATCAACCTTGCCTTTCAAAAAATATTCAAAATAAAGAAAGAGCTAAGTCTTTCATACTAAGCCTGAGGGGCTTGTTTCAATCTATAAAGAGTTTAAAAAGTTTGAAAACATGAATTGGAAAAAGACTATTTTCAAAATTGGGGGATTGTTCAACATACACTTCTTCGGAAATGAACCCATTAAGAAAAATACTTTTAACATCCATTTGGAATAAGTTAAAATATTTTAAAGATACAAAGGCAAGGAGTATTTTATGGTTTCAAGTCTACAGGAGTGAAGGTTTCTTCATAATCAATCATTTCTTCTTAGTTGAAACCTTTGGCCACTAATCTAGCCTTTTTCTAACCTTGATATCATTTTTATCTTGCTTATTTCTAAAGATCAATTTAGTACCAATCGCTAAACGATCACTAGGTCTATGAAGAAGCTCTCATACCTCATTTCTCTCAAATTTATTTAACTCTTCATGCATTACAATAACCCAAGAGTCATCTCTTAGGTCTTCATCAATGCATTTTGGTTCAACTTGAGAAATAAATATGACATTAGTATAAAAATTATATAAAAGAAGAATGAGTTTGAACACCTCTTGATGTATCTCCTATTATAAGCTCTCTAGGTGAGCATTTACATACTTCCATTCCTTGGGTAAGGATTTGGAAGTAGATTTATTCAAGTTACTTTTAGGAGAGTTATCATTTAAATTGAAAGTGTCAAAATTAAGTTCATCATCAAAATACACAAGAAGCTTCTGAAACACAAAAATAACCAAGAAAATATTTGCATCAAATTTTCCTAAAGCATCATTTTCAATCAAGATAAAATATTTTCAACCAAAAACTTCAAAATATGAAATATTATATTTTTTACCATTCTATAGTTCATAGGGAATTTTAGAAAGTAATGGTCTTACAAAAACCCTATTTATAATATAGCATGTCATGTTAATAGCTTCGACCCAAAAATATTTGGGTAGACTATGTTCGTTTAACATGGTTCTAGCCATTTCTTGTATGCTCATATTTTTTCTTTTTACTACTCCATTTTGATGTGAATTTTTAGGAGTAGATAAGTTATAGATATACCCATTTGACTCACAAAAATTTTGAAACTCATCTTTTGAAATTCACCACCATGATTATTACATATTGACGAAATCATAAAATTTTTTTATTTAAATAATTTTGTAAAATTTTAAAAAGTATTTAAAAGAATCACTTTTGTGTGTCAAGAAATAAGTCCAAGTATATCTACTGTAATCATTTACTATGACAAATATATATTTGCTACCTCCTAAGCTTGTAGTATCAATTGGTCTAAATAAATCAATATGGATCAATTGTAATGATCTAGCGGTGCTTATTTGATTCTTTGACTTAAAGCTACTTTTTATTTACTTTCCTATTTAGCAAGTATCACACATTTTATTTTTAGAAAACTTAAGGCTAGGTAATCCTCTTACTAAATCTTTAATTGAGATTTGGTTTAGTAATTTCATGCTAGCATAATCTATTCTCCTATTCCACACATATCTAAGTATCACCATTTAAAGTCGAAAAGCATGTTTGATTATAATAATTTTTAATATCAATAATATACATATTATTTTCTCTTAAGACAATCAAAGATTTATTTTTATGAGATATTTCAATTATATAATATTATATTCAAATTTAATAATATATCCTTTATCACATAATTGGCTAATACTAAGTAGATTATGTTTTAAACCATTAACCAATAGCACATCTTCAATCAAGAGATTTGATTTGTTACTTGTGGTTCCTTTCTCAATGATTTTTTCTTTGTTATTGTCTCCGAAGGTGATAACTCCTTCATTTAGGCTAGTGAGCCTAAAAAAAGTAAGTTGGATAACCGAAAATCATGTGCCTTGAGCATCCACTATCTAGGTACCATTTGGTGCACCTAGCCTTAGTTTCGAGACAAACCTATAAAAAAGATTATTTTAATTTAGGTACCCATTTTACATTGGGTCCCTCATAAAGAGCTTTACCAAGTTTAACTAGAGATTTTTGGTTATTTATGATTCCTTTAGGAACCTAAATTAATTTACATGGACTATACCTTCTAGATGAACACTTATAAGCTATATGTCCTATTCTACCACAAAAGTTGCATTGTCTTCATCACTCAAAATTTCTCTCGAGGAGTCATCTGCAGTTCTTAGTGCCAAGTCCTTCCTATACTTTAGAAGGTATTTATCTTTAGTTCTCAATGCCAAGTCCTTCCAGTTCTTTGGAAGGGGTTCTTCAAGTTCGTCATGAGCTTTACAACTCAGTTCATAAGTTATAAGTGATCCAATAAGTTCTTCAAGAGAAATTATTTAGATCTTTAGCTTCTTGAATTGCAATTACTTTAGGATCCCAACTTTTTGAAACAGATCTTAATATCTTACTAACAAGTTTAAAATTAGAAAAAAATTTACCAAGAGCTTTTTTACCATTAATGACATACGTGGACCGGGTGTACATATCTCTAATGGTCTCACTTGGTTTCATTCAAAATAATTCATAACTATGCACTAAAAGGTTAATCTTAGACTCTTTAACTCTACTAGTTCCTTCGTGTGTGATTTTAACTATGTGTCAAATCTCTTAAGCAGTTTTACAAACAAAAACCCGATTAAACTCATTCTTATTAAGAGCACAAAATAAAACATTTATTGCTTTTGCATTTAAAGAAAAAACCTTTTCCAAATCATTTCATTTGTTCATTGGTTTGGAAGAGTTTTCAAAACCATTCTCAACGATGTGTCATAAATCTGTCTCATTGAATATGAAAGGACATACAATGGAATGTCCCTCATTCATGCCAAACAAAGTCATTTACTCACTTGGGTATTAGGCCAATTAGTAGAACCTCGCTCTGATACCAATTGTTAGGATCAATTCGCATTAAGAGGAGGGGGGTGGGGGTGTGGTAGTGGTGAATTAGTACAAATGTTGATATTTCAGTTTAAAAGAAAACTTTTGTTTGAACTAAAACCAGAAATCGAAAGCATTTCGTTCAAGTTGAGTAAGTGAGAAACAAAACTATTTAACTAAGCTAAGTTATGATATTGTTAAAGGAAAGCTCGAATAAGGACATGTATAATCAAAAAGCAAAGTTAAGAGATGCTCACAATTTATAATAGTTCGACCACAACTTGACCTACATCCACTTCCCGAGTCCCCTTCGTCGAGGCTCATCGGTGTCTACTAGTGATCTTCTTCGGGTGAAGACCAAACCTTTATAAGTATTTCACTTACAACTCACAAGAGAGACCTTTACAATGATTACAAACTTTCTTGCTCACTCCCTTACCCCCTTTCTTTTCCTTGCACACTTTTAGCACACTTTTTTTTTCACAATTTCATGCCCAATTTTTTGTGCTTAATGCAAGAAGACTTGGAGTATTTATAGATCCCAATTGGCTTCAGAAAATAGAACAAAAAATTTAAATATATCTGAAAAATCTAGGTATGAGCAATACAACCATCAGCACTGATGACATTATAGCTGAAAGCTGTCCTGAAAATAGGGCGACGATGGTACAATCGTTGACCTGGGCAGTACGACTACTGACTTGGGTGGTATAACTGTCGTCCACCGGTGGTACTATCATCAAAAATCCCAAAAAAATGTTTTCTACACTTCTCTATTCCCGTCTTGTACCTTTAGTTGACCCCTTTTCAGGTCAACCAAATAAGCTCAACCTTAGCTCAATCTAAACCCAAATGTGGACTCGGGTTACCTCAATTGAGTTAATTTGGATTCCTCCAATCTTAACTCAATTGAGACTCAAACCTAACTATGACTCACATAGTACAATCATACAAGACTATCAAGTTCAATAATCGACCTAACCCCCGACAATTCGACAATCTCTGGCATTTTTTCGGTGAGTCTTATAGTCATCTTCCGAAGATCTCCCAATATGTTCCCAGTGAGCTTCCCAATTCCTTTGGCGAACTCATAGCGAACTCCCGGCGAGCTCCCACCGCATCATCCGAACCTTGGCCCGATGCCCAAACTTGATTCTGGCCCAACATATGGTTGTAACTCATTTTCTCCATCATAGTTAAACATGTATTACTTTCTCTAACACACATGTTAGATCAACAAACCATCAATTGATTTCATCATCAAAATCTGAGATTCAACACCGCCCACCACCTCCCATGTAATTCCCACAATTGTTGTGTTCATCGTCGACTCCACTATTATCACCCTTTGCCGCAGATCCATCATCTGCTGCCACTACACCCATTGCAACAGGATCTGGTATTGCTCTTATTGCAAGAACCTTATTGTTGCAGCAATTTTTATCCAAAAACTAAGAAAAAGTTACATCTATTCCTTGCTGCAAATGCCCCATTAGCAATTCACACACTGTAAAAACTTATGGTCACAAAGCTGCTATCTTTATGATGAAAGTGACGTGACAAAGTTTCAGCCGCATACTTGCTGTCATTTGCCGATTTTGCTACCATCTTTTTCTAACAAAATCTTATATGTATTTTACATCGGTTTGACTTTCATCATCATCAGTTCCTTACTGAAATCATCTCTAAAACATTGGTATATGCTAGAATCTTTCGCTATAAAACTATTATTTTCGATAAAGAAATCTGTAGCAACATCTCTTGACTCTTTTTGCCACAGCAACACCAAACATGTTGTACAACAACAACTCTAAACCTTCCTTCAAAACCCCAAATCATTCCACCAAATTTCCTTTACAGCCTCCACAACACCTTCAAACAACAGCCCTAAATAGTCACACCTTCTACACCCAAACCGTAGTCTACTATAGCCCCTCTTCCCTAATCCTTGTCGATTTCCACCATCGATCTATGCCCTTAACCTGACAGCAAAAGAAGGACCTTAATATTACAAATCCAAAGATATACACCATGTCGTCAAAAGAATTGATTGATGCAAAATCGAGAGCCTTCGAGACACGTATGTAAGATAAACTATATGCTCTCCTTGCAGAATTTGGTTTGGGCTGACCACCGAGCCCAAGAAGATCCCAGCACGGTGAGAGTTTAGATCACAAAGAGAACCTCTCGGAGAGAGGAGGACACATGACGAACTTGCCATACCTACGCATGAGGATGGACTTCCCTAGATAGGAAGATGGTGACATGATAGGGTGGATTTCACATGTCGAACAATATTTCCGCTGCCATAGGACCCCCGACACTTTCATGGTGGACATTGCTACAATCCACTTCGAAGGAGACGCTATACTATAATTGATTTGAGCACACCCAAGGAGTTCCGACTTGGAGACAATTCAAAAGTAGGCTGCTAGTCCGCTTTGGGCTATCCGAATACGAGAACATCAACGGTCAACTTGCAAAGATCTGACAGACCTCCACGATTCAAGAATACTAGACTAGGTTTGAAAGGTTATCTAACCAAGCACATGATTGGTTTGAGAAACAATTGCTAGGGACTTTCATCAAAAGATTGAAACCCGAGATAAGAGAAGAAGTTAGCCCTACACATTGATAGCAGTGATATCCTTCACATGGGTTCAAGAGGAGTAGTTCAATCAAGATGTTCAAAGGACGAGAACCACACCACGACCAAAGAAATTCACTTCTAATTGTCCCCTTCAGCCAAAGAAATTAACAAGAGAAGAGCTTCGCGATAGGTTGGCAAAGGGCTTATGTTGACATTGCGACGAGCCGTGAAGCCGCGACCATCGTTGCAAGAAGAGACAACTTCTCTTGATCGAACCTATTGATGATTCTGAACATGAAGAAGAGGACCATGAACATGAACTGCTATTGCGAAAGATCCATAGCCGATCCATTGTATAGTGTATTGCGAGCTACGCGAACCCACAAACGATAAAAATTGAAGGTTTCCACAAGCAACAGCCCATCACTGTCCTCAATGATACCAGAAGTACCAATAATTTCATGAACAACAAGCTTGTTACACAAATGTCACTTCCTATCAAGAATTGCAACAAATTCAACATCAAGGTGGCCAACGATCGAATTTTGACATGCAACCGAAAGTGCCCGTGGATGCGATTAATGTTGCAAAATCAGGAAATCATTACTGACTTCTTCCTCCTCCCTCTCAATGATTATGAGGTAGTACTTTCCATCGAATGACTAACCATGCTAGGTGATCTTTCTTGGAATTTTTTAAAATTAATTATGAAATTTTTCAACAACAGGAAACAGGTGATCCTGCGCGGTAAACGTGGGAGCGAGGTGATGACGGTTTCGATGTAGCGCATGGAGAAAGTCCTACAGAAAGTATACAGTGGCTTCCTAATGCAGCTTTACAAGTTACAAACAAAGGAACTGATGAAGAATGAAGATCTGAACCTTCTCCAATTACTTGCTGAATTTTCGAACATTGTCATCGAACCATGCAGCCTACCTCCTACCCGACAGCACAACCACCATATACCGATTCTGCCAGGCAAACCACCAGCCAATACTCAATTGTACCACTATCCCCATCTTTGGAAGACCGAAATTGAAAGATTGTTATAGGAGATGGTTGAGACAAGGACCATTTGGCCAAGCTATAGCCCCTACTCTTGGCTAGTGCTCCTCGTACGGAAGAAGGATGAAACATAGCGTATATGCGTGGACTACCGAGCCCTCAACAACATCATGATCAAGGATAAATATCCTATTTCAATGGTAGATGAGTCACTTGATGAATAAAGGGAGCCCGAGTCTTCACAATGTTAAATCTGCGATTTTGATATCATCAAATTTGAGTGCACGAGGAAGATGTACTGAAGACCACTTTTCGGACACACAACGGCCACTATGCAATTTTGGTAATACTCTTCGGTCTCATCAATATTCCCTTCACTTTTTAATGCCTCATAAATAATATTTTATGAAGTTATCTTCATAAGTTTGTGTTGGTTTTCTTCGATAACATTCTCATTTTCAGCCCCTCGCTTGAAACCCACCTTTATCACTTACGGCTTGTTCTGACGGTTCTTCGAAAGCACATACTTTTTATCAAACAGTTAAAATATAGTTTTCCTTAGAAAATGTAGCGCATCTTGGGCACATAATTTCAGAGGAAGGCGTAGCCATGGGCCCTTCAAAAATCGAAGCAATGCAAGACTGGGACGCCCAAGAACATAAAAGCGCTGCACAGATTTCTTGGACTGACCAGCTACTACCACAAGTTTGTAAAAGATTATGGAAAGATCAGTGTCCCCCTTACATCCTTGCTGAAGAAGGATGCCTTCCTATAGTCGGATAAAGCCTCTGTAGCCTTTGATGCTCTCAAGGCTGCAATGTCGTCTACACCCGTGCTCGCGCTACTCAACTTCGTCAAAACGTTTGTAATTGAAGCTAACACATTAGGAGCTAGGATCGGTGTGGTCCTTATGCAAGAAGGCTAACCCCTCACCTACACCAGCAAAGCCTTATTGTCTTCACACCTGAAGATGTCCATCTATGACAAGGAGATGCTTGCGATCATAAAGTGGAGACCCTACCTGATCAGCCAACGCTTTCAAATAAAGACCCACCACAAGAGCCTTGAATATTTTTGTAGCAGAAAATATCGACCCACAAGCTATGGGTAACAAAACTCCTTGGATATGATTATGAAATAACTTATGAGAAAGGGAAAAAGAATGTGGTGGCAGATGCGCTCTCCGGACTACCTGAGCAAGCTAGAATTTTTTGCCATCTCTCTTCCGATCAACAACTTCCTTGAAGACATCATAAAGGAATAGTGAGATGACCTAGAAATTCAAGTGACCACCAAAAAATTGGAGGAAGAACCAGGCTCTGTGGCGCATTATAGTTGGGATTCAAAGGACTTTCGGTATAAAGGACGTATAGTACTAGTGTCAAATTCCCCTGCATAAATAACATCTTATAGGAGATGCATTCCTCACCATCGCTGGGCACTCCGAATTACTTTGAACCTACAAGAGGATCAAACAAAATTTCTTTTGGAAATGGATGAAGAACTCCATTGCTGAATTTGCAGCACAGTGCCACACGTGTCAATGACATAAAGGTGAAATAATGGCAAGCCTTGGGAAGCTACAACCTCTACTTATTTCAGACTTAGTGTACTGGATAATATTGTAAAACTGCATGGGATGCCTAAATCTATTGGGAGTTATCATGACTTGATCTTTACTAGTAAATTTTGGATAAAACTCTTCCAATTACAAGACACCAAATTAAAGATGAGCACCACATACCACCCACAGACCGACGTCCAAACTGAAGTGGTAAACAAGTGCTTGGAGACTTACCTCAGATGCTTCACCAGTGACCGACCAAAATAATGGATGAAGCGGCTCTCCTGGGCTTAGTGGTAGTATAACACGAATTATCACTCTTCCACTAAATATACCCGTTTTGAAGGTGTGTATGGCCGACCGCCCCCTATAATCTCAAAGTATGTAATCGACTCATCCAAGGTAGTCCAGGTAGACAGGGAACTCATGGACAGGGACAAAATAATAAAATTACTAAAGGATAATCTTTTAACAGCGCAAGTTAGGATGAAGCAGCAATATGACATGCATAAAAGCGAAAGAGAGTTCTCAATAGGAGATTGGTCTTCCTTAGGCTTCAGCCCTACAAATAGACTCTACACTAGAGCATCTATGAAGCTATCACCTCACTTTTACGGGCCCTACCAGATTATAGAGCGTATCGAAGTGGTGGCATGCAGGTTAGACCTACCCACAAACTATAAGATTCATCTAGTCTTCCACGTATCATGCTTGAAGCCCAAGCTTGGTAAGAACAAGACGACCGGTAGTCACCTACCAGACAGTACCACACATGGAGAGATCTAGATCCAACTAGTGGTGATTTTTGATCGAATCGTGATGCGTCATTGTCGTCCTACTACTAAAGTTCTATTATGGTGGATGAGTCTACCCGTCGAAAATACCACGTGGGAGTCCTATGAAGAGTTGAAGATCAATTCTCGAAATTTATGGAGCTTCAACCTCGAGGACAAGATTGATTCGAAGAAGATTCGTCTGTTAGGACTCTAGCTAGGTCAGATCCTAAGTTCACTAAGTCATGATGTCAATAAAACCCGAAGGCATGTAATAAACCCTAACCACCTTAATTAAAAAGGTCGGCTATGGTTATGAGACATTTAAGCCCCGCACCCTGCATCCTCCCTCCCCCCCCCCCCCCAAATTGGGGAAAGACGGCTATTGGGGAAAGACGGTTATGGTTGTCAGAGTAGGAGTTGGAGTCTTTATTAGGGTTAGGATTTTTTTAGCCCTATATAAGCACTTGTAGCCCCCCTTTTTTTCAAGCAATCAACACATTTTCTTTTTTAGCCTTGTGGCCAACTACCTTGGAGGAGAGAACCCCTATAGCATTCCCCCTACAGTGATCAACCCCAAGCTTAGAGTCCTGCGGGGTACTTAGAATGTCCGGTTCCAACAAGCTGGGAGTACCTATTTTCATCGTCTTCTAGTTTTGTTTTCAGAAGAATATCTTACTGGTGTGGTAGTTAAGGGCAGAATCAACTCCTTGTCGCCCAATTTCAATTTCTAGGGATCAGAAACAGTAATTCAAGTTATTATCAACGATATATCAACCTTACCTTCTTCCATGCTAAGTCCTTAATAATTCTTGTTTTCCGGTGCGAGTATTGGTGATGATAGAAGAACAAATGAAAAGGATATAGAAGGCTATATATTTACATTATTTTATGCCATGTGCTCGAAAACAAACAATAGAATCAGCATCCCCTAGTGCGCAAGTAAAAGATACAAATGAAATATAGTATAGACTTACAAAGCGGTAAGATTACTCTATTATATAAGATATTGGTTAAGCACCTACCTTAATGGTCTTCTTTCTTTTCCTGCCTCCTTGTCGCTAATAGAATCTACAGTGCAATTCAATTCTGTTTCTGCTCGAAAGTAAGTGACCGTTCCGTCAAATTCATAAGTTGCTTGTTGGAAGTAAAAGCAGTGAGAATGAGAGAAATCAACCTCATGAGGCCCGGGGTACAAGTCGTCCATGTGAGGCTGCAGGTGCAAGAGAGTGAAAATAAGTGTGTCAAATTGAAAATTCTTTTCTGTGTTTGATGCTTGCTCAATAGAATCAATTCTTTACTTACTGTTTGACTCGGAACAACCAGATTAAGTGGCATCAGCATCAGTGAGTTGGCAATCCTCTGACTAGAATCTTGTTTTTGTGAGTGATTGTGTTGTAGACGAGAGAAGAAAGAGGGTATTTGCCGTTCATTCGATAGAGTAGTTGAAGAGAGGTCTTACTTAGATAAATAAGGGTTACTAACCAACGCGCTGTAAACCAAGATTTTTTAGTCTTTGTAGGTAAGCAACAATCGAGTAATCTTAAACTTCCAAAAGAAAAGAATATCATCTAGATAAAAGCAAGCAACATATAGATACAAAGTAACAGGGAGTACGTACACCCAAAAGCTTGAAAGGTGAAGTAGAAAGTCCACGTCCCCTACTTGACGCAGATTCAGATAACACAATACGATCTAACTCTCAAACACCGGTTTTAAGAGATTCGACACCAGAAACTAGGTTTGAAGAGACTTCGGCACCAGAAACTAGTCCTGTTGTCGGTTCAGAAAGGAGACTTCCAGAAACAGAAAAAAATGAAGCATCAAAAGCGGTTCTTCACTGAAAGAAAAGTATTGTTCAGGGAAATCATATAGTACTGGCATGAAAGCAAGGTTCATAACTTCACATCTTTGGCAAGGAAGCCATAAGTACTGAATAAATCTCGTCTCTCGCCTTTGGTCCGAAATTAATCTGAATATGGTTATGCTCCAGTTGATTGTGTTGGCGCAAGTCCTATTTTTGGGCTTTTGCTTTGAAGCACTATCGGATGTTGTTGACCACTTAATAAATAGTCGGCTAAAGGAGTTACTAATGTGACAGGTTGGCTGAAGACAGTCGTCCAGGTTTAGGCCCTACTGTTTGTTGCAAGAGAAGTATATCAAGCAGTAGAAAGTAGAACTCCATAAGAATAATAAAGAGAATCAGATCATGCCCCCACTCCAATTGGTAAAATCTCAATCGAGTTTGAGTTCAGGTCAGAATTAATTCTTCCCTCAGGGTTATATCCTTTGAATCTCTTTTCTTTGAATGCTTGTGTTGGTGCAGTGATTGGCTGTTGACCTTTGTTGCCATATAGAGAATCGGTAGTAGAAAGTGGAATTACGCTTTAGCAGCAAGTTCAATTCTAGGGTTTAGGTCATAATAAGGAGCAGAGCAAAGATGAAAGCCAGCAGTAACCAGTTCTTTAGAGGAATCAGCAGTTCTTAAGTAATCTGTTAAGTCAACTCAATCATCCATTAGAATCATAAGCCATGGGAAGGGGGGGGGGAGGAGGAGGAGGGACACACATATGATCTTGGGGAGCTAATAACACTTTCAACCGAAACTACACTTGAAGAACTGAACTATCCTCGAACTCCCTTTTCAACTAAACTGCCTCAACTTGTGTTCTTTAAACTGAGTTTTAATTTTATGATTCTGCTCCTCTGATCTAGCATTTTATCAAGTCGCAAAGACAAATACAGATAGAACTCGAACTACACGAACATAAAGATATGACCTTAACGATGAAACAAGAGCAAACCCACTTGCATATTATTGACTTGATACTATTTAAGATCTTTCAACTACTTAATTCTTTTGTCGATGCAGATCAATTTCACTATCAATAACTTCCCCGTTAGTCTTGTAAAACTTCCTCCACTCCTTCACTTGCTTACCTTTTTACTTTGTATCCTTTGTCGATGCAGATCAATTTCGATGCAGATCAATTTCACTATCAATAACTTCCTCTCCTTCTTGAATTATGTGAAGAGAGATGAGACGATATCCTTTTATTGCACCTACCACCAGTAAAGTACTTATATTGAATTGTTGCCCTGCATGTTTGCTTCTTTGAATAGAAGAGAAGATATGATCACAAGCGTTAAAGGACCATAATGGAATTGCCTTCCTTATTGACAGCTTCCTTGTAGTTAAGGGTAGAAAATAAGTTCCTTTGCATGCTTCAAGAACAGAAAACACTCAGCCGACAAAGAACTCGCACTAGGAAAGGTAAGGGTAAGGATCAATGTCATTAGACACACACCCGTTCTTGTCGCCAACACTCACACTTTAAACTCTCCTTGATGACCCGACAACAGAATCACCTACTTCAACTCAAACTCCACTTGATGATTCTTCCTTAAACACAAGCAACACTTGAAAGTGAAATGTAATCTTGCCTCTACAAGTAAGTCTAGTTTTCATTTCTTTCGCCTTTGATTTTGCTCTTGTTGAAACAATTCTATATTTTATTTCCTAGCAAGCTTGTTTCACATGATACACATATTATATAAGAAAGTAATAAAACATTAGAAAGTAACGAAACATTGCTTACTGCTCCCTGACTCCTTACTACAGACTTTATTTACTCTTACTTAAGCTCTAGAAACTCACTTTAAGGCGCAACATAAGCAGGGCGAGTTACGTCTACTACGATATCTTGTATATGAAGCGGGAAGGTAAGTTGAATGAAGAAATGAAAGTGTAATTCGAAAGTCGGCTGTGGAATGCCCTATTTCAGTTGAATCCGTGTTTGCGACAAAATGATCTGAACTTAAAAGAATAGGTTGCCAAAGGGTATGTCTATGCTATGTTATTAAGAAGAAATGAAATTGAACAGCTGTTACAAAGGCTTAATAGGGAATTTTCTACAAAAGCCGTTGACCCTGGAAAAACCCTTGGGAATAGGCTTATTTATAGGCCAAGTAGTGGTAAGTTATTTTTCTTCAACACTAAGCGATTCTGTTCGAGGTGAAAGAGTAGGTGAGGAAGAATCCAAAGTTTAGTACCTCGGTTAAAACTGTGAGAATAAATCTGTAGTAACAGGAGATGCAGTTCGAGTTTAAGGAGTCTGTACGAGTAATTATAAAGTTCTTTTTGGGGGTTGAGGAGCAGGGATCTTACTAGCTTTGAAGCAAGGTGTACTGATTACAAATATCTTTGAGTGCGCCCACAGAAAAGGAGACTTGATAACATGAATCAGCAGGAGTAGAAGATAGATCTAAAGCAAGAATAGGTCGAATAAAGTCTATTTGTTCTGTTGTAGCAATCGGTTCTAGTTTAAAGTCAAAGGGAGGTTCAGTTGAATGCGAAACGGGAGTTCTTTCTTGTGTTGGCAACAAGTGGTTCTTGAAGTTAGCATGGAAAAAAGCTCTAAGACGTTCAACAAGTATAGTTCTTGTGGAAGAGAAAAGTACTGTTGAAGCCATAAGGAGCAATGTAGAGTATCCTTCCTTCTATACTTGTGCTATAAAGTAGAGTATCCCCTTCTATTCTTGGCGCTTGACCTAGTGGAGAAGAAATAGGTTCAGTTGAAAGATAAAAGATAAGGATAAGGATACGAGACAAGATCCTTTGTGCCAAAGGAAAGAAAGTACATACAGGGATGACATGTAGGATCAAATGAAACTATATACAGGGTTGACATGTAGGATGAAATGAAGTGCTGGAAAAGTATACTTGTTATTGATGGTCCATCCCATAATTAGGTTTGGACCGAACATTTAGGCATCTAGCCCAAATCCGATTTATCATTAAAAAATATATATATATAAATGGATGTGAGGCTACACATTTTTGAGGTAGACTAAAGAAAAGATGTAACCAGTAATTACACAGGAAAAAGAGAAAAAAATAAGAGAAAGAAAATAAGCTTTTGCGAGAGGATTGAATATCAAATCTTTGTCAGTTTTGACCCAAATTTTAGGTGGAGAATCCTTGTAACAAACTCTATAAATCCTAATGGTATTGATATATGGTTTATCATCTCTATTATAGTTTTATGATATTCTCACTTAGTGAGTTTCGATCCTTTCCTCTTTTGAGATCCATCTATGTTGATGATGACATGTCATTGGTAAACCAAGATCTATATTCTTGATGTAATTATGATCCTCTATTTATTCTAGAGAAGTTTTAATGTAAACTTATTATCATTATTGGTAATACTGAAGGTTTGAGTGGACTACGGTCCCATGGTTTTTTTTGCATTGGATTTTTCATATTAAAAATATGGTATCTCACTTTGTGGTTGATTCATTATTCTATTGTTTATCTTGTTCTGGTTAATATTTGTTTTTGGTAACAAGTTAGTAATTTGGTAGGAAACATATTTTGATACACAAAGAGGGAAAAGAATCATTCTGCTTCAATAGTTTTTCCCAACAAGTGGTATCAAAGCATATGTTGTTTGGTATAAATTTTTCTTTTGTGATTGAAATGGAAGAGTTAAATGAATTAAATTGAACTCATCAAATTATTTCACTTGGAGGCGTATGATGGAAGATTTGCTCTAGTGCAAAGATCTGTATAAGCCTATCAAAGTTAAACTAAAATCTTCTACTATGGATGATGAGGAATGAGAGGTGCATATTAGAAATGTTATTGCCTATATTAGAAGATGTATAAATATAAATTTACATGAGTATATTTCTAATGAAACCAGAGCTGATATTGTTTGGCAGAGATTAGAAAATCTCTTTACAAAGAAGATAGTGGGAAATATAATTTATCTCCTCAGAAGGCTTGTCAATTTAAAGTATAAAGATGGTGGTAATATTATTGAGCAAATAAGCCTATTTTAGAGTCTTGCTAACAAGCTGGTTACTATAAAAATGAATATAGATAATAAGATACAAGGTTTGTTACTCCTCAACTCTTTACCAGATAGTTGAGAAACATATGTAGTGATAATTTCTAACTCCACGCCAGAGGAGAGTCTAACTATAGACATGGTTAAAGATAGTTTGCTAAATGAAGATGTTAGAAGGAAAGAACAAGGAGAATTTTTTTTGTGCACTTGCTATTGAAAAACAAAAAAGACGTGGAAGAAGTCATAGCAGAAATTCACATGGTTATATAGAAAGATCTAAGTCCAAAAGAGATATCAAGTGTTTCTATTGCAGCATGCCAAGTCATATGAAGAAAGAGTGTATGTTATGGAAGAATGAGAAAGAGACTAATACAATTGCTGCTGAAGATAATATTGTTATTATTTGTGATGATGGATGTGTCAGTCTTGCGGCTCAGGACAATAACTAGGTAATTGACTTTGGTGCTTCTTTTCAAGTACTTCTCATGGTGATTTCTTCATATCTTACACTGTTGATGATTTTGGCAATGTCAAAATGGGAAACAGTAGTACATTTAAGAATGTGGGTATTAGAGATATTTGCTTGGAGACTAATATTGGGAGCAAATGATACTCAAAGATATAAGACATATTCCAGATATCCGTCTAAGCTTGATATCTATAGGGAAACTTGATGATTAGGGATTTATGCACTATTTTGGTGAAAGCAAATGAAAGCTTACTAAAGGTTCTCTGGTTGTGGCGAGAGGAAAGAAATAAAATATTTTTTATGTTATGAAGGCTAAGCTATACAAATGAGAGATTAATGCAATCTAAAATGATGGAATAGATCTTTGACATAAAAGACCTAGTCATACCAGCAAGAAGGGACTTCAAACTCTTGCTAGAAAGCAGTTCTTACCAAAGTTGCAAGGTATATATCTTAAATCTTGTAATCATTGCTTAGTTTAGAAAAACACATAGAGTTATCTTTCATACTTATCCATCATCTAGAAGATTAAATATTATTGACTCGATCCATACTGATGTGTGCACTATGCAAACTATTAAATCTCATATTTTGATGAGAAAATCAATTGATGGGTTTGTTGATCTAACATGTGTGTTAGAGATACATGATGCTGGATTAACTATGACAAGACAATACAATCATATGTTGGGCCGGAGTCAAGTTCGGGCATAGGGTCTGGGTTTGGACGATGCAATGGAAACTCGTCAGGATATCACCTAAAGCTCGCCGAATGTATCAGGGGCTAGCCGGAAGTTCGCCAGAAGCTCGTCGAAGGTATCAGGGGCTTGTTGGGAGTTCGTCGGGAGGTTGCAGGGGATACGTCCGGGGTTCGCCAAAAGATGACCGAGACTTATCGGGAGTTCACCAGAGGTTACCGGGAAGATCGTCAGGAGTTGGGAAGGTCACTTGACATGTTGGTCAAATTGATCATATTTGTATGTCTTTGTTGTCGTAGTTAGCATCGATTTGGTGTTTAGTCCTTATTAAGTTAAGTTTGGAAGGAATCCAAATTAACTCAAGTGAGACAAATTGGGTCCACATTTGGATTTAGATTGAGCTTAGTTTGAGCTCATTTGGTTGACTTAGAAATGGGTCAATAGAAGGTATAAGTTATGAATAAAAAAGTGGAGGAATCACTTTTCCAATATTCCTAGTGGTAGTACCGTCATCGCCCTATTTTCAAGACAGCTTTCGATTGTAGTATCACCGGCACTAACACTGTCAATTGTATTGCCCGTACCTGGATTTTTTTAATATGTTTGACTTTTTTGCTCCAATTTCTAAAGCCAATGGGGGCCTATAAATACCCCAAATCTTCTTGTATTAAGCATATATAATTGGGCAAGAAAATTAAGAAAAAGTGTGCTAAAAGTGTACAAGAAAAAGAAAGGGGGCAAGGGAGTGAGCAAAAGTATTGTAATCTTTGTAGAGGTCTCTCTTATGAGTTGTAAGTGTAATACTTGTAAGGTTCCTCTCCTGAGCCGATGAAAAAGAGAGTGGAAAGTCTAAAGGTTTGGTCTTCACCTAAAAAAGATCGATAGTGGACACCAGTGGACCTCGATGAAGATGACTCGGGAAGTGACGATCGGCCAAGTTGTGGTCGAATCACTATAAATTGTGAGCATCTCTTTACTTTGTCTTTTTATTATACATGTTCTTATATGGAGCTTTCTTTTAGCAAGATTATAACTTAGCTTCGTTCAATAGCTTATTGCTCACTTACTCAACGAAATACTTTCAATTTTTGATTTTGCTTCAAATGAAGGTTTTTCTTTAACCTAAAATGGCAACTGCCTCTTGTTCCTCCTCTGTCGCTGCATCCTCTACTTCCTGCGGCTTTTTCCTCCATTAGTCGCACTGTTGCCCTTCCATGCCACAACTGCCTTACTTAACCGTAGTTGCAGCCCTCCTCCTTCCTCCTCTGCAGCCACTCTCAGCAGCAGCCTCGGCGCCATCCCCTGTCGGCTGCTGCCTTCTGCTCCCAGCTGCCGACCACCACTGCCCTCAACCTCTTCATCGCTGCTTCCAACTGCACCCATCTTGTCGTCGCCTCTATCACTGCTGCAACCCATGCAGCCGTCGGTTGTACCTTGGCATAATCATTTTGCTTCAACCATCGCTGCCTATCACCTCAGCCGTAGCAGTCGTCTCCTCCCCTTGCGGCTAGCGCTGTTCCTCACCTTATGTAGTAATCGTCAAAAAAACAAAAAGGGAAAAGAGAGAAAGAGAAGAAGATGAAGGGCACCACTGTCACATCTTTCTCCCCTTGCTTCTAATCCTAACTACTATCATCTGCTCGCCCGACGAGATCCTTCTATTTGCTACCGCTGCTCGATAGCACCAATGCCTTCTTCCCCGGCAGTCGGCCCCAACTCTATCAGTTCTCCACTCCGTTGTCCAACGACAGCTTATGCTCCACTCCATCCTTTCTATCGCGCATGCCTCGTGCCAGATCTCCTCTTCCTACCACGCCTACACCTTTTTTCTCAGCCAGGCTTACATGGTCGCTGAAGCCAACTGCCGTCAGACCTTCACCGTGGTTGACAACATAGCGGTCTCTTCTCAGCCAGGCTTACATAGTCATCAAAGTCAACTACCGTCATACCATCACCGTGGTTGACATCAGTTCAAGATCTGCATCCTTCACATGAGCTTGATCTTACGGGGGCATGATAGTCCGATCTAATCGAATTTTCAAACTTGGCTCCAATAGAGTCGTTTCCTCCTCAGCTAGGCTGACATCGCCGTCAGATCTTCATCGCAGTTGATAACACAATGACTTCCTTCTCAACTAGGCTGATATCATTGTCGAAGTCAACCCTTATCAGGTCTTCATTGCGGTTGATAACATAGCGGCTTTCTTCCTTCAGATTCATTATCATCAGTTAATGATCGATGTTCTTAGTTCAAGATCAACGTCTTTACAGGAGCTCGATCTTGCAGGGAAATGATAGAAGAGAGTGTTAAGTTATGATTTAGATATGTTTTCCCCAACTGAATGAGGAAATCATGTAGGTTAGTTGAGGAAAATTCTCCTATCTTCATATGTATAAATTGATGATGAATCAATAAACTCAATGAGCTTCATTACTTCTTATTTCAACATGTATTAAGATAAAATCCAAGTCACTTATTTTTTATATTTTTAAAAATATGATAATTTGATTAATCTGATTGAAAAATGGTGTCTAGCTACTAAAGTCTAGAAGTGATAGAAATTAATGAATTATATTGTAAACCATAAGGTTGATATTTCTGAAGAAGTACAGGAAAATTGAATTGTTGAAGTCAAGTCTAATTAATGTAGTAGTTTGCAGCTTGGTGAACTTATCTTGTGGGAGTCAAGGATCAAACGTCAATGTTTTTAACGAGTAATATTCTTGCTGTTGCAAATAATTGAAGTAGTTAACATTAATTTAATTTAAGTAGTTAAGATTAGATAAAGATTTAAATCTAAATCTAATTCATATGAGGATGAGATTAGTTTAGATAAGGTTGAGATTTATTAAGATGTGATGGATTTTTCAGTATTTTAAAAAATCTGTATTCTTGATCATTCCAAGGCACTGTAGACTGTAGATTGAAAGTACTCTGAGTATTCTCTTCTTCTTCTTTCTTAAGTTCTATAGAAAATCAAATAGTGGTATCGGAGCCTAGTTCAAAGAAAATAAAAAAGAGTACATCAATCAAAAAGAAGAGAAAACTAGTATATCTAGAAAAAAGGAAAAGAAAAAAGAGAAGATGGCAGACCTTGGAGTAAGTGTTCCTAATAAGCTTTTTTAAATTTTCAAAGGTGATAATTATCATTTTTGGGGTGTTAAGATGAAAACTCTATTTATTTCATATAGATTATGAAATTTAGTAGAAGATAGTTTTGTTCAGTATGATCTATAGGATCATAGTATTACAAAATATCAAAAAAATCAAATAAAAGAAAATATAGAGAAAGATGCAAAAGGCCTTTACATGCTACAATAAGCAATAGATGATTCACTATTTCCCATAATCATGATGACATCAACATCAACAAAAGCCTGGAAGATATTAAAAAGTGTATTTGAAGACACAAAAAAGTAAAAAATTTTAAAACTTCAAATTATTTATCGTGAATTCGGAACTCTTATGATGAAAAATTTGGAATCAATCGCTGATTTTTTTTCAAAAGTTTCTTCTATTGTGAATCAAATGAGATCTTACGGTGAAAACCTAAAAGATCAAATTGTAGTAGAAAAAGTTTTACGACGTTTGTCTCCAAATTTGATCTGATCTCTACCGTTATAAAAGAAGCTACTGATACAAGTACATTATCTGATAAATTAATAGGATGTCCTTTAGTTCATGAACAAAAAGTGAACAGATCTACAGATGAGATTTCAGAACATACTCTTCAAATGAAGATAGATCAGACAAAGGAATAAAAGAAAAATTTAGAAACAAGATCTCAAGGGAAAGATCAAAATATCAGAGGAAGAGGCCGATAGAGGCCGATCAAATGAAGGTAATAAAGAAACTTGACAATATTTTTGTTGCAAAAAAATAGGGCATATTGAAAGAGATTGCTGATACAAAAATAAAATACAAATATTCTGCTTTGCTCTTATTGTAAAAAATATGGATATCTTGAAAAAGACTGTTGGAACAAAAATCAGATAAATTATCATGAGGAAAATAATAGTGAAGAAATGAATAAATAAAATATTCTCTTTATAGCATTAGATGAAGAATATTATAAATCTGTTTAGTTTTTGGATAGTGGATGCAGTAATCATATGACAAGGGATAAAAGTCTGTTCCAGAGGCTTGATTATTCAGTCAGATCTATTGTACATATGAGAAATAACAACAAGGTTTAAGTGAAAAGAAAATGAATAGTTGTTGTGAAGACCAAATCTGGTAAAAAAAGTTATTGATGATGTGTTATATATTTCTAATGTAAAACAAAATCTCATTAGTATAGGACAACTAATGAGAAAAAGATATTATATTATTTTTATGATAAAAATACCTGATTTATGATAAGAAAATTAAAAAATTGATAGCAACTACAAGGATGACAAAAAACAAAGTATCTCCTTTGTTACTTTTAGATTTTACTACTCCTACTAACGAATCAACATTATGGTATAAAAATTATGATCATCTAAATTTGTGTGGATCTATGCAAACTATCTCACATAGTGCAAGTCATGATAATTTAGAAACTATAGTTGATAAAACATATCTACACGAAAAGGATGAGATCTTAAACTTCAAGGACAACAATGAAGGTGAATAGACAGAGATGGTAAAAGTTTCTGATAATGTGAAGAAAGTTAAGAGAAAGAAAATAAAAAGGAAGCCTTCGTATCCAATGAGATTTGATCCAACAAATACAAAGCCTCTATTAGATCATTAGAGATGAATGTCAAAGGTAAAAAGGTCAAGTTATAGACCTAAGCAGAAACATAAGACAATTGCTTAATACCGAATATCAGCTTGTCGACATCTTCACAAAATTTTGGTAAAAAAAATTTCTTCGAAAAGAATTTTAAATTATAATTACTTGAATTAATTTAAGTAATTATAATTCAAGTAGTTAAGATTAATTTAAGTAGTTAGGATTAGATAAAGATTTAAATCTAAATCTAATTTATATGAGGATGAGATTAGTTTAGATATAAGCAAGATTTATTAAGATGTGATAGATTTTTTAGTATTTAAAAATATATATTATATCTTTTAATCAATATAAATAGATACTCTTCAATCATTTTAGGATGCTATACACTATAAATTATAGATTGATATTATTGTCAGCATTTTTATATTATTTTTTTCATTTTTTTCTTAATTTTTACAGAAAAACCAAAACTCCCTTTCCGATGATAAACTATGATGGTTGTTAGGTGTGTCAGCACTCAAAATTTTCCTTCAACGTGGAATTGGAAGAGTGCACGCACTGACGTACCAACTCGGTTAGTCCATTCTGGTGACTGCTGAGGGATGAGAAAATGGTTGCAAGTTGTAAATGCAGCTGACCTCATTTTAACGACTGTTGATTGGATGCATGCATCTTCTCTTCCATCATTAACCCTTTTGATTAATGCATCGTCTTAATTAGGTAGACATGTGATGAGGATAATCTATTCGACTCTTGTGACCCATATTCCAAATGGAACAAGACTTCCAAGTCCTCATCCGGAATTTTGGAAGGGATAAGGATGGTGGGGAGAAAGAACAAGCAAGCCTTTCGTTTTCTTCCATCAGGGAGCCAAGTATTTCAAGAGGAGGGTTAGACCTGAGGGACTGATGCCTGTGGCGAAACCTCTATATAAGGAGTAGGAACACAGCATGTTGATGAACACACAAACCATTTCAGCGGGGAAGAAGAGAACCCTTTTGACAGAGTTGTCATGGCAACAAAAGCTTCTCTCTCCATAAATGGCTTTGCCTTGCTGGTTTCAGTACTTGTAGCAGTTCCAACAAGTTCTCTCTCTCTCTCTCTTTCTCTCTCTCTCTCATATTATATATTTGATTGTTAAATCTTACAAATTTATTAGGTTTTTTATAAGTGTTCAAGCTTTTGGTAATTTAATCATGGTATTAAGGTAGGTTATATTTTCAAAACTCGTAACCTGCATTTTGCTCTCTTTATTTCATGAAATATTCTTTACCTTGATGGGCTTACGTCATCTACTTGAGTTAGCTCATATGTAACAATTTAAATATTTGGGATTATTGGTTAACCGTTAAAAAAATTAATTTATTTTAGAAACAATGCTATATATATATATATATACATATATATAAGCAAAGTCCACTTCACCAAGTTCTTATGACAGCGCAAATACGCTGTTTTCTCTCGCCATTTTGCTAAAAAGAAAAATGGATCATAATCAGTAGAAACTTGGTATAAGTCACACGGACGTTTGCTTTATCTGAATAAAATGAGTAGTTCTTTGCATGTCTTACTCCACTTGCAGATGCACGACCAATTTGCTTGATCATCTTCCGTAGAACATTACAGCTAAGTCTTCGATGTGTTACTACTGCAGGAGTGCAATCGATTGGTGTCTGCTACGGCATGCTCGGCAACAATCTTCCCCAGCCCAGCGATGTGGTCAGTCTCTACAAATCCAACAACATCGCGAGGATGAGAATCTACGGTCCAAACCAAGCCGCCATGCAAGCCCTCAGGAACTCCAACATCCAAGTCTTGTTGGATGTCCCCCGATCCGACCTGCAGTCACTGGCCTCCAATCCTTCGGCCGCCGGCGACTGGATCCGGAGGAACGTCGTCGCCTACTGGCCCAGCGTCTCCTTTCGATACATAGCTGTCGGAAACGAACTGATCCCCGGATCGAATCTGGCGGAGTACATCCTCCCCGCCATGCGCAACATCTATAATGCTTTGTCCTCAGCTGGCCTGCAGAACCAGATCAAGGTCTCGACCGCGGTCGACACGGGCGTCCTCGGCACGTCCTACCCTCCCTCCGCCGGCGCCTTTTCCTCCGCCGCTCAGGCGTACCTGAGCCCCATCGTGCAATTCTTGAGGAGCAACGGAGCGCCGCTCCTGGTCAATGTGTACCCTTATTTTAGCTACACCGGCAACCCGGGACAGATCTCGCTGGCGTACGCCCTGTTCACCGCCTCCGGCGTCGTCGTGCAGGACGGGCAGTTCAGCTATAAGAACCTGTTCGACGCCATCGTCGACGCGGTCTACGCGGCGCTGGAGAGAGTGGGAGGGCCGAACGTGGCGGTGGTGGTGTCGGAGAGCGGGTGGCCGTCGGCAGGCGGAGCCGAAGCGAGCACCAGCAACGCGCGGACGTACAACCAGAACTTGATCAGGCATGTTGGCGGAGGAACGCCGAGGAGACCAGGGAAGGAGATCGAGGCGTATTTATTCGAGATGTTCAACGAGAACCAGAAGGCTGCAGGGATAGAGCAGAACTTTGGCCTGTTTTATCCCAACAAGCAGCCGGTCTACCCAATAAGCTTCAGCTAATTAAACCTTGTAAGGTTGATGAATCATCTCCTACCTATCAATAAAAGATGAAATAAAAGCACCAGAATAAAGGAAGAATTATGGTCTTGGAGAAAGTTGAATCATGATGATATATAACCCCCCTCTTTACTCTTATCAATATATTAGAAGTTTCTAGAAACTTGAACGGATCACAGTTTGAACATAAAGTATTTGGAGTCATAATTATTTCATTGAACAATATCTTGGCAAATGGTATCAGAAACTACCTACTATTGTGCTTGGTGCAAGGTTAAATAGAATATGGATCAATTATTCTCTCAAGCGGAATCCTGAGAAATAGTATCAAAGACTATTAAGAGTTCCAAATTAACAACAAAAAAAAAAGATCTAAGATACACTACGGTGTAAAGATACTATTGACTTAGGCCTTCCCTAAATACCTTAGAAATGGTAGAAAATTGAATTTTTTTAAAAAAATTGATGGATATACTATTGGCAATGTAGGCTCAAGGATTTTGGATCACATAATTTTAGGTTTGTAAGTTAGTTGACTTGATTTGATAAATGGGTGAGATAAAATATGTGATGATATCGAAAAATATGGTTTGGTAGTCCATTTTGGTACTCGTTTGAATTACTGAGGATAATTTTAAACTAATGTATATGATATAAAGCTTGCGAATTCTAAGCTTGAAGTGATCTCTATAGGGGATTGACCTCCTTAAAACTCTATAGAGGTTCTTCCCTCCTTGATTTTCTGCACAATGGTTGAAAAGATATTGATCTATTGATGATGAAAAGTGGCTAAATACATGACTATTTATAGGGCTTCTAAACCCTAACCCCTAATAGGATTCCTACTCAAGACTCCTACTCCTAATAGGATTCCTACCCAAGACTCCTCCTAACAACTCCAACCCCTAAACAACTCCTAAGCGGCCGCCTCAACTAGGAGTGGCCCACGGCTAACAACTCATAATCCTTCTCCATTTCGAACCCTAACCCTAGCTAACCCCTTTAGCTATAGTAGGGGACGACTAGCTAATGTTTACTGTGTGCCCCCTTTATTAATTAAATTTAGGACTTAATTAACTAGAGTCTTAACTACCCAATCTTGACTCCTAATTAGACTCCAATTCAGTCAAATCCTAATCTTACTAGGATTTGGACTGATTTATTACAATGGACTCAAATTTTCTTGTAGCCAACCTAATGTCAGGTCTAGGTTGACCAACAAGGTCCAATCTAAAGACTCGACTCAATCGACTAGGACCCGACTTAACTAGGGTCCTAATCGACCTGCCTTCAAATCAGTCTTGTCTTCAAGGCTAAGCTCCATGTCTCAGGGTCATGATTTGCAATTCCTCATGAGGCTCCCTCATGGCCCGTGCATCCTGCTCCAGCGGTCTAGCATCAACAGCAGTGACTGGACAGTGAAGTGTCATGATCCTGTGATCCCACACGATCATCAACTGAATTTGGGCCTCCTCATTAGCTTGGGTGTCAGGTGGATAGATCTGGGCTGAGTTATCTTCTCTAAACTTCCATTTGCGATGAGATTCCTAGAGGATCAGTTGTAATTTTGAGTTACCACGCAGATCCGATCCACAAGTTATGGCTCCAATGTGATCTCCAAATTTGTTGGGTTTAAAGAAACTAGAGACCAGTTTCATGAGGCTCAAGTCTTCAGAGATTCCTACTGGTAGGGCTGAAGATGAAGGAAGACTCGATCTTAAATTGTAAACTTCCTTCTACTCCATTATTTGTTAGGCGACTATTTCTTTCTTGCGTGGGTTGGTGTGTGGTTGTTCTTTAATGGTAGTCAGACTTTCATTTGAGATGGTGGCTACCCTCTAGTAGAGTCCATGGTAATGTGAGCCCGATCTGTGTTTGGATGGAGTAGAAGCTGTAATTTTTCAGGACTTATTTTTATCTCTTCTTTGTGTCATTGTCCTGTATCATGTCAAGCCACAAATTTAGCACTAGTCAGCATTTCCTCATCGAAGATTGATAGTCTCAGGTGATATTGAGAGAGGGCTTTGCTGATGTAGGCTAGGGGTCGGCTATCTTGCATGAGGACTGTTGGGAAACCTCAGCGGGTGCATCACATGTGCAGCGAAAATCAAAACAAAAACCGACAAGGATAATATATATTCTAGCTCTCGATGCGTCAATAACAAATACTTTGTCAGAGTCGGGTAAAGCTAGCACCGGCCAAGGGCTACAACTTGGCTAGATGACCCATGTTTTAAGCATCTCATTTACAATCCTCTCTATTTCAGCTTTTTGGAGGTGAGGATAATGATATGGCCGAGTGTTTGCTGCTGGTTTGCTCAGTAGAATCAAAATTTGATTTTTATGCCATCGGGTAGGAGGTAGGCTGCGTGGTTCGACGAAGACATCTAAAAATTCAGCAAGCAATTGGAGAAGGTTTAAGTCTTCAATTTTTGTTGACTCCCCCATAGGTTTTCTAATGGAGTTGCATCAGAAAGCTGCTATTCACTTTGTGCAAGACGTTCTCCATTCATTGTGTTGAAACTGTCATCATGTTGCTCCCGCGTTCCCCACGTAGGATCACTTGTTTCCCATGATAAAAAAATTTCATGATAAATTTGAAACAAATTCCAGAAAATATCACATAATGTACTCAGCCATTCAATATTGAGCACGACTTCATAATCATCCAGAGAGAGGAGGAAAAAATATGCAATTATCTCCTGGTCCTATAGCAACAGTTTCACCCATGAGCACCGGCGGTCACACTTTAAAATTCGTTCGTCAGCGACCTTAACATCAAACCTCCCATAATCCTCGATATATAAGGCCATCCGAATAGCAACCTTGCTACTCATGAAGTTACTAGTGCTCCCGGTGTTACTGAGAATGGTAATTGGTTGCTATTTAAGGAGTCCTCCCACTTTCATAGTTTGCGGGTTTGCGTAACTAGCAAGAGCATGCATTGTAAAATCGGTCGGCTGTTGTTCTTCCTCCATGACCTCCTCCTCATGCTCCTGGACCTCCTCCTCCATGACTTTAATGGGCTCAATCAATAGAAGGCATCCATTTTTGTAGGGATGGTCACAGCTCCATGGTTCGTCGTAATGCCAATAAAGGCCCTTCGTCGATGTGTCGTAAAGTTCTTCTCTCTTCAATTTTTTTGGTAGCGAAGGACGGCTGGGAACAAGCGGTACTAGAGGTTTATATGTTGCTTGTCTAGGAGTGGTTCTCATCCTCTTAGTGTCTTGGTTGAGTTGCTCCTCTTTGATTCGAGCGAAGGAGATTGCAACAGTCACGGTGCGGGGCTACCGCACTTTAATCTCTCATTTAATTTCTAGCTTTAGTCCTTCAATGAATGTCCATAATAGTTATTTGTCAGACCAATCATGAATGAAATAAGATAATTTCTCAAACTTGGTATGGTATTCTTGGATTGTGGAGGTTTGTTGGATCTTCGCGTGTTGTCCATCGATATTTTCACACACCGTTGGTCCAAAGTAGTTCAGCAGCTCGTTCTTGAATTATATCCACGTTGGGACCCCATGGATGTATTCAAGCCAATTGTACTATTGAGTTACATCTCCTTTGAGGTGGATGATAGTGGAGACCCTACATGATCGGCCGATGCTTTCAAATAAAGATCGATCGCAAAAGCCTTAAATACTTTTTGGTGCAGAAGATATCGACCCCGTAGCAGTAAAAATGGATAACAAAACTCTTTAGATATGATTATGAAATAACTTACAAGAAAGGGAGAATCTACTTGAGCAAGCTGGATTTTTTGGCCATCTCTATTCCGATTAGCGACTTCCTTGAAGACATCAGAAAGGAATGGCAAGATGACCTAGAAATTCAGGAGACCATCTAAAAATTGGAGGAAGAACCAAGCTCCATGGTGCATTACAGTTAGGATAAATGACGTATAGTTCGACACGTGTCAAACTATAGCACTAGTGCCAAAGGACTTACGGTATAAAGGATGCATAGTACTAGTGCCAAATTCCCCCTACATAAATACCATCTTACAGGAGATGCATTCCTCACCATCGGCTGAGCACTCTAAATTCCTTCGAAACTATAAGAGGATTTAAACAAAATTTCTTTTGAAAAGGGATGAAGAACTCTATTGTTGAATTTGTAGCACAGTGCGACACGTGTCAACGACATAAAGGTGAAATAGTGGTAAGCCTTAGAAAGCTGAAACCTCTACCAATTTTGAACTCAATTTGGATCAATATCTTGATGGACTTTATTGAAGGGCTGCTCCCATCCCAAGGAAAAGGTATAATCCTCGTTGTGGTTGATTCGCTGACCAAATCTGCTTATTTTTTGGTCGTCCGTAACCCTTACACCGCCACTAGCATTGCTCAGATATTCATGGATAATATTATAAAACTGCATGGGATGCCTAGATCTATCATGAATGATCGTGCCAGGATCTTCACTAGTAAATTTTGGACATAACTCTTCCAGTTACAGGGCACTAAATTAAAGATGAGCACAACATACCACTCATAGATTGATGGCCAAACTAAAGTAGTAAACAGGTGCTTAGAGACTTACTTCAGATGGTTCACCAGTGACCGACCAAAAGAATGGACGAAGTGGCTCCTCTGGGCCAAGTGGTGGTATAACATGACTTATAATTCTTCCACTAAATGTACCCCTTTTGAAAGTGTGTATGGCCGACTGCCCCTTGTAATCCCAAAGTATGTAATTGGCTCATCTAAGGTAGACTAGGTAGACAGGAAACTCATGGACAGAGACAAAATAATGAAATTACTGAAGGATAATCTTTCAGCAGCATAGGCCAGGATGAAGTAGCAATACGACATGCATAAAAGTGAAAGTGAGTTCTCGGTGGGAGATTGGTCTTCCTTAGGCTCCAGCCCTACAAATAAACATTCATTTATACCAGAGCATCTGAAGCTATCACCTCGCTCTTACAGGCCTTACCAAATTATAAAGCACATCAGAGCGGTGGCATACATGCTGGACCTACCTACAAATTGCAAGATTCATCTATTTTTCATATATTATGCCTGAAGCCCAAGCTTAGTGAGAACAAGACAGTCAATAGTCACCTACTGGACACTACTGCCCATGGAGAGATCTAGATCCAATCGGAGGTGATTCTTGATCGACGGATCATGATGCATCACCAACGTCCTATTACTGAAGTGTTAGTACGATGGACGAGTCTACCCCCCGAAAATGCCATGTGGGAGCCCTATGAAGAGTTGAAGATCAAATTCTTGGAGTTCATGGAGCTTCAACCTTGAGGACAAGGTTGATTCGAAGAGGGTGGGTCTGTTAGGACTCTAGCTTGGTCGGATCCTAAGTTCACTAAGTCATGATGTCAATAAAACCCAAAGACATGTAATAAACCCTAGCCACCTCAATTAAAAAGGTCGGCTAGTGTTAGGAGTCATTTAGCTTCCCCCCCCCCTTATTGGTGAAAGACGACTATGGTTGTCAGAGTAGGAGTTGGAGTCTTCATTAGCGTTAGGATTTTTTTTAGCCCTATATAAGCAGTTGTAGACACCCTTTTTTTCAAGCAATCAACACATTTTTTTTTCTAGCCTTATGACCGACTACCTTAGAGGAGAGAACCCCTATAGCATTCCAGGAGGGCCGACCCCCTATAGTGATCAACACCAAGCTTAGAATCCTACGGGGGTTCTAAGAATGTCCAGTTCCAACAAGCAGGGAGTACTTGTCTTCATCGTCTTCTAATTTTATTTTGGAAAGAATATCTTACTGGTGTAGCAATTAAGGGCAGAATCAACTCCTTGTTAGCTAGTTCCATTGCAAGTTCTAGGGATCAGAAGCAGCAGTTCAAATTCTTATCGACGATAAATCAACCTTACCTTCTTCCACGCTAAGTCCTTAATAATTCTCATTTTCCAGTGCGAGTATTGGTGATGATAGAAGAAGAAATGAAAAAGATATAGAAGACTATATATTTACATTATTTTATGTCATGTGCTCGAGAACAAACAATTGAACAGTAGTGTTTTACTCTTTGCTTACTTTCTTCGTCCAACACCGTCCCCGGGCTGACCGAGTAGGGGAAATTCAATATAAAAAAGCAAGCAATAGAATGAATGGCAACGAGAGAGAAAGAGAATCAAAAGGATCAAGAGAAATATCATCTGCTGCAATTCATTATGTTCTTGTTTTGTCTCCGTCGAGAAAAGAATCTATGTTAGCTGCCCGAGGTCTGAGAGTGAGTTCAAGTTTAATCCCTAGATTCATTGCCTGGAATGGAGGGGTTAGAATCAATTAAGTCTTCAGCATACAGTTACGTTCGAAAGGAAGGTTGAAGATAGTGTTGGATTTGGCTCTATTCTATTAGCTTGCTTTTTAACTGCTTCTAATCTCGTCGACTCTCTTGCACTATCAATTCTCATAAGGATAGAAAGTATCATAGATGGTATCTCAACTCAACAAAAATATCAAGCTCAAGCGCATCTACACAAGAGTCTATTGATGTTTGACTTTCCAACTCAAATATTTAGGGTCAGGTAGCAATCGGTTCTTCAATTCCTACTTATATAACATGCACATAAGTTTAATTGAAATTACTGTTTGACTCAGCAAGTCCTATTTTCTAGGCAAAGAGGTAATTCTCCATGAACTCCTATTTTTTGGGAACAGGAGTCTATTGATGTTTGACTTTCCAACTCAAAGTATTTAGGGTCAGGTAGCAATCGGTTCTTCAATTCCTACTTATATAACATGCACATAAGTTTAATTGAAATTACTGTTTGACTCAGCAAGTCCTATTTTCTAGGCAAAGAGGTAATTCTCCATGAACTCCTATTTTTTGGGAACAGGAATTCATGGAGCTTCAGCCTCGAGGACAAGATTAATTCGAAGAGGATGGGTCTGTTAGGACCCTAGCTAGGTCAGGTCATAAGTTTACTAAGTCATGATATCAATAAAACTCTA